>CATNUY010000077.1:0-1255000 GCA_951217065.1 Baccha elongata
TTCTAATTCCGCTCTGATGAAATCTCCATTCTGCGAAACTTCACTGTCCCCCACTCATACGTCATCTACCTTAAACTTACATGAACAATAACTCAGGAGAGGATTAATTAAAATCAAACCTCCAACCAATTCACAAAACATATAATCTCATTTCATGATTATGACCCGCCACGTCTATATCATGACTTATGACTACACTCGGTCTTATGAACTTTTCCTTCGACCTTTCTCAACTCTAATATTCTTCTCATAAGGAACCATCGAAGCCATACACACAAGAGATTGCCACTACATCATGTCTAATTTATGAATCTTCGAAAAGCACTCATACGCCTGATAGAACCTTGTTAAAAGGATTTGAGCTGAAATCAATCAAAGTAGTTGGGAACATAAAAAAAAGGAGACGCAATAGATTAAAGTGAGAAATCATTTGAGCATTAACCCTCAAAGATTGTCCACCTTACATCTACTACTATCTCTACGTGCCTAGTTGACATACACGTAATTCAACCGTAACCGTAAGGATAAACGACCTTACTTCTGATCGTTTATTCTAGTAAAGTATAATCCATCAGTGCGTTCACGCCACTATCGACTATCCCCCACCAGAAATTTACGATATTCGAATAAAACAAACCAAAAGAATAGACGAAGACAAAGTAAGCAAAAAAGGTAATCATTAAGTATTGTTACCTGCGAAGGATTCTAACCCTCTATATCCTTCATAAACGAAAGAGTGAATCAATTACCACTTCCACTAACTTGTGTCGACGCCTACGAACTTAATCCTTACCCTCATCTATCATTTTCCACCTTTAGTACCTATCATCTTTCAAATCTAGGCACATCCAGGCAGAGATAGATGAAGGCCGTTTCCACTCAACCACTGCATTAGGCCTGCTGGGTGCTCGATCGCCACGCTCGCCGGATGAGGGGTGGTTCTTGCTATGGGAATAAGAAACGAGTGTTACATACTATTTACAGACCTAAAGATCATGGTGTTCTTGATCAACAAAATTTATAAAAGCTAGGGCCCGAGTTAAAATGGCATATATTTTCAGAGAAATCGATACATAGATGTTGATGTTTCTATCAGCGGATACTATCCCCTTCCCACCATGTTTCCAGAGCTCACAAATGTTCGGAAACCCTTATGTCGAGGATGTTGATGTTGCACACCCTCTGATGCATAACTACCCAACCATAAGAATGTTCACTAAACTAATAAAAGAGTATTAACTATTCTTCCCAATTGTTTCTAATTGCATCTATTTTTATATTAGAAACTCCCATATGAAGCAAGCGAAAAGAAATCAACTCTCCCTTTCACCTCTTCATGTCGTTACCTTGCTTTCATGCCTCTCCAGTCGCCAACTCCTCCCCTTCAGGTTCCTAAACTGCCATCAAAAAAATGTCAGCTGAAAAATTAATAAACAGGGGAATCACTTCCCTATCTCAAATAAAATCTTCCAGCCAATTAAGATCTCAATCAAAAAAAATACAATCTTTTTTTCACTGAGGCCTTATACATCTTTTTATTGCAAAATATACTTAAATACTTAATATTTAACAAAAGCTTCCAAAAATTTCTATATACTAGAATTTAATCTTTAAGAATACCAATGACCAAGATTTCTATTAACTGAATGTCGATCATTGATGTTCTTTAAGAGATTGATTCATAACTTGATCAAATCTCTGATTAAATTTACTAAACTTAACTATATTTAGACTTAACTACGCTAACAATCTAAACTATCGCTCAAGTAATTTTTAAATCACAATTAACTTTAAAAATGTTATTTGAAATGTCAAACTGAATGCTCTAAAACGCATTCAGACTGTATTCAAAATTAAAATTAATGACTCGAGACTAAGTTACAACAACTCAGCTCAAGTAACGCGAGATGTAAACGAAATTGTAGTTCGATCCAAGTAAAATGAATTACGTAGGTCAAACTTCACTTAAAAATCAAAATTTGTGATTATATTTCTTCAACTATCATAATTCAGACAAAGGTAAGGATCAGGGACGAGAATAGGGTCGCACAACTCTTCTTTCACATCCCAGAAGCCACAAAAGTTTTGTCTCACAAATCGTAAGACTTTATTACACAAAAATGAAATTTTCAAAAATTATTTAAGTTATCAATATATTTTGTATATATATTTAAATAAAATGATGTGCAAAAATCTTTGCATCATCAAGTAATCAAAAATATATTTTAAATTTATAAATATTTTTTTACTACAATAAACCCTAGAAAAAAGTGCACTTTGTTCCGGTTCAAAAAAAAACTTTACAGATGTTACTCTTTTTGTCGTTCTATTAAGGTTGCTTCAGAATATGTTTCAACAGGTGACTCTAAGCGACTATGATCCAAACTGGAATCTATATTTTTCACTCGAGCGCCCGTTTTCACAAAATCTTAAATCTCTTTACGTTTCTTCTAGGAATTATTCTTAGTCAATTACAATATTACGCTTGAGATTGTAAATGTAATCACTATCGGACACTTTAACCATGTAGGTATGTGACAATACTTTATTGATTTCATTCATTAAATTTCAAAAAATTTTATCTTAATATATTTTTAATATTCAGACGGACTAAATTAACTTTAAATTGATTATTGGACTTGTGATTCGACAAAATTAATGAATTCACAATTTGCTTTAACACGGACAAAAGATACTCAAAGTGAGATATCTGTACCTAGGTAGGTACTATAATGGACTTGACTTTTATTGTTTATTAATTATTCAAAATTTACTTTATTTATTTCAGACGGACTACAAAATTGAATAGATAAGTATTAATTATTAACAACTTTAATTTATATTGATGTTATTAATTATCAAAAATTTGATTTCAGACGGACTAAACTTTATGTCGACATGTAGGTATGTCTTTGATTTCAATAACATATGGACTTATAACAATTTTTATCTTTTTGTTTTAGAAACGAGTTCAAATTTACTCAAAGTAAGTAAAATTTCTTTTTATCTTTCATTAGATGTTTAAATATAATTCAAATTTAATTATTTCTTTTCAGGGTCGCAAAAATTTCTTTTTGGTAAGTAACAAAAAAAAAGGTAAGTATTCGACGATTGAGTTTAGCGTTTATCAACGCTGAATTCTCGTCTCCAAAATTTTTATGTTTTTACTCGTTTAAAATTTTTGAATATGCACTTTTAAAAATTTTCAAAAAAAAAATATAGGTAATTTTTCCTCATCAGTTTCTATGTTGTATGAATATAATTATTTGTAAAATTATACCTTCTTTTTCCCGATATTTATTTTTACATAACCTGGATGAGTACTGTACTTTTCCGCTTCAAATAACTGCACTTGACTCGTCGTGAGTACCGTATTTCATTGCGTAACCGTATCAAATTACAGCGGCCGTTCGTTGGGCATGTCCTCGATTTCTCCTGAATTTTTATCTCTAGCCGCTTTGAGATAATTGTCCTTGGGAATTCGAGAGATGTTCAACTTTATTTGTAGTCGCAGTCCCCAGCGAATTTGAACTACGTTCCACGCCAAGGAACTGGGACTACCACTGCAATATTGCACTCCAGGTGCTCCTTGTTCAGCACACCGACAGACCCTTCGCCAACGGGAGCAGTCAGATGTGCTTTTAGTCGACGAGTCCAGATATTCAATTTCTTTGAATTTCGGACTGATAATATTTCTTAAAAGTGACTCAATGTTAAATTGAGTGATTTGTATACGTGCGGACTTTGGACGTTGAAATTTGGCGCTAACCTTTTTGGTACGGTATGGCAACGCCTTTTCTTTTATCACGTCGCCCACGCTATATGATCAAAAAAAAACATAATTTTCTTTTTATAATTTTAACACGTTTTATGATGAAATTTTTTCTTTCAGATTTTAACAAAACTAGCTAAACTGCCTAGGAATGATTTATCATTATATAAACTAAGTGTCCTAGCTGTCTAACTTTGGTATATGAAATCAAAAAAAATCAAAAATGTGGTTTTACCTGGTTTTTCTTCCTGGTTGTTTAATTACTCGATTTATGGGACTTTTCTTCGATCCACTCCTTTTAAATTCACTCGTAGATTTTTATTCTTTTGCGATTCTTATTGGAAAATTTTTTTCTCTCATCGCAATATGAACTTTTACCACGACACTCAGAATGAATCTTGGATATAAAAAGAGATATTTTTGCCTTTTAATGGCTGACACTGATTTTATTTCTTTTACTTTTTACTCACTTTGTTTTCAGATTTTTGACCAGATTTTTATTTCTTTCAGTCACTGAGACAATACTTATGGTAATTAATCATTTTTTATGATGAACTTTACTCTAGGAATTTAGGAAATGAAAAGATTAATCGCGACGAATTTTTGCACGTTCACAGCTCGGGTAGCAATTTTTTTTAACTTGTCGTACATGGGGCGAAAGCGAATTCGAGTCAATTCAGATGTTGCTTGCTCGAACTGTTCGATTTAAGTTTCGCAACATTTGTTCTGCTTTCTGCGTTTAGTTTTTCTGCAAGTATTTATGCAGTTTTTCTGCGTATGCATTTAAGTTTTATTTTATGTCTTTTAATATTTCTTCTATTCTTTCAGATTTATTTTTCTTTTCTTTCAGATTCTCTTATTTTCTTTATAGGTTTATTTATTTTCTTTTCAGGTTTATTTTATTAACTTTTCAGGTTTATTTTCTTTTCTTTTCAGATTTATTTTCTTTTCTTTATAACCTCTTTACAGCTTTTCAGATTTGCTATTCTTTTCCGACTTTATGATTGGTAAGTATATTAGACATTTTGACACGGTGTAAGTATCATTGTACTGACTTTTAGTACTTTTACAACTGGATGTATGCTATTTTGATGTTGTTTGCGGTATTTTTGTTTACTTTTCAGTATTCGGTCATGAATAAATAAATTTGCGTGATGAGACGAGTGCGGACTGACATTTTATGATAAAGGTGATTTTTAGCATTTACCTAAACAGTTTTCTGTCAACCTATTTCTACTTATTTCTTTGCAGATTTTTCGCTGCTGATCACTAGTACTACTTATTTACGCATATATTATACCTTGTTGATATTGTAACTCTTCAGCTGTGACAATAAAAAAAATATTTTTAAGTACTACAATGTTTTTCGCGTCTACCTGACCATACGTACTCTTCTTGTTTGAACTAGAATTAATTTTCGACATATTTTCTGCTTAACAATTTTCTTAAGGTTCTATAACTTTCTTTCATTCTGCTGAATATTGTTCGCAATAGTATTTTTATTTTTCTTCTTTATCTACTTAATTCAATTCTGGTGGTAAATTCTGCCTAGACCACTTCTGTTCTATACTGCTCCTTTTGTTGTTTCTATTATCACTTCTACAGGCTGAGATACATATAAATCTAACTTGTTCAATTGGTACTGTTCGTTCTGCTTAAGATATCTACATAGGTTGTCGCCATTAGGTGGAGTATTTTGCTGCGGTGTTTCGACTCTCACTTCTTTATGTGTCTGCCTATGGTTTAGGAATTTGCTAGACTCTAAAATACTGGGTTGTTGGATTACATAATTTATTATGACAAGGTATAATCGAATAACTTTACCTATAACATTGTATATAAATTTCTATAGTACAACCATGGAGCAGCGCCATCTAAAGAGAGTTGTGAACCGCACATTTGGAGGTTCTTACATTTACTAAGTGTCTATTCTGTTACCCTAATATAAGTCGTCAACAAAACAAATTAATAATATAAAATTTATTTTATTGGCTCTAAAATCCATATTTCCTTGACAAGAGTCGTAAACAAAACAAAAATCATGTATGTTTACGACTGTTGTCAGAGTTACAGAATAGACAACTAGTAAATGCACGAACCTAAAATTGTGTTGTTCACAAGTTTCTTAAGATGGCCAGGCGGTGATTATTCAGCATGAAAATACTATAGAAATGTATATGCAATGCCTATAATTCGGAATTCAGTATCTGAACATTTTTGGTAACAGATTTGTTTTCGAAATTATCTGTTGCCTACTTGTAGGATATTTCATGTGCTGAAATATGTTGATGAAATTTGTATGCTAATTTACTAATAAGGTGTTTTCCTACAAAGCTTGCCCGTTTGATCAGTTCACAATTCATCAAAAGGGTAGGAAAAGAAATCACCTTCATCTATAAGATTATAAGATCCTACAATAATATCAAAAAAAAATAAAAGAAATTCTAAACTTACTTGTATTAGAACCCACGACCCATATGTCTCATGCACAGACTAGCTATGCCGGACTATGTTTTGAAATTTTTCAATTCGAACTCATTAAAAAAAATCTGTTTATCACTAACGAAGATCTTTCGTATGGACAACTGTTATGAACCCATTATCATCTTTTACTTTATATAGGTTGTTACCTACTAATTTGATTACTGTAGCTTTTATAAACTTTCGACATAATTTCGCATTTCTGTGTTTGGACGCGTCACTCAATACAAAGTTACGTCTAAAGACAATATCACCTACATTAAACGTTATATTTCTGCTACGTAAGTTATATGTTTTCTCGTAACTATCATGGGCTTGGTTTAGAGCTGTTTTTAAGTAAGCGTGTAAGATATTCATCTTTGCCGCTTTAGGTAGCCATTCTATTTCGGACTGATTAAGTCCGCCAAGTTTCCGTAGTAAGGCATAATCTGCCCCATGTTCCACCATTCGTTGACCGAATAAAGCTTCGTGAGGGGACATACCTATTGTACTATGAATCGATGTGCGTAGAGCACTACTAATTAAGGAAAGGTGTTCATCCCAGTTATATTGCTTTTCGTCAATATAAGCTCTTACGGCACTCAAAATCGAGCAATTAACACGCTCACTTGCATTCGCCTGTGGTGCGTATGCAGCTGTTCGAATATGGTTTACACCAAAATTTTCTAAAAATGATCCGAATTCCTTACTGATAAATTGAGAACCATTATCTGAGAGTATGTTCTCAGGTACCCCAAACATTAAAAATACATCGTCTATTAAAAATTTTATTACTTCGGCAGTGTTGGCTTTTTTCAGAGGCTTTAACAAAACAAATTTCGTAAGTTGATTTAATGCGATAATTATGAAAGTGTTGCCTTTTCTCGAGCGTGGATAAGGACCTAAAAAGTCAATATATAGATGTTGAAAAGGTCTATCTACTATAAAGCCTTTACCCATCTCAGTTCTAAGCACTGAATTTGGCGCTGTCGTTTGTTTGCAGATTTCGCAATTATTTACGAAAAGTTTCGTTTGAGATGCCATTGCTGGCCAGAAATATTGTTGTCGCAGGCGGTATAGGGTCTTGGCGATCCCTCCGTGAGCTGCTTGTGGCGGGCAATGAGCCTGAAATAGCAACTTTTCGGTTAGTTTTGAAGGAATCCAAAGCTTCCAGGCCAAATCGTCCTGTATGGGATTTCCTGTAGCGTGTCTGACTTTTTTGTAAATGAATTTATCAGATACTTGCAAATCAGGTAGACGCTCTTTATTTTTACTAATATGTTCCGCAATCGAAAGGTACTCTTCCGACTCAAAAGCCGGATCCTTAAGATCTACATGTAACCTTACATTAGATGGATTCGAATTTTCTAATAACACCTTCGTGGAATCAACATATAACGCGTCTAATTCGTACATACGCGATAATGCGTCGGGTGCAGCATGCTGACTTCCACGACGATGCTCTATCGAAAATTCGAAACCTTGAAGCTTCAAACTCCATCGAGCTAACCGGCCGGTTGGGTCTTTCAGATTCATCAACCACTTTAGGCTCGCGTGATCCCTTATCACCAGGAACCTATACCCCTCGATGTATGGACGGAATTTATATATTCCCTTAACTGCTGCCAGACATTCTCTTTCGGTAACTGAATAATTGCGTTGAGCCGTGTTCAGTTTTTGTGAATAGTAATATATTGGGTACTCTGCACCTGTCTCATCTTTTGGCACAACACGCATCCGATTCCGGTAGCTGACGCATCACATAAAATGACAAATTGCTTACCGAAATCGGGATTGCGGAGCACAGGTGCCGAGGTTAATACACTTTTCATCGTATTGAACGACTCTAACGCCTCTTCTCCGAAATTAAATTTGTTTCCCTTCTTTAAAGTGTCACTCATCGGTCCGGCTACCTCAGAGAAATTCTTAATGAATCTCCGGTACCATCCTGCCATTCCTAAGAATCTTCGCACCTGACGTACAGTCGTTGGTACCGGAAATTCAAGAATCGCAGATATTTTGCCTGGATCCGCTTTGAGGCAGCCCTGGCCTACGACATATCCAAGATATTGCAACTCTTGGAAGCAAAATCGGGATTTTTCCACGTTTATCGTTAAGCCTGCCTCTGTCAATCTTTTAGCTACGATATTTAATATTTCCACATGTTCATTGAAAGATTTTGAAATGACCAATAAGTCATCTAAGTATATAAATACTTGGTCACGCAAAGAAGATGGTATGACTTTGTTCATCAGGTTCGTCAAACTCTGAGCGGCGTTCGAGAGTCCGAACGGCATCACCCTGAATTGATACAGGGGGCGATTGGGTACAGTGAAGGCTGTTTTTTCCCTGGATTCTTTCTCCAGTGGTACTTGCCAGTAAGCATCTTTCAAATCCACGCTAGAGATATAACGTGTCTCTGAAAGTCTTGCTAGCAAACCTTCTATGTGTCCAATTGGACTCGCATCCTTTTTTGTGACGGAGTTGACTTTCCGAAAGTCCAAGCACAGGCGATTCTTTCCTGGTTTTCTCACCAAAACTACTGGTGAGGACCATGGGCTTGAACTTTCTTCGATCACTCCCAAAGAAATCATGCGGTCCAATTCAGCATACACTAAGGCTTGTACTGCTGGAGATATAGGGTAATGACGTTGTTTTATTGGCAACGCATCCCCAGTATCTATCTTGTGTTCGACAAGGTGAGTCCGTCCGAGTCCTCGCTCAGCGAATGACGGAAACTGCCTTATCGTATCTTTCAATATTATGTCTTCCTTAGAAGATAATTCACATCGCAAAAAACTTGCTTTTTCACAAGCTATCTCGGAAATTGAGTTTTGATATGGAATAAGATTTGGCGCTAGTTGGAACAATGCCCAAAAGTTCACGCCCAGATATAGTTTTTGAGATAATGACGGTACTATAAACAAATCTAAAATATGAGATTTCTTATCAAAAGTAACTTTGGCTTTCACAACACCCATAACTGGTTGTTTCTTGTCGTCAGCCGTCGTCACGCTGGTTGCAAACTTATGAAACGGTATGTTCCGTTTTTCCAAAAATTCAATTGCTCCACTCCCGAGACAGCTTATGCTTGCCTTCCGAATCGAGCAATCCTTTCCATTTTTGGTTGAAAATATTGACCTTGACATAAGGTCGTGGATCGTTAATTTTATTTGACAGTTTTGCCGAGGAGACAGTTTTAAACATTTTACGGTAATTGTCAAATTTCAGTCGTAAAGACTCTATTCTTTTAAGATGTTGTGGATACGTATAAATACGTTTTCTGGCTATATTATATTCTACTTGTCTTTGGTGTAAAGACCTTAAGGGTCTGAGTTTAGGAATTTTAGATTGAAAAGATGTTGGTTTCAAAATACTTTTTATTTCTGTATTTTTAATGATGGTAATTTTGTTGGTATCATCAGGTTTATTGTTGAGATCTAATTCGGACTTCCCGAGTTGCCCGTCCTTGCCAGCTCCATCCCGGATTGGTACTGACTCTTCTGCTGGTTTCCCGAACAAACTGGACATTTGGGTGTGACTGTGTCAGCTAACCCACAGCGGTAGCAGAATAATCGTCTATGAAGATCGGTACAATCTCGGAAAACGTGTCCTTGTCCCAGACAGTTCCAACATTTTAGGTTTTCTATAGTTCGGTTAAGGTCTCGATTTCGGTCTCTGTGGAATGCTTCCACTGCCGTTGACATATCTATCATAGGTAGTTCGTTAGTAGGTAAATCCATCTCACTCACTTGTCTTCGTTTTTGTTGATTGGTGTATATCGGAGGAACACGGTTACGCGTTTGGTCATACTGCCCCAAAAACTTTTCCATCTCCCTACAGGTGAAAACTAAGTCAGATAGTTTTGTAGACTTAAATGTGAGCAAAAGCTCACCCATACCCCAAGTAACATTTTAAGCTCGTTGTAAGTTCTAAAAGCGCTTGAAAAGCTATTTTTCGTAGCTACATGTTTCACAATTAACTCTATATACTATTCTCGAGCCACTGTACGACTTATTTCATGAGTTTGAGAGCACTATTTTGCTCCTTATCAATTCTAGAAAAGCAGTTTCATTGTCTGTATGCTTCAACGCATCCTAGAAGTGCTTCTGAAGCCGGTGTCTTGCTTATTTAAAGCCATATGCATATTTGACAGTTGTTTACCTACTCCTTTTTATCATTCGTGGTATGTCGCGTCGTGAATATAAGTTTAATGTGTAATAAATATTTTGCGTTAGTATATGTTTAAATAAATATAGATGAACTATCATCGTCTGTGAAAAAGAAGTTATTTGTGTTTGTGATAAAATTTACCATCTATTAAATCGATTTCAAATTACGAAATAAATATAAAACGATATTAATAAAATGGCAATACAGATTTTTCCAATTTCTCAGTGCGGTTTTGATTTTTCCACAAATGTTTGTAAAGTACTAAGCAAAAGTACAACGCGCCTTCGAAATTTTTACTTTTCGGAAATAAAATAATATAAAAATAATTACAAATTATGAAAAAAAAGACGAGAAATCATTCGAAAAAAATGCATACATTCTAAATAAAAAAGTATCAATAAAAACAGCTTTTTATTGTTTTGGATAAATATAATAAATGTAAAAAGAAGAAAAAAATGTGTTGTTTTTATTGTTTCATCCAATTTTTTCGCCATTTTTCGTTGAAGAAAATTAATACTTTTTGGAGCTCTTATATTGCCAAAAGACTTGGGTTATGTTGCACTAGAGCTGTTTAATGACATCAATGACAGCTCAATAATAAAGCATAGGGTGTCACTAGAAGAAACTTGGAAATGAAAAATTAGAGCGTTTTCTTTTTTTTGCATGTTAAAGTATTCATATTTGTGAATACTTTTGAAGAATATTAACTCCCGAGGCGTAACAAACGGGCAGGAACATAATATAAAACACATGTATAAAAGACTTGATTCGTGCAGCGTGGCAAAGCTCTTTTCTACTCTATGAACAGAAAAACAAAATGTACCGTTCTTGTCTGAAGCACCCCAAATTTTGTTTTACTTGTATAGAAACCGGATGAATAACACAAAACTGGTTTTAATGTATTATAAACAAGAACAAAATGTTACTTACAGTAAAACAAATGGCAGTTTTGCGTAAACACAGATTTCCAGGTTTTAATTAAACCATGACATTACGATGACAGAAAATCCTATAAAAGAAGGTATCGTCATGCAGTCTGTCGTTTTGCCTGTGCGGATAAAGGTATGTGCGTATGTGCATATTTGCATATGTGCGGTTGTCTGTGCACTGAAATGCAATCAAAACGGTTGGATTTACTCCCAATTTCGTGTATAGCACTTTTTGGTGCGGGTATAACGGATAAATTCTATATAATGGTTTTTGTTTTTCCTTGAGTTTATTTCTTAA
Source organism: Baccha elongata (assembly GCA_951217065.1). NCBI lineage: Eukaryota > Metazoa > Arthropoda > Insecta > Diptera > Syrphidae > Baccha > Baccha elongata. Next base: position 11,633 of record CATNUY010000077.1, read on the forward strand.
CACAAAATAGCTTTTAAAGTTTTTGGATAAACAAACGTTTAATATTAAACGTTTGATTACCCAGAAACTTGATCTTTTGATGTTTAGGCCATTTTCTGATGTTTTCCCATTTGAACCAAATTTATTTATTCCAATTCATCGCAATCCTTTTTTTTTTGTAAATTTAGCTCACATGCAATCTAATTGCTCGAATAGCTCTCAGTTTTACTTACTAAGTATTTAATATTTGAGAAAGTAGTAATTTTGAAATGTTGTTATTGATCAAATGTTTGAAAAACTTTTTTTAAACTTTTTTATTTAAAAAAAAAATATTAGTTTCTTTTAAATTTGATACAAACACCCTGTAAAAATGTACCCAAACATTCAATACTTATGAGAAGAAATTTATTAAAAACGAAAAACGTATAACATGCTTTGTAGAACTCTTTAAAATGTTAAGAAGAGCAAAAAGACCGTAAGTAGCAATGGATTGTGTTATTATAAAACTCGAAACTCGAAAAAGAACTATAATTACATCACTATAGAGCTGCTGTGTTTTATACCAACTCTATAAAAGTACCTACGGAGAAAAGACACATACAATACATAGACAAACCATGCATTCAGCTGTCAGATAACAGATTTAGTGTAGAGCTGTAAAAGAACTTTTCAGAAGCAAAATCGCCAAGAAAACATAAACAATGCAAATTTTATTGAAATTTCAACCAAAAACTATTTTATTTCTTATGAGCTTAGTTGTATTCTTCAGCTGGTTTTTAAAATTCTATAATAATGTAGCAATAACATAGTTCTTATTTTGTTTCAAAACGATTTGAATAAATTTTCACTTTTATATCATGATTTTGTTTTGTGTTTCATAATAGCTCTAAAAGCACAAAAAAAAAACACGAAGGCCTGTCATTTGGCTGCAAAAGAACTTCTAAAAAGCTATCCATTTAACAAATATTAAAATCAATATAAAAATGCACTAAAGCGCTAAAAATAAGATTGCCAGAAGAACTCTATGTATATAAAACACAAACAAAAATTATGGACCTACAACTACATTTATATTAATGTAATTATTTAAAAGTTGAATAGTAAAAACCTCGTGGTGCCGGTCAAACATAAACAAACAGTTCCATTGAGCCTCTAAAAGAACTCTATTTGCTATTTAGAAGCTTCTCTGCAGCTTTAATAGTGTCATTTCAAACGTTGTGTAGGAGCATAATTGTAGAGCCAAATGCTTTATAAGATAATAAAGCTGCAAGTTGTTGTCAAACTTCAATATAGAGACGGTCTTTTAGAAGAAAACGCCAATAGCTGCAAAGGTTTTCGAAATAGAACAGAAGCCTTGAGATTAACTTTTTTAGAGCTGTTTAAAAACTTTTTAAGTACTTGCAGCTTTAACAATGTTACTTGGGACGTCTCTTCACATTTTGTTTCACGATTTTGACAATTTCAAGATTAGGCCTAGGAGTTCGCATCCTCGAGTTCAATCTCAGAATATCCTCGTAAAAGGAATCAAAAGATTCACCTAACTGCTGTTTGCGTTCCGCCATCTGGCGTACGAGCTCAGAGTCAGTCTCTAAACTTCGATATTGGTCGAGTAATGCGAGTCGTAAAGATACCCTTGACGATCTAGGGTTGTTCTTGAGGTACATCCAAAACCATGTCTCAACTGGTCCGCTGACAAATTGATGGAAATTGGCAACTACCTCCTCCCAAGTGACATTATAACTATCTTTGACTCTATCGAGTCTAAACAAAAATTCATCAACCGTCATGTTCTTACCGTTGAAATTGATCCCCCACTTGTGATAGTGCGGAAAACGAACGTAAGTACCGGCTGGTGAAGGTGTAGGTAATTGAACATGAGGTAATGTAGATGGGTCGTCTAAACGCATCCGATTAAGTCTCTCAAAAAATTCATTTTCGTGTGCGCTGGGCGCGTCGACACGATATGTATTTGGTTCAATATTGGGCACATCACGTGAAAAAGTCGATCTAGCATTAGGTCGATTGACCGGTCTAGAACTTCTATCTGGACTAGATCTAGTCAAATATGGTGTTGGTTGGTCGTATAGTTCTACTAAAGGAGGATTTATAAGCCGAGTTGGCTGTAACGGATGAGCGGTTTGAGTAGTCTGCGATGGTTGTGCTGGTGGTAATGCATTTTGTAAAGCAGCCTTTACAATATCACCTACTCGCTCTAAAACTTTAGCTTGGCTTTGAGCCAGAGCTTCTTGAAACGTTCTCCGTTCATTCTCCTTAGTAGCTTCTACTGTGGCCTGAGTAATCTCTCGAATATACGCTTCCATCTGTGCGCCATCATCTGATATGAAACTGGCAGATAAACTATGTCTAACTGAGGGAGATGGTTGTCGTTCTATCGCATGACCGTCTGCCTGAACATTTACTACCGGAACTTGACGTTCTCCCACAGAACTTGGTCTACCTTCAGCTTGACTAACATCTACGCTACTCGCAGCTTCCGTCGTCAAATTTCGATTTATATCAAAATGTCGGCTACGATTTCGCAAGAAATGAAGACTAGGTAATGACGGAAATCTAGGATTTTTCTTAGACATTAGCTTTACTCCAACTTTCCCCACGATTGAAAATTTACTAACTTTTCCGTAAAATTGATGAGGCCTCTTCTACCTCACTTTCTATTACTTTATACTTCAAAAAAAAAAACTTTTATAAAAACTTACTAACTATAAATTTACAAGATTCTTATTTATCGACTAAGCGATTTACAAACTGATTCTTACTAACTAACTATGGCGGTCAGCCATCAGACGAATAGGGGGAATAACATGTAGCATATGAAAACATGCACGTGCCGTAACTATTCGGGACTGGTGGAAGTGTGATCATAGCCTCTTTGCGGCGGCCGCTAGTAACAAGCCTTTTAAAAAAGGTTTGGCTAATATGATCAGGCTAGTTCCTCAGGTTGGCAACAGGTTAATTCCCTGTTCCGTAAAATTTTAGAATTACGAAGCCTCGGAAACGGACTGATCTCACGACGACAACCAACGCAACGAAAACGGCAAAACGATTTACGAATTTTCTTATGGAACGTACGATCGCTCTATAGAGCTCGAGCTGCTCAGCAGCTAGCCGATGCCCTGTCAAAATATAGAGCTGACATAACAGCACTACAAGAAATCAGATGGACAGGGAATGGTGTTTTACAGAAGAAAGAATATGACGTATACTACAGCTGTCATACAAAACACCATGTGCTCGGGGTAGGCTTCCTAGTCAGCGAAAAAATGAAGTCTACCATCATCGGCTTTAACGCTATAAGCGAAAGGCTATGCACCCTTCGCGTGCGAGGCAAATTTACGAACATTAGCCTTATTAACGTTCACGGACCTACGGAGGAGTCCTCAGACGAAGAAAAAGAGACTTACTACGAACAAGTCGAGGGGACCCTCAATGCCTGTCCAAGGTATGACGTAAAAATCATCCTTGGGGATTTGAACGCAAAAATAGGTCGGGAGCCGGTATTCAGGCATTACGCAGGCACCCATAGTTTGCATGAGAACACTAATGACAATGGACTTCGAGTCTTAGAATTGGCAGCATCGAAAAACATGGTCGTTGCGAGTACCAGGTTCCCGCGAAAAGATATCTACAAAGCCACCTGGGTATCACCTGATGGAGTCACTCGTAACCAAATAGACCACGTGTTGATAGACCGTCGCCACTACTCGAACTTGATGACGGTACGAACGTACCGAGGCGCCAATATCGACTCGGATCACTATCTTGTTGGTATGGTCTTCCGAGGGCGGATTGCCTTGCGAAGACGTATTGCATCCGCCGATCAAGTTCGAATCAACACGGCTGCCCTGCGCAATGAAAATGCCAGTAACACCTTTGGTAATGCGTTAGGACTCGCCCTAGAATCGCTTGATTTAGGGAGAGTAAGTCCTGGGGCCAGTATGCTGGGCGTAGATGAGAAGTGGACACGCCTTAAGAATACTGTCATTAGTACTGCCAACTCCATCTTAGGCAGCAGTCGTAGAAATCGGAACGACTGGTTTGATGATGAATGCAAGCTAGCGACTGAACGTAAGAATGTTGCGTACCGAGCAATGCAGCAATCTCATAGAACGCGGGCACGCGAAGAAGAATATAAAGAGCTCAGAAGAATAGAAAAACGGCTTCACAGACAGAAAAAATCAGCCTGGGAGAAGAACTTAATCTGTGAAATAGAAAAAAGCCGAGAGCGAGGTCCGCACCAGGCGCGGAAGTTCTACCAATCCATCCGAAACATGACGCAGTACACACCACGCTGCACATACTGCAAGGACGGAGAGGGAAATCTGATCACCGATCCACAAAGCATACTGGAGCGATGGGAAGTGTACTTTAATGAATTGCTAAATGGTCAACTCACTGCAGAAGTGGAGGCTCCACTGCTTCAAGACGAATACCCTATGTTGCCGTCACCAAGCATAGAAGAGGTTGAGAAGGCTATAGACCGGCTAAAGAAAAACAAAGCCCCGGGAGCTGATGGTATACCAGCCGAATTATTTCAACACGGTGGGCCAGCTCTACGTCAGGCAATTCATGATATTATAGTGCACGTGTGGGAGCGTGAAGAAATGCCAGAAGACTGGCGAAAAGGTATAATATGCCCCATATATAAGAAAGGAGATGTCACAACGTGCAGCAACTATAGAGGTATCACGTTGTTGAGTACCGCCTATAAGATACTCTCCTCTATCCTACAAGACCGGATAACCCCATACGCTAAAACCATCATCGGACAATATCAGTGTGGTTTCATTCCAGGCAAATCAACAACTGATCAGATCTTTACCCTTAGGCAGGCGATGGAAAAATGTCTAGAATTTAACATCCCAACATACCACCTGTTTATAGACTTTAAGGCCGCCTATGATAGCATAGCCAGGGTAGAACTTTACAAAGCCATGAGAGAATTCGGCATCCCAAATAAATTGACACGACTATGTAGGCTGACCATGACCAACGTAACAAGCCAAGTAAAAATAGCCGGATTGCTATCCAGACCAATCAACATCTTTAATGGACTCCGACAAGGGGATGGTTTGGCCTGCCTCCTCTTCAACCTGGCGTTGGAGAAAGCAATCCGTGACTCTGGCACGGCAACAAGAGGGACCATCGTCAACAGGTCCAGCCAGATACTGGCTTACGCAGACGACATCGACATCATCGGAAGAACCGAGCAAGCTGTACACGATTCCTTCATCCAGATCGAGCAGGCGGCACAAAATCTGGGGCTGCACATTAGTGAAGGTAAAACAAAGTACATGGTGGCGTCGAATGCGAGAGGAACAGTTGGTCAAACAATCAAGGTAGCGGAGCACGAATTTGAAGTGGTGCAATCCTTTAAATACCTTGGGTCAATAGTAGCAGCCGATAACAATATAGAAGAAGAAATACGCGGGCGGCTTCTCAAATCCAACAGAGCCTACTACAGTCTGTCAAAGCTCTTCAAATCCAGAAATCTCACCATAACTTCAAAACTACTGCTGTACAGGACCATGGTTCTGCCAGTACTCACATATGGATCCGAGACTTGGGTGCTTAGCAAAAGGCACTCTGACCTCTTAGCCGCGTTCGAGAGAAAAGTCTTAAGGAGAATTGTTGGCCCCATATGTGAGGAAGGACGATTCCGGAGACGGTACAATCATGAATTGTACGCAATCTACCTTGAAGCAGATATAGTGACAAAAATTAGGCTCGGTAGACTTCGGTGGGCAGGGCACCTAGCTCGCATGAGCGAAGAGGAACCTGCTCGGAAAGTTCTTTGTGGTACATTCTATGGCAGACGACAGCGTGGTAGACCATGCTTGCGCTGGAGAGATGGCGTAGACCAGGACGCCCGGAGCCTTGGGGTGCGCAACTGGATGGCGTCGGCTCGAGACCGGGATAGGTGGAGAGACTTGTTGAAGGAGGCCAGGACCGGACCCCGGTTGTCGAGCCGATGATGATGATGATGATATTTAATCCTAAAATAAAACTAACTAACTTATTAACTGCTATCCTTAACCTTATTTCTATTTAGGGTAAACCCTCTACAAAAACTAAACTAAACTCAATCTAATCTAAACTTCAGAAATCTAAACTAAACTAAACTTCCAAAATCTAAACTCAAAAACTTAACTAATCAAAAACTAAACTAAAGGCCACCAGGCAAACTAAACTAACAAAACGCCACCAGACAACTTAAATACTCAAAACTAAATCGATAAGCCACCAGGCACTACTAAACTCAAAACTCAAAACTCAAAACTCAAAACTAAATCTTAAATCTACATAAGCCACCAGGCAACTAATATAAACTCTTAACTAACTTATTTCAAAAGTCCACAAATTTAAAACTTTCAAATCTTCGATACTGAACTTCTCAAGAACTTTTCCGTCTCAAATTTCTAAAACTCTCTACTTAACTAAACTCAAAAAAAAATTCTCAAAACTCAATAAATCTTGAATCTTAAAAATTTTCTCAAACTAACCAAAAATTTGCAAAAATTTACTCAAAATTTTCTTAAATCTTTCTCTTAATCATACTGGTTGGGAGCTGCGACTGGGCATCAACATGTCCAAGGTAACGACTCCAAAAAAAAACTAGTTTTCCAAATGAAAACTTCAACTACTAACTTTAAACTACATATCGACTGAATTTTTGTACCTCTACAGATACTCGCTACATACTAACCTAAAGAAGAATAAAATCAATCCCTTAGAGGATAACGTATCAAGACTTTCGAATGAAAACCAACTACAAAAAAAAGGTTAAATTATTTTTAAAGAGTGTAAGATGACATTAACGACCAATGCGTTAGACTGTCTTTAATCATAAAAACTTTATAGGCTTCCGCGACTGACATAGATAGGACCATTATCGACCATCTACCGGTCGGAAGAACAAATAATCTTCACAACAAAAACTAAACTTCTTTTGATGACAACCAAAAATTAAATTTTTAATATTAACTAGCTCTAGTCAAATGCTACTGACTACCAGAATAAACATCCAAATACGGTCATTTGTACTTCACGCTAACTAAACAAACCAAAAGAATTTAAACTTCTTCGAGAATAGAGAAAAGCCTAATCCGATCACTACTACAGACGTACGTCGAGAATAAAATTCTATCAACTACCGGTTAGTGCTTGGGACTAACTTCTATCCAGATGTAAAATCTCAGAAGAATTCTAACTACAAACATTAAAAAAAAATTCAAAAAAAAAAAATTTGAAAAATTTTCTGGACTCAAAAATTTTTTTTCTAAAATCTCCAAAATTTCTGAAAAACCACTTTAACTTGGGGCCACGTTGGGCGCCATTTATGTAACGGTCCCCCATTTGGTTACCGCCATATAAGCTTGCATATAACGAGATAGATGTTGTTATTCGTTCTAATCAGCCAACGAGCCAGTGGGACCGAAACCAGGAACACAATAAAAACGTTTATCGTCAATTTCTAATTCCGCTCTGATGAAATCTCCATTCTGCGAAACTTCACTGTCCCCCACTCATACGTCATCTACCTTAAACTTACATGAACAATAACTCAGGAGAGGATTAATTAAAATCAAACCTCCAACCAATTCACAAAACATATAATCTCATTTCATGATTATGACCCGCCACGTCTATATCATGACTTATGACTACACTCGGTCTTATGAACTTTTCCTTCGACCTTTCTCAACTCTAATATTCTTCTCATAAGGAACCATCGAAGCCATACACACAAGAGATTGCCACTACATCATGTCTAATTTATGAATCTTCGAAAAGCACTCATACGCCTGATAGAACCTTGTTAAAAGGATTTGAGCTGAAATCAATCAAAGTAGTTGGGAACATAAAAAAAAGGAGACGCAATAGATTAAAGTGAGAAATCATTTGAGCATTAACCCTCAAAGATTGTCCACCTTACATCTACTACTATCTCTACGTGCCTAGTTGACATACACGTAATTCAACCGTAACCGTAAGGATAAACGACCTTACTTCTGATCGTTTATTCTAGTAAAGTATAATCCATCAGTGCGTTCACGCCACTATCGACTATCCCCCACCAGAAATTTACGATATTCGAATAAAACAAACCAAAAGAATAGACGAAGACAAAGTAAGCAAAAAAGGTAATCATTAAGTATTGTTACCTGCGAAGGATTCTAACCCTCTATATCCTTCATAAACGAAAGAGTGAATCAATTACCACTTCCACTAACTTGTGTCGACGCCTACGAACTTAATCCTTACCCTCATCTATCATTTTCCACCTTTAGTACCTATCATCTTTCAAATCTAGGCACATCCAGGCAGAGATAGATGAAGGCCGTTTCCACTCAACCACTGCATTAGGCCTGCTGGGTGCTCGATCGCCACGCTCGGCGGATGAGGGGTGGTTCTTGCTATGGGAATAAGAAACGAGTGTTACATACTATTTACAGACCTAAAGATCATGGTGTTCTTGATCAACAAAATTTATAAAAGCTAGGGCCCGAGTTAAAATGGCATATATTTTCAGAGAAATCGAGAGAAAAAAGAAAATTACTACAACTCAGTCTATACTACAGGATACATAGATGTTGATGTTCCTATGAGCGGATACTATCCCCTTCCCACCATGTTTCCAGAGCTCACAAATGTTCGGAAACCCTTATGTCGAGGATGTTGATGTTGCACACCCTCTGATGCATAACTACCCAACCATAAGAATGTTCACTAAACTAATAAAAGAGTATTAACTATTCTTCCCAATTGTTTCTAATTGCATCTTTTTTTATATTAGAAACTCCCATATGAAGCAAGCGAAAAGAAATCAACTCTCCCTTTCACCTCTTCATGTCGTTACCTTGCTTTCATGCCTCTCCTGTCACCAACTCCTCCCATTCAGGTTCCTAAACTGCCATCAAAAAAATGTCAGCTGAAAAATTAATAAACAGGGGAATCACTTCCCTATCTCAAATAAAATCTTCCAGCCAATTAAGATCTCAATCAAAAAAAATAAAATCTTTTTTTCACTGAGGCCTTATACATCTTTTTATTGCAAAATATACTTAAATACTTAATATTTAACAAAAGCTTCCAAAAATTTCTATATACTAGAATTTAATCTTTAAGAATACCAATGACCAAGATTTCTATTAACTGAATGTCGATCATTGATGTTCTTTAAGAGATTGATTCATAACTTGATCAAATCTCTGATTAAATTTACTAAACTTAACTATATTTAGACTTAACTACGCTAACAATCTAAACTATCGCTCAAGTAATTTTTAAATCACAATTAACTTTAAAAATGTTATTTGAAATGTCAAACTGAATGCTCTAAAACGCATTCAGACTGTATTCAAAATTAAAATTAATGACTCGAGACTAAGTTACAACAACTCAGCTCAAGTAACGCGAGATGTAAACGAAATTGTAGTTCGATCCAAGTAAAATGAATTACGTAGGTCAAACTTCACTTAAAAATCAAAATTTGTGATTATATTTCTTCAACTATCAAAATTCAGACAAAGGTAAGGATCAGGGACGAGAATAGGGTCGCACAACTCTTCTTTCACATCCCAGAAGCCACAAAAGTTTTGTCTCACAAATCGTAAGACTTTATTACACAAAAATTAAATTTTCAAAAATTATTTAAGTTATCAATATATTTTATATATATATTTAAATAAAATGATGTGCAAAAATCTTTGCATCATCAGGTAATCAAAAATATATTTTAAATTTATAAATATTTTTTTACTACAATAAACCCTAGAAAAAAGTGCACTTTGTTCCGGTTCAAAAAAAAAATTTACAGATGTTACTCTTTTTGTCGTTCTATTAAGGTTGCTTCAAAATATGTTTCAACAGGTGACTCTAAGCGACTATGATCCAAACTGGAATCTATATTTTTCACTCGAGCGACCGTTTTCACAAAATCTTAAATCTGTTTACGTTTCTTCTAGGAATTATTCTTAGTCAATTACAATATTACGCTTGAGATTGTAAATGTAATCACTATCGGACACTTTAACCATGAAGGTATGTGACAATACTTTATTGATTCATTCATTAAATTTCAAAAAATTTTATCTTAATATATTTTTAATATTCAGACGGACTAAATTAACTTTAAATTGATTATTGGACTTGTGATTCGACAAAATTAATGAATTCACAATTTGCTTTAACACGGACAAAAGATACTCAAAGTGAGATATCTGTACCTAGGTAGGTACTATAATGGACTTGACTTTTATTGTTTATTAATTATTCAAAATTTACTTTATTTATTTCAGACGGACTACAAAATTGAATAGATAAGTATTAATTATTAACAACTTTAATTTATATTGATGTTATTAATTATCAAAAATTTGATTTCAGACGGACTAAACTTTATGTCGACATGTAGGTATGTCTTTGATTTCAATAACATATGGACTTATAACAATTTTTATCTTTTTGTTTTAGAAACGAGTTCAAATTTACTCAAAGTAAGTAAAATTTCTTTTTATCTTTCTTTAGATGTTTAAATATAATTCAAATTTAATTATTTCTTTTCAGGATCGCAAAAATTTCTTTGAATTTCGGACTGATAATATTTCTTAAAAGTGACTCAATGTTAAATTGAGTGATTTGGACGTTGAAATTTGGCGCTAACCTTTTTGGTACGGTATGGCAACGCCTTTTCTTTTATCACGTCGCCCACGCTATATGATCAAAAAAAAAACATAATTTTCTTTTTATAATTTTAACACGTTTTATGATGAAATTTTTTCTATCAGATTTTAACAAAACTAGCTAAACTGCCTAGGAATGATTTATCATTATATAAACTAAGTGTCCTAGCTGTCTAACTTTGGTATATGAAATAAAAAAAATCAAAAATGTGGTTTTACCTGGTTTTTCTTCCTGGTTGTTTAATTACTCGATTTATGGGACTTTTCTTCGATCCACTCCTTTTAAATTCACTCGTAGATTTTTATTCTTTTGCGATTCTTATTGGAAAAATTTTTTCTCTCATCGCAATATGAACTTTTACCACGACACTCAGAATGAATCTTGGATATAAAAAGAGATATTTTTGCCTTTTAATGGCTGACACTGATTTTATTTCTTTTACTTTTTACTCACTTTATTTTCAGATTTTTGACCAGATTTTTATTTCTTTCAGTCACTGAGACTGTACTTATGGTAATTAATCATTTTTTATGATGAACTTTACTCTAGGAATTTAGGAAATGAAAAGATTAATCGCGACGAATTTTTGCACGTTCACAGCTCGGGAAGCAATTTTTTTTAACTTGTCGTACATGGGGCGAAAGCGAATTCGAGTCAATTCAGATGTTGCTTGCTCGAACTGTTCGATTTAAGTTTCGCAACATTTGTTCTGCTTTCTGCGTTTAGTTTTTCTGGAAGTATTTATGCAGTTTTTCTGCGTATGCATTTAAGTTTTATTTTATGTCTTTTAATATTTCTTCTATTCTTTCAGATTTATTTTTCTTTTCTTTCAGATTCTCTTATTTTCTTTATAGGTTTATTTCTTTTCTTTTCAGGTTTATTTTATTAACTTTTCAGGTTTATTTTCTTTTCTTTTCAGATTTCTTTTCTTTTCTTTATAACCTCTTTACAGCTTTTCAGATTTGCTATTCTTTTCCGACTTTATGATTGGTAAGTATATTAGACATTTTGACACGGTGTAAGTATCATTGTACTGACTTTTAGTACTTTTACAACTGGATGTATGCTATTTTGATGTTTTTTGCGGTATTTTTGTTTACTTTTCAGTATTCGGTCATGAATAAATAAATTTGCGTGATGAGACGAGTGCGGACTGACATTTTATGATAAAGGTGATTTTTAGCATTTACCTAAACAGTTTTCTGTCAACCTATTTCTACTTATTTCTTTGCAGATTTTTCGCTGCTGATCACTAGTACTACTTATTTACGCATATATTATACCTTGTTGATATTGTAACTCTTCAGCTGTGACAATAAAAAAAATATTTTTAAGTACTACAATGTTTTTCGCGTCTACCTGACCATACGTACTCTTCTTGTTTGAACTAGAATTAATTTTCGACATATTTTCTGCTTAACAATTTTCTTAAGGTTTTATAACTTTCTTTCATTCTACTGAATATTGTTCGCAATAGTATTTTTATTTTTCTTCTTTATCTACTTAATTCAATTCTGGTGGTAAATTCTGCCTAGACCACTTCTGTTCTATACTGCTCCTTTTGTTGTTTCTATTATCACTTCTACAGGCTGAGATACAGATAAATCTAACTTGTTCAATTGGTACTGTTCGTTCTGCTTAAGATATCTACATAGGTTGTCGCCATTAGGTGGAGTATTTTGCTGCGGTGTTTCGACTCTCACTTCTTTATGTGTCTGCCTATGGTTTAGGAATTTGCTAGACTCTAAAATACTGGGTTGTTGGATTACATAATTTATTATGACAAGGTATAATCGAATAACTTTACCTATAATTCGGAATTCAGTATCTGAACATTTTTGGTAACAGATTTGTTTCCGAAATTATCTGTTGCCTACTTGTAGGATATTTCATGTGCTGAAATATGTTGATAAAATTTGTATGCTAATTTACTAATAAGGTGTTTTCCTACAAAGCTTGCCCGTTTGATCAGTTTACAACTTATCAAAAGGGTAAGAAAAGAAATCACCTTCATCTATAAGATTATAAGATCCTACAATAATATCAAAAAAAAATAAAAGAAATTCTAAACTTACTTGTATTAGAACCCACGACCCATATGTCTCATGCACAGACTAGCTATGCCGGACTATGTTTTGAAATTTTTCAATTCGAACTCATTAAAAAAAATCTGTTTATCACTAACGAAGATCTTTCGTATGGACAACTGTTATGAACCCATTATCATCTTTTACTTTATATAGGTTGTTACCTACTAATTTGATTACTGTAGCTTTTATAAACTTTCGACATAATTTCGCATTTCTGTGTTTGGACGCGTCACTCAATACAAAGTTACGTCTAAAGACAATATCACCTACATTAAACGTTATATTTCTGCTACGTTAGTTATATGTTTTCTCGTAACTATCATGGGCTTGGTTTAGAGCTGTTTTTAAGTAAGCGTGTAAGATATTCATCTTTGCCGCTTTAGGTAGCCATTCTATTTCGGACTGATTAAGTCCGCCAAGTTTCCGTAGTAAGGCATAATCTGCCCCATGTTCCACCATTCGTTGACCGAATAAAGCTTCGTGAGGGGACATACCTATTGTACTATGAATCGATGTGCGTAGAGCACTACTAATTAAGGAAAGGTGTTCATCCCAGTTATATTGCTTTTCGTCAATATAAGCTCTTACGGCACTCAAAATCGAGCAATTAACACGCTCACTTGCATTCGCCTGTGGTGCGTATGCAGCTGTTCGAATATGGTTTACACCAAAATTTTCTAAAAATGATCCGAATTCCTTACTGATAAATTGAGAACCATTATCTGAGAGTATGTTCTCAGGTACCCCAAACATTAAAAATACATCGTCTATTAAAAATTTTATTACTTCGGCAGTGTTGGCTTTTTTCAGAGGCTTTAACAAAACAAATTTCGTAAGTTGATTTAATGCGATAATTATGAAAGTGTTGCCTTTTCTCGAGCGTGGATAAGGACCTAAAAAGTCAATATATAGATGTTGAAAAGGTCTATCTACTATAAAGCCTTTACCCATCTCTGTTCTAAGCACTGAATTTGGCGCTGTCGTTTGTTTGCAGATTTCGCAATTATTTACGAAAAGTTTCGTTTGAGATGCCATTGCTGGCCAGAAATATTGTTGTCGCAGGCGGTATAGGGTCTTGGCGATCCCTCCGTGAGCTGCTTGTGGCGGGCAATGAGCCTGAAATAGCAACTTTTCGGTTAGTTTTGAAGGAATCCAAAGCTTCCAGGCCAAATCGTCCTGTATGGGATTTCCTGTAGCGTGTCTGACTTTTTTGTAAATGAATTTATCAGATACTTGCAAATCAGGTAGACGCTCTTTATTTTTACTAATATGTTCCGCAATCGAAAGGTACTCTTCCGACTCAAAAGCCGGATCCTTAAGATCTACATGTAACCTTACATTAGATGGATTCGAATTTTCTAATAACACCTTCGTGGAATCAACATATAACGCGTCTAATTCGTACATACGCGATAATGCGTCGGGTGCAGCATGCTGACTTCCACGACGATGCTCTATCGAAAATTCGAAACCTTGAAGCTTCAAACTCCATCGAGCTAACCGGCCGGTTGGGTCTTTCAGATTCATCAACCACTTTAGGCTCGCGTGATCCGTTATCACCAGGAACCTATACCCCTCGATGTATGGACGGAATTTATATATTCCCTTAACTGCTGCCAGACATTCTCTTTCGGTAACTGAATAATTGCGTTGAGCCGTGTTCAGTTTTTGTGAATAGTAATATATTGGGTACTCTGCACCTGTCTCATCTCTTTGGCACAACACGCATCCGATTCCGGTAGCTGACGCATCACATAAAATGACAAATTGCTTACCGAAATCGGGATTGCGGAGCACAGGTGCCGAGGTTAATACACTTTTCATCGTATTGAACGACTCTAACGCCTCTTCTCCGAAATTAAATTTGTTTCCCTTCTTTAAAGTGTCACTCATCGGTCCGGCTACCTCAGAGAAATTCTTAATGAATCTCCGGTACCATCCTGCCATTCCTAAGAATCTTCGCACCTGACGTACAGTCGTTGGTACCGGAAATTCAAGAATCGCAGATATTTTGCCTGGATCCGCTTTGAGGCAGCCCTGGCCTACGACATATCCAAGATATTGCAACTCTTGGAAGCAAAATCGGGATTTTTCCACGTTTATCGTTAAGCCTGCCTCTGTCAATCTTTTAGCTACGATATTTAATATTTCCACATGTTCATTGAAAGATTTTGAAATGACCAATAAGTCATCTAAGTATATAAATACTTGGTCACGCAAAGAAGATGGTATGACTTTGTTCATCAGGTTCGTCAAACTCTGAGCGGCGTTCGAGAGTCAGAACGGCATCACCCTGAATTGATACAGGGGGCGATTGGGTACAGTGAAGGCTGTTTTTTCCCTGGATTCTTTCTCCAGTGGTACTTGCCAGTAAGCATCTTTCAAATCCACGCTAGAGATATAACGTGTCTCTAAAAGTCTTGCTAGCAAAACTTCTATGTGTCCAATTGGACTCGCATCCTTTTTTGTGACGGAGTTGACTTTCCGAAAGTCCAAGCACAGGCGATTCTTTCCTGGTTTTCTCACCAAAACTACTGGTGAGGACCATGGGCTTGAACTTTCTTCGATCACTCCCAAAGAAATCATGCGGTCCAATTCAGCATACACTAAGGCTTGTACTGCTGGAGATATAGGGTAATGACGTTGTTTTATTGGCAACGCATCCCCAGTATCTATCTTGTGTTCGACAAGGTGAGTCCGTCCGAGTCCTCGCTCAGCGAATGACGGAAACTGCCTTATCGTATCTTTCAATATTATGTCTTCCTTAGAAGATAATTCACATCGCAAAAAACTTGCTTTTTCACAAGCTATCTCGGAAATTGAGTTTTGATATGGAATAAGATTTGGCGCTAGTTGGAACAATGCCCAAAAGTTCAAGCCCAGATATAGTTTTTGAGATAATGACGGTACTATAAACAAATCTAAAATATGAGATTTCTTATCAAAAGTAACTTTGGCTTTCACAACACCCATAACTGGTTGTTTCTTGCCGTCAGCCGTCGTCACGCTGGTTGCAAACTTATGAAACGGTATGTTCCGTTTTTCCAAAAATTCAATTGCTCCACTCCCGAGACAGCTTATGCTTGCTCCCGAATCGAGCAATCCTTCCCATTCTTGGTTGAAAATATTGACCTTGGCATAAGGTCGTGGATCGTTAATTTTATTTGACAGTTTTGCCGAGGAGACAGTTTTAAACATTTTACGGTAATTGTCAAATTTCAGTCGTAAAGACTCTATTCTTTTAAGATGTTGTGGATACGTATAAATACGTTTTCTGGCTATATTATATTCTACTTGTCTTTGGTGTAAAGACCTTAAGGGTCTGAGTTTAGGAATTTTAGATTGAAAAGATGTTGGTTTCAAAATACTTTTTATTTCTGTATTTTTAATGATGGTAATTTTGTTGGTATCATCAGGTTTATTGTTGAGATCTAATTCGGACTTCCCGAGTTGCCCGTCCTTGCCAGCTCCATCCCGGATTGGTACTGACTCTTCTGCTGGTTTCCCGAACAAACTGGACATTTGGGTGTGACTGTGTCAGCTAACCCACAGCGGTAGCAGAATAATCGTCTATGAAGATCGGTACAATCTCGGAAAACGTGTCCTTGTCCCAGACAGTTCCAACATTTTAGGTTTTCTATAGTTCGGTTAAGGTCTCGATTTCGGTCTCTGTGGAATGCTTCCACTGCCGTTGACATATCTATCATAGGTAGTTCGTTAGTAGGTAAATCCATCTCACTCACTTGTCTTCGTTGTTGTTGATTGGTGTATATCGGAGGAACACGGTTACGCGTTTGGTCATACTGCCCCAAAAACTTTTCCATCTCCCTACAGGTGAAAACTAAGTCAGATAGTTTTGTAGACTTAAATGTGAGCAAAAGCTCA
Source organism: Baccha elongata (assembly GCA_951217065.1). NCBI lineage: Eukaryota > Metazoa > Arthropoda > Insecta > Diptera > Syrphidae > Baccha > Baccha elongata. Next base: position 28,291 of record CATNUY010000077.1, read on the forward strand.
CCCATACCCCAAGTAACATTTTAAGCTCGTTGTAAGTTCTAACAGCGCTTGAAAAGCTATTTTTCGTAGCTACATGTTTCACAATTAACTCTATATACGATTCTCGAGCCACTGTACGACTTATTTCATGAGTTTGAGAGCACTATTTTGCTCCTTATCAATTCTAGAAAAGCAGTTTCATTGTCTGTATGCTTCAACGCAGCTCTAGAAGTGCTTTTGAAGCCGGTGTCTTGCTTATTTAAAGCCATATGCATATTTGACAGTTGTTTACCTACTCCTTTTTATCATTCGTTGTATGTCGCGTCGTGAATATAAGTTTAATGTGTAATAAATATTTTGCGTTAGTATATGTTTAAATAAATATAGATGAACTATCATCGTCTGTGAAAAAGAAGTTATTTGTGTTTGTGATAAAATTTACCATCTATTAAATCGATTTCAAATTACGAAATAAAGTGAATTAGATATTAATAAAATGGCAATACAGATTTTTCCAATTTCTCAGTGCGGTTTTGATTTTTCCACAAATGTTTGTAAAGTACTAAGCAAAAGTACAACGCGCCTTCGAAATTTTTACTTTTCGGAAATAAAATAATATAAAAATAATTACAAATTATGAAAAAAAAGACGAGAAATCACTCGAAAAAAATGCATACATTCTAAATAAAAAAGTATCAATAAAAACAGCTTTTTATTGTTTTGGATAAATATAATAAATGTAAAAAGAAGAAAAAAATGTGTTGTTTTTATTGTTTCATCCATTTTTTTCGCCATTTTTCGTTGAAGAAAATTAATACTTTTTGGAGCTCTTATATTGCCAAAAGACTTGGGTTATGTTGCACTAGAGCTGTTTAATGACATCAATGACAGCTCAATAATAAAGCATAGGGTGTCACTAGTAGAAACTTGGAAATGAAAAATTAGAGCGTTTTCTTTTTTTTGCATGTTAATTTGTGAATACTTTTGAAGAATATTAACTCCCGAGGCGTAACAAACGGGCAGGAACATAATGTAAAACACATGTATAAAAGACTTGATTCGTGCAGCGTGGCAAAGCTCTTTTCTACTCTATGAACAGAAAAACAAAATGTACCGTTCTTGTCTGAAGCACCCCAAATTTTGTTTTACTTGTATAGAAACCGGATGAATAACACAAAACTGGTTTTAATGTATTATAAACAAGAACAAAATGTTACTTACAGTAAAACAAATGGCAGTTTTGCGTAAACACAGATTTCCAGGTTTTAATTAAACCATGACATTACAATGACAGAAAATCCTATAAAAGAAGGTATCGTCATGCAGTCTGTCGTTATGCCTGTGCGGATAAAGGTATGTGCGTATGTGCATATTTGCATATGTGCGGTTGTCTGTGCACTGAAATGCAATCAAAACGGTTGGATTTACTCCCAATTTCGTGTATAGCACTTTTTGGTGCGGGTATAACGGATAAATTCTATATAATGGTTTTTGTTTTTCCTTGAGTTTATTTCTTAACACAAAATAGCTTTTAAAGTTTTTGGGTAAACAAACGTTTAATATTAAACGTTTGATTACCCAGAAACTTGATCTTTTGATGTTTAGGCCATTTTCTGATGTTTTCCCATTTGAACCAAATTTATTTATTCCAATTCATCGCAATCCTTTTTTTTTGTAAATTTAGCTCACATGCAATCTAATTGCTCGAATAGCTCTCAGTTTTACTCACTAAGTATTTAATATTTGAGAAAGTAGTAATTTTGAAATGTTGTTATTGATCAAATGTTTGAAAAACTTTTTTTAAACTTTTTTATTTAAAAAAAAAATATTAGTTTCTTTTAAATTTGGTACAAACACCCTGTAAAAATGTACCCAAACATTCAATACTTATGAGAAGAAATTTATTAAAAACGAAAAACGTACAACATGCTTTGTAGAACTCTTTAAAATGTTAAGAAGAGCAAAAAGACCGTAAGTAGCAATGGATTGTGTTATTATAAAACTCGAAACTCGAAAAAGAACTATAATTACATCACTATAGAGCTGCTGTGTTTTATACCAACTCTATAAAAGTACCTACGGAGAAAAGACACATACAATACATAGACAAACCATGCATTCAGCTGTCAGTTAACAGATTTAGTGTAGAGCTGTAAAAGAACTTTTCAGAAGCAAAATCGCCAAGAAAACATAAACAATGCAAATTTTATTGAAATTTCAACCAAAAACTATTTTATTTCTTATGAGCTTAGTTGTATTCTTCAGCTGGTTTTTAAAATTCTATAATAATGTAGCAATAACATAGTTCTTATTTTGTTTCAAAACGATTTGAATAAATTTTCACTTTTATATCATGATTTTGTTTTGTGTTTCATAATAGCTCTAAAAGCACAAAAAAAAAACACGAAGGCCTGTCATTTGGCCGAAAATAAATAAACTAGAGCTGCAAAAGAACTTCTAAAAAGCTATCCATTTAACAAATATTAAAATCAATATAAAAATGCACTAAAGCGCTAAAAATAAGATTTCCAGAAGAACTCTATGTATATAAAACACAAACAAAAATTATGGACCTACAACTACATTTATATTAATGTAATTATTTAAAAGTTGAATAGTAAAAACCTCGTGGTGCCGGTCAAACATAAACAAACAGTTCCATTGAGCCTCTAAAAGAACTCTATTTGCTATTTAGAAGCTTCTCTGCAGCTTTAATAGTGTCATTTCAAACGTTGTTTAGGAGCATAATTGTAGAGCCAAATGCTTTATAAGATAATAAAGCTGCAAGTTGTTGTCAAACTTCAATATAGAGACGGTCTTTTAGAAGAAAACGCCAATAGCTGCAAAGGTTTTCGAAATAGAACAGAAGCCTTGAGATTAACTTTTTTAGAGCTGTTTAAAATTTTTTTAAGTACTTGCAGCTTTAAAAATGTTACTTGGGACGTCTCTTCACATTTTGTTTCACGATTTCGACAATTTCAAAATTAGGCCTAGGAGTTCGCATCCTCGAGTTCAATCTCAGAATATCCTCGTAAAAGGAATCAAAAGATTCACCTAACTGCTGTTTGCGCTCCGCCATCTGGCGTACAAGCTCAGAGTCAGTCTCTAAACTTCGATATTGGTCGAGTAATGCGAGTCGTAAAGATACCCTTGACGATCTAGGGTTGTTCTTGAGGTACATCCAAAACCATGTCTCAACTGGTCCGCTGACAAATTGATGGAAATTGGCAACTACCTCCTCCCAAGTGACATTATAACTATCTTTGACTCTATCGAGTCTAAACAAAAATTCATCAACCGTCATGTTCTTACCGTTGAAATTGATCCCCCACTTGTGATAGTGCGGAAAACGAACGTAAGTACCGGCTGGTGAAGGTGTAGGTAATTGAACATGAGGTAATGTAGATGGGTCGTCTAAACGCATCCGATTAAGTCTCTCGAAAAATTCATTTTCGTGTGCGCTGGGCGCGTCGACTCGATATGTATTTGGTTCAATATTGGGCACATCACGTGAAAAAGTCGATCTAGCATTAGGTCGATTGACCGGTCTAGAACTGTTATCTGGACTAGATCTAGTCAAATATGGTGTTGGTTGGTCGTATAGTTCTACTAAAGGAGGATTTATAAGCCGAGTTGGCTGTAACGGATGAGCGGTTTGAGTAGTCTGCGATGGTTGTGCTGGTGGTAATGCATTTTGTAAAGCAGCCTTTACAATATCACCTACTCGCTCTAAAACTTTAGCTTGGCTTTGAGCCAGAGCTTCTTGAAACGTTCTCCGTTCATTCTCCTTAGTAGCTTCTACTGTGGCCTGAGTAATCTCTCGAATATACGCTTCCATCTGTGCGCCATCATCTGATATGAAACTGGCAGATAAACTATGTCTAACTGAGGGAGATGGTTGTCGTTCTATCGCATGACCGTCTGCCTGAACATTTACTACCGGAACTTGACGTTCTCCCACAGAACTTGGTCTACCTTCAGCTTGACTAACATCTACGCTACTCGCAGCTTCCATCGTCAAATTTCGATTTATATCAAAATGTCGGCTACGATTTCGCAAGAAATGATGACTAGGTAATGACGGAAATCTAGGATTTTTCTTAGACATTAGCTTTACTCCAACTTTCCCCACGATTGAAAATTTACTAACTTTTCCGTAAAATTGATGAGGCCTCTTCTACCTCACTTTCTATTACTTTATACTTCAAAAAAAAAAACTTTTATAAAAACTTACTAACTATAAATTTACAAGATTCTTATTTATCGACTAAGCGATTTACAAACTGATTCTTACTAACTAACTATTTTATATCCTACTATATTTAATCCTAAAATAAAACTAACTAACTTATTAACTGCTATCCTTAACCTAATTTCTATTTAGGGTAAACCCTCTACAAAAACTAAACTAAATTCAATCTAATCTAAACTTCAGAAATCTAAACTAAACTAAACTTCCAAAATCTAAACTCAAAAACTTAACTAATCAAAAACTAAACTAAAGGCCACCAGGCAAACTAAGCTAACAAAACGCCACCAGGCAACTTAAATACTCAAAACTAAATCGATAAGCCACCAGGCACTACTAAACTCAAAACTCAAAACTCAAAACTCAAAACTAAATCTTAAATCTACATAAGCCACCAGGCAACTAATCTAAACTCTAAACTAACTTATTTCAAAAGTCCACAAATTTAAAACTTTCAAATCTTCGATACTGAACTTCTCAAGAACTTTTCCGTCTCAAATTTCTAAAACTCTACTTAACTAAACTCAAAAAAAAATTCTCAAAACTCAATAAATCTTGAATCTTAAAAATTTTCTCAAACTAACCAAAAATTTGCAAAAATTTACTCAAAATTTTCTTAAATCTTTCTCTTAATCATACTGGTTGGGAGCTGCGACTGGGCATCAACATGTCCAAGGTAACGACTCCAAAAAAAAAACTAGTTTTCCAAATGAAAACTTCAACTACTAACTTTAAACTACATATCGACTGAATTTTTGTACCTCTACAGATACTCGGTTTCCTTCGTCTAATCTATCTCGCTACATACTAACCTAAAGAAGAATAAAATCAATCCCTTAGAGGATAACGTATCAAGACTATCGAATGAAAACCAACTACAAAAAAAAGGTTAAATTATTTTTAAAGAGTGTAAGATGACATTAACGACCAATGCGTTAGACTGTCTTTAATCATAAGAACTTTATAGGCTTCCGCGACTGACATAGATAGGACCATTATCGACCATCTACCGGTCGGAAGAACAAATAATCTTCACAACAAAAACTAAACTTCTTTTGATGACAACCAAAAATTAAATTTTTAATATTAACTAGCTCTATTCAAATGCTACTGACTACCGGAATAAACATCCAAATACGGTCATTTGTACTTTACGCTAACTAAACAAACCAAAAGAATTTAAACTTCTTCGAGAATAGAGAAAAGCCTAATCCGATCACTACTACAGACGTACGTCGAGAATAAAATTCTATCAACTACCGGTTAGTGCTTGGGACTAACTTCTATCCAGATGTAAAATCTCAGAAGAATTCTAACTACAAACATTAAAAAAAATTCAAAAAAAAAAATTTTGAAAAATTTTCTGGACTCAAAAATTTTTTTTCTAAAATCTCCAAAATTTCTGAAAAACCACTTTAACTTCGGGCCCCACGTTGGGCGCCATTTATGTAACGGTCCCCCATTTGGTTACCGCCATATAAGCTTGCATATAACGAGATAGATGTTGTTATTCGTTCTAATCAGCCAACGAGCCAGTGGGACCGAAACCAGGAACACAATAAAAACGTTTATCGTCAATTTCTAATTCCGCTCTGATGAAATCTCCATTCTGCGAAACTTCACTGTCCCCCACTCATACGTCATCTACCTTAAACTTACATGAACAATAACTCAGGAGAGGATTAATTAAAATCAAACCTCCAACCAATTCACAAAACATATAATCTCATTTCATGATTATGACCCGCCACGTCTATATCATGACTTATGACTACACTCGGTCTTATGAACTTTTCCTTCGACCTTTCTCAACTCTAATATTCTTCTCATAAGGAACCATCGAAGCCATACACACAAGAGATTGCCACTACATCATGTCTAATTTATGAATCTTCGAAAAGCACTCATACGCCTGATAGAACCTTGTTAAAAGGATTTGAGCTGAAATCAATCAAAGTAGTTGGGAACATAAAAAAAAGGAGACGCAATAGATTAAAGTGAGAAATCATTTGAGCATTAACCCTCAAAGATTGTCCACCTTACATCTACTACTATCTCTACGTGCCTAGTTGACATACACGTAATTCAACCGTAACCGTAAGGATAAACGACCTTACTTCTGATCGTTTATTCTAGTAAAGTATAATCCATCAGTGCGTTCACGCCACTATCGACTATCCCCCACCAGAAATTTACGATATTCGAATAAGACAAACCAAAAGAATAGACGAAGACAAAGTAAGCAAAAAAGGTAATCATTAAGTATTGTTACCTGCGAAGGATTCTAACCCTCTATATCCTTCATAAACGAAAGAGTGAATCAATTACCACTTCCACTAACTTGTGTCGACGCCTACGAACTTAATCCTTACCCTCATCTATCATTTTCTACCTTTAGTACCTATCATCTTTCAAATCTAGGCACATCCAGGCAGAGATAGATGAAGGCCGTTTCCACTCAACCACTGCATTAGGCCTGCTGGGTGCTCGATCGCCACGCTCGCCGGATGAGGGGTGGTTCTTGCTATGGGAATAAGAAACGAGTGTTACATACTATTTACAGACCTAAAGATCATGGTGTTCTTGATCAACAAAATTTATAAAAGCTAGGGCCCGAGTTTAAATGGCATATATTTTCAGAGAAATCGAGAGAAAAAAGAAAATTACTACAACTCAGTCTATACTACAGGATACATAGATGTTGATGTTCCTATGAGCGGATACTATCCCCTTCCCACCATGTTTCCAGAGCTCACAAATGTTCGGAAACCCTTATGTCGAGGATGTTGATGTTGCACACCCTCTGATGCATAACTACCCAACCATAAGAATGTTCACTAAACTAATAAAAGAGTATTAACTATTCTTCCCAATTGTTTCTAATTGTATCTATTTTTATATTAGAAACTCCCATATGAAGCAAGCGAAAAGAAATCAACTCTCCCTTTCACCTCTTCATGTCGTTACCTTGCTTTCATGCCTCTCCAGTCGCCAACTCCTCCCCTTCAGGTTCCTAAACTGCCATCAAAAAAATGTCAGCTGAAAAATTAATAAACAGGGGAATCACTACCCAATCTCAAATAAAATCTTCCAGCCAATTAAGATCTCAATCAAGAAAAATACAATCTCTTTTTCACTGAGGCCTTATACATCTTTTTATTGCAAAATATACTTAAATACTTAATATTTAACAAAAGCTTCCAAAAATTTCTATATACTAGAATTTAATCTTTAAGAATACCAATGACCAAGATTTCTATTAACTGAATGTCGATCATTGATGTTCTTTAAGAGATTGATTCATAACTTGATCAAATCTCTGATTAAATTTACTAAACTTAACTATATTTAGACTTAACTACGCTAACAATCTAAACTATCGCTCAAGTTATTTTTAAATCACAATTAACTTCAAAAATGTTATTTGAAATGTCAAACTGAATGCTCTAAAACGCATTCAGACTGTATTCAAAATTAAAATTAATGACTCGAGACTAAGTTACAACAACTCAGCTCAAGTAACGCGAGATGAAAACGAAATTGTAGTTCGATCCAAGTAAAATGAATTACGTAGGTCAAACTTCACTTAAAAATCAAAATTTGTGAAGATATTTCTTCAACTATCAAAATTCAGACAAAGGTAAGGATCAGGGACGAGAATAGGGTCACACAACTCTTCTTTCACATCCCAGAAGCCACAAAAGTTTTGTCTCACAAATCGTAAGACTTTATTACACAAAAATTAAATTTTCAAAAATTATTTAAGTTATCAATATATTTTATATATATATTTAAATAAAATGATGTGCAAAAATCTTTGCATCATCAAGTAATCAAAAATATATTTTAAATTTATAAATATTTTTTTACTACAATAAACCCTAGAAAAAAGTGCACTTTGTTCCGGTTCAAAAAAAAAACTTTACAGATGTTACAGATGTTTGTCGTTCTATTAAGGTTGCTTCAAAATATGTTTCAACAGGTGACTCTAAGCGACTATGATCCAAACTGGAATCTATATTTTTCACTCGAGCGACCGTTTTCACAAAATCTTAAATCTGTTTACGTTTCTTCTAGGAATTATTCTTAGTCAATTACAATATTACGCTTGAGATTGTAAATGTAATCACTATCGGACACTTTAACCATGTAGGTATGTGACAATACTTTATTGGTTTCATTCATTAAATTTCAAAAATTTTTATCTTAATATATTTTTAATATTCAGACGGACTAAATTAACTTTAAATTGATTATTGGACTTGTGATTCGACAAAATTAATGAATTCACAATTTGCTTTAACACGGACAAAAGATACTCAAAGTATCTGTACCTAGGTAGGTACTATAATGGACTTGACTTTTATTGTTTGTTAATTATTCAAAATTTACTTTATTTATTTCAGACGGACTACAAAATTGAATAGATAAGTATTAATTATTAACAACTTTAATTTATATTGATGTTATTAATTATCAAAAATTTGATTTCAGACGGACTAAACTTTATGTCGACATGTAGGTATGTCTTTGATTTCAATAACATATGGACTTATAACAATTTTTATCTTTTTGTTTTAGAAACGAGTTCAAATTTACTCAAAGTAAGTAAAATTTCTTTTTATCTTTCATTAGATGTTTAAATATAATTCAAATTTAATTATTTCTTTTCAGGGTCGCAAAAATTTCTTTTTGGTAAGTAACAAAAAAAAAAGGTAAGTATTCGACGATTGAGTTTAGCGTTTATCAACGCTGAATTCTCGTCTCCAAAATTTTTATGTTTTTACTCGTTTTACAGATTTCTTTAATTTTCATTTAATTGAAACGTATTCTTTTTCAAAGTTTCGATTAGGACTTTATAGTTATAAATGATTCCTGGTTGGCAAACGTATGTTTCGTATTAACGTTGCTTAGGTATTCAAATCAAAAAAAAACTTTTTATAACAGTTTTCACATTATTACTAGTCATATCTTTAGTAGGTACTGAACGATTAATAGTTTATAAAGACTTAAATAAATTATCCTACAGCAGCTACTAAAATTTTTGAATATGCACTTTTAAAAATTTTCAAAAAAAAAATATAGGTAATTTTTCCTCATCAGTTTCTATGTTGTATGAATATAATTATTTGTAAAATTATACCTTCTTTTTCCCGATATTTATTTTTACATAACCTGGATGAGTACTGTACTTTTCCGCTTCAAATAACTGCACTTGACTCGTCGTGAGTACCGTATTTCATTGCGTAACCGTATCAAATTACAGCGGCCGTTCGTTGGGCATGTCCTCGATTTCTCCTGAATTTTTATCTCTAGCCGCTTTGAGATAATTGTCCTTGGGAATTCGAGAGATGTTCAACTTTATTTGTAGTCGCAGTCCCCAGCGAATTTGAACTACGTTCCACGCCAAGGAACTGGGACTACCACTGCAATATTGCACTCCAGGTGCTCCTTGTTCAGCACACCGACAGACCCTTCGCCAACGGGAGCAGTCAGATGTGCTTTTAGTCGACGAGTCCAGATATTCAATTTCTTTGAATTTCGGACTGATAATATTTCTTAAAAGTGAATCAATGTTAAATTGAGTGATTTGGACGTTGAAATTTGGCGCTAACCTTTTTGGTACGGTATGGCAACGCCTTTTCTTTTATCACGTCGCCCACGCTATATGATCAAAAAAAAACATAATTTTCTTTTTATAATTTTAACACGTTTTATGATGAATTTTTTTCTTTCAGATTTTAACAAAACTAGCTAAACTGCCTAGGAATGATTTATCATTATATAATCTAAGTGTCCTAGCTGTCTAACTTTGGTATATAAAATAAAAAAAATAAAAAATGTGGTTTTACCTGGTTTTTCTTCCTGGTTGTTTAATTACTCGATTTATGGGACTTTTCTTCGATCCACTCCTTTTAAATTCACTCGTAGATTTTTATTCTTTTGCGATTCTTATTGGAAATTTTTTTTCTCTCATCGCAATATGAACTTTTACCACGACACTCAGAATGAATCTTGGATATAAAAAGAGATATTTTTGCCTTTTAATGGCTGACACTGATTTTATTTCTTTTACTTTTTACTCACTTTATTTTCAGATTTTTGACCAGATTTTTATTTCTTTCAGTCACTGAGACTGTACTTATGGTAATTAATCATTTTTTATGATGAACTTTACTCTAGGAATTTAGGAAATGAAAAGATTAATCGCGACGAATTTTTGCACGTTCACAGCTCGGGTAGCAATTTTTTTTAACTTGTCGTACATGGGGCGAAAGCGAATTCGAGTCAATTCAGATGTTGCTTGCTCGAACTGTTCGATTTAAGTTTCGCAACATTTGTTCTGCTTTCTGCGTTTAGTTTTTCTGCAAGTATTTATGCAGTTTTTCTGCGTATGCATTTAAGTTTTATTTTTATGTCTTTTAATATTTCTTCTATTCTTTCAGATTTATTTTTCTTTTCTTTCAGATTCTCTTATTTTCTTTATAGGTTTATTTCTTTTCTTTTCAGGTTTATTTTATTAACTTTTCAGGTTTATTTTCTTTTCTTTTCAGATTTCTTTTCTTTTCTTTATAACCTCTTTACAGCTTTTCAGATTTGCTATTCTTTTCCGACTTTATGATTGGTAAGTATATTAGACATTTTGACACGGTGTAAGTATCATTGTACTGACTTTTAGTACTTTTACAACTGGATGTATGCTATTTTGATGTTTTTTGCGGTATTTTTGTTTACTTTTCAGTATTCGGTCATGAATAAATAAATTTGCGTGATGAGACGAGTGCGGACTGACATTTTATGATAAAGGTGATTTTTAGCATTTACCTAAACAGTTTTCTGTCAACCTATTTCTACTTATTTCTTTGCAGATTTTTCGCTGCTGATCACTAGTACTACTTATTTACGCATATATTATACCTTGTTGATATTGTAACTCTTCAGCTGTGACAATAAAAAAAATATTTTTAAGTACTACAATGTTTTTCGCGTCTACCTGACCATACGTACTCTTCTTGTTTGAACTAGAATTAATTTTCGACATATTTTCTGCTTAACAATTTTCTTAAGGTTTTATAACTTTCTTTCATTCTACTGAATATTGTTCGCAATAGTATTTTTATTTTTCTTCTTTATCTACTTAATTCAATTCTGGTGGTAAATTCTGCCTAGACCACTTCTGTTCTATACTGCTCCTTTTGTTGTTTCTATTATCACTTCTACAGGCTGAGATACAGATAAATCTAACTTGTTCAATTGGTACTGTTCGTTCTGCTTAAGATATCTACATAGGTTGTCGCCATTAGGTGGAGGATTTTGCTGCGGTGTTTCGACTCTCACTTCTTTATGTGTCTGCCTATGGTTTAGGAATTTGCTAGACTCTAAAATACTGGGTTGTTGGATTACATTATTTATTATGACAAGGTATAATCGAATAACTTTACCTATAATTCGGAATTCAGTATCTGAACATTTTTGGTAACAGATTTGTTTCCGAAATTATCTGTTGCCTACTTGTAGGATATTTCATGTGCTGAAATATGTTGATAAAATTTGTATGCTAATTTACTAATAAGGTGTTTTCCTACACACTATACCTCACCAGGTTACAAAAAAAAATTGCATGCGAATTCACGATCTACTCACAAATCTCATTCCACACACACATAAACACATCATTGTCTACCACAATATAACATCAGATTGGCCATTATGTTCTAATCCCTCTTAAACGGACTATTTCACAAATTTCGTCTTGAAGAATGCTATGCAATTTCGACATTTCAAACTTATTATAGTCTGTCCAAGGGCACCTAATTTCGCAGAAATCTTAGTTCCATTAAGCTTATTAAAAACTATTTAGGTATCTAAATTTGAAAGTTTGAAAATAAGGTTAAAACGCTTACCCATCTTTTTGTCGATTTTATATTTCAAATTGTCTCTGTGACCAACATCCTGTTCTGATCATTTTTCGATTCCCCAAATCTTCTCTAGTTACTTAATTGAAAATTCCTTATGTTTGACTTTATGTAAGTCCAACATTTAATCTAGTTATATGCATTATATATTTGTTCTTGCATCTGACTTAAACTTAACGTATTGAAACTGACTTTAGCTGCTATTGCTTCTGAGTACTAAGATATCGTGTCAGACCTTCTGAATGTCTCTATCTTCTCATACAGGTGGCTTAAAGTTCATTAAATGACATGCCCAATAAAGAACAGGGGCAGTAGTGAATATTTTCAAATTGGAAGTTTCCCTTCGTATTCCTATTCGCATTTCAATAAAACAATTTTAATTCAACACATTCGGTCGGTCATTCTATTTTGACATCATGCAACTTATGTATACCCTCTTCTTCAACTTACACAACCAACATGGGCTCGACGCACGGGAGTTCATCCTAATAGATTGACATTTATATACAAAATTTAATACTTATGCCGGCATTGACATTGCCAAGTAGATGCCACTCTCCATCAGCTTCAGACACAAAAAACAAGAAAAGACCTTTTCATTATTTATTCGACAGGAGTCCTTGAATTTGTCTCGGATATTTGAGATGTAAGAAATCAAATCGATTTATTGCATAAATCACGATCTGAACAGTACATATCCTGGATGCATTTTTAAGATAACTTTTTATAGAAAATAAAAAAATGAAATTTCTAAAGACTACATTGTGTTGTGTGTGTACATTTTATTGAAATATTTTAGAAATGGAGGATGCGAAACGAGTTATCTTGTCTAAAACGAAATTAAAACGAATGTGAAATATTACTTTTACAAATTACAATACCGCTATGAGTGCAAAAGTAGAAGCATCTCACCAGAAGGCTCCATATCAAATGATATCCCAAACAGAAACAACTATATTAACTGTAGCACAAATGGGGTTTAAAAATTCTTAATTGGATTCGGTGTGAATCGATTGTTTTCTTTTTAAGTGGATATCTGACCGGGCACTGTCTCTAATTAAAATAAGTAGTAGATAGAAGAACTTAAAAGAGAGTTAAAGTTAAAATGCCTTAAATCATGAGCTGACAACTACTTAACTATATAGGATTACATGAAAGAAGACACTTCGGAGCATGATTCCCCTACTCTGAGCATGATGATAAATGTGTAAGGATAATGTTCGAAAAGTAATTATCAGCATTTATGTTTAGGTATGTACGATCCATACAGATGGTTTTTCACTAGCACAGTAAACAATTTTTATCCAGAGTTCCTCTTTGATGTCGAAAATGTTTAGCGTTGCCTGATTAAAATAAAAACTAAACAAATGTTTAGAACCAACAAAAGTAAAGGCCAATATGGCTGGAGGTTTTTGGAAATCCGAAGTTAAATGAGGCGTAACCGCACACAGAAGAACATTGATGTTAAGAATCAAATCTATTATAGGTGTTGTTCATTGGTACAGTGATTTTAAGGAAGGAGTATTATGGATACTTCATAAAATGCAGCTGTATTTCAGACGTGACCAGAGGGCAAGGGCTAACATTATATTACTAACTAAATTGATGCTGCGCTATAGGGAGCCGGGTTCTTCAGGGCTCTACAAATTTCATTTCTCCAGCCGACTCAATCCAAAGCTTGCCTTATGCCTCTGATTTTGTAGCTGAAGTTATTAACAGAGATGTTCTTCAACTTGATCAGTCCATCGGAGATGGGCCTTGTCCCTATTTCTCGTTTCTTCAGGCTTGGTGTAAAATACTCTACGGACTGAAGTGTTGACGTTTGATTTCTCTTCTTGTTTTAGCTATCTTAAACGTTGGACAAGTAACTCGACACGAAAGTTGCTGATCAGACCATAAATCATAAGAAACACTTTCCGCTCGAATATCTCAACAAAATTGGAAAAAGTTCATGCTTTTGCACCGCTAATTCTTATCTCTCTTGGGTTACTCTCGGTTAGTCTTTCTTTCTCACTTGCGTAGGTACATATTACAGAGAACCAGCGATAAGCAAGAATTAATCTACAGCAGTGTCCAGGTAGACAAATTCACTTACCATCTCTAAGTTATACCACCAATGGCCACCTTCTGAACAAGTCTTCAATTTCAATTGACTTGTGTTGATGAGAGCATTACTTATTTTTATCTTAGTTAACAACAGTATCAATCGGGAAAATGATTAAGCAAGAGGCATCCTTTAAATATTTTCTCCAGCCTAGGAACTACTATGTCTTGTAATTTCTACAGCATTATTACTGACACTGCAATCTTGAAAGTGTGTCGTCATCAATAACTCCAAGGAAAAAGAGGTGACTCCGTCCATGTACCATCCTCTTCTCTTAAGAAAGGAGAGATTTGAGTGCTCTTTGGATACATTCTTACCCAGTCTTGTTGAGTCCTTGATATTTTCATTGAATGACATACTCTCTCCATGCTTGTTGCTTTGCTGATGCTACGGACCGCTTAAACAGTTTGGGACCGACGTTATATGGTTTGAAATACATTTGTTTGTAGCAGATATTGAAAACATCTCTCGTCAATTTCTTAAGATTAGTAAGATTTTCATTCCATCACAAAGGATAGGGTTTTCTGCTGAATTTAATTGGGCAGTAGACATTGAAAGTGACGTTTATAGCCATTTTAAAGGTTTTAACCATTTATTTACAGTTCGGCATCTGAATTCAGATTGACGTTCGGAAATTTAGTTACATTGGATTTAATAATTTGACTGAATTTCTGACAGTCATTTTTTTTCTGTGCAGGGAAATAAGTCCCCGATAACCAAGTCCACCGAGGGACTTTATTGAAGTGGACTTGGCTCCCATGCACGTTCTAATAGAAACTTAGCATGAATGAAAGAATTCAAGATTACGACACTTGTTTGTTTTCATCTTTTTGTTGTTGTGTTTTTGTCACTTGTGACGTAAGCACAAACAGAAAAACTATAAGGTGATGTATTCTTGTTATTACTTTACTCCAGCCAATAAAGAAAAGAAAGCAAGATGATTACGTCACAAGTGAGATTACGTCACAAGTGAAACAACAGCAAAGTGAAAATGCCAAAGTGTTTTAATCTTGTATTCTTTCATTCATGGGAACTTAGCACAAAAAGAAAAACTATTAAATGGTGGATTCTTGTTATGACTTTACTCCAGCCAATAAAGAAAAGAAAGCAAGATGCTTACGTCACAAGTGAAAATTACGTCACAAGTGAAACAACAACAAAGTGAAAATGCCAAAGTGTTTTAATCTTGTATTCTTTCATTCATGGGAACTTAGTACACACTTCAAAAAATTAAGTCAGAACTAATTTTCATTAACAACATATAAACGAAGAGCTTAAAATTACGAAGGTATCAGAACCTTTTAACTTCCTCTTAAGCTTATCATGATGATAACCTAAGTACCTACTAAAAAAATATCCGTTTTTCTTTGATTATTTTCAGAATAATGTAATCAAAAATTTAAAGCACTTTATTTTGAAAATTAAGTTGACAAGATTTTTCTTTTATTATTCCCAGAATCTTGTAATCAAAGACTTAAAGCAGTTCGTTTTGAAATTAAGTTTGCAAGAATATTGTAATCAAAGAAGTTCATTTTGAAATTAAGTTTACAAGATTGTTATCAAATATTCAAAGCACTTCATTTTGCATTTAGCTTACATGATTCTGAAAATAATAAAAAAATATCGCCCGATTATGTTTTTTATTATTTTCAGAATCTTTTTATCAAAGATTCAAAGCAGTTCGTTTTGAAATTAAGTTTACAAGATTCTGAAAACAATAAATGAAAAATCGCGCGATTAAGATTCAACGAAATTAAGTTCATTTTGAAATTAAGTTTACATGATTCTGAAAATAATAAAAGAAAAATCGGCGATTTTTCTTTATTATTTTCAGAATCAAATAAACTTAATTTCAAAATGAACTGCTTTTAATTTTTGATTACATGATTCTGAAAATAATAGAAGAAAAATGGTGCTACTTTTTATATTATTTACTAAATCTTGTCAACTTAATCTATATAATTCTGTATATAACATAACATTCCCAAAAGTGGGAACTTAATCCCTCGGTGGACTTGGTTCCCAGGGACTTTGTTCCATGCACCATTCTTTTCCGGTTTCTATACGGTAGTGGTTTTTCACGATTGAAATTAAGGTTGAAGATGATCGAAGGAGAAACTCTCTAGTTTTTCACCATTGCATGTACGTTAATAGAATCAAATGAAGTGTCAAGTACATTCATCCCGCCCATCAAAATTTTCCAAGCTTGGAAATGTAAAGGTGGGAGTTTTACCAGTAATACACAAGTGCACTATGATTGGTACTTCCTGCGCTGCCAGACTAAAGGCTTACAGTTTTGATATTCGGTTTTGGTAACACAGATGTACTATGGCTGGTACTTACTGCGCTACCTGACGGTATGGGCCCTCTATAGCACTAGAAATTCGTCTCTGTCTCTTGGCTGAATGCCAAAAGGACATCCTCAGATGGAAAATTAGACAGTTCGTTTGTCGTTTTATTGACGTTTTTAATTTTTAAATTTGGTTCCCACGAATGGGTAAGAAACAATTTCGGTCCCCGGTAGAGCCGATATACCGGAGTAGGCAAAAAATATTTCATACCTTGTGCCTGTGCACCCAAAGCGCTTGTTATTGACTGGCTTATTCCCCAGCCTTCCATTTTTTCAGCAAAGATTGTGTACAAGTACGCTCACACTACCTTAAAAATCAGGAACCCTGTATCTTTGGTCCGACTGCTTTTCAAAAAGTTGAATTATTGAAGAGTAAAATAACGTTTCAGCTAAGCATCCTGACATTAGCCAATCATCTGCAGTGATCATTGCTCGCTTGGAGGATTTGATATGAGGATTTGCGCCAAGTAAACATAAAAAGGTTCTACTTTTTTATAAGAATGAACAAATAAAAACAATAAAAAGACTAAAAATAGTCGAATTAAAATTTATTTAGTGGAGTATTTATGAATGAAATTCAATATTAAAGGTTTTGTGGCCTTTACTCCAAAAGCATTGCGTTTCGCCCTAGTTTGATGGTGGGCTCATAATATTTATATTTATATATAATTCACAGGGAGTTTTCTCTGTAAATTTTATAAAGCAGTCGGTAATCATCGACAATTATTGCGTACTAGATTGGGTTTGATGTCATCTAGCTGATGAGCCCACCATCAAACTAGGGCGAAACGCAATGCTTTTGGAGTAAAGGCCACAAAACCTTTAATATTGAATTTCATTCATAAATACTCCACTAAATAAATTTTAATTCGACTATTTTTAGTCTTTTTATTGTTTTTATTTGTTCATTCTTATAACTTCGCTTGGCCACGAGCATAACATCATAATTTCTAATGTCTAACTTTAATCAAAGTTCTTTAGAATAATATAATTCACAGGGAGTTTTCTCTGTAAATTTTATAAAGCAGTCGGTAATCATCGACAATTATTGCGTACTAGATTGGGTTTGATGTCATCTAGCTGATGAGCCCACCATCAAACTAGGGCGAAACGCAATGCTTTTGGAGTAAAGGCCGGTTCTACTTTTTGAGAAAATTAAAAATAAAAAAAACCATCTTCTAATAAAAAATTTTTTTGTTTGCTTACGTGATTGGATTTTTATGTAGTTTAATAAATATTAAGGTATTAATTACATAATTTTTTAAACATGCAGAATATTATTAGCATATAATTAAGTGAGAAAGTAGGTACACAGAATTGCATCTCCGCAAATTCTTCTCGGGTGAAGTTTGACATCGTGATGTGTTTGCTAGTAAATATTCAAATTGAAAATACATCTTTAATGAAAATTATTTACCTTTCATTTGGTTTAAGGATGTGGGAAATATCGACGCAGCACCTTCGCTCACCACGCCATAATAAACAAACTTGACAGCTCGTTTAGAATAGCATTTATCCAGTACTTTTCCACTTTATTGTATGCTTATAACATTTCTGATATTTAAAGAAATTATAAAGGGAAATTTAAAGCGTTAATATTCATTAAATTACTTAAAAGTCTAGTCACTTAAGAACTAATTAAATTTTTTTTAGAAGATATGGTTTAGTTATTTTGAATTTTCTCAAAAATTGAAGACATTTAAGCATCCGGTTTTCTCTTCTTCACACAGAATTAGCAAAACATTAGATGTGGAAAAGTAAAATTACAATTAGAAATATACATAATTTATTGTTTTTAATTTCAAAAATGTTTAGGTTAAAAATTAATTTTTGAAAAACTCTTTACTAAAATAACTTTATTTAAAAAGAAAATAAAAGTAGAGATTTCTGGTTTTATAAGAACGTATAACATGGCTAGTAAATTTTTTAGATAATTACCCCTCCCTTCTAAACGGCGAGAAATAGACCTACTCCTATACGATATTTTTCTTGTCTTAACCTAACCTACTAGCTCTACTCTTTTGGTGTACATTATACCAATCACCTAGAATAGGCCTCCATCTATAATATGTAAGCCTATAAACACATTTGGAGTCGAACCAAAGATATCTCGAAAGTGGCTGTGAGAATCTTAGCTCCTCTGTTGCAGTATTCTTGAGTGCATAATGCCATTGCTGTAAGTGAGATTCAGGATTCATAACATGAGAAGTAGGGCTTCTGGCAAGCTCCAGGTATATTTTGCCGGTAAAGGCTCTGGATATCTCATTAGATTGCATTTTTACACTCGTAGCTTGGGAACGAACAGGTAGTGTCCTATAACTATTCATTGTTCACTGATTAGAAGGTACGCTCATCTACTACGAGTGCCCTTTTTCGATTGCAATGTGGACGATTTAATTGCAATTTCTATAATCAATAACTCATGCGACTCAGCTCTGTAGTGTGTACATTACAAACATATATTAAAATAAACAAGAGTTATGTTAAAAATATAGTCAATGGCATCAGTATTTGTGTAGAACTCAAAGCCGAAAGACTGTTGTCAAAGATTGAAACCGATAACTCAACATGAGTGTAACAACTTTTAGATTCTATGGCAGAACTGAGCTGACCACATATAAGCGATATGCTATCCTGTTTTATGTGTGTGGCGTGGAAGTACAAAAAATACTAAGACAACTCTTTGTTAAAGCTTCTTTGTGGGACAAGATATTATAATGAAATACAAAGATTCCATTGCACACAAAAGCTTGCAAACACGATTTATAAAAAGAAAAAGATTCATTTCATTTGGAGGTAACACCAGCAGCAGAAGTAAGGAAAAGAGAATTTGTTCTCGTGGAGAAAGAAGAAGGACAAAACTTTGAAAACACTTTGTTAGGTTTAGTTTTTCAACTGATTTACGAGAGTTTTACCCTTTGTGGAGCATCAGCTTTCCAGAATGGTTGTTCTGCCTTAAACATACCTATAAAAATGATTCAAGGATATGTTGAAAGTATAGGTTTTGCGCTGGCTGGTCCATTTCTTTCAATGTGTGCCCTTGTATATCTACATTTTTCGTTTTTGGTCAGGAGTAGTAATCATCTTTGTCAGATTCAATTTCGATTTATAATAAGAAAAAATATTGTTCGATATCAGAAAAAAAGTTATAGGTAAATATAACCAAAGATAAAACTTAAATCAGAAAGTTGGATTCCATTTCTTCTGGAAAGCCAATAAGGGTTGGGTTCGGGAGCCCGTTTTTCAGAATCCTGTTTTTTAAAATCCTGTCTTTAAAATCCCGTTTTTTAAAATACTGTTTTTAAAAATCCCGTTTTTATAAAATCCCGCTTTTAAAATCCTGTTATTTACCATCCCGTTTATTAAATTCCCGTGTTGATTCCAAAAGCGGGATTGAGTTTATTTTACAGCCCAATGCTAATGAGTGATGATGATGGGGTGACATAATCTTGCACATGTACCTACGTTTGCCGCTTTATCAAACACTAAATATTTCTCTTGCTTAACCAACCAGATTTTGCAGAAAATGCAACTAGAAAAACAGTAAGCCGTTATCTGTTGAAGTTTATATTAAGAAAAAAAAATGTTCACACAAACCACAAACAACTTTATTGCTCAGCCCAGCTTCTCAAATTGGGGAACTGCTAGGTAATATTTATGTGTACAACATTCAGTAAATTTATCAAAATACGAAACGGGCTAAGCGGGATTAAACGGGATTTTAAAAAGCGGGCTAACGAGAAACGGAATTCTGTTTAAACAGGATTATTAAAAACGGGATTTTAAAAAAGCGGTACTTTAGAATCGGGATTTTAAATTTTTTTTGCGGGATTATAAAAAACGGGCTTCCGAACCGCTCCCAGCCAATAAAATGTAGAAACGATAGCTGAGCAAACCAAATCGCAAATGATTCATTTTTCGATCTCCAATATTAGAACAACGAGGGGGAAGACGACAAGACACGGACGAGGCTACATTTAATTTTAAGAAAAAGGTTACACCCGCATGCCCAAACACTATTTTCGTCACTGACAGGAAAGAAAGGGAGAATAGGGTTGAAGCTGAGTTATTTTTTTTTTTTTTTTTTTTTATATTGAGCGCGCACTAAAGGGGTTATGAATACCCTTATAATGATTAAACACAGTGCGAGCAATTAGGAAATGAGGATAGGATTAGAAAGAGAAACCGATGCACAGTCTGCAGACATTTTTAGAGCTCTTTTTTCAATCCTATCCAGAAGACTCAAGTACGTTATTGGGGCTCCAGCCCAAATATGAGAGTTATACTCAAGTTTGGGACGAATAAAAGCTTTGTAAATTGTAGCCAGATCAGAAGGGGTAAAAAACTTCTTGCATCGTCGGAGAAAACCTAAACACTTAGCAGCATTTTTGGCGATGTCAAATATATGATCACTCCACAGCAAGTGGTTTGTGATGCACATACCTAAGACCGATAGTTGTTCAATCTCCTCGATGCAAGTACCACCCATGGATAGTGGCATTGGGGGAGGGTTACGCTTTTGCTATGATGGGACTTGGAGCTAAAATAAAAATTGTCTTTGACTTTCCTTAACAAAATGTATCCTCTTCTGTCAGTGGGTTGTTCATTTGGTAGACTGGACTGGGAGTGAAAAGCGATGGGCCGATGACCATATTTTACAAATGAGTTGGTGCATGCTCCCTACCACCACATCTCCTGCTGTTTTAAGCAATTCAGCTGCTAAGCCGTTTGCACTGACTGTGTATCTACTACCATATTCCTCTCATCTCGGCAGGCTTCCGTTATGGTCTTAAGGCCTTGGGTAGATCGGTTTAACCTTTGGTAGAATTTTCTAACATCACCCTCGATAGACTCGACCGATCGCTTCTCGTGCTCTCTCTTTTTATTCCTGAGAAGTCGGCGTTCCTCCCTTCTTTTTTGAACTTAGAGCTCCCGGGCTGCTCTCTCAATAGTTCTGGTTCTAGTCTGCAGCATTGCCAGAAGTTTCTTTGTGGACGCCTAGTGAAACCCAGCACATCAGAGGCGGCACTTCTGATGGCTTGTAGACAATGTCTCCACTGGTCATCAGTACTTGTTGCTGGTGGCGGACTTGTGCCACAAAGGTAACAAATCAAGCACATATATATCAACTAGTCAAGATGGAATTGCAGTAAATTCAACTTCAACAACCAGCGTGACAACAACAGCCACCGCTGGGGCTATATGCACGGAAACAGGACTATTAGAGAGGACGCCTTGTTCATGAATGGCCCAACATACATGCAGCCACAGGCGTATATGTCACAATGCTATAGATCACAGTTAGCATCTACCAGTTCTCCATATGTTCCTACTTTCATGCCAGCAATGTCTGGACCTCAGGCCCAGCCTATCAGACAACATTCCTTTGTGCCACAATTGTCACAGCCAGTGACTAATCAGCCATATTGTGTAGGAGGTGACAGCAGTTCACATGTTTTTAGCCAAAGTTTTGGTCGAAAGCTATACGACCTTCCAGAATTTACTGGAAGGCCTGAGGATTTGCCGTTGTTTTGCACAAATTTTCGTGATTCTACCGCCATGTTCAACTATACGAATGCAGATAATCTTTTTCGCCTGCAGAAATGTTTAAAAGGAGCTGCTAGAGAGGTAGTGGAATCGATGCTTATTCATCCGAGTAATCTGAGTCATGCCATGGCTGCCTTGAATTTCGATTTGGTCGTCCAGATATTCTTATTCGAAGTCAACTACAAAAGGTGAGTAAAATAACACCGATTCCAGAAAACAAACTCGAGTTGCTGATACCGTTCGCCACCAAAGTCCAAAACCTATCTACATTTCTGGGGGCAAGTGGAATGACATTACAGCTAGACAACCCTACACTCCTAGACGAACTTGTCAGTAAGTTACCTATGAGTAAGAAATTACAGTGGGCCGAACGAAGTATGTGCTTGCAGCCATTTCCAACAATAAGGCATTTTGAAGAATTGTTGACTGGAGCAGCAAGACTCATTTGTCTAGTTTCGCCTATTTCATCAAAATCACAAATGAATACTGGACACAAGCCTAATTCAAAAAAATGTCCTTCACGCAGTAGAACCTAGCACATTAGCTGTCAAATCAAGTCAGAATTTCCGCCTTTGTAAGAAAATGCAACATTTGCTTTCTGAATGTTCTATATACAACAACTTGGATATCTCAGCAAAATGGAAGCTAGTGAAAAAGCACAGACTTTGCTTTTGTTGCCTTGAATATGGTCATTGAGTACGTTTCTGCCGAATAAAGAAAGCATGTGGAATTAAAGCCTGTGAAAAACAACATCATCCTTCTTTGCATGAAAACGGTGAGACGAAGATGTCAGCCCCAGAGTAACCTGAAGTAGAGAAGAAACTTTTGAGCTGCAACATTGGAAATGACAGAAAAATTCTGTTTAGAGTGTTACCAGTCCGACTTTATGGTAATGGTGTTGAAGTACAGACATACGCTCTACTTGATGAAGGTTCTTCTGTTACCATCATGAGCGATGATCTAGCCAGAAAATTAAATTTGCATGGGCACAAGACGGATTTGAAACTTCAGTGGTTTGGCCAAGAAACATGCACAAATAAATCTCTTGTTGTTGATCTGGAAATTAGTGCAGATATACGTAGATGGTGCTCAGAAATTCAAGATAGAGGGTGTGCAGACTGTAAATGTTTTAAGTTTGCCTCCTCAGTCGCTAACTGTTGACGATTTGAATCCATCATGTTCATCTGATATATTGTCTTCATTACCAATTGTGGAGTACAAAGACGCAAAACCACAAATTTTGATTGGGCTTGATAATTGTCATCTGGGTACGCCGATACGTATTATAGGATGTAATGGAGCTTGACCTGTCATAGCAGAAACTAAATTGGGATATGTGGTGTACAGGAAAACGGTTTTAACAACAGATCATCCCACAAAGGACCTTATCCTTCATTGTAGTCAGACAAGTCAAGATGAAGAAGATAACCTGACGCGCATGGTAGAAGAGTACTTCAGCATTAAGAGTTTCGGTGTCAAGAAACCGAAAGTGAAGTTAATCTCAGAAACGGATAAGAGAGCAGTTGGAATTTTTACGGGCACAACGAACAACGAAGAAAATTAACGATCGCTATCAAACAGGTTTATTGTGGAAGCATTATGAAATCAAGTTGCCAGCTAGCTATGACATGGCTCTGCGAAGGTTGTGGAATCTGGAAAGCAAGTTTCGAAAAGAGCCGGAGTTCACGGATAGGTACAAATCTATAGTTTCCAGCTATGTAGACAAAGGATATGCCAGGAGGTTGACCTATAACGAAACTCAAGTGAAATCGACAAGAACTTGGTATCTTCCTCATTTTGGCGTCCAAAATCCCAACAAACCAGGCAAAGTACGGTTGGTATTTGATGCGGCCGCAAAAGCTAATGGAGTATCTCTCAACTCGTTGTTGCTTAAAGGACCTAATGACCTGAAACCATTGATTAATATTCTCTTTAATTTTCGAATGAGACCCGTAGCTGTTACTGGTGATATTGAAGAAATGTTTCACCAGGTGAAGATTCGCCCGGAAGATCAAGGTTCTTAACGCTTTCTGTGGAGAGAAGATGAAAAGAAGCCAGTTCAAGAATATGTAATGCAGTCGATGATATTTGGTGCCAGCTGTTCGCCTTGCTCAGCAAATTATTTGAAAAATTTAAACGCAGACGGTTTCTTAAAAGCTAATCCAAGAGCAGTAAAGTCAATCACCGCACATCATTACGTTGATGACTACGTTGACAGCTTCGATAGTATTGAAGAAGCCATTCAAGTTACGTGTGCCGTTATTAAAATTCATAAAAGCGGTGGCTTCAATTTACGACATTTTACATCGAATTCCAAGGAGGTATTGAGAAGTATTTGGCAAAAGATGCCCAACTAAAAGGGAATTCCTGAGTTTAACAATGTCAGTGTTTGACCCATATGGAATGATAGCTAACTTCGTTGTTCATCTCAAATTGTTGTTGCAATCAGTTTGGCGGTATGGGATCAAATAGGATCAACCGATTCCAAATGAAATTTTCGCGAAATGGTGTCAGTGGAAGTCAGAACTACCTAACGTGATGCAGCTTAAAGTTCCCAGGTGTCATCATGCTTGCTTGTCAATGGCCAACAGGATTGTTCTTCACTCATTCGTCGATGCCAGTGAAGAGGCGTTTAGTGCGGTGACGTATTTGCGAATTGAGTACAAACATGAAGTTAGTGTGACATTCGTTTGCGGAAAGAAAAATGCGCTCCAAAAAAGTTGATGTCTATCCCACGTCTTGAATTGTCAGCTGCGGTGTTGGGGGTGAGGTTATGTGATACGATTGTCGAGTGTCACAACTTGAAACCAGCGGATCGAATATTTTGGAGTGACTCAAGGACTGTATTAAGCTGGCTTCGCTCGGATCCCCGCCATCAGAAACAATTTGTTGGGTTTCGAGTTGCCGAAATACTAGAAAGCAGTAAGATCAGTCAGTGGCGATGGATTCCAACCAAGCTCAACCCAGCAGATGAAGCGACACGTGCACGATGCCCTCCTGCCTTTAGATTGGAAACATGGAGCCCCATTTCTCAAGTTACCTGAAGAATCATGGCCATCGAAACCAGACGACATCGAAACTTACGTTTGTCAAGAGGAAATGAAGCCAAAGTTTCTTTTACAAGCAAGTAAAGTGAGTAAGCCTATTTTTGAGTTTTCTAGATTCTCGTCATATATAAAACTAAAGAGAACGGCAGCCTGGGTGAATCGGTTTATAAAAGCATGTCGTAGGAATTCAAAAGAAAAAGGAGAATTATCAACAGCAGAATTAAATGAAGCCCAGGATATGCTCTGTTGTAATGTACAAAACGACATTTTCGTCATTGAAATGAACCAGCTGAGATGTAAGCTACCAGTTGACAGAAAAAGCGAAATCTATAAGCTTACACCATACCTAGATGATAACGGATTATTGCGCGTAAGCGGACGCATTGACGCTGCTTCTACAGTACCGTTTTAATTTAAACGACCTATTATTTTACCAAAAACCCATCAACGTAATTTTGTGTGAACCGTCGGGGAATACCGTTACGTATCAGAAGCGACAATGGCACTAATTTTGTAGGTGCGATGAATGAATTACTGAATGCAAACATTTTTGACAGTGATGACATAAAAGCTGATTTATCCACAAAAGGAATAGAGTGGATTTTCAATTGCCCTACAAACCCACATGCCGGCGGTTGTTGGGAGAGACTTGTTCGCTCTGTAAAAAAAGTTCTTTCCCATACGCTGAATGAACTTGCACCAAGAACTGAAACCTTGGTGAGTGCACTTATTGAAGCTGAAAACATCGTCAACAGCCACCCACTCACGCACCTACCTGATTCAAGCGAGGAAGAAGAACCGTTGACTCCGAATTATTTTGTGATGGGTGTTCCAAACTCGACGCAGACTCCTGGTCCAATCAATGAGAGAGCTCTTTGCCTTCGAAAACAGTGGTGTATAAGCCAGCAGAATAAGGACCGTTTCTGGCAGCGATGGATAAGGGAATACTTGCCTGAACTAACGAAGAGGAGTAAATGGTTTGAAAAAGTACCAAATCTTCAAGTAGGAGACTTAGTTCTTATCTGTGATGTCGATATTCCGAGAAGCCAGTGGATAAGAGGAAATATCATAAAGCTATTTGTTGGTCGAGATGATCAAATTCGCTCAGCCGATGTCAAGACTTCAAAGGGAATTCTTCGAAGACCAGCAGTGAAGCTTGCTAAATTAGAACTTGGTGAGGCAACGGTGGGACCGGGTGCCTCACGGGGGGCGGGATGTTAAAATGTTAAGAACGTCCTAGACCATACACTCTGTCAAAAACCACTTTTTATAAACTTAGTTTTAGATATTATGTTTGCATTTACATTTTTTAAAATAATTGTTTACTTGTTGAGAAACTACTTTGATATTAATTAATTTACAAATCAGTTTGCGTTGAATTATTAGAAGAGAAAATTATAAAAATAGCTTTTCATTGATATTGTTGTGTTCGAACTTATAAGTAGTCACGAGGAAGCTGCTAAAAATAGTAAGATAGTTACATATTGTTAAAAATATATTATATTAAATATTATCCTTTTATAGAGAATAAACCAATCAATTATTAACCAAGAAGAGTGTGTTTCAATTCTTAGCAGTTCGTTCGAGCAAACGAATCTTCGTGGCCAGCGAAGATTTTAACATCCAGTTTTCAAAAAATTTTAAACGACTTGGAGGAGATGCACTTTATCAAGACAGTATACAAAGGAAAAGTCAAACACTTTATCCCGAAGAGTATTGTTTTTATGGAAGAAGCTTTGTATTTAATCCCATTTAATGGTTATGCGCGGCAGAAGACGAGCTGCTTGCCTCCAGCCAGGAGATAACTTTCAGCGTCGGTGTCGAGGGTAGTGCTGCTAGTAGTAGTACTTCATCGTCAACAAAACCTTCGGTTGGCACTCAGAACACCAGCGGTGTGCGGGTGCTAACCATAAACCAAAAACAAGGCCAGTGAAAAAAACCTAGGTCCAATCGCACATCCCGCAAGGCCTAGTTTAACAGTGCGATGCAAGTTTTGAAAAGAATTGCGAAACGGAAAGAAACGCAGTTGCTAAGCCAACGCGATCGTGAGGACTGAGAGAAGTTCTCGAAAAAAGTTCAGGGGAAAGAGCAAATTGCAAAGCGCAACAGGTCTCAGGATGAGACTACTTGGTTTTCCAAAAAGATTAAGGCTCTTCCAGTTCTTGCCAAAAATAAAAATATCACTCTGCCATCCACATCCGCCAGTCAGCCAGTGGCGAAAACTTTGAGTGAGATCGTCAGGGACGACCTTAAAGTTGCGCTGACGGACGAGCTTTACTCCACAGGGAAACCAGTCCTCGAAGCGTGGAATGATATTGAGGCTTTACTGCAGGTTATTATGGTGGAACACATCCTATAGGGCAAGGGAGGGCCCTCTCCATCATTCAGCTCTGCTGAGACGGTAAGAGGATAAAGAGGATCAAATGCAAGGATCAGTTGTCGAAGGCATTTCTTGGCAATTTAAAGATCACTAAGATTAGCGACGCAAGGAATGTAGCACTCAAAAAGTGCTTTAAATTAATAATAAATTAAAAATAAAACCGAATTGATGCTCTTCTCAAGTTGAACGGTCACACACCTCGATTATCAGGAAAATCAATATCGAAGAACTTGTGAAGAAAGCAAGTATAGCCTTCTATGCATGTAGTAAAACTTTCGGGAAAAATTGGGTTTGAAGCCTAAAATGATATTATGGACTTGCAAAGCAGTTGTTCTTCCCATTCCAATAAACGGATTGATTGTATGGTGGCCAGACCTAAGCAATAAATATAATTATAGACAAATTAAAAAAGGTTCAAAGAACAGCCAGTACAGGTTCCACAGGTGCAATTAGTTCTTGCTCAAACGATGCGTTAAGCGTTATTCTTAATCTTTTGCCTCTAGACCTTCACATCAAATACATGGTAGTACTTGCTACTATTGAAGCCTGTTGGATACTCAAACAAAAAACAATATCTAACCAAAATATTCACAATTTAGCCATTTATATAGATTGCCAAGCTGCAATTAAAGCAATAAATAGCTGGTGTCCTCAAAGATAGTTTATCATTGCAGAGACGAGCTCTCAGGATTCAGTGATAGTATAAAAATCTATCTCATATGGGTCCCAAGCCACAGCGACATCCAAGGCAACGAGTGAGCAGATGATCTTGCCAGGCAAGGATCAGCCCTTCTCGTCTCTCTGGCTGAATCAATAGATCTTCCGCTGGGTTTCGTGAAGGGCAGAATATAAGACCATTTCCTCTCAGAATAAATAAAAAGGTGGCAAGGTCTGTCAAATTGTAAAATATTTAGGAAGATATTGCCCACCTATGACAAAAACAGATGAAATTATTTAATAAGCCAAAATAGAGAAGACAAAGCCAGGATTGTTGCAATCGTTACTGGCCATTGGCCAATAAGAGAACATGTGGCTATACTGCGCATAGCTACTGCCGTAGCTTTAGAAATCCGCTAGAGACGGGAACTATTAAGCACTACCTCAGCTACTGTCCGGACCTGGCTAGGTCTTGCCTCCAGGCATTCGGAAGCCTGTTTTTCGACAACCTAAACGTGCTGTCGAACAAAAGGATATATGATTTTATTTCATTTCTCAACAGCACCAGTTGGCTCTAACAAACCAAGCAATATCTCTATTTTAACTCTTACTTTTGAAGATTTTGAAACTTCCCTTTAGAACTGGCACAGGGTTTACCGAGAGTAGTTTGGTAGTCTTAGACTGGAACGCTTTGTTTTTCCGTACCAAACTGATTCCCGGTAAACTACTGTCAGCCTCTTCAGTATAGGCAATAAAACCACTATTTTAAAATTAAAATATCAATCAACTAAATAGCAGCTAGCTCTGGCTCTGACTCTTTTTTTTTGTGAAAGCATCAAAGCACTGATTCATACCGACTAGGTATGCCTTGTCTATGATCTAGTAGATCTAGGGTTAGGTTATTTGGCCAGTTCTCAGTCTAAATGGAACCACCCAGTACACAGTGAGAGCTGGGTTTTTCCATTGATACTGCGGGCATAGACCAAAAACTGGTTTCCTTAACTTTTTTTAAACGCACACTATCCCCATATCAAAAAAAATTAGGTCAAACGAGTTATGGTATCAAAACGGCGCTTCTTGGCGCTAGTTGGGTTTCTTTGGAACAGTTGTTTCGTGAAACCGCCATTTTACCTACCTTCCTATACATAAGAATCATAATAATGCACTGTGCATATTGACCTACATCAAGGTACGATTGTGAATGGTCATCATTTATGAGTTATGACATAATTATTTTTGTTGATCATGTTACATATTGCCACTGTCGATCGCTGTGCACAATGTGATTCATAAATAATAAACATATTTTTACTTGCGATTATAGGTACTATAATAGTCCGGGAGGCAGCGACATTTTTCAATGAGTGATTTCTCCAAAGTTGAATTTTATATATTTCATAGCTGTGACCTTGCTGACAACAAAACCGGTCGTCAGCTGCCGCATACGCGGGGACTTGACGTGGGTGACGTCTTAAACATCGAAAAAAAAATTTTTAAATAAAGTGATTTCTCCAAAGCTGAAACTTTGTGTATAGGTTCATACAACCGTAAACTATTAGAAACCACTTGTCAGCTGGCTTGATTCCGGAGGAAAATACGTCAGCTGACCATGAAAAGAACTTAATGAAACAGTCGAAAAGTAATGAAACATGGGCCATCTGACAAAAGTTTGGTAGGTCTCCAAGTCTGAATACAGTTTTGTAGAGGGATTGATTCTGAGTATAAAACTGAGTTTGCGGGAAATTAGGTCTTGATCAGCAGCCTCCATCTTGAATTTAAGATTGTTTTTGTACGTTTGTGTGCGCTTTTATGAAAGAAAGAGAAGTTTTGTATTCGTAAAAAAAAGGTTTGAGATAAAACATGACATTACGATGATAGAGAACACGAAAAAAGTAGGTCCGACAATTCTGTCTGTCTGGAAAATCTGCTGTTTATTAATTCAAGTACCTGGTCAGCTTCAGATTTTTTCACCATGGCAAAGGTATCATCAACATGCCTATACCAAATGCGTGGTAGTTTGCCCATTTTTATTTAAATCTGTTTCAAATTTGCACATGAATGCTTCAGCTTCATATGGTGAGAAGCCATTACCCATGCTACATCTGAAGTAATTGGTATAGAAAACATTTCGAAAATTGAAAACAATTATGTTTCACGCAATTGTTTATGAAATCAACATAAGCAATTACTTGTTCTGGTGTTAGATCAAATTTAAGTAAAAGTTGTCTTATTGCTTCGACTGCTTCGTTAATAGGAATTGATGGCAAAAGAGTTGTCACATCAAATGAAATCATAATTTCATCTTTTTCAATTGTTATGTCCTTAATTTTGTCGACAAAATCAAATGTATTTTATACTGCAAATCCATCAAAGTTACCGAATTTTTTTAAATCATTAACAAGCCATTTTGCTGTAGTGGTGAGTGGAGAACTTACGTTAGGGACAATTTTTCGCATTTTATCTCCTTCTTTATGCACTCTAGGTAAACCAAACATTAATAGTACTGTTGAATTGGATACACGATGTATGGTGTCAACAGCAATTTTTGCATCAGTAATCATTGCATTCAATGGTGATTTTTTAACTACTTTGAAGTTGTCTTCTTCGATTGATTTTAACATTATGCTATCATAATCTGGTTTGCTCATTATAACGACTTTACTACCTTTATCTGATTTCATGAAGTAAGTGTTATGATTTTTGAGTTTATTTATAGCAAGGTTCATTTTGGTATCTATATGGTTTTGTTTTATATTTTAAGTTCTTTATTAGTTTAATATTAAATTAGTTTTAATCTTAATTATCTAGGCTTAATTTATAATGTGATGTTAACCTTAAGGATGCCGGACAGAGAGAGCGATCCCTGTTTTGCATTTATTAAGAAGAAGATTAATTTCATTGATAGTAATTGTTATACATAAGAGTTGCCAGCATTTATATTTATGTTGAATATAACATCCTCCCAGCTTTAAATTCAGTTTGTATACAATATTTTTGTTTTATATATATACATAATTCATAAGATAATTAAATTCATTTTGTTTGCTTTTAATTCAAAATTTTTAATTCAAGATTTTAAAACTTATTTTGTTTTACTTTTTATAATAATTTACAATTTTCTTAGTTCTATTACTTCTTCGTAGTTGTACAGGGTTATTTTTAAAATTGCTGGTTCTTTGCATATTCTTAGATGCTATATTATTTTTTAAATAAGATAAATCAGTACTGTAATGTCTGCAATGTTCACCTTCACGGGCTCGCCAACGAATGCATCCGCACTGCACGAGACTCAATCACCGACTGACTCTGTGTGTACATATATGCGCTCGAGACAGTGACAGGTATACCTCTCTAAGCCGGTGTAGTGAGGGTACCTGAATAAGAATTACGTTAAGATAGACTTACGTTAAGATCGGCTTACGCATACACTACATCTGTATCTTGTTTTAATAAAAAATATTTAATATTTGGTCTATTCAACATCATAAAGCTTACCTTTAATCGCCACAATCAATTTTTTTTTTTTTTTTTTTTTTTTTTTTTTTTTTTTTTTTTTTTGTTTTACAAAAAAAAAGTTTATCCGGATTTTAGGAAATTCAACATTTATTATTTTATCTAATAAATTCAATAGCTTTTACTTAGTAAAAGCTACCTTTAATCTTTAATTTTTTTTTTTTTACTGAAGAATTGGAGCTTCAAACTTTCATTTTTTTTTTTAAGCAAAATAATTTGGAGCCTTGGGGTGCGCAACTGGATGGCGTCGGCTCGAGACCGGGATAGGTGGAGAGACTTGTTGAAGGAGGCCAGGACCGGACCCCGGTTGTCGAGCCGATGATGATGATGATGATGATGATGAATTTGAGCAAAATTAAGGGAATTCAAGGAAGAAGAAAAACAAACTATACTCAAAAATAGTTATTCCGATTCAGAATCTACATTATCTTCGCTCTCTGGAACAACTTTCCAAACTCCTTCTACTTTTTTTAAATGAACTATGTTTCTCCTATATTTTTGTCCAGTTTATTCATTTCTCACAATAGTATCTCCATCTTTCGAACTTTCAACAGTGTGAGGCGTTGGATCAAAATTTGTGCTCAGTTTATTCTGCTTTTCCATTACTTTAATGTAGACTTTATCACCTTGTGATATAGTATTTTCAGAAGCCCTTCTTTTTTTATCGGCGTATTCCTTTCCTTTCTCTTTTTGTTCTCTGTCTCTGTCTCTAATTTCTGAATCTTTAACGTGATAAGCTATTGATTCTAGGGAAGGAATTTTGTCCCTATTCAGTCTGTTGAAGAAGAGCTCTGATGGTGTCTTACCAGTCGAGGAATTCGGTGTGCTATTAAACATCATGAGGTGTTCCCATAAGCTTTCTTTCATGTCTTTTTTTTTCAATTTTACAAATTCTTAACCGTTTTAGAATGTCCCGATTCTGTCTTTCGACCTCTCCATTCTGTTGGGGCCAGTATGGAATCGTGCTAAAAATTCTGTTGTTGCATTCCTTGCAAAAGGATTTAAATTCTTCGCTCACAAATTGCTTTCCATTATCAGCCGTGATGGAAACTGGGAAACCTAATCAACTAAACATCTCTTTAAGCATATTTATTATTTCAGAACTGGTTATTACTTTTGTTATTTTGATTTCTTTGTACCGGCTATAGTAATCTATTACGAAAAATAAGTATTCACCACTAGGAAGGGGGCCTAAAAGGTCCATTGCGATGTCAACCCAAGGAGCTGTAAGTAAATCTCGTCTTTTTAAGGGTAACGGGGGGTTTGGCATGCTAACCAAAGTGCAACCTTTGCACGATTTCACCAGGTTTTCGACATCCTTGTCTATACGCGGCCACCAGACTTTTGCTCTCAAACGCCCTCTCATTGCGACCATACCTGGGTGACCTTCATGGGCTGCTTTAAGCACGTCATTCCTTAGTTTTTTCGGAATAACTATCTTATTTCCTCTCAACAATATATTATCGTAAAAGCATAATTCGTTTTCAAAAATTTTGTATCCCTTCACAGATTGGTCCTATTCTTTATCATAAATGCCCTTTCGAACGAATTTCGTATCAGGATCATTTTCGGAACACATCATTATCTCGTCCAAAGAAATTGCGAGCGGTCGCGAATGCTCGACTATTTGGTAAACATGTATGTCTGCTCCAAGTGGTGTTGGATCAGAATAAACGCATAAGCGCGACAACGGATCGGCAATGTTCGTCTTTCCGGGTTTATAAATAGCTTTGAATTTGTACGCTTGGAGTCTTAATACCCATCTCTCGATGCGAGCGCAAGGTTTTGATTTAGGACCGAAAATTATTTCTAGGGGCTTGTGGTCAGTGATGAGGTCAAACTCTTTTCCGAAAAGGTAGATGTCGAAATGTTCTATTGCCCACACGAGAGCAAGGGCTTCCTTTTCAGTTTGACTGTACCTGCGTTCACAATCTGTCAATGTTCTATTTCCGTATGCGATGATTTTGGGACCTTTGGAGTTTATTTGCGTTAACACAGCTCCCAATCCAACTGGGCTAGCATCGGCAACTGTGTTTTATCTTTAACGTCATAATATCCCAATGATTGGATTTTCGTTAAAGTTGTTTTTAATTCCGAAAAGGCCAAATCTTGTTACTTTAACCAAAACCTATCTAAGTTGGCATTTTTTCCTAATTTCTTTCTTAAAAGTTGTTTGAGAGGCTCGGTTGTAGTGGCAAGATTCGGTATCCATTTGCCAATGAAGTTCACCAGTCCTAGGAAACTCTGTAGTTCTTCGAGTGTTTTCGGAACTCTAAATTTTGAAATGCTTTCAACATATTTCTGTAATGGCTTGATACCTTCCGGTGTAAGTTCGTGGCCCAAAAATTGAATGACTTTTACTTTATAAATGCATTTGTCTTCGTTTACGAGAACGTTGTTTTCATTTAAGATTCTAAGCACGTTTTTAAGTATTATATCGTGTTAACCGTAATTTTTTGCGAAAATCAATATGTCGTCTATAAAAATAATGACACCCTCACACCCTATCAATAGTTTCTCAAGTATTTTTTGGAAAATTTCTGGAGCGCAATTAATACCAAACATTAATCGTTTGTAGCGAAAAAGTCCTTTCATTGTAATGAATGTCGTTATGTGTCTCGAGTGGGGGTGAAGTTCAACTTGGTGAAAAGCATTTTTGATGTCAAGTTTGCTAAACAAACAATTTCATTTCATTTGACGCAGCTCGCCGTTTTTTTTTGAGGATTTGAACTATAGGAGATACCCACTTTGATGGTTCGTGTACCTCTTCGATGATATCATAATCCAATAGCTCTTGTAACTTTTTTTCTACTAGGGTTTCTAAAGGAATGGGTATTCTCCTGCATGGCTGTGAAACAGCGTGAACTGACTTGTCAATGGGAATTGTAACTAATACATTTTTAAACTTCGGGAAAGGATTTATGTTGCTCGCAATGTGATTTATTTCGACCCCTATTTTTAAGACTCCTAATGAAACTGCGGTATTTTTTCCTAGTAGGTCCTTTGTTCCACCTGTAATAACGTAAAATGTAGCTTGTTGTTCTTTATCATGGACTTTAATGTTGGCTTCAAATGACCCTTTAACGTCTAATGGGGTGTGGCTACCATACGCAAGAAATATTTTTTTTGGCTTTTTAACTTGGTTGTATACTTGAATTTTTTTAGTTTTTAAACATTTCCAGGTTTTGTCTGTCAATAAATTTAGCTTACATCCCGAATCAACTAACATTTTTGTTCTTATTCCACCTACAAAACATTCAATGGAAGCATCATCGTCGATATGGAAAACGTAATCCACCTCAGTTTTTTCATCTTCAACATAGTTCATTTTATCCATGTTATCTCTCGTTCTTTTAAAACTTGGACCGTCACCATGCCTGCGAGAACCCTGAAATTTTCGTTTTTGCCCAACCTGAGATTTGCAATATTGGCGAAAATGTCCAATGCGACCACAAGTGTGACACTTTTTGTCCCTAGCAGGACATTTAGGATCTTGGGAAAAATGTCTTTTATTACCACACCTCCCACATGATCTTTCGTTATCTCTTTGCATTTTGTATTCGTATTTTTCTCCTGCCTTCGTGTCGTTTCTCTTATTTGTGATTACGTTTATCAATTCTGATTTAGTTTTGTTCCCATAACCTTCTAATTGGTGGCTTACAGCCTCCTGAGTATTTGCTTCTATTAGAATTCTGTCTATCGTCATACTATCGCCAGTTGTTAATATTTTTTTCCTTAGATCGTCTGAGGTAAATTTTTCAGTAATTTGATCGATTAAGTTATCATCTAAATTTTGAAACCCACATTTGCTAGCCTGATTTCTTAATCGAAGCAAGAATTTCTCGAACTTCTCCCCTTCTTCTTGCATAAGAAGTCTAAAAACGTGCCCCTCATATACCTTGCTTTGCTTTGGAGAGAAATACTCGTCTAGCTTCTGTATAGCAACCGAGAATACGTCGCTATCAGCAGTGCTGTCAATGTTAGCACCTGGGAGATTGTAAAAGACCTCTTGCAAACCCAGACCGCCAGAGTGTAAGAGAGTTGCTCTTTTTTTTACAGCAGATTCAATTGATGCCGCTTCCAAATAAATATTAAAAGCTCTCTTCCACTTCTCGCATCTCAACCCAACTGATGTGATGTGCTATCTCCATCCAAAGAGAAACCTTCCAATGTTGGCAAGGTGTTTGCCATGTCAAATAAATAACAGTAGTATAGTGAGAGATGTGCTGTAAAAAAAAAACAATTTGTTTGCTTCTCAAATCCATCATACATACATATGTTTCCTATCTTTCTATCTATTTAACTCATGCTCATGCTGCATGTAAATTAGTAAACAGGCATAAATGCTTTAAAATCGTTCTTCTTTTTATTATTATTATTATTTGACATTCAACGCAAAGCCTATTTTTAATTTAATGAATGTACCTACGCATTTACACAAAAACATGCTTATCATTTCTATAATTTTTTTTTTTTTTTTTTACAATCTAATGTAGGTTTTTTAACCAAGATCTGATCTATTTCATTCCAAATACAGACATACTTTTCTCTTTCTTGACTATGTATTAATTTTTTTAGTTTTTGGAGGGAATTTAACCCGCGCTTTTGCAATTAAATGCAGGAATTTATCAAATCCCATTTCTTCCTTCATTTACAATTTATTGTAGGTATATTTACCGACAATTTTCCAATTTAATGGAGGAAATAACGAAACCAAATGTTTTCCAATTAAATGGGGGGAATTATCAAATCCCTCACAATTTAATGTATTTAGGTATTTATTTAATTTAATTTTTTTTTCCTTCTGTCAAATTGTCCAATTTAATAGTGGAAATATTTTTCAATTATAATTATAATTACCTACAATTTATAACTATTCACATGCACAAAACACACAAATTAAGCTGACGAGCTAGACAAACTATGCACAAACATTTCAACCAGCGCGTTTTTTTTTTTTTTTTCTTTTAAATAATTTTTTTTATATTATAACGCATGATATTTTATAAAATATGATCACTCACATGAACAAATTATACAAATAATTTATTCTTTTTTATTAACTACCTATTTTTTCACTCGTCGCCACTTGTAATGTCTGCAATGTTCACCTTCACGGGCTCGCCAACGAATGCATCCGCACTGCACGAGACTCAATCACCGACTGACTCTGTGTGTACATATATGCGCTCGAGACAGTGACAGGTATACCTCTCTAAGCCGGTGTAGTGAGGGTACCTGAATAAGAATTACGTTAAGATAGACTTACGTTAAGATCGGCTTACGCATACACTACAAGTACCATTTTTATTTGTACCTTTTGCAGCATAAGACTTAGGAATGTTTGTGTACAAATAACTAAACTTCGGCTTGTTATAATTTTTTTTCAATTGATTTACATGAACAACTTTATATTGAAAACCAATTTTTACTATGTATCTTACAGTACTTAAGATTTTGCTTACAATACATGGTAACCACTTCTTTGATTCATTTATGTGGTTTTTATATAAACAATCCTCCCCCACTTTATATTTCTTAAAATTAATTTTTTCCAAGGTCTTATACTTTAAAGGTTTTGATTTTTTATACATTAAATTCTTTTTTCTGTTTTTATAATCCAAATTATTATTTTTACATAAATTGTCAATTAATATTTTAGGCTTATAAGAAAAGACTAGATCAGATGGAGTTTTACTAGACATCGAATTTGGAGTATTTCGATGATTAAATAAAAACAAATCGACCTTTTCTTGCAGTGATAAATTTGCTTTCGAGCTCAACAAAAAAAAAATTTAAAACGCTTTTTACAATTCGCACGTGTCGTTCCGCTACCCCGTTTGATTGTGGGTGATAAACTGGACTATGGGTTAATTTGATTTTATTATTTGAACAAATTTTTTTAAATTCAAAGGATGCAAAAGAGGGTCCATTGTCAGTGACAATCTCAGCAGGGAATCCAAATATTGAAAATAAATAATGATTGAATTTATCGATTAAGTTTTTGGCGGAGGTTCTATTCATTATAACAACAATCAAATAGCGACTAAATACATCTACACCTAAAAGTAGAGTCTTACCTCCAAAATAAAAAAAATCTAAGTGTACTCTTTCGAATGGATAAGTACAACTGGGCCAACTGGTAAAAACTTTTTCTTTAGGAACAACAGCAGTTGTCTGACAAATTTCACAACATGCAACAAATTCTTTTATATCAATATCAATTTTCGGCCACCAAACGTATGACCGACACATTTTTTTCATTATAACTACTCCATTATGATAACTATGGATTGATTTAAGCACCTGCATTCTTAATTTTGATGGAATGACAATTCTTGCCCTGTAAAATATACAACCATTTTCTAAACTAAGCTGATTTTTGAATGCAGCAAAAACTTTTAACTCTGGATTCACTTGTTTTGGCCAACCAGTTTTAATAAATTCATATATTTGAGAAAGTTCTACATCTTTTTTAACCTCAGCTCTAATTATATCTTTGTCAACAGGAAGTTCTTCAAAAAAATTTATTGAATTTATGCAAATCGTTTCAACATCCGTGGCACCTGAAACTGGAAGACGCGATAAAGCATCAACATATGCTAGTTCCCTAGCAGGCTTATGTTTGATTGAATAATAAAAAGTCGAAAGCGTTATCGACCATCTTTGTAACCTTGCCACAGCTACCGAAGGAGTGGCTCTTTTTGGATTAAATATCTCTTTTAAGGCCTGGTTGTCGGTGTATATTACAAAGTGTTTACCATAAATATACTTAAAAAACTTTTTCACAGCAAACATAACTGCCAATGCTTCTCTATGTAACTGTGAATAATTTTTTTCAGATTCACTAAGTGTACTACTTGCAAATAACACCGGTTTTTCTACTCCATCAACGACATGCAAAAGTACTGCTGCAACGCCATATGGACTTGCATATGTACTTATTATAATAGGTTTATTCTTATCATATAGTTCCAGAACATTATTTTCAACGATAAGTTCTTTGGATCTAGCAAACTCTTCCTGACAACTTTTACTCCACACAAATTTAGCATTTTTTTGTAACAAATTGTACATGTTTCTTAATTTCCCCGATAGATCAGGTATAAACCTTCGATAATAATTTATTAGCCCTAAATATGATTGAAGCTCTTTAACGTTTGTAGGACGAGGAGCTTTTGTAATGGCTTCCACCTTCTTGGGATTTGGTCGCACCTCATTTTTCTCAATAATATGACCTAAATACTCGACTGTAGGTTTTAAAAATACGCATTTAGCTAAATTTATTCTGACTTTATGATCATCTAACCTTTTAAGAACTTTAAATAGTTTCTCTTTACATTTTTCAACAGACTCTGCTCCAATAACGACGTCATCAATAAATGCCCACACCCCTTCAATGCCTTCTAAAATTCTATCAATCACCGATTGAAATATTAAAGGAGCACATGAAACTCTAAACCGCAACCTAGTATACTGCATAAGGCCCTGATCTGTGTTAATAGTCAAGAGTTTTCTCGACTCTGGAGTTAAGACAAGCTGTTGGAAGGCTCCAGCCATATCCAACACACAATAAACTGAACAGTTTGGCAGATTCGCGAAAATATCTTCCACATTATTCAATGGATAATGCGATGAAACGTAACCTAAAAGGAACCGTATAAGCCTTACAAAAAGTGGGGACAGCATCTGGCTCTATATTTATTTCGGCTTCATAGCCCACTATCATCTGATAAGGATCACTCGAAACGACACATGGAAATTTCTCTCTAATTTCCGATAAAAGTTCATCGCATGCACTACTTTCAATTTTATCGTTTTCAATATAATTAATTAACTCACTTTTGCACAAAAGTTTTTGCCTCCAACTCGGAACAAATTTATCCAACCACGTTCTGCCAAAAAGTGGCGTAAAAACTGGGCTATCCACTACCACGATCTCCAATTTTTCGATAGTACCTTGAAACTCCACGTCCAGTTCCACTTTGCCAACAACTTTAACCTCAAATTCTGAAATGGTACAAATTTTTACATCGCTAGGAAAAATACAAATATTTGGTAACTTATCTTTAAGTTCAATACAAGATATAACAGACATAGCTGCTCCCGTGTCAACCTCCATTTCAAATGACACTCCATATAGTTTCACCTCCACCTTGAGACCCTTTTCCGATGGTTTTAAATTGTTTATGACCTGAATAGATCTTACACTGCGCCTAGCTCCACCACCGTCTCTTCTGCCACTACCACCATCTCCTCCACCATCCCGTCTGCTACCAACCCAACACATGTTTGCTGTTTGCCCTCTTCTATTGCACTTAAAGCAACTCCAATTTTTTGCTGGACAGTCCCGCTCAAAATGATTTTTTCCACAATGCGTACACTTGTTGACATGATTACTTTTCATAGGACTGGTTCTTGCTTTAACTTGGGTTGTAACTGCCTTGTTTTTTTCTCTTATAACATGCACATCACTGCCAAGTGGATGCATTGATCGTTGCTCTCGCTCAGACATCTCCATGTTGAGAGCAATGTCACAGCATTATTCAAACGTGCGGCTGTCGTCTGTAAAGAGGTTCTGCTGAATACGATCGTTCCTTAGCCCTCCAATAAATTTGTCCACTAGAACATCTTCTAACGCCAGATTTCGCAAGTTGACTGCATTTGTCACTGAGTCTTCGATAAAATCTCCAAACCTGTCTCAGCTAGATTTCTGAGCTTTATGATGAAGTCAGCAATTGATTCACCTTCCTCTTGCTTTGCTTTTTGGAACTTGAATCGTTCGGCTCTCTTATTATGCTTGGGAGCATAATGCTGCTCTAGTAAAACTATTAATTCACTAAATGGTTTGGAGCTTGGTAATGCTGGTGCGGCCAGAGATTTTAGTACTTTATAAACTTCTGAACCGACCAAAGTAATGAACACTGGAGTCTGAATTTCGGCAGAAATTTTATTCGCAATAAAATATTGCTGCACTCTGTCCTTATATGCCACAAAATCCTCACCAGGGACAAACTCATTAATGTTTCCAAGAAATGACATATTTGTCTTAGGTGTGATTTCTTTTTTTGATTGAAATTTTTCACTCTTCGCCTCGGAATCAGATGGGTCCTCTTCCTCCTTTATTATTTCTAATGGTGATGAATTTGAGGTCATCAGATTTTTCACGGTGTGAAACTAATCTCAATTTATCTTCGCAATCCTAGGTTATTTTTACTTTTATTTTTCTTACGCGTTTTTACTCCAGTATTGTCCTTATTTTCCTCGTCGCCAATTGTTTTATATTTTAAGTTCTTTATTAGTTCAATATTAAATTAGTTTTAATCTTAATTATCTAGGCTTAATTTATAATGTGATGTTAACCTTAAGGATGCCGGACAAAGAGAGCGATCCCTGTTTTGCATTTATTAAGAAGAAGATTAATTTCATTGATAGTAATTGTTATACATAAGAGTTGCCAGCATTTATATTTATGTTGAAAATAACAGGTTTAAGTGAGGTTGTTGTTTAAGTGCGTTTCTTGTTAGAGGCAGACTTTTTTATCTCAAACTGTTTGTATTGTATCGAAGATTCGATGTCAGCTACGGTGTCCTAAATAGAAATTTGACGTGGTTTGACAGAGTAATTAAGACCTCTGTTTAACAGTTGCAATTCATCTTGATCAAAATTTTCACTTGAGAGATTAATGACTAAGTCCTCAACTGGTTTTACCGACAGTTTTTTTCTCATATTAGCGGTATTTACTAAAATCAGTTTTTCATATTTTATATTTAGTTTTTTTCCTTTTTTCTTCAAAAACAACATCACTTCGTTTGAAAAATGCAAAGCAGAGATGATTGAAATGATCAAATTGCACAAAATCCAACTCTTTGGTCATCTTCAAATGTAACTCATAAATACTAAGTTGCACTTCATCCAGACAATGATAATGAAAATCTATTTCATGTTTTAACCACAGGCACTTTGCTTCTTTGATCACTCGATTTGTTCTTGAACTATGTAAATTATATTTAATGTTCATAAAACTCGGGAATATTTTGCTTTCTTTACATTGTTTTAAAAATAAAATGTTTGCTTGTGTTCTCTTTCTCTCGATTAAGAGACGCGAGTAATGGCTAATTTCTTGTTTGGTAAACATAATTTAGATTTTATTCACAATTAATTTGCAAATCCTTTAGCCGAGTTTGTGGTCACCTTATTGACCGCAAAAATCGAAATAAAAAGACAAAAACTTTCAAACAGGAACAAAAAATAAAAAACGTTTGTTTAAATTTTAAAATCTTAAAAAATCTTTTTATTTAATACAAATGCATTTCGGTTCATTGCAGCGGAACCATCATCAGCGAACGACAATTTAACGAAAGTATATAGGTAAACAAAGAAACAAAACAAATTACATAAGTTGGACTATGGGAAAACAATGTAAACAGAAGAGAGTGATAAGAACAGTTTTTATTATTTCTTCTTCTTAAGTGCACTGAATAAATGAGAGTCTATTGGACCAGGTTCCAAATTCATTAAGTTGTTGCTTAAATGAATGTGTATTGACTCATATGCGTCTAGTTAATAGGGTTTGTTTACTTTTTTAATAAGCTTAAAGTTGTCTTCGAATGATGTAATTGTGTGTGGATTTTCATTATCTGGAACATATATGTGGGCTGCGTTTTTTATTTTTTGTTCCTGTTTTAAAGTTTTTGTTTTTTTATTTCGATTTTTGCGGTCAATATGGTGAAAAACTCTCAATTAATCAATCTGACCACAAACCCGGCTAAAGCATTTGCAAATTAATTGTGAATTAAATCTACCAAATACATCATTTGAAGTAATAACAATAGATACAGTAGCACCACTTAGGCTATCTAATGGATACAGGTATATTCTCACCATCCAATGTGAGCTAACAAAGTTCATTGAAGCATTTCAATTAGTCACAAAAGACATTATTTCAGTAGCATAAACTATTGTAGAATAATTCATTTTGAAATATGGTTGCTTTAGGAAGTTAAAAACAGACAAGGCACCGAATTAGGCTTACCAGACGTCCTCTTTTCAGAGGACATGTCCTCTTTTTGATCTAAAAAAATCCGTCCTCTTTCTTTTTGAAAAATTTTGCATTTTGTCCTCTTTTTTAATTTTGAACCAAAGGGATGAATATTTTGAAGTTATTAATTATTTTTGTTTTTATTACGATTGGTTTGCTGAACACAGCCATCGTTGTCATAGCTGCAACCCTGAGCGTACCTGCATTGAAAATAATCTGAACGACTGAACAATTGAGGTTTTTTTTCTTTTGACAGTTCGTATGTCTATCTAATGTTATAATAATGACAAATAACTTATTACATGTTTATAAAAGGTGCTTAGATTATTTAGAAAAATGGTCGGTATCTCTAAAAGAATTTCATTGTTTCAAATGAATGGATTTAAGAACTAATTCATCTTAGAACGATTTATAGGACTGCTTAGTTTATTTAAGAACAGTAGATATTAAATATAACGAAGTTAAGCTTTTCGATCAGTTTTGCAATTTGAAACTATTTGTTGAGAAAAATTTGCTTAATAAAGATTTTCAAGAACTACAAGTTCACCAAAGATGGCAAAAATATTTTAAAGGCTATTCTAATACTGAAGTTTACAGTGAACTTTTGATAATAGCTCAGTT
This sequence comes from Baccha elongata, assembly GCA_951217065.1. NCBI lineage: Eukaryota > Metazoa > Arthropoda > Insecta > Diptera > Syrphidae > Baccha > Baccha elongata. The sequence goes on from CATNUY010000077.1 coordinate 71,695, forward strand.
TGTTTTTGCTATACCTGCTCATAATGCTAACGTCGAAAGAGTTTTTTCATTAATATCAAGTCAATGTACCCGAGGGGTTTGTCAAGGATGAAATCACCTGACCACTTATAATTGCAATCATTTGAAATCACTTTGAAATCAGATGCAACCACTATTTCAAGTGATGATGTTAAAAAAAATGTTGGTTATCGATTTCAAATGATTTTTGATATCTGAAATCACTTTAAGTTTTTTTGCAATCATGAAATCGAAAATGCCATAATAAAATCACGAATTGAAATCACTATGAAATCAATTGAATTAATTTGCAATCATTTTAAATCAGTGAATTTATTTGAAATCAATGCAATCACAAAATATTGAAATCAATTTAAATACTGCTTGAAATCATTGAACCACTAAACTGGCTAGTAACAAACCCCTCGCAATGGACCGATGAAAGAAATCTATTGTGTAGTGTAGAAGCATTCAAAGCAATAGTTCTATGCAAACATAATTTAAAAAAAAAATGTCGTGCTCCCAGTTTTATGAGTATTTGTTAGAAAAACCTACACTTTAAAGAAAAATTTCCTCAAATGAAAAATATAATACATGTTGTGAAGAATAACAATGTGTACCTACCTATACACCTCTCTCTACTTACTTGAGTTTTTTTGTGGTATAATTTTTACTTGCTTTTCTTTAATTTATTAAAACTTGAAGTACTTACTTACTTATGTTGGCTCAACTAGAGTGTTGTCCTCCTAGGCCTCCTTTAATATGCCCCTCCAGCCGGCTCGATCCCTAGCCTGCCGTCTCCAATTTTGCACTCCAAGTAGTCGGAGATCTCCCTCTACCTGGTCGCTCCATCGAAGATGAGGTCTACCTTGGCTTCTGACTCCCTCTGGTTTGGCGTTGAAGACTTTACGTGCTGTAGCGTTGATGTCCATTCGCTCTACATGGCCAAGCCATCTTAGTCGTTGTTGACGAATCTTTCTGGCTAGGCTTATATCGCTGTACAGCCCGTATAGTTCGTCGTTGTATCTTCTTCGCCAAACGTTGCTTTCTATGTTTACGCGGACAGGACCATAAATCGTACGCAGGACTTTTCTCTCGAAAACTCCAAGTGACTTTTCATCCGATTGGGAGAGGGTCCATGCTTCTGCACCATACAGCAGGACCGGGATGATGAGTGTTCTGTATAGTGTCTCCTTGGTTTTTCTCGATAGGGCTTTATTCCTCAATTGCTTATTCAGGCCAAAAAAACAGCGATTAGCAAGAGTTATTCTACGTTTGATTTCAGCGCTGATGTTATTGCCTGAGTTTACAGCAGTGCCCAGGTAGACAAATTCACTAACTACCTCGAAGTTATACCTATCAATGGTTACATTTTGCCCAAGTCGCTGGTGGGATTGGACTTTCGCTGATGAGAGCATATACTTCGTCTTATCCTCGTTTATTTTTAGTCCCATTCTGTTTGCTGCTGACTCTTTTTGTTCGTCCTATCACGTCAATGTCGTCTGCAAACCCAAGTAGTTGTGTCGATTTATTAAAGATGGTGCTGGTGGTGTCAAAGGTTTCAGTAGAGTCCCTACCAATTTTGACGGAGCAGCGAGCATTTTCTAACGTCATCCTGATTAGTCGTATCAGTTTGGCAGGAATTCTAAAGTTGAACATGGCACGATAAAGTTGAGTTCTGTCAACGCTGTCGTAGGCTGCCTTAAAATCGACGAACAGGTGGTGAGTATCGATGTTAAATTCTTGGGTTTTCTCCAGGATCTGGCATAGAGTGAAGATTTGGTCAGTCGTAGATTTTCAAGGTCTGAAACCGCATTGGTAGGGACCTATTAGATCATCAGCAAACGGCTTCAGACGTTCACACAAAACGTTGGACAGTATGTTATAAGCGATGTTTAAAAGGCTTATGCCTCTATAGTTGGCGCAATGTAGGCGGTCTCCTTTTTTGTGGATCGGGCTGATGGTACTGAGATTCCACTCATCGGGCATACTTTCCTCCGATCATACTTTGCAGATGAGTTGGTGTATGCTCCTGACCAGGTCATCTCCAGCGAATTAAAAAAGTTCCGCTTGTAGACCATCGGATCCAGCTGTTTTTCTCCTTTTTAGTCTGTCTATGGCTACTTTGATTTCATTTTGGCCAGGCGGATCTATCTCATGGTTGTCATCCAGATTAACAAGTACAAGTTGGTTCTGGGCGGGATCTTTTCTGTCATCGACATTTAACAACTGGTTAAAGTAGTCTCTCCAAATGGCTAACATCGCCTGTATTTCTACTATGATGTTTCCATCCTCATCTTTGCAGGGGCCGGGGTGACTTGTGAAACCTGATGTTGATTGCTTCACTCTTCTATAGAAGTTTCTCACCTCTTTCCTGCAAAAACATCTCAGTATCTCCTCGACTTCACGTTGTTGGTGTTCTTTTTTCTTTCTCCTAAGTAGGCGTTTTTCGTCCTTCCTTAGCTCTACGTAGAGATTTCTAGACGCTCTAGTATCTCTCTGGAGCCATGACTTGTATGCCTCCGTTTTTGCTTTGTTTGCCTGAGCACATTTGGAGTCGAACCATGGGTTTCTGGGGGGAGGCTGTGAGAAACCCAATACCTCTGATGCAGTACTATTTATGGCTTGTTGATGTGGTCGGCATAGGCAGCGGAGGTCTCTTCCGATTGAAGGCGTCCAACATTAAATTTCCTCGCGCCTAAGAGCCTCCATGGATATCCGTACTCTAAATTTGGCACCAACTAGGTAGTGGTCCGAGTCGATGTTGGCTGCTCGGAATGTACGGACATTCAGAATGCTAGAGGAGTGTCTTCCGTCAATCGCAATATGGTCGATTTGGTTGCAAGTTCGACCATCTGGAGATAGCCATGTGCCCTTGTGGATGTCGGGACATGGGAATCTTGTGCTGCTCACTACCATGTTTTTTTCCCGCTGCAAAATCTATGGGCCTGAGTCCGTTATCGGAGGTGGTGTCGTGCAGGCTCTGTTTTCCGATCGTTGCACCAAAGATGTTATCTCTCCCAATTTTGGCGTTAAAATCTCCCAGGAGGATTTTAATGTCGTGTTTGGGGCATTGCTCGTAGGTCTTGGCGAGGAGCTCGTAGAACCTTTCTTTGGTGTCATCGTCTTTCTCTTCTGTAGGGGCATGGGCGCTTATGAGGCTTAGGTGGTGGAACTTAGCCTTAATACGGATCGTTGTCACTCTCTCGCTGACTTCACGAAAGCTCAAGACGTTTTGCCTCATTCTTCCTCTGACAGCGAATCCGCACCCAAACAAGCGAGATTTCCCATCGAGGTGGCAATTTCCACGGTAGAAATTACAGTTCTCTCTTTTTTTTCTCATTCCCGCTCCATCCCATCGCATCTCCTGGAGGGCTGTTATATCAGCTTGGAACTTGGCGGAGGTCTCTGCAAGCTGCTCAGCTTTGCGCGGCCCTTTTAGCGTGCGCACATTCCACGTGCATATGCGTAAATCATTATCCGTTTTTCGTTTGCGGGGGAGGGGGGTCGTCAACATTTTTGGTTTGTTCATCCGAGGCTAATATTTTTAGCTTCATCACAATGTTTTCCCTTTCTGACCGGCTTGTGAGGCCTGAGCAGAAGTGTATAGATCATGTTGGGGTTGGATATTCAGAGGTTATTTTCTCCTGCTCCTAGTTCCTGAGAAGGTAACTCAGGTATCTACAACCCATGGATCCGATGGATCCAACGTTCGTTGTGAGTTCACCTTTCGGCTATCCAGCGGGCACCACATGGAAGTGACGATACGATTTTACTTGAAGTAATTCTTATTAATGAGGCTTTTTTTTCTTCAAATATAAATCAATCAAAGCTAGAAAATATTGTTTTTTTTTTTGTTTCCGAAAAAAGATATATTTTTCTGAATGTCCTCTTTTTGGAAGTTAAAGATCTGGTAACCCTACACCGAATTCACTAACGATTTATTAGTAAACATCGGTAAACTACTTAAAATAGAAAAAACTACATCTACACCTCTTCACCATGAAACTTTAGACTCAGTAGACAAAAATCATAGAATTCTAAACGACTACTTAATGACTACAGACGGGAAAGATGACTGGGAAGAACTACCTTACTAAACTTACACATTCATTACTACACCACACAGTACCTACTACAAATTATCCACCAATTGAATTAGTATATGGAAAACTATATGTGCTACCTTGTGAAATCATAAAAAATAAAGAAAGCATTTATAACGTTGATAATTATGTAAATGAATTTTAAATAAAATTACAATATTCACATAATAGATCTAAAGAAAGCCAAGAACAGAGTAAAAATAAAATATCTAAAAACTTATCCAATGTATATAGCAGTGGCGTGGAGTCCATATAACCCGATTCCTACCGAGTTACCTTTTGCTTTTAGTAGAAATAAAAAAGGTTTAATTAAAAAAAAACTTAATTTACAAAATAAGAGAGTCTTAAGTTTAAACGTTACAATTCGGGGTTCTAATTCAGACTAAACTTATAATAATAATTATTGATGAAGGTTGTCTCAGGCAGTTTAACATTAATCATATCGTCAGCATATTTCGTAGTACTTCTTGGAATTATTATTGCGACCAATCGATTGTGAAATTGGTGGCTTGTGTTGACGTTGCTGCTGACGATGAAAGATTTGTATTTGTTAATAATATGACATCCGTTTTGTCTAGGGTTGCTAACCTGGACGTAACCTCTCCCTCCTTTAGTTTGAAACTCTCCTGAGTTACATATAATGTTTGCTTTAGCTTTTTAAACTTAATGTATACATAAATTACTATAGCCATGATTGAAATTAATACAAATATACCGATACATACATTTAATAAAACATGATTTTTTTATTTAAATTTGAGCTCGTTAATATGCTCTTTATTTTCAATTTATTTCATAATGATATCATTAAAACTAAGTTTTTCCTTTGTCATATTAAGGTTAATTTCGTAAGGAATAATGAACCTTTCTTCAAATATGTCTTTCTTGTTTACAAATGTTTTGTTTTTGAATTTAATTTCACAATTGTTAAAGCTTAATAGAAAATTTTCGTTTAATTTTATAATTCTTTCGTCACAAGAACTTGACAAATTTATATTTTGAACATTCTTTAATAAAAGCAAACAATTTTCTATTTAAAAAATGTTCATTCTTTGTTTTCATGCAAATACCATTATATAAACATAAATTAGATTTTTCAAATTCATTTAGTTTTATAATTTCTTCGTCATTCATTATCAATTCTTCAAAGTACATATTTGTTAAAGAGGTGACTAAATATTTGTTAGTCTCTATAATTTCATTAGGTATTTTAATTACAAAAACAAATTTTTCATTTTTATTTAAGGGTGTACCAATTTTTATATTTTTCAATTTTCCGAAACTTATATCATAGTTATTTTATTGTTTCTTCTTTACTTAAAATGTTAATTCCCATTATACCTGTTCTACTAGAAGCAATATTATTTTGAATGTATTTGACATTGTCTTTTATAATTCCAATTTTTTTTAATGATTCTAAGTATAAATATTTTCTGTTCAATTTTACAGTTTCACTTTTTATGTTATTGAATTGATATAAAATTTTGAATCTATCTTTTTCAATAGTTTCTTTTAAAGTTAAAAAGATTTGGTTAAAACTATTATTAATGAAAACTTGGTTGTTATTTTGAGTTATAAGTTTGTGATTATTGTCGTCAGTAACTTTTAGATGTTCTTCAATGTTTCGTCTGTCGTCATCGTCCATCGTTCCGTATAACCATTTCAAACCTGTCGCTACTATATTAATAAGACCTCTTGTATGGCTGTGTGGAATAATAGTGTGTATTTTGTATTTAAGTGAATCTTATTCGTGAATTAAAATTTCTTTCCGGTTCCTACTTAAATATTGGAAAGATTTTCTTTTAGGTCTGAAATTACCTTCAAAATTTCTGTTGGGTTAACAATATGTAGAACAAGATCATATGTTTTTACTATTTCAACGTTTCCAAGTTTTATTTCCGCAAATTCGCTGTTCGTTTCAATTTTTTCTATAGTCAAGATTGCCTCTGTTGTCATCAAATTAAGTAGTAACACTTGTATGATCCATTTGGCCTGAAAATTTAGTTGGTCTTTTTGTATTAGAAGGATGTATGTTTGTATGTATGTTTTCTAGCTTAAGTATTCTTGAGTGCTTTATAATTTCTAAACAAAAGGCAATGTTTTGAGAAGTTATCTATAAAAGTCATAAAGCTGTTTTTGGAAATTATTATCTGCATGTACTATTTGATTGTTATTAGTTGGAGTTTCTGTGTGCTCGAATTTTGACTTAATTGGTTTTCTATCGTTCTTAGCCCGATTATACGTATCGCAGTTATTAATATATTTTTGAATCAATTCTTTAAGATTTTTGAAGCATATGAGTTTTCTTAGACCTGCATAATTTTCGATTATGCCAGCATGACCTGTTTCATTTATATGATCTGTTTTTTTTAGCTGTCTGTTTAAAGGTATCGTCTTCATTTTTATATTTTGTGCATGGTACATACATTTATAAAATTTTATTTGTTTTGTGGGGTCAAACAACTCGATCAGCTTTAATTGTACTTAATTGTACTCGTGTTCTGATAGTTCAGAAAAACTACCTATTCGTCTTTTTCTTTTAATAATTCTTCTTAATATGTCTATAAGTCTTTCTGCTTGATTTTTAGAATTAATATATATGATTCTTTTATTATTGAGTATTTCAATTTCTTTGCTTTTATTGTTCTAAGCATTACTTGTGTATAAAATCTGTTTACTACTGTATCCAATATAGGAAAATGATCATTTTGTGCTTCTTCTTGTGAATAAATCGTGTAATCTATACTCATGTTATCAATTTCAAAGTTAAAATTTGGAGCTTTCTCTCCCTCCTTAGTTGTATGTGTCTCGATCACATTTATTTCACCTGTTTCGCAATTAATTCGACTCATAAAATCTGCGGCTTTGTTTTCTTTCCCCTTTATATAATCTACTCTAATGTTATATTCTCCGAGTTGTAGTAACCATCTCTGAAGTCTTTGATTTATATATTTTTCCTTATGCTTTGTTTGCAACCATTTAAGTGGTTGATGATCTGTAAGTAAGTCGAAAGCTCTACCGTAAATGTAGGGTCTAAAATAGTTTACAGAAAAAACTATTGCTAACAGTTCTTTTTCTGTGACGGAATAATTCCGTTCATGATCGTTTAATGTACGACTTGCGTAACATACTGGGTGTCCTTTCTGAGTAAGAACAGATCCGATAGCAAAATCAGTTGCGTCGGTTGTGCGTTGAAATTTTTTGTTGAAGTCTGGGTTCTTCAAAACCGGTGAATCTGTGAGGATTATTTTGAGTTTCTCGAAAACGGCTATATAATTTGGATCATTCATATTAATTTTGGTATCCTTTTTGAGATGCTTAGTCATTGGTTGCGCGATTTTCGCGTAGTCTTTAATAAATTTTCTAAAATAACCAGTTATGCCTAAAAATGGTTTTATTTGTTTGGTATTTTGTGGTAACAAAAGCTTTTGGATGCTTTGAATTTTATTTTTATTTGGTTTTACCCCTTCTCTCGTTAAGACGTGTCCCAAATATTCTGTTTCTTTTGCAAAGAACTTGCACTTATCAACTTGAATTTTAAGGCCGTGTTGCCGTAGTTAATCCAGAACTTTTTGAACGGTTATAATGTGTTCTTTCAGAGATGAGCTAAATATTAGAATATCGTCTAAGTAGATGACGAATATTTGATTTACGCATTCCCTAAGAACTGAGTTGATCAACCTTTAAAAAGTCGCTGGGGCATTTTTAAGCCCGAAAGGCATTCTTGTGAACTCATAATGCCCGAGAGGAGTCGAAAAGGCTGTTTTTTTCTATCCTCTTCTCTAACTAAAACTTGGTGAAGGCCTTTAGCTAGGTCTAAGGTCGTAAAATATTAAGACCTTCCCTTATCTTATATAGTGTCTTTATTAGGAATTGAAAATTTGTCATCAATTGTAGCTTCGTTTAGTTTTCTATAATCGACCACAATTCTCCATTTCTTTTGTAAGGAATTGTCTAACTTCTTAGACACAATCCAAAGAGGACTATTTTATGGAGAATTACTTTCTTCGATTATACCTTGCGAAAGCATTTTCTTGATTTGTTTATTGATCTCTTGCTCATGGATTTAGGGGTACCGATAAATTTTTGCGTAAATTGGTCTATCTGTTTTAGTTAGGATTTCATGCTGAATATCATGTGCACAACTTAATTGTTGTCTTTCGCGAAAAAACAAATCTCTATTTTTCTTAAAGAGGTTCTCTTAAGTTTTTTTTTCTTCTGTATTTAAATGATTACCACGAAGACAATTTGGTACGTATTGGTCATCTTCTATATTGCTTTCTAAAATTTGTATTTCTTCATACTTGTGAGGACATGCAATTACAAATTTTATTTTATTCCCATGAATTTCTATGTGTTCTTCCTCTAAATTAATTTTTGCATCTAAAGGTTTTAGTAAGTTCACTCCTAATATACCATCAAAATGTTTGTCTTTAAAGGATGTAGGTTTCCAACACATTTGAGCTTTTTTATTGAATTCATTTGGAAGCTCTGTTATAATTTCGGTGTCTATTCTTGTATTCCCGTCAAGGGTATTAAATATAACTCTTTCTTTTAAAGGAATTCGTTTGTAATTTTGTAACTTGGTCTTGTCGAGTAATGTAGTAGTTGAACCTGTATCTATTAAAGATTTTATTTTATTTTCTCCTATATTCAATTATATTAACGGTAAGTCCGAATTGGAGGCTGTGAGTGAAAATTTACTTCTTCAACAGATTGTTGAACATGATCGCATTCCATTGGTGTATGATTATTGTGTCGGTCTATTGCCCTTTGATTTAAGTTATTATTGTTATTGAAATTATTGTTATTGAAATTGTTTCTATATTGGCCCGAGTTGTTACGATTTCGGTTAAAATTATTTCTATATTGACCGGAATTGTTTCTATTTTGGTTAAAATTATATAATATTGATCGTTATTGTATCCATGATGTCTATACTGATCCTGTGGACTGTTCTGAGCTCTGTTTGTATTGTTATTAGGGGTATTCGAATTTTTATGGGTTACTAGTATTTGTCAATTAAACTTCTGCCTACCTGCCTGGATCATACCCGTTTCTTCGAGCGTATAGTATTCGTCTCGTAAATTATCATTTTGTCTACTTATTACAATGCTAGCATGATTAGGATCGAGTCCATTAATAAAAGTTTTAACTATCATGTTTTCGTTAGCTACTGGTGAGAATTCATTCGGTTTTTCTATATCAAATTCGTATTTACTAAGTTTTGCGAAATACTCACTAACATTATAGTTTCTGGTACTGATGGCTTGGTGGTGTAAGTTGTAGTAAGTTTCCCGAACTCCAAAGTGCCTGATCAATTCAGCTTTTATGTTGTCCCACGTTGAATTCGCTCCCAGCGGCCTTATTACTTGTAGAATTTTGAAGAATGTAATACTCCCATGGTGTTCCCTCAAAAAACGGCAGGAAAATCTCCACTTCCCTGATGAATGAAGTCAAGGCGTACTCTGATGTATCCCAGTATTCTCTGATTTTGTCTTCATCTGCTGGATTCTGCACCTTGAATTATTTTATGTTTTTTTTTTTTTTTTTGATAATATGATTTTATCACTTTGTTTGATAATATGATTTTATCAATTTTAACTGTTTTCTTTTTTATTATTTTTTTTTTATTTTATTAATAGTTAATAGTCGAACTAAAATGATTTACAAACCGGCGACCCAATATTAATTTCAGTTTAACTTGGCATCACTTTGTTCACTCTTCACTGCCAATATTAATTTTAGTTTAATATGGTAGATACATTTATGTCACTTTGTTCACTATATTGCACTATTTTTATTTTTGTTCTTTAATTTCAATCCACGGATTGAAATCCTCTCGACTGCGCCACTTAATTAGACATAAAAAAGTTTTAATTAAAAAAACTTTATTTACAAAATAAGAGAATCTTAAGTTTAAACGTTACAATTCGCGGTTCTAATTCAGACTAAACTTATAATAATATTTAATGATGAAGTTTGTCTCAGGCAGTAGAATATTAATCTTATCGTCAGCATATTTCGTAGTACTTCTTGGAATCATTATTGCGACCAATCGATTGTGAAATTGGTGGATCGTGTTGACGTTACTGCTGACAATGGAAGATTCGTATTTGTTAATAATACGACATCCGTTTTGTCTGGGGTTGCTAACCTGGACGTAACCCGCGCAACAATGCCTCTCAACTAAAAAAGCAACATGAACCCCAAAGAATAAACATACAAATAATTATGTGTCTACTTCAACGTCTATGCCTCTACCTCCTCAAATATTTCTTACAACTTGCCTATCTGTTGTAGGTATCTGATACATTTTGTTATATTTTTACCTTACATAGCGCAACATTCTACCTATGAAATCAACCACTACAACGACCATCAGGCAACAACTCTACTTTGCATACTGTGCAGTGCAATCATTCTATACTACACACAGACCTACGTCAACGTCTGTAACAAAGATTAAAAATATCAAGATGGGAAACTTTCGTACGTTTTACCCTCTAACAACCATTTGTTTAAATAGTTGTTTTTGTAATTTCGATATGTAAACTCGTAAAATTGAGAGGGGAACCAAGGTGAATTTATTTGTTTTGACAGTTCTACTTTTTTTGTTTGTTTGGCTAGTTTGCATGCACAATAAATAAACATTTTTTGATGTTTCTCTAAGAACATTCATTAAATTAAAACATTTACATATTTACTAATCATGGCTGCAGAAGATTGTGAAGAATTGCGGCCACTTTGACTTTAAAGATGATTTTAATTTGGGTGATTTGAATTCCAATATTGAGGAGCCTTCCTCGTTCTGCTGCGAATGCAGTTGCTTCAATGAAGATACGTACTTACGTTAACGTATCATCTATCTGCCTTGATCACATCTTTATAATTTAAAAACTTTTTTAAAAATCTAATTTTTTAAGAATTAAATCGTCGAGAACAAAAACAAAACCAAAAAAAAACTGAACTGTCATTAGACTAATGAGATGCGGTGGATTTCGTTTTTTTACCACAAACATTGATGTGCGTTCATGGATGTTAAAAATAGGCTGCTCTGACCTTAATTGCGACTCATTTAAGGCGCGTACTACACTTCATTTATCCCTTATTATTTGTTTTGTTATTTAGTAATAGTTTTGCATTTTTTAAAAGAAGATAAACATTAAAAATTATTATTATTGCTTCCGTGTGTTTCCTCTGCCGAAAATTCAACTTTTTTTCACTCTTATTTACACATAGTTATAAGAAACTTAAAAAGAACTTGTCAAACATCTATGAATATGTCCTATTGAAGCATCTGCAATAAATTGCTCAATATACTTCGTCGTGTAGAGCAATATCTACAAAATTTAGGTATTTGTATATGTCTCATACCAAAACCACTGACAAGCAATAACAAACCGATAATGTAGGTGCACACAGGCTAGATCTTGATTTTATAACAAATCTTAAATATATGAATGAATGAGCCCGTGAATTTCGACACGTATTCAAACATTTTTCAAGAAAGCAGAAAGACAGGTTCGAGTCGACCTGTCCTTTTTGAGTCGTGACTCCCAGTGAAACGCAGTTTAAAAGTTTCAATCCGGAACGCAACTCACGAAATTCATCATTTTTTGAAAATAACTGCCAATTTTTAAAAATACCAGACAAACTAATTCTCCACAGGGGAAAACTGTGGTAGACTGATTAAGTTGCACTGGTGTGAGTTTTTAACGCACATTTTTGCAACTTAATCAGTCTAATGACAGTTCGAGTTCGTAGGCAAATGCCGTTATATATTTTTTTTTTCGAGTTACCATTTGAAATAGTCCACAACACGCCCTGGTATATAGATCAAGTTTTAAAATAGGAGATTATTTATTTAAGAGTAGGAAATAAAAAGAAGTTAGACAAACCTTTTAAGTTTAAAAAAAATAAACAATAAAAAGACTAATGGCCAGTTTCTCCAAACACTTTTAAATATTTATTGGGTTGTTAAATCTTAAAATGGCATTTTTCAATTTCACCAACCACTTTGATTTTTAAAAGAGCCAATAAACTAAAGTCCCATTTTGTTGCAAATAAATTTTAAAGGCGTCTTAAAAATGAAAGACAAAGAGAATGTTGAAATATTTCGATTGATATGCTCTCCTCTCGCTTGCTCTGATGAAAGAGAGCCATGAGTGCTTTTAGGTGTATTTTGGTGAAACTGCGCATAAAAATAGCTAAATTAAATATTATTAAGTGGAGTGTATATGAAACCTTTTAAGGGTAGGTTTCCTTCAAAATTGAACTCCAATTTCATGTAAATGAATTTGAATGTATTAGTTGAGGAATAATTTTCTCTTTTTTAAATCTCATTCTTCTTTGGAAATTGAAATTTTTTTTTTTGTCGCACTCAGCGCTGCGTATACGAGATTCATTGAGTGGTTGAGTCATGAACTCATGACTCATGAGTAGATAAAGATGCGGGGTAGAACGAAAAGGGTATGATCTTGAAAGCAGAAGTAGATCTTTTTTTTGGGTATGGTGTTGACGTGTTGTTATGATGAAAAATTAATTTTGGTTAATGAGAGCGCGGTGCGGTAAAGGGGTGCAAACTGCAAGTATTTCTTTCTATTATATTTTGTTTGGAGTTGGAAAAAATCGTATGAGTATGACTTGTAAAATATGAGTTATTGAGGACTTAATTTTGTTTTTCGAAAAATCTGTTTTTTTGTTTTCTTAAAAAATACTTTACCAAGTTCAACTTTTTCTTGATGTTTTTGTATTTATTATTTATTGTAAGAAGGGTTGCGAAGAGTACGATAACTTTGGCGCCAAGAATTGATAACGGTTTTTTGTAGAACAGTTCAACACAAGCATTTTTTACTATGGCCCCCAACCATAGTAAAAAATGCTCTATCTACTCCGTTTGGGCCAGAGGGGCAATTTTATAAAAACAGTGCTAAAAATTTAAAACAAATATTAAAAAATAACGGTAACACTTACAACTAAGTTTTATATCTTTTTTTAAAGCCAATACTTTTTTCTATTAGATGTTTTTTTTAAATCAAGTGAAACCTATGCATAGTCTTTGAAAAAACGGACTTTAAACTCAAAAATTGCGAAAAAAAAGGTACGGAAAAACTTTGAAGTGTGATTTTTCAAAACTGTAAAACAAAATACTCCTTTTTTTTATAAAATTCGTTGCTCATATTAATTTTAAATCATAAACTGAAAACAAAATGATTTTATGTTTTCTGGTTTTTGAGAAAATGGAAAATTACTAAAACTACTTTCTTATAAGAGTTTTTTTTTCGGTTTACAGTGAATGTTGTACGTTTTTGTAATGATGCTTGGGCATCTTTGAATGCAACAGAAACTTTGCATACACCCAACCTCGCACCCGACCCACCTCGCACCCACCCCAAATCCTATAGTGTGTCCAAGCAGGGGGGTTGCAGGGGGGCAGCATGCCCCCCTTACATACCTCACTGTATCCAATAAAAAAGTTAAAACAACTTTCCAAAATTTCCATTTTCCCAAAAACCAGAAAACATAAAATCATTTTGTTTTCAGTTTATGATTTAAAATTAATATGAGCAACGAATTTTATAAAAAAGTAGTATTTTATTTTATAGTTTTGAAAAATCACACTTCAAAGTTTTTTTTTACCTTTTTTTCGCAATTTCGAGTTTAAAGTCCGTTTTTTCAAAGACTATGCATAGGTTTCACTTGATTTAAAAAACATCTAATAGAAAAAAGAATTGACTTTAAAAAAAGATATAAAACTTAGTAGTAAGTATTACCGTTATTTTTTAAATATTTGTTTTAAATTTTGAGCAATGTTTTTATAAAATTGCCCCTCCCGCCCAAACGGAAGGAGATAGACCCCCCACCAATAGTAAAAAATGCTTGTATTGATCTGTTCTACAAAAAACAAGTATCAATTCTTGGCGCCAAAGTTATCGTACTCGTGCCCAGTTTGAGATCCCGAATTCACATTTAGTAATTTTCCATTTTCTCAAAAACCAAAAAACATAAAATCATTTTGTTTTCAGTTTATGATTTAAAATTAATATGAGCAACGAATTTTATAAAAAAAAGTATTATTTTGTTTAACTGTTTTGAAAAATCACACTTCAAAGTTTTTTTTTTTACCTTTTTTTTCGCAATTTTTTAGTTTAAAGTCCGTTTTTTCAAAGACTTTGCATAGGTTTCACTTGATTTAAAAAAAACATCTAATAGAAAAAAGTATTGGCTTTAAAAAAAGATATAAAACTTAGTTGCAAGTGTTACCGTTATTTTTTAATATTTGTTTTAAATTTTTAGCACTGTTTTTATAAAATTGCCCCTCCCGCCCAAACGGAGGGAGATAGACCCCCCCCACCCATAGTATAAAATGCTTGTATTGATCTGTTCTACAAAAAACAGTTATCAATTCTTGGCGCAAAAGTTATCGTACTCGTGCCGAAGGGTTATTCAAGCTATGTGAATTGACGTGTACCTACCTATGCATTTGTAATATAATAAGGTAGTGTAGGAAGGTAGGTCTGAAGTTACACATTACAAATAGATAGGTAGGTATCTTTTTCTAAGAAAGAGATATTTATAGGTAATAGGTATCTAGGTACCTATAAGTGGATGAATTTATTTGTGTTTCTTTTATTTTTATCTAAGTAGCTAGCTAAATTTGACAAACTCGAAATTGTGTTTTTCAATTAGGTATCTAAACATCTAGTAAACAATATGTATGCAGGTAGGTAGTACCTAAACTTTATTCCAATTCAATAAAAATGGAAAAAAATTACTCGATCGACCAGGCTGTATACCTATTTTGATTTTAAAATTTATTTTTGACGTAGTTTTGGTTTCTGAATATACAGGTTGATTTGCATAAGAAGCGACAAAAAGCTTGAGAGTGTCAGAAGTGGGCCAAGTGTGAGTAGGTAGGTTGGGTTTGGATAAGAAAAAATAATACGGGAGAAGGGTTCTACCTATCGTTTAAGCAGGCAAGGCTGCTTTTTTAAGCAAATTGAGAAAGAAAAAAAAAGTAAAATTTATATTGTCATATTATACCTTTTCATTATCATATTATAACTTTTTGCTTTTCTAGTATCGTACACGAAACCAATACTTGCCCTATTGAGCAAGTAAAAATTAACCAATTATTATCAAAATTGCAAGTAGGTAATTAAGTATTTACAATTTTTTGTTCAAAACTCAATAGGTACTCTTATTAAGCAAAAACAGAAAATCGGATGCTGAAAGGTATTGTAGGTACTTTTTGATAAAATTAGAAATAATTCCAGTTTTTGCGAAAACTTTTCTAAAATATGTTTAGAAATATTTTTCAGCAGGTAGGAAAGTAGCTACTTTCATATATGTCATTTGAAAGAAAACCTATTGGTTTTATCCAGAAATATAAAATAAAATTAAAACCAATCAATATATTTTCAAAGTTAAAAAAAAAACGATCAAAAAGTTGACCTTTTCTTTTTTAAATAAAAAAAAAATGAACTTTCCAGAACTTCAAATCTTTGAGAAAAATAGGATTTTCTATAATTTTGTATGTAGTGACTTCCTGAACATCGTAATTCATGTTTACGAATGCATAACTAGTAAATTCCACATTTATTTTTGGCTCTCGTTTTTTGTGTATAAATTTTAGCGAATTTGAATTTGATTTTAGCGAATTTGAAAACTTCCCATAGATAAGCATTCATGCGACGGCGAAGTAGAAAAAACAGTTTATGTAAAAAATCACTTGATAATTTATTTCTTACGAATAGATGATAACTCCGTGGTGGTCCAAACAAGAAAGAGGACAATTATTTTTTATAGTTTTGTGATGTGCTTTTTGGTCGAGGCTGAGGTAGCTCGTCGGGTCCAGGGTCTGTCCGAAGAAAGCACAGTCAAACTTCGGTATTTCGGGATCAAAAACTCCGATGTCTTGAGTTTATAAATTAATATATCTTTTATTAAGTCTTATAAAAATCTAACACGGTATTTCATATAATTCTTTTTCTGTATTACTCCTAACACGGTATTTCATATAACTTAACCTAACAATAATTCATACTTCTCATACTAACCCTTTACACCTTTAGGGTATCGGCCTAACATAAATAGGGGACCGTTCGATGGAACCCTGTCCAAGCTAGTTCAGACGGAATCTGCGAGGACGAATCACGGAAGCAAGTGGAACCACCGTTGGAACCTTGTCCAAAGCAAACCTGAAGGATTTCCCGAGGAAATAGGACGGAAGCACTTTTGGAACCACCGCTGGAACCCAGTCCAAGGTAGTTCTTATGGATCTACAGAGGAAATTCAGACGGAAGCAAGTGGAACCACCGTTGGAACCTTGTCCAAGGCAAATCTGAAGGATTTACCGAGGAAATAAGACGGAAGCACTTTTGGAACCACCGTTGGAACCCAGTCCAAGGTAGTTCTTATGGATCTACCGAGGATGTTTAGACGGAAGCAAGTGGAACCACCGTTGGAACCTTGTCCAAGGCAAACCTGAAGGATTTACCGAGGAAAATAGACGGAAGCACTTCTGGAACAACCGTTGGAACCCAGTCCAAGGTAGTTCTTATGGATCTACCGAGGAAATTTAGACACCGGGAAAAATTTATATACCGGGGGCGGACGAAATGATATCTAATAAGGGAAAATTGTAACGCTTCGTTACAATGAGTAAAATTGACAGCAAAAAATAGTTTAGGCTTATGAATGGTATAAATATAATGATAATGTCTGCAAAAGATATCAATTAGTTTGAACAGAAATGTTAGAATTTACCAAATTGGGTTGTGTAACAGAAGTGTAAGCCTCCCCAATCATAAAATGTGGTGGCGAAAGAGCACTTGGTTCAGTGTCCGATATTTGCCACATAGGACGTGAATTCAGAAGCGCTTCAATTTTGGTAAGGAGAGTGTACATCTCCTCATAAGTCAGGATATGCTTTCCAATGACCCTTTTTAAGTGCTGCTTTACAGACTTGACGCCAGCTTCCCATAAGCTTCCAAAGTGAGGTGCAGACGGAGGGAAGAACTTCCAGCTGATATTGTCCTTGGCGAGATGATCAATGACAATTTTTTGATGCTGTTGTTTCAATACGCTTTGATACATCTCGTTTACAAACGTTTTGCACCATGTAAATTGGTTCCATTGTCACTCCAAATTTCTGTAGGTTTTCCGCGACGCGAACAAAATCGATCCAACGCGAGAAGAAAAGCCTTCGACGACATGTCACCGACTAGTTCAAGGTGGATACCCTTTGTGACAAAGCAAACAAAAATAGCAATATATGCTTTCACTAATTTTGGGTTCCGACCGCGCTAAAGCCTTAGCGTTATGGGACCGGCCGGCATAGTCACATCCAACCTTACTGAACGGTCGCGAAAACCGAATTCGTTCATCCGGAAGGTTTCCTATCAATTATTTTGACGTATCCCGACGATGATGCTTTCGGTCTAACACAATTTTGGACAACCTTGCGCACAATGTTTCTGGCACCAAAAATAAAAAGTCCTTTTGTAATAAAGCAATCATCATTCTCACACCAGGATGTAAATAATGTTCATGAATACAATGCACAATAAGTTCTGATATACGACTCGACTTGCAAAGTATAATAGGGTGCTTTTCACCATAATGCAATATAGAGTTCTGTATCCGACCGCCAACTCGAAGCACACAGTTTGAATCTAAAAACGGATCAAGATTAGATAGTTTGTGTTTTTTCTTAAGTTGTTTATTTTGTTTTAACGCGGCGATTTCCGACGAATAGGAAGACATTTGGCAAAATTTTATTAGTACAATCTTAGTACGGGATAGTTCTTCCACGGACATGGAATCATACTTGCGAAGGTTTTTTGAAACGCGGCAGTTTGAATAAAACCGACAAAATGTTGCTGTTAGTCTGACACATTTGTACCATTTTGACGAATCGATTAAAATTTTCTGCAAAATATTATTTTCTGTAGCATTTGACATAAATACCTGCATTTTCGGTTTTCTCCTTTCTTCCAACTGCTCTTCTGGAAAATCTTTCACACAGGGATTTGAACAGGGCAACTGATCTTTCTCCAGCCACAGCCACGAGGGTCCTTTCCACCACAGCTCGTTTGAAGGCAAAAGAGATGGTGGGATTCCACGAGTTGCACAGTCGGCTGGGTTACTTGCTGATCGAACGTGATTACAAAGCTTATGCGGAATCGATGACACAATTTCTGAAGTCCGATTTCCAATAAACACCGACCATTTTTTTGGAGGAGCCGAAAGCCAGTGAAGCACGATTGATGAATCAGTCCAAGCGAAAACTTTCACTTCTTTATTCTGTAAAGACATTTTAAGATTATTTATTAGACGTGTTAATAATAAGAATCCTCAGAGTCCAACCTGGGAAGAGACACAATTTTGATAGGAGAAACCAATGCTACCGAGATTGAATTGTCGTCGTTGTTACTCCTGCAGTACACCACTGCAGCATATGCATCTAAAGATGCGTCACAAAAAGCATGGAACTCATGATTCAATTTGTTGGTCCATATTATCCTGGGCATATGAATAGTTTCGATGAGGGGTAGTTCTTGCCGTACAAATTTCCATCGATGAGCCATTTCCTTTGGAATTTCTTCGTCCCAGAGTAACTTTTCTTCCCATACGTCCTGTAGAAGTATTTTCACAGCAACAATTATCGGAGCCAGAAATCCCATCGGATCAAAGATTCGAGATGCGTCTGACAATATTCTACGTTTGGTACAGGCAATATTTGGGCTTAGTTTCACCTTGTAGGAAAAGCAATCTTTGGAAGGACACCACTGCAGACCGAGAACCTTCACTGAATCAAACTCTTCGAATTCCAACGGCGACATTTCACGTTGATATTCAGGTAACGACAACAATAGAGGCCAGCAGTTTGTAGTCCACTTGCGTAAATTAAAACCTCCCGTTTTTAGCAGCTCTACCAATTCCTTCTGAAGAGCAATGACACCGGTGCAGACACCATTGATGACATCATCAACGTAAAAGTCGTTGAGAACCGTTGCTGACGCTAAAGGGTAGTCCACAGAAGAATCCAGAGAAAATTGCTTCAACGTTCGAACGGCTAAAAAGGGAGCACAAGCAGTACCGTAGGTGACGGTCAAAAGCCTGAAGTGCTTGACAGGGTCCTCTGGAGTTTAACTCCAAATAATCCTCTGAAAATAGCAGTGATCATATGAAACTCCAATTTGTCGGTACATCTTCTCGATGTCTCCCGATATAGTGCAGAGATGGCGCCGAAAACGGAGACAGATAGAAAAAATGTCCCGTATGGTTGGACCTACGAGAAGTGAATCGTTTAATGACTTAGAATGATTGGTCTTAGCAGATCCATCGAAAACAACCCTAATTTTAATGGTGCTGCTGTCATTCTTAAAAACCGCATGGTGCGGAAGATAATATGCTTTATTAGGTGGTTGGAATATGTCAACAGCAGGAACTTCTTCCATATGACCCAGTGACAGGTACTCCTCTATAAATTTGTGGTACTGATCCTTTAGTTGAAGATTCGACGTAAACCTTCGTTCAATTGAGTGAAGACGATGTAGCGAAACAGCATATGAATTTCCAAAATGTATATCCTCAACATTTTTAAATGGTAATTTTACCATGTAGCTACCATTAGAAAGCCTTTCATGAGATGAAGCAAACAACTCTTCAGCACGCTGGTCATCGATCGAGAGGGTGGGCTCATCAGAGATCAAATTCTTGGGAATAATCCAGCTGTGTACCAAATGTCTCAACATCACCTATTGAGCTTAAGAGAAGGTGCAGACCTTCCAGCAACAACTGATCCGAAAATCGTAGGTATCAAATTAGGAATGCCATTTATTTTGTTATTTGTGGGTCCTGTTATAATATTGAACACCTTATCTGCACCGATTAAAACATCAATAGACCCAGGTTTGTAGAAGTAAGGATCTGCATGTTCAAACGATACAAGGCTGCTGATGTTGATATTATCAATCAATGAAGAAGGTAACAAGGAAGTAAGCTTTGAAAGAACATGGCAGCTTACGTCAACAAAGTTCGAATTGAAACGGAAAGTGAGCCAAATTGTCACTACGCCGTTTGGTAGAACCTGCTGATGTCGACGCAACTCCAAGCACATGAATTCGAGAACGACTACGAGTGAGTCCTAAGCGTTGAACAGTCTGTTTAGATATAAATGAGACTTGGGATCTCGAATCAAGAAGAACACGAACGTTCTGGAACGACCTTTCTCTGTCCTGGGTTCTAAAAATAGCAGTGGGAAGTATAGTTTGACCATTGAAACCTGGTTCAGAAGTATGGTTTATAATCAAAGGCGATGGACCTGGATTTGATGAAGAAGAACGAGACGCGACAGGAACAGCAACTGGTGAATGGGTTTGGCTTAAATTTGCACGAACTGACGATGAAGTTGTAGCAGCATCCTGGTGAATCAAAACATGATGATGCGACTTGCAAAATTTACACCTTTGATAAGAAAAACATCTATTTGCAGAATGTCCCTGACGTAAACATTTAAATAACGAATTATCCTTAGCGAAACTTCGACGAGCATCAATATCAAAAGCGAGAAAATTTTTACAATTTACAAGGTTATGATTTCCTTTAGAAAGTAAAAATCTCGAATATGAAAATCTCGAAAACAAAAATCTAGAATGGAAAAAATCTCGAAAACAAAAATCTTGAAAATAAAATCTCGAAATGCCAAAATCTAGAAAAAAAAATCTCGAATGCAAAAATCCAGAATGTATGTTTGAATTTTTGAGGCAATGTTTAAAATTCGCGCGAAGTTTTAGTTGGAAGGCCTCACATTGGCCTGTACAAATTAATTGAAATTTTGTCGAATGAATCTGTTCATGTTAGGTGTCTTGTTGAAAAACTTCAGATGGGAGAGGAGACTAGAGTTAGACGAGAGTACTTACAAAAAGAAAAACGTATCTTGAAAGTCCTTCTCGAAAAGTAAGAGAAAAGTTATGTTGGGTTCCTAAGAAGTCTTGCGGCTAACACAAATTTATAATACTTGCATAGTATTTGTTTTGTTTTTTTTTTTTTTTTTTTTTAAAATACATATTTAATTTGTTTTTGTTTTCTTTTTTTGTTTATTGTTTTGATTTTCTTATTGTTTGCAACTATTTTTCTTGCTCAGAAAATAAAATATTGGGTAAACTGATGTATTTGTGTTTTATTGAGTTTTAACTGTTAAAAATACAAAAAAAAAATCTCGAATTTTTATTTTTTTTCGAGATTTTTTTCTAGATAGAGTCTTTCGAGATTTTTGTTAATTCTGGATTTTTGTGGATTCGAGATTTTTGCGTTCTAGATAATTTTTTTTTATTTTCGAGATTTTCAGCATTCGAAATTTTTGGCATTCTAGATTTCGTCATGATCCCTTCCTTTACATTGCAAGCAGATTTGAGCAGTCTCAACGACATGCGACTTCACTGCATTTTGAATCTTATTCCTAGGTTTAGAAGCGCGGACAGGAGTTGTACATGATTCCAAACATGCACAGCGGTTTTGTAAAAACTCCAACAGTTCATCTATTGTAGCCCCTTTCTTTGAACCAAGATGTTCCGCCCAGGCTTGCTTCGTATCTGGGTCAAGTTTTTGAACCAATAAAAAGATTAGCCAATGATCACGACCATTGGCATCCAAGGCATTCAAACCCCTTATCACCTCGTCAGCACCATCGGTTATCTTTCTAAGTAAACTAACATTAGAAGAATTTGTCACAGGAAGTGAAATGTATGAGTTGATAAACGATTGTATTATAAGTTGTGATCTGTCAAACCGCCTCTCCAATCTATCCCAAGCTTCAAAATAATTACTATCCGTCAACTTCATATGGCTGACAAAATCAGCAGCAGTGCTACTCAAGCACGTCTTGAGATAGTACAGTTTTTGAGATGGAGTTAGCGACGGATTTCGGTCAACCGAGCTGACAAACATGTCCTTAAATGACGGCCAATCTTCATAATTACACGAAAAAGTTGCAACAGCTATTTTGGGTAAATTTACCGATGACTTGCTGGTGGAGTTTAACTTCTCCAGAAAAGCAGCTTGTTGTGTTGCTAGCTTTTCAGCAACTACTTCACTAGAAGGAGAAGGTTCTGGCGATATGACATTAATGAAGCTCTCGAAAGTCGAATGCGCGACAAAATATTTTGCTTCATATTCAAAGAACCCTGGCTCCGGATCTACAAAATCCACATCATCAATGTGCGCATACATCTCATTTTGCAGAGAAACAAAATCCGTCCAGGCTTCTTCCAACTTTTCGAAGCGAATTTGCAACATTGGTAATGGAGTATTGATGTCCACTGAGCTTGCGTAGTCCGCTGCTTTGGTCAGCCTACCCTTGGCTGGACCACGTTTTGCCTTAACCACATTCATTGCGGCAGAAAAAAACACGTGAATTTAGACACGAAAAACGAGTGCCAAAAACAAATGTGGAATTTACAATAAATATATTAATATCTTTAAACACGATCTGAAGATATATATATAAACACTAACA
This sequence comes from Baccha elongata, assembly GCA_951217065.1. Classification (NCBI taxonomy): domain Eukaryota; kingdom Metazoa; phylum Arthropoda; class Insecta; order Diptera; family Syrphidae; genus Baccha; species Baccha elongata. The sequence goes on from CATNUY010000077.1 coordinate 94,324, forward strand.
CACCACGAGTTCCAAAAATGGTTCTTTATAATTTGGCGACGAAGGACCAGAATGTATTTTAATTAAATACTTCACTTTTATTTTTTATTAGTAGCTATGTAACGATTTTAGCGAATTTGAAAACTTCCCATAGATAAGCATTCATGCGACGGCGAAGTAGAAAAAACTGTTTATTGTAAAAAATCACTTGATAATTTATTTCTTATGAATAGATGATTGTTCCGTGGTGGTCCAAACAAGAAAGAGGACAATTATTTGTTTTAGTTTATCATGAGTCAAATATGAATGGTATAAATATAATTTTACAGCTAGAGCGTAATTTTCCAATGAGAAGAAAAAAATTTAATTAACAGTTAGAGAGTAATTTTTAAGAGGAAAAATGTAAAATTAATTTAACAGTTAGAGCGTAATTTTTAAGAGTGACAAAATATACAAATACATAGTAAATTAACAACTAGATTTAAAGTTTACAAATACTGTAGGGAAAATTACGCAATGTTTGGCAAAGTAACAAAATAATAATTCAAATGCATTACAAACTTAATTAATAAAATGAACCAAATTATTAAATATAAATAAATAAATAGAAGACAACTAATAATTAATAAATAATAAGTTGTTATTCCTGAACAAGTATCTATCTACAATTCTACATACATACCAACATAGAATTTAAAATAAAAAAATCAAACTTTGGGACTATTTTATGATTCTACTAGCTGACCCAGTAAACCTTGTTCTGCCATACTTATAAATAATTTCTAGTGAATATGTATTTTGGTTGTTATCATTTGGGTACCAAAGCGTGCATAAAACGAAGAATGCAATAAATTTCTAAGAAATATTTTCACTTCCGCAACGTACCTACATATATGTACATATCATACTAATCACGTATATGTATGTTCAAGATACACCCTCTGTAAGTTCTACCAAATTGCAATAATTGCAGCTTGCCGTTCAACGCATTTTTTTCTTCATAATCATAAGTTCATATTGTCAAACACCTATGTATCTACCTATAAGATAGTTACCTACCTACCTAGTATCTACATACCATAATATTCATATTTATTTATTTTTACACAGCCCAACACCAATTTCTTCGCTCGTGCTGTAGGTAGGTACATAATATGATCTTTATTATTATACAACCGTCCAATTTGACAGACATTTTCATTCACCACCTAAAATCTTAATAAGTTGATACCTAAATATACCTAGAATGAATTTAGTGTGTAAGAAATTAGTACATACATTCCTACAATCTATACCTACTCTGTGTTTGCATCAAGATGTACCATGTACATATGTACTTACTTACCTATCCGATTCTGATTCTGATTCCTATTATCTACTCCCTATTTGTATTACATCATCAAATCAACGATATTTTGATGCCGCTTTTCACATAAACAAAAATATCTGCAATCTGCATTAAACTTTGAAAAAATAAGAACAAAAAAATTATTGTCTCTATCCCGCATTTTTGTCTACCAATTTGTCTACCAAATCGTGCAAAAACGAAAAAATATGATAACGCTCATCTACGTACAGAACTTGTTTTGTGAAACCAAAGAGAATAAACGGAAAGAGGATGATCGGCAGCTCAAGTTTCGACGGCGGCCGGCGTTCGTTCGAAACTGTATTTCTGTGTGTGCGTAATTCAGGAATTTAACTAGTAAAAAACGTTAAATTGACAACTTTTCAAAAATTAAATTAAAATATTATAGTGAACAGTTTAACATTTATTTTAATTATTACTAATGCAGAAAATAACAAACAAAAAAAAATATGTTGAGATTGCATTGGGTCGTCATCCTTCACAATAGCACTTTAAATGTTGTTATATTGAAATGCTTTTTTCAAAATGTAATTTATTTTTTTAATTTTTTTGAAAACCGAGACAAAGTAAGAGATATATAAACCTATCATTTAAAAAACTACTATAGTCTGTCCACTAAAAATTGGCAGTACAGGGAAGATAGGGATGTTTGTCTCTCATTCGCACTTCTTTGCTTTCCATATGGTTATCTTCTTTCAAAAGCTCTAACAGGGTTACCGTAGTAGGCATTTTGAATTGGAAAAAACTGAAAAAATATGATGTAGGGTTACCTTTCTTCTTTTTTAATTAAAATTATTGGTATCATTTTCGCTGAGAAGTCTGTAGACTGTTCGCATAGACACCGAAAAAATGCCTGCTACTTGTTTCATAGTTTCCGTTTTATTTTGCAGGTTCTTGTAAATCTTTTTTGTCACTTCTACAATTTCTTTTTTTTTTCGGCTCTTAAGTCTTTCGATGTTTTTTAATCCATTATAAACTAGATGAAGGAGCACAACAGTAGCAAACTTCTCAAAAAATTTACGTTTTTAAAAATAGTAATATTTACAACACTTCACTTCACATTAATTTCAAAACACTAATTACAAAAATAGGTACACGAAACATCAATACCGACCGCCCGCGCGCTTTAAAAATCTACGCAAATAAGAAAAAATATACACGAAATATCAACCGACCGACCGGCACGAGAATCTACGCAAATAAATTTTTTAAAGACAACAGCTTACCTACATTTTTGTAACTGCATTTTAAGATTTTCCCCACATAAAAAACACAAACATGATCAACAAAAACACTGCACGATAACACTTTTGTACTAGTAATATGCTCATCTCAATATCTCATTATCATTTCATCAATAAAAGGTATTTTTTAAGCTCTAAAATCAAAAGTTCCTCAATAGAAACTCAATATAAAAAAATACGAAACGAGTTACCAAATTGACAAAGGTATCTCTGTTCGAATGGATGTTAAAAGAGGGTTGAAATGCATTAGCCAATCAGTGCGTATTCAACTGTACGCTAGGCAGGTCGTTGCAGGATCTATGTCGGATGCGATCGAAAAATCATTGGCGGGTAAACATTTTTTAAATGGGGTTTCTTTCAATTCAGTATGGTGCACAAATAAGGCGCGCTACTGATTTTGAAAAAGCTTCCCCATAAGGCCTGTACTGCCAATTTATAGAGGACAAACTATAATATTTTTTTGATTTTTTTTTTCAAGCCCCAGGAAAAAGCACAAAAAATTGAGAAAAAAAAATTATTGTTTTCTTTTTACATAAAAAAATTAATGTAAGTGCTTGAAAAAAAAAAATATAATAACATGCACTTATATTTTGGCTTTGAAAAAAGTTCAACCAAACTTCGTTACATCTAATACCTTAGAAGTTTTTTCAATTATCGCGTTCATGCATCAATGCAAATTTGCCGCTTTATTCCAGTTTTGTACAATTTTGTTTGGTCACAAATTTTTTTTTTTTAATTTTATGTATTTAACTATTATTTTTTTTTTTTTCAAAATTCAATGCTCTTATTAATTTTTAGTCAAAAACAGAAAACCAGATGCCAAAATGTATCTTAGTTTTGGAGAAATTAAGAAAAAATAGAAGTATTTTTTTTTCCAAGAAAAACACTTTTTTTGGTTTTCCCAAATTTGACCTGCTCAGGTCAATTATTAATTAGAGAACTATCCCATTTTTATTTTTTATTACATACCATCCAATTTAATCAAATAATAAAAAAAAAACGAATTAACTTTTTACTTTACTTACTAGTTTTACTTTTAATTTTATTTAATTTCTCAAAAACTAAGATACATACATTTTGGCATCCGGTTTTCTGTTTTTGACTAAACATTAATAAGAGCATTAAATTTTGAAAATAAAAATAATAGTTAATTACATAAAATTTTGAAAAAAATATCATAAAGATAGCTACTGTATAGACGTTTTTTTTTTTTGTCGGCCCAACTTTATTTCAAGTTAACTTTTCAACTATCAATTTTAGTTTGGTGAAAGTGCAACACAAATTTCTAACGATTAAAACTTAAACTTTATTAAAAAAAAGTAAAAAAAAAGAACTTTATTGGGTATTTTGTTCGTTTGTCTCGAACCTCATCAAAACAATTATCAGTTGTCAAATTTCACCTTCATCACTCTTATAAATGTCGGGCAACAGTAAGAGACCTTCAAACTCAAACAATAACAAAAAAAACCATAGAAAAAGTGCAACAACTCAACTCACCTCAAACTATCTTGGGAACTCCGCAACAAAAAACTTTAAAAATGAACTTGGATGACAGCAACATGTGGAAAACAATGGATGATAAACTTAAACATCAAAGTGAGTGCATTATTTCTTTACTATCCACTCAATTCAAAGAGGAGAATGCAAAGCTCTTGCTCAATATACAAAACCAATTCGCGGAAATAAACAAAAACATCACCGACATAAATTTATTTTTTTATTTTTATTTATTTTTATTTTTATTTCGAGATTGCTTGATAACAGTAAGATATAATATCTTATTATCTAGTTATAAGCTAATTTTACAATAAAGAGCAAAAAAAATGATATTAAAATTAATACAAACTAAAATAATTGAAAAAGAAAAAAAAAGAAACAACTGAATCTGAATCATCAATAATAGTATCACAATTGCATTATAAATTATATTTACATAAAGATGATTTTTATGAATTTACAGAAAAATGTTTTTTTAAAACCCTTTTCATACTTTCAATATTTTGAATTTCTTTAATATATCGCGGTAAGGAATTCCAAAGACGGATAGAATTAACAAAAAATTGACGTTCGGATGTTAAAAATTGACGTTCGGATGTTAAAATTTAAGAGTAAACCAATTTGAAACATCTCACACTGTTTCTAACACCGTAATTGATGCACTTAAATTGGACATCACTCAAATTAAACTGTCTCTATCTGATGCCAATAATGATTTATCCATAATGAAATCTGATCTTTCTAAAATCTCAGCAAATGCGATCGACATTGAAAATGCACTTGAGGGCCACGAAAATAAGATGATAGCAGGGGACGCTGTGCTGTGGGATTCCACATGCTCCGGGAGAAAATTTACGAACTTACTTTAATCACATTTGTCATGTGGTAAACATAAAACCGCCAACTTTGATCGACATTTTTCGCACACGCCCGAAATCAAAAGGCAACACTAACAACACTACAATCTTTGTTAAGTTCCGAACAGCGTACGACAAAAATTATATTCTTACATCTATTGCCAAATACCGAAAAGAAAAGAAAACACAACTTTGTCTCAGCGACGTAGGGCTAAATGGTCCTAATGCATCCCAATCGTTTATCTATCTGCGGGAAGGTTTAACAAAAAAAAAACAACAAGCTTCACTTGAATTGAAAAAACAACAAAAAGTTTCCTCCGTGTTTACAGTAAGAGGTCTTGTTTACATCAAGCTTCGCCCTGAAGAGGAAGCAGTACAAATAAAAAACTATGATCACTTGAATAGAGTTGCCACGCTGGATGAATAAATTAAACTTTTTTCTTTTATTTTCTCCTTATAAAGACTTTTTTTTTCTTGATGCTATGTTTGAATTAAATTATAACATTATATTATTATTCATTTTTACATATATATTTTTATTTATTTTTTTAAGAAAAATTTATACATTCTTCATTTCTTTCCTTTTTACTCTTTTCCAAAATCTTTTATACTCGGTATGATTGGAAGTGAATCTGTGCTTTGGAAATTTGTTTCGCCGCTCTTTCCCCTTAACATGCAATTAAAAATGTTTCTGTTAATTTATGATGATGTCAGAACTTGGTGAATCTGGTAGGGCTTTTATAGGTGATGCCGATAGAGGAATGCTTCGATGTATGATCCGTGTTTTAGTGCGACAAAAGAGTGGATTACATATCTGTCACTTAAACGCACAAAGTTTATTACCTCAAATTGATGAATTTAGGGATTTGTTCGAGGGATCCCAGGTTTATGTCATCTGTATATCCGAGACATGGTTTACTGATGATGTGAACGATGGTATGTGTTGTTTGCGAGGTTATAGACTCTTTCGTGCTGATAGACTTGATGGAAGAAGAGGTAGTGGGACGGCCATCTATGTACGAGAGGGCATTATTATTACTGGATGTGTTTTTTATATGTGACATAAGCAACGTTTTTTTGTATAATCAACTTTCTGCGCCAGCATTTTCCAGGCACGATCTTATATATCTTACCTTTGATTTCGATTTCAACTGCGCAATTTCTGCATACACTTTTAGAGACTTTAAACATATTGATTATGCGACTCTGGAGCAAAATACTAGAAGCATAAATTGGGATTACATTTATCTTTTAAATTCTTCTAATGATCAAATTGAGTTCATTAATGATAACATAGTTACCCTCTTCAACCGTCAAGTCCCTCTTAAAACCAAGATTATCAAACATGGGCAACGTCCTTGGTTATCAAATGAGATAAGACATCTTATAATTCAACGAGACCAAGCATACTCTCAATGGAAACGCTTTAGGTTGGATGTTTATCAACAACTTTATCGAAGATTGCGAAATCAAGTTGTTAGTAAAATAAGAACGGAAAAAACACGAATTTATACAAACAAGCTAAGTTCTTCAATGAAAGGTCGAGAATTGTGGAGGAATTTAGGGCAAATGGGGATTGGAAGACACAATTGTGTTAACAATGATAATATTGACGTTGAAGCACTCAATCGTAATTTTGTGACACTGCCTATTCCAAATTTGCCTGAAGTACCAATGAGTTCTGATCATTCAGAAAATGCAGTTCCGTATTCCAATGAAGATTGTTTTGAGTTTTCATGTGTAGATGGTAGTGATGTATTTGAGTGTCTTTTGTCCATTAAGTAAAATGCCGTTGGTATCGATGAAGACCATGTAACTTTTCTGGTTCTTTTAGATTTTTCTAAGGCCTTTGACACCATCGATCATTACATTCTGTCAGCTTGTTGTCCTCTTACATCTCTCATAGAAAACAAGCAGTTGTGGTTGGTTCTACCACATCAAGTTTCCTCCCTACCGTAAGAGGAGTCCCCCAAGGATCCATTCTTGGACCTCTGCTTTTCTCCCTGTCTATAAATGAGCTACCCTCAGTTATCTCATCGTCATTCGTTCAAATGTATGCTGACGATATTCAATTATTTAAAAGCTGCCCCCTTGGGCTCATCGAAGACTGTGCAAACACCATAAACACCAACTTGGAAAAAATTTCACTGTGGTCTAACAGAAATGGCTTGTTTTTGAATCCAATTAAGTCTAAATGCATCGTCGTCAGTAGAAATCTTTTGAGCCTTACTTATTTTCCAACCCTAACACTCAACAACTGTACCATTGAATATGTTGAAACAGCTAAGAACTTGGGAATTGTATTCAATAGAACATTAACTTGGGACAAGCACATCAACGCAGCGGTAGGTAAGGTTTATGGTGTGCTTCGCACGCTTTGGGCCTCACAATATTTCACGCCCTTAAGGACTCGACTTATGCTCGCTATAACACTGGTGCTACCAATTTTTACGTTTGGGTGCGAAGTTTTTTGCGACTGCAATGCTGTCAATAGGAGAAAGCTAAATGTTGCCTATAATAACATTACCCGTTACATATATGGCTTAAGAAGATATGACCGTGTCTCAAATTTTTCAATACAAATTTTAAACATTTCTTTTGATAATCTTCTCCACTATAGAACACTTCTATTACTCTTTAACGTGATTCAATAACAGCAATTTCGGTATCTTTTCGATAGATTAAGATTTGGTGCCTCGAACAGATCCCTAACATTAATACATCCGCGCTATAATTATCTTTCGTCCAGGAGGCAGTTTTTCATCAATGGTGTTCACCTGTCGAATATTCTGCCACAGCATGTTAGGAGATTGGGGGGCGAAGCACTGTTTCGGCGAGAGTTACTTATTTACTTCCAGTCTAGTTAATACTGTTATCTTTTTTTTCTTTATACAGCATTTTTTGTTCTTTCTTTTAAAAAATTAAATGGAGATTCATAAATTTATAATCTTATAATATAATATAATAATCATTTATTTCAATTTATGATTAATAATATTAATTAACTTTACAAAATAATTACACTATATATGAAATTCATGAAATGTATCTTTATATATTTACTATTCTTATAAATTTTAAATCGTTTATTGAAGTAGTCTTTTTCTTCTTTATCTAACAAATCATTAAAGCTGTAAACTAGTTTATAAGATGTTTTCTTAATGTTTAGGCAAATCATAATAAATAAATAAAATAAATAAAATAAATAAAAAAAAAATTTTTTTTTAGTTTTTATTTCAAAATTTTAAATTTGAAAATTAATTTTTTTAAAACTGTTCACTTAAACAACTTAATTTAAAAATTAAATAAAAGAGTAGTTTTCTGACTTTCCAAAAAAATATAACTGCTTTGTATCATTCACCGTTGTTTTTAAATATTTTTTTTTTCTGATTTAAGTCAATGTTTTAGAAAATTGCCCCTCCCGCCTAAACGGGAGGAAATAGACCCCCCTCCGATACGATTTTTTTCTTGTCTTAACTCCGTATACACGCTCAAGCTTTTTGGTGCACCTTATACCAATCACCCTGTATAATAAAAGCCAGTATGGTTCGTTATTGTTGTGGAAAGCTTTTTGGTTCTATCTTCTTGGTTCATTATTGTTGGTTCGTTATTGTTGGTAAAAGCTTTTTGGTTGAATGTGTTTGGATAGGTAAAATTTCATTTTCATTTCATTTTTCATTTATTTTCTGCATAAAAGTTACACATTGTACTTCAAGATAAATCTCATAAATAAGTACCAATCAAAATTTTAATTACATTTCTATATCGGTTTTAAAATAATAAAAATTAAAGTTATAAACTATAACTATAATATGATCAAATGTGAACAAAAAAGTATGTTTATATTGGAATTTTTATATAATGTTAGTTTAAAATAAATAAATGTAATATGAAAGAATAAAATTAAATTATAATACATTATTATTTAAATAAATAATTCAGTTCCATCTAAGTTCTTTCTGATATGTGTTTGAGCAGCTCTTCCCGAAACCCCCGTGACGAAATTATTCTTTGCAATCGATCTGGAAGAATATTCCATAACTTAATTGCGTTAACAAAAAAAGATTGTTCTCCCACGGTATGTATAAAATTCGGAACTACTAATTTTAGTCCTCTTGGCGAATGCAGAAAATTAAAATGCTCATGTAAATACTCGGGACAACCATTATGAATTATGTCATGAAGTTATAAAACTGACTTATACTCGTAAAATTCATCCAAGCTCATACCCAATAGTGAAGTTTTAAAACGCGATATACTCCTATTTCTAGGTAAGTTATGTATGTAACGCAAACAATCATTGAATGCGACGTCATAGAAACCTTCATCAAGGTACGATTGTGAATGGTCATTGGTCATTAGTTATGATACAATTAATTTTGTTGATCATGTTACATATTGCCACTGTCGATTGCTGTGCCCAATGTGATTCATAAGAAACAAAGACATTTTTATTAATGACTGAATGACTGCATTTGAATGTGTCACAGTGGCTGAAAGCGTCGAATTGCATTTGAGTGGATTGAACTGAACGTTCATTTTAAGCGGGAATTCGAATCTTTGTTGTCATTCGTGCCATCATGTGTGGGTCGTAGCAAAGCAAACAAAATAAAATAATATTTTCATTTCGTACTGATTAAATACAAACGATTGGGGTTGAAACCAATTAATTGTAATATAGAATTAAGTATAAATAGCTCCGAAATTAGAAAATAAAATTCAGTCTTAAACCAACAACATTCGCTCATTTTAATTTCGGGTGAAGACCTTAGAAATACTATCGTGCGTTTTGTCGCTCGGGTTGAAACGGCTGAAGAGCTCAGTAAAATACTTAATAACAGGGATTCATAAGTCTCACCGACAAGAAAAATATAACACCAGCTAATCTGTAAAATATGTTGGGAGAAAAGCATGCTCGATTAATAGAACCTTAGCGTTGTATGCCCGATGCTAAAGAAAGGCGTCCGTCTGGACTGCAACAACTACAGGGGCATTACCCTTTTTTCAACAACCTGATAGGTCCATATGAGTGCCGCTTTAGACCAGGAAAGTCTACCATCGACCAAATATTCGCACTGCGGCAGATCTTGGAAAAACCCAGAAATTTCAAATAAAATTCAAGGCCGCCTCTGACAGCATCTATTAGAGACGAAGTATAGAGCAATGTCTAATTTTAGCATCCTCGTTCATTTCTGCAGGAAAACGATCGAGAAATCATGCTGTTCCATCAAAGGCGGTTATGATGTCACCGATGCCATTTATGTCAAAAAAGGTTTGAGACAAGGCGATTCGCTGTCATGTGACTTCTTTGCAAGAATAGTGCAAAACTCTCACGTCAACACCAGAGGCACAATCTTTCAAAAATCCGTCCCATCACTTGCGTACGCCGACGATGTAAGTGGTGCTTTCGTAGGTATTCAGAAGGAAGGAAGCCAGGAAGGTGGGTTTAACGGTGAATCAAGACAAAACCAAATATGTTGTCAACAAGAAAGGACACACAACACCGACATCCTAGAGTAAGTAAGTAAGTGGTTTTTCACAACCTAAGCAAAATTTTATAGGTTTGCGTTTTTATTCAAATAAAGTCCAAGGATCGCAATGCATCTATCACATTCTTTTCTCCAGTTGTCAAACTTTATTAAAACTCAAGGAATCATAAAATCCAGAATTGGTTATTATGTTCTTTCCGAAAAGGGGTCAGACAATTTGCGTACAACCCTCCTTCTTCTCTAACGGAGATAAAATAAAGTATCCAATGCCAATTATATTAAACTTTAACCTTAACCATATTTTAAATAGACACATTTTTAAAAAAAATCTACCTTACCTACATTCAATTAAGTGCCAAATGTCAATTAATGTTTGCACACGATACTACCTAAGGATTCCAAAGTGTAAAAGTATAAAAAAAATCTCGAACAGAGATTCAAGGCTATTTTAATCTGTATTGTTCTTAATCGTAATTGCTTTTATGTTCCCAACTGAGGATATGTTAGGTACACTAAAAAATTTCTTGGCTGGATTATATTTTTTTCGTTCACCCCGCTCAAGCATGCCATCCCACACAAACAATTATATTTTTTTACTTGACAACGAAGCACAAAACACAAGATTAATGTTTCGTACCATGATAAATGATATTATGTAAACGTTGTCGTCGTCGTCATCGTCGTCGTCCTCATGTGTCCTTTCACTCCCAAGTGCAAATTCACAAAAGTGTAACTTGCATAGTTTTTGTTTGAGTTCCTTTCCGTTCCTTCTTTTGCACTTCATTTTGTGGAATTAATTTTCTTCAAATTAAAATTTGTTTCTCATCCATTTGCTGCCTGAACTGGGAGCTAGAAAAATTCGTTTGGTTGAGAAAGAAAAGAGAACGGGCTGTGGTGTGTGTGAGGGGAAAGCACCAGTTCTGATGGCAGGTCCATAAGCTTGATGGGTGCAAATAATTTTTTTATTTTACGCCACATCGCCTCGTCGTTGTCCTGTCGCTGTTAGAGAGTCATCTCTTTTTCGTTTTGAAAACCATCCAAGAGCAGAAGTAGAGCAGCAGCGGTGGAACAGTCTTCATTTAATAATTTTGTTTATATATTTCCTCATTTGTGTGTACATGATGTGTGTTCCAGAGTTCTTACCGGGTGCGCTCCTGTTCCTGCTAGAGAACCATGGCTAGATTGGTGTTGATATCCTTTACGTTTACGTTTACGTTTAAGCTGCCATGGTAGTTGATGAGGCACAGGATTTTCTGTTCCTCTTAAGTGGATATGAAAGTGGATTTATAAGGGCATGGGAGTGTCATACACATGCAGGAATTATAGATCGCACACTTTACTACAAGAGAAACATTTTGAGCGGGATGTAGTGGGAGTGTAGGTCTTAATTGTTAATAGAAAATTTATTTTCCCTCGTTGCAGTATTTTCTCCGGTAATTTTTTTTTTACCACATGGCTGGTTGAGTCTCGAGAAAAATGATAACTATACGTCATTGTTAGTCTTTTAAAACTCCTCTGCTTTTTTTTTGTTTTGTCTGAGCGTTCCATTGTTTTTTTTATTTTTATTATTATTATTTTTTGTGTGTTAGTATTTGCAGAAAAACATCTGTGTATCATTAATTATCTGTAAAATGTTTAACGTAAAAAAAATACTTCGGTGTTATACACACACCGAACATGTAATTTTGAGCAAATTGATTTTGAAGTAGGTATATACTTAGCTATCCTTGAAGAAGCTTGAAGGACTGAGAACTATTAAAGTATGAGTATCGACAGGTTATTGTTTCCGGAATTGATTGGCTTGATAAGGCACTCCTCTGCATCGATGGCCAAGATTTGCTCTGATGTGCACATTGCACATATAGTCGTATAGACACGTATAGACATTGCAGAACATTGAATAAATATATTGGGTTGGGATATTGTAGTCTTTAGGGGTTTAGTCACAAATAAATCAAGTCTTGGTTTGACTTGGCTTGTTTTCTGTCCAGAAAAACTGTTTTTAAACACCTTAACGTGTTTCGAAAATTAAATCTTGATGTTTGTAGAAAAAATACACCGACGGTAACAAGGGTATAAACATTTATGTAAAATAAAAAAGCAAGAATATTCCAGTTTGCGGTGGACGTCTGTTTGGATATAAGAAAAGCATCGAAAAAAAAAATCTGCCATTTAGAATCATTTAAAAACTTTTATTCTGAGTTATACTCTGTGAACACGCTAACTTTTGAGTCTAACAAATTAAGTTGCAGTTAAGGCTTATGAGTTTTGTCATACACAAAGAAGTCAACCATTAAAGGTATTTTCTTTAACAAATAGTACAACGAATATAAATCAATTACCGTTCACGTCTTCAGGTAATGTCAACACCTTAAGACAAACAACAACATGAAATATCCAATTTCGTTTTAAGAAAATGTCCTTTAACCCTTGACGTACTGTTGACATCCATATTTAACCATTGTATAAATAACGGTTACTTTCCCCAAATGTGAAAGATTTCCAAATTTATCCCTATAATGAAAAGTAAAAATGCAAGAGATATCAAAATTTTCAACCGATCTCCTTACTTTCAAATATTCCTATATTTGAAAGTAAGGAGATCGGGTGAAAACTTTATGAAAGAGTTCTAGCGGAACATCTTAACATAAGAAAATAAAAACAATAAAAAAACTAAAAATAGTCGAATTAGATTTTATTAAATGGAGTATTTATGAATGAAATTCAATATTAAAGGTTTTGTGGCCTTTACTCCAAGCATTGCGTTTCGCCCTAGTTTGATGGTGGGCTCATCAGCTAGATGACATCAAACCCAATCTAGTACGCAATATTTGTCGATGATTACCGACTGCTTTATAAAATTTACAGAGAAAACTCCCTGTGAATTATATTATTCTGAAGAACTTTGATTAAAGTTAGACATTAGAAAAATTATGATGTTATGCTCGTGGCCAAGCGAAGTTATAAGAAAATAAAAACAATAAAAAGACTAAAAATAGTCGAATTAGATTTTATTAAATGGAGTATTTATGAATGAAACTCAATATTAAAGGTTTTGTGGCCTTTACTCCAAGCATTGCGTTTCGCCCTAGTTTGATGGTGGGCTCATCAGCTAGATGACATCAAACTCAATCTAGTACGCAATAATTGTCGATGATTACCGACTGCTTTATAAAATTTACAGAGAAAACTCCCTGTGAGTTATATAATTCGAAAGAACTTGGATTAAAGTTAGACATTAGAAAAATTATGATGTTATGCTCGTGGTCATTTTCTTATAACTTCGCTTGGCCACGAGCATAACATCATAATTTTTCTAATGTCTAACTTTAATCAAAGTTCTTTAGAATAATATAATTCACAGGGAGTTTTCTCTGTAAATTTTATAAAGCAGTCGGTAGTCATCGACAATTATTGCGTACTAGATTGGGTTTGATGTCATCTAGCTGATGAGCCCACCATCAAACTAGGCCGAAACGCAATGCTTGGAGTAAAGGCCACAAAACTTTTAATATTGAATTTCATTCATAAATACTCTATTTAATAAAATCTAATTCGACTATTTTTAGTCTTTTTATCGTTTTTATTTTCTTATAACTTCGCTTGGCCACGAGCATAACATCATAATTTTTCTAATGTCTAACTTTATTCAAAGTTCTTTAGAATAATATAATTCACAGGGAGTTTTCTCTGTAAATTTTATAAAGCAGTCGGTAATCATCGACAATTATTGCGTACTAGATTGGGTTTGATGTCATCTAGCTGATGAGCCCACCATCAAACTAGGGCGAAACGCAATGCTTGGAGTAAAGGAACATCTTAACAACAAATGCCAAGATTTGAATATCTTGCTAATAATCGATTTGGATTCAAAAATGGTCACTCCGCAGAACATTCGCTGTTAGTTTTACACAACAAAGTTATACAGAACTTAAGAAAGAAGGTCAATCTTTGCTTGGATATAGATCTCGAAAAGCCTTCTGATAATATTTGGCATGAGGGTTTATTATTGCAACTTATATCTTTAGATGTCCCAAGTTGAATCTTCGAAGATTCTTTACTTATATTCACAGGAAATTAACTTTAAAAATAACAATTTTGAAAAAAGGAAGACAACAAGTAACTGTGTTTTAAATGTACATTCAAAGCTCCCATAAGCTAACCCCCATGGTTTAAAAATTACATTTTAAAAAAAGTAAGACAACAATTCAAAACACTATTATTGTTTATATGTAAAGTTATATTATTTTTTATAAAGTTAATTTTTTTGTTGTTTTTTGTAATAAAAGGAAAATGTTTTTGCTTTTTATTTATAAATCAAATAATATACGAATATTTTTATTTTATCCATCAAACCGTTTCTTTAGTTTTTTTTAAACGTCATTATTAATATTTTTTGTAGAAAAATTTAAATGTTGGGACTTATGTCCCATCTTTGAGATGAAAATGTTGGGACTTATGTCCCGACGGTGTTGAACATAAGTCCCAAAATGAATTTGGGACTTATGTCCCGGGGACTTGTGTCCATGCGCCAGTGAATTTTTTTTGCAAAGACTTAAGCCAAAATCAAAGTATATGCAGATATTTTTGTTGTCTAAATTTATGGTTACCAACAAAAATAATTTCGCAAATCGTTATAATAATAATTTTTATAAACTTCATTAAAAAAAAAACTAAGTATGGCAATTCAGAGTGCTTAAAAGTTTACATTTACTTTAAAATTTTTTGATCAAGCCGTTTTCCGAATATTGATTTTACAAGAAAATAAATTGAAAAATTTATTAAAATTTAAACTAAGTACTTTTGCAAAATTTTGGTTCTAAAATTTTGATCTTATCATCTGGATCTCCTAAAAATATCTTTTGATAGATGAAGAAAAAAACCGTTCTATCGGAGATACTGTTAATAGGCTTGGCAGTTTGTTTTTTTCAATTCATCAAAATAAAATCAGACAACCTTCTCTTATTTTTTGATGAAATTCACTGTTATATAGCAGATACAGTTATTTTTTAAGGTTAACAAAAATCAATTTTTCCTCTAAGGAATGGTCCACAAACCCTACGTACTGAATTTGAAGCAAATCGGTTCAGCCGTTAAGGCTGTAGTTACTGATACAACCAGACTGACAGACAGAATTTCCGGACCCAAGTTTTTTGTCTTCTCTATCATCGTAATTTCATGTTTAATTGTTTGAAAGTTTTTTTTTGCACAAATGCATAACTTGCCCATAAAGTATAGGCCAGCTATACTCAACCTGCGGCCCGCGGGCCGGATGCGGTCCGTCGTGCTTTTATGAGTGGCCCACCTGTCAAAATTACAAAAATTGGTTGTCAATCATTTTAAATTTCGTTTGGATCGAACAAAAACAAAACTTTGAAGCCGTCAAAACAAATTAAATTTTAATGTTCCCAAAAGAAAAAAAAATATTGTTCTCGGTAAACTTTATTGTGTTTTTATTAATTATTTATAATTAAAAGCTTTTTTAATCTTTACAGAAATGTCTCAAGACAAAACAAAATAACAGAACGATTTGAAAGGAGTCAATATTGACCATAAATGTCAGACTAAAACTGGAAATAGTTCGGTGGGAACGCCTTTCGTGATTTATAAATCATTTATTTAAATCAGGTCGGTGGGAACATGGTATAAGCATTGTTCTTACAAAAACGACTTTATCACCAAAATGATATAAAAAGCTGAGCGTACATCAGTAGACCAGTGCCGAGATTCAGCTAATTTAAACTTCCAGGGAGTGAGTGAGATGAGTCGCATTTCAGTTAAAAGCGATTCAGCTAACAAATGCGAGTGTTCCAGGGAGTGAAATGAAACGGCAGATTACTTGCCTAAAATTTTGGCAAAAAGTTGGTGTAAATGCAGATAAATTTATCATTTTGGATAAGTATGTGTTATTTTTTCAACAAATTGCTTAATACGTATTCATTTATTAGTAATTAAAATACAAAAAACAAGAATAGAACTTTTTACGAATCTATCAAACCAAGCAAATCTCCCCAAAAATTAAGAGACAATCAGAATTTTACTTATAAGAACTCTTGTGGTGTGAAGGATCTAACTATACGGAAATATGAGAGTAAACAGCCCTATTGATTCTCTTTATTGATACTTTATGGAAAATTGTACGTCCTGAAAAATGATAAAAAATGTTGTAAAAATTGTATTTATTTATTAAATCCTAATAAGTGCATGTAACTATACGTAATTAACTATATGTGTATTCATAATAATGAAACGTCTTATTTTCAATCAAATATTATGTCAAATAAAATTTGAGGTTATGAATATTCTTGATATTCTTTGTTTGATGTCGTTTTAGGTGTTCGAAAGAATATTCGAATTTTCTCATCCCGCCGAAATAGCTGAATCGCTTTTGGCAATGAAGTGAGATGAGAAATTGTTGAATAACGGCACAGATCTAAACAATGTTTTGAAAAATAAGCAACAATTTTTTAAACCTCAATAAAATAAAAAAATATTTTTTATTTAAAAAAATAAAAAATTAATATTACTTTTTATTTTATTAAGATTTAAGTCAATAAATTTATCTTGCGGCCCGGGCATCATGACTAAAACATATTTGTGGCCCCTATACAAAAAAGGTTGAGTATGGCTGGTATAGACCATACCACTTGACTTAATAAACTAAATTTTTCGTAGTCTCATATAGTTTGCTACAAGTACAAGTTCGTGCGACATAGTCGTGCATTTTATTTTTTCATGTCTCGAACCAAAGTGAATAAAAAGAGACCGATCAGTTTGGAGTACAAAAAAGAGTGAATTTATTATAAAGGTATTCATAGAGAGCAAAGAATGCATAAGAGTTATATATTTAGTGAAATTTAATGAATACATTCAACACTCTCGCTTTCATTTATATTTAAAATAAATATTTCATTATTCAATATAAATTCCCTTTGTACATTTAAATAAAAATAAAATATAATTTACAGATTCAAATTAAGAAAAATAAATTTAATTTACACCAATAAGTTTTCTTAACAATTCAAACTTAATTCTTGGCAATGGCTTCGTAAATATGGCAGTAAGTTGGCCATTATTTGGGATATACGACGGTTCAAAACTCCTTCAGCAAACTTTTCCCGAATAAAATGAAATGTTACTTCAATATGCTTACTGCGTTTGTGGTACTTTTGGTTTTTTACTAGACGAATAGCACTTTGGTTGTCTAAAAAAAGCATTTGTTTTTCGCATCTATCAGGCAGCAATTCACTTAATAGTCGTTGAAGCCAGATCATCTCTCTGACTGCCAGCTCACCTGCCATATATTCGGCTTCCATGGTTGAAGCTACACATTGTGTATGTTGTGATGACCAAGAGATTGGTGACTCGCCAAGCAAAAACAGAAAACCACTTGTAGAGCGCCTTGTTTCATTGTCACCGGCATAGTCTGAGTCACTGAAACAACTTGTAAATAATTTGTTATTTGATTTGAATAGAATACCCATAAGCTTTGTTCCTTTAACGTAGCGAATAATACGTTTGACAGCGGTTACATCTTGAATAGTTGGTTTTTCCATATGGCGGCTAACTACGCCTAGAGAAAACGAAATGTCGGGCCTGCTCCCAATCAACTGCCAACAGTTTCTAGGGAAATTTTGGCATATCAGCATTCATTTCGTTTTCCTTCAATACAAGAATATCTGCTGGTTTTGCCACAGGATTTGCGTCCCCCATATTAAATCTAGTTAAAATCTTAGCTAGACTGTGTAAGATGAATCGATCCAATTAAACGCCGATCTATCTGCAAATCAAGGAAACAACGCGCTTCGAAGACTTTAACCTCGAATTTATCCTTCAGGTATTTGGTGAGTTGATGGATCTTTTCGTTGCTCCCTGCCATAAGTCCATCATCAATTTAAAGTGCTATTATGAAATCCTCCCCGACAAAAACGCAAGTATCTGCTTCGGTTACTTTTAGATCAAAAGAACAAAGGAACTTTGTGAATTTAATGTTATAGCACCTAGAAGCCTGTAAAGGCTCTTCTTGAGTCTACACACACGACCAGTTCCGTCGTCGAATCCTTTTTGCTGTCGCATGTATACCTCATCATCCAAGTCTAAATTGAGAAAAGCTGTTTTCACGTCAAATTGCTTCAAAAATGAATTTTTATGGCGGCAATAGCGAGTGTGGCTCTTATTGGTCCAAATTTGGCTACAGGGCTAAAAGTTTCATTATAATCAACACCGTACTGTTACCTCTTGCAATTAATCTTGTTCCTAATGTTTCCGGTTCATTGGTATTGAGGTTTTCAATTTTATAGACCCACCTGTTATCTATTACCTTCTATTCTATTGGAAGTTTTACAAGATCCCACGTTGTATTTTTGTTGAGAGCCTCAATTTCTTCATGCATAGCAACCATTTTTCTTTGTCGCTTGATTTAGAAACATATTCGAAGTCTCTAGGTTCTGATATTGATGCAACAAACGCTTCACTTTCTAGATAAGCAACCGCAGACTCAGATTGTTCGTTGCGACTGCTTCTCAGACGTGAACTTACTGGTTGATCTGTTACTTCTGGCATCGGTACGTCATGCGAGTCTATTTTGTCTCCAGCTAAAGTTTGTGCCTCCGTTTTAACAGCACATACCTCTTCTTGGTGTCTATTCAGATATCTCAGATTGCTGTCGTCATTATCAAAAACTTGAACAAATTTCTGATCTGCAAAAGAAACATTTTTAAAAATTACATCACGATTTACCTCGACTTTATTGCTCCCAGAAAAATAGATCCGATATCCCTTTGTATTTTCTGGATATCCTACGAAACGAAAATACCTGGTTTGGACTTTGGATTCCATTTGCGTCGTTTTTGGGAAGGTATAAGAGCATAAAAATCTGTTCCAAATAGTTGCATTTCGTTGATCTTAAGCTTGAGACCATTTTCGCACTATAAATCAGGTGGACTTTTTCCAGTTGGTCCCGTGACATTCAGAAAAAATACAGCGAAATTAAAAGCTTCTCCCTCTCGTCCCTGCCGTTCTGCTGTGGAGTATAAGGTATCGAAGTTTGATGCCGAACACACTCTTTATCAAGCAATGATTTTACACCAGCATTCACAAACTGCAAGCCATTATCCGTTCGAACAACTTTCAGTTTTGACCCTGTATCCGTTTTGATTTTAGTCACAAAAGATTTAAAGCAATCCAAAACATCTGTTTTTTTCTTGATGAAGAAAACCACTCTGTAACGCGAATAATCGTCTTTAAATAAGAGCAAATATTTGGATCCTTCTATGGAAGTATGCTGCATAGGACCGCACAAGTCCGCATGTACGAGTTTCCCTACCAAAGCAGCTCTGCCAGTACTTTTTTTTAAAGGCAGTCGATGTAATTTTCCCAAATCACAAGCTTTGCAAAAGAAATTATTTTCATTAAAAAAAAAAACAATACCCCGCTGTTTAATAAGACTCCTTATATATTGAACATTCTGGTGTCCTAATCTTTCATGCCACATGTGAATATATTCGAGCTTAGCACTGACACTTGCGATGAAAGGTTGTAAAACTTTAAACTTTATCTTAAACAAAGAAACCTGACCTACTTCCACTGCAACCACACATCCATCTTGAAGGAACTCACACCTTGTTTTGTTCAACATCAAATCCAAATTCTTATCCATCGCTGCATTAGACGAAGATACATTTATATGTGTGTCGAACACGTACAGTACATTAGTTATACGTCTTGGCAACCAATTTTTATCGTTAAACGAGAGAATATTTATCGTTCCGCTTTCAAACGCATTTATAGTTTCACCGTTTGCAACTCTAACTAATTGTGCATGATTAAATGCTTTATAATCTCTAAACCATTCGCGTCGAAAGGTCATATGATCACTTGCCCCCGAATCTAAAAACCATTCATGACAAAAAAGCTTCACTTAATTAATATTAAAGTACCGGTTAATTATAGCACTTGGGCCTGGGCCCGTAACCTGTTGAAATAAAAAGCGACCGATCAGTTTGTGGTACAACACAAGAGTGAATTTATTATAAAGGTATTCATAGAATTACATCGCATAGTATTTAGTAAGTTAAGAGAACATAGAAGAGCAAAGAATGTATAAGGGTTATATATTTATTATTTTTTCATGGACTAAAGGCCACAAAAAGCTAATTTGAATCAATAATTCAACAAGTCCACTAAATTTAATGCTAAGTTTTCTACTTAGTTGAAATTATTTTTTATTTATTATTTAATATTTTCAATACATAGTATATAGAATTTGTATTATAACAAAAAACATTATTTATAACTTTAACCAGGCCACGGGTAAACACTTCCAGCTTAATGATTGCAATCGTAATCTTGTTGGATATATGTAGTTCTGTTGTGTATACTAAAATGTACTTTGCATTATTGACTTTCATTTCCACAATCATGTTTTCATCATAGTAACAAGTTTGTTTGTTTATTAAATTTGCACAGATTGTTTCTATTCTAAATTCTTCTTTCACCTAATTAAGTTATTTTTCTCTATTTATAAAAAATAAATTACTTATAAAATATAAAAGGATATATTTTATTTATTGCGCATTCTGAACAGGTTATGGGCCCAGACCATAACATAAAACCGAAGATAAGCATTTAAATTAATATATTGGATTAATAGAATTAATTTTTTGAACAGTCATGAGTGGCTCAAATATGCATGGCCTGATACCTCTTTTGAATGGAGAAAATTTTATCACATGGAAAGCACAGATGGAAGCCGTGCTACATCGAGGACGATTTCTTCAACATGTGAAAGGCAAGACCCAACGCCCGGAAGCGGCAGGAGAGGATCAGACCAAATGGGATGACAAGAATTTGGACGCCCGTGCAGAATTGCTGGTAGCATTGGAACCAAATATTGTTGCTTTATCAGCAAACCTAAGGACATCAAAAGAAGTCTGGGATTTCTTATTGGAATCATATGAAAAGAAAGGACCACGTCAAAAGACTGAGGAGTATCGCAAGTTGACAAATTTAAAAATGACTGCAGGTCAATCAGTTGCGGAATATGTTCGAGATTTCAAGACCATAACCAACAGATTGAAGGAGAGTTAGGAGGTAAATTGGACGATGACTTGCTAGTTGTAGTTCTTCTAGATGGATTATCAGACGACTACAAGGAAATTAGATCTGCTTTTGACGCCCAAAGCCAATACCCGGAAGTTTCAAATGTTTGCTCTAGATTGCTGGAATTTGGTGAAAGAAAGAAGGAAGTTTGGAACAACAATGTTTTAAGTGTCAAGCTAAGAGTGCTTGACACTTAAAACACATAAGAAGCCTCAATTTAAGGTAAAAGACGAACACAATAATTTTCCTTATAGTTGCAGAAAATGTGGAAAGCGAGGTGGTTAAGAAGATGAACATGGTTTTATCGCACAAGAATGTACAGAACAAACCGCAAAGGTGACGCGTGAAGGCTCAAAACAGCGATTATGGTGCCTGGACAATGGAGCTACTTCACATATGTGTGCTGATGAATCGAAATTTGTCGTTCTTAACAAAACTGATGAAGCTGATTATGTCAAATTAGCTGACAGTCATGTTATCGATGTCAAAGGAACGGGAACGGTTAAATCTGACATCGTTGTTCAAGACGCAAGAGAACCATTTTACTTGTACAATACATTATTGGTGCCAAAATTAGCGGATAACCTCATTTCATCAAGCAAGGCTACGGATCATGGATAGAAAGTAATTTTTGAGGGAGCTGGAGCCAAAATATTGGATAGAGCTGATGAATTAATTATGAAAGGTGAAAAGACAAATGGTTTGTACTAAATAGTCGGCGCAGATGAAAAGGTGCAGCTCAGCAGAGATAATACTGGAAAGTCTAGGATACAATATGGATCTTTAATGTCTTGGCACAAAAGACTTGGACACGTCAACTTAAACTCATTCAAACAGCTTTTGTCAAAGAAGATGGTTTGTGTACTGCCAGATAAGTTCCAAGATGACATCACGGATAATTGTACGACCTGTATTAGAGCTAAGCAAACTCATACAAGTCATGGCTCCAGAGAGATACTAGAGCGTCCAGAAATCTCTACGTAGAGCTAAGGAAGGAGGAAAAACGCCTACTTAGGAGAAAGAAAAATGGCGATGTAAGCCATTTGGAGAGCCTACTTTAACCAGTTGTTAAATGGCGATGACAGACAAGATCCCGCCCAGAACCAACTTGTACTTGTTAATCTAGATGACAACTATGAGAAAGATCCGCCCGGCCAAAATGAAATCAAAGTAGCCATAGACAGACTAAAAAGGAGAAAAACAGCTGGATCCGATGGTCTACAAGCGGAACTTTTTAAATTCGCTGGAGATGACCTGGTCAGGAGCATACACCAACTCATCTGCAAAATATGGTCGGAGGAAAGTATGCCCGATGAGTGAAATCTCAGTACCATCAGCCCAATCCACAAAAAAGGAGACCGCCTACTCTAGAGCCAACTATAGAGGCATAAGCCTTTTAAACATCGCTTATAAGATCCTGTCCAGCGTTTTGTGTGAACGTCTGAAGCCGTTTGCTGATGATCTAATAGGTCCTTACCAATGCGGTTTCAGACCTGGAAAATCTACGACCGACCAAATCTTCACTCTACGCCAGATCCTGGAGAAAACCCAAGAATTTAACATCGATACTCACCACCTGTTCGTCGATTTTAAGGCAGCCTACGACAGCGTTGACAGAACTGAACTTTATCGTGCCATGTTCAACTTTAGAATTCCTGCCAAACTGATACGACTAATCAGGATGACGTTAGAAAATGCTCGCTGCTCAGTCAAAATTGGTAGGGACTCTACTGAAACCTTTGACACCACCAGCACCATCTTTAATAAATCGACACAACTACTTGGGTTTGCAGACGACATTGACGTGATAGGACGAACAAAAAGAGTCAGCAGCAAACAGAATGGGACTAAAAATAAACGAGGATAAGACGAAGTATATGCTCTCATCAACGAAAGTCCAATCCCACCAGCGACTTGGGCAAAATGTAACCATTGATAGGTATAACTTCGAGGTAGTTAGTGAATTTGTCTACCTGGGCACTGCTGTAAACTCAGGCAATAACATCAGCGCTGAAATCAAACGTAGAATAACTCTTGCTAATCGCTGTTTTTTTGGGATGAATGAGGAATAAAGCCTTATCGAGAAAAACCAAGGAGACTGTATGGTGCAGAAGCATGGACCCTCTCCCAATCGGATGAAAAGTCACTTGGAGTTTTCGAGAGAAAAGTCCTGCGTACGATTTATGGTCCTGTCCGCGTAAACAGAGAAAGCAACGTTTGGCGAAGAAGATATAACGACGAACTATACGGGCTGTACAGAGACATAAGCCTAGCCAGGAAGATTCGTCAACAACGACTAAGATGGCTTGGCCATGTAGAGCGAATGGACATCAACGCTCCAGCACGTAAAGTCTTCAACGCCAAACCAGAGGGAGTCAGAAGCCAAGGTAGACCTCATCTTCGATGGAGCGACCTGGTAGAGGGAGATCTCCGACTACTTTGAGTGAAAAATTGGAGACGGCAGGCTAGGGATTGAGCCGGCTGGAGGGGCATATTAAAGGAGGCCTAGGAGGACAACACTCTAGTTGAGCCAGCATAAGTAAGTAAGTAAACTCAAAAACCTTTTCCTAATAGCAGAAATGAAAAGAAGACGTCGTAGCGGCTGGAACTTATTCATTCGGACATATGCGGCCCCATGCGAACGGAATCTATTGGAAAGGCAAAATATTTCATAACATTCATCGACGATTTTTCAAGGAAAATATTTGTCTATTTTCTTAAGCGAAAAAGTGAAGCTCTTCAAGCCTTTAAAACGATTAAGGTTTTTGCTGATAATCAGATTGGTGAAAAACTGAAGAAGCTACGAACTCACAATAGCTTGGAATATTGCAGCAATGAATTTCAAAAATTTGTAGAAGAAAACGGAATACTTCATCAGAAAACTGTACCACATACGCCGTAGCAGAACGGTCTTGCTGAAAGGGCGAACCGGACATTGACTGAAATGGCTCGATGTCTAATGAATGAAAACGGACTTCCCGAGTTTATGTGGGCGGAATTGGTAAGCACTTCGGCGTTTCTACGAAGCAGATATCCGACTAAGTGTAATGGAGATGTTACACCAGAAGAGCTGTGGAGCGGAAGCAAACCAAATTGGTTTTTTCTCAAGGATTAAATAAGGATTCCAATTTGGGAAAATTCGAAGGCATCCTTGTCGGCTTCGCTTGAGAGTCCAAGGCTTACAAGATTTGGATACCAAGCAAGCGAAAAGTGAGCAGAGACATCCGATCTAGTCATAATGATTCCAAAATCCAACTGGAAGGTAACGAATCAAAAAACAATCATTTTTACACTACCTCTTTTCAGGATAGTGCTGGAAGTGAATCACATCCTGAATGCGTTGATAGGAACATATCGAACGGAACTTCGCCAACTGTGGAATCTGAGGCGGACAGTATTAACCAGATCGAAAATTAAAAAGCTTCGTCAAATCAGATACGGACTGATCCGGAAACCATCAACGAAGTAGTTTGTTTGGAAGACGCAGATGAATGGCGAGAAGCAATGCAAGCTGAGTACAATTCTTTACTCCAAAATCACACCTGGACTTTAGTTGATAGGCCACTTGGCCGGAAAATAATAAAATCCAAATGGGTTTTTAAGAATAAATACAGACCGGACGGAACTATTGAGAAGAGAAAGGCGCGACTTGTGGCCAAAGGATTCCATCAAATACAAGGAGTCGACTATCTGGATACATATTCACCACTAGCGAATATCAGCTCGATCCGATTAACCATGGCAATCGCAATCGATAATAATTTGAACCTGCATCATCTGGACGTTTCTTCGGCTTACCTCAATGGAGAAATCGACACTTTGATCGTCATGGAGCAACCGGAGGGTTTTAAACGGGGAAATCAAAATCAAGTATGCAAATTTAACAAGGCGATATATGGGTTGAAGCAAAGCGGACGACTTTGGAACCTGAAACTGGACGAGACTTTAAAGATGCTTGGTTTTAATTCCTCTCAGTATGACAAGTGCATTTACTACAAAGTGGATAAAAATAAAATGACACTAATAACAGTTTATGTGGATGACCTACTAGTGGCAACAAATGATTCTAAAGAATTCGGACTACTGAAACAAAACTTAACATCTATCAACATTTAGCAGACCAGATATAGCGTATGCTGTCAACGCCTTATCACAATACAGCAGTGATACCCGACAGCAGCATTGGATTGCAGGAATGAATAATCTTCGCTACCTACAAGGTTCTAAGAGCATTGGAATTATTTATAAGAAAACTTCTGAGAATCTTTACGTGTTCGCCGATGCAAGTTGGGCAAGTGATTACAAAGATCGAAAGTCACAGAGTGGATTCTCATTTATTTATGACGGAGGGAAAATTTTATAGGGCTCCAAGAAACAACGGATTGTGACTACATCGAGCACAGAAGCTGAATATGTTAATCTCAGTTCCGTTGCAAAAGAAGCATCTTTCTTACGAAACCTACTTGAAGAACTAGGACTTCATCAAGGACAACTGACAATTTTTACCGACAACCGAAGCGCACAGGCAATCGCAGGAAATTCGGGTATCCAAGGACGAACCAAGCACTTAGATATCAGATATCATTTCGTCACAGAAGCAGATGGAAAAATAAAACTTAAATTCATTTGTTCAGAAGACATGCCAGCAGACGCTTTGACAAAACCTTTAGCAGTAACAGCTCACAACAAATGTTTTAAGCGATTGGGAATGTCGTTTTTGGATTATGCCAAAACATCGAATTGTGAAATTAAATTGAGGACGGGTGTTGTGTATACTATAATGTACTTTGCATTATTTACTTTCATCTCCACAATCATGTTTTAATCATAGTAACAAGTTTGTTTGTTTATTAAATTTGCACAGATTGTTTCTATTCTAAATTCTTCTTTCGCCTTATTAAGTTTGTTTTCTCTTTTTATAAAAAATAAATTACTTATAAAATATAAAAGGATATATTTTATTTATTGCGCATTCTCAACAAATTCACTTTAGCTTTTTGTCAAAAAAGTTATATAAGTTGAACCGAAAGCGGAAATTTGCGTATTGACAAGGTGCTCACTCGTCGTCAACTGATGAGTGCAAATTTGGCTGAGCATCCGCACGAAACGCCATTCATTCATGGACTAAAGTCATAATATATAGAATTTGTATTATAGTAAAAAACATTATTTATAGTTATATATTTAGTGAAATTAATGAATACATTCAACAATTTATTTTTTTGTCAATCTTGTGCGAAAATCCCAGTGTATAAAATAATTTGATGAATCGAATAATAGAGTTTAAATTTTCAATTTCGGTCTTGAATAATTATCTTATAGTGTGACAATCAAATCCAAGCGACTAAAAAAACAACAATTCTGCTCATAATTTTCTTTACAAATTGTTAATTCAGCTACATTGAAAGTATACTGAGGTCTGTAAAGAAATAATATGTCAGTCGAATCACGCTACGCGCCACTTTGGGCGAAGAATTAATATCCTTCACCTCCTGTAAACTTGCTAGGGCTCATTTAACAGAGGACAGTATATCAATTCAAGAGAAATCTCCTATCATCCCCGTATATTTTTCAGGTGGCAACAGCTCATCTCCATGCCAAAAAGGAACGAAGGAACTAACAGCTATAATATCTTCCGCAAAGGATCGCAATTTTCTTATGACAACAAAAATTATATTCAGATTGCGAGAAAGATGAGCACCGTGAAAATTCAGTCACACTATGAGTACCTAACCTAAAGAACCAACATATAAAGTTTATAAAAAAAAATCTCGTCCATCATTAATTTTTGTAAAAGCTCCTTCATTCCTCTTATGACTGTTCTTTAAACCACGTGTTAGCCTAGATGCCTCCCACTTAGCTGTTTACTATCTTTCATCCCGTGAACCAGTGATAATTTGTATGCTACTCTGCTAAGATAAGGAGGGGAGAAGTTGGAACAGTGCCTCACTGTTCCAACTTCTCCCCGATACTGTACGACACGAACAGTGAGACATTAAATTTTTCCGCTTCCCCCTTACACAAGCAGATATTTTAAATATTAATTTTACATATATATATACATATTATATATATAGTGATATAGATACATTAAATAATGCTGTTTTTTGTATTTATTTTCTTAATTTATCAATATTTAGAAAAAGTATTTTTGTCGCTAGCTCTTAGACTAATGTGGAATTCATATAATTTCCTATAAAAGTTGTAAGACGAATATTTATTTAAGTTTTTGTACTGTTCCACTGTTCGATCGACGCTTTCTCACTCTTCAGACCCTCAACGAACAGTGAGGCAGTTTGACCTTCTGCAGCAATTTAACTCATGAGTAATTTTTTTTCTTATTTATGAATTAAACTTTTAATGAAAAAATGCAGGGAAATGTGTCTTAATAAACAATAAAAAAATCATTTTAAAAGCTCAAAGAGTTCGGAGATATGAGATATAACCATTTAAAAAAAAGTGTCTCACTGTTCCGACCTCTCCCTTATACTTTAAAAAATATACCTACTTATTCTGGAAAAAAAGTACAGAAGAATTATTGTTAAAAAGTTTATCGTGGTGGTTAAAAAAAATATGAAAAGAGAAAGAATGCAATAATCCTTTTAAATTTTTTTTTTGATTGTAGGTATTCATCCTTGCTTCTGCTTCTCTTTATGGGTGCGGATGGAATAGGTGGGTATGGGGTGGGAAGAAGTTGTCAGCTTGTAAGAGATAGTTTTCAAAGTAGCCCTTAAGGTTTTCTTCCCTCCCGGAATGTGTATAAACTTAAAAGTAGCAGTTTCTGGAATTACATTCTTCATAACAGATATACACCTTCCTTACTATAACGTGCTATGATGGGGACACCTCCTATCGGTATATCTTTCAGCGTACAGTCTTTCGGCTTCACGATTTCGACCATTAGCTAAACCGTAGCAGAAATGCATGTCCGTTAATTCTTCTCGGGTGTATGAGCTTGACATCGTTACGTGTTAATGAGTTAATATTCAAATTTGAAATAATTACTAAGCAAAACTGCAATGCCTTTTATTTATCTTGCGTTGCAATTTTCTTTTTTTTTTTCATTAAAAAAAAATGCGGTTTTATTGTCCCTATTGTCCCCATAACAGGTAGAACCCATGGGCTGCGGGCAGGCCAAGGCAAAAATATTGACAGGTTAGTTTTCAGAAGTTATCAATGAAAATAATATTAATCTAGGGTTATTCCAATACTATTTAATTTTATTACGTTCTCATAAAACTCCAATTAAAAAAAAAGTAAAAAAACTAAGATTAATGCTAAATAAATATATAAATTGCTTCGTTACAATAAAAATAAATGTTTTTCTTAGAAAAAGGTGGTTTTGGTTTTTTTTCAATTTCTTGAGAACGACATAAAATGTTTGCATCCGGTTTTCTTATTTAGACTTAAAATTAATAACAGCATTGAATTTTGAAATTAAAATTAGCACTTAATTACGTAAAATTTTGAAAAAAATGAATTTGAAATTTTTTTTTCAATTTTTTTTTTCAAAATTTTGACTTTGAAAATTAATATTTCAAAAACTATTTCTTAGAATAGATTTATTTAAACACAGAATAAAAAAAAAAGTTATTGGCTTTTCAAAAACGTATTGCACAGCATTGTGAATGAAGCCGTTGATTTTAAATAATTTTTTTCCCATTTTAAGTCAGTTTTTTCGAAAATTGCCCCTCCCGGCTAAACGGAGGGGAATAGATTCCCCCCTCCCATACTATTTTTTTCTTGTCTCAACGCAACCTACACGCCCTAGCATTTTGTCGCATTGCTCATGACTCACCCTGTATACATTCTCTTTTCCTGCGTAAAAAATTAAGTTTTATAAATTATTCTGTGCCGTCTCCACTTTCCGATGTTGCTTGGTGGTTTCCTTAGTAAAACTTTGTCCGGGTTAAGATTTAAGATACTCTGTTTTCTTCCTATCCTTGATGCCGCTTTAGTTATTCCTGTTGTTGTTATTATTATTCCCATACATTTTAACTTCCGGTTATAAGTACTTAGGCAAGTTTTTGATCCACACAAAAAAAATTCGAGAGAATAATCGATTTGCGTGTAGGAAGTGTTAATTTGGCCGGCGTTCTCGAATTTACCTTCATTGGTATCATATTATTACTAAGGAGCTTATATTACTTGGAAATGGAACTAGAGATGACCACCGAATTTGAAAACATATTGACGCATCACGCATTAAAGGCTTACTGATAGTCATCCTTTCATACAACGTTCGAGAACAATCTTAAAAGAGGTTTATCAACTCCTGAAAAAACAATTACTATGACGACAGCATTTATTTGGCTTCATACATTGCACAATACATAACCCGCTTGGCAACGTTTTCTGAGGTTAAACTAACAAACCTCACTAACCGATCTGTATAGGTGAAGTTGAAGTGTTAATGTTGAGATCCCGTTCGAGATCATAACATAGTCGGAAAAGAAAAAGAATAAGAATAATTGTATTTGGTGCAGTAGATTGAGATTGGCTTTTAATTATAGTAGTTTAACTAAGGGCGTCCTGGATCAGTGGCTCGGTGGCTAACAGGTGAGAACAGATAAGAACAGGTGAGAACAGATGAGAACAGGTGAGAACAGGTGTGACAGGTGTACAGGTGTGTACAGGTGTGCACACGTGTGCACATGTGAGATAAGTTGTGTACAGGTGAGATCAGGTAAGATCAGGTGTACAGGTGTGCACAGGGGAGTGTAGGTGAACAGGTGAGAAACAGGTGTGTGTAGGTGCACAGGTGAGTGTAGGTGAACAGGTAAGTATAGGTAAATTCAGGTGAGATAGGTGCAGGTGGGTGGAAGCCCAGGTAATCAGGTGACCTATATAGGTGTGGGGTGGGGTCAGTGGGTTGTGGTGGTGGTGGTTGAGGAGGGTGGCGGCTAAGTGGGCGGTGGCTCGTGAGTTTTTCGAAGGGCGGTGGCTCATGAGTTCTTAAAGGGTGGTCGTTCAAGTGTTTTCAAAGGTGGTGGCTCATGAGTTTTCAAAGGGCGGTGGCTCATAGGTGTTTAGTGGGCTGTGGCTCATATGTGTTCAGTGGGCGGTGGCTCAGGGGTGATAGGGCTTCAAGTGGGCCGATGATCAATGGGGATTCAAGGATTTTTAATGGTTAATATGCACAGGCACACATGTATGTTAGCATTGTTTTTTTCTTATCTTGCGCTTGTGGTTTGCTTAAAATTTTATTTATCTTTATTTGTCACTCTTAACGACTTCAACTGTTTTATTATTAGAAAGATTATTTGGCTATCTCAACCCAAGGGATGTTGAGGTTATTGGAAAACAAAGAAACGATGTATGCAAAAGTAGTTAGCACTCACTCCAGATGTGCAGCATGGGCGGGTCTGCATGCATTTCAAAAGTGGAGGGTTTTTTTTTTTGGTTTAGTCTTAATCTGCTTTTAAGATAAAATTATCCTTCATGAGTATACTCCGGAAATATACACACATGTATGCTAGCATTCGACGATAACATTTATTTCTTTTTTGGGATGATTTTTTATCGAGTATAAGTCAAAAACTATGATAGTCATGTAATCACAACTTCCCTTCATGACTGTACAAGAATAAACATAAATGAGGTTTGATAATAAAGGGTAAGACATTAGTGTAGGTAAATAAGCCGCAAATAATATTTAGAAGTTGAGAAACTCCTCTTAACAATAGAGAGTCAATTTACATTCAGAAACTGAAAAACGGAAATTAACCCTTGATTAGAAATAGAAGTCTACAAACATATCTAAAAAAAAAAACGGAAGTCAACCCTTTGTTCGAAAAAATGCCTTTTTTTTAAGCGTTTGATTTTTTATTTATTTTTTTTTTTATATTTTATTCTTAAACAAAAGACAGTATACATATATTTATAATTAATATCACAATTATTACATTTTTGTATCACAAAAAAAATATATTTTTTTTATAAATAAGGTATATCTTTATTTTATAGTTAGGGATCTAATCATGTATAGCGCAATATTATAAATTTAGAGAATATTAAGAAAGTATTTTGCAATGACCCCAATCAAGTATGTTTATATTATTTTCACATATGTACCTTTTATCATCTTCGCAACTAAGACTTTTTTTATTTATTGTTTGTGTATATATTTTATGTTGCTTGGAGCGGAAATTTATCAATGTGCAATAGTAATCTTTTTTTTGTAATAAGCAGTCTCTATAATTACTTAAACTTAATTTTTTTACAGCTGAACCTATTACACCTTTTGTTTTTTTAATAACTTCAGAATTTTGAATATTTATGCTATACATTTTCGCTCTTAGACCAATAAATTCTGTCATTATTTTCCCACAAATTTCATCTTTCATGTACCCTAATTTTTTCATATTGAGCTGGGCAATACCAAAAGGATTATTAGGAGGGTAATCAGATGTGTCAAATTTATCCTAAATATCATCTTTTATATCATTGTAAAAGTCGTCTGTGTTAATTTGGTAAACGAATGAATCGGTGTCCATATACGCCAACCGAAGGTTTTTTTCCGAAAATTTTGGTTTCATATACGCGTAATGGAAATCATACATCTTATACTTTGAGATTTCTAAAACGGAAAACCCTAAGTATATTGGCTTGTTATATACCGTAGAGGTTCTTTTCATTTGAATAGCAGCCATGTTATCACCAAACTCTAGAATGCTGTGAAAATTTGGTTTCGCTATAAGGGCACACGACCCTAACCTTCGTCCATAACTTGAATTGTCTGATGATGAAACAATTCGTACATCTTTTCTTTTGTCAACATTCTCCATTGTTTTCCCAAATACAGCGTTATTACAAAATTTTCGTCGCTTCTGTTCTAAGTCTGTTATTAAGATCAATGTTTTCTTTTAACCATGAAGATTGGTTGAATTTTATTACGCGCTGTATTTTTTTTAAAACCAACCCATTCTGAATACACTGTATTAATGTTTTATAGTGTATTGTGTAATTTTTTTTATTCCATAAGTCTGCGATCAATTTCTTTGGTTTGTTTTTAATTGATATATTTGATGAACAGAATGGAAGATCGTTATGTTCATGATGAATATGTTGCGGATATTCTAAATCAACTTCTTAAACGTAGCCAATTTTTTTTATCAGAAAGCAACCATTCTTTTACTAAAGATAAATTAGTAGGGTAATCGGACATGGCCCAACCGTAAAGGTTATTTGCATCTAAGTACATTAAATTTTCGCTAGGTTTGCTTGCATCATATTCTGGCATATACTTATTATTTGCCTTACAGTGCCTTAAACTACATTGAGTCAATCCTCCTCTTATACCCCTACTGAAGAAATTATACATATTTATGTCTGTAAGAAGCTCCAGTTTGACATTTGTATGTTTAAGCATAGCACTCCATGAAAACTCAGGTAACGTGAAGTAATGACAGGGGTCTCGACCATATGATTTCTTTGAATCTTTGCGGAATTTTTCAAATATATTAGCTAGAATTAAAACATCTGTAACCAGGTAATGTTCAAGATATTGTGCTAAAGAAGAACATTTGAAATTATTCCAAACATTTTTAGCATGACCATAATCGTCTTGGCTACACTCAGTCTCGAGCAATGAATTATGAAACGCTGAAACAGGTGGTAATTCCGTTTCGGAAAGTTATATAGAATCTTTATAGTCGTATTATTACAGATGTGGCAGCTTGTATCATTTGAATATTTTAGCCTATATCTTCTTCTGTTTCACTCTTAGCAGTATTTTTTGTTAAATATTCGCTATGAATACGTTTAGACTCCTCAATTAATGAGTCTATAAATACTCGTGCACAGTCGACACCTGAAATGAAAAAAAATAAAAAAAAATAATGAATAAATTAATAATAAATAACTAAAACAAAAGTATTAGGTAAATGTTAATTTTGTTTATATGCTTGACTTACCCGTGTATTTGAAGAGTTTGTCCAGTGATGAATCGAACGAGCATTTCAAATAATATGAAACTGCTATGGGCACATGCTCTTTAATTGAAGTTGTTGAGGAATTTCTCGGGTCTGGATGGCAACTTTGAACATTCACCAGCATACACTCGAAGTCAGCATACACAGCAAAGGGAACTTCAATGGATCTTGCATAATGTTCGAACTTTAATATATTCGAATCCTCTTTAGGTAGCTCCGTTACAATACCATTACATTCTGATCTGTGTTTTTCAAACGCACTGGTATTGTTAAACGTTAATAAGCAAGCATTACACATTCTTATCGAGTGATTGCCGTGATTTACTTGCCGGCTTATCAGTTTTGATATGGATTTAATCCATATAAAATGATTACTTGCTCCTTCTTGAATTAGCAGTAAGTTTATGTGGTTGGCCTTTACACTCCTTGTAAGATAGTAATGTCCTACAACTTTGTAGTCGTTTCCTTCATCACTTTTCGGATCGATTCCAAACACGTTGAAACTTATGGTAGGGTTCAGTTGTTCGAAGATTGTAATATCTTTCAGAATCAGCGGGAAAATCAAATTTGTAAAAATAATTTGACTACCATTTGGCAAAATTATTACTTCATTTGTAATGTCATCGATTGGATAGCTGCTGGTTCTATTAACATTAATATTAGCAGGATGGAGAGCAGAAACAAGTGCCCATTTAAAGCAGTAAACATCATTATTCTGGACATTCACACATGCTTTTTTAGTTTCTATACATTTTGGAAGTCTAATGTAGCTAGACCCTCTCAATGCCTTATATTCATTGATGTTTACTTCTAAATGTTTGATGGCAAGCAGACTCCAACCAGATTCTGAAATTTTAAATACTTCGCTTTTGGTATCAATGGTTTCCACCATGCTGGAAAATATGTCATCCACATCTCGACTTTCAATAGCTTTTTCCATCGAAGACTTGAATGATTTTTTGTTGATAACCGCTTGCTCTTCTCCTTCAGCCAAGGTTGAATACTTGACATATTCAGCGAAAAGTTCAATACTGAATTTAACACTGCCTTTGCTTCTGATCGATTCTCCAATTAAATTCAGCACATTCGTTTTTGCATCATTCAAAAAATGTTTTATATTGAGGACATCTTCCTTTTTGTTTTCCAGTAGGTAAGTTTCAACTTTACCTCCAAAGCACTGTCGGATTTTCATAAAAGGGGTCGTTGATACCGTCTCCAGGTTTTTGCTTTTGTGGATGTTTGTTCTGATATGGTTTGGCCATTCAGAAACCATAACATCCATTTGACAGCCTACGCATCTGCGTTTCTTCGAACAATGCGGGATATCTTCTTCAGATTGCCGTTTGCTTGCAACATGCTGGTCACTTACACCGGGGTTCACTGTATTGTCCACAGAATTGAGATGGCTGCTTCGAACATGACGAAGCAAGCATTTTTTCGCAAAAATTTCGCTTCACATTTTGGATACTGAACTACATGAGCAATCGCGTTATGTGATTTCATATGTCTTTTCAAAGAACATACGTGCGAGAATTTTTTTTCACATACAGTACACATAAAATTTTCCATTATATTTTCTTTTACCGCGTTTCAAAAAAACTTTGTAAAAATAAAACAAATCTTTATTTTTAGCAATGAGACAAGAATAAACTGTTAATATTAACTACACTTGATGCTTCTATAGCAAGAACTATACCTACAGAAATTACTGATATGTCCAATTTTATATATACTTATTACACTTTGTAAAATGTTAGTAATTTGTTATGTTTTAATATTTTAATGAAACTAGAACAAACAGTAAAAATCAACTACACTTGGTGACTCTATAGCAAGAACTATTAAAAATTACTGAGATGTCCAACGTTTTATAAGAATTTATCGCGTAGTATCTACGAAAAAGGAAAAAAAAACCCTTTATGTGTATTAAAAGATATAAGGAACGACAAACCAGGAAATGATTGTATGCTTATCTAAAACAGAAAAATCCTGTGTACTAAACGCCTAGTTATCTGCAAACTCGAAAAAACATGTGCGTTTGTTAAAAGATATAAGCAACGTCAAAACGGGAAATGAACGTGTACTTATCTACAAATAGGAAAAAAACGTACGTATTTAAGGACGTTAGAAACAAAAAAACATGATATAAACGATATCTGCCAACTCGAACAAACATGTTCGTTTATTAAAAGATATAAGCAACGGCAAAACGGGAAATGAACGTTACTTATCTACAAATAGGAACAAAAATCATATGTTTTTGACTACGTTAGAAACGACAAAACATGATATAACGTCAGTTATCTGCAAACTCGAAAAAAAACATGCGCGTTTGTTAAAAGATATAAGCAACGTCAAAACGGGAAATGAACGTTACTTATCTACAAATAAAAAAAAAAACGTACGTATTTAAGGACGTTAGAAACATAAAAACATGATATAAACGATATCTGCAAACTCGAACAAACATGTTCGTTTGTTAAAAGATATAAGCAACGGCAAAACGGGAAATGAACGTTACTTATCTACAAATAGGAACAAAAGTCATATGTATTTGACTTCGTTAGAAACGACAAAACATGATATAACGTCAGTTATCTGCAAACTCGAAAAAAACATGCGCGTTTGTTAAAAGATATAAGCAACGTCAAAACGGGAAATGAACGTTACTTATCTACAAATAGGAAAAAAAATCGTACGTATTTAAGGACGTTAGAAACGACAAAACATGATATAAACGTTATCTGCAAACTCGAACAAACATGTTCGTTTGTTAAAAGATATAAGCAACGTCAAACGGGAAATGAACGTGTACTTATCTACAAATAGGAAAAAAAACGTATATATTAAAAAAAAGAGACGTAAGAAACGACAAAATAGGACATGATCGCGTAGTTATCTACGAATAGCAAAAACATTTTTGTATATTTAAAGATATAAAAATTATGGGGGCTGGTTTTGTAAAGCAATCTAATGCATGACTATTAAATTATTATATAGTGGGGGGTAAAATAGTTCTATAAAACGTTAACATTTGTTGAGAATAAGAGTAGTTGATTTTAAGAAAGTGACGAAGGTTGAACATATCTACTTCAGCATGAATTTCTCAGAACCTGATTATTCAGTTTTTACTCGGAAGACTTTGCAGCCCGGGAAGCCAATACAATCCATGAGAGCGCTTTCAAACCTACACGAAAATTGTGCGAGCTGACGATTGGAACAAATTACAACATCTATCATATTCGAAAAATTAGCACAAAATGGGGAGATCGAGTTGTAGCTGATCTGGGGGAGTATACTGTAAGCCCAAAAAAATATACTGTTTTATTGTATTAATTTTTATTAATTTTTGTAATATTTTATTTTCAAATCACAAGACCATTAGGATCAACATACGAGCTCAAATTTTTTAAACTTAAATAATCAATTTAAGTCATTCATGTATAAATATATAGTATTTGTATATTTAATAAGAAAAAAAAACACAAATAAATTATGTATGCAATAAATTTATTTTTTTTTATTTTTATATTATAGTATCTTATTGTTTTCTTCTGATAGGAATCCTAACCATTTAACAAAAACTTCGTTTCCTCTTGTTTTATTACTTTTTCCACAAGATATATATCTGGACAGTTGGATTTCATCAGTTCTTCTTTATAAAACCCGTCTTTTACTGGTTCTCCTTTATTATCTTCGAGAATATATGTAATAGGTTTTGTTGTTTTAACTGATCTTATTTTAAAAACTTCCGTAGTCCAGTTGGGTGTATAACCTTTCTCGAATGCATGTTTATACTTGCTTATTCTTACACTATCACCAACACTAAATTTACGTTTAACTGTATTGTCTTTATGATCTTTGAAATGTTTGAGTAATAATTTTGATTTTTTTTTATTAACACTAGCAGGTTGACATTTTTTTTATGGTTCTGTGGAAAGAGTGATTATAATCTCGAAGTATTTTTTTGTAAATATTTATCCACTTATAGCTGCCATTAAAGCTAAATTCTTTCCACATTTTGTCTTTGAAAGTTCTATTAAATCTTTCAACAATAGAAGCCTTTAATGAACTCAATGTTGAGTAATGATTTACTTTATATTTTTCCATTAATATTTTGAAATTTTTGTTAAAAAACTCTTTCCCATCATCAGTTTCCAAATTTTTCGGAATCCTAGAAGATTGAATGAATATGTTTTCCATAGCTTTGGTTACAGCAAGACCAGTTTTATTTTTAATAGGAATGACCCATGCGAATTTAGAAAAAGTATCGATGACGGTCATTAAGTAATTAAATCCTTTATTCTGACTACTATAAGGTATCATTTCAACCAAGTCCGCTTGCCATAAATCATCAAAGCCCTTGATGATAACACGACGACATTTAAAATTTCTACGTGCAGCCTTGTGTAATCCTCAACAACCATTCGCTTGCTCATATTAGTAAAGAATGAATTACAGAAAATAAGAAAAAGTGTTTTTATAATTGTGTTTTTTTTTATTATTTATTTGAGTCTTTTATATAATAACATCAGCTTATTAATTCTTAATATAACCCTCTCAACCAAATAACAAGAACACGTATCAGGCCCCAATCTACATTCATCCGATGACCAACAACAACTTGGGTAATGAAAACTGTGTAAACTGAGTTTTGAAATTGTTTCAATGGGTTAATACATTTTAAAAATTCAACGTAATGCTCCTCTAATAATTCATGTATATATATTTTTAGAAAATCACAAATATTTTTAATTGAAAGTTCGAAGTCCATTTTTTTTAGGATGATGTTGTTGATGAGGCTTTGGAATGAATACTAACAATATAATTTTTTTTGGAATAAGAACTAGAGTATACTCAAAAATATTTAATTAGACACATACATTCTTAAAATATACTCATATAGAAAGTCATAGGTATATAAAAACCAATTATCAATATTGATCTTATTTTAAAAACTTCCGTAGTCCAGTTGGGTGTATAACCTTTCTCGAATGCATGTTTATACTTGCTTATTCTTACACTATCACCAACACTAAATTTACGTTTAACTGTATTGTCTTTATGATCTTTGAAATGTTTGAGTAATAATTTTGAGTTTGTTTTATTAACACTAGCAGGTTGACATTTTATTTATGGTTCTGTGGAAAGAGTGATTATAATCTCGAAGTATTTTTTTGTAAATATTTATCCACTTATAGCTGCCATTAAAGCTAAATTCTTTCCACATTTTGTCTTTGAAAGTTCTATTAAATCTTTCAACAATAGAAGCCTTTAATGAACTCAATGTTGAGTAATGATTTACTTTATATTTTTCCATTAATATTTTGAAATTTTTGTTAAAAAACTCTTTCTCATCATCAGTTTCCAAATTTTTCGGAATCCTAGAAGATTGAATGAATATGTTTTCCATAGCTTTGGTTACAGCAAGACCAGTTTTATTTTTAATAGGAATGACCCATGCGAATTTAGAAAAAGTATCGATGACGGTCATTAAGTAATTAAATCCTTTATTCTGACTACTATAAGGTATCATTTCAACCAAGTCCGCTTGCCATAAATCATCAAAGCCCTTGATGATAACACGGCGACATTTAAAATTTCTACGTGCAGCCTTGTGTAATCCTCAACAACCATTCGCTTGCTCATATTAGTAAAGAATGAATTACAGAAAATAAGAAAAAGTGTTTTTATAATTGTGTTTTTTTTTATTATTTATTTGAGTCTTTTATATAATAACATCAGCTTATTAATTCTTAATATAACCCTCTCAACCAAATAATAGAACACGTATCAGGCCCCAATCTACATTCATCCGATGACCAACAACAGCTTGGGTAATGAAAACTGTGTAAACTGAGTTTTGAAATTGTTTCAATGGGTTAATACATTTTAAAAATTCAACGTAATGCTCCTCTAATAATTCATGTATATATATTTTTAGAAAATCACAAATATTTTTAATTGAAAGTTCGAAGTCCATTTTTTTTAGGATGATGTTGTTGATGAGGCTTTGGAATGAATACTAACAATATAATTTTTTTTGAAAGAAGAACTAGAGTATACTCAAAAATATTTAATTAGACACATACATTCTTAAAATATACTCATATAGAAAGTCATAGGTATATAAAAACCAATTATCAATATTGAGTGAATAAATATTTTTTTTTATTTTTATTTTTTTTTTATTTTAAGTTTGGGGGTGAGAATATTTTTCTCTCCTCTATCAACTCAACAATTTTTATTTTAAGTTGCTCATCAAGATATTTTTTTACAACGGTATCCATATAGTTCTTAGGATCACTGATTTCAATGATATGATCTATTTGATCGTCAACATATTCGTTAGAAGCTGCTTGGTGTGGTTCTTCAGGTCTTCCAATATTATTTAAACGTTTATTTCCATATTGAAATCACCAGATGGCAGAAGTTTAAATCCTAGACCTGGAGGACCTGTAGGGCCTTTAGTTTTTAAAAGTCCCTTGGAGTTTCTTCCGAACTTGTCAACACTCATGTTTAGTTTGAATGGATTTTAGGTTTGAATGACATTAATATATGATATTTGATTCCTTTAATTCCTCAACTATAGAGCTAATTTAATTTTGATGGTTGTTATTACCAGCATTTTTGGATGCTATTAAAAGTTTAAGTCTGTTAACGAGCTCACTAGGATCATTCCAGTATGCGTATTCAATGTTTTTGTTTGTGTACTTCATTGCAGCAATTTCGGAATAAGATTTTCCGGTTTTTTTATTTTTAAATCCAGAAACAAGGTTCTTTATTATTTGAGTTTACTTTACACCCCTATTACTGTTGATCCTAAAGGTATCATCATGATTGCGCATGTGTGCACTAGTTTTTTCTAAGATCTTCCTTTCGAGGTTTTTTCTTTAGTATCAACTCAATAAGGCCCCGAGTTCGAGTAAAACTTTCATCATCAATTTTAATAACATCATCATTCAACCAAAAGTTCGATTTACCGATTTTCGTTGTTTGTGTATTCGCATCATAATACGGTCCGTAGACATTATCACGATTTGATTCAGATAATAATTTTCTATTAAAAGATGTAGAAAACTCAGATTTATTGAAATTGTTTGGTGTACTAAACACCATATCATCATCTCTGCTATCTAATTCAACTATTGGTGAGTCGAATGTTTGATTGTCGTCTGCTCCTTCTTCCTTACTGAATAATTTAAAATTAAGTTGGCGTCGTTTAGTTGGTTTTGTTTCAATTCGTTCATCATAAGGTTTTCGCTTTTCTTTCTCTTCTTCAACAAACTTTTTTAATGGTTCAACAATAGGTTTGAAAGTGTTTTCCAACTCCGTATCTCTTATTATTTCACCAGTTTTCAGTTGTAAATATTTGTTTTTTAAAATATTTTTTGTTTTTATTAAGTCATTCACAGTTTTTTCGTTCATTTTCGTTTTGATAGTATAGTATATAATAATAAAGTAAGTTTTCTCAAACAGAGCACTTGTTTGAATGAATTCCTTTTAAGGAAGAAATGTGTATTTATAGTAAAACAATTTCATGGAAGCCAATCTTATAGCGACCGTTTTTAATACTGCTTTCCTTATCTATAACTAGAAAACCATAACTATCACCCCAACAATGGAAGCATAGCTCTTTAAATTGAGTAAAAGTCATATCTGAGTTTACATGATCATTATGAACATGTTTTAAATTCATTTCATCTTGTTTAAAAAGTATTATAAAATCTGCATTATCCCGAATCAAATGTTTTGAAATATGTGTATAGGATTGACATAAATAAAAACTATCAACACCGTTGTGACGACCCATACAAAAATAATCTCTTATGTTGTTTTGTTTCTGACATGCAACATCATCAAATATAAACACTGAATTATTTTTAGCATCTGCCGGTGGCATTATATCATTATTATCTGAAAATTCATTGTATTCCATTCCTTTTACTGATGTTATATAATATACGTATATTTCGGTTGATGTAACGATTTGGAATATATGTAAATATTTTCAAACTTTAATCCATTGGGATCAAGAAGTATGCTAAGCATAACATTTGTTTTTCCACAGTTTGAAGGGCCAACGATTATTCCACGGATACTGTTTGGGAATAATAACCCATGTTTCTTTTTGATTTTTTCGTCAGAATCAAAGTTCTGTACCTTAATGACTTGCGACTGTTTGATGAACCGCATATTGATGACTGACTTATTGTATAATAAAACAACTCGTTTATATATACTTGCATTCAGAAATGTTTGGCACTTTAACCAAGCAGGGTGTGTAATGTGTATGTAAATTACAATACCTTATAAATATGATTGAGCACAACAGTAAAACCATCAGTTATAAAAAATCTTCTGAAGGAGCAGGACTTTTAAATAATATCATTGATAAACTACCATTTGAACTACATTTACCATCTTACAATTACTGTGGACCTGGCACAAAATTAGAAAAACGTTTAAGTAGAGTGGATAAAGGCATTAATTAACTGGATGAGGCATGTCGCATGCATGATATTGCATATTCTAAAAGTAGTTCATTATCATGGAAAAGATTTAAAGCGAAAGACTCAACAGTTCCTGAAAAGTTAAGCAGTCTCTTAGTCACCAACATGATAAAAGCTAAGACAA
Organism: Baccha elongata; assembly: GCA_951217065.1. Classification (NCBI taxonomy): domain Eukaryota; kingdom Metazoa; phylum Arthropoda; class Insecta; order Diptera; family Syrphidae; genus Baccha; species Baccha elongata. The sequence goes on from CATNUY010000077.1 coordinate 136,426, forward strand.
AATTGGGGATGGGTATTAAAAAGAATAAAAAAAGCAGAAAACAAAAAGTGAGAAGAAAACATGCATGAAAAACTTGTTAAAACAAGCAATAAACGAAGCAAGAAATGCTACCAAAACCAATATCAACTGCTGCGGTACAACATCTATTGCTGGCATTGCTTTATAAGCAGCAAAAAGTGTTATTAAAAACAAAAACCAAAATGCCATTAAAACACCAAGAATAATTCCAATTCCAAAAACAGGTGGCTTTTTTCCATTTGTAGCTCCTATTCTTGCAGGCTTATCTGCTATAGGGACTCTAACGGGGGGAGCAGCTGGTGTTGTAAAAACCCTTAATGCTGCAAATGCTGCTAAGAAACAGTTGGAAGAAAGCATGCGACATAACAGGGCTTTGGAGGCAGTTGCAATAAAGGGAAATGGTTTATATTTACAACCATACAAAAATGGTCTTGGCCTTTTTATAAACAAACCTAATGCAAAAAACTAATAGACTTGCTGCCCAACCGTCCCTTAACCAACTTTGACATCCAACGATTTGGAAAGAAACATTTACCTTATTTTAGAGGAGTTTTTATGCGAAACTCAATACAAAAGAAGCCATTTAAACAGGAGTGTGGTGTTATCAATTTGGATGATGAATCTGGTAAAGGAACTCATTGGGTGGCATATATAAAAAAGCAATATTGTAAGGTACTTTGATAGTTTTGGAAAATTAAGACCACCAATTGAAATAATAAGCTACCTGGGAAATAAAATAAGTTATAATTATATGTGGTCATTATGTTTAAAGAGTATCATTTATGTTTAAAGTATTTATTAGAACAATGTTTTTAAAAATAAAAATGAATAAAACGATGTGAAAATAACACAAACGTGTCATTCGTCTTTTAATCAACATGTCGGTCACATTAACTCTAAGTGGAAACGATTCAAATCTTAAAGCGGAATATTTCCCACCAATTGTTCTTAAATCCAACTATGTATGTGGGCTAATAGATTTTCAATCCTATAATTCTATTCCAAACGTTGATGATTTCAATAACTTGCTGCATATAGGTGAAAATGTTATTTCACTTCCTATTGGATCATATGAGATTGGAGACATAAATAATTTCATACAAAAGAAAATTACTGAAATTAATAAAAAGAAATAGAATTTAAAAAGAAAATATGAAATTAAAATCGCTGCCAACAACAATACTCTAAAATGTTAAATTTATAGTTCGACTTCTCGAAACAAAATTCAATTGGCTCGCTTTTAGGATTCAGTAAGAAGATTTTAAAGCCGAATATATTACATGAATCAGATCTTTACGTTGACATAAACAAAGTAAATGCAATACGTGTTGAATGTAACATTATAAATGGATCGTATATAAATAGTCAGTCTGCGCATATCTTACATGAATTTTCTATTAACGTAAGCCCGGGCTATAAAATCATTGAAGTTCCTAGCAATGTTATTTATTTACCTGTGAACATCAAACGAATAACATCGTTGAGCTTAAAGTTCATTGATCAAGACGGAAGAATTATTAACTTTAGAGGAGAAAAAATAACTGTTCGATTACATTTAAAACCGGAAATATGATTATATATGAACAAATTTTTTCATGCTCAAAATCCTTATATAAAGACTGGTATCAATAATTCATCATTTAATCACGTTTTTGAGCTCAGCCTCGTCGATACCTCATCTAACGAAAGAAAATAAGAAACCGGAAACATGATTGTATATGAACAAATTTCTCAAAATCCTTATATAAGGACTGGTATCAATAATTCATCATTTAATCACGTTTTGAGCTCAGCCTCGTCAACACCTCATCTAACGAAAGAAAATAAAAGATTGTTGCTATCCTTAGGATTTGTCTTAAAAAAATAAAACCCAAAGAAATACTATGTTGAACATTTTTCAAGATCCAGAGGTTGATGAATCTATATCTAAATATGACTTCCACACCTATTCACCTTATCAAAACAATTATGAACGCAATGACATCATTCAGATTACTATACAACATCAGAATCTTAATGTTGTACCTGCGGACAGTGTTTTATTCTTACAAGGCACAGTTAAACAGCGTGGAGGAAGTGGAATTGTAAGCACATAAATGGCAAACAACGCAATGCCTCTTCTTTTCAGTGATATGCGTTATTTATTGAATGGAAAAGACTCCAATAAGAATGTTGGAATTACTTCAGCGTTAAAAAACTATCTTTCTTTAACTAAAAATGAGAGTGATATGCTTTTGAATGCATCCTGGTCTCCTGAATCAAGTATTTCCTTGGAGGAAGTGGAATTGTAAACACAGAAATGGCAAACAACGCAATGCCTCTTTTTTCAGTGATATGCGTTATTTATTGAATGGAAAAGACTCCAATAGGAATGTTGGAATTACTTCAGCGTTAAAAAACTATCTTTCTTTAACTAAAAATGAGAGTGATATGCTTTTGAATGCATCCTGGTCTCCTGAATCAAGTATTTCCTTGGACCCCTGTAACTTTAATTACTGTATTCCACTAAACAAGCTTTTGGGATTTGCTGAAGACTACAAAAAAATTATACCAAACGCCAGACATGATCTTATTCTCACTCGTGCCAGAATGGATGAAAATGCATTAATTTCCACGATTGATGAACAAGTTGAGATTCAACTTCATAAGGTCCAATGGAAAGTATCACATGTAACTTTGTCCGATGCAGTCAAGTTGGATTTATATAAATCTATAAACAAGAATAGTACAATTAAAATTGCTTTCCGCACTTGGGATCGGTATGAATATCCTATGTTGTCTTTCTCCGAGCATAATATTTGGAACGTTAAAACAAACTGAAAAATATAATAAACTAACAGCGGATCCCACAACATTTGATCATTGTCATCTAACAGACATAAAAGTTTATCTAAACTCAGATGTATACCCTCATGAAGACCTCAACATTTCTTTTGAACAGAACAATTACAGTTTGCTATACAAAATGTATACCGATTTTCAAAAATCCTACTACAACAAAACAATGGCTGAACCTCTTCTATCGTTTGATAAATTTAAATCGCGCGCTCCAATGTTCGTTATTGATTGCAGACATCAGAATAAAACATTAAAAACAGGACCTATCGATATACGCTTGGAGATGAGATCATCAAAGAAAATTCCTCTAAACACTTCAGCTTACTGCCTTATGCTGCATGATCGTATTATTGAATATAATCCCCTTAATCAAGTGGTATTTTTTTTATTTCTAATCAAGGGTTGATTTCCGTTTTTCAGTTTCTGAATGTAAATTGACTCTCTATTGTTAAGAGGAGTTTCTCAACTTCTAAATATTATTTGCGGCTTATTTACCTACACTAATGTCTTACCCTTTATTATCAAACCTCATTTATGTTTATTCTTGTACAGTCATGAAGGAAAGTTGTGATTACATGACTATCATACTTTTTGACTTATACGCGATAAACAATCATCCCAAAAAATAAATAAATGTTATCGTCGAATGCTAGCATACATGTGTGCATATTTCCGCAGTATACTCATGAAGGATAATTTTATCTTAAAAGCCGATTAAGACTAAACCAAAAAAAAAACCCTCCACTTTTGAAATGCATGCAGACCCGCCCATGCTGCACATCTGGAGTGAGTGCTAACTACTTTTGCATACATTGTTTCTTTGTTTTCCAATAACCTCAACATCCCTTGGGTTGAGATAGCCAAATAATCTTTCTAATAATAAAAAAGTTGTCAACCACCACCACCACAACCCACTGACCCCACCCCACACCTATATAGGTCACCTGATTACCTGGGCTTCCGCCCACCTGCACCTAGCTCACATGAATTTACCTATACTTACCTGTTCACCTGCCCTCCCCTGTGCACCTACTAACACCTGTTTCTAACCTGTTCACCTACACTCACCTGTGCACACCTGTACACCTGATCTTACCTGATCTCACCTAAACACACCTTATCTCACCTGTACACACGTGTGCACACCTGTACACACCTGTACACCTGTCACACCTGTTCTCACCTGTTCTCACCTGTTCTCACCTGTTCTCACCTGTGAGCCACTGATCCAGGAAGCCCTTAATTAAACTACTAATTATATTTCTAGTTAACCCTTAGTATTAAAATTTATTAAAAAAATTTACCTTTTTATGAAAATTAAAAAAAAAGTATTCAAAAGCCAAAAATAAAAAAAAAAATAATTACATGTACATTATGTATGTATATCCGTTTATTTATTTATTATGCTACATCTTTAACTTGTGTGTTTTTTTTATGTATAAATCAAATATGTATACAAAATCTAAATACATACTAATACTAATTATAAATAAGATAATGTGTCAATAAAAAGATAAAATATATCAGATATCTGTTAGTAAAATGTGCGGTGGCAAACCTTATTGAAAATATTATTACACAATAAAGAAAACTAACTATATTTCATTTATATTGTAACCAAAAAGTAACCCCACAATCCCACAGTAGCCTGCACCTGTCTAGTTGAAATTGAAAACTATACAGAAAATAAATAAAACCTCGAATTTTTTTAACAAGAAACCAATACCTGAAAAAGAATGACAGCTAGCTCGCGCGTGGGAAATTAAGTTTATTTATTAAGAAGTTTACGTGTAAAACATTTCGCCTGGCAAAAATCCCCCGAAGTTTTAAACGATATTGGGAATTACTTATGAACGAATATCCACTTCAAATCAACACATAATACGTACCTCACCTCAGTCCAACGGCCTCGTGGAACTATTCCCCAGACAACTGAAAGAATCTCTTAGATCGGGATATTCGGGATCATGACGTTATATCGAATAACAAAAATCTCGAGTGCCAAATATCTCGAAAAAAAACATATTTTAATCTCGAATGTGAAAATCTCGAACGTACAAAAATCTCAAAAGACTATATCTCGAAAAAAAATTCAATTTTTTTTTCTATTTAAAGAGTTCAAACTGAAATAAAACGCAACAAATTTCAACAAAAAATCAAAACTTAAAAAAAAAAATTTATATTCAGTAGGTACATATATGCATATTGTATGTATTGTATGTATGTACCTACTGAATTCATATATTTTATAAATTATATCATCATGACTATCAAAAAGAAATTCAAGTTACTACATCACATACATAACTAAAAATACATTTATGTAAGTATGTACATTTTACAAGGGAGTATATTTTGTTAAAGGCTCGAGTTGGTAATAAATAAAGAAAAAATAAGTTAAATAAATAAATTCATTTATTAAAAATAAGTATCTAATACATGTTACATAATATTGAATAACTTTACGTAATCGGTAATCGGCTCTACCGGGGCGGACCTCCTTTCCAACCTACTCGTGGGAACCAAATTTGAAATCTTAAAAAAAATGAACACGGACAACGAACTGATAAACGAACCAACCAGCAGCTTATCTGAGGACGAACTGTTGGCATCTAGCCAGGAGACGGTTGTAGGTAGCTTCTTAAGTACTGGTAGCTCCAGTGCTACGGAACTGCCTACACCGTCTGGTAGCTCAGGTAGTACCAACCATAGTACACCTGTCCCACCAAAACCTTCAGGTAGTTCAGGTAGCACCAGTCATAGTGCATCTGTTCTACCTAAACCGAGTACAAACACCTATTCCACAGATGGTAGTCACAAAAGATTCAAGAGGGCTATTTTTATCCTTAGCAAGATTGATAAGAATGAGAAAGCCGGAACCTTGAGTGACAAAGATATCCACGACAGAAACATTTTTCAGAAAATTGTTGACGATTACAACAGTTTTCAACGTAATAATCCCACAAAAAGAAATAGGTCACAAGACGAAGTGTCTGCCCAGGCCCCGAAAAAAGTAAGCCTTTTGGGCGTGGACCCAATCGTCCGCCTTTTCATAAACCGACAAAACCAATACCACCACAGAAAGCAGCGCCACCCACACGCACAATTAGCGAAGTAGTCCGTGACGACTTTCAGGTTGCGGTGGTAGATGAGCTCTCCAAAAGCAGCCAAGTGTTGCAGGCAGCATGGAACTCTATCGAAGCTAAACTTTCTGAGATGGTTTTCAACTACTCCTTAACAAATAGTGTAGGCCCCTACAACAGCTTTGACTCTGATGAGGTGCTCCGAGGCCACAGAGTGATCAAATGCGATGATGGGTTCTCTAGGGATTTCCTTGGCCCATGCATAGACAAAATATGCTGCAATTGAGAAGGTTTGAAGCTCAAACTTATCCCAGCCAGGGACATCCCTACTTAACCCAAAGCTCGCATTTGGCTTCCGGTCATGAGCATTAAACCCAGTAGCGAAGAGCTTAAAAGGGGTCTACAACGTCTAAGCCCGCAAGTTCCGATGCATGACTGGAAAGTCATTAAAGCTGAGGAACCAATTAACAACACCGCCACATTCCTGATGGCAATAACTGAGGGCAGCTTATCTGTCCTAGAAACTGCCAATTTTAGGCTCCGTTTCGGCATCAGGAGTGCCAAAGTAAAAGTTCTTCCTAACCTGGGCATGGATGTTGACCAAGTCAGAGACAAGGCCAACGTCGCCAGCCAGCTGCTGGCCCCCGAAGAAAACAGATCCTAAACCAGCCATGTTAAAGGTAATACAGGTCAATCTGAAGCACTCGAAGTGTGCCTCAGACAACTTACGAGTTTTCCTTAAGGAGGAAAACATCGATATCGGCTTCATTTAAGAGCCGTAGGTGAATGGCCTAAACATCAAAGGCCTCCAAGAAAACCTGTATGACCTTTTATACAAACCCGATTATCAAAACCAAGGTAAGCCTCGAAGTTGTATCTTAGTTAAAAAACATATCAATTTAACAATCTGTAACAGAGGTAATACCCCCACCTTTACTTTTCCTAGTTCTGAAAATTTTGAGGGATGGGAGGATGTACTTGACACTACATTCGCCTCTATTAACGTTAACTCTATGGTGGAAAACTGGAGGGTATCCCCGTTAAGGTCCTTTTCAGACCACAAATGGATCCTCTTCAGTCTTAACTTTAATATTATAAAGCCACCACCCTACAGAAACCCAAAAAGAATTGACTGGCAAAAATTCAGTCGAATTATTAAATCCAAATTAAACACAATTCCAAACGTTAATCCAAATTCTGTGGCCGAGCTTGAGAGAAAGGTTAAAAGTTTCGAAGCGGCTATGGGTGTCGCCTTCAAGATCTCGTGCCTACCTACCTCCATGGTGGAATGAAGATCTTTCAAATCTTAGAAGATTGACGAGAGATGTCTTCAATATATGTTATAAGCATAAGTATTTCAAACCGTATAAAGACTGTCTTAAATTATACAAGCGTACTCTAGCATCAGCCAAGCAACAAGCATGGAGAGAGTATTGTCATTCAATAGAAAATATCAGAGACTCAGCAAGATTGGGGAAGATTTTGTCCAAAAAACACTCAAACCCCTCTAATAAATACGCAACAAGTATTTATGGAATTCAACTTTATTAATTATTAATCTACTATGTAAAAACAAAAGAAAGAGTTCTGGTCGCCGCGATGTCTATTTGGTAATTGACTTCCCAAGACGAGTGTCGTACAAACCATAGCTGTAGTTATGTAGGCCAAGCACAGATCATACGATGTATAACTGTTGTTCATTTTAAGTCGAAGATAGCGGAAGAATCAATGTGACAGTCTGCACGGCAAGTTATGGTACATAACACCCTCCTTTCTTAAAAAGGAGGATGGTACGTGGACTGAGTCACCTGTTGAGTCTCTGGAGCTAATGATGGCAACACACTTTCCAGGTTGCACAGACAGTTATCCAATATCACATCGATCCAATGAATAACAGTCAGTACATTAAGAGGAAATTACATCCTTCATAACTAAAGAAAATATAGCTTGGGCTATAAAAAGTTTTTCTCCGTATAAATCTCCTGGCCTGGACGGCATACTCCCTATAATGCTACAAAAGCTACAAGACGTAGTAGTTCCATGGCTGGAGTATATCTTTAAAGGGTGTCTCTTGCTTAATCATGTTCCAGAGTCTTGGAAACAGGTTAGAGTTGTTTTTATCCCAAAGGTGGAAAGGCGGGGCCATGAATCGGCAAAAGATTTTCGCCCGATTAGTCTGACCTCTTTTGTGTTAAAGACCTTAGAACGCATCAGGGAAATTCTAACTATTTCCCCTCTATCAAAATCACAACATGCATACCTCAAAGGCAAGTCTACTGAGACAGCTCTTCACGAAGTTGTGCGTACAGTTGAAAATACATTACATTATAAAGAATATACTTTGGCAACTTTCTTAGACGTAGAAGGAGCCTTTAATAACATCCTAACTGAATCTATTCTACAATCCCTCATCGACTTTGGAGTTGATGCTTCTCTAAGAGAATGGATAGTATCCATGCTTAGTGACAGAGTAATTCAAGCTAAGTTAGGTAATACACAGTCGATCAAATACAAAAACAGAGGAACACCACAGGGAGGAGTTCTTTCTCCTCTACTATGGCTTCTTGTAATGAACAAAATCCTAGTGGAACTTGAGGAAGGGGGGGAAAGGTTGTGGCGTATGCCGACGATTTAGTTTTGCTGGCATCTGGTAAGTTCCTATCTGTGATTAGTGAAATCACTGATAGGTCCCTGCGCAAAGTAAACAGGGGCCATAAGCTGCGGTTTGGGGATAAATCAAAGCAAGACAGAACTGTTGCTATTTACAAACAAATATAAGATACCTACCTTCACTCTCCCTAGCTTCAACGGTCACACTCTCACACTCTCAACCCGTGCTTAATATCTGGGTGTAATTCTTGACCCTAAACTAAACTGGAAATTGAATATTGAAGAAAGGGTTTAAAAAGCCAGCATAGCTTTTTATGCCTGCAGTAAAACATTCGGTAAAAATTGGGGCCTCCAGTCGAAGATTATTTTATGGACGTACACCGCAGTAGTACGACCAATACTAACATATGGATCGATTGTCTGGTGGCCTGCCTTAAGCAAATCCTACAATACCGATAAGCTCAAAAAGCTACAAAGAACAGCTAGCGTAGGGACCACAGGAGCGCTGCGATCCTGCCCTTCCGATGCCCTGAGCGTTATTTTACATCTTCTTCCTCTCGACCTACATATAAAATATTTAGTATCTTGCACTGCTCTCAGACTTAAGGAAATTGGTTGTTGGACCGACAGACCCTTCGGTCACTACCAAATTGCTACCCCCGGGCTTCGTTTCGACTGAAACCGATTACCGCACTCCCTCTCTGAATCTCTGCAAAGGTTTCAACGTCGCATTCCCTACCCGAAAGGAGTGGGAGGATGGAAATATAACGAAAAATTACGACACAATCATTTTTACGGATGGTTCAAAGATGGAGTGCGGTGTTGGAGCAGGGGTCTTTTCTGAAACACTAAATGTATCTTAGTCACTTCGAATGCCAGACCACGCTAGCGTTTTCCAAGCGGAATTGTTTGCAATCAAAGAAGCATGCAAGATACTAAAGCAAGATCCAAATCAAAACCGTAATACTGCTATATTTATAGATAGTCAGGCTGCCATCAAAGCCATTGATGCTGCCTCAATATCCTCTTAACTCGTTCAACAATGTCTAGATGAGATCTCAGACTTTAATGATAGCCTGAAGGTCACTTTGATCTGGGTCCCAGGTCACAGTGGTTTTCAGGGAAATGAAAGGGCCGATGAGCTTGCCAGGCAAGGATCGGCCCTTTACAGCTCACTTGCCGAAGCAGTCAGTATTCCGCTGGGGGCTGTGAGGGACATTTTCTTTTCTCATTATCTATCTGTATCCAATCGTAGATGGAATGGTCTAACTTACTGTGTCACCTCAAGAAAGATGTGGCCCAGCTATGACAAGTCCCGCACAAATGAACACTTATGTAGAACTCGGTCAGACATAGCCAGGATCATTGCAGTTAGCATGGGTCACTGGCCAATAGGAAAGCATGCAGCAAAAATGGGCATTCCGCACAATACTCATTGCCGTAGCTGTGGAAATGAAAGGGAAAAGGAAACAGTGACCCACTATCTCTGCTGCTGCCCTGCCTTGGCAAATCCAAGATGCCAATTCTTTGGTCAGTACTTTATTGACAACCTTAACGAACTTACTGTTGTGAGCATAAGTAACCTCATTGGCTTTTTGAATGCAACCAAATGGCTATAAACGTAACAAACCATATCAATACCTCACCTCTTCTATGTGTAGATAAGATGGATCAAGAGAAGCACATGATTTTTGCAGGAACCTTTTCTCTAGCCGTGTAGGTGGGCTAAGCCTACTGCGGGCATCATGATTTTCCCTAAATCGAACTGATCTCAACGGAAATTCGGTCCTACCCTAAGCCATCCAGCACCCTGCCTGTTTAGGTTTTTAGCGAAGACAGACATATCGGAGCTAACAGCCTGGCATAAAGCCTGGTGGGGGGAATGGGCCACTTCCCTTGAGTGAGGTATCCGAGGATCTCCTTGTCTTCCTATACGGAAGTTGGTAACTAAGGGGATCTACCCGCAACCAAAACAATTTTCAAACCTTATGACATAAATCACCCTACAAATATCTCATCTTTTCCATGGGCCAAAAAACGGATCAAGAGAGCTACATGATTCCCGCAGGATTCACTTCTTTAGCCGTGTAGGCGGGTTGTGTCTACGGCGGACATCATGTCTTTCCCTAAACCGAATCGATCTCACGAGGAAAGTGGTTCTACCCTAAGCCACCCAGCACTCCGCCTGTGTAGGTTTTTGGCGAAGACAGATATATTGGAGCTAACAGCCTGGCATAAAGCCTGGTGGTGGGTATGGGCCAGTTCCCTTGGCTGAGGTACCCGAGGATCTCTTTTTTCTCTATGGTAAATGGTAATAAAGGGATCACCTCCCAACACAATTCCAAACCTCAATACAATATCCCAACCTCCACATAATTAGTTTAGTTTATTTCATCAATTAGAAAACATAGCTTCTTTTAGACTAAGATAAATACCTACATACATAACTTAAGTGTTGGTGGGTGCATAATACAAAATTTAAACAAAAAAATGTGTTTTAGCTTAGCATTAAATTTTAACATCTTTAATTACATTACTAATAAATTAGACAAAACAAGGAATTTAAATGATTCTCTTGAACAATTTGAATTAAAATCAACTATATTACAAATTAAATTTGCCTCCCTGATGCAACGGGAGATAGGTTCATTCCGTCCATAATTGCTACGATGGAACTGCTCATAAATTAAAAACCGACAACGTGTGGTTCTTGATGGTGCATTTCCTCCAGTAACTAGTTTTAGCAAAGGAGGACAATCAATATGAAATGTTAAAATGTCTCTAATAAACATGACTGAATAGTACACTCTACGATCTTTGAGAGATTGCATGCCAAATAGTAAACATCTACTGCTATATGAAGGCCTTGGAATCCTCCAATTTAATTTGAAGAAAGCATACCTAGTAAAAAAATTTTGAACTTTTTCAATCCTTGTAACGGGAGGAATGGGATGGTCCCGCTACAAAATAAACAAAAAATTGAAAAATAATTATATCTTCAAATTATATTCAAGATTTCTTCTTTTTTTTTTTGATTGGGGAAAGAAGAAAAATTATTTATTTGATATGAATTCTTAACTCAAAAGAGAGAAAGAGAAAAGAAAAGAAAATTATAAAGATAATTTTAATATGGAGTTTATTTTCTTGAATATAAATTAAAGAATAATAATTATTAATCAAATAAATAAGGTACGATGAGAATTGGGGGGTTGTAGATGGTTACAACTGATAGTAAAAATCGATTGACCCAAAATGACCAAAGACCAAAAAGGACCAAGCACTGAACAAAACTATTCAAAATCGGACTAATACTCAAATTCTCAACATCTCCTTCATTATTATTTTTGTTAGTTTAGCGGACAGACAAATCCCTATTCCGATCCTATTTCATAAAAAGATTTGAAGTAGTAGTCGACTAGGAAAAGAGGGGGTTTGACGAGGTACTCTCAAATGTCTGCGGTTCTACAGTCACAGGCGATCTGAAAGAACTCATCACCCTCTTCTCGTAGGCAAGTACACTTCAACGTATGTCGGTGGTATATACGTAATTAAAGACACCACGGATTACTAAACCCTTCGTCTGATTCGTAATCGGGTATAGTCAGACGGTCTCAGAAAATTTCTAAACTAAGTTAACACCTAGTTTATACTAACTCGAGAATAAGTCTATCTGACTTCAGAGACACGAGAAATCAAGAAGGAAGAAAACTTCGAAGAACACTTCATAATATCACCAGAGAGTTGCTAATTCCCTTATCCATTATCAACAATAGACCTCAAATGCATTTCGAAATTATCCCTTAAATCAATCCCGTTGTTATAGGATCCGGAAACCTATTTGTTCCACCAACTTATAGTACCCTCTCTTACGATTGGGCACGTCCAAGCCTGAACGAATAGGGTGGCTACCACCGCGCCGCTGCGTCAGGTCTGCGATTTTTGCCGGGGCCGAGCTCATCGGCACAGGGAAGTGGGTGGTGCTGCAGGAGTGATAGCCGGTGTCACATTTATTAGACCTGGAGTCTTGCTGTCTGTTGACTCTGTTAATTTTGTTAAAAGCTATGCTTAAGAGCAAAGGGGCCGAGTGGCGAGGAAAGAAAATAATCTTTAAAGAAACGATGATAGATTGTGAAGGTGGAAGCAGAGTGTTAATAGAAATTTCGAGATGACGGTGTTATTATCTCGAAGGATTACCTAACCCTACCCTCCTATGTCCTATTTTATCCTTGATGTCTACTAGGACCCTGTTGTGGTGGGAAATCAGATCAGGTGATGATGATTTCCCTTTAGTGTCTAACTTCCCTACCTAAGTGTCTTGTCGGAGACTAGTCCTTCAAGGCCACTACCCTTTGACATTTTCACTGACACTGATTTTATGTGAAAACGTCCCGCAAATAGTTAAATAATGATGAAGCTTGGAACAAATTTTAACTTTACCCTCACATTGTTGCGTAAATGTCGTCGGTTGCTGCTGCTATCTTCTCACTAGGATGGCTCCAGTCACGCCTCTCCACTAAACGCCTTTAGTTATCCATGGTGTCTGAAATAAATTCCTTGCGAAAAGAATGAACTTCCCATAGAAAACATCTGCCTTCGTCTCAACCTTGCAATATTTAAAAACTCACGATTTCTTTCAACAAAAATCTCTTAACAATTTTTATTTCATATAATTTAATCTAACAATCTTGATAATTATTACTTTTATTTGAAATAAATTAACTCTTAATATTTCCATAAAGTTATTCATTAAATATTACAATTTACTTCTCATAAGAAATGATTTCGACAAATTTTCATAAATATTTATCTCATTAATTTCAATGGACTTTATCTTTGCTTTAATTATATTTGGAATCTATTTTATTTATAAGTATTTTATTATTCTTACTAGATTTTCAAATATCAATAAACAAATATCTCCCAAAACTATTATTTATTCTTCATAAAATTTTCTAGTTAGAAATTCCTTTTCTATAATCTCTATACATATAACTTAAACAAAAAAACTAACTGACCTATCTCACTAAGGTTTCTGTTCTGATTTTAAAAGAAGAGGAATTTTTATGTTCGACAACAAGATAAAACAAACTAAGACAATTCTTAAAGATGGTTGCTCAAAAAAAAAACTATTTTTATCAGCAAACAAAAAAAATGTTTGCAAATAAATTCAAAGAAAGTTTGTAATGAGGATTGGCGAATATATTCACAGACCCTCTACCACGTTAAGAAACGATACACTCCAATGAGTTATCGTTTTAAGACGCATATGCCTAACACGAAATTTCAAAACGTCCTGGGATCGTCCGCTTCCTTGATAATCTTGTTTAGGCATCTTATCTTTGAATTGTTTATACAATCTTAGACAAGTTCGACGTATGACGAGCCCAGATTAACAGGACTGACTGATACTCCACCGCGACTAATGATTCATTAGCATAGAATTTAACGCGAGCTAAATCGATAGGTCAACACCTATTATACGCGATATCGAAAAATTAAAAATTGAAAATTACAAAACACAAGGTTTTGATTTATCAGAAAAATTGGTCAAAAGAATTGCGTAGGACGTCTCCACTGTTTCAAATATCCCACCCGAATGTAAAAATAAAGAATTGTTAAAAGTTTTCAAAAATAGCAATTTAAATTTTTACCAAGTGGATCAGAAGGATCTTTGTGAATGTTGGCAGGTACATCCAAACCTTACCTTAGCTGAAAAGAGCGTTTGGTTAGTTCAAAATTCAAAAAAAATGTTATTAATTAAAATTTAAAAATTTATAAATCAATAATAAAAATTTATCTACAAATAAATGGTTCGACGAGGGGAGAGTGCACCCTACCATGGACAAAACCAGATAGATGGATTCAGACAAAATAGGTACGTTATAATTTAGATTATCAAACAACTTTAATAACTCTTTTATTTCCTTTTCAGGTTTCGACGATGTGATGAAATTCACTGATGGGACCAGTGGGTGTAAATGTAGGTACATTTACTTATCAACTGACTTCAAAATTTATAAAATTAATTTCCGAAAATTTTTATGTTAAGTCTTTTCAGATCGGTTCTGATGTGACTTAATTCTTAATACACGGACTCATACAAAAAAAAAACTATTAAATTTCTCAAACAACTTTAAATTATTGTGTAGTTACCATTCATGTAGGTACCTATGTTATTACATATAAGATTGTAACTGAACTTAACTTTTTTTCTTGTACTGAAGGTTCAAGATTAAACGAATAGTTAAATTCACTTGCATTCTCATTCAAACACAAAAAAAAATTTACGTTAGCTATCTATTTCAGCCAAAAATCTCATTTACTTTACTTTAAAATTAATTCAAGTTTTCACTAGGCAACAATTTGTTCGGTATTCAAAAACCTCTAGAGTGAACTTGAATGAATTTTTCTCACAAATGTTCTTTTATTGATTTTTCCTTAAAGGTCATTTGCAACCTATGTACACTAGGATCACTTTTGGTAAATACACTTTTTATTTTTTTTTAATGTAATTACACGAATGAACTTCAAATATTTTACTAAAAAAAAAAACTCGACCGACGGTAAGTTATTTTCAATATCTTTAAACTTATTAATCTTTTCAGACTTAACCGACCGTAAAAATATACCGCGAACGTAGGTAGATACAGGTAAGTAAACTTTTATTCCCAACAAGACTTTAGCTATATATTTTATTTTGCCGATAGATGGTTGCTTATGACAAAGCAATAATCTTATCAACTTCAATATGTTTTTGTAGGTAATAAAGAAAATTTGAAACTAATACTGTAAGTAAGTATTTTCAAACGAGAGTAATTATTTATCTTAACCCTCAAGATTCTTTAAATTTTCTTAGGTACTTCAAATTTTTGGTTTTTAATTTCGTAGGTACTTTAGGCTATGTTACGATATTTTTAAACCATAGTACCAGATTCAAAGGTATACCTATTTTAGATATTTTAAAACAGAATTATTCTCAATTTAGCACTCTTTCTTGTTTTTAAGATATTTTTCAGTTTTAAATCAGATTATTCACAATATAATATAGGGTTTATATTCAAATTTTTATGTCACCTATGTATTTTGTATGAGGTGACTTATTTTGTTTCTTAATATTCAGACCACTTTTAAAGTATTTTGAGTTCTAATAAATTCTTAAAGCAAACTATATTTTTAAGATCAGATTTTTATGTCACCTCTGTATTTTTGCGTATGGTGACCTTTTTTTTTTTTTTTTCTTAGAGATCAGACGATTTTAAATATTAATAATTTTTCTTAAAGAATTCTTGCACGATATTGAAAAAATAAAAAAAATAATATAAACTACCATACCTCAGCCTTTATTATACATAATATACTTTATCCATCCTGTCTATAGGTGACTCCAACAGGTATGTAATTTGACTGTTCAGCTTGATGAAATGATTTAATTTTGCAATCAGGATGTATGATCAATTCCAGCGATGATATGTCGTATGTTGTTTCGACAATGATGCAATATGTTTTGGATTCCCAAAATTTCTGAATGTCTGATGATTTTCTTTTCGATGTTTTCAGGCTTCCCGGTGGAAACCAGATGACGCAGACCGAGTGGTAGGTTCCGTTAACGACGTCGACACAAAAGACTTTTTGGAGCCTTGTCTTGGTCGCAGTCTCGTCCGACTCGACGAATCCCACTCGGTGCGTATCTGTTAGCGAGTGAAAAAAAATGCATTAGTATGTTATAATAAAAATTTTGTTAAAGACACATAAGTTTGTGACTTTTTTTTTTGTAATTTTGCTAGATGACGAAAAAAAGAAGGTAATTTTTGCAAATTTGTTTAATTTTTGTAGTATTTTATTACTCCATGTGTCTGTGATCTTTGATAGATTCATAGATACGAATTTTATTTAATCAGGACAAAGAACAAAGAATTTTTATCTTCGTATTAGGAATTTTCTTTTATTTCTTTTTACCTGGTCTTTTTCGGTGATTATTTTTCTGCTTAATTGGAAGACGAACTTTGTGGTAGGATTTCTGACTAGGCGACTTGTTGCTTTGGATAGAATTCCTTTTCCTTTTAGCGTGGTGTCTTCCGAATAATTGGATCTTTTGGGGGTACGATTTTGGCGTGGTGAAACTACGACTGATAACTGGGCGACCAGCGATTTTGGTGCTTTGTTCATCAGCTAGCAACACCCGACTTTTCCTTGGATCCAAATTACTCGTGGTATTTTGTGAACACATGTGCTTTTCTGTCGGAAAATTTTTCTTGAAAAATGTGGTATCCCACATTCATCGATTTGTTTTAATATTTTTCGCTTATCTTTTTGTTTAGTTAAGGAGTTTTTATTCTTTCACTTTGAGCAGGTGCTCGTATAATTATTAAAAAAAAATGGAAATCTTACCTGGAGTTTTATCCACTTTTGCAACTTTTTTGTTCGGCTCCACGTTCGTTTTCTTTTTCCAATTATTCCTTTTTTATAGTTTATTCTTTAGTTTTTCACTTTTTATTAGGTACTTTATGATTTTTACTTTGTCTTTATTAGTTTCACTTTAGTAATCAGTTTTTTCTTTGTTTAAACAATTTTCTTATAATTTTTTACCTTTTTTGTTACTACAAATTTATTTCGAGGGGCAAAAATAGAATGGGGTTGTTCGGCTCGTTTACGTATCACGTTACGTACCATAGAGCTTTTACATCTGCCTTTTTGGCGGTTTGAACAATTTAAACTACGTGAAACAGACTTATTAATGAGTGTAAGTCCTTTTCGTTCTCATTAACATGATAGGTAGATTCTCGAAATTTAATTCGTCCATCTTTTTTTTCTTGTCTGTCGATACTCGTAATTATTTTTTTGTATGTTTATTGAATTGTCTTTTCTCTTTTTTTCTAATAGGATTGTTGGTGCGATTATTTTCTTCATGACTTGTCCTGTTCTTCGCTGTTCATTGTTTTTGTTTTGTCATGAATAGGGTTCGGACGTGATGAAAAGATACATTTTAACTTGTTTGTACTTACTGAGTAAGTATGAGACTTATTTTATTTCCTTTATATTTTTAGGTTCGGCTGGTATTTTATCTTCTTATGAAGACAGGGTAAGTATAACTATGTACAGACATGATAGATAATTAACAGACCTATGTTTTGGATCTGTGTTTTCGTTGGGTAAGTAATATTTTGGTACTTTCAACACAGTAAATGTTTTGATTACTTCCGCAGGTTACCTTTTGAAGTTGCTTTTTATTATCTTATTATGTTAGACTTTATAATAATGTTTGCAGCTACTTTATGACTTGGAATTTTTGGATTTGTCACTACCTAAAGTTCATGTTTCGGTCTATTTATTTACAATAAAAAATATTATTTTTGCTATTTTGAGTGTTTTCATTTCTACAGGTGTTTTTCGCTAATTACTTGATGTACATAAAATTTACGTAACATTGATAGATGTTTTTGCTCGACGTATCTTGTAAGAAACCTTATTTTGTCAGTCAGAAATTCTTCTTGCGTTTATTTCTAACTAGATGAGCCTTCGGAATGTACTTTTCTACGACAATATTTCATACTGGTGAGCCTAAGTACTATTAGTCGAGATACCTACTTTGTTCGCTGTCAGAGGGGTGTCTTCGCTAATCTATTATTTTCGTTGCCTACTCCTAGATGATTGTTTCGTTGTTTCGGTATTGAATTGTTGCAAGGTTGGTGTATTAAATGTTCCGAATATTTATTATAGGAACTATTTTTCCCTAGGGGCTTTACCTACAATAACTTTACCTAAACTTATTTCTTTCAGAGAAGGGATTTTATTAATTTTGCGAAAATATTTAGTAAGTCTGAAAATTTTTAAGTTGGTTTGCTTCTCTGATATTATAACAGATATCATTCATACATGTATGGATGTTTAAGGAGAATTTCGTAAGCATACTTTAATAGATGGTGAAATGGATTTTCCTACAAAGCATCTTCAATGTTCCTGGTGCCAAACAGGTACATTGATGATGAAAAGAAAATGATCCATCAAGATATAACTTTTAGTATGTACTCCTCATAAAATCTCAGAAATTTTATTCGCTACCCACGACCCTTTCGTGTCTCATGCACAGGCTGAGCAGCTGGTGATAACACTTATCATCACAAAGAAAATGTAAATTACGCAAAAGAAATTGTCTATGACTCTTTAATTTGTTTCATTTTCGAAGGTCTTTAGTATGAACCACTGATTCAAAACCATTCGCATCCTTGACTTTATATAGGTTGTTACCTACAATTTTTATTACTTTAGATTTTACAAACTTCGGACACAGCTTAGCATTTCTATGTTTACTTGCGTCACTCAATACGAAATTCCGACGAAATACATCGTCACCTACATTGAATGTAACCACTCTACTTCTCAGATTGTAAATCTTCTCGTAACTATCGTGAGCTTGATTAAGTGCTGTTTTGCGGTAGGAATGGAGAACATTCATCCTAGCCGTTTTGGGTAACCAGTCAATCTCGGACTGATTAAGTCCACCAAGTTTCCTCAATAACGCATAATCTGCCCCGTGTTCGATCATACGTTGACCAAATAAAGCCTCATATGGGGTCATTCCGATTGCGCTATGCAATGACGTGCGTAAAGCACTACTAATGCAAGAGAGATGCTCGTCCCAATTGAGTTGTTTGGTATCAATATAGGCACGTATAGCACTCAGAATAGAGCGATTAACTCGTTCGCTAGCATTCGCTTGCGGAGCGTATGCTGCAGTCTTCACATGGTTTATTCCAAAATTTTCCAAGAAAGTTTTAAAGTCATTGCTAATAAATTGTGAGCCATTGTCTGACAGTAGACTCTCTGGAACTCCAAATATTAAAAATACATCATCCACTAAGAATTTAACTACTTCTGAGGTAGTTGCCTTTTTTAAAGGTTTGATAAATACAAATTTTGTTAGCTGGTCTAACGCGATGATTATGAATGTGTTACCTCTTCTAGATCTGGGGTAAGGACCTAGGAAATCAATGTATATATGTTGGAAAGGTCTTTCCACTTCGAATCCTTTTCCCATTTCGGTTCTCAGAACTGAGTTTGGCGCTTTGGTTGTTTTACATATCTCGCAGTTATTCACATACATCTTGACTTGTGCTGCCATTCCTGGCCAATAAAATTGGTTACGGAGGCGATGCAGGGTCTTGGTGATACCACCATGCGCTGCCTGATTTGGGCAATGAGCCGCAATTATCAAACTTTCGCCCAGCTGCGATGGAATCCATATCTTCCAAGCCAAATCGTCTTGAATTGGATTACCTGTTACGTGCCTGACTTTCTTGTATATGAAACCATCAGATACTTGTAAGTCAGGAAGACGATCTTTATTTTTATTAATGTGTTCCACGATCTGAAGGTATTCTTCCGACTTGAAAGACGGATCCTTTAAATCAAGATGCAACACTTTAGATGGACTTGAATTTTCGATGGGCGTTTCTAAGGAAAATAAACGTAAGGCCTCCACTTCATGCACTCTAGATAGGGCATCAGGCACAGCGTTTAAAGTTCCTTTTCTATGCTCCACCGAAAATTCGAAGCTTTGAAGCTTCAAACTCCACCGAGCTAGACGTCCGGTTGGGTCCTTTAGACTCATCAACCATCTCAGGCTTGCATGATCAGTGATCACCAAGAACCTGTATCCTTCAATGTATGGTCTAAACTTATATATGCCTTTTACGGCTGCTAGACACTCGCGCTCTGTAACTGAATAGTTACGTTGCGCACTATTTAATTTTTGCGAGTAATAATAGATGGGGTATTCTGCGCCAGTCTCATCTCTTTGACACAGAACGCATCCGATTCCAGTGGCTGAAGCGTCGCATAAAATCACGAATTGCTTACTGAAATCGGGGTTGCGGAGAACTGGCGCCGAAGTTAAAGCTACTTTAAGCTTATTGAAAGCTTCTAACGCCTGTTCGTTGAACTCAAACTTACTTCCTTTTTCAGAGTGTCAGACATCGGTCCAGCCCCCTCAGAAAAATTCTCAATGAATCGCCGGTACCAACCAGCCATTCCAAGGAATCGACGTACTTGACGTACAGTCGTTGGTACCGGGAAATCTAGAATTGCAGAAATTTTGGACGGGTCTGCTTTGAGGCAGCCACGCCCTACGACATAACCTAAATATTGCAGTTCTTCGAAACAGAAGCGTGACTTCTCCACATTTATTGTTAGCCCTGCCCCGTCTAACTTCTTCGCTACGATTTCTAAAACTGACACATGTTCATCAAACGTCTTGGAAATGACCAATAGGTCATCTAAATAGATAAAAACTTGATCTCTCAAGTTGGACGGGATAACTTTGTTCATCAAATTTGTCAGACTCTGAGCGGCGTTGGAGAGCCCGAACGGCATCACCTTGAACTGATACAACGGACGGCCTGGAATTGAAAATGCGGTTTTTTCCCTCGACATCTTCTCCAACGGTACTTGCCAGTACGCCTCTTTCAAATCCACGCTAGAAATATAGCGTGTCTCTGAAAGTCGTGCTAACAAACCTTCTATATGCCCAATCGGACTCGCATCCTTCTTTGTTACGGAGTTGACTTTCCGAAAATCCAAGCACATTCTATTTTTGCCGGGTTTCCTCACCAGCACAACCGGTGAGGACCATGGGCTTGAACTTTCTTCAATCACTCCCAAAGAAATCATGCGGTCTACTTCGGCGTACACCAAGGCTTGTATCGCTGGAGAGATAGGATAATGTCGTTGCTTATTAGGCAACGCATCGCCAGTATCTATGCTATGTTCCATTAGGTGTGTTCGTCCAAGTCCCCGCTCAGCGAACGACGGAAAAAGTTTTACGGTGTTTTTCAACACAACGGACTGTTCTGCCGTTAGCTCGCACTCAGAGAAATTAGGTTTCTCTGGAGCTATCTCAGAAATTGAATTTTTAAAAGGTATAATATGAGGCGCTATCTCAAAGATGGCCCAAAAATTTACTCCCAAGTAGAGTTTCTGCGTTAAAGAAGGTACAATAAATAATTCTATGGCGTGTGATTTGCCGTTAAAGGAAACTTTCGTCTTAACTACTCCTACCACTGGTTGTTGTTTGCCGTCAGCAGTAGATATATTGGTACCGAATATTTAAAACGTGATGTTCTTGTTTTCTAAAATTTCTAACGCTCCTTTACCTAAACAACTAACGCTTGCTCCTGAGTCGAGCAAACCGTACCACTTTTCATCGAATAATTCTACTTGAACATAAGGACGGGGATCGTCCTTGTAATTAGACAATTTTGTCGAAGATACTACTTTGTAAAGTTTACGTTTGTTTGTGAATTTAGATCTTAAAGCTCCTATTTTTTTAAATGGTTGGGATAGGTATATATTCTTTTTCTAGCTATTTCGTATTCAACTTGCCTTTGATGTAAAGACTTTAAAGGTCTAAGTTTAGGAATTCTAGAATTGGTGATTGATGATTTTAAAATATTTTTCGTTTCAGGGTTTTTCAAGATGGTAATTTTGTCAGATTTTTCTACGTTTACAGAGGACTCCCCGAGTTGCCCATCTTGGCCAACTCCCTCTCGGTCGAATGTTGGCTCGTTGATGAGTTTCCCGGACACATTTTGCAGTTTGGTGACAGAACCTCGGGTTTGCCACAACGATAACAGAAAATCCTTCTCTGTAGATCAGCACAATCTCTGAAAGTATGACCAATTTTCAAGCAGTTCCAGCATTTGATGTTTTCTGAATTCGGTTTCGTATCGCGATTTCTGTTATGGTGGAAAGCTTCTTCGGCTGTTGACATTTCAGTTAACTGCGAATCAGTCTGTATCTCAATCTCGTGAACCAGTTTCCTCGGTGGGTTGTTATAAACTGGAGGTGCTCTAGCTCTCATTGGATCATATTGAGCCAAAAATCTCTCCATATCCCGACAAGTGAAAACCAAATCAGCGAGTCGAGTCGACTTAAATGTCAATAACAGCTCTCCCATACGTCTGCGTACGTTTTGCTTTATTATCTCTGCTAGCTCCTCATTAGGTCTAGGATTTTTCATGCGAGAATTGATCTTTAGAATGGCATCGTAAAACGAGTCAAAGCTTTCGCCTGGAGCTTGCTTTCTCTCTGCCATTTGTCTGGACAACTCGGAATCCGTTTCCAGACTGCGGTATTGTTCAATAAGCGCAAGTTTCAGCGCTGCCCAAGATGAATACGGGTTGTTCTTCATATACATCCAGTACCACACCTCTACCGTTCCGCTCACAAAATGGTGAAAATTCAACACTATCTCTTCCCAAGATGCACCGTAGCTATCCTTTACCCGATCAAGTCGGAAAAGGAATTCGTCAACTGGCATATTTTTGGCATTATATACCAAGCCCCACTTATGATAGTGCGGAGAACGTATGAATGATGTTGCTGGCGATGGTGCTGGAGCTCTCATATTTCGATTTGCCGACGTATTGTCGAACTGAATTTGATCAAGTCTTTCATAGAAATTCGGGTCATACCTTCGAGAAGGTTCAGCTCTAGGTGGAGATGCATTGCGTCTAGGCCACTCCCTAGGGAATTCCGGTAGGTTGTTTCGATTGGTATCAACTCTAGGTGGAGTGCCATTTCGCCTTTGCCTTTCACCTAATGCTTCTCTGACCGCTTCTCTTAATCTTTCGTGAGGTATATCTCTTGTTCTTTCGCTCGTTGTTTCTTGTTCGTTATTTCTGGCTGTTACTTCAGGAATAGGTTCTCTTCTGACTTCGTAATTGCGTGTATCCGGTGTTGGTAAATCACACAAGGGTATAGCTGCAGCAGTTGGACGTGTCAATTCACTTATCTGTGTTATTGCATTTTTGACCGCCAAATCCACTCTTTCCAATATTTGTTTTTGACTCTGGGCTAATGTCTCTCATACATTTTTGTGATCTTCTGCCCTGTTGAGTCCGATGGTTGCTAAAGCTACCTCCTTGATATAATTTTCCCACCTGTCAGCTTGTTGGTCTAAGGTTTCTTCCTGGTCTCCTCCGGGTGTTAACTGTCTCGACAAATCTACTAATGGTACTTCTTCGTCATTACCTCGTTCTGTGTGCGAAGGTCCCGCTGTATCATCAACATGACTCGTGTCTGCTACTGCGTTATTATCCATCGTCATGTTGTGATACATGTCGAGATTTTTTCTGTAACGAGTGTTGTGCGGTTCAGGTGTTGTTATCATAGGGGCTCTGCTTAGAGTTGGAGGTTTAGGAGGTCTACCCCCCTTTTTCTTCTCCGTAGAATCATTTCTGTTTTTATTAACCATTATGATTAAGGGATTTGCCGATATTATATATAAGAAAAATATTCTTTTATTCAAAGATAAAACAAATATTTTTGTGATTAAGAACCTATATAAAAAAAATTACAAAAAAATTATACCTATAACTATACTATTTCTAGCTTACAAAAGTTTTATTTCTTAACTAATCTCACTATCTATATACTTCAAAAAAAAAAATACTAACTACTCCTTATTTCTAAATCTAAATACCTATATTTTACTAATTAAATCTTACTAACTATTTCTTACTACCTAAATCTTAATCTAAACTTACTTACTAAATCTTAACCTAGCTTAGCCTACTTTTCCGTAGGGTAAACCCTCTTGATATACTCAATCTACAAAAACTTCAAAAATCTAAATCTATACTCAAAAAAAAAATACTAAATAAATAAATCTCACAAAAAACTATATAATCTCAAAAGATAAATTACTAAATCTTCTCAATATCTCAATAACTAAATCTTAATATGTGTGCCACCAGGCGATGTTCAAAAAAAATTTTACTCAAAAATTTATCAAAAACTAAATACTAAATAAGGGTGCATCCAGGCAAAATTAACTCTAAATTGTCACCAGACACAACTAAATCTAAAAAGGGTGCCACCAGGCAATAGTGAATGCTAAATCTTCAAAATAAGTGCCACCAGGCAAAACTCAATACTAAATATACGCCACCAGGCAAAACTCAATACTAAATAAACTTGTAACATATGTTACGTATACGCCACCAGGCATCAAAATTTTCTCAAAAACTAAATTCTAAATCTTATTTAATTTTTTTTTTCCAAAAAATTTAAATTTTTACCAAAATTTCTCAAAAATATAAATTCTAAAAGTTTTTCTCAAATCATTGCAAGTTTTGAGACGTGACTGAAGCATCCCAATGTTTTAGAAGAGCAACTCCGCAATAATATGAAGGATTCTTCGTTCCACACTTCTCAATATCCACAAAAAAAAATTTCTATATTAACACTCTTGAAAATTCATCTAACTTTTCTTATCAGATTAGCTTGTTCTTACTTCTCCCTGCTGCTACTGACCTAAGGAAGTAAATTAACATCCCCTAGCGGACATCAGACCAGAACTATATCATCAAACTAACAAATTCGAATTACTCAATAAACTTTCTAAATTACTCTTTCGACGTGTAGTAAAATTCATAAATTTTTCAAAAATAAATATGTTGTTTGGAATTGGTTGATCTTTTATTTAGCCGTCGTTATTTGGCTTGCGCTGCAGACGTGAACAGGAATGAGTTCGACTATTCACCGGACGTAGTTGCAAACAACTAAACAGATTAAAAAGATTGTAGTTTCAGAATTAAGATTAGCTTCCATGAGAAGCAACGGACTACTGGACTAAAACATATCCAATACGGACAACTCTAAGTAAACTACTTTACTGAAAACTACCTAATTGAATGTTAAGAGAGTGGAGTGGATTTTTGACAGGTTGTCGCTGCAGACGTACTCAGGAACTGGTTCAAACAAATACCGGTCGACACTTAAGTCATCAAACCTTCCGATGATAAATCTCCTACACATTACCAACTCTATAGAAACTCAAAAATGTTTTAAACAGCTCAAACTGACGTTCGAACATAATTCTGCATACTCAAAATACTACACTTCGAAAAGTTACTAAAACACTACTATCAACAAAAAAAAATTTCTAAAAAAAACTATCAACTCAACAACTCGGGCCCCACACGTTCGGGCGCCATTATGTAACGGGAGGAATGGGATGGTCCCGCTACAAAATAAACAAAAAATTGAAAAATAATTATATCTTCAACTTATATTCAAGATTTCTTCTTTTTTTTTTTTTTGATTGGGGAAAGAAGAAAAATAATTTATTTGATATGAAATCTTAACTCAAAAGAGAGAAAGAGAAAAGAAAAGAAAATTATAAAGATAATTTTAATATGGAGTTTATTTTCTTGAATATAAATTAAAGAATAATAATTATTAATCAAATAAATAAGGTACGATGAGAATTGGGGGGTTGTAGATGGTTACAACTGATAGTAAAAATCGATTGACCCAAAATGACCAAAGACCAAAAAGGACCAAGCACTGAACAAAACTATTCAAAATCGGACTAATACTCAAATTCTCAACATCTCCTTCATTATTATTTTTGTTAGTTTAGCGGACAGACAAATCCCTATTCCGATCCTATTTCATAAAAAGATTTGAAGTAGTAGTCGACTAGGAAAAGAGGGGGTTTGACGAGGTACTCTCAAATGTCTGCGGTTCTACAGTCACAGGCGATCTGAAAGAACTCATCACCCTCTTCTCGTAGGCAAGTACACTTCAACGTATGTCGGTGGTATATACGTAATTAAAGACACCACGGATTACTAAACCCTTCGTCTGATTCGTAATCGGGTATAGTCAGACGGTCTCAGAAAATTTCTAAACTAAGTTAACACCTAGTTTATACTCACTCGAGAATAAGTCTATCTGACTTCAGAGACACGAGAAATCAAGAAGGAAGAAAACTTCGAAGAACACTTCATAATATCACCAGAGAGTTGCTAATTCCCTTATCCATTATCAACAATAGACCTCAAATGCATTTCGAAATTATCCCTTAAATCAATCCCGTTGTTATAGGATCCGGAAACCTATTTGTTCCACCAACTTATAGTACCCTCTCTTACGATTGGGCACGTCCAAGCCTGAACGAATAGGGTGGCTACCACCGCGCCGCTGCGTCAGGTCTGCGATTTTTGCCGGGGCCGAGCTCATCGGCACAGGGAAGTGGGTGGTGCTGCAGGAGTGATAGCCGGTGTCACATTTATTAGACCTGGAGTCTTGCTGTCTGTTGACTCTGTTAATTTTGTTAAAAGCTATGCTAAAGAGCAAAGGGGCCGAGTGGCGAGGAAAGACAATAATCTTTAAAGAAACGATGATAGATTGTGAAGGTGGAAGCAGAGTGTTAATAGAAATGTCGAGATGACGGTGTAATTATCTCGAAGGATTACCTAACCCTACCCTCCTATGTCCTATTTTATCCTTGATGTCTACTAGGACCCTGTTGTGGTGGGAAATCAGGTGATGATGATTTCCCTTTAGTGTCTAACTTCCCTACCTAAGTGTCTTGTCGGAGACTAGTCCTTCAAGGCCACTACCCTTTGACATTTTCACTGACACTGATTCTATGTGAAAACGTCCCGCAAATAGTTAAATAATGATGAAGCTTGGAACAAATTTTAACTTTACCCTCACATTGTTGCGTAAATGTCGTCGGTTGCTGCTGCTATCTTCTCACTAGGATGGCTCCAGTCACGCCTCTCCACTAAACGCCTTTAGTTATCCATGGTATCTGAAATAAATTCCTTGCGAAAAGAATGAACTTCCCATAGAAAACATCTGCCTTCGTCTCAACCTTGCAATATTTAAAAACTCACGATTTCTTTCAACAAAAATCTCTTAACAATTTTTATTTCATATAATTTAATCTAACAATCTTGATAATTATTACTTTTATTTGAAATAAATTAACTCTTAATATTTCCATAAAGTTATTCATTAAATATTACAATTTACTTCTCATAAGAAATGATTTCGACAAATTTTCATAAATATTTATCTCATTAATTTCAATGGACTTTATCTTTGCTTTAATTATATTTGGAATCTATTTTATTTATAAGTATTTTATTATTCTTACTAGATTTTCAAATATCAATAAACAAATATCTCCCAAAACTAATGTTTATTCTTCATAAAATTTTCTAGTTAGAAATTCCTTTTCTATAATCTCTATACATATAACTTAAACAAAAAAACTAACTGACCTATCTCACTAAGGGTCTGTTCTGATTTTAAAAGAAGAGGAATTTTTATGTTCGACAACAAGATAAAACAAACTAAGACAATTCTTAAAGATGGTTGCTCAAAAAAAAAACTATTTTTATCAGCAAACAAAAAAAATGTTTGCAAATAAATTCAAAGAAAGTTTGTAATGAGGATTGGCGAATATATTCACAGACCCTCTACCACGTTAAGAAACGATACACTCCGATGAGTTATCGTTTTAAGACGCATATGCCTAACACGAAATTTCAAAACGTCCTGGGATCGTCCGCTTCCTTGATAATCTTGTTTAGGCCTCTTATCTTTGAATTGTTTATACAATCTTAGACAAGGTCGACGTATGACGAGCCCAGATTAACAGGACTGACTGATACTCCACCGCGACTAATGATTCATTAGCATAGAATTTAACGCGAGCTAAATCGATAGGTCAACACCTATTATACGCGATATCGAAAAATTAAAAATTGAAAATTACAAAACACAAGGTTTTGATTTATCAGAAAAATTGGTCAAAAGAATTGCGTAGGACGTCTCCACTGTTTCAAATATCCCACCCGAATGTAAAAATAAAGAATTGTTAAAAGTTTTCAAAAATAGCAATTTAAATTTTTACCAAGTGGATCAGAAGGATCTTTGTGAATGTTGGCAGGTACATCCAAACCTTACCTTAGCTGAAAAGAGCGTTTGGTTAGTTCAAAATTCAAAAAAAATGTTATTAATTAAAATTTAAAAATTTATAAATCAATAATAAAAATTTATCTACAAATAAATGGTTCGACGAGGGGAGAGTGCACCCTACCATGGACAAAACCAGATAGATGGATTCAGACAAAATAGGTACGTTATAATTTAGATTATCAAACAACTTTAATAACTCTTTTATTTCCTTTTCAGGTTTCGACGATGTGATGAAATTCACTGATGGGACCAGTGGGTGTAAATGTAGGTACATTTACTTATCAACTGACTTCAAAATTTATAAAATTAATTTCCGAAAATTTTTATGTTAAGTCTTTTCAGATCGGTTCTGATGTGACTTAATTCTTAATACACGGACTCGGACAAAAAAAAAACTATTACATTTCTCAAACAACTTTAAATTATTGTGTAGTTACCATTCATGTAGGTACCTATGTTATTACATATAAGATTGTAACTGAACTTAACTTTTTTTCTTGTACTGAAGGTTCAAGATTAAACGAATAGTTAAATTCACTTGCATTCTCATTCAAACACAAAAAAAAATTTACGTTGGCTATCTATTTCAGCCAAAAATCTCATTTACTTTACTTTAAAATTAATTCAAGTTTTCACTAGGCAACAATTTGTTCGGTATTCAAAAACCTCTAGAGTGAACTTGAATGAATTTTTCTCACAAATGTTTTTTAATTGATTTTTCCTTAAAGGTCATTTGCAACCTATGTACACTAGGATCACTTTTGGTAAATACACTTTTTATTTTTTTTTAATGTAATTACACGAATGAACTTCAAATATTTTACTAAAAAAAAACTCGACCGACGGTAAGTTATTTTCAATATCTTTAAACTTATTAATCTTTTCAGACTTAACCGACCGTAAAAATATACCGCGAACGTAGGTAGATACAGGTAAGTAAACTTTTATTCCCAACAAGACTTTAGATATATATTTTATTTTGCCGATAGATGGTTGCTTATGACAAAGCAATAATCTTATCAACTTCAATATGTTTTTGTAGGTAATAAAGAAAATTTGAAACTAATACTGTAAGTAAGTATTTTCAAACGAGAGTAATTATTTATCTTAACCCTCAAGATTCTTTAAATTTTCTTAGGTACTTCAAATTTTTGGTTTTTAATTTCGTAGGTACTTTAGGCTATGTTACGATATTTTTAAACCATAGTACCAGATTCAAAGGTATACCTATTTTAGATATTTTAAAACAGAATTATTCTCAATTTAGCACTCTTTCTTGTTTTTAAGATATTTTTCAGTTTTAAATCAGATTATTCACAATATAATATAGGGTTTATATTCAAATTTTTATGTCACCTATGTATTTTGTATGAGGTGACTTATTTTGTTTCTTAATATTCAGACCACTTTTAAAGTATTTTGAGTTCTAATAAATTCTTAAAGCAAACTATATTTTTAAGATCAGATTTTTATGTCACCTCTGTATTTTTGCGTATGGTGACCTTTTTTTTTTTTTTTTTCTTAGAGATCAGACGATTTTAAATATTAATAATTTTTCTTAAAGAATTCTTGCACGATATTGAAAAAATAAAAAAAATAATATAAATTACCATACCTCAGCCTTTATTATACATAATATACTTTATCCATCCTGTCTATAGGTGACTCCAACAGGTATGTAATTTGACTGTTCAGCTTGATGAAATGATTTAATTTTGCAATCAGGATGTATGATCAATTCTTAACTTAATTCTTAATACACGGACTCGGACGGACTCGGACAAAAAAAAAACTATTACATTTCTCAAACAACTTTAAATTATTGTGTAGTTACCATTCATGTAGGTACCTATGTTATTACATATAAGATTGTAACTGAACTTAACTTTTTTTCTTGTACTGAAGGTTCAAGATTAAACGAATAGTTAAATTCACTTGCATTCTCATTCAAACACAAAAAAAAATTTACGTTGGCTATCTATTTCAGCCAAAAATCTCATTTACTTTACTTTAAAATTAATTCAAGTTTTCACTAGGCAACAATTTGTTCGGTATTCAAAAACCTCTAGAGTGAACTTGAATGAATTTTTCTCACAAATGTTTTTTTATTGATTTTTCCTTAAAGGTCATTTGCAACCTATGTACACTAGGATCACTTTTGGTAAATACACTTTTTATTTTTTTTTAATGTAATTACACGAATGAACTTCAAATATTTTACTAAAAAAAAACTCGACCGACGGTAAGTTATTTTCAATATCTTTAAACTTATTAATCTTTTCAGACTTAACCGACCGTAAAAATATACCGCGAACGTAGGTAGATACAGGTAAGTAAACTTTTATTCCCAACAAGACTTTAGCTATATATTTTATTTTGCCGATAGATGGTTGCTTATGACAAAGCAATAATCTTATCAACTTCAATATGTTTTTGTAGGTAATAAAGAAAATTTGAAACTAATACTGTAAGTAAGTATTTTCAAACGAGAGTAATTATTTATCTTAACCCTCAAGATTCTTTAAATTTTCTTAGGTACTTCAAATTTTTGGTTTTTAATTTCGTAGGTACTTTAGGCTATGTTACGATATTTTTAAACCATAGTACCAGATTCAAAGGTATACCTATTTTAGATATTTTAAAACAGAATTATTCTCAATTTAGCACTCTTTCTTGTTTTTAAGATATTTTTCAGTTTTAAATCAGATTATTCACAATATAATATAGGGTTTATATTCAAATTTTTATGTCACCTATGTATTTTGTATGAGGTGACTTATTTTGTTTCTTAATATTCAGACCACTTTTAAAGTATTTTGAGTTCTAATAAATTCTTAAAGCAAACTATATTTTTAAGATCAGATTTTTATGTCACCTCTGTATTTTTGCGTATGGTGACCTTTTTTTTTTTTTTTTTCTTAGAGATCAGACGATTTTAAATATTAATAATTTTTCTTAAAGAATTCTTGCACGATATTGAAAAAATAAAAAAATAATATAAATTACCATACCTCAGCCTTTATTATACATAATATACTTTATCCATCCTGTCTATAGGTGACTCCAACAGGTATGTAATTTGACTGTTCAGCTTGATGAAATGATTTAATTTTGCAATCAGGATGTATGATCAATTCCAGCGATGATATGTCGTATGTTGTTTCGACAATGATGCAATATGTTTTGGATTCCCAAAATTTCTGAATGTCTGATGATTTTCTTTTCGATGTTTTCAGGCTTCCCGGTGGAAACCAGATGACGCAGACCGAGTGGTAGGTTCCGTTAACGACGTCGACACAAAAGACTTTTTGGAGCCTTGTCTTGGTCGCAGTCTCGTCCGACTCGACGAATCCCACTCGGTGCGTATCTGTTAGCGAGTGAAAAAAAATGCATTAGTATGTTATAATAAAAATTTTGTTAAAGACACATAAGTTTGTGACTTTTTTTTTTTGTAATTTTGCTAGATGACGAAAAAAAGAAGGTAATTTTTGCAAATTTGTTTAATTTTTGTAGTATTTTATTACTCCATGTGTCTGTGATCTTTGATAGATTCATAGATACGAATTTTATTTAATCAGGACAAAGAACAAAGAATTTTTATCTTCGTATTAGGAATTTTCTTTTATTTCTTTTTACCTGGTCTTTTTCGGTGATTATTTTTCTGCTTAATTGGAAGACGAACTTTGTGGTAGGATTTCTGACTAGGCGACTTGTTGCTTTGGATAGAATTCCTTTTCCTTTTAGCGTGGTGTCTTCCGAATAATTTGATCTTTTGGGGGTACGATTTTGGCGTGGTGAAACTACGACTGATAACTGGGCGACCAGCGATTTTGGTGCTTTGTTCATCAGCTAGCAACACCCGACTTTTCCTTGGATCCAAATTACTCGTGGTATTTTGTGAACACATGTGCTTTTCTGTCGGAAATTTTTTCTTGAAAAATGTGGTATCCCACATTCATAGATTTGTTTTAATATTTTTCGCTTATCTTTTTGTTTAGTTAAGGAGTTTTTATTCTTTCACTTTGAGCAGGTGCTCGTATAATTATTAAAAAAAAAATGGAAATCTTACCTGGAGTTTTATCCACTTTTGCAACTTTTTTGTTCGGCTCCACGTTCGTTTTCTTTTTCCAATTATTCCTTTTTTATAGTTTATTCTTTAGTTTTTCACTTTTTATTAGGTACTTTATGATTTTTACTTTGTCTTTATTAGTTTCACTTTAGTAATCAGTTTTTTCTTTGTTTAAACAATTTTCTTATAATTTTTTACCTTTTTTGTTACTACAAATTTATTTCGCGTCTGATATCTTCGAGGGGCAAAAATAGAATGGGGTTGTTCGGCTCGTTTACGTATCACGTTACGTACCATAGAGCTTTTACATCTGCCTTTTTGGCGGTTTGAACAATTTAAACTACGTGAAACAGACTTATTAATGAGTGTAAGTCCTTTTCGTTCTCATTAACATGATAGGTAGATTCTCGAAATTTAATTCGTCCATCTTTTTTTTCTTGTCTGTCGATACTCGTAATTATTTTTTTGTATGATTATTAAATTGTCTTCTCTCTTTTTTTCTAATAGGATTGTTGGTGCGATTATTTTCTTCATGACTTGTCCTGTTCTTCGCTGTTCATTGTTTTTGTTTTGTCATGAATAGGGTTCGGACGTGATGAAAAGATACATTTTAACTTGTTTGTACTTACTGAGTAAGTATGAGACTTATTTTATTTCCTTTATATTTTTAGGTTCGGCTGGTATTTTATCTTCTTATGAAGACAGGGTAAGTATAACTATGTACAGACATGATAGATAATTAACAGACCTATGTTTTGGATCTGTGTTTTCGTTGGGTAAGTAATATTTTGGTACTTTCAACAAAGTAAATGTTTTGATTACTTCCGCAGGTTACCTTTTGAAGTTGCTTTTTATTATCTTATTATGTTAGACTTTATAATATGTTTGCAGCTACTTTATGACTTGGAATTTTTGGATTTGTCACTACCTAAAGTTCATGTTTCGGTCTATTTATTTACAATAAAAAATATTATTTTTGCTATTTTGAGTGTTTTCATTTCTACAGGTGTTTTTCGCTAATTACTTGATGTACATAACATTTACGTAACATTGATAGATGTTTTTGCTCGACGTATCTTGTAAGAAACCTTATTTTGTCAGTCAGAAATTCTTCTTGCGTTTATTTCTAACTAGATGAGCCTTCGGAATGTACTTTTCTACGACAATATTTCATACTGGTGAGCCTAAGTACTATTAGTCGAGATACCTACTTTGTTCGCTGTCAGAGGGGTGTCTTCGCTAATCTATTATTTTCGTTGCCTACTCCTAGATGATTGTTTCGTTGTTTCGGTATTGAATTGTTGCAAGGTTGGTGTATTAAATGTTCCGAATATTTATTATAGGAACTATTTTTCCCTAGGGGCTTTACCTACAATAACTTTACCTAAACTTATTTCTTTCAGAGAAGGGATTTTATTAATTTTGCGAAAATATTTAGTAAGTCTGAAATTTTTTAAGTTGGTTTGCTTCTCTGATATTATAACAGATATCATTCATACATGTATGGATGTTTAAGGAGAATTTCGTAAGCATACTTTAATAGATGGTGAAATGGATTTTCCTACATCCTATCCATTGAGTTTTGGTAATACGGGTTCCAAACTATGCTAAAATACTCTAGAACTGACCTTACTAGAGAATTATATAAAGATTTTAATGCATTAGGATCCGAAAATTCTCTGATGTTTCTTTTGATAAAACCAAGCATTTGGTTGGCTTTGTTTATCATATAATCGTAGTGGAGTAAAAATGACAAATTTGTATCTAAAAATACTCCTAAATCTTTTTTCCTTCTAACACGCTCTAGTTTGATATTGTTGATGTCATAATCGAACGAAATTGGACTATGAACTCGAAAACACGATAATACTTGACACTTAGAAATGTTAAGAAGAAGGTGATTCCGTTGACACCACCAATCAAGTCTCATCAGATCTTCTAGAAGAAGAACACAATCCGATTCACAGCCAATTTTACGAAAAAGCTTTAGATCGTCCGCAAAAAGAAGACAATCTGAACTTTTGAAGATACCAGGTATACCATTTACAAATAATAAAAACAATAATGGCCCTAAATGACTTCCTTGCGGGACTCCTGACGGAACAGAAATTTTATCGGAGAATGAATTATAAATCTTTACTATTTGAAATCTGCCCGTTAAATATGATTTTAACCACTTAAGTAAATAAGAGTGAATGCCTAGAGAAAACAATTTATGAAGTAAAACATGATGATTTATTCTATCGAATGCTTTCGCGAAATCTGTAAAAATGATATCCGTTTGCCACCTGTTTTCCATATTAGATATAATGACATTGGTCATTAAAACTAAGTTAGTGGCGGTTGATTTTCCCGCCACAAAACCATGTTGAGAAACTGATATGTGGTCCCGAACCAATTGTGTTAGCTTATTACAAACCAATTTCTCAAACACTTTCGGTATAGCTGAAATTTTACATATTGGCCTATAGTTATTAATGAGATGCTTTTGCCCCAATTTAAAAATAGGAGACAGAAATGAAATTTTCCATTC
The DNA here is from genome assembly GCA_951217065.1 of Baccha elongata. Classification (NCBI taxonomy): domain Eukaryota; kingdom Metazoa; phylum Arthropoda; class Insecta; order Diptera; family Syrphidae; genus Baccha; species Baccha elongata. The sequence continues at coordinate 171,353 of CATNUY010000077.1, forward strand.
GTCCAGAAATTGGCCCTCTGAAAGAGAAAGAATAAAAATTTTGCATAATGGTTCAGCCAATGCAATAGCACAATTTTTTAAAAGAATAGCAGGAATCCCGTCAGGCCCTTCACTCTTACCAGCATCCAATGTGGATAGCGCTTCTTCTATTTCAATGACACTAAGTACAAGCGAGCCCATGTCAACAATTCTATCAATAGAGGGCATCTCCTGAATAGAAGGAGCATCCAAGGAATAAACAGATTGGAAATATTTTGCAAACAAATTGCATATTACAGGTACCTCACTAGCCGTTGAATCGAGGTAACTCATACTACTAGGAAATCCTATCGATTTACGCTTAGAGCTAATAAAATTCCAGAAACGGTTAGTATTTGATTTTATGTCACTCTCAACCGATAGCAGGTAGTTCCGATACATAAATTTGTTCAAACAATCGAACTCACGTTGACGATTTAAATAATTTATGTGCAGTTGCTGATTACATTTATTATTTTTAAACAATTTGTAAGCCTTATTTTTTTTATTTTTAAGATTATTCAATCTCTTGTTATACCAAGCAGGACTAGAATTAAATTTTAAGATTTTTTTAGGTACAAATAAGTCAATTGCGCCTTTTAAAATGGTTACGAAAGACGAGAAAGTAATCTTCAAATCAGAAAATGCAAAAATATCTAACCACGAAACAGATAACAAATTATCAACCATTGCATCATAGTCAGCTTTTCGAAAGTCATAAATAGTTTTATGTTTACTTACTTCTTTTTTAACATAATGATTAAAACAAATAATTCCATCAATTGCAATATGGTGTATAGAATTTTCAATGACTGGTAAATTGGACTTATCAAGACAAACAGAAAACTCGTCGTCAACAAATACCAGGTCAAGTATACGATTAAGATCATTACTATTAAGTTAATTTGAAATAAGTTAAACTTACTCAAGAAATCAATAACAAAAATATCAATTTCTGTTGAAACGTTAAACGGTACTAAACATTTATCTTGTAAGTCCAACGTCCATTCAATGTTACAAAGGTTAAAATCTCCAGCAAAAAGAATGTGTTGCGAACTTTTAAGATTTTCCAATATAGACTTTAAATTATTTAAATGAAGATTATATAAATCAATAGAACTTCTTGGAGGAATATAACTAGCAGAGACAAATAACTCTGAATTACCTATTTTCACGCAAATTATAATTTGATCAACATCCAGGTCCAAGTTTGAAGAGTTTGATGCCAAGCTTATTAAACTAAAAGCCAATGAAGAACGAATGGCCACCAAAACTCCACCACCTCTTTCCATCCCTGTCAATAATTGAGATCTATCTTTTCTAAAAATCATATAATAATTTGAGAAACATTCAGAACTTAAATGATTAACAGTTAACCATGTTTCTGTTAATATAATGATATCATACATGTAAGATGAAAATGAAACACAAATATGATCTAACCTTGTCCTTAACCCACCAACATTTTGATAATAAAATGATATATTTTCAAAACTATTTGATGGTGTCTTCGGCAAATCGGCAGCAGCAGCAGGAATTTTTGATTCGGTATCAGCATAAGATGTTATCTTAATCGACCTGGTTGGGGATCTCTGTCGTTTTTTGGATTGTTAATAAATGGCTTTACTTTAACACCCCAAGGCCATAATGAAGCATCACTCATGAAAAGTTCATAATATTCAGAAGGAACACTCAATTTAAAGTTAATGTACTTTATTTCAGAAGGAGAAATTCCTTTTGATATTAATTTAAAGCACTTAAATGCAATCGAAGGTAAATTAGAACTGGCTGCGATGTGATTAATAATATCATCGGGATGTGTATTGACATTAAATTTCGTAATATGAAGCCATTTAGATGAAGTTAGTGCAGAAAGTGAGCTACAACCTGTCCCAACAAGTTCCCGATTATTATGTATTTTTTGTCTAGATTGCCTCTGAGCCATAACAATTTTACTATTTGAAATTAAATTTGTATTTTTATTTTCAGCATTACTTTTTGTCACTACTGTAGGCTCTGGTTCAGAAATAATAATCAAAGGCTTGTCTAGGTCATCTGCTTCATTCATAATTGAGATAACTTTGTCCACAGCATCTCCTTCACTCCCGTTGGCATTGAATTCAGCAATGTTTTGCTGACGTCATCAGTATGTGTTTTTACATTTCCCTCTCTATCAACGCGGCAATCACTCAATGCAACAACATTTACGACGTCATCGTCACTTGTTGAGGTTTTGTTTTTGTTCACTTTATTTTCTCCTTCTTGATCAAATAAATCGACGGAGGTACAATGACCTGTTGCAGCGGTAAAACCTATCCCAGATGTAGAAGCACAGCATAATTCGTCATCATTTCTATTATCATCCACGATAATATTATGAGAGAGATCATCATTGGTGTTCATAATTGATTTACTGCTGCTAAGGCTTTTGTCATTGTCTGAGCTCGCAGACATTGTTAAAGCGCTAGATGCAAGTGAGGGGGCAGCGGCTGCTATGTTATGGCAATATACGATGTTAGAATGCGTCGATGAATTTTCGGGCGGATGAAAGGGCATACAATTGGGAGAAAAAGAAAGCAAGTTAGCACCGTTGGTTTTAGCAATAGAAGGCAAATTAAGTGCACTGTTTTTACTAATGGTAGCAGGGGAGTTCATTTTTTTTGATATGTTTATAGAAAGTTCAGTGACCTTTTCTTTATTTTTAATTTTGCTTCGCGTTATTATTCCTTCATCAATATTATGCACTTCACTATTATTGTTATTATTGTTAATATTGTTAGCATTATTAAACAGGAATAAATTAGGGAAGTCAATTTTAAGAACACTTATGTTATGATTTAAATTAACAACGAGTGTCTCCAAATCCATAAGTTGTTAAGATAAACGGTTTGAATAACACTTTTTGCATTTAAAACAGATATTTTTATTAGATTTAAGAATATTAAATTCAGATTTTTTTATTTTAGCGCAGGCTAAATGCACCAATGAATTGCAAATACCACACGAAATTGAATCGATGGATTCGACTTTATTACGAATAAAACAATTTTGCATGATTAGGAATATTGGGATGTTGGTATAAGAAACGACCGTCGCGATTGAAAGCTAAAGAAGAAGTGAGTAATGATAGGTCTCATGAGTTTATGGTATCAAAACGGCGCATCAAGCGCTAATTGGGTTTTATTCTAGTTGAATAGCCGCCGTTCCTACCTACCTACCTTACGTTGAAAAGAATCAAACATGGCACCAGCAGCCGTCTGCTTGTTTGACATTACTATAAAATAAGCGTACGTCGTAAAACATATATTCAATACAATATAAATGAGGCATATAAATAATTTGAAAGAAAAAAAAGAAAATATATTTATTACTTAATATGAACATACAAATAGGATTTAATAATATAAAAAATATAAATTTTTAATTACTTAGCTTTAATATAAACATTATAAGTAGATAAGTTATCAATGATTTCCATATACAATTGAGTTCAAGAAAATCGTTTGCCATTAAGATAGAGTGTTTACGTTCGAAGTTTAAATAATAGAGAAATTTTCTTGTAGTTAAAATCATATTTAAAATAATTGAGACCACAAAGATTATGGCTCAGCTGAGTATAAGACTGTGCTCGAAGAATTATTTCCTTGTTGTTTAAACTCATTTCGCTGTATCAAGTTTTGCTATAATCATATAAAACGCATTTTTGAGATATGAAATATCAACTACTTCATCCAGCCTTAACGGTCTAATGGATTTTCTTCAAACTTGGTCTATCTATAGCACTTTTTAATGATTCCCTAGAGGACAAAGGAGATGGCCCATTTTTTTATGGAGCCTGGGCCCAGAGAGTACATAGTTTAGATAGGTATGAAATGAAAGCTGGTGTTGAGCTCTATGAATATCAAATATTTTAAAAATCGGTGTTTTCAAGATATTTGAACTTGAAGTTGGCGAGCCAAAAGTCAGAGAATTCGTTTAAAATAATTTCGTTAGAGGTGCTTTATTCGGCTGTTTTCTTGAGAAAATCAGTGATGACGTATACTTTTTTTTGCACCACTGCAATCTTTGATTGATAAATAAATGTACATTACAACAACCTTACCTCACAAGTCATCTTATAAGTTAAAAGAACCCTTTTAGTCCAGTCGATATATCGAAAATAATGGGGATGGGTGATGGGTGAAATATTTGGAATTTCACAGGTTGTTTGGTGGTAAACTAGGAAGACTCTCCTAAGTTTTTGACCTGAAATACACCTTGGTAACAGAGGAAGGGCAAAAAACCACAATTTTTTCTGACTTTTTTCAGTTTTTCGACTATATATTAGACAAAGCACATTTTTTGTACTAAATTGCAAAACAAAGTTAAAGAAAATTGAATTTTCTAAAAACTTGTTGGTAAACCAGATCCGTAGGCCAAATATTAATGGAGGTACAGAAAATTTATCTTGGGGTCTGCTGAACCCTATGCAGTGTGTTTTGTACTGTAATTCATTTTCTTTTTATAGGGTTATTACAGTAATTTGTAAAAAAAAAGGAGAGCGAGTTTTTTGGGTTTTATTTCCCCCGCTTAAACGGGAGGGACAGTTTTCAAAACAAAAAAAAAATTATTTTTCAAGAAATGCGATAAAAAATCTTTTATAAAAAAGAAAACAATAGAAGAGATTTCTGGATTTTCAAAAAGGTATAACATAACATTTTTTTCTCTTTTAAGTTTTTTTTTTGTTTTGAAAACTACCTCTCTCGGTTAAGTGAGGGAAAATAAAACCCACGTCAATTACGATTTTTTTCTTATCACGACCCAACCAAACCGCTCTCCTTTTTTTACAAATTATTGTAGTAACTGTAATAACTGTAAAAAGAAAATAAATTATAGTACAGAACACACTGTATAGGGATCAGCAGACCAACAAATTTTTTGGAAAATTGAATTTACTTTAACTTTGTTACGCAATATGGTACAAAAAATGTGCTTTGTTTAAGAAATATAAGCGGAAAATTGGGGTGCTTCGTAGTGTACCACCAAACAATCTGTGAAAGTTTCATTAAGTTCCGAATATTTTCCACACATCCCCATTATTTTTGTTATATCGACTGGACTAAAAGTGTTCTTTTAATTTATAGGGGCCAGTAATAGCTATAATTGAAACTCATCATTGAATTCAATTTCAAGGCAAACTATCCAACATTGTTGGTGTTAATTGATATTAAAATGAAGGTAATGAATTATAGAGTTTTTCTATAAAAAAATTACTCAATTTGATCTTAATTCGAGTAATAATATCACTTTTGTGATTTCAATGATCATTGAAATTTCAAAACAAAAGTGTTAATATTTCGTGAACTTAGTCCAAATTGCGAAGTTTTTTTAATAGAAAAATTCTATTATTCATTATTTAATTTTAATACCACTTAAAATAAACATTGTTGAATAATTTGCCTTAAAATTAAAAGACAATTTTCAATGATGAGTTTCAATGATAGCTATAACTGGCCCCATAAGATGACATTCGTTTGAGGTAAGATAGTTGTAATGTACAGAATATTATTGGTTATCAATCATAGATTACAGTGGTGAAAAAAAAAGTATACGTCATCACTGATTTTTTTTATACGGCTGATAAAGCACCTCTAACGATATTATTTTAAAGAAAGTCTGAACTAAATATATTGAAAAAATATTGATTTTAGGAAAAAGATATTAGTATCGTTTGAAAGGTATTTTGGTGATCTTTTTTTTATACCTTAATAATTTTTCTAGATACTATACTTCAGAAGCCTTGAGCATTTGTTTAGAAAAAAATACCGAATTTGCCAACTTCAAGTTCAAATATGTATTTTTCATATTTGAAGCATTGTTAGTATGACTGCATTTCAGGTGTTTTGCTTAAAATGCACATAACGGAGATTGGTTGTTAACGGTTTTTACCAATTTGGCCTACCACTTAATTTAGACATTTAACACAAAATGACATTTAAAGTTTTTGGCTAAACAACTGTTTTATGATAGCTACCATCATACTACTTGATCTCACGTCTAAGCCATTTTTTGATAGTTTTCGCATTTCAACATACCTTAGTACATTTTTTTTGTAGTCACATATTTTGTTACAAGATCAAGTTTGTGTGATATAGTAGTGCATCTTATTTATATATATAAAATGTTTTTGTTATAATACAAATTCTATATACCTCCATTGAAAAAATTAATAAATATAGAATAATAAATAAAAATAGTTTCAACTAAGTAGAAGACTTAGCATTAAATTTAGTGGACTTGTTGAATTATTGATTCAAATTAGCTTTTTATGGCCTTTAGTCCATGAAAAAATGGCGTTTCGTGCGGATGCTCACTTTGCACTCATCAGTTGACGACGAGTGAGCACCTTGTCAATACGCAAATTTCCGCTTGTTTCAGTTCAACTTACATAACTTTTTTGACAAAAAGCTAAAGTGAACTATATCCAACAAGATCACGATTGCAATCATTAAGCTGGAAGTGTTTACCCGTGGCCTGGTTAAAGTTATATATAAAATGTTTTTGTTATAATACAAATTCTATATATCTACATTGAAAAAATTAATAAATATAGAATAATAAATAAAAATAGTTTCAACTAAGTAGAAGACTTAGCATTAAATTTAGTGGACTTGTTGAATTATTGATTCAAATTAGCTTTTTATGGCATTTAGTCCATTAAAAAATGGCGTTTCGTGCAGATGCTCACTTTGCACTCATCAGTTGACGACTTATTTATACTTACGTTGACGTAAAATATCATTTTTTTCTCTTTTTAGCCTCAAAAAAATAAGTCAAGGGTGAGTATCGAAGAATTTAATTTAGTTTTTGTTTAAATCCTTATAAGATATATTTAGATTAAGAATTTGTTGATATTTCTAATTTTTATTTTTATTTGTTTTAAATTGTGGAGTCCATTTCACATTATCTTTTTTTATTTTGTAAATCTCTCATGTAGCTTGCCGCAACGCGAAGCAAAAGTATACAACCCAGTCATGCATTTCATTTTTATTTTATTTAATGTTGATAAGGCTCATTTGCAACAACTATAGAGTTGATTTAGTTTTTTGGGTACATCGTTTTCCTATATCTATATGTATAGGTATGTTGATGCTGTTAATCTAATTAATCCTTGCATTTTATTGCAAAAACAAGCATCAGGGAGAACGAATTACGACAGAAATATTGCATGTATCCTCACCAGCACATCTACCATTCAACAACATCAACAAATAACGTAGCAGAGATGAGGGATTATCAACAAAAACTGTAAGACATGAATAAAATCTCAAAAGATAAAATAGAAATAATAATAAGGAAACCAAACAAAACATATACAAAACTTTATTAAAACATAATTCTAATGCAATGCAAATTACATATGTATGAGTTTTATTTTTATTCTTGCACCCAAGAGGCGCTTATTATTCAACTTAGATTTATGAAAAGTGAACATAATGGATGCACTTTGGAAAGCAGAAGCATTTATTTATAATCATCCAGCTGCTGATAGTTCGTCTAATAGTATCGTTTCGAATTCTGAAATTAAATAACAGAACGCTTGAAAGGATGCTGTCGGAGACAAAAAAAACATAGGTCCTTTTAGTTTTGCTGAAAAATTGGTTGTGAATAAGATAAAAGGAAAGTTATAAAAGATATAGAGGGAACAGTGGCGTAACTACGGGGGGGTCAAAGGGGCGTTTATTTTATTTGAATAGTCTAATAAGATAAAGGTTATAATCATTAATAAGTCCGGGTATGTTTATTGTTCTAAACCTAAGCATGAAAAGACCAAACCCTCCTAACTTATAATTAGGGTATCATCATCATCATCGGCTCGACAACCGGGGTCCGGTCCTGGCCTCCTTCAACAAGTCTCTCCACCTATCCCGGTCTCGAGCCGACGCCATCCAGTTGCGCACCCCAAGGCTCCGGGCGTCCTGGTCTACGCCATCTCTCCAGCGCAAGCAAGGTCTACCACGCTGTCGTCTGCCATAGAATGTACCACAAAGAACTTTCCGAGCAGGTTCCTCTTCGCTCATGCGAGCTAGGTGCCCTGCCCACCGAAGTCTACCGAGCCTAATTTTTGTCACGATATCTGCTTCAAGGAAGTTTGCGTACAACTCATGATTGTACCGTCTTCGGAATCGTCCTTCCTCACATATGGGGCCAACAATTCTCCTTAAGACTTTTCTCTCGAACGCTGCTAAGAGGTCAGAGCACCCAAGTCTCGGATCCATATGTGAGTACTGGCAGGACCATGGTCCTGTACAGCAGTAGTTTTGAAGTTATGGTGATATTTCTGGATTTGAAGAGCTTTGACAGACTGTAGTAGGCTCTGTTGGATTTGAGAAGCCGCCCGCGTATTTCTTCTTCTATATTGTTATCGGCTGCTACTATTGACCCAAGGTATTTAAATGATTGCACCACTTCAAATTCGTGCTCCGCTACCTTGATTGTTTGACCAACTGTTCCTCTCGCATTCGACGCCACCATGTACTTTGTTTTACCTTCACTAATGTGCAGCCCCAGATTTTGTGCCGCCTGCTCGATCTGGATGAAGGAATCGTGTACAGCTTGCTTGGTTCTTCCGATGATGTCGTCTGCGTAAGCCAGTTTCTGGCTGGACGATGGTCCCTCTTGTTGCCGTGCCAGAGTCACGGATTGCTTTCTCCAACGCCAGGTTGAAGAGGAGGCTGGCCAAACCATCCCCTTGTCGGAGTCAATTAAAGATGTTGATTGGTCTGGATAGCAATCCGGCTATTTTTACTTGGCTTGTTACGTTGGTCATGGTCAACCTACATAGTCGTGTTAATTTATTTGGGATGCCGAATTCTCTCATGGCTTTGTAAAGTTCTACCCTGGCTATGCTATCATAGGCGGCCTTAAAGTCTATAAACAGGTGGTATGTTGGGATGTTAAATTCTAGACATTTTTCCATCGCCTGCCTAAGGGTAAAGATCTGATCAGTTGTTGATTTGCCTGGAATGAAACCACACTGATATTGTCCGATGATGGTTTTAGCGTATGGGGTTATCCGGTCTTGTAGGATAGAGGAGAGTATCTTATAGGCGGTACTCAACAACGTGATACCTCTATAGTTGCTGCACGTTGTGACATCTCCTTTCTTATGTATGGGGCATATTATACCTTTTCGCCAGTCTTCTGGCATTTCTTCATGCTCCCACACGTGCACTATAATATCATGAATTGTCTGACGTAGAGCTGGCACACCGTGTTGAAATAATTCGGCTGGTATACCATCAGCTCCCGGGGCTTTGTTTTTCTTTAGCCGATCTATAGCCTTCTCAACATCTTCTATGCTTGGTGACATAGGGTATTCGTCTTGAAGCAGTGGAGCCTCCACTTCTGCAGTGAGTTGACCATTTAGCAATTCATTAAAGTACACTTCCCATCGCTCCAGTATGCTTTGTGGATCGGTGATCAGATTTCCCTCTCCGTCCTTGCAGTATGTGCAGCGTGGTGTGTACTGCGTCATGTTTCGGACGGATTGGTAGAACTTCCGCGCCTGGTGCGGACCTCGCTCTCGGCTTTTTTCTATTTCACAGATTAAGTTCTTCACCCAGGCTGATTTTTTCTGTCTGCGAAGCCGTTTTTCTATTCTTCTGAGCTCTTTATATTCTTTTTCGCGTGCCCGCGTTCTATGAGATTATTGCATTGCTCGGTACTCAACATTCTTACATTCAGTCGCTAGCATGCATTCATCATCAAACCAGTCGTTCCGATTTCTACGACTGCTGCCTAAGATGGAGTTGGCAGTACTAATGACAGTATTCTTAAGGCGTGTCCACTTCTCATCTACGCCCAGCATACTGGCTCCAGGACTTACTCTCCCTAAATCAAGTGATTCTAGGGCGAGTCCTTACGCATTACCAAAGGTGTTACTGGCATTTTCATTGCGCAGGGCGGCCGTGTTGATTCGAACCTGATCGGCGGATGCAATACGTCTTCGCAAGGCAATCCGCCCTCGGAAGACTATACCAACAAGATAGTGATCCGAGTCGATATTGGCGCCTCGGTACGTTCGTACCGTCATCACAAGTTCGAGTAGTGGCGACGGTCTATCAACACGTGGTCTATTTGGTTACGAGTGACTCCATCAGGTGATACCCAGGTGGCTTTGTAGATATCTTTTCGCAGGAACCTGGTACTCGCAACGACCATGTTTTTCGATGCTGCCAATTCTAAGACTCGAAGTCCATTGTCATTAGTGTTCTTATGCAAACTATGGGTGCCTGCGTAATGCCTGAATACCGGCTCCCGACTAATTTTTGCGTTCAAATACCCAAGGATGATCTTTACGTCATACCTGGGACAGGCATTGAGGGTCCTCTCGACTTGTTCGTAGTAAGTCTCTTTATATAATTAGGGTATAACTAACCTAAATAGCATTTAATTTTCCTTTTACTACTAAATTTCGCTTAAAGAGCAAATATTATTTATACTTGAATTACAGGGAAAACAAGAATGAATATTAATTTGCTAATTACAAAAATATTATAATATCGCCTTCATAAGGGTATTTGTTTTGCATATATAAGTACAAATCAAAATCCAAAAGACTATTTTATAAATGAAAAAAAAAACAAAGTTGGTTACCTACGGGTACAAAATGCGCATAATAAATGCCAGCATACTATGGGGTGGTAACTTGGACCAAAACAAAGACAAAAGAAACGGTTTATGAGTGCATCCACCACTAAGGATATCACATAAATGTGATCTTTAAGTCCAAACATAAGTAGAAACCCCCAAAAAGGCAGTTTTCTGGGACAAAAGTAACTTTAATTTTGTTTTATAAACTAAAACATGTAGTAACATTGGGTTTTCAGAATTTGGCTTAAATATAATAAAAGCGTTGAAGTTTGGTAAAAAAAATTTCAGTTGATAGTGCAATATTAAAAAAAAATCTAGATATTTGAAAACCAAAAAAAGCATAATATTTTGTTTTGAAATTTAGACTGTGAATTTCAACTTACTCCATAGGGCAAGAACCTATTGGTTTTGGTGTAAAAAAAACTCGATGTAATTTGGTATATCCCTTAAGTAAGTTATTTAATACAAACGCTTAATAATAGCTTTATCTCACGTTTAGGCTGATATTTGCTTCTTATAATTTAAATAGAAATTTAATAATAAATTAAATAATTCCTTTTCATATCACTTTTTATAAAATTTGCTAAAACTACATTTTATAAAGTTTCAATCCAAAATCCAAGAATGCAGAAAATTTTGGTGCATTAATGTAATTTTACCAAAAAAAAATTCTAAAATCGTTATAGCGGTTTTAAAATAATTCGATATTTACTTAATAATTTTTATAAAAAGGTTGTTTAAAAATTTTAAGTACGCCAATATTAAATGCTAAATGAAGGCATTTATTGTACAAACAATAAAATTTGTTTAATGAAGAGTGGTGATCTGGTGGTTTAATAATAGTTGTAGTTATTTTGACAGGCTTACAGATCTCTAATTTCCGAATGCAAATAAGTAAAAGAAAACTATTTCATTCTTTCCCGACGTTTCGTTGGGTATTTTCCAACTTTTTCAAGGGATTTTAAAATTTTTATTTAACTGAAAAAAAAACAAAATTTATAAACACAATGTTTGAATTTAAAATTTAAAAAAAAATAAAAACTATTTTTCCTTACTTTTACATTTAACAATTTTTGAATTATTTATAAATTTAATTTTAATTTTAATTTTAATTTACACATTAACAAAATGGAGACTAAATACAAAATGAATAAATAAATAATACGAACTTTTAACACTGCAAACAATAAACAAGAACTTAAATGCTATTATCACAGAACTTTTTTTATTGCCACACTGTAATTAGATTTAATATTGTCTTTGTCCTCTTTGGTGTTCATAACTTTCGTCAGTCTTTCTTGTATACGTAAGCTTTCAAGTGTTTACCTCGTGTTTTCTCTTTTTTCCTTATCTAGAATCTTTACGTTATCAAAATCAGCTGTGTGGCTGGTCTCTTCTATATGCTGTGATAAGCCTGTTGTTGTTTTTTTCCTTTTGATGTCAGCTCACTCCTAGTGCCCTTTTCGTCGTTCCTATGTACACACGATCACAAGTGCCTTCGTCATTACCTTTGCATGCAATTTGGTAGACAACGTTATGTTGTTGTTGCATTTCTATAGGAGTTTTTGTATTAGAAAAAAGCTTTCTTAGAGTGCAGTTTGATTTATAGGCAAACGTCATGGTCGTGTTCTCTGGTTTGATTATTTCGTGTAGATTCTTGGAGTTTGTGAGGTTCGGTATGAAGGGAATGCTGAAGAATGTTTTAGTGTTACCAGTTTCGTTTTCTGTTCTTTTATTATTATTGTCTTGTTTATTATTAATTTGATTTATTTTATTGTTAATTATTTCATTTATTATATAATTTGGATAACTATTATTTTTTAAAATGTTTTTAATTTTTAATATGTTTTCCTTATGAAATTGTTTGTCGCTTATGTCAAGTACTTTGTTGGTGAAATTTGTTGCCGTGTTAATTTTTTGATTCATAGGTTGCGTTGAATGGAAGTTTATCATCCTACCTGATGACGTTTCTTTCGAGTACCAGTCAAAAATTATTTTGTTGTTTTCGCGATGAAGCTTTGCGTCTAGGTATGGTAAGCACCTGTTATTTTCCATTTCGATGGTGAATTGTAATTTTTTATGAAAATTATTTAATGCTTTTAGTATTTTATCTGTATCTTGTTTTTTGATTATTGCGAAAATATCGTCTACGTATTTTACCATAAATTTTATTTGTATATTGTCTTTTTTTAAATCGTCGAGGGTATTGTCAAGTAAATAGTCAAGTACGATGTCAGCGATGGTAGGTGAGAGTGGGTTCCCCATAGGCATTCCAAATGTTTGTAGGTAGGTTTTATCTTCAAATTTGAAATAATTGTTGTCCTTCAAACAGAATTCTAAAATTTTTAAAAATTGTTGTTTCGGTATCTGTGTTGTTGGTTTGATGTTTTCCCATTGTTTTAATATGATTTTTATAGCTATATAAGTGGGGATGTTAGTGAAAAGGGATATAGCATCAAATGACACCAGTATGTCTTCCTCCTCCAATATTATGTCTTCTAATTGTTGTTTTAGTTGATATGAGTTTTTAATATTGTAGTTTGGTGATATAATATTTTTTAAAATTTCACCAATATGTGTCGATAGTTTGTAACATGGAACATTATATGACGAGGATATGGGTCTTAGAGGTAGACCAATTTTATGAATTTTCGGCAAACCATACAATCGAGGTGCCATCGCCGCCGAACAAAAATTTTAAAAAATATTATATCACCAAACTACAATATTAAAAACTCATATCAACTAAAACAACAATTAGAAGACATAATATTGGAGGAGGAAGACATACTGGTGTCATTTGATGCTATATCCCTTTTCACTAACATCCCCACTTATATAGCTATAAAAATCATATTAAAACAATGGGAAAACATCAAACCAACAACACAGATACCAAAACAACAATTTTTAAAAATTTTAGAATTCTGTTTGAAGGACAACAATTATTTCAAATTTGAAGATAAAACCTACCTACAAACATTTGGAATGCCTATGGGGAACCCACTCTCACCTACCATCGCTGACATCGTACTTGACTATTTACTTGACAATACCCTCGACGATTTAAAAAAAGACAATATACAAATAAAATTTATGGTAAAATACGTAGACGATATTTTCGCAATAATCAAAAAACAAGATACAGATAAAATACTAAAAGCATTAAATAATTTTCATAAAAAATTACAATTCACCATCGAAATGGAAAATAACAGGTGCTTACCATACCTAGACGCAAAGCTTCATCGCGAAAACAACAAAATAATTTTTGACTGGTACTCGAAAGAAACGTCATCAGGTAGGATGATAAACTTCCATTCAACGCAACCTATGAATCAAAAAATTAACACGGCAACAAATTTCACCAACAAAGTACTTGACATAAGCGACAAACAATTTCATAAGGAAAACATATTAAAAATTAAAAACATTTTAAAAAATAATAGTTATCCAAATTATATAATAAATGAAATAATTAACAATAAAATAAATCAAATTAATAATAAACAAGACAATAATAATAAAAGAACAGAAAACGAAACTGGTAACACTAAAACATTCTTCAGCATTCCCTTCATACCGAACCTCACAAACTCCAAGAATCTACACGAAATAATCAAACCAGAGAACACGACCATGACGTTTGCCTATAAATCAAACTGCACTCTAAGAAAGCTTTTTTCTAATACAAAAACTCCTATAGAAATGCAACAACAACATAACGTTGTCTACCAAATTGCATGCAAAGGTAATGACGAAGGCACTTGTGATCGTGTGTACATAGGAACGACGAAAAGGGCACTAGGAGTGAGCTGACATCAAAAGGAAAAAAACAACAACAGGCTTATCACAGCATATAGAAGAGACCAGCCACACAGCTGATTTTGATAACGTAAAGATTCTAGATAAGGAAAAAAGAGAAAACACGAGGTATACACTTGAAAGCTTACGTATACAAGAAAGACTGACGAAAGTTATGAACACCAAAGAGGACAAAGACAATATTAAATCTAATTACAGTGTGGCAATAAAAAAAGTTCTGTGATAATAGCATTTAAGTTCTTGTTTATTGTTTGCAGTGTTAAAAGTTCGTATTATTTATTTATTCATTTTGTATTTAGTCTCCATTTTGTTAATGTGTAAATTAAAATTAAAATTAAAATTAAATTTATAAATAATTCAAAAATTGTTAAATGTAAAATTAAGGAAAAATAGTTTTTTTTTTTTAAATTTTAAATTCAAACATTGTGTTTATAAATTTTGTTTTTTTTTTTCAGTTAAATAAAAATTTTAAAATCCCTTGAAAAAGTTGGAAAATACCCAACGAAACGTCGGGAAAGAATGAAATAGTTTTCTTTTACTTATTTGCATTCGGAAATTAGAGATCTGTAAGCCTGTCAAAATAACTACAACTATTAATAAAATTTGTTATTATTGTTGTTATATTCAAATATTAAGGTTAGGAAAAAATTGGAGGCGGAACAAAACAGCATACTTAAAATCGCTTAGAAAAAGGTTGAAGCTCCAAATGCGTTTGAAAAAACAAACAAACATAATATCTCGACCTGTGTCGTCAGTAGTCATAAGCGGTGGAATGCGTAGTGCATACGACTTCGAAGACTGAGCAAATCTGATAATGCGTGGGTTCGAATCTCATGATGTGCCTGTGAAAAGTTTTTCATAATAAAATTGGATTAAAGTTCGGCACCATTAATAAGGAGAGTGATGATGGGAATTGGCGCTCCTTGAAATAGCTATATCTTCAGCCAAAAATAAAAACGACTAATAAAATTCGTAAACGCATAAATAAAATTCGTTTAAAAATTGGTGGTAGCACCTTTAAGTTGTGTTGTTGTTCAAAACATTCAATAAAATTTGTTATTCAAGCCGTTCTTGAAATACTGAATTTACCAAAAAATAATAAAATACTTATCAAGTCATCTATACAATGCTAGTTTTAAAAATGATAATATGGTGTGGCTGCCCTTGCTTATTACAAAGAACAACACCCTAAAAGGTATCGCAGTTTTCTTGTCTTTCTATTATATAGTCATATCTATATATATATAGATTTTTTTTTTTGCATTCAAACAAAATTTTTGCTCCCCCCAGAAAAAAGTCCTAGTTACGCCACTGAGAGGGAAGAAGAATAAGCTGGGTATGTATAGGTATCTGTTGAAACTTGAGTGGATAAAACGAGGATGAAGGAATTTATTTATTTATATATGAAAAATGAAAGATCCAGAAGGAATGCCTCTGCAAAGATATACTATATAGATTTATGATAGAATCAAAGAGATGAATATTATGCATAATGACATGTTGAACTGAATGACCGAAGATAAATAAAAAAATCAGCTCCTAAGCCAGTAAAAATAAAAGAATTTCAAACAAGATACATTTTATCCAGCAGCGCTTTTATTATTTAAAAATATTATTTCGAAGAAAAATAAACAATTTTGCTTATCGCACTCGCACAGATTGCAACGAAAAGTATTGAAAATATAATAAATACGAGTTCTTGGTATACTTCAGCTCGATATAGTTTGTTCAAACTAAGAACTTTTATTGAATTTCATTCTCAAAATTAAATTCAATTATTTGTTTTACATCCCCTGAAAAATTTATTTTGTTTATTTATTTATGTTTTAATTAAGCTATTCAGAATTTGTTTTGACAGAAAACAACAAAATAATACACAGCAAACAACGAGTTTAACTGCTTAAATTAAAAATTCGTTCTAAATAACAAATCGCGTACCTATATGAGTTTATTCCACCGAAAATTATATGGTACGATATGAAGTATACAACTTTTAAGATTTTCGGGGTCGTTAATACTTGAAATTTCGGGATTATCTGCGTTACAATAGATATATAGTGATTTCAATCATTATTGAATATTTATATTTATAGAGGAATCAAGATAGTTTCAAACATTCAGAGGTAGATGTTGCTAAATGAGAATATCAGGAAATTATTGCCGTGTAACAAAAAAATAATCAAACCAAACGAAATAACTTTCTTCTGAATATTTCATTTTGATTAAATTTTGTAAGATTGAATTCTTGCTAACATTGATTTTTTTTTCAGAAGAAGCTTGTGTAGCTGCCATAGTTTCATTTGTTTAACAACTATTTCTCAGAAAGCTGAACCCGTTTGGACAAAATTTAATATGCTTCTGAGCTTGAATATTAGATAGGTACTGCATCTTAAAATTTTGAAAGTAGGATTTAAAAAAAAAAATTGTTTTGAATGTTTATTATTTTATTTTCCGAATATACAAGAATTATACCTTATTCTTGTTTCAATTTTGTTGAAAGTGGTATTATAATATTTCTTATTAAATTGAATATGATTTTGACGAAATTAAATTTTCTGAAAGTTATGTTAAGCCTGATTCAGCAAGCATTTTAAAGAAAAGGTAGTAAACAAAAGTAAAAAATTGAAATGCGTACTTTTGGTACCTACATACATATATGTATGTACAGTGTACACTGCTGGTCACTTTAATAGATTCAACTTTTGTTGCACCTTACCATAAGCCTCTCTTCATATCCAATACAATAACTCAATTTTGTTTCACGTGAACTGAAATATTAGTCTGAAAACTAACTGCTATTCCTAAAAAATTACTTTATTGAATTCATTGACAAAAAGAAGCAAAATATTTGATTCATTTGAATAGGTTCAACATCTTTGGTTCGCTCTCGTATTTTTAATTGTACGAATTCGGGAAGTCCAATACATGTAAGCATTAAAGGAGATATTCTGTTATATAAATAATTTGAAAATATATTTTTTTGAGAAACTGCTCAAAGCCATTACAGAGGTAAGGGACAAATTCATGATATTTAGAAAACTCAAATATCAGTATTTAGCTTAGTTTATACTGTATCAAGAAAAAGCGGGAGATGCAGTGCAGACCTCAAGAATAGACCCATAATAATAGTTTAAGAAAGATTAATTTATTGATTACAACTGAACGTTAAACAGAGTTTACATTTTTTGTTTAACTCGTCCGGTGAAATCCGAACTTAAGTTCAGTTGAACGTCCATTTAACTAGATTTTATGAAAAGAAGAAAGAAGCATTTATCATTATCAACTATCTTTCCTTGTCTTTCTTTACTCTCTCTTAGACAAAGAACACGGGAAAAAAACAACAAATATATTTTTTTGTTGACAAACATGTCAGATTTCTTTTGTTGCGTCTCTTATTGTTCGCAATAAATATAAATAAATATATTTCCTCGTCGCCAATCCTTAAAATCTTTTTCACAAATTCATTATACTTTAAAAACACAATTTTTTTAGTGAGAACTATTTTCTGAAACAAAAGTAATGTTTTGCAACGTTGGAAATAAATTTTCTTGAAATGTCACTCGGAGAGTGTTTCCAGAAGCTAAACTGAAATTTAAACGGCAGAATACTTTCGTTAAACTTAACTACAAATGAACGTCGTTCAATGTTAAAAAGCGCAAGCTTTTTAACATTTTGCAAACCTATTCTTTTATTTCTTATTTGCAGAATTTTGTTAAGAAGAATTTTGTAAAGCAGAATTTCGAAAAGCAGGATTTTGCAAAGCAAAATTTTGAAAGTAGAATTTTGACCTCGGCATAATTTCAACCCCAACCCTTTGTAATTCTTAACAGTAAACATTTTCATTCATCAATTAGTAGGATATATGTATAATTTTACTTGCTCAATAGGGCAAGAATTGGTTTCATGTTAAAAAAAAAATAGAGGTTTTAATCAAACCTGACATGCGGTTCGTCGGTCTGTCTGTGCGGATCTGCGGATGTTCAATTGTATGTTCAACGAGCTACAGCCTAAACGGTTGAACGGATTTTCTTCAAACTTCGTGTGTAGTACTTTTTTTTTATTCCCTAGAGGACAAAATTGAATTTTTGTCTTAGCCCAGCTATAACGGGTACCTCCCATATAACGGTTTTAGTTTTTCTAAATTTTCTCGATAATGGCGCAAAGTACACGAAGTTTAAAGAAAATCCGACTAACCGTTTAGGCTGTAGATCAGCCACAGACAACCGCACATCCCTACATCCGCACAAACAGACCGACGGACGGCATGACGAAACCTACATTTTTGGACTTCTTTATCATCGTAATGTCAGGTTTGCTTAAAACCTCGATTTTTTTTTGCACAAAACCAGCACTTGCCCTATTGAGCAAGTAAACGGTTTTCGGAGCAAACAAAAGGAAGAACTTTTCATTTATTTTTGATACATATCTCTAAGACTAAGAAACATTTTAGCACCTAATTTTTTGAATTTTATTGAAAATTATTATGAGTGTTGAATATTATTAAAATATTTAACTAAACAATTCAAAAATTTGTAAAAAAAATTAAAACAAAATATTTGTATATTAAGTTAAGAGTTTGATTTTTTTTTCTTAAAACCCTTTGCTGAAACAACTTGATTCAAACTTAAAAAACAATCATATGATCTTAACTTTAAAAAAAATATATAAAATCATCGTGTGTGCTTTAGTTTGTTATTAATATTTTTTTTCTATTTTAAGTATTTTTTTTTTAAATTAAACCCAAACGGGAGGAGATAGACCCCCCACCCATTTAATTTATTTTTTAATTAAACTTACCTTTTATTCGATTATACAATTTTGTCTTAATTTCTTAAAAGACACGAACAAATTATTTTTGACGAAAAACACTAAAAACACAAAATCAGAGTGAAAAAACTGAAATGCTTTGACGAGGAAGAGTTCAAAATTCTAAAAGGAAGTGTTATTACCTTTAATTTGACATCAAATTCATCCTCTAACTCGATGAGTAAACACGCCCCCCCCCCCCAAAAAAAAATGGCCACTTTTTAACCTCCTTCCGTCAATCGCTCCAGGATGAGGGCGGGAAGAGTTGTCTTTTTTGTATCTATGTGGCGGTGCAACAGTGGCTTAAGGCTCAGAGCTACCAACCATTGTGAGTCAATTAATCCCGACCAGAAAATGATATGATAGAAGCCGCTTAACGACAGCCAATGAAAAATCGACACATCGCCAATCCCGTTTTTCAACCAAAAATTAAAAAAGATGATGATGACTTTTTTCTTGGGCTTGACACAGTATCTCGACGCCTCGCCACGATTTAACTTAAGCTATTAAATAAATTAATTAATAATAGTCTCATTCTTTTATTTTCTTGGTTTTAGCAACCAAAGTGGTGACCCCGACGAACGCGATGGCAGAAAACGAAGGACAAGAAGCTCGCAACGATGAATCCATAGAACAACCCGAGCAAGGGGAGGTAGCAGCAAACTATTACGCTCGTCTTCAAATGCCTCCATTTGATGAGACGGACGTTGACAATTGGTTCTATCTATTAAATTTCTTTTTTCGAGCATCAGGCATTGGCCAAGATGGTAGAAAATTCGACACCGTCCGCTCGCAACTACCTTCAGCTCGTATAACAGAACTACGACCTATAATCGACGCAGCTCCAGATCGGGATAAATACGATTACATACGAAAACATTTGACAAATTATTTCGCAGATAGTCAGCAAAAGCGACTTCGCCGAGTTCTCCATGACATGCCTCTAGACGACAGGAAGCCAAGCCAACTTTACTACGAAATGGTTCAGGCAGCAAAAGGAGCACTGAGCAAAGACGTACTCCTCGACTTGTGGGCTTCTCGCCTACCTGCATCTGTACAGGCCGTGACTATCATGGTATAAGGTTCGGCTGTCGAAAAAACCCAAATAGCTGATACAATTTTGGAAAAATCGCCATCTTAATGCCTTTGGCCCTCGAGCGGCCTCAGAAACAATCAGGGACCACCAAAACCAATTTGACACTTCCGCGCAACCAATCGAAAACGCCCATCTTATTTCGGAATTTTCCAGAATACTAGCCACTACGATCCCGATCACGTGCTCGCATGCCACCACACCTATCTCAACCTCGAACATCCAGTCAACGAAGGCGAGATGCCTCAATAGAGCAGCTTGATGATTGCTGGTTCCACCGTACCTACGGCAACAAAGCTGCAAACTGTCGTCCGCCATGCAAATTCCGCCAACCTCCAAACTTTGTCACACAAACACACCATCAATGACTTGCTGACTTCAATGCAGGTCCAAAACAACCCTCAGCGATCGTAAACAGGCTTTGCGTACACGAACAAAAAACCAACACACCTTTTCTCATCGACACGGGGGCTGAAGTCTCCTGCATTTCGCCATCTCCATCGCTCAAAAATCCACGCCCAACATCATTACAACTTTTCGCGGTCAACGGCTCGACAATAAAGGTATATGGAGAAGTCACACACGAACTCGATCTCGGACTACGTCACCCATTTGTTTGGACCTTCATCGTCGCCGATGTGACCTCTCCCGTTATTGGAGCCGACTTCTTGCAACACCGCGATTTGAT
Organism: Baccha elongata; assembly: GCA_951217065.1. Lineage (NCBI taxonomy): Eukaryota > Metazoa > Arthropoda > Insecta > Diptera > Syrphidae > Baccha > Baccha elongata. The sequence continues at coordinate 192,418 of CATNUY010000077.1, forward strand.
GATCGATGTAAAAAGATCACGCTTAGTGGACTCTCTAACAAACAAAATCTCAAAGTCACTCTCCGCAATCTCAAGTCATGTTCCATCTCCACAACTCATAGACCGAAACGCTCCATTCGCCGACATTCTTTTAGAGTTTCCTAACATCACTCGCCTCGCACCACCCAGAGTTTCAACGAATTCAAAAGTTTTGCATTATATCGAGACGAATGGTCCCCCATGTTATGCCCGAGCTCGACGCCTACCATTGGACAAACTAAACGCCGCAAAGGAGGAATTCGAATTGCTCATGCGCGCAGGTATATGTCGACCCCCGAAGTCAAATTGGTCGAGCCCGCTCCACATGGTCCAGAAAGCCGATGGTTCATGGCGGCCGTGTGGAGATTATAGGAGTTTAAACGCAAGAACACTCCCTGATCGCTATCCACTTCCATATTAACACGACTTTGCCAACATTCTGCGTGGTAAGACCGTGTTTACAAAAATTGACTTGCAAAAAGCCTTTCATCAGGTACCTATCAATCCAGCAGACGTACCAAAAACTGCGATTACTACACCGTTTGGACTGTACAAGTTCACGCACATGACATTCGGTTTGTGTAACGCAGCGCAAACTCTTCAACGCTTGGTGCATGAGGTACTACGTGGGCTTGAGTATGCGTTTTCGTACATGGATGACATTTGCGTCGCGTCAATCAATATCGAACAACACCGTCAACACGTCAAGGAAGTCTTCAACAGACTCGCCCTATTGAGCAAGTAAACGGTTTTCGGAGCAAACAAAAGGAAGAACTTTTCATTTATTTTTGATACATATCTCTAAGACTAAGAAACATTTTAGCACCTAATTTTTTGAATTTTATTGAAAATTATTATGAGTGTTGAATATTATTAAAATATTTAACTAAACAATTCAAAAATTTGTAAAAAAAATTAAAACAAAATATTTGTATATTAAGTTAAGAGTTTGATTTTTTTTTCTTAAAACCCTTTGCTGAAACAACTTGATTCAAACTTAAAAAACAATCATATGATCTTAACTTTAAAAAAAATATATAAAATCATCGTGTGTGCTTTAGTTTGTTATTAATATTTTTTTTCTATTTTAAGTATTTTTTTTTTAAATTAAACCCAAACGGGAGGAGATAGACCCCCCACCCATTTAATTTATTTTTTAATTAAACTTACCTTTTATTCGATTATACAATTTTGTCTTAATTTCTTAAAAGACACGAACAAATTATTTTTGACGAAAAACACTAAAAACACAAAATCAGAGTGAAAAAACTGAAATGCTTTGACGAGGAAGAGTTCAAAATTCTAAAAGGAAGTGTTATTACCTTTAATTTGACATCAAATTCATCCTCTAACTCGATGAGTAAACACGCCCCCCCCCCCAAAAAAAATGGCCACTTTTTAACCTCCTTCCGTCAATCGCTCCAGGATGAGGGCGGGAAGAGTTGTCTTTTTTGTATCTATGTGGCGGTGCAACAGTGGCTTAAGGCTCAGAGCTACCAACCATTGTGAGTCAATTAATCCCGACCAGAAAATGATATGATAGAAGCCGCTTAACGACAGCCAATGAAAAATCGACACATCGCCAATCCCGTTTTTCAACCAAAAATTAAAAAAGATGATGATGACTTTTTTCTTGGGCTTGACACAGTATCTCGACGCCTCGCCACGATTTAACTTAAGCTATTAAATAAATTAATTAATAATAGTCTCATTCTTTTATTTTCTTGGTTTTAGCAACCAAAGTGGTGACCCCGACGAACGCGATGGCAGAAAACGAAGGACAAGAAGCTCGCAACGATGAATCCATAGAACAACCCGAGCAAGGGGAGGTAGCAGCAAACTATTACGCTCGTCTTCAAATGCCTCCATTTGATGAGACGGACGTTGACAATTGGTTCTATCTATTAAATTTCTTTTTTCGAGCATCAGGCATTGGCCAAGATGGTAGAAAATTCGACACCGTCCGCTCGCAACTACCTTCAGCTCGTATAACAGAACTACGACCTATAATCGACGCAGCTCCAGATCGGGATAGATACGATTACATACGAAAACATTTGACAAATTATTTCGCAGATAGTCAGCAAAAGCGACTTCGCCGAGTTCTCCATGACATGCCTCTAGACGACAGGAAGCCAAGCCAACTTTACTACGAAATGGTTCAGGCAGCAAAAGGAGCACTGAGCAAAGACGTACTCCTCGACTTGTGGGCTTCTCGCCTACCTGCATCTGTACAGGCCGTGACTATCATGGTATAAGGTTCGGCTGTCGAAAAAACCCAAATAGCTGATACAATTTTGGAAAAATCGCCATCTTAATGCCTTTGGCCCTCGAGCGGCCTCAGAAACAATCAGGGACCACCAAAACCAATTTGACACTTCCGCGCAACCAATCGAAAACGCCCATCTTATTTCGGAATTTTCCAGAATACTAGCCACTACGATCCCGATCACGTGCTCGCATGCCACCACACCTATCTCAACCTCGAACATCCAGTCAACGAAGGCGAGATGCCTCAATAGAGCAGCTTGATGATTGCTGGTTCCACCGTACCTACGGCAACAAAGCTGCAAACTGTCGTCCGCCATGCAAATTCCGCCAACCTCCAAACTTTGTCACACAAACACACCATCAATGACTTGCTGACTTCAATGCAGGTCCAAAACAACCCTCAGCGATCGTAAACAGGCTTTGCGTACACGAACAAAAAACCAACACACCTTTTCTCATCGACACGGGGGCTGAAGTCTCCTGCATTTCGCCATCTCCATCGCTCAAAAATCCACGCCCAACATCATTACAACTTTTCGCGGTCAACGGCTCGACAATAAAGGTATATGGAGAAGTCACACACGAACTCGATCTCGGACTACGTCACCCATTTGTTTGGACCTTCATCGTCGCCGATGTGACCTCTCCCGTTATTGGAGCCGACTTCTTGCAACACCGCGATTTGATGATCGATGTAAAAAGATCACGCTTAGTGGACTCTCTAACAAACAAAATCTCAAAGTCACTCTCCGCAATCTCAAGTCATGTTCCATCTCCACAACTCATAGACCGAAACGCTCCATTCGCTGACATTCTTTTAGAGTTTCCTAACATCACTCGCCTCGCACCACCCAGAGTTTCAACGAATTCAAAAGTTTTGCATTATATCGAGACGAATGGTCCCCCATGTTATGCCCGAGCTCGACGCCTACCATTGGACAAACTAAACGCCGCAAAGGAGGAATTCGAATTGCTCATGCGCGCAGGTATATGTCGACCCCCGAAGTCAAATTGGTCGAGCCCGCTCCACATGGTCCAGAAAGCCGATGGTTCATGGCGGCCGTGTGGAGATTATAGGAGTTTAAACGCAAGAACACTCCCTGATCGCTATCCACTTCCATATTAACACGACTTTGCCAACATTCTGCGTGGTAAGACCGTGTTTACAAAAATTGACTTGCAAAAAGCCTTTCATCAGGTACCTATCAATCCAGCAGACGTACCAAAAACTGCGATTACTACACCGTTTGGACTGTACAAGTTCACGCACATGACATTCGGTTTGTGTAACGCAGCGCAAACTCTTCAACGCTTGGTGCATGAGGTACTACGTGGGCTTGAGTATGCGTTTTCGTACATGGATGACATTTGCGTCGCGTCAATCAATATCGAACAACACCGTCAACACGTCAAGGAAGTCTTCAACAGACTCGCTAATCATAATTTGGCAATTAATGTAGCCAAATGCGTTTTTGGACAGTCGGAGTTGAAATTCCTCGGCCACCTCATCACTCCGCATGGTATAGCTCCACTCCCTTCCCGAATCGAAGCCATTCAGCGTATCAAACGTCCAGAAACTATAAAACAATTAAAAGGTTTTATCGCTACCATCAATTTTTATCGGAAGTTCCTACCACACGCGGCAAGAATTCAAATTCCTCTGCTGGCAATGACACCAGGTAACAGAAAAAACGATAAAACCCCTTTGTCGTCTCCTTGCGCAAGCAGTTAGACTTTCACACCCGTTACCAAACGCTGAGCTCAGCCTGGTCACTGACAATTCAAACTTAGCTGCAGGTGCAGCCCTTCACCAAATTGTCAAAAAGTTTTCCTCAACACAACGAAAATACTCTACATATGACCGAGAACTCACCGCAATGCACATGGCAGTTCATCATTTCCGAGACTTCTTAAAAGGAAGAACGTTCATTCAAACGGATCATGAACCCCTCATCTTCGCATTCAGCCAACGCCCTGAAAACTCATCGCCCTGACAAATAAACTATTTATTATTTATAAGCCAATTAACTACAGACATCCGATACATAAAAGGCGAAGATAATCACGCAGCAGATTCGTTATCACGCATCGACGCCATTGGAGAAAAGGAAGACCTGTATACGCAATTAGCTCAAGCGCAAGAAACAGATGAGGAGCTGAAACAATTACTTAAAGGTAACCCTTCGCATTCACTTAATTTAACATTGTTTTCTTTTCCACACATAGCAAAACCCATTTATTGCGATGTGTCACATAATTGAGTTCGCTCATTCATTACTTAAGACCTCCGCAAGAAGTTTTTTGATGTAACGCATAACCTATCGCACCCTGGCTGTCGTGCATCATCACGCCTCATGGCTGAACACTTTGTTTGGCCAAAAATACGGCAACATTGCTCAAATTTTGCAAAGATGTGCATACCCTGCCAAAGAACGAAGGTTCATCGTCATTGGAAAACTGAACTCAAACGATACCCAACACCAGACCAACGTATCGCTTATATCAACATCGACATTCTGGGACCATTTCCACTGTCAGACGGCTATCGCTACCTACTGCAAGTGAGATGGCCAGAGGCTTTACGAGATGGCCAGAGGCTCTGCCTGTGGTGGATATGACAGCCATCAATTGTGCAAGTGCCCCTATAACGGGTTGGATCAGCCGCTTCGGAACTCCCTTGCAGATCACATCTGATCAGGGTAGGCAATTTACGTCATCCGTCTTTAGTGAATTGTGCAAAAACATGGGAACGAATCACACAATGACAACGGCCTATCACCCTCAGTCAAATGGATTCCAACTGAGCAAGACGTCTTCCTCTCATTCTCTTATGCCTCCGATCAACAATGAAAGAGGACATAGGAGCCACAGCAGCAGAGATGATTTACGGCACAGTGCTTCGTTTACCAGCTGATTTACTTACAGCTACCTTTGACAACCGCTCAGAAACTGAATTTATCTCAGATCTTCGCCTAATCATGCAACGTTCCAGACTTCAGCAGACAGCATGGCACTCAGAACAGCCTCCGTTCGTCCACAAAGATCTATCAACATCATCACACGTATTTGTCCAAAACGATTCTGTGAAGGCGTCCGTAGTACCACCTTACGATGGACCATACATAATAATTCAACGAAACGACAAGTTTTTTACCCTAAAAGTGCGTGGAAGAGAGGTTAAAGTATCAATAGACAGACTTAAGCCAGCATATATAGAAATCGCAGAAGAAAACAAAACTCAAACTCCCACCGGGGATGTCAATCAGCATCAACCGCCAGAACTTTCAGCACATCAGCCTCTCCGCACTCGCTCTGGCCGTCGAGTATACATTCCAGAACGTTATCACTGAAGTGCTCGAGCCTTCTGGGGGGCATATGTGGCGGTGCAACAGTGGCTTAAGGCTCAGAACTACCAACCATTGTGAGTCAATTAATCCCGACCAGAAAATGATATGATAGAAGCCGCTTAGCGACAGCAAATGAAAAATCGACACATCGCCAATCCCGTTTTTCAACCAAAAATTAAAAAAGATGATGATGACTTTTTTCTTGGGCTTGACACAGTATCTCGACGCCTCGCCACGATTTAACTTAAGCTATTAAATAAATTAATTAATAATAGTCTCTTTCTTTTATTTTCTTGGTTTTAGCAACCAAATCTACTATTAGATATCTTCCGCTACAATATTGAAATTTTTCTTAACTCTTTGAGTTAGGCTTGTTTCACAATAATGGGGTTTCATTAGACTAGGTCGCTATTGGGTTTCTATTCGCCTCTGCAACATAAGTCTGAATCGATAAAAAACGACCCAATGCGAACCCAATAGAAACCCAATAGACACTTAACATTCTATTTCTATTGCTTTCACCAAATGCTCCCGCGATACCATAAAGTTTCATTGGGTTTCTATTGGGTCTTTATTGGACTCTAGGGCACACAAAGTAATGAGAGCGTTCAAACTTGCAAGGTTCTCATTTGGTTCGTTCTCCTTTTTTCATGTTTAATTAAGTTTGTTGTTTTTGTTTGTGGTTTTTTATTCTCTAGTTAATAGTGGTTCGCCGAATACAGATCTAATACAAACGCCATGTGTGTGAACGAAACTGCATAAGTCCAATAGCGACCCAATATCGAATCGAAAGCGACCTAAACTTATAAAACCCCATAAGTGTGAAACAAGCCTTAAGCATTCTTCCAGCCGCCGCCCGGACTAACCCACATGAGATATATTTCTATGCAAGTTGACATTTGTACCACAAGAATATACAGCAGAGGACATGGCGGTTGTTTTTTAAACTCATGTTTCACTATTTTGGTCTTACTGGGTGTTGTTTTGCGATGATCGGCTGAGTTTGTTGTTGTTGGTATAGGCGTAGTGACTATGACTAGTGCGTAAGACCGTGTTAAGACTGGTAAATTTGAACCCAGTGTGGTGAGTACTCTTGTAATTACACAGGTCCTCAATTGAGGACGCCTCACTTCAAGCGGGTGGATTGTGAAGTGAGACAGTTGTACGACGAGATTTTTTTGCATTTTATATAAGAGAATACCATCTTTAAATTATTATTAATGCTTCTATTTGTTTAAATTTCCAAGAATTAATTTCCTATCACTCTGTGATAATGAAAATACTGCGATGTTGACACATCGGCAGTCAAACAGATAATGAACAAAATGGGAAAAAAACTTGAATTTGGAATTGGAAAAGTACTCACGCTTCCGATGTTTATAATTTGAAGCTACCTCACGAGAGTTCTCACACCTCAGCCCTCTCGCCTACGAACTCTGGTGAGTCCGGTCTGAAATTTCTCAGTCTAAACACGGTCTAAATCGTTGAGTTTGTTGGTTGGTGGTGTGGGAAATGAAAAAATAATGCAGACGCAGAGGTAGAAAATCGAAAGTGCAAGTGACTGTGATGTGATGTGACAGTTAGTGGTTTTCTACGAATAAAAATAAAACTATTTCTTCATTCTCATTTCGTACGTCAATATGAAGTGTTTATAAGGATGTTTACACGATTTTTTGTTATGTGAATTTTTTTCATAAATTGCAATACAAATGAAAGAATGTAATATTTGTATAAGTTACATAGAGGTAGGTGTGGAGAACATAACTGCAAAATGATTTATACACAAAAGGTAGGTTAATACCTACAATCACTTAATAGAAAAAATTATTTGCCGACAAGAATGACAAAACCTTACATTACAACCTCATAATTCATACTAAAAAAAAAAATCAACACGTCAACACTCATAAATAAGTGGAACTGGAAATAGAAATAGAAGAGGAGGCATTGACAACAAGCCATCAGAAATGCCGCCTCTGTTCTGCTGGGTTTCACTAGGCGTCCACAACGAAACTCCTGGTTCGATGAAGAATGCCGGTTGGCGCATGCAGCGAAGAACGAGGCCTACCAGGCAATGCTGCAAACTAGAACCAGAGCCACAGATAGAGCAGCCCGGGAGCTCTTCGAGCAAAAAAGAAGGGAGGACTGCCGAATTCTCAGGAAAAAAAAGAGAGAGCACGAGAAGCGAGCAGTCGAGTCTATCGAGGGTTGTACCGGTAAGAGTGATGTAAGAAAATTCTACCGAAGGGTAAAAAGATCTACCCAAGGCTTTAAGATCAGAACAGAAGCCTGCCAGACGAGAGGGGGAATATGGTAGTAGATACACAGTCGGTGCTGAGGATCTGGAAAGACCATTTTTCTAGACTGCTTAACGGCTAGCGATTGTCAAACTTAAATCAAATAAAGCTGCTGGTGCAGACGGCTTACCCGTTGAATTGTTCAAAGCAGCAGGAGATGTGTTGGTAGGGAGCAGACAGAACCAGATTGGACAACTGGACTGTAAGCGCAATCTTAAGTTAGTAAGTAAGTAGATACGACGAATATTTAACACTAAATTAGCAAAAGCAATAACGCCATCTCGTATCAGAAACTTCCAACGTTCTTGATTCCCAGAATCGAATTTGGGAATTATGACCCACTTAGGTGGGATATAGGTCCCAAAATATAAAATCAGGACACAGGTCCCAAAATACAACTTTGTTTTAAGCCTCCATTACGCTCACCACACCGGCGCAGAAGTTCTGACGAGACTAACAACATCTGTTTGGATCAGTTTTACCACATACGCAAGTTGATTCAAAAGGGTGTCTACTACCTCTTATTTTTCCGGGAGGGGCATTTCAAAAAAAAATGCATGTAAAAGTAAAAAGTTGCCTAAAATCAACGTTAATACTTACAAGGTCGTGTGATACTTTTTTGTTAAGCCAAAAACCTGTTTTTTATTTTATTGTTAAATTAAAAATTTTTTTAATGAACAGTTTTTGAAAGAAAAAGAATATTACTAAAAATTTTGAAAAAAGAAATTAAAAAAAAAATTTCAGTAGAACGTAGTTAAGAACTAAATTCAATTCCAAAATTTAACGCTCTTGTTAATTTTAAGTCAAAAACAGAAAACCGGATGTTCAAATGTGTTGTACTTTTTAAAAAAAAGTTTAATTACCAGAAACACTTTTTTTAGTTTACAGACAAAATTTCTAAGAACTCTTGAAATGAATAAAAAAGTTCGAATTTCTTAAAAAATACATATTCTGACAGAGAAATATATATTATTCCAGATTCTGAAGAGTCTTGAGTTCTTAAAAGTGATCTCGACCCTACAAGTCGGATTTAAGTAATGAAGTAAAAGAGTAAGATGGTAAAATCACCTTATAACTAAAAAATTGCTTTCTTAAAATCAGTAGTTTTCGTTATTTTGAATTTTTTTCAAAAAGTACAAGACATTTGAACGTCTGATTTTCTGTTTTTGACTTAAAGTTAATAAGAGCATTAAATTCGTAACCGAAAATGTAACTTTTATAGGTTTTTTTTGTTTTTTTTACCAATAAAATAAAAGAACAGGTTTCTGGCCTTACAAAAAACTATCACATGGCCTTGTTTGTATTACCGTTGTTTTTTAATAATTATTTAAATTTTATTTTCTGTTTTATGTCATTTTATTAGAAATTCACCCCTCCCGCCTCCCGGAAAAAAGAAGGGTAATAGATGCCCCTTTCCCATCCATTTTGTTTTTGCCTGTCCTGACTAAACTTGCATATGAGGCAAAAGTGTCCACAGCAGATGTTATCTAAAAACATTTTTTTTCCCACGAATTCATAACTTGCGTTGTAGCACTTATAATCGCAAGTAAAAACCACAAGTAAATAAATACATTCAAAGGATGTAAGCACCTGCATTATTGTAATTTTTATAGTAATAATATAAAAAATGTCTAAGCCCGAGCACCACATACAGAGATATGAGTTTAACAGCCGGATGTCACTCTTCCTCTTTGTCGGTTTGCGCCTCACCACAGTCAAAATAACAGCTTCCTGGATATGAAAAGAACACAGAAGTATTATGAACATTTAAGGTAATACTATTGATTTTTGACTTGCTTAATAAGACAAGTATTGGTTTCGTGCAGAAATAAAATTCGAGGTTTTACTGTTTGTGGAGCTTCTTTATTTCTTAAAGAAGTTGCATTTGTCTAACTGTACCTTCATGTTGGCTTCTGCCAAATTTTTAAATATCAGCTCCACATGTTTTATGTGTTCTTCTTCCGTTCTACTAAAGATGATAATATCATCGATGTAGACGTAACATATTTTTCCTATATGGAACTGTAAGATATCGTCAAGTGATCGTTGAAAGATCGAAGGTGATTTTTTCATTCCGAATGGGAGACGGAGGAACTCGTATTTCCCATTATTTACTGAAAAGGCAGTTTTTTCAGTATCGGTTGCTTTTAGTCGAATTTGAAGAAACCCGCTTTTTAGATCAAGGACAGTGAAAAATTCGCATTGTCCTAATTGCGCTAGAACCTCATCAATTTCGGGAATAGGAGATCTGTCAGAGATAATGACGCTGTTTAGCTTTCTATAATCAATAACTAGTCTGTGTTGCTTATTTCCTTTTGAGTCATCTTTTTTCGCTAACAATCCATACTGATGAATTAAATGGGGATTGCGATGGTTTGATAATGTTATTTTCAAGGAGTTTTTTTAATTTCACTTTCTACTTCCTCTTTCAGAGAAACAGGGTAAGCATAACTTTTGGAATATACTGAAGTGTCTGTATTTGTGCGTATTTCACATATTATTTTTGTGATATATGTAACCTTTTCGTTCGGATCAGCAAACAAAAATCGAAATTTTCTATAGCTAGTTTTCGGGAGGCTGACATATGATTTGTTTTGATTGATATTGGGTTGACTGATGGTGATTCTAGTTGCTTAATTTTGATTTTTACTTTGCCTAAAATAGACATATAATTGTCTTTAGTATGGATAACGGCTGAAAGTTGTTTGAAGCTATCATTTCCTAGAATTCCGTGAAATGATTTCAAAGTTGGGAGAAGATAAAATTTTAAATTTATGTCTATTTGATAGAAAAGGTTTAAAAATTTAAGTTCAGAGATTTCTATCTCACCTGCAATTGATTTTGCTAGAAAAAATTGTGCGTTTGGGAGGGGTTTGTTAACTAAGCAGAGTTGAATAAAGTTTTTGCTAGAACCCGTATCTATAAGAAAGTTAAGAACTTTTCCACTCTTCGTTCTGCATTCAAAATAAGGCAACAAAGAGTCGCTTAGCCTAAAAAATTAATATCGCTTTGATCCATTTCTAGTTCATGGCTGGATTCTTCTGTTTCTTGTAGTGATTCATCTTGTTGTTGCAAATAATTTGATAAGTCAGGATCATGTTCTGCTTCTTCTACATTTAGCTGTTGGTAAAATGTATAGACATCATTCGGGGAAATGTATCCTGTTGGTTGTGTAACGAAGTCTGGAGGCGTGTTTTGTGAGGTGCTAGGATTGTTAACATTTATATGAGAAAATTTCTCTGAATTTTCTGGGGAACTCTGTTTTGAAATGAAGGATTTTGGATATGAGGTCCTTTACCGGCATATCTAAAAGGTTGATTGGGGCGATTCTGATAATTTATCGCAGAGGATCTAATTGTGGATGTTTCCATTGGCTCTTAGGTTTAGGAGGGCGAGTAGGAGCGAAATTTGGATTATAATTAGTGGGATAGTTAGAGTAATTAGGATTATGAGGATAGTTACCAAAATTGTTTCTAGGTTGTTATGGTTGCACCCTAGGATAATTATTATGATTATGATATTGTGTTTGAGGTAGGTATGCTATCTCGGGGAAATAAACATTGTCTTTGGGGTGGGAGATTTGGGGGGGCTTATACCTGTTAGGTTTTGGTTGTAATTGAGGAGTGGGCTGTTGCCATCTTCTTGGGTAATTCTGATGATTGCTTGCGTTTAGCGAGCGGAAATTTTGGTTTTCCAATTTCTGGCATAAGTTAAATGCCTGTGGTAGATCTAATGGTTCGCGCATGCCCAAAAAACTTGGGAGATCCCCATTAAGCCCACGAATAAACGTGTCGAGTGCTTTGTCTCTATACGTGCTCGTGAGGAGTGAGAAGGCTTCTAGACCGATGTCCATACAGGAAATTTTATTCAATATTAGGGATAGATGGTTGTACACTGATTTGTATAAATCTTGTTCTGAAGAATTAGATTGAATGAGCGAAATCATTTAATACTCTAGCTTACCCAAGTCTCTTTAATCTGCGTAATGCAACATAAGGCACTTTGAAATTGCCTTCCAATCTAACGGGGTGTTATAGGATTCTAATACAGCGTCCGCATTTCCTATAATTTTGTTTCTTATTATGCTGAAGATGCCATAATACTTTGGCGTTTCATTGCAGTGACTCGTAGATTTTTAAAATACGCTCTTCGCTTTTTCGGCAGGAGATAAACTCTCCTGGTCTACCTGAGAAATCTCTCAGGCATCGGACTGCGTCCGGTATTTTGTCAAGCTCTTCGAGGTTTGCTTGGAATCCGGGGCGTATTACTTGGTCACGTGTACGGTGTGTATCGAAGTTAGGATTGACTATGGAGTTAACAACTCCCGCGATGATATTAAGGAGCTTGGGGGAGGCAATTACTGGAGCTTGAGCAGGTTGAGCGGGCGGAGGGTTATTTGCTCTTTGTTGATTTTGAGGTTGAACTTGAATTGGGTTTGGGTTAAGAATGGGGGGGGGGCGGATAAGATTATTTGGGTTAGCCATATTTTCTTAGAAATTGAAAAAATAATTATTGTAAATTAATTGATTTCAATTGGTTTTAATTTTCACTGTTTTCTGTACTGCTTTTTGCAAAAAGAATTGAAACAAATCAATTATTTATTTTTATAAATATTTTCGTTTTATAGTTTTGATTTCTAATTATTTTGATGAACTTTAGAAGGGTAATATTTTTCGTTTTATAGTTTCTTATATTCAAGTTTCTGATTTTATTTGTATAAAAATAATAAAAAAAAACTTTTGAATATCACTTAATTTCTATAAACTTATACATACAACAATACTATGATTTTATCCATAGTAATACTGGTATAATGAAGGGACTCTCTCCTTTTTGCTACCGTTGCAGCTACTCGGGGGCCTTGATTTCTTCAGGGAGTCGTTTACTTTCACTTTTAAATGGATGTTCACTTCCATCAGTTTTAGCGAGGAGTTTTTTCTTTTTTCTTCACAGTTCTCGGGTTTAGCTTTTATTTTTTACATATACGAATTATTTTACCGAAATTTTTATTTTTTTACTTATTTTACCGGACTTTTTACTTATTTAGCTCGGATGACAATTATGTGATCGCTTGTTACAAATTTGAAAAAATATTTTTTTTATTAATTTGGGTGTGAACCACAGTACACATAACAAGGTAATATACTCCGAACTTCCATTTTTCTCCAAGTTCGCGCATGTGTCAAAAATGGAGATCCTCTGCCAACAAAGTAAATTGACTCTTCTGTTGAATAATCTATAAAATTTTGAGAAGGATATTTTTGACTAAAAATGCAAGTTTAGTTTTCTTTCGTCTTGGTTAAACGCTTTATATTTTTTTTTATTTTAGCATGAAATCAAGAAACCCTGTGCATGCTCTGCAAGATATTCCCTTAGTAAGGCCTCCGCTAGAATGAAGCTGTCGGTGCCACCTGCCACCCTTGAATCCTTCGTTAGCTTCTCTGGTGCCGCCCGGATAAAAATGCATTTTTGTGCTCATTTTTTACTAAAACTTTTAGATTTACCAGCACTATCAATGCGACATAATGCTAAGCATTAATATTCCACAATATGCTTCAAGAATATTCAAAAGTTACCATTTTAAAATGATGGATATGATGAAGAAGATTATTAGATTTTTACATTAGATGAAGTGAACTTCGTGTTCCAAACGTGAAATCTAGCCTCTAAGCAAAATAAATAAAAATGCAATAACTGTAGTTACTTCCTTTTTAGTTTTCAAAAAAAATGTCGGCAATTTTTATTTTGTTTTTCTTTATTCTCAACGCGAACATATCTTCCCGACCGGCACTTGTTCCATCGCCAACATCTTCCAAGTTTGCAAATACATATGTAACAAGAAATGTGACGGTCTATGGATTTCATGACAGAACTCTTTAGGATTAGACTAAATAGTATTGTAGTTGATATTTCATATCAGCATCGTGCCGCCAGGAGTAAAGGAACACGTTATCATGATAGTCTTCTTCCTCCACTCTGAAGTCCTTGCAGTAGTTCTTCAATTACATCTTCCACAAAATCAGGCACAACAATTTCTTCTCTGTTTTCCAAGTCTGTATATCTTCCTGTTGATTGGAATACAGGAACTTGAATGTTTTTTTTTTTATATTTAAATTATGCTTTTTGTTCACGATTAAATCATGATTTAATTTAACTGAGAAGGAGGAACCAAAAGAGCTCTACTAATATAAAATATAGCAGAAAACAACAAACTGAAACAAAAAAAATTATTTTGTGTTATAGAGCTATTATAAGTAGAGTCAAATCTAGGGTCACCAAATGATTTTTTTTCTTTCATATGTCTTTCGATTTTTGACAACCTGCGCAGTATATTGCCTTTAATATGTGTACTGTGGGTGTGAACACCTTTATTGTCAAAATCGAACTCAAACTTAAAACTAATTTACTCTCTATTTTAAACACTAGATACCTAACATAAATTGCGTCGATGGTGTCTGTCACATCGATCAATTCCAGGAATTCGATACAGTCGCCGCTGGTGTAGAAAATTCAACCTGTGGGAAATTGCAGGCGTAAGCTTATTTACTGCACTGACTGGTGAAGCAACAAATGCTGCCTGTGGGAAATGTGTGTCGTGCGTGTTGTTGAGGTCGACAACATATTTTGTTAAACTTATATAATTCTTTTTTACAAAAAAGCAGTACTTTGGCTGTGTTAGCAGTACGAATGTACGGAGTCTCAAAAAGCAGTACAAATACTGCAATTGCAGTACTTCGAAAGCCTTGATGATGATATATGTAAAACTCTTTCTGATCATTTCTCTCCACCCCCTTTCGAAATTGCTTCCAGCTACAATTTTTTCAAGCGAGAAATGCTACCCGACGAGAAAACTACAGACTGTGTAGCAGAACTTTGAAAAATTGCAAGCCATTGCAATTTTGGCACGTCGTTGGACGTTATGTTACGGGATCGTTTTGTGTTTCGGATGCGGGATAGCCGGCTGCAGGAGCTTATAGCAACACCAGCACTTTCATTTCAAGCTGCTCAGAAAAAGCATCTACTGCTGAGGCGGCCATGTGCAGCCTAAAAATGATCAAATCAAACGATCCTACGACGAATTTATCCGATGATCAAGTTAATGCTGTACGAAAAGGGTTGAACCCTTTTGAGTTTATACACATAGAGAAATTGGAGCATATTCATAGACACTGTCTTAGTTGTTTTACAGAAAAACTCGAGTTTATCCTATCTAAATTACATTGCTTAAACCAAGTCTAAGCAAAACTGTAGTTTAAAAACAACTATGAATATTATCATTTTGAAAAGTCAGTTTCAAGCTCTGCTCGATTGGTGTCGTTACTTTTGACTTGTTTATTTTACTCTTTTAAGCAATTATTATTGAGTTAAAAAAGACAAGAGAAATAAAGATAAAGAAATACAAATGAATGCAGAAAAAACGAGACAAACAATTAAATCACTCAACTCACCCCATGATGGGATTGGCTCATTCCGTGCCCATGATGAGAATCAAAGAATGGCATGAATAGGTAGGGATTCTTCACTCAGTCACTTGTTGTTGCATTTCAGTAGGTACATTGTCTTCTGAGTTGAATGACTTATGCGGAAAACAGTATTGCATGTGCTTACAAGGACTATTTACGTATCTAGACTTTTTTAAGACACGACACAATTGCAAGATCAGATACAGCTTTGCGCATTCGTGGACTTTAGCTAGGTTATAGCATTGAATTTATACACATTGATGAATCAAGATGGTTTCAAACACACCGAAGTAGATGTAATGATCAATGATCATACCGATTAATTACTATTGCAATAATTCCATGTAACGAAAATCCCTCAACGCAAACCGAACAAAATTCTTCTGTATATATTTGAATTTGTTTTTATTTATTTCTCTTGCCTTTTAACTCAAGAATAATTGCTACAAGAGTAAAAAAACAAGTCGATAGTTACGCGACATCCTACGAGCAAAGTTTGAAACTTCAACATGATTTTGTTATGTTAATAAACTCATTGGTTATAGCTTTTAGCAAACACAATCATTTGCGCGTTAATAGCATCAGTAGTAAAAAGAGACTGTATGTATACCTTTTAAACTTATTTTCTGCATTCAAATTGCTTAGGTAAAATGTTTACTTATGTGTTCAGTAAAAAACGGAAAAAATATCTATGTTATTATTGTCATCGATTCACTTCCATATTTTGTATCAAATAATATGAAAGGACTAATGTCAATTTTAGTGGTGCCAAAAAAAGCACTGTTTTTCATTTTTCTTTTGCAAGTAGGTTCTGAACTGATAGTTCAATTAAAGGAAATTCCTTACCTTTTTTTTCTTTTTATATCTATACAAACAAACAAACAAACGAAAATGCAAATACAAATTTAGTATATCACATTATAAGCCTCACATTAACTTGTGAGTCACCAGTGTAGAAACAGTCTAACCAAAAAATAAACGAGTTTATGAACAGACCCAAAAAGTTTGAATCTTGTTTGGATTAATTTTAACAGTATTTGGGGCATCAGATTTATTTTAGTACATGTTTCTGAATGTTTTTAAACGTATTTTTATTATTACAGATTGCTTTTAAACACTCACTTCTCATGTTTTATTAAATAAAATTCCAATATGTAACACGGCAATTAGTTCACGATTTTTTGTAATTTTCACTTAAACTCATGAGCACAGAGGAGCTAACAGAGAGGGTAATCCTGCCATTTAATTTGACGTTACCTTCAAGCTTCGAAATCAGCTGATCTCAGCTTAGGTGAGAAAGTGTGCGTGAGAACCAAGACAATCTGCACACACTCTCACCTAAGCTGAGTGGTGAATTAATTTTCCCGCCTTTTTCAAAACCATCAGCTTTTTGGGTCTGTTCACAAGCTCGTTTATTTTTTGGTTAGGCTATTCCTAAACCGGTAACTCACTACTTCACTAGTTGCGAAAATTGGGATAAGAAATTTCCCTGCATTGAACTATTAGTACCTAATATTTCGAGGGTTGAATCATAGAAAACAAAAATACCAAAAGCATAACTTAAGGATGTAGTACACAGAATGTAAAAAAACACATGCGTTTCTGACGTCCCGTACCAATGGTGGATTACCCTCTCTGTAAGCTTCTCTGTGCACTATACGGTATACTACTCTAGCATGGACTGCTTTTAAATTAAGCAACTCCTGCGTGCAACTCGTTAGTTTTTCACTCGTTGATTTGATCTTGATGGAGATAAACGTATGTGGTGGCCGGGGAAGACGGAGTTGCTCGGGCAGTTCGTGTTGCACACTCTTTCGGTCTGTACGCTTTTTGTTTTTCTTTATGTTGCGTATTTGTTTTATTCCATCTTCGTCATTGGTAAACGGGTGGTTGATTTTTGTATGGGATTTATTCGTGCTGTTCAATAGAGAAAATGAAATGAAAAGGATTTAGAAAAAACATTGGGGAGAAGTTGTTGCATTCAGTTGCAAGGTTTAAAAGTGATGCTGAGACTCGAAGGCAACACAAAACAAAATCTACGCAAGTCGCAACGGAGAAGTTGCTTAATTTAAAAGCAGTCATGAATGAGAGAATACAATATTACGACACTTTGGCATTTTCACTTTGTTGTTGTTTCACTTGTGACGTAATTTTCACTTGTGACGTAAGCACCTTGCGCTCTTTTTCCCTTTGGTTCAGGTAAATTCATAACCATTGTCCCCATCACCATTTAATAGTATTTTTGTTTGTGCTTACGTCACAAGTGAAAAAAACACAACAACAAAAAGCTGAACAAAAACCAATTGTCGTAATCTTTTTTTCTTTCATTCATGCTTTTCTAGGTCTCCTTTTCCTTTTTTCTGATCGGTTTATAATTGAGCGTATTTTGTTCGGTTCTACAACAAGTACAAGTGCCACTCAGTCACTTAAACTTGCGTAATGCATTTGCATTTCAGTAGGTATATTGTCTTCTGTCCTTCTGTGTTAAATAACTTATGTGGAAAACAATATTGATAATGAGTTCAATTTCATGTGCTTACAAGGAAAAGGATATAATAATTAAAATTTTCAAAACATGCATATTTAGACTAACTCAGTTTTTAAAAAATGATTTAAAAAACTTGATTTTGATAATTTTTATTTTATTTGGTTTTTGGGTTGAGCCCACAGGTAGCTTTCCATAAGAGCAAGCTACCTGTGGGCTTTTTATGAAAACAATACCGTACCTACTCCAAACGTATAGTTTCATCAAAATGAGTGTAGGTACCTATAAATAGCTACGTCTATAGTTAAATAAAATGGCAAAATAAAATAAAATACCTACCTACCTTCGATACATACCTAGGTACCTTCTTTAAACAAATAAAAGTCATATAGGTACCTAACCTACCTACATTCGTGTCATCGCACTTCATACCAATACAGATCATACCTATACACGCATTCCCCAGCCACAACTTCCCCTTACAGTTGATACCAAGGGTCACGATTGTCCAGGACATTTGATCCCAATATGGGGATGATCGGATGAACAACAGTCAAGCTAATGAATTGGTATGATGAATTTGTGTGCTTATGTATATGGTATCTTAGAGCTTATTGCGTTGATTGGGCTCAATGAAATAATTATATATTTGGAAAACAAAATAAAGATTGAAACAAAATGGTGGTGAGGTAGGTGGGGACTATAGGGACATAGTTTTTTGGTAGGTATTATGTATAAAAAATAGTGAAGGCATGGAAGAAGAAGGTACCTATTCAATGAATGGTCAACAAATGGTTGGTAGATTATTTTACGTGCAATACGTAGGTATAGGTGGATACGTATCGTTTCCTCTTTCGTTATTCTTATTAACGATAAAAATAGGTATTTCGGTGTTCAATAAATAAAATTAAATGTCTTTCTGACTAGGTAACTTGCGAAGAAAATGCACTTCATTTTATGAGTGTTTTCTTCATTTTTTAGGGGTTTTAAAAAATCAATAATCAATTTCTTAAATCGATAATAAAATATGTTTTGATGTTATTTGGAACAATAATGCTAGATAGGTTTATTTAATATTTTTTGTGAGAAATTCATTTTAATTATTTTCCTGATAGATTTTCCGTATCTACCTACCTACCTACGAAAAGTTAAATTTCATCGCGAAAATAAATAAATGCATTTCTTGCATAAAATATTAAATGTAGCATAAGCAGTAGGTAGTGTATTTAGCTCAGGAAAATGAAACTGGAAAAATCTGGCTTTTGAGAGTTGAAAATTTTGGTTGGAGCTATCAGACATAATGCGGCATCGAACATTCACAATAGTATTATTATGTTGTATGTGGGCAGTTACCAACCTAATCAAACACATCCGTATTATTTGGGTTGTGAGCAATAGGAATTAGTTAAGGCGGAAACAGAAAGGGACAGGGAAAAGAAGAATGGTATTTGAGTGGCACATTTTGTAATAAAATGCATACTTCTTTTGTTTTTGTGTTTTTTTGCATTGTTTTTGCATGTAAGTTATAATATGAAACTGCAATTCATTTTTAAAGGATTCGGTGTGTGTGGTTTTTTTATGGATTAGGTGTTTCGAATGCATTGATGTAGATGTAGATACATTGGCGAGTGTCTATATTAGGTTAAATGGTGAGGGCAGAAAGGGAAAGATTTTTTGGAATGATTTAACTTTGATTGGTTTGGTAAGGTTGATTGTAAATCATTTCGGTCAACTCCAAAGATGTTTTGTGTGTTTTTTTTTTATGGTTAACAGAAATATATTTACCATGAAATTAGGTGGTTTCTTGTAGGTTGTAAGTAAGTATAGGAACTAAGTTCCTTGATTGGTTGATGAGAGGGGGATTAGAAAATGGCGTACAGTTAAAAGTGAATATCGTAGTTTGGAGTGTGACTTTATAAGGTAAATAGTTTTTAATGGAATGATATAGGTACTGGTGATTGTGTAGTATAGGTTCCTATTAGGCATGGAATAATTAATATTATTAGGTTAATAGAAGAGGCGGGAAAAATTCGTCCGAATATTTTATTTCGATTGGTTTGATTTTGTTGATTGTAATTTTTGCTGCCAACTCGGAAGGCATTATGTCATAGGGAGGTACCTACACTTAGGTTAAAACATTGGGTTTATACAAATAGAGAAATCATCTGCCAACTCGGAAGGCATTATGTCATCTGTTTGTTTTTTGTTTTATGGTTGAGAGAATGAGATGGATCTTGATGGTAAGTACCTTTGTTATTGTAGCTAATTTTCAATTTTAATTGGATTCTTTCATTGTGGTAGGTAGGTATAAGGATTTTTTCATAGTTTCGTGATGAGAGGGACATTCTATATCTACTAGAGTGGCGTTCTATATATGTATGTACCTATATACCTACTACAGTAATTGCTACTCTTTTTGTATGGATTTGTTTGGAGTGTGTAGATTTTTATTTTTTACGTGTTATTAATGCATAGCGATTGTGTAGGTACCTAATAGGTTAATGATGAAAGAGGGAGGCGGATAAAATATGGGTGAAGATTAAATTCGGTTGGTTTGTTTTGGTTGATTGGCAGATAGGTATAGATATCTACATACTTACATATAGTTTGCTGCTGTGTTGGTAGGTATATTTTTACTTCCAACACCTATACCTAGCTAGGTAGGAACATAGGGAGGTACCTATACTTAGGTTAAAACATTGGATTTATACACATAGGGAAATCATCTTTTTAAAAAGTAGGTTTCAAATTTTCGTTACTATCGACTTGTTTTGTTTTTTACTCTTGTAGCAATTATACTTGAGTTAAAAGGCAAGAGAAATAAACAAAAACAAATACAAATGTATGCAGAAGAATTTTTTTCGTCTCGGGTTCAGTGTTTTTCGTTACAGCGAATTAAAGCAATAATAATTACCTACTCGATATGCTCATTTAGCGACATCTATAAAGGTACTTCGGTGAGTTTGAAACTATCTTGATTAATCTATTTGTAAGTATAGATTAACTCAATGGTACTAGGTAGGTAGGTAGGTAACTGGACAGAAAATGCACTTATCTTTCAAACTATATGTAAGTATGTAGATATTTATACCTATCTGCCAATCAACCAAAACAAACCAACTGAATTTAATCTTCACCCATATTTTATCCGCCTCCCTCTTTCATCATTAACCTATAAGGTACCTTCACAATCGCTATGCATTAATAACACGTAAAAAATAAAAATCTACACACTCCAAACAAATCCATACAAAAAGAGTAGCAATTACTGTAGTAGGTACATAGGTACATACATGTATAGAACGCCACTCTAGTAGATATAGAATGTCCCTCTCATCACGAAACTATGAAAAAATCCTTATACCTACCTACCACAATGAAAGAATCCAATTAAAATTGAAAATTAGCTACAATAACAAAGGTACCTACCATCAAGGTCCATCTCATTCTCTCAACCATAAAACAAAAAACAAACAGATGACATAATGCCTTCCGAGTTGGCAGCAAAAATTACAATCAACAAAATCAAACCAATCGAAATAAAATATTCGGATGAATTTTTCCCGCCTCTTCTATTAACCTTATAATATTAATTATTCTATGCCTAATAGGAACCTATTCTACACAATCACCAGTATATCATTCCATCCAAACTACGATATTCACTTTTAACTGTACGCCATTTTCTAATCCCCCTCTCATCAACCAATCAAGGAACTTAGTTCCTATACTTACTTACAACCTACAATAAACCACCTAATTTCATGGTAAATATATTTCTGTTAACCATAAAAAAAACACACAAAACATCTTTAGAGTTGACCGAAATGATTTACAATCAACCTAACCAAACCAATCAAAGTTAAATCATTCCAAAAAATCTTTCCCTTTCTGCCCTCACCATTTAACCTAATATAGACACTCGCCAATGTATCTACATCTACATCAATGCATTCAAAACACCTAATCCATAAAAAAAAACCACACACACCTACATGCAAAAACAATGCAAAAAAACACAAAAACAAAAGAAGTATGCATTTTATTACAAAATGTGCCACTCAAATACCATTCTTCTTTTCCCTGTCCCTTTCTGTTTCCGCCATAACTAATTCCTATTGCTCACAACCCAAATAATACCGATGTGTTTGATTAGGTTGGTAACTGCCCACATACAACATAATAATACTATTGTGAATTTTCGATGCCGCATTATGTCTGATAGCTCCAACCAAAACTTTCAGCTACCTATAAACGATTTAAATTATAAATCAACTCTCAAAAGCCAAATTTTTCCAGTTTCATTTTCCTGAGCTAGATACACTACCTACTGCTTATGCTACATTTAATATTTTATGCAAGAAATGCATTTATTTATTTTCGCGATGAAATTTAACTTTTCGTAGGTAGGTAGGTAGATACGGAAAATCTATCAGGAAAATAATTAAAATGAATTTCTCACAAAAAATATTAAATAAACCTATCTAGCATTATTGTTCCAAATAACATCAAAACATATTTTATTATCGATTTAAGAAATTGATTATTGATTTTTTAAAACCCCTAAAAAATGAAGAAAACACTCATAAAATGAAGTGCATTTTCTTCGCAAGTTACCTAGTGAGAAAGACATTTAATTTTATTTATTGAACACCGAAATACCTATTTTTATCGTTAATAAGAATAACGAAAGAGGAAACGATACGTATCCACCTATACCTACGTATTGCACGTAAAATAATCTACCAACCATTTGTTGACCATTCATTGAATAGGTACCTTCTTCTTCCATGCCTTCACTATTTTTTATACATAATACCTACCAAAAAACTATGTCCCTATAGTCCCCACCTACCTCACCACCATTTTGTTTCAATCTTTATTTTGTTTTCCAAATATATAATTATTTCATTGAGCCCAATCAACGCAATAAGCTCTAAGATACCATATACATAAGCACACAAATTCATCATACCAATTCATTAGCTTGACTGTTGTTCATCCGATCATCCCCATATTGGGATCAAATGTCCTGGACAATCGTGACCCTTGGTATCAACTGTAAGGGGAAGTTGTGCCTAGGTAAAACGTGTATGGGTATGATCTGGTTTGGTATGAACTGTACCTAACCCACCTACATTACCTTTTTCAAATAGAAAAAAAAAATATGTTAGGTAAGACTGAGGTTGATATATCAAATGCTCTTGTTACCAATATGGGAATTCCTCAGGGCTTAGTTTTGGGTCCACTGTTGTTTTCCCTATTTATAAATGACCTTCCTACTGTTACTTGCAATAGCCAAGTCCAGCTGTATGCTGACGACGTATCACTGTATATCTCTCGTGTAATTGGATTGATGGAGGACTGTATGGTGCGGTTATATGAAGACTTAAACAATATTTTTATTTGGTCACAAGAAAATGGTATAAAACTTAATCCCACGAAATCAGTTGCCATTTTGTGCTCTAGACAAGAGCTTAATCCATTAGATTTTCCAACTGTTATACTTGATAACGAAGTCATCGTGTACGTGAGTAATGTTAAATACCTAGGATATTTCATTAACAGTAAACTCGTAAAATATACTACGGATTTCGTTCGGCTTCAGACCTGCTCTTACCTAGTATGAAAAAACACGTTATTAGGACTTTAATAATACCGCATTTTACTTTCAATTGTTCTGTCTATCCAGTATTGGACTGTGAATGCAAGCGTAAGCTTAACGTTGCCTTTAACAATTGCATACGTTTTATATACTCCATTCCTAGGCATACAAGTGTATCTCATCTAAGCCAATAACTATTAGGTATGACAATCGATAAATATTTAAGATCCAGGCTGGTGCTGTACCTCCATAATATCATTCACAACAGGTGTCCTAGTTATCTAAGCGAAAAATTGTTATTTGCCCAATCGAACAGAGGATTGAAATTAATACTGCGGCGATTCACACACAATATTGCTGAACGTTCATTTTATGTATCTGCAATTTGTTCGTGGAATAGACTTCCACTGCAATTGCAACAAACCACCGCAACCGCAGCTTTTAAGAGAAAACTTTTTACTCAACTCAAATTTAATTTCAAAATTAAATTGTTGTTCTTTGTTTAATTGTAAATAATTGACATTTTACTTTAATATTACGATTTTAATAAGTATACTTTTTGCTTTATTAATGATTTTCATTGTAATTTTTCTTTTATTAAAATTTATGGTAATTCAAGCCTCTAAATACTATAAAAGATTTAAGTCTTGTTGTATAATGTTACAAAATATACTTACAAAATAAATAAATGAAAATAAATGAAATAAGGTATTTGATTCCCGACAATGAAAAATAACAGGAGTAACCGAAAAACATCAAGCCAGAAATTTATTTAATTTAATTTTTATATAATATTTTTGTTAATTTCTCTAAAGAAATACGAGTAAGTAGAGCTACCCATGTATTTAACTACATTATGTAGGTACCTAGGTATAAAGAATTGTTCATTCTTATCTTCAATAGGAACGTTGAGTTGACTAGCATTTCAATGATATTGGGTGGTGTGAATAAAAAATTGGGGGAACACTCCAAGTGTGCCCTCTTGAGTAAAGTACATTCTTTGGAGAGAACACTCAATTCAGTGTGAATAAAGTTTTTCCATAAAAAAATTCGTTCAATTTTCGATGATTTAAAACACTCCAAGGCAGAGAAAACACCAACATGGCTAACGCAATTTGTTCGTGTCCGTTGTACAGTGGGTAGCGAAGTTTTATGTTCGATTTAATTGTTAAAAAAAAAATATATTTAGCATTCTCATAAGAGAATGCAACCACTTAAATAAAACGCAAGTTTATTTTATTTTAATAGTTTACTAAGCATCCGATCCCTTACCTCTGGTGGGGGGAAATCTTCAGCTATACGAAGTTCAGTTAATACTAAAATCTTACAATGTTCAAGTCAACCTATTTATACTTATATTATGCTTATGCAGCAATTCTGCATATCTAGAATAATTATTTCATCATTTATCTTTGTATGATGAAATCCTAACGATTTATTGTTATCTTTCTTTATTTGGATGCACACTTGTGCATCTGATTTAATTTCATTGCAAACTGCTTATATGACAAAATGATCATAGAAAATACTTTGTATCTTCTTTATTGAAAGGGTGTTTTAAATATGATTATAATTGAATGTGACGGTGTTCTGAGAACGTAACTCCTCCCCCCTTAAGTTTGATGCTCTCCTGAGAATCTAAAATTATGTTTTCAATTTTAACTTTTTTAGTTTCTTTGTATTTTAAATATAATAGCGAAATTGCAATTGTAATTATTATGAGTGTTATACTGCTATATGATATAATATGTTTTACATTATTATTGTATTTTAATTCTTGTAAAGCTTTTAAATTTTGCAAGTGACTAATATGTATATCATCTAATGTAATATTTATATGTGATATGTTCAATGTGTTGTACAATGGAATAACAATGTTTTGCTTAAATGTATCTTTTTCATTATTGTATATAGTTGTATTTATCTCTTTGTTACATTCTTTAAAATATATAAGGTTGTTTTTAAAAATTGTATATTCAATGTTATTACAATAGTTATTTAGACTTGTTTTGAAAAGTTTTTTAGTTAAAATCAGTCCATCTTCTAATTAATTCTTGATCTTTATTTAATCTTATTTTACAATTCTCATATTTTGTCTTGTGCAAATTTTGGATACATATTGGACTCTTTTTTAAGTTTTTTTACATATTTTATTTCATTTTTTTCATATATTGTTTCGTTGTAAATTATATAGTTATATTAAGATATTTCGATTTCAAATCCTTTATTATTGGGTATAGGTAAAATCATTATACTTTCATATTTATATGTAAATGTAGGTATTTTTAAAATAAAAACTAATTGGTTGCTTCTAGTAAGTAGGCTGCTTTCTATATGTTCTAATTTGTTGATTGAGATATTAAATCTTTATCTGTGTTTTGGTATTTATATTTTCTTTCGGTCAACGGCCTTGGCTCTGATAAAGCATCGCTTCCCAATAGATCAGCGAAATCAAGCATCATTGCGCGTGGTTAGTACTTGGATGAGTGACCGTTCATGTGCTACCCATGTGCTGTTGGCATCTGTTCTCTGTTCTGTCTTTCTTCTGTTGTGTATGTCTCTATCATGTATCAGTCTATTTCTCTTGTGTTGTCCAAGCCGATAGTCTAAGTTGCTAGTGCTTATATGTGTCTCTACTTCGTAGATTTATCTCCGGAGTAGAATAATATGTAAAATATTTTCTTTTGAAATAACTCTTATGTATTTTTTTCTGATTTGCGTAAAATTTATTATTTTTCTTTTCTACCTTGGTTTTCTCGTATTTTGTTGCTATCTTCTTAGCTGTTCTAACTACATCGGCTTTTATATATAACTCTTTATTTAAATCTGGTTCAACAAAATCAGTTTTATTTTGATTAAGCTTATTAATTTTATCTTCTTTAACTTTTTGAATTCTGCTTCCTATTTCTTGTAACTCTTTTTCCTTTATTTTGTTTTGGATAAAATCTATAGGTTTTTTTAATGTTGTTGAATGAATTGTACAATTATATACACTTGATATTTTTATTTTTTTTATTTATTGTGTGTCAATTTAACAAACATTTACAAAGAGTACATAAATGTATCTTTAAAACGTAAATGTGATCTGTATAATTTAGTACTCGTAACATAGTTTTATAATTTCAATTTTAAAAATTTAAAAATTTAAAATTTACAAAAATAGATATTAAATAATTTCTTGATGAAGTTAATATTGAAAATTGTAAAGAAATTAAAGAAATAGCTAAAATAACAAAATAGTAATAAATAATAAATAAATAAAAACATTTAACAATAAAACAGTGAAAACCAAATGATAAGGCATTTAAATTCCTAAAACCTATGCTTAGTTGCCAGCCAAAAAAGAAAAAAGAGAGTCACTAAAACGTTTTACAAAACAAAGTCTTCTTATACCAAGAGGGAGAGCGTTCCATAAGCGAATAGCTTGAACAAAAAATTGACGTTCAGATGACAAACAAGTAACGCGAGGTTGAATTATGGTTAGAGCACGTGATGAATTTGAAAAGGTTAGTTTGTCGTATAAGTATTCAGGTTTACGTGAAATAATAATTTTATGGAGATATTTTATTGTGCAGTATTCAATATATTTGTCCAAAGTTAAGCCCAAAATTTTGGTTTTATATGCAGATATGTGATCCCGACCTTTCAAACCAAACACATAACGAGTAACATTATTAAAAGCAACATTAAGCTTTCTTTTAGATTCCGCATTGCAGTACATAGACACTTCAGACCCGAATGACAAAATAGGAACTATAAGACATTTAGCTAACATTAACCTTGTTTTAACAGGGGTATAATACTGTGATAAAGACAAGTTTCGCAGACATCCATAAATTTTTCCTACAGTAGTACGAGCATGTAGATCCCATCTAAGATTAGTATCAAACCATATTCCGAGATTTTTAGCTTTGTCAACAAACTCGAACTGCTCACTGCCCAAATAAATATTTGAGAAACCACTGTGATCTACTCCATTTTTAGATATGAGCATATATTTTGATTTTTTAGGGTTTAAACAGAGATCGTTTCCTTTGGACCACTGGTAGATACTTTCAAGATCATGGTTAAACTTATATATGGCATCTTCAATAAGACCTAGTTTACAACTGAAATAAAGCTGTACATCATCAGCATACATATGGACAGAGGAAAAGGCAATGCTACATAGAAGGTCATTTATAAACATTGAGAATAAAAGGGGGCCCAAAATGGATCCTTGTGGTACACCCAAAGACGTATAATTAAAATCAGACATAGCATTACCTGTTACAACTGCCTGACTTCTACCAGATAAGTATGAGTTTATCAACAAGGCTGCAGAAGAAGAGAAATTAAATTGTGCCAATAATTTCGATACAAGTTTCGAATGGTTTACGGAGTCGAAAGCTTTAGAAAAATCTAAGAGTGCTAACAACGAAATATGATCTTCATCCATCGAAATTCTTAAATCATCAGTTACTTTTAACAGCACCGTGGTACAACTATGCTTTTTACGAAAACCTGATTGATATCTTGAGAGAAGGGTATACTGCTGCAGATAAGATGAAATTTGAATATGAACGATTTTTTCAAAAGCTTTAGATAAAAATGGTAAAATTGAAATTGGACGAAAATCAGGGGGCATTTGTGAAGGAGTTTTATTCTTTAGAAGAGGTATTACTTTAGCTGTTTTCCAATCACAAGGGAAACAGGATGTCATAAAAACAGTATTAATAATGTGGGTAAGTACAGGAAGAATAGAGGGTAAAATCATTTTTATAAATGAGGGATGTAGCTCATCAAGACCTGAAGATTTAGATTTTATACTGAGTACAGTCTTTAAAACATCTGTCTGCTCAACTCGATGAAACTCAAAACCAACTGCTGCAGGTATAGTACTTACAGTGGGAACTATAAGGGGTGATGTATTAGCAGATTGTACAAATTTGTTGTTGAGCTCATTTAAATCAATTTCAGAGAAATCAAAGTTTTCCTGCCTACCAATTCCAATATTTCGAATATTTTTCCACAAAGTTTTTGATGGTAATTTACTATTAAGATGCGAACTATAAAACACACGCTTAGCCTTTCGTATTTTGGAATTTACAGTATTTCTTAATATACGAAAATCATTGTAAAATTCTGGCAACCTAAATCTTTTCCATCTCCTAAATGCAAGGTCACGTTTATTTATAAGTTCAATTATCTCAGAAGTGAACCAAGATATAACTGAGTTTTTAACTATTTTATTTTTGATTGGAACATGCGTATTAAATAAGTTAAGAATAATCTCATTAAACATGTTGACTTGTTCGTTAGGTGAAGGACAATTATACAGCCTTTCCCAATTAATTATTTCCAAATAATCTTGAAGTAGTCTAACATTTATAGATTTGAAATTTCTAAATGTAATACATCGGGGGGTCATGCAGAATGGAATTTTAAAAGTTGCAAATATGAGATCATGTTTCGAAAAAATAGGGGCTGGAGCTTGATTATAGTAGGAATCGCTGCAGCTGTTCGAGAAAAATAAATCAATTAATGTACTACTTGTATTTGTAAAATGAGTAGGAACTGTCGAGTTCAATAGGTTTAGACACAAGGATTTCATATTATTCAAGAATGGAGTGCTTGTTGCTGTGTTTAAAACGTTTAGATTAAAATCGCCACAAATTATAACATCAGAATACATAGATGAAATATTTTCAAGCAAAGTGTAGAAAGGAGATATGTTTATTTGATTGTTTGGCCGATAATATACACCCAAAAGTATTTTTCTAGTATCACCCATAATTTCAACAAAACAATACTGTGTCAAACTGTCGGGGGGAGATGATAGAACAGATTTACATTTAATATTTGAACGAACATATACTGCAGTACCAGAACCTACTCTATTATATCTATCACCACGAAATAGCTTAAAACCACTCATATCATAGATAGAATTTTGTATGTTCGGTTTGAACCAGGTTTCTGAAACACACACTACATCTACATCAGAATCAACAAACAACCTTCTAAATTCATCTATTTTACACAACAAGCTCTGTGCATTTATATGACATACACGCAATCCAATACATTGTTTACAAAAAATATTAATTAAGATCCGCAAGTTTGAGTCCATACCATCGCTGTAGGATGCGCTACTTAGATTCATAAGGGTAGATAAATGAATAAGAAAACTGAAAAACTCCCTCTAAAAGCATAAGACTTTATCTGATACGAATAATAAAATTCTCTAATAAAAACCTGGCAATAAACAAACATAGGCAGAAGAAAACTACATAACAAAAAGATCACATTATCAAGGATACAGGTAATAATCATAAATATAGTTAAATAATCTATAATACTTATTAAATAAAATTTATGATGGGACGAGATTGTAATGCCCAAATCAAAAAGAATACACATCTTACGTTGATTGAAGTTGTTGATAGTTGTCATCATTATTTCTTGCTGTTGCAACTAACTGATCCAAGTCAGTCGGATGATCGATTCGAAAAGCTTTATTTATTGACACCAAACGCCCCTACACACATCCATTTCGTGTATACACAGAAGAAAGCTTACTTAAATTTTGTCTCTTCAGCTGAAAAGCTTTTCGGAGAATTACATAACAAAAAGATCACATTATCAAGGATACAGGTAATAATCATAAATATAGTTAAATAATCTATAATACTTATTAAATAAAATTTATGATGGGACGAGATTGTAATGCCCAAATCAAAAAGAATACACATCTTACGTTGATTGAAGTTGTTGATAGTTGTCATCATTATTTCTTGCTGTTGCAACTAACTGATCCAAGTCAGTCGGATGATCGATTCGAAAAGCTTTATCTATTGACACCAAACGCACATACACACATCCATTTCGTGTATACACAGAAGAAAGCTTACTTAAATTTTGTCTCTTCAGCTGAAAAGCTTTTCGGAGAATTATCTGGTTCGATGAAGTCAGACTCTCATTTAAATATATACGTCTGTCAGAATCCATTCCCACATGGCGTAGACAAATACTTTGTTTTGATATTTTGTATACATTATTTATAGCTTTAAATAAAGTAATTTTATCCGCTACTGATTGAAATTTTATTATTATGGCTGTGTCGTTGGAATTGTGTTTAGGTTTAGTGCGGAAAATATGTCTTGGAGTGGACATTTCAGGGCATTTTATGGAAGTACACAATGTATGAAAAATGTTCGCCAAACTTTCATCTGGCTTTTGTGGTACTCCATATAATAAGGCATCGGTAGCAATTTGTTCACG
This sequence comes from Baccha elongata, assembly GCA_951217065.1. Lineage (NCBI taxonomy): Eukaryota > Metazoa > Arthropoda > Insecta > Diptera > Syrphidae > Baccha > Baccha elongata. Next base: position 223,167 of record CATNUY010000077.1, read on the forward strand.
GTAAATGCGATCGAGGGTTCCTTGAAGCTGAGATATTTCAGTGTTTAAAGATTTTTCGCTGTTAAATTGACTTTCAAGTGCATCAACTCTGATTGTCAGTGCACATATATTGTTGGTGACGTCTTCCATGCGACCATTAAAGTCGAGCACTATGTTGTCCAATTTGTCAGACAGATTTTTAGTGGAATCCATGATTAATGATTTTAACTCGGAGGTAAAATCACTTATTCGTTTGTTAAAACGACTTTCCAGAGCCGAAAGCATGTTTTCTTCGGTGGCAGATAAAACTGTAGATGTTTGCTGTTGTTGTTGTGCGGCTGATGATCTGAGATATTTTGATGAAGTTTTACCAGCAGACATTTTATAATTGGTTTATGATTTACACTTACTGCTTTTATAACCTTTTCTTTTAAATTTAATATGTTCTTTTTATTTTCTTGTGCATTATATATACGTATACATATGTTCGTTGAGTGTACCATGTACTCTTTCTACGTCTGCATTGCCTGTCTTATGATTTGGGGTACTAAATTTTATTTTTATTCCTTCCTCGTTGCAATATTCTTTAAATGCTAAGCTACTAAATTCATTATCGCATACTATTTCTTCTGGTTTGCCTATTGAGTTTCTTAGCTTAAGTTGTTCAATAATTTTATGAGTATTTCTGCTAGCTACTGGAAAAGCTGTTAAATGTTTTGTATATTTATCTAAAATAGTCAAAAAGTAAATATCTTTGCTTGGAATATAAATATCAATGTGTACGAGTTCATTTGGCTTAAGTGCAGTTTCGCTAATTTCAAATTTTATTTTTTCTGGGTTTCTATCATGCTTTGCTGTTTGACATACAGTACAATTGTTTATATATCTTCTAATTAATTCTCTTAACTTTGGAAAATAGAATTCGCTTTTTATTTCAAGATATGTTTCATGTATTCCCCTGTGATTAAATTGTTCATGAATTTTCTGAATGAGATTCAATGCATCGTTTGTATTATTTAAATCTTTTAAAAGCCTAATGCATCTTAGTAATTTTAGTTTACTTTGATTGCTGTAAAGCTCAACATATTTTTTCTGAATTTTGCAAAATAAGTTATCACTTGGACAGTATAATGCCACTTTGCCGTGATCGGGTAAAAATTCCCTTAATGCTTCAGTAAAATAATCACTAACAACTTTTGATTTAATAGTAAGTCTTCTTACACCTTGATATATAAATTTTATATTTTTATTTTCATCTTCTGATACTATAACTTCTATTTGATGCTTAAACATATTTGCTGGTAATTCTGAAATACCTATGTGATCATTTCTTTCTTCTGTTCCACTATGATTTGTGGCCAATGAGGAGTCATCTTTTCTGTTTAGTGCATTTACTTCAAGTCTACTGAGATAATCTGCTACACGATTTTCTTTTCCTTTTAAATATTCAATGTCAAAGTCATATTCATTTAAACTAATTTTCCATCTCTGAAGCTTTGAGTTTGGTTCTTGAAGGTTACTTAACCATATTAAAGGTCTATGACCAGTTCGTATTTTAAATTTGCGACCGTAAAGATAGGGTCTGAAATATTTTGTTGACCATACAATACTTAATAATTCTTTTTCAATAGTGCTATATTTGCGTTCATGTTCGTTAAGAGTGCGAGATGCATAGCATATTGGGTGATTCGATTGTGAAAGAACAGATCCGATTGCATAATTGGATGCATCTGTTGTTAATATGAATTCTTTTGTATAATCAGGATATTTTAAAACTGGATCACTAGATATAAGTAATTTAAGTTCTTCAAAATCTGTAATATATTCTGGGTCCTTAATATTAATCTTTACTCCTTTCTTAAGATATTTGGTCATTGGTATTGCTGCTTTTGAATAATCTTGAATAAATTTTCTGTAGTAACCTGTTAGTCCTAGAAAAGATTTTATTTGTTTTGTTGTACAAGGAATCGGTATTTTATCAATTGCTTTTATTTCCCCTGGGTTGGGCTTAATTCCATTAGTAGTAATTATATGCCCTAAATATTCTGTATTTTTGCTAAAAAACTTGCACTTATCTATTTGTATTTTTAAATTATGTTGTTTAAGTTTCTGAAATATTTTATTAATTGAACAAATATGTTCTTCTAGTGATGTACTAAATATAAGAATATCATCTAAATAAACTACACATATTTTTCCTACAAGTCCTTCTAAGACGTGATTAATCATTCGCTGAAAAGTAGCGGGGGCATTTTTTAATCCAAATGGCATCCGATTAAATTTGTAATGGCCATTAGCTGTTGAAAAAGCGGTTTTATGTCTGTCTTTAGGATTCACCAATATCTGATGAAAACCTTTAGCTAGATCTAACGTAGTAAAATATTGGGCTCTTCCCAATTTACTAAAAATATCATCAATATTAGGTATAGGAAACTTGTCTTCCACGGTTACTTAGTTAAGCTTTCTATAATCTATGACAATACGCCATTTCTTAAGTCCCGAGTTGTCTATCTTTTTGGGTACGACCCAGATAGGAGCATTATATGTACTGCTACTTTCTTTTATTATGCCTTGTTCTAACATTTCAATTATTTGTCTATCAACTTCTTCTTTATGTATTTCTGGATATCTATATAGGCGTGAATATATTGGCTTATCATCTTTTGTTTCTATTTTGTGTGTTACTTCATTTACGTTAGTTAAAATATCTCCTTCTTGATAAAATAATTGGTTATTATTCTTTATTATTTGATTGAGAGCTTTCTTTTCGTCAATATTCATGTAAGGTTCTATTAACTTGTTAAATAAATTTTGTGAATCAATACTACATAAGTTTATTTGTTTACTTGACAAATCTTGAATATAACTATCTAAAAGATAATCTTTGGGTTTTGAAAGCAATGGGATTTCAATATTATTAATGTTCAAAGTATGAGTAAAATATGATAACTCAGCTTGTAGTGGAATCAGGATATTATTTCCTAAAATTCCGTCGAAAGAACTGTTAGATATTGGAGTAATTAAAAGTTCCATAGTTGAATCTTTTTTATTGAATTCACTTGGTAACGGTAAAATTATTTTCGTTTTTACTAAATTATCTTTATATAATGTCTTCAGGGTTACTGGTTTTACTAATCTACTTTCAAAGTTTCTAGGAAATATATTTTCTTTTAATACAGAAGACGCTGCTCCTGTGTCTATTAAAAATCTAAGTTCTTTATTTAAAATATTAACATCTATGCAGGGTAATGGTCTGCTGAGGCATGTATTTGAAAATTTGATGTGTTTGGAGTAATATGATCTACTTCCATTGGGTCTAGAATGTTTCTTTTATTTTGTGTGAATGGATTCTGATTACTATACTGATTAGAAAAATTGCCACTTCTATTTGGTTGCCTATAATTTTGATTGTTTCTATAAAAATTCTGACCGATATTATTCTGATTTCTATTTATTGCTGTGTTCCCAGATTCATTTCTATAATTCCTATCGTTCCTATAGTTTGGATTAAAATTATTAATTTTGTAATTTTTATTATTGTTAAAATTGTTTTTGTATCTATCATTAAAATTATTATTGTTATTTCCAGTTCTATAACTTCGAATATTTCTATCATTACTATTATTATTTTCTTCTTTTGTCCAATGACAAGATTCTAATTTATAGAATGCTTCACTTAAAGATTGTATGTTGTGATTAATTATAATCGAACTAGCAATAGGTGGGATTTTTTCACAACTTACTTACTTAAGATGGCGCTCACAATCCAGGATGGACTTCGGCCTCAACCAACATTCCTCTCCAGCCAGCTCTGTTCATAGCTAGCCGCTTCCAATTTCGCACCGCAAGTTGGCTGAGGTCGTTCTCCACTTGTGTGCGCCATCTGTTCCGGGGTCTTCCAATGCTGCGGACACCATCTGGATTGGATTCGAAGACTCGTCGGGCTGGTGCGTTGGTGTCCATACGCTCTACGTGACCCAGCCATCTCAGCCGTTGTATTTTTAGCTTCTTGACCAGGTTAATATCGCTGTATAGCCCATATAGTTCGTCATTGAATCTTTTCCTCCATACTCCTTCGATACACACAGGACCAAAAATCACTCGAAGAATCTTTCTCTCAAAGCACCCAAGTAACTTCTCATCCGAGTTGTTCAACGCCCATGCTTCCGCCCCATAGAGCAGGACTGGAATGATCAGGGTCTTATATAGCTTCTCTTTGGTTCTATGAGAGAGGGCTTTACTACTTAAATGCTTTCTCAGCCCGAAGAAACAGCGATTGGCAAGAGTAATTCTTCGTTTGATCTCTGCACTGATGTCATTCCGCTTAGTTATAGTGGATCCCAGGTAGACAAAGTCCTTGACTACTTCGAAGTTATAGCTATCCATCTCGACATTTTGCCCGAGTCGCAGATTTTCAGATTCCTTTCTTGTTGATAGCATATACTTCGTTTTGTCTTCGTTAACAGCGAATTCTATTTTTGCCGCCTCCGATTCAATACTGGCAAATGCACCAGCCACAGCTCGCTTGTTTCGGCCGATTATATCTATGTCATCTGCATATGCAAGTAGTTGAACGGACTTTTGATAAATTGTACCAGTGGTGTTGACTCGCGATTTTCGTACAACTGCTTCAAGAACGATGTTAAATAGGTTGCATGATAACGCGTCGCCTTGTCTTAAGCCTTTCTCAACATCAAAAGGTTCGGTGGTTTCCTACCGACTTTAACAGAGCAGCGAGATTTCTCTATTGTCATCCTGCACAAGCGGACGAGTTTGGCAGGGATGCCGAGATATGACATGGCTCTGTACAGTTCGTCTCTATCCACGCTATCATACGCGACTTTAAAGGAGGTGGTGGGTATCGATCTGGAATTCCTGAGTTTTTTCTAAAATTTGTCGGAGTGTGAATATTTGATCGGTGGTTGACTTGCCTGGCCTAAAACCACACTGATAGGGGCCAATCAGATCGTTTACAAGGGGTTTTAAGCGATCACACAGGATGGACGACAAAATTTTATAAGCGACGTTTAGGAGGCTAATTCCTCTGTAGTTGGTGCATGTCAGAGCGTCTCTTTTTTTGTGGATGGGGCATATGATGCCAAGGTTAAATTCATCGGGCATACTTTCATCCGACCAAATTTTACAGATGAGTTGGTGCATGCTCCCTACCATCACATCTCCTGCAGCTTTAAACAATTCAGCTGGTAGGCCATCTGCGCCAGCAGCTTTATTCGATTTATGTTGGAAATCGCTAAGCGCACTTCGTTCAGGTCGGGTGGACGGAAATGTTGGCCATCATCGTCCAAGTTTAGTGGAATCATTTGCCTAGCAGCGGGATGTTGGTTATCTTCGCCATTTAGCAGTCTAGAAAAATGTTCTTTCCAGATCCTCAGCACTGACTGTGTGTCTACTACCATATTCCCCCTCTCGTCTCGGCAGGCTTCCGTTCTGGCTTTAAAGCCTTGGGTGGATCTTTTTACCCTTTGATAGAATTTTCGAACATCACTTCTGCCGGTACAACCCTCGATAGACTCGACCGCTCGCTTCTCGTGCTCTCTCTTTTGTCTCCTGAGAAGTCGGCGTTCCTCCCTTCTTTTTTGCCCGTAGAGCTCCCGGGCTGCTCTCTCATTGCCTCTTGTTCTAGACTGCAGCATCGCCTGGTAGGCCTCGTTTTTCGCTGCATGCGCCAACCGGCATTCTTCATCAAACCAGGAGTTTCGTTGTGGACGCCTAGTGAAACCCAGCACATCAGAGGCGGCATTTCTGATGGCTTGTTGACAGTGTCTCCACTGGTCTTCTGTACTTGCTGCTGGTGGCAGACTCGTTGAGAGATTGGTTGAAACGCGGTCAGCAAAGGTTCTTGCAGTCTCTTGCGATTTAAGCTTCGCGACTTCAACAACATTTTGATCATCCTTATCCGAGGCTTGTTGGTTTTTCGGAACTAAATTTTTTTTACAATGGTAGGGAAGTTAACCCGCCGCACAACCCCCAACCTGGAGGACCAGGCTCTTACTAAAACCCCAAGAGCGGGGAGCCGGATAGACCGCTCCTTATCGGCCTGAGCTTCAAATATGTCGGAGTAGCCCGTATAAGGTGTTCACTAAGTAGTTCAACCTGACTGGAACTGTATTTCACAAAATTTAGCTAATAATGACGCTTCATTATTGCTGGGATTATACTCTATTGGTTTATCGTCCGAGAGATAAAATTTATTATTTAATCTACAGAGAATGTCTGAATATAAATTATAAAGTTGTCAGCTTGCTCCTTAAATTTTAAAAGGATTCTTTTTCACCAAAATTTCTAACTAGTATTTTTTTTATTTCCGGCCAATCGCTTGGGTCGCCACTCCGTAAAACTACATCTAAGGCGAAATCTGTTATTTTAGATTTTATTTCATTAACTATAAATTCTTTTGCTGCCTCATTGTATGAGCTTGTCACGTTTATTATAAATTCTGATTTTTGTATGAATATAATTAAACTACAAGATTTACCATTGAAGTTTGGTAATTTTTTTATTAATTTTAAAGGATCGATATTTATTGACGCCATTTTTACCTGATTTTCTAAATTGATCGCTGGTTGACTTTCTTCAGATTTTTCTTCCTCTATTGTTTTTCCTCTTATTTGTTGAATTGCTGCCGCTTCTGTTGATTCTCCTTCCTTTTTGTTAAATTTTAATGCAGCTGGTATTGTGTATGATGCGAATTTCGGCATGTGAACTTTTTTATAAGTCTCTCATTAATAGTTCAATAAAAGCGTAAACATTTTCTTTTTTTTTCCGCGTTGTGGCTTTTCTTTAACTACCACAATCCGTTTTGTATTATTTTTGAGTAAAAATTTAGTTTTTCGCGTTGTGGCTTTTTCTTTAACTACCACCATCAGTTTTCTATAATTTTTGAGTAAAAATTTTTTTTTTCGCGTTGTGGCTTTTTCTACACTACCACAATCCGTTTTGTGTAATTTTTGAGTAATTTTTTTTTTTTTCGCGTTGTGGCTTTTTCTACACTACCACAATCCGTTTGAGTAATTAACTTTTTGAACTTTAATATTTATTATATATTTTTTTTTTTTTTGCACACATATATTTTTTTTTTCAGTTAAACATTCCCTCTATGGGATTAATAAAGATGGTCCTTTCGGATCTTGACTTTAATGTTTTTCACTGATTTGATTTTAATTTTGTCCAATACCTTTTGGTTATTTTAGTTAACCGGTATTTCACTATTTAAATTAGTAAGGACAATTTATTTTTTCTGATATCCCGAATTAAACTTTTAAAAAAGTAAGATGCGTATTTTAACTATGGATCTTTCGGGATCCTACCACGACTGCGCCAGTTTTATGTTCGATTTAATTGTTACAAAAAAAATATATTTAGCATTCTCATAAGAGAATGCAACCACTTAAATAAAACGCAAGTTTATTTTATTTTAATAGTTTATTAAACATCCGATCCCTTACCTCTGGTGGGGGGAAATCTTCAGCTATACGAAGTTCAGTTAATACTAAAATCTTACAATGTTCAAGTCAACATATTTATACATATTATGCTTATGCAGCAATTCTGCATATCTAGAATAATTATTTCATCATTTATCTTTGTATGATGAAATCCTAACGATTTATTGTTATCTTTCTTTATTTGGATGCACACTTGTGCATCTGATTTAATTTCATTGTAAACTGCTTATATGACAAAATGATCATAGAAGATACTTTGTATCTTCTTTATTGAAAGGGTGTTTTAAATATGATTATAATTGAATGTGAGGGTGTTCTGAGAACGTAACTGCGAGTCCTAGAGGGAACCATCTTTTTAATTGGATGGTTCGATACAGTTTTGAGTGTAGGATCGACCTTCTGGCTACAGATAGACCGTCATTTCCGAGAAGTGGTAGTTTTCTGGATCTTTTACTGTTTGACTCACGACTAGTTATAACTGACGCAACAAATCAACAGACGAGAAACTGTATACGAACGATTGAATACGACAGTGATCACTGCGGACTTGCCACCGTAATACAGCTTTCGAGCGAACTTGTGGAGTTGGATGAGTACCTGTAAACTCCTACAATTTCAGTAAGACGCGCTAGCCACGCTTCTCCAACGCCTTGGCAAGAGAAATACGTTCCGATGACATTACTCCACCAAATGACAGAAACCTGACAAACGTCAAGATCGACGGGTAGTTAAATCAAATGAATACGACAATAAAACGGACAGAACTATCCCAAAATATAAGGAACAAGACCCTACTGGTTTATACAAGAACGCGACAATCGACGCACTACACCGACAAAAAAGTGGATTGCTGACTAGGTTGAAACTTCTTTACAGACGTTTCACGGACACACGTGATCTGGAGATTGGGACATTGAAGTCGTCGATCAAAAACATTAACGTTCTGATTAGACAAAATTATAGATTGTCTATTAATTTATATTGGGATAACAGAATTCGAGCCGTTAATTCTAGCGACCCTAGTATGTTTCCCCAAATAAATAAGATATTTAGAAGAAATGATCAAAAAGAACTTCCATGTCTTAAGCTTCAGAGGACAACAGATAATGAAGACGTATATACGATTGCGGGAATAGATCCGGAGAGTGCCGTTTTCGATGATAACTTTTTTGTGATAGAAGATCCTCAGGAAAAGGTAGAATCTGTAGGGGCTGCTTTCCAGCAAGTGTATAAGGTGAATGCTAGCATTCGTCCGAATCATGACCTGGAGAACAAAGCCTTGCTGCACAATTTCTATCTTGGAAATAACATAACGCAATGGCGATCTGAGAATACTGGTTTCACCGGGTTCAATGACGAAAACTTGGCAAACGCCACCATCGCCGAGCGAAATGGACCCAGTTCATTGTTAATTTCGAAGGTAGAACTTCAGTTAATTTTTCAAACATTAAAGAAAAAGAAATCTGCGGGGGTCGATGGTATACCCAACATTGTGTTACGACATCTCCCTGAGGAAGCCATAGACATTTATACCACACTCAACAACGCATTGAATAATGCATATTATCCAGTGAGTTGGAAGAGAGCTGTGGTCCATCCTCTCCCCAAAAGGACAGCTCCAATCCGGCAAATCTTCGGTCGATAAGTCTTCTTCCAAGTATCAGTAAAGTATTCGAGAAGATTCTCAATAGAGCTCTGTTCAAGTGGGCTGAGGACAAGAATATTATTCCAGACAATCAGTTTGGCTTCAAGGCGCGACATGACAATATTCATGCCGCGTCTAAGTTAGTTTCTGATGTTCAATGGAACAAAGCGAAAAATCAATGCACGGGTGCCGTTCTGGTTGATTTAGAGAAGGCTTTCGACACCGTATGGTTAGAGGGTCTTTATCTAAAATTAACTAGATTTGGCATAAGTAAACCACTGTTATATATGCTCATGAGATGCTCAATGGTAGAAAGTTTGTTGTCAAAAGTGGCAATGTAACTTCGACCACAACTTTTGATATTAAAAACGGTCTACAGCAAGGAGCTGTGTACTCACCGATTCTTTTTAGTATTTACACCAGCGATCTGATAGGTAGTCTCACTCATGCGATTGCGTATGCCGATGACCTTGTAGCGTACAGAACGGGTCCAAAAGTTGAAGTCATCAAAATTCTCTTGCAGTGTGACATTGACCAGATTCAGCGATATTGTGATGACTGGAAGTTAAAAATTAATTTTCAGAAATCAGAAACTATCCTGTTTAGAACCCCTTTGTCTAGGGTTTCTGGGGATACAAGAAAGAACTGGAGAAATCTAGTGATCGTTGGACCAAGTGGACATTCACTGGCGAGAAAATATGTAGTAAAGTACCTTGGTATCTGGCTAGAACAGTCAATCGACATATAGAAGTTTCTCTGGCTGGCCAGAGCTAGGGGAGCGTTTGCTCTGACAAGACGGTTGTTTTATAGCAGCCGCCTTGAAAACAGGGTGATTTGCTACATGGCGCTCATCCGGCCGATGATTGCCTATGGGTGCCCTGTGTGGTTAAACGTTGCCCCATCTTAAATAGAAAAGATTCGGGTATTTGAAAGGCATTGTCTTAGGACCTGTCTTGGATTACACAGAACACCAGAGTCGGAGTACAAACATTATTATGCCAACGAGGTCTTATACAACGGGGCCAATATAAACAGGATAGATAACTTTTTAATTAAGCTGATTCGGGGTCACATTGCAAGAGCGATGACCTCAGCCAATGGACTTGTTTTCGGGGCTTACTACCTCAATGATGAATATAGTGAGAGCGTTCGTCTTAACGGTTTCATCCCGCCCGAGGCATTCCTCTATTTAGACAGTCGGGCGCTGATTCAGGATAGATTGGCGGTTCCGTTAATCTACCACGTCAGCCGTAGAACTGTGGATCGGCGACTCCTGTATGATCCACACGTCGGCTCTGGGAAAGATAATTGTATGTGCAATGTACCATTGATTAAAATTTTGGGTTCTCGCATCGATGCAAGAGCATCCATCCGTTAAAAGAAAAATTTTTTTCAATACAAAATACGCCTCCTTCGAAAAACAAGATCGAGCTTCAAGCCTTTTTAGGGTTTCAAGTTTCTACCATTAATTTCTTCGTTCAAAAGCTACATTGGCGGAACCTCTACACCGACTAGTAGACAAGAATTCATTATTGTTGTTATATTGTACTATTCGAACTGGAATGTCAGTTTTATTACTTGACTATCCTTTATTTCGTCAATTTTTAGTGAATGTTTGAACAACAACTCAAAGGTGCTACCACCAATTTTTAAACGAATTTTATTTATTCGTTTTACGAATTTTATTATTCGTTTTTATTTTTGGCTGGAGATATAGCTATTTAAAGGAGTGCCGATTCCTATCATCAGTCTCCTTATTAATGGTGCTAAACTTTAATCCCATTTTAAATACACATCATGAGATTCTTGGCAGTGGACAAGTGTTCATCAAACTACTTTCGATAATCTTCTATCATCAGACAGCGTTCTGATGCCATTGAATGACAAATTACCAGTCATATTAACATGGATTGCGAAGCTTCACCTTATGGCGTTGGTGCAGTTTTAGCGCACTTACTTCCAGATGGATCAGAACGCCAGGTTTCGTATTATTCCAGAACTCTCAAGCCAACAGAGCGCAACTATGCGCGAATCGATAAGGAAGCTCTGGCGATTATTGCTGGAATAAAAAAATTTACGAATAATTTTATGGTAGGCCATTCATCATATATATATACAGATCACAAACCGTTGTTGGGTCCGTTTTCACATAACAAGCCAACTCCGAATACACTTTCTGAAAGAATGCTTCGTAATATAATTTTCTTAAACGCCTACAATTAAAAACTTCAGCATAAAGCTGAAAAAGACATTGCTCATGCCGACGCTTTTAGCCGTCTACCAGTTAAAAGTTCCAGCAACTCTAAAGAAGACGAAGAGGAAACAGTGACGATGATTAATTTACTCGATTCTCCATTACTGGAGGCGAGTGATATCGCAATGGATGCAAAAAAAAGACAACATTCTATCACGTTTTTTACACTGGACGATGAGGGGATGGCCAACTAGTGCCAAACCAGAGTTTAATGTCTCTTTCGACCGGTAAAAAGAGATTTCATTTATGAGAGGCTTTCTCGTTTGGGGTCAACGAGTAAAAATACAAGAAATTCATCGTACGAAACTTATTGCAGCTTTTCATGCCATCCTGAAATTGTTCGTATAAAAGCTTTGGCCAGGAGCTATGTTTGGTGGCCAAAAATGGACAGTCACATTGAACAGACGGTTAAGCATTGTCACAGACGGTTAAGCATTGTCTGCCAACAGATGCTTCCTGATAATTCGCCTATCAAGGTATATACTTGGGAAGAAGAAAAAATCCTTGGTCTAGGATCCATATTGATTTTGCCGTTCCTTTTAAAGGAAATCTTATCATTTTAGTGGTGGATTTACATTCAAAATTGCTGGAGGTACATCCAGTTTCAGCTACATCGTCTTTCTGTGCGATTTTGATTCTAAGACAACTTTTTGATACACATAGACTTCCCGATGTTAATGTTTAAGACAATGGATCGGCCTTTAAATCCTACCATTTTAAAAAGTTTTGCAAAAACAATTTATTAAAACTTATCTTTTCAGCTCCATTTCACCCTTCTACAAATGGTCAGGTAGAGCGCATGGTACGCACAACCAAGGAATACTTAAAGAAGTTTCCGAACGGAGATATTCGACTACGTCTAGCACGTTTTTTGTTAGATCAACACGTAACACCACATACCGCCTTGGGCGATCACTGGCGTAGTTGCTTTTCAATCGCAGACCTTGCACTTATTTCGACAAACTCCATCCTGAATCAATACCTACTCAAGTCAGAGGATTACAGCAACAGGTCTCGATGGCAATTCATCACGATAGCGGTGAACCAGTATGGTATCGAAATTATGCAGAAGGACCTAGATGGATTCCTGGTCACATAATAGAAGTCAAGGGTCCAATTTCCGTAGTCATAGATTCTGAATGTGGCAAAGAAATCCATCGATATGCAGATCAGGTTCGGCGTAGATCAGTGAAACAGCAGATAACAAATCCTGAAGAAACAACAGAGGCACAGCAGATAACTATTCCTGAGTCAACAGTCATTCAACCTGAAATCCGGCGATCTGAAAGACTTCGCAGAAAAGCTCAGAACTCTGAACTTGTTTCATCACAAAGCGAAGGAGTGTTGCATATGCATATTGTAATCGATAACCAATATTGCTACCAACTACAACAACAATGCAGCGGGTTTTGACATCTGTCTTGTATCGAACCATGTGGGATTTTGGCATTCGCTTCTACCCGCCTTCTCGAGCACATTCTCCGATGTGAAACCAACAACATTATTAATGCGGTATTCTGTAAATTTATATTAAATAAACGGTATATTTAAGAAGTGAAACCAGTTTTTTTTAATTTACCGATATATAAAAGTCACTTAACACAAAATGGCATTCACAACCGTTTAATGATAGCTACCATACAACTCAGTCTCGCGGTTCGGCCATTTTTTTATATTTTTTGCCTTTCTTCAGAATTTAATAAATTCAAATTTCTGGTCCTATTATTTGCTACAAGTTCGTGCAACTTTAGGACTCGCTTGCAGGCTTTTGGGAAAGGTTTGAGGGGACATGGTGTCAATATGTTGTCCAAATTCGACAAGCGGGATTCTTGCAGAAATATTTTAAACCGTTCCTGCACGGATGAAAGTACATCCGTTATAAAGATGCATATTTATTAGGCGTACTGATAAATGTATTTCACAATTTTTTTCGAAAAGTGTAGATAGTATCAAGCACGGCTCCATGCAATATCTCCTAACGTATGAAATTCTAACGGTATAAGTCCTAATAAAGACATTTCTAACAATGACTGAAATAAATACTAATAATTTTAATGCAATAAATCCTAACAAAGACGCAATATTTCCGCAGCGCCCGAGCCACCCCCGCCGCCCACGCCACCCGAGTTAAATAAAACGCAAAGTGTTCCGTTATAGTTTTTGCGAGCTTTTATTCTTCAAGGGTCTCTTAGAACTAAAAATATAAATGTTGAAATTAATTATCTGAAGTTACAGTAATTGCTGATCAATAATAAAGTTTTTAATGTATTTGCGGATTGATCAGCTTATCAAATTACAAAATGTGTTTCCTTTGTAAATAACTTAAGGTTATTTACCTAAGCTTTATAATGCTGATCAATCGTTTATCATATTACAAATATGATTTATTATAAAAGTTATTATTTTTGCTTCGTAAATAACATAAGGTTATTTACCTATTGGCGGATGTCACCATAAAAATATGTAACTTCTCCCCCCTTTTCTTTAAGATTCTCCTGAATCGTTGGAATCTCAATTTGAATATTTTTCTCGGGTTTAGTGAAATTTTTTATTTTTATTTTTAAATTTTTATTTGTCCTAGCTAAACAAAATAAGACCACTATTATAATTATAATTATTATAAACATTGATAAGTTACTTATTTTATTTACAATTTCATGATATTTTAGTTCCTCTATTTTTTTTAAATTTTCTATTTGTTGTAATTTTGAAATGTCTTCGAATTTTAGTTTTTCAGTTACATTTAAATTTCTTTCCTCCTCATAATGGAATTTTTGAATAAATTCTAGTTGATAATTAAAAATAGTTACATTAAGTATTTTAATTGAACAATTATTGATGTTTAACATAAAGTTTCCAGTTAATATTAACGTTCTATCATCACATTGATTAATTACATTGTCTTTTTCTAAATTTTTGCATATAATAGTATCATCGTCAATTTTTATAAGTTTTTTTTCTTCGTTGTAACGAAAAGTACATGAGTCTTGTATTAAACATGAACGACTTATATTTAATTCTTTTAAATAAATGTTTTTAGGATTATATTCATATTGTACATTATTTATTTCTATAAATTGTAAATATTCCATATCTATTTCTTTTTTTTTATCATTAGTTATTGGTATTATCATTTTTAATTGAGTCAGTATATATTCTTTCGGTAGTTTCACAGCTATTATAATTCTGTCTTGATCGAGTTTCAGAAGTCCTATTCTAGCATTTTCGAGTTTATAGAAGTCTATCCCTAATGTTTTTATTTCTATTCCTGACAAAATGCTCGGATGGAGTATACCTTGCTTAGCAGATGCTATGTTATCTAGTATGCTATCTATTTTGTTTTGCAATGTTTGCAATTTTAATAGTTGTTCTGTTATTAGTTGTTTTTTGATAATATCTTTTTGGTTAGAAGCAATACCTTGATAAGTGTATGATAAGGTTTCTCTGTCTGTTTCTATTGTTTTTTTAAATTTGTTAATTGAATCCATAAATTGTTCGTTAATTTTTATTTGTTGGTTAAGATTTTTTATGGCTGCATGATTGTTAGTATCAACTATGTTCATATGTTCGAGAATATCTTGTCTGTCATTGTCATCCATTGTTCCGAATAACCATTTTTGAGCCGTTCCTACAATGTTTATAAGACCCCTTTTTTGTCTTCTTAGTGGAACTATTGCTTCAAGTTTTGCTTTTATATTAAAAACTTCGTTCTTTATCTCGGTGTTGTTTGCTAAATGCAGAGTTCGTAAATTAACTTCTATCATTTCCACTGTTGAAAGTATATCCTTAGTATTTATTACATGTAATAGAGTCTGACTATTATTTATTATTTCTACTGGCCCTAAATTTAAGGTAGTGTATCCTCTATTGGTTTGTATTGGTGTTATTATGAGCGTTGCTTCCGATATTCGCATTATTATCAGCCAAACGATTATCTGCTGCCAGAAGATTACCTGCAAATTGATTTGGTCGTTTAGTGTTTGTGGGATGGACATTTTTTAAATTATGTTTTCTATAGTATGTTTCGTTTTTGTGCCTCAGGTGTTTATAGTTTCTAATATAACCTTCATTTCGTTTTTCGTCATAACTTTCTCTAGAAATATTACATTTTTTTATTATTTTATCTTTTGTAGCTTCTATTGTGCTTCTCAAACTTATCTGATTTGTCTTTTCAGCTGAATTTGGACTCATACCTAATTTTGAATGATATCTAGAATTGTATATCTGAATAGCTTTATGTATTTTGCGATTAGTAGAAATATCTTTATTCTTTATTGTTAATAAGATTTCAAGTAAGGTTGAGTGGAATCTCTCTATATCTGAGTTTCCAGTATGTGAATTTGGTTTTGTCATATGCATTTCTATTTCTTCCTTCCTAAAGTGTTCTTTTATATTTTCTGAGTTAAATTCATTGTCACAAATAATTTTTCTAGGTTTTCCAAATTTACTTAATTGCTCGTCTATGCACTCTAATTTACTTGTCCAATTTTTACTACTTAGATTGTATCCATAAGCTTTTTTTGTAAATTTGTCAATAAATGTCAGATATGTTAATTTGTTAAAATGGTAAACATCCATATGCAAAATTTCATTTCCCTTAATTGGAGTTTCTGTAAATTTAAACTTAGGTCTTATTGGTTTCCTATCGTATTTACCTTCCTGACATGTTTGGCAATTCCCAATCACTCTAGAAATTTCTCTTATAAGTTTTGGAAAATATATTTTGTTTTTTAATTTGTAATAGGTTTCTACTACGTGATATAAAGATATTTGTTTATGTACATCTTCAACTTTTTCTAAATCTCTTGCTCTTTGAGTGAGTTTGTAAAATTTTACTTCTTTGTTGTGGCCATACATTTCAATTAAAACTTTTTGTACTTTATTGTATTCGGTATTATCTACTTCTGAATAAATTCCTATTATTCCTCCTTTAATAGTTTTTTTAAATAAATCTATCCAGTATTTGTTATCTTTTGTCATATCTACCTGTACTATGGTTTTTTTATGCTGTATTTTTATTTCAGTTTGAACACAATAGGTCAGTATAAGCTGGGTTTGGTATATGTTGACAATACCTTCTTTGATTTGTATATGGTCTAAAAGCTGTTCATTAGCTGAATGTATAGTTTCTGACGTTTCGTTAGCTTCCTCTGGGATTCTACTTAGAAAATCTGCTATTTTATTTTCCTTACCTTTTATATACTCTATGTCGAACTCAAATTATAACCCAAAGATACGGTCTAAAATATGTTGTAGCCCATACTACTGCTAAAAATTCCTTATCGGTTGTGGAATAGTCTTTTTCATGATCATTTAATGTTCGAGAGGCATAGCATACTGGCTGCCCTTCTTGAGTTAGAACAGCTCCTAGAGCAAAATTACTTGCATCAGTGAATAAACAAAATTGTTTATTAAAGTCTGGAAATTTAAGTATCGGATGTTTTGTAAGATTTTCTTTTAACCTTTCAAATGTATTCAGGGTCGTTACTATTGATTTTCATGTTCTTTTTAAGATATTTAACCATCGGGTATGCTATTTTGGAGTAATCGGCAATAAATTTTCTATAATATCCAGTGCTACCTAAAAATCCTTGTAATTGCTCAATTGTCTGAGGCAGTGAATACTTTTGAATAACTTCTATTTTACTTGGGTTAGGTTTCATTCCCTCTGAAGTAAGTATATGTCCTAAGTATTCTGTATTTTTCTTAAGAAAAGAACATTTACTTAATTGTATCTTAAGATTGTGGTCTGCTAATATCTGAAAAATTTTGTCTAAAGATGTTAGGTGTTCTTCTAATGAGGTCGAAAAAATGAGTATATCATCAAGATATACTGTGCAAATTTTTCCTATGTACTCTCTAAGAATCTCATTCATAAGGCGTTGAAATGTCGCTGGGGCGTTTTTCAACCCAAAGGGCATTCTGGTATATTCATATAGACCGTTTGGTGTAACAAATGCAGTCTTATGCATATCCTGAGGGTGCACCTTTATTTGATGATAACCCTTTGCTAAATCAAGGGTAGAGAAATACTGGGACCTTCCTAACTTATCAAGAATACTTTCGATATTTGGTAATGGGTATTTATCGTCTAAAGTTATATCATTGAGAGCACGATAGTCGACACATATTCTATATTTAACTTTTCCTTCACTATTGGGCTCCTTAGCGACTACCACGATTGGTGAAGCGTATCGACTATTTGATTTCCGTATTATGCCTTGCCTCTCCATATCACTAATTTGTGTTCTTACTTCATCTTCATGTTTTTGGGGCAGACGGTAGAGTCTGGAATTTATTTGTTGGTCTGTGCATAATTTTATTTCATGAAAAATACTTTCACAATTAGTAAGCTGATCGCCATCTCTATATAAAAGATTCTTATATTTTTGTAGTAAATCTTGAATTTCTTGCTTTTCGAAAACTTTTAAATGATCTAAATTAACTTCATTCCCACCCCCTAACTCATGACATTCTATAAATGGTTGTGACTCTAAAACAATTGGAAGGATAGTTTTGTTTTGTAGAAGCACTTCTCGTTTTTTATATTTATGCTTTCTACCATGTTACTAAGTACATCCATTCCTAATAAGAGACTATATGATTTATCTCCCAGTGGCTTTCCATATGCTTGAACAAAAACATTTGGACGATAACCAAATTCTGAAGGTACTGGGACCTGATAAATTTTTAATTTTTCTGTACTTTGGGTGTTTACGGTTGACAAATTTATAGTCACCTCACCAAGTACGTTATATGAACTACAGTCTATTTTATTTGTGTTTACTAAGCTCATTGTAGACCCTGTATCTAACAAGCACATGTGTCTCTGGTTTCTCAACACAAATACTATTTGAGTTTTCCTGGCAGTGGCGAGGCTGCATTCAGAAAAACCGGGGCTTCTAAGGAATGTATTTCTTCATGGACGTTTTGTTGTCCTCTATTAGAATTCGAATGGGCTATATTATCGATGTCCATTGGTTCTACATTTTGTCTATTATTATTATTGTTAAAGTTACGACGAGTTTGATGGCTGTTTTGAGCGTTATATGCTCTATTTTGGTTTGTCTGACCAGAAGAATTGTTATTTACATAGCGTTGGTGATTAGTCTGATTAGAGTAATTGAAATAATTATTACGAGCATGTTGATTGTTCTGTCGATGTGTTCTTTCTGTCGGCCTATTATCATAACTACCCCTATTGCTACTTCTGCTCGTTAAAATGTTCCCTAGATCAAACCCTACATATGAATATAAAATACTTTTAACTTTGTGTAAGTCGTATTCGTTTCTAATTTCTCTAGCTAAATTCCCGGTTGCTAGTTCTCTTACTTTATTTATAACTAAAGAATATAACATTTATTTTAAACTATTCTCATTTTCTTCATACATTATTATTGTGTGTATGTCAGTTAAAATAAATTCTATTTTATTTATTAAATCTAGCACTGAACTTACTCTCAGGTTGTGGATGCGGCGGGTAACTTCTCCCTGGTCTATTGTTGGTCGGAACGACAGCTTAAAAAGCTCCGTTGGTGAGTAGGAGTTCTTTGGCCTTGCCTATCACCTTACACTGTGATATTGCGGTCCACATAGCTGCACGTTTTTCCTCTGGTGTCAGATTCAAGTGGTTCTCCACCACATTTATGAACTGGGTCAACTCTTGCCTGTTGCCAGAAAACTCTTTTATGTATGAAATTTCTTTCATGATGACCAAAGCTCTGCTCTCTGCTCGTTGGTTTGAGCTGGACTCCATTCTTTCCAAGATTTGTGCCACTGTGGCCAGGATAGATGCCGTCTCATTTGCCATTTCCAATAATTCTTGTTATTCTACGTCTTCTATTGTTGGCAAATTCCTTCGCGAATCGTGAAGAATTTGACGCGAAATGTTTAAGATAATTGAAACAAACACCGATCAAAACTAAAATGACTGATTTTTTTTTTTTCTTTATTTTTTATCTGTAGCTTTGTATGTACTCGACTGATTTGTAGTCTGTAACACTCACAGGGAACTTCTTTCAAGAGTTTTGAGAACTTGTAATTGATATAAAAATAAAACTCAAACAAAAACCAAAAAAAACGACTGATTTTTAGTTAAACTTTTTAATAAACTTTATTTTACAAAGAGTCGTGTTTTTTTTTTTCCGTGACTGCGCCAGTTAAATAAAACGCAAAGTGTTCCGTTATAGTTTTTGCGAGCTTTTATTCTTCAAGGGTCTCTTAGAACTAAAAATATAAATGTTGAAATTAATTATCTGAAGTTACAATAATTGCTGATCAATAATAAAGTTTTTAATGTATTTGCGGATTGATCAGCTTATCAAATTACAAAATGTGTTTCCTTTGTAAATAACTAAAGGTTATTTACCTAAGCTTTATAATGCTGATCAATCGTTTATCATATTACAAATATGATTTATTATAAAAGTTATTATTTTTGCTTCGTAAATAACATAAGGTTATTTACCTATTGGCGGATGTCACCATACAAATATGTAACTCCCGCGCCACCCGCGCCACCCGGCCTTCCACGCGCCTTTACGTTTTAATGCAAGAAATTGTAGTAGTTCAACGGTGTATTAAAAAAAATCTACAAAAGCAATATTTTGTTAAAAATAGATGTATTTTATAACTCACAAATTGCAATAAGTAAAATTAAATAAGTCCTAACAAAAATTAAATAAATAATATTAAGTGAAATAAATCCTAATTATGATTTATTTCATTTGCATAGTATTAGGAGTTTATTCATTATGTAAAAAATCCTAAACCATAACTATGCAATAAATCCTAACATTAATGGAAATAAGCCTAACATTTAGGAGATTCTTCATGCGTATTAATTCCTAACTTTGTATGTGAAATGTTAGGATTTATTTAGCTTATTTTGTTAGGACTAAATACGTTAGGAGCCCATTCAAGCACTGCACAACAGGTAGTAGAGACAACAAATTTTGTTGTAAATTCGGAAGTATTAGGTACTTTTTTCGGAGACTGGTACAACGCGCAGTATTCACAATTTCACACCTTTAACCTGAACTGTACACAGGTCCGGCAGAAGCCCGAAGAATTTTCATGGTAAGGCCCTCCAAAAACCGTAGATTCAAACATTTTGCAGCGAAAACATTTTTCAGAGACTGGTACAACGCGCAGTATTGAATTGAATTGAAACAAAAATTACGTTTCCATAATATTGAGTGAAACTCATTGGTCTTGACATGCTGATGCATGGAAATCTGCAGATGCAGAAAATCAAAAGAAGGTTTTACTGACCAAGAACTATAAAAGGTGCCCCTGATATTCAGATAAATTAAGGGCCAAACCCATTTAATGCATTGCGTGCGTTCCGTTGTCGCTTTCAAATAGTCGCTTTAAATATACAGGTTCTTATAAGAATTTAAAAGCAAATCATACAACGATGTGTCGTTACACAACCTGTGCATTTAACATTGCACTCAGTTGAAAGCGACAACGCGACGGTCGCAACGCGTTCTATGAGTTGAGCCCTTCAGGCTCATTTCATAAGTTTCATTAGAAGCAATTTATTATGTCTCTAATAAACATTATATCATAATATTTGCAGCGAATTTCAAGATTTTGCGGGTCTCATAACAAGGCCGGGGGATATTCCAATGCAACAAGTAAAACGGTTTTTGAATTCTTTCAAATCTATTACAATATGTAGAATATAAAGAAATTACACTGCAATATTCCAGATTGGATCTTACGTATGAGAAATATAAACACTTCAGGGTGAAAGGATCCTTACGATAAATCCTAACAGTTTAATTTAGCTACTAGGAAGTCGATGTGACTATTGAAACTGAACTTGGTATCAAATATTACTCCTAGGTTTTTTTTCACTACTACACCAAGCGGGTCACCACCTAGAGAATATTAAAAAAAATATTTAGGTGCCGAACGGAGGCTGAGCTCTGACATTTCGATACAGTCAAATGTAGATTATTGTTTTGACTTCAAACAGATAGATTATAAATCTTTTTGTTATTTTAGGTAATCAGATATATTTTTCACGATACAGTACATTTTCCAGTCATCCGAAAACATAAACATTGAGAATGAGCAAAAGAATCGGGGATCATTAACAAGTAGGAGGAACAGTAAAGGACCCAGATGACTTCCTTGAGGAACGCCGGATGTAAACTTTATAGCACCAGATACGCTGTTGTCAATACAACAAACTGTGTACGATCACTTAGAGAGGACTCGATCCATTTCAATAGACGATCCATTTCGGAATAGCTGATAATTTGCAAATAGGTCCGTAATTAGTTACATTGTTTTTAAACCCAGCTTTGTGAATAGAAAATATGAAAGAACTTTTCCAACAATCCAGAAATTCACCTATCTCGAAGGTAAGTGGCAAAGCGATTGCTTGCGTCGAATTTTTTAAAACTATAGGAGGGAAACCATCATATCCATGCTTTTTATCTGAATTTAGCACCAGCAACTCCCCAATCACTTCCTCAATAGATATACTTACATTAACGATATTCAATGAATTTGAGAAATTACATTCAATAGGTCTTCTATCATCACAAGCACCCAAATAGACTGATTGAAAGAACTGAGCGAAGAGATTGCATACTTTTGACAAATCTGATTGTATTTGGAATAGCTACGGACTTTTTTGTATTATTTATGAAACTCCAAAAATTTCTTGGATTGTTTTTAAAATGTTTAAAACGTTTGTAAAAAATTATTGAGGTGGTCAAATCTCATTTGCAGCCAGCAATATTTTTCATATAATGAGTGATTATTATTAGAATTACTGAATAATTTAAATGCTTTAATTTTACGTTTATTTAAATTAATCAGTTCCTTGTTATACCACGGAGGTTTATTAAGATTTCTTAATAGAAAGTGGAGTTGAAAAGATACGATTAACATCCGCGCGAAGTTCCTTGTCTATAAAAATTATCAAGGATAAGATCAAGATTATTGAAAAACCATTAACTTGCTTAAGGTCAAACTCAGCCAATCTATCTACAACTTCACTTTCCCAATCTTTCTTTATATTAAAAGGTAACAAGCATTAAAATTCTTCATTATACAACCATTTGATAGCTGGTAAGTTGAAAACACCTAAAATAATTACTTGTTGATTTGTTTTTAGACTATCTAGCACCTTGCAGCAGTTATTTATATGTATCTTATATATTTCTAAACAACTGTTTGGAGAAATATAACTCATGATCTTTATCATTTTTAATGAGAATAGTAATTTGGTCGATATCATAACTTACAATAAATGTTGTTGATGATGGCAAGCAAATCTCTGTACAATAAAATGATGATCGAACTGCAACCATAACACCACCTCCTCTTCCTAGGTTTGTTGTTTTAGAGCATCTATTTTACGGAAAAATTGTAGTGCTGTTAAATAGTTCGGCAGTGTGATGATGAACGTTCGACATGTTTTACAGACAGCGATGGCGTCTTATTGTTGCAAGGAGGAAAACAAAAGCATTTCATTAAGTTTAGTTCGAAGTCCATCAGTATTCAAGTAGAACAATTGAAATGAGATCTCATGCTTGGGTGACAGAGCAGAAGCAACCAAGGGCGGGGAGTAAGGACTATCTGCTTCAAACGTGTTGGCACTTAGGTCATCGGGTCAGCGCTAATTGATTTGTTACATAGTTTTTTGTAGTATTAATAAATTCTCTTACTTGCACACCCATCATAGGTCAAACAGAGGAATTAAGAGCTTTCGTGAATATATTCTCTGGAATTGAAATTTTGAAACTGATGAAGGAGAGATCATTTACATCGGTGACTATTTTTAAGAGCTTTCTACATATAATATGTGTTGATTTGATGTAACTTTTAGTCAATTGGCGACATATGTAGTTATTTCAATTTTTTTTTTTTTTGTCATTGCTAATTATCGGAATGTTGGGGTATCCAGCATTTATAGTCGGAGATTATTCTTTTCGCTGACATCAAACGAAGATACGGCAATTTCTTCTGAACTATTATTGGAACTTTCTTAAGTGCTCTTATCACATGAATTAGATGAAGAAGATATGCACAGAGTTCACCAATACATCAGTAGCAGGAGAATTTATTTTGTGTTCATCATCTGTGTGAATATTTTGCACTTTGGATTTTTTTTATTAATGTTATTAATATTATTCTTTATGCAATAGTTAGAGTCATTATTGATGGTTGATATAATTTTTTTAAGTTCACAAACATCATTTGACAAGCTATCAAGTTTTTCAAAAAGAATGTTTTTTGTAGGTACTATAGCTGACAATACATGTGCAACGCCACATAAAGTTAGGTTGGGACACAAGTAAACCATAGTTTTCTTTTGATAAACCAGAACACTTTTTATGATAATTAAGATTACAAAAAGATTCACATTTTAAGAAAACAGTGTCATTTTGCTGCTTAGAAAGCATTCAGTGTTAATTTTGCTGTAAATATTTTTGAAAAATGACAATACGTATTATTATAATGATGTAAATTTGTATTTTCAAATGCCAAAATACAATTATCAATAAGTTTTTTCACTATATTGAAAGACCTTCCCTTTTTTCCTCTCCCGGGCCCCAAACCCTTAATTCGACTCTGACTTTATACAAGTGTACAGTACACCCTTCCAGTTCCTGCAAGGACGTGCGCGGTGTGGCAAAAGTAAATTAAAAAAGAAACATTCGACTTTAAATATTTTTTTTACAAAAAAGATGAATTTATGCTTGAATACGGTCGGCTTGCGGTCGGGCGGAATATTTTCACTTTAGTTTTAGTGAGAGTGTAGGCTTAAATACGAAATGAAAATGGCAATGGGACATGCTGCGCAGTGGGGTGGTAGGCGCCAGAGGAATAGTCAACAAAGATATATGACATATGAAGGTACATAGATATTATTTTAAACAGAGAAAATATTTTTGTGTATGTAATTTATTCTTTCTTAAACTAAATTTATCAGATACATTCAATGAAAGATTCCTTGACATTGAACATGCTACTTAAAGTGAGGAACGTCCCAACTGCCGATGTAAGTAAAAAAAAATTCAGCGTATGTCAAACAAATGACAAATGGCTTTCAAATATATGGGCGAGCTGTCCAATTTGAAAGACGGTCTCTACATTCCGGTTTTAGTGGAAAATTATGCATGGAAGGAAGCACGTTGTCATACATTGAAAAACGTGAGAACAGTAATTTTTGTTTCATTTATCTGGTATACGAATAAAGAAAAGGAATCAAAGCTGTAAGTGACAGATTGTTGTAGTACATGATTTTGAATAGAGTGCAGTAGTGTTGGTATACAAGATTTATTATGTTTTCTAAATCAGCAAGACTGGGTCTCACAAACTTGCTCTTAGAGAAGATTTGTAAAAATTTAAGTTAAACACACTAACAATATGGTACCTGACTTACTTTGGGTAGGGAATGGGCTAACCACGATATCTATACAAGAATAATCTAGAAAAAAACATCTAGCATGTTAAAATCTATAAAACAAAAATCTATAATCTATAGTGAAAAAATCTAAAAAAAAATATATTTATTCTACATTATTAGCTGTTCTTCAACAATACTACTATTAACTGGTATCCTGCAGTTGTAAACAGGTAATTTAATTTCGAACATATTGTGTGTTATCACAGTGAGCACAATTAAAACTAAATAATAATAAAATGAAATTAAATGCAATCTTGTATTTGATATATAGTAAGGGTACTCATATAACGACGGAAATTTTCGCCTGATGTAAAAACGAAACTTTATATCACACGTTTTCATGAACGCCCCATGAAAACTGTTGACGTAAATTGTCATAAATCGTATTATGACATCTGTTCAGGAATTACAACTTATTATTTATTAATTATTAGTTGTCTTCTTATTTATTTAATTATATTTAACAATTTGGTTCATTTTATTAATTAAGTTTGTAATGCATTTGAATTTTTATTTTGTTACTTATTATTTTGTTACTTTGCCAAACATTGCGTAATTTTCCTTACAGTATTTGTAAACTTTAAATCTAGTTGTTAATTTACTATGTATTTGTATTTTTTTACACTCTTAAAAATTACGCTCTAACTGTTAAATTACTTGTACATTTTGCCTCTTAAAAATTACTCTCTAACTGTTAATTTAATTTGTTTCTTCTCATTGGAAAATTACGCTCTAGCTGTAAAATTATATTTATACCATTCATAAGCCTAAACTATTTTTTGCTGTCAATTCGACTCATGATAAACTAAAACAAATAATTGTCCTCTTTCTTGTTTGGACCACCACGGAGGTATCATCTAGTCGTAAGAAATAAATTATCAAGTGATTTTTTACATAACCTGTTTTTTTCTACTCCGCCGTCGCATCTATGGGAAGTTTTCAAATTCGATAAGATCGTTACATACTAATAAAAAATAAAAGTGAAGTATTTAAATAAAATACATTCTGGTCCTTCGTCACCAAATTATAAAGAACAATTTTTGGAACTCGTGGTGTGTTATTGTTTGATTGGGAATATTTTGGACATTTGCTTTATGCAAAACAGTTCCTTTTTTGTATTGACTCCCAGTCTTTTAGAAATAGACGAGTTAAGAAATATTTATATCTTCAGATCGCGTTAAAGATATTCATTGTAAATTCTACATTTGTTTTTGCCACTCGTTTTTCGTGTATAAATTCACGTGTTTTTTTTTCTGCCGCAATGAATGTGGTTAAGACAAAACGTGGTCGTGCCAAGGGTAGGCTGACCAAAGCAGCGGACTACGCAAGCTCAGTGGACATCAATACTCCATTACAAATGTCGCAAATTCGCTTCGAAAAGTTGGAAGAAGCCTGGACGGATTTTGTTTCTCTGCAAAATGAGATGTATGCGCACATTGATGATGTGGATTTTGTAGATCCGGAGCCAGGGTTCTTTGAATATGAAGCAAAATATTTTGTCGCGCATTCGACTTTCGAGAGCTTCATTAATGTCATATCGCCAGAACCTTCTCCTTCTAGTGAAGTAGTTGCTGAAAAGCTAGCAACACAACAAGCTGCTTTTCTGGAGAAGTTAAACTCCACCAGCAAGTCATCGGTAAATTTACCCAAAATAGCTGTTGCAACTTTTTCGGGTAATTATGAAGATTGACCATCATTTAAGGACATGTTTGTCAGCTCGGTTGACCGAAATCCGTCGCTAACTCCATCTCAAAAATTGTACTATCTCAAGACGTGCTTGAGTAGCACTGCTGCTGATCTTGTCAGCCATATGAAGTTGACGGATAGTAATTATTTTGAAGCTTGGGATAGATTGGAGAGGCGGTTTGATAGATCGCAACTTATAATACAATCGTTTATCAACTCATACATTTCACTTCCTGTGACAAATTCCTCTAATTTTAGTCTACTTAGAAAGATAACCGATGGTGCTGACGAGGTGGTACTTGACCCAGATACGAAGCAAGCCTGGGCTGAACATCTTGGTTCAAAGGAAGGGGCTACAATAGATGAACTGTTGGAGTTTTTACAAAACCACTGTGCATGTTTGGAATCATGTACAACTCCTGTTCGCGCTTCTAAACCTAGGAATAAGATTCAAAATGCAGTGAAGTCGCATGTCGTTGAGTCTGCTCAAATCTGCTTGCAATGTAAAGGAAATCATAACCTTGTAAATTGTAAAAATTTTCTCGCCTTTGATATTGATGCTCGTCGAAGTTTTGCTAAGGACAATTCGTTGTGTTTTAACTGTTTACGTCAGGGACATTCTGCAAATAGATGTTTTTCTTATCAAAGGTATAAAATTTGCAAGTCGCGTCATCATGTTTTGATTCACCAGGATGCTGCTACAACTTCATCGTCAGTTCGCGCTAATTTAAGCCAAAACCATTCACCAGTTGCTGTTCCTGTCGCGTCTCGTTCTTCTTCATCAAATCCAGGTCCATAGCCTTTGATTATAAACCATACTTCTGAACCAGGTTTCAATGGTCAAACTATACTTCCCACTGCTATTGTTAGAACCCAGGACAGAGAAAGGTCGTTCCAGAACGTTCGTGTTCTTCTTGATACGGGATCCCAAGTCTCATTTATATCTGAACAGACTGTTCAACGCTTAGGACTCACTCGTAGTCGTTCTCCAATTCCTGTGCTTGGAGTTGCGTCGACATCAGCAGGTTCTACCAACGGCGTAGTGACAATTCGGCTCACTTCCCGTTTCAATTCAAACTTTGTTGACGTAAGCTGCCATGTTCTTTCAAAGCTTACTTCCTTGTTACCGTCTTCATTGATTGATAATATCAACATCAGCAGCCTTGTATCGTTTGAACTTGCAGATCCTTACTTCTACAAACCTGGGTCTATTGATGTTTTAATCGGTGCGGATAAGGTGTTCAATATTATAACAGGACCCACAAATAACAAAATAAATGGCATTCCTAATTTGATACCCACGATTTTCGGATCAGTTGTTGCTGGAAGGTCTGCACCTTCTTTTAAGCTCAATAGTGATGTTGAGACATTTTGTACGCAGCTGGATTATTCCCAAGAATTTGATCTCGAGAGATTCTGGCGTTTAGAGGAAATCTCTGATGAGCCCACCCTCTCGATCGATGACCAGCGTGCTGAAGATTTGTTTGCTTCATCTCATGAAAGGCTTTCTAATGGTAGCTACATGGTAAAATTACCATTTAAAAATGATGAGGATATAAATTTTGGAAATTCATATGCTGTTTCGCTACATCGTCTTCACTCAATTGAACGAAGGTTTACGTCGAATCTTCAACTAAAGGATCAGTACCACAAATTTATGTCACTGGGTCATATGGAAGAAGTTCCTGCTGTTGACATATTCCAACCACCTAATAAAGCATATTATCTTCCGCACCATGCGGTTTTTAAGAATGACAGCAGCACCACTAAAATTAGATTGTTTTCGATGGATCTGCTAAGACCATTCATTCTAAGTCATTAAACGATTCACTTCTCGTAGGTCCAACCATTCAACAGGACATTTTTTTTATCTGTCTTCGTTTTCGGCGCCATCTCTACACCATATCGGGAGACATCGAGAAGATGTACCGACAAATTCAAGTTTCATATGATCACTGCGATTTTCAGTGGATTCTTTGGCGTAAAACTCCAGAGGACCCTGTCAAGCACTTCAGGCTTTTGACCGTCACCTACGGTACTGCTTGTGCTCCATTTTAAGCCGTTCAAACTTTGAAGCAATTGGCTCTGGATTCTTCTGTGGACTATCCTTTAGCGTCGGCAATGGTTCTCAACGACTTTTACGTTGATGATCACTGGTGCAGACACCATTGATGAAGTCATTGCTCTTCAGAAGGAATTGGTAGAGCTGCTAAAAACGGGAGGTTTTAATTTACGCAAGTGGACTACAAACTGCTGGCCTCTTTTGTTGTCGTTACCTGAAGATTAACGTGAAATGTCGCCGTTGGAATTCGAAGAGTTTGATTCAGCTCTAGCTGAATTCTAGCTCCGATAATTGTTGCTGTGAAAATACTACTATAATACGTATGGAAAGAAAAGTTACTCTGGGACGAAGAAATTCCGAAGGAAATGGCTCATCGGTGGAAGGTTGTACGGCAAGAACTACCCCTCGTCGAAACTATTCATATGCCCAGGATAATATGGACCAACAAATCGAATCATGAGTTCCATGCTTTTTGTGACGCATCTTTAGATACATATGCTGCAGTGGTGTACTGCAGGAGTAAGAATGACGACGGTTCAATCTCGGTAGCATTGGTATCTGCAAAGAGTAAGGTTTCTCCTATCAAAATTGTGTCTCTTCCCAGGTTGGAGCTCTGCGGAGCCTTATTATTAACACGTCTAATAAATAAGCTTAAAATGTCTTTACAGGATAAAGAAATGAAAGTTTTCGCTTGGACTGATTCATCGATCGTGCTTCACTGGCTTTCGGCTCCTCCAAAAAAATGGTCGGTGTTTATTGGAAATCGAACTTCAGAAATTGTTTCATCGATTCCGCATAAGCTTTGGAATCACGTTCGATCAGCAAGTAACCCAGCCGACTGTGCAACTCGTGGAATTCCACCATCTCTTTTGCCTTCAAACGAGCTGTGGAGGAAAGGACCCTCGTGGCTGTGGCTGGAGAAAGATCAGTGGCCCTGTTCAAATCCCTGTGTGAAAGATTTTCCAGAAGAGCAGTTGGAAGAAAGGAGAAAACCGAAAATGCAGGTATTTATGTCAAATGCTACCGAAGATAATATTTTGCAGAAAATTTTAATCGATTCGTCAAAATGGTACAAATGTGTCAGACTAACAGCAACATTGTTTCGATTTTATTCAAACTGCCGCGTTTCAAAAAACCTTCGCAAGTATGATTCCATGTCCGTGGAAGAACTATCCCGTGCTAAGATTGTACTAATAAAATTTTGCCAAATGTCTTCCTATTCGTCGGAAATCGCCGCGTTAAAACAAAATAAACAACTTAATAAAAAACACAAACTATCTAATCTTGATCCGTTTTTAGATTCAAACGAGTTGGCGGTCGGATACAGAACTCTATATTGCATTATGGTGAAAAACACCCTATTATACTTTGCAAATCGAGTCGTATATCAGTACTTATTGTGCATTATATTCATGAACATTATTTACATGCCGGTGTGACAATGATGATTGCTTAATTACAAAAGGACTTTTTTATTTTTGGTGCCAGAAACATTGTGCGCAAGGTTGTCCAAAATTGTGTTAGATGCTTTCGGCATCGTCGGGATACGTCAAAACAATTGATGGGAAACCTTCCTGCTGAACGAATTCGGTTTTCGCGACCGTTCAGTAAGGTTGGATGTGACTATGCCGGTCCCATAACGCTAAGGCTTTCGAGCGGTCGGAACCCAAAATTCGTGAAAGCATATATTGCTCTTTTTGTTTGCTTTGTCACAAAGGGTATCCACCTTCAACGAGTCGGTGACTTGTCGTCGAATGCTTTTCTTCTCGCGTTGGATCGATTTTGTTCGCGTCGCGGAAAACCTACAGAAATTTGGAGTGACAATGGAACCAATTTCCATGGTGCAAAACGTTTGTTAAATGAGATGTATCAAAGCGTATTGAAACAACAGCATCAAAAAATTGTCATTGATCATCTCGCCAAGGACAACATCAGCTGGAAGTTCCACCCTCCGTCTGCACCTCACTTCGGAGGCTTATGGGAAGCTGGTGTCAAGTCTGTAAAGCAGCACTTAAAAAGGGTCATTGGAGAGCATATCCTGACTTATGAGGAGATGTACACTCTCCTTACCAAAATTGAAGCGCTTCTGAATTCACGTCCTATGTGGCAAATATCGGACACTGAACCAAGTGCTCTTTCGCCATCACATTTTATGATTGGGGAGGCTTACACTTCTGTTCCACAACCCAATTTGGTAAATTCTAACATTTCTGTTCAAACTAATTGGTATTTTTTGCAGACATTATCTCAAGGTTTTTGGAAAAGATGGCATCAAGAATATCTCACATCTCTCCAACAAAGACACAAGTGGCAAAATACTCAACCAAACTTAGCTGTTGATGACGTCGTTCTGTTGAAGGAATCGAACCTTCCTCCATCTAAGTGGATACTTGGTCGCATAGTTGCAACGCATCCAGGCAAAGACAACAAGGTCAGAGTTGTCACCGTCCGCACAATGCACGGAGAGTACACCCGCCCTGTGGTTAAGGTTGCCCCGCTTCCGTTTGCTGAAAGACCGGAGTCTTTCAGGGGCGGCTGAATATTCATGAATTACAACTTATTATTTATTAATTATTAGTTGTCTTCTTATTTATTTATTTATATATAACAATTTGGTTCATTTTATTAATTAAGTTTGTAATGCATTTGAATTATTATTTTGTTACTTATTATTTTGTTACTTTGCCAAACATTGCGTAATTTTCCTTACAGTATTTGTAAACTTTAAATCTAGTTGTTAATTTACTATGTATTTGTATATTTTGTCACTCTTAAAAATTACGCTCTTAAAAATTACTCTCTAACTGTTAATTTAATTTGTGTCTTCTCATTGGAAAATTACGCTCCAGCTGTAAAATTATATTTATACCATTCATAAGCCTAAACTATTTTTGATGTCAATTTGACTCATGATAAACTATAACAAATAATTGTCCTCTTTCTTGTTTGGACCACCACGGAGTTATCATCTAGTCGTAAGAAATAAATTATCAAGTGATTTTTTACATAACCTGTTTTTTTCTACTTCGCCGTCGCTTGAATGCTTATCTATGGGAAGTTTTTAAATTCGCTAAAATCGTTACATACTAATAAAAATTAAAAGTGAAGTATTTAAATAAAATACAACATCACTATCATCTTAAACTGGAAAAAATGGCGATGAAAGATATTGAGTAAGCTACTTTGAATTTTTCTTTATCATTTGTTTTTATACATTTTTTTTTCATTCTCATTTTCTTAATTTTCCGAACATTTGTTAAACTATTTCCTACTGCAAAACGCTCTCAAAGGGTAGAATTTGCAATTAAATTTTCCCGCCTTCGTGAAATGTCAACAAAAATGGCTACTTTATTTCTTTTTATCCTTACATCGTCTCTTTCCGCATCGAATTCGTGATGAAAGTTTATATCTTCCGTGGGAAAACTTTCCCCTACAAAATTTGACAGCTCGTTTCCGACGGCGAAAAAGTATATCGTTTCCGTCGTTTTACGATACTATATGAGTACCCTTAGTATGATTGGATATAATAATGAATATTGTTTGCGTTATAAATTGATTGTTGGTTGCAGATTTGCCCAAAAACTAAATTGTTTAAGAAACTAAATATATAATGCGTTGTATTTGTGCTTACACTTTTTAAATGGGCAAAAAAAATCTACAACTCAAGTGAATTAAGCATTATACCAGCGTAATTTGTTGAATTTCCAAGTTTAAGTCCCAACTAGCACGGCTAACGTTAAAAATATCAATTCTCTATATTATCTTTTTATGAGCTTACTTAAGTTTTTAGCATCATGTCCAAATTTCTCAGGGAGAATTTCCATTCTCTCTCACGAAACCAAATTTTTCTAATGAACCTACATACATATGTGATGAATAAAAATTCATTGTGGATGCCATAAAGATACATCTTTATGGCTGAGGGCTAGTAAAATGTTCAAAAGTAGCAACAAATATTGTGATGCTTTCAAATATTAACTACTATCATGCTATTGACAATAGCGCAAAATTATAGTCTACCTTTATTTAAGGAATTACCGTGACACCACATAACATTATTTCAACTTTAGAACAGTTGTCTAACTTTTACTCAAGGATAAACACTTTTTTGACTTCCAGTCATTTATTCGACTGAAAGGGGTTGTTGATGAATTTATGCAGTGTTTGTGTGTAGTTACATTCCACAAAAGCGATTTCAAGAGAGTGAGGTGTCATTCTCTTAGAGATTTAAATGCGCTGCATTAAAAATATAATGCAAAGGTTTGCTGTTTTTAAAGTTAGACAACTTTATTTAGAAAATGTATACTTTATGCCGTTTAGAAACACGTATTCTTAACCAAGATTCACATTGAATTGCTTTTAGTTTCAAGTTAAATAGACTAATTTTGCGTTATTACCTTTAAAATATGACTTTTAAAAATTTGCGCCATAGTTTTTTAATATAATTTGTATACAGGATTCTAAATGCTCAACTCAACGATTTTATTGAAATTTCAAAAGCCGTTAGATTTTTGCTTTTCGATTAGACTAGGTGCTTGCATTTGATCTTTTAAAGCAACTTCACTGTCCCCATACAAAATTTCTGTGGTCAGATGGTAAAATGTTATAAGAGAATTTTTAGAATCTTACGTGCGTTTTTGAAAAAATATTAATGAAAATAAAAAGTTTTTTTAGACATTAAAGTTTACTGTTACCTTTTATGTAAATTTAATTTTTTCTTCAATACGTGGAAGCAATATTGTATGATTTTAATAACATTTTAGGCTTTGAAAACGCACGTAAAATTTGCCATCTGCTGACCACAGATTTAATTGTTACACCTTTACGTCCAGATAAAAAATGACTAGCACCATATTCACTCTATAATGTATCATTTTTTATACTTCTATGTAAAACGCTTCTATGTTCACATACCTACAAAATATATTTTTTTTACACCGATACGTCCAGAATAAAAAATTCCTTTCACTTTATTGAACAATGTATAAAATTTGATACACATCCTACAGTTTGTACCTGGTTTTCTGTGCCCAGTGTATCATTTTTGATACAAGATCACAAGTTATTGAAAACAAGTTTTTAATATTGTTAGGTTTTATCTAAGTTAGTTGTATTAAATAAAACTTATTTCCGTTTTAATACAACTCACTTTACGTCTTTTCACTTTTAATTCCACTTAATATTTTAAAACACTCTTTATTTCCTTTTTACTTTCTTTATTTTAAATTCAAACCTTATCACTTTCAAATTACCGTTGGTCGTGTACACGACTAATTTCAAATTCAAACTGACTTCTTGCCGCATGGTGCGCTCGTATTTATAGTGGCTGCACCATTCAGCACTGCGCTTTAGAATCTTCTAGTACAGTGCCAGTCAGAGCCTTCTGGAGCTTTCTAGTCTGTGGTCTTTCGTTAAAACAATGGTGTTTTGTTAACTTCGTTGTGGATGTCACTTTAAGGTGGAATCACAATGGTGAGTTACGCATCGTAAAACAAAAAATAATAGAACGGAGAACATCTTATAGAACACGTTACATTGCCCTCCTCCTAAGATTGTTCGCCCCGAACAATTTCTTCATCATCTTCTAAACTGTAGAAGTACAGCCGGTCAATGTGAACAACTTCGCAGAGTTCGGTAAACAACATCATTGACCCTTGTAACAACACGGTGTGGTGTTTGCATCATAGCGTGTTTTCATTCGGTCACTAGCTAGCTTTATTTTAGTCCTTGTCCTGTCATGGATGTCGGTGAGTTTTTCCTTTAGGCAATCCACGTATTCCTCTTCATTTCGTTTTTCGCCCGTTGGACATCCGAATTTTATTTCGCTATTCAACCAGATATTTGTACCGAACACAATTTCTGATGGAGTGTGACCAATTGTGATGTCGTATTTCGGTATGCCATTAAAAATAGAGGAATGTGTTGGTCCCAGTCTCGTTGGAAGTCACCTACTACTTTGGAAAGGTGTTCTTTGAGAGTCCAGTTGAAACGTTCAACCATTCCGTCAGACTGCGGATGAAGTGGTGTTGTTCTCGTCTTCTTGATGCCAAGGAGCGAACAGACCTCTTGAAAGATTTTGGATTCGAAGTTTCTTCCTTGGTCAGAATAGAGCTCCATAGGAACACCGAACCTGCTGACCCAATTGTACACAATCTGATCCACAACTGTCTTCGCTTCTTGGTTTGGAATGGCAATCGCAATCAAGATTGAATCGGTTTTGCCTGTTAGTCTTAGGAAATGGGCCTGCAATATCGATGGCAATTCTTTCAAAAGGTGCTCCAACGTTGTACTGTTGCGTCTTACTCTGTAGTTTTCTGCCTGGTCCCTTGGTGCCTGCACAAGTGACGCATTTTCTGCTCCATTTTTCCACATCGTCTTTAGCATGCAGCCAATAGAAACGTTCTCAAATTTTCTCCAGAGTTTTGTTGATAATTTAGGTATCCAGAAGATCCATCATGCATCTCACGTAGAATGTCATTAACCTTTGTCCGGGGTACAACAAGCTGCATCACATAGGTTTTGCCATCTGAGGATTCCCATCTTCATTTGAGCAAATCTTCCTGCACATGAAGGGAATTCCATTGCGCCCAATAGGTTTTAAGGTCATAATTCTATCAGAAATGTCTCCCCATTCTGGTTTCTCTTCATGTTCTTTCCATGGAAGAATGGGTTTGATGTCCAAATCTTCTTGCTGAGCATTCCTGAATTCCTCGTTACTCCAGCCGCCAATGGGTTCAACTCTTGTTGGCTGTATGGCAATAGATTCCTTTTCTTTCTGGCGAGTGCAATGCTTGCAGTCTTGGTTACATGGCCGACGAGATAGGGCATCTGAATTTGAGTGTAGTTTTCCTTTTCGATGTTGGATGTCATAGTCATATGTCTGAAGTCTCTCGATTCACCTGGCTATTTGACCTTCTGTGGATTTTTAAAATTCAAAAGCCATCTTAGCGATCCATGGTCCGTCCGTAAAAGGAACCTCTGTCCATAGATGTATTTATGAAAGTGTTTTGTGTCCAAAACCAAAGCATGAAGTTCTCTCCTGGTTACGCAGTTATTTCTCTCAGACTTTGAGAGCACCTTGCTGAAATATGCTACAACTTTTTCTTGACCGTCATAAACCTGGGAGAGAACGGCTCCTATTCCGACATTGCTTGCATCTGCATCGATTATAAACTGTTTTCCAGGTGTTGGATAGGTTAACACTGGAGCATCACACAAGCGTCATTTAAGTTCCTCAAAGCTTTTCTCGCACTCATTTGAATTGTTTTCCTTTTTCTGTGAGTTGGTGCAAGCTTTTGGCGATTCCGGCAAAATCCTTCACAAATCGTCGGTAATATGTAGCTAGCCCAAGAAAACTTCTAAGTTGATGCTTTTCTTGTGGATTTGGCCAGTTCTTCACAGCTTCCACTTTCTCGGGATCAGTTCTTACCTCTTGAGACGAGATGCCCCAAATACTTCACTTCAGTCTTAAACAGCGGCGTACATTTTTCTGGATTGAGCTTTAGATGAGCATTTCGCAATCTCTGGAATACCCCTTTTAAGTTTTCACAATGCTCGTCAAATGTTTTCCCAAAAACGATGACATAATCCAAAAAGACTAAACAGGCTTTCCAAGTAAGGCCTTGTAGTACGCATTCCATTAAAAGCTCAAATGTTGCAGGAGCGTTACACAGGCCAAAAGATATTACTTTGAACTCCCATAAACTGTAACCTGTCAAGAATGCAGTTTTATCCCGATCTTCTGGGTGAATTTCAGCCTGGCAGTAACCACTCTACAGGTCCAATGTTGAAAACCGGTGACCTCCAGCCATCGCATCCAGAGGATCGCTTTTCGTTGGTGTTGTGAAGTATGCCATCTTGACCAAGTCTCTTCGTACAATGGAAGCGGTGGCACCGGTGTCGATGGTAACCACGTATTGCTTGTTGTTAAAAGCTGCTTCCATAGTTAGACTTTTATTGTTTTTTAAATATTTATTCAGTTAACAAAAATGATAAAAATAATAATAACAAAGTAAGATAAGAGCAAATCAAAGTAATAATAATTATATTAACATTTTGAAAAAAGAATAAATCGGTGTCATTCTGTAGCACTTAAAAGGCTAGAGGTGAATGATCCTTCTTATATAATTTAACAATTTTTTTAAGTAATGTGTGTGGTTTATATTGAAATCGAAGTTCATTAAAATGAAAAATGCATATCATAAAAGAGAAAACAAAAATATATAAGATCTTACTAGTATTTTTAATCGAACATTTCATTGAATTAAAAGGAGCTTAGCAATAATTTGACAGCAGAATTATCTAGACTAAAAAGCCAATTTTTTACTTTTCTTAAGAACGATGTCTGAATTCTCAACAATCTTATTTTTGCGGTAATTTGTTAAAGAGCGAAGGTGCAGTTGCTGTATAGAACTTTGAGTAGTGAGTTTTATTACAATTTGGAATTTGAACAAGTTCCAATGTATTTACTCTTAGACTGTACGAGTTAGAACTCCTAAGAGTTGTACGGTAGCCACTACGTAAAAAAAAACTTTAAGTACCTTAAAGATGTAAAGATGGTTTATTGGTAGAATCTGAAGGTTACAAAAAAGAGGCCAACTTGAGGTTAATCTATTTTTATTGCATATAATTCGAATCATGTGCTTTTGTGCTGTTTTTAATACATCAATAGTGTTGCTATAGGTCCCTCCCCAAGATGCTATGCCATACTGTAGCTTAGAGTGCGCAAGTCCGTAGTATACCATTGAAAGTATTTTACTATTGCAATGTGGTTTAAGTAAATATAATTTGCGAGTAACAGCCAACATATATTTCTTAAGCTCATACACATGAGCTTTCCAATTAAGGTTTCTATCTATTAAAACTCCCAGATATTTAAAACTTTCAACTCCCTCTATTTTAAAACAGCTCGAAGTGCAAGACAAGTCATTAGAGTAATTTTGCTTACCACAAGTATGGGCACATATTGATAGTTTCTGGCAAGAAGAAGAATGAAAAATTGTGTCGCAGTTAACTTAAAAAGGGACTTTTAAATTACGCACCATCAATTTAGTTTTGTCACTTATTATTAATTCATGCTTTGGAAACCATTGTCGTTGTATTTGTAAGTCCTTCTGAAGACACATGACAGATTCAAATAAGTTATTATTATTTCCATAAGAAAAAGCCATGTCATCAGCAAAAGCTGTGATCAAACTGTTGAAGTTTTGCTTGAATATGGAATTTATGTAAATAAGAAACAAAACTGGTCCCAGAACTGATCCTTGGGGTACACCAATATTTACTGAAGTAGGATCACTAAAAAAAACCATCAAGTCTTACACGCTGAGTTCGTCCCGCTTCGTAAAGTTTACTCAAAAGTATGTTGTGATTTACCATATCAAAAGCTTTGGTCATATCTATGAACAGAGTTAAGCAATTGGAATTATTGTTAAAACTGTCATAGATTTCACTACAAAGCTTCAAATTGCGTCTTCAGTAGATCTGCCTTCGAGAAAACCAAACTGATCGTTACTAAAAAACTTATTTTTATTTAAGAACACATAACACGCTTTTTATTAGCTTTTCAAATACCTTGCAAAGTGTCGGAAGTATTGAAATAGGTCTATACTGAGTCAATAAACTTCGATTTCCTTTTTTTGAACAGCGGAATGACCTCAGAAATTTTAAGAGATGAAGGCATAATTCCACAATAGACACTTAGATTAAACAGATGACTTAGAACATCAACAACAAAGAAAGAAATTTGTTTAAGTAGACAGTTAGTAATGCTATCAAAAGAACTTGATTTCTTATTATCGAGGGACAAAATTTGTTTATGCACTTCAAGTGCAGTAAACTGGTCAAACACAAAACTATTTGTTTGATGAGAGTCATCAATAAGGTTCACCAAAAAATTACATTCGAAATTAGTTAGTGAAATAGAAGGTTTTGATTTTGACGCAATGGAAGCAAAAGACTTATTGAATTGATTTGCAATAACGACTGGTTCTGAAACTACTTCGCCTTCAACTTCAATTTTACAAATTTTTTCATTTTCGTTTTGTTTATTCAGAATACTATTAACAAATTTCCATTCCTCCTCTATGTTTCCTCTGCAGTTTTGTAATATATTTAAATAATAAGATTCCTTACTTGTTTTAACCTTTTCTTGTACTTCTTTACTTAACTTGATGAAGTAGTTTTTGAGCATTTGATTATTAGGGTGGAGCTTACACTTTTTCCTGTTAGTATTTTTTTTTTTAAATTTTTGTCAATAAACCTTCATTCATCCATGGCCTGAGACGCTTCAAATTATTCCTACTTCGAGACTCAACTTCAGTACAATTTTTGATATGAGTTTATAGAATTTTCATTAAGATATCATAAGCATCAGAGGGATTATTTTCAGCATACACTAGACCCCATAGTTCAAATTTTAAGCAATTAACTAGTTTTTCATAATTAATTTTATGTGTGATAGGAAACGGTATGTATTTGCTAGTTACTTTTTCCTGAGGTAGGTCGAAGGACAGATAAACCATGCAGTGATCTGTTATCTTGTAATCAAGAACTTCCGCTGACATTTGATGCAAGAATTTTGAGTTCAGTCTTACAAACACATGATCAATGCATAGATCGGCACTATTCAAACTCACTTTTTCAATTTTACATTCGAAGTCTTTTTTTATGAAAACGGCAACACCACCAGCGCTATAAGAATTATTACAATTGAAATAAGATTCATATCCAGGAATAGAATAATTAGATAATTCATAGTCGTATAACCATATTTCTGTTAATACAATAGAATGAGCATCAAGATTTAAAGCATTTAAATTAGCCAATAGAGAATTAAAATTAGATCTCATACTTCTTATATTTTGCAAAATCAAAAATTTAGAATAAAGCGGAGTTGCATAATTTTTGTTATAATTGTTGGTATTATTAATCATTTTATCTTATTTATTTATATATTATTGTGGTCTTCAAGACACCTCACTTTGATGACATTATCACCTTCATTTTTACGCAAAAAAATTATGCAATTCCTTATCCACAGAAACTTAATTTTTTTCTTTACTTTAATCTGCTTAGCGGCGTTGAAGAGTGCACGGGTGTGAGGTGTTAAGCTGTCATTGAAGAAGATTTCCGATCCATCCTGTTCGTCACCCAGAATTTTTGTTGTAATTTTTTTTTTTTGTATTTCATTTTCATGATTTTTTGTTTAATAATGTGACGATTTAGACGAAGAGACAAGATGTTCACAAAAGAGGCTGGAGAATATGGTGAATTTGTTCCATTTCTCTTTGTTTTTACTCTTTTGATGTAGCAAGAGTCTATATCGTGCTCATTCAGCTCATAGCCCACAACTGTGTTGTTGTCAGCTCTAGGCAGATTACATATTTCAATTGTGTTTCTCAAATTCGATTGTTCTAAGAAAATAATTCTTTTTTGGAGTAAACTCACAGATGTTTTAAGTTCACTGTTTTGATTTTGCAATGCTGATAGTTTTGCTAGGCAGTCTTGGTTAGCTTTTTTTAATTCAATAAGTTCATTAAACACCATTTCAATTGTGATGCCATTTGGTATATTTTCTTTTTCATTGATTTGTTGGGTATTAGCATGACTTTTTTTACCAGAAGAGAGGGGAGTATTTTCATTACAGAGAGAACTTCTTCGCACAGAAATGCACTTTGGACACCACCAGATCTTATGGTGTTTTTTTATTGCTTCGAGTTCAGCGGCCAACACGTTTACACACTTTACATGAAAACTAATGTTTCGTTTAGTCTACGAGAACTGGATGATGTATCTGGGGCCATAGATACCAGAAACCAGCTTCTGCCCCACGAAGTTGGTTCTTACTCGTTTCCCTGCTGGGAAACTTGACAAGGTGGGGCGTTGGTCTTGTTTGTCGTCTCATCTGATGTATTATTTCTGCTTCCGCAATGTTGACATGCGTTTCTTCTTGGTGGCATTGGCGCTGGAAATGTCCGGTGTTGTTGCAATTCCAGCATCGGATTTGTTCATCTCGACGGTTGTTCTGGAATGCCATTCTTTGGCAAGAGCATCCTCTATAGC
Source organism: Baccha elongata (assembly GCA_951217065.1). NCBI lineage: Eukaryota > Metazoa > Arthropoda > Insecta > Diptera > Syrphidae > Baccha > Baccha elongata. Next base: position 263,757 of record CATNUY010000077.1, read on the forward strand.
AACTTCTCTTACCCGATGTACTCCTTGTGTTGAGCTGCTTCCATAGTCAAGGTGAAATCAAATGCTTCTGGAAGTGTTCGTTTTCCAGCTGTTCGTACTGTTCTCTGGAGATTAATGTCAGACAAGGCACGAACAAAGGCTTCCGCGGAGTTGCTGAAGAGTTTCACCCCGTTTTTGAACTCTGGTGTTTAGTTAAACTCTAAAGACTTCTTGCATATGGCCATCTCCAAAGCGTTTTTCAATGGCTTGTGAAAGTGCACTAAAGTTGCCATGCATCTCTGCTGGTATTGTTTGCAGTAGCTCAGCAGCAGTTAAGAGCCAGTGTAAGTGCAACAAACTTCTCTTCACCATCGCAGCTGTTTGTCATCGCTGCTGCTTATAATTGCTTTTATAGATTGACCAAGAAGTTTGTCCATCAAAAGTTGGCGGATGCATTTCTTTTCTCTTGTAAGATTCACCAGAACTTTCTCGCACCTTCCATTTTCTAACCTTGTCGAATTCTATTGACAAATAATTGAATTTATCCTCAACTTTTTCGAATTTTGCTCTTTGCTCGTTTCTTTGATCATCGAAACGTTTGAGAAGTTTCGTTTGTTCATTCTTTTGTTCTACTCTTTGATCTTCGAAAAGTTTCTATTGTTAGTTTCTTTGATCTTCGAAACGTTCGAGAAGTTTCGCTTGTTCGTTTCTTTGATCTTCGAAAAGTTTCGTTTGTTCGTTTTTTGATCTTCGAAACGTTCAAGAAGTTTCGTTTGTTCATTCCTTTGTTCTTTTCTTTGATCTTCTAAACGTTGAAGAAGTTTCGTTTGTTCATTCTTTTCTTCTTCTCTTTGATCTTCGAAACATTCGAGAAGAAGAGCCAACATATTGGACAAGTCTGTGTTGGTACTTACTTGTTCTTCTTCCATTTCGATTTCCAAGACAGAAGTGTCTGGATTTTCGCCGTGTAGTCTCATGGCTTCTTGCAGACGAATAATGAGGTCATTTTTCTTTCCAGCAGTAGGAAAACCCCGTTGGTTTAGTTTTGCTTTAAGTTCAGCAGCGTTTAAGTCTTTCAGATGTTTACCCATTTTTACACAATCACTTTTCACTAAAATCCTATTTAATTACACTTCTGACACCAATGTAAGGTTTTATCTAGGTTCGTTTTATTAAATAAAACTTATTTCCGTTTCAATACAACTCACTTTACGTTTTTTTCCCTTTTAATTCCACTTAATATTTCAAAACACTCATTATTTCCTTTTTACTTTCTTTATTTTAAATTCAAACTTTATCACTTTCAAATCACCGACTTGTACACGATTAATTTCAAATTCAAACTGACTTCTTGCCGCATGGCGTGCTCGTATTTATAGTGGCTGCACCATTCAGCATTCCGCTTTAGAATCTTCTAGTACAGTGCCAGTCAGAGCCTTCTGGAGGAATTTTTCGAGTAAATGTCATTACTTTACATTTTGACAAATTTAACTCCATGTTTGTGCACCAATCATACATTTTAAGCAAGACACTTTGGAGAATTTGTGCGCTTTTTCATAGTTCTTGAAAATAGAAATACTTTAGTAGCATCCGCAAACATGATAATTTTTTACATATATCATTAATAAATAACACAAATAAAGGAGGTCCAATGTGGCTCCCTTGTGGAACACCAGAGTACACATTTATCAGTGTAGACACTTTTTGCTCAAAAAGCACACATTAAGTTCTTTCACTGATATACGATATAAGCCACACTGAAAACCACTTAGGAAATCCACTACGACTTAATTAATTTATTAAAATTAGCTGTTACCCGGCGCGTTGCTGCCGCAGAAAAAAATAAGAGAGAAAAAAATGATTTTGAAAGAGCTCATACATAAGAGTTTTCGAAAAAAAACTAACCTAGCGCAATCTTTGGGATAATTTACTTAATAAGTATAGGAAGTAACATCAGCTATTTTTCAGTGAAAGTCCCGTTAAAATCGTTCCAGTAGTTTCAGATCGGTTCATATTGTATAAAAATACGCAAAAAAAAGCAACCTGAGAATAATTTTGACATTTGTGACAAACTGACACATGTCATTTCAGTGGTAAGCAAGGCAGAGGATGATGCAAATGATTGAAACGCAAACAAGATGCGTAATTGCTTGCGCACCGCCCGCCTTGCAACCTTGGATGCAACAAAGAAATATTAGTCAGCAATAGACCACCAGACCACCAGAGAAACAAATTGAGTTCAATGTTAAGTCATATTTTAATTCATAAAATAAGAATTAAGCCAAAAATCAATTCGTATCTACAATATGATTTCGGGAATTTTTAAGAGATATTGATAAATTTAAATGAATATACAATATATGTAGATAATTGTTGCAAAAAATTAAAGGTACATCCTAAAAAAAAAATCGTTTTTGCTAGCAGAAAACCGTTTGTCCCAAGCGATAAAATGGACCAAGTGTTTACTCATTTTGTGTTTATGGGTTTAAATCTTAAGTAATAGTAGTTTAATTTATTTGTAGCGAGAAGTATTAATGTTTGAATGTATTGAACATAGGTGAATTGAAACAGACAAAGCGTTCGTCCTCAAAGTCTTTATCGATAAATGTTGCAGTTTATTTTGTTTGCCATGAACGAACACATCGTTTGCCCCTTAGTTTTATAATTATCTGCAAGTACATATCTCAATGATCTTAAGCTCCAAAATATATTCACATAAACGAGTATATCGTTTGTCTCGAACAGTTTTGTATTTGCCTGCAAGTATTATCTCAATAATCGTAAGATCCAAATATATTCACTTCAACTTAAGCCTAGTTCTACCAAATAGACAAAACGTTCGTACTAAGAGATTTTATAGATAAATGTTACAGCTAATTTCGTTAGCCATAAACGGACTTATCGTTTGGCTCAAAAAGTTTTTTTTTATTTTTTTATATTTTCTCTTTTGTTTTTTTCTATGTTTTTTTCTTTTTAATTTTTCTGTCTTAATGCTTTTTTTATTGAATCATTACATATTTCTATTGAATTAAAACATGTTTTACTTGCTTGATTAACTGTTGCCCCAGTTGGGATTGATCTGAGGACGTCCGGTGTGAGAAGCTAGCATGCTTTCCATTGTTGCTAATCTGCAACAGGATTTTTTTTTATCTCAAAGATATGTTGCACATGCAATATGAGAACTCCAAAATATATTCGCTTCATCTGAAACATAGTTCCACCACAAAAGACAAATCGTTTGTCGCTAAAGATTTTACATTTACATACCGCAGCTAATTTTGTTTGCCATGATCGTTTGGATCAAATGATTTTTGTATTTGTATATATTCACTTAAACTGAATCATAGTTCCAAGAAACAGACAAAGTACTTGTCTTTAAAAGTTTGATCGAAAGGTACATATTGCATATATATAATCTTATTATAATATATTTTATGTATTTAAGTAAAAGCTTTGCAGGCTTTTCACTCAGCCCCATCCCGAAATAATTATCTCCAAATTCCTCCGTAGTGGAAAATATCTATGAATTTCGAAATTATTGGACACTGCTGATCCGGCGCCGCCGCGCCGCGCCACCGTAGTAGAAAGAAAAACATTCGTTTTGTCACAAAGATAGAAGTTTTATTATATTTTATCTAATTTAAGAACATAAAGAGGTAATAAATGTAGGTAACACAGAAGACTTTATATTAAATAAATTTAGTAAAATGTATGGTTTTTTTTTTTAGTTTTACTCATAGAGTTTTTTTCATGTAGTATGTACTTTTCTTTCAATTTTCAAACATTTCACATTAATTGCGTTTCGACAGATTGTTTTTGTCCTTAAAAAAAATAAACTGAGATTACTTTACACTTAAACGATTGATTTACGATAATTTTTTAAAACACAAATAGCTCTATTAATAAAAAAAACCCTATTTGCTTCTTTATTCATGAGTATCATAAGTATCATAGAGAATCATAACTTATCCGTTTAATAACTTTTCTTATTAATAAACAAATAATAATTTCTCGTTCCGTTCCCGTTTTTATTTTTATTTTCTCTCTCTTTAGTTATCAAATAGTATCGTAGTAATCGTACTTAAATTATGAGAATAGAGAGCGTATTGTTAGAATGTGTTCTGGAGAGAGAACATTTACAGAAATTCTTTTTATAAAGTTATACTTTCCTTCTCGTTATCCTGCGTTGTTTTTATTTAATCGTTTGAAGATATGACATATTTATTAATTGAAATTACGAGTTATTTAATGTGTTAGCGATAACTCAATGATATTAATTGCTATTTGGTATTATTGGCGTCAAGCCAACTTGTACAAATCCACCCCATCAACTTCACATGTCATCTGAAAGTAAGCCCATCTTCCTGAACTACTGGACATTTCGTTGCATCGAACTGCGTGTGGCTTTTAGCCAACCTAATCAAACAAGGGCGGTTTTACACCTATATAACATGAAGGATATCTGGTTCTTCGTTTTGGAATATTGTTGTTGTCAGAGACTTGCATTTATTTTATTGGCTTAGGTGTTTTGAATTCACTGATACACAGTGGGGAGTGTGTACAATAATATAAAGAGTTAGGGGGAGAGCGAGAAAGATTTTTGAGAAGATTTAAATTTGATTGGTTTCGTTTGGTTGATTGCAAATCATTTCTGTCAACTTCAAAGGTGTTTTGTGTTTGTTAGTGGATGACAAAAATATAGGTATTTAGCATGAAATTAGGCAGACACAGAGTTATAGCTGTAGTTAATATTCTAGTTTAAGTTTCCCGATTAAGTAAGTATAGGAACTTAGTTTCTTTATTTGTATGTAAGAGGGGATTTGAAAATGGAGTAAATACAGTTGAAAGTGAATATCGGCAAGTACCTATATTTTGAATAGTTTAAAAAGCGGTGGTATGAATGGAAGAGGAAGGTAGGTTCCTATCTATTGGATAATAAATAAATTTTGTATTTGCAACATGTAGGTAAGGTAGGTACCTACCTAGATATCTACATATATGTAGTTATTCTTATTAATTAGATACCACCTAGGTAGATTCTTAGATAGGTACCTACCAGGTAGGTATATATGTAGGTAGGTATATATGTAGGTAGGTATATATGTAGGTAGGTAACTAGACAGAAAATGCAGTTATCTGTCATATTTTAATAGTGTTTTCTTCGTCATTTAGTGGTTTGAAATAAGTTTTTTTTAATGAAGGTATCTAAGCAGATAGGTAGGTAGGTACCTAATAAGATTTATTTGGGTTAACAAAATGATACATGCCTAGGTAGGTATATCTTGCTTGTTGTCGTTGTAAGGAATTGGAAATTTGTAAATACGATAGCTTTTGCTAGAGTTGAAATCGCTTTGATATTGATAGTTTTGCTAGGTATATATCTTATGATAAATTTTGGGTAGATAGGTTTGGGTGGGTTAATTTAAAATTTTTAGCATTTTTCGATAAAATAATGCTTCAAATGTTAAAAATGGCATTTTTGACTAGTGTATTTAAACGTAGGTACCTATCTACCTATCTATATGATGTATAAGTAGGTAGGTAGGTAGGTACCTACTTTTAAATGGCGTCGAATGAAGATGAATAGTAGGTAGGTATATTTGAGTGGCATATTGTAATAAAATAGATACCTACCTACCTATCTACTTCTTTTATGTTTTATTTTGATTTATTGTGAGTTATAAGATGACATTATTATTAATGTTCTAGGTGGTAGGTACCTAGGAATGGATGGAAAAGGGAGTTTCTTATCTTATCAAATGAAAATGGTAGGTACCTACAGGTAAAAGGTAGGTACACGTTGTTATTTTTGTTAATTATATACCTAGGTAGATTTTGACTAAGGAACTGGACAGAAAATACACTTATCATCATGATGATTATGAATTTTACCTATTTTCATGCATTTTCTTATTTTTATTTATTGCAAACCTAACCTTCATTTTGAGAACTTGAATTTACATAGGTACGAACTGCAAAAATAAATTACTAAAACAAATAAAATAAAATACATTAAATTAATTGTATTTTTTTAATCAGAATATTATTTAAAATATATAAGAAAATACAAAATTCTTGTAGGAAATCAAAAAGTCTTTTGATTTCCGCAAAGACAGGTTCTCAGTTCTCAAAATATTTTTATCTTTGGGTTAGTGGGGTATCTAGGTTTATTTTAGATATTAGGTCCAAATGTCTTCAAAAATAAATTCAAGGCCATAGGAGGAAGGGGTGGCCTGAGAAAAATAAAAAAAACAACTTACTCTAGTGGCAAGTTACCTGAGGGTTCAAAGTGCAAACGAAATAATACGTAAAAACCGTATGAAATTTATTGAAAGCTATAAATTCATACCTCATAAAGATTCAAACCAAAATCACTGCATGCAAATCATTTTCTTTACTATTTTCTTTATGAAAAATATTATGAGAAATATTTAAGTCATATTCCTATGTACTTATATGTAATGTACTTAGGTATAAGTATAACTTGCTGAAAAACTTCATTCGACGACAATGAAAATATGTGGTTGGTAGAATACCCTAGTCAAAAATGCCATTTTTAACATTAGGAGCATTATTTTATCGAAAAATGTTCAAAATTAAAAATTAACCCATACCCAAGCCTATCTTTCCAAAATTTATCAAAACTTATCTGCAAAACTATCTATATGTATATCTGCCTAGGTATCGAAGAGATTTCAATTCTAACAAAAGCTATCGTGTTTACAAATTTCCAATACCTTACAATGACAACAAGGAATATATAGGCATGCATTATTTTTTAACCCAAATAAAGCTTGTATCTAGGTGTTTATATAAACTAGGTGTCCAACAAAACTATCAATATCAAAGCGATTTCAACTCTAGCAAATGCTATCGTATTTACAAATTTCCAATTCCTTACAATGACAACAAGGAATTTATATGTAACATTTTTTAACCCAAATAAAGCTTGTATCTAGGTGTCTATTTATCTAACTAACTAGGTAGGTACATTTCAAACATTTCACACCACTAAATCACGAAGAAAACATTATGAAAAATTGACCGATAAGTGCATTTTCTGTCCAGTTACCTACCTACCTACCTAGTACAATTGAGTTAATCTATACTCACACATAGAGGAATCAAGATGGTTTCAAACTCACAGAAGTACCTAGGTATATACCTAAATAGATGTCGCTTAGTGAGCAATTGAGCATATCGAGTAATTATTATTGCTTTAATTCGCTGTAACGGAAAACACTTAACCCGAGACGAACAAAATTCTTCTGCATACATTTGTATTTGTTTTTGTTTATTTCTCTTGCCTTTTAACTCAAGTATAATTGCTACAAGAATAAAAAACAAAACAAGTCGATAGTAACGAAAATTTGAAACTTACTTTTAAAAAGATGATTTCTCTATGTGTATAAACTCAATGGTATAACCTAAGTATACCTACCTACATATGTTTCTACTTAGCTACATAGGTAACGCTCGTATCTGTACTGTTTTTCGCAGTATTGTACTGTTTTTTGCTCTCAAAAACTGCGTGAAACTGCGTACTGCTTTTTTTCAAAAATACTGCTTTTATTTTGAGATATACAGAACTTCAAATCAGCAGTTTTTTGAGCTTGTAAGCAAACGTGAATGACAGTGGGATATTTCCATCTTTACATTGTTAATCTCCAAGTAGGAAATTTGCTCCTCAATGAAAAATTTCTTGGTGAAATTTATACCACGAGATGAAGTTTTCTGATTACACTCATTAAAAGTAATGCAAACATTCAGCGGTTTATTTTTGTCATCCATTAACAAACACAAAACATCTTTGGAGTTGATCGAAATGATTTACAATCAACCTAACCAAACCAATCAAAGTTAAATCATTCCAAAAAATCTTTCCCTTTCTGCCCTCACCATTTTAACCTATTATAGACACACGCCAATGTATCTACATCTACATCAATGCATTCAAAACACCTAATCCATAAAAAACCACACACACCGAATCCTTTAAAAATGAATTGCAGTTTCATATTATAACCTACATGCAAAAACAATGCAAAAAAACACAAAAACAAAAGAAGTATGCATTTTATTACAAAATGTGCCACTCAAATACCATTCTTCTTTTCCCTGTCCCTTTCTGTTTCCGCCATAACTAATTCCTATTGCTCACAACCCAAATAATACGAATTTGTTTGATTAGGTTGGTAACTGCCCACATACAACATAATAATACTATTGCGAATGTTCGATGTAGCAAAATGTCCAGATGTCCAAGTAGATGTGCTGGCGAGAAGATTACTTGGTTCCTGAGATGGGGTACGAAAATACCAGTTGGATTTGTCCAGATAGAATCGTATGACTTGGCGGTGTATGAGTTATACCCAACCCCTCGGCGACAGCAAACGTCCTCTTGATTTTCTTCTCTGTCACGCATAGTGTTAATTGTGGTGGAAAAAGTTAGGTAACATTTGTCACCTTCTTTTAGCAAATGCAAAATTAAAAGGTAGAAATGAACCATTTGTAGGAAGTTATGGGTTTTTATCTGTGTTGTAAAAAGGAATTTGTAGAAAATACACACTGCGGTATTGCTTCGACGCATGTTAAAGGTTAAACTTAAACAGCTGATTTCAAAATGAGAATGAGAGGGTCGAATGAGGCGAACGTTTTTATTGGCATAATTTCAAGCACGGTGAACTATATTTGTAAAGTCGTTTATTTGAAAGTACCTATGAATAATAAAATCGTTTGAGGTAAGAGTTTTATGAGGTATTCAACAATTTTAAAGTTCTTATTTTACTAAACTGTGTTTTCTTTGAAAATAATTTTTTTATCATTTGAAGCAAAAAATTTTAAGCTGAGTGATATTTATTTAGAAATTATTTTCACATGCAATTCATTATCTTTGAAAAGTCATTATCTAAGAATATAATTAATAATATCGTTTGATGTAAATTCTTTGTGGGCTTTTCAATATTAGTAATGCATTTATTATACTAAACTGTGATTTATTTGGAAACAATTGCTTTTATCAACAATAGTTAATGAATTGATGCTACGTGAAAGTTTATTGGGTATAATTTTAATCATCATAAACTAAATTTGTCGTTTATTTGAGAGTGTGATTGACAATATCGTTTAAGGTAAGTGTTTTAATAGGTCCGCACTGATAAAGATGGTGTTGTTTTACTGGCATGTTCTTTTTCTTTTAAGGATATCGTGAATATCGTTTGTGGCGAACTATTTTAAAGGTAGTAGATATCAATAATATTCATAACGGTTTAGGATGTGAAATGTTACTTACTTTAAACTTCACTTTTTATTTATAATTTTAAACTACACTTTTTATTTCTTTATCTTTTATTAATTTCGTTTGAAGGCACGCCACGACACGACCAATCGGTTTCGTTCTCAATTTACAACTGAACTGTCTCCGGTCGGTCGGTTCATGTGTGCTTTTATATACTTAAATACCTACGTAGTCCGCAGCCCTTTACATGTATAATATATAAGTGTATTATTAGCTAACAATGTGTTGTATTTATATAATTCTACTTGGAAAGGGTTCAATGTTTTTTCTTTCTCTTACAATTTGGACTACTTGGCGAACAATCGTCCCGATTATCACAGATCTTAGAATTCTCATTTGGATACGGCTTCAGATTGTCTACCTCCCAAACGCCATATAGGGTATTTGACTAATTTGAAACCCTTCTACATCGCCTATTACGCACCTATCATTCGGTAAATTTTGTCTTATCTCATAAGGCGCCTTAAATTTCGGTATTATTTTTTTACACACGTTCAGCTGACTGACAAAATTCTTTTCCATTATGTAATCCCCTACTTGATATTCTTTACACACTCTCATTTGATCTTTCTTCTGTTTGTTATATTCTTGTAATTTTACTACTCGTTCTGAAGCTTTCTTTCGTATTTTTTCTAAATCCCTCTCATTTTCCTTTCCATTAAATTCTTCTAGTCTTTTCTTCAAAGGGTATACACAATCTCCAAGTCGGTTCACTCCAAAAAGTAATTGACTTGGATGAACTCCAGTCTCCTTATTAATAGTGTTGTTCATAACGAACTCGATCTTGGATAAGACTTTATCCAAGGAGAATTCTAACCCGCCGTTCGTTATTTTTTCTAGCATAGGTGCCAAACTCCTGTTGACACGTTCCACCTGCCCGTTAGCCTGAGGTGACGCTGTAGCAATTTTTTAGTGCCGAACTCCGTTTTCCTTTAAGAATTCCCCAAACGCTTCAGATGTAAACGCGCTACCACGATGCATGATATATGCACCAAAATAAGATTTCAAACAACTGATCACTTCATTGGTACCCGTGGAGCGCATATAGTAAATTTCGTAAATGCATTTATCACTAGGAAAACATATTTCTTCTTTAATGTCACCAGACCGAAATGGTCAATATGTACAGTATCGAATGGTACATCACCTTTCGAAATATTATGTAAGAGCCCTTCGTGTTTACCCATCTTCGAAGCGAATAATATACATTTTAAACAATTACTTATGTGCGCTTTAACTTTTCTGTTCATTTCTGTAAACCAATATGATTTCTGAATATTATCTACAACTTACTCAGCTCCTACGTGACCCATCTCATCATGGTATTTCTGCAAAATGTTACGTTCCATGCTTTGCGGTACTACAAATAATATGTCTTTCCCCATTTTCCCCTACACCAACCCATTATTTAATTTATACATACTATCTTCTCTTGTTTTTAGTTCCTCTCTAATCTTTTGTATAAATTCGTCTTTATTCTGACAGATCGATAATGTTTGTTCAAACGTGTTATCTTCAAGTACTAATATATTTGGCATGCGGCTCAATGCATCCACATGTTGCATTATCGCTAACGTTTTCAACTCGAAACTGTGATACTTCGACTCGCAATCGGTTGTTTGTTTTGAAAAATAGAAGGTCGGATGAAAAATACCATCTTTCTTCTTTTGCAAAAGGATCGCTCCGAAACCTAGTGCACTAGCGTCACAATGGAGCTCGGTTTCGTCACGCGGATCGTAGATTGCTAAAATTGGTGATTCTTAAAGTTTTTGTTGAAGATCACGAAAAACTTCAACCTCTTTCTATTCAAATTTAAATACCGCATCTTTCTTTATTAACTTATATAATGGCTCAGCCAGCAACGAAAACCCTTTTATGAACCTCCTGAAATATGAACATAATCCCAGGAAACTGTGTACCTCCTTAGCATTTTTTGGGATTGGGAAATTCTTCACCGATACCAATCCTTTTTCGTCAGGCCTTATACCCTCTCCCGATATAATGTACCCCAAATATCTAATTTCTGATTCCATAAACTTGCATTTGTCTTCCCTTATTTCTTACTAATTCACAATCAATTTTTTGAAAACTTTCTTTAAAATCTCTAAATGTTCCTCCAGATAAATAGCTATTCCAGATAAATAGCTATTTTACCTGCCCGAATCAAACCGTCGAATACCTGGTTTATGAAGCCCTGAAATGTCGAAGGTGCATTTCTCAAACCAAAAGGCATCCTTAAAAACTCATATTGACCCAACAGGGTCACGAACGAAGTCAATTTGACTGAATCTTCTTCCATCTTAATACGATAGAAGGCACTCTTTAAGTCTAAGAACGAAAATATTTTTTTATTCACTAATCTATCAAACAGATCATCGATCAGTGGGAGCGCGTAATTATCCTTTAAGGTCTTTTTATTTAAAACTCGATAATCGACACATAAACGGATGTCACCTGTCTTTTTCTTTATCAGAACTATTGGAGATGCATACTCCGATTTACTTGGCCTAATTTCTCTTGACTTAAACAACTCGTCTAGAATTTCTTGCACTTGCGCTTTTTCTAAATAAGATAATCTTCCAGGCGCACATTTAAACAATTTATCATCGGATACTCTAAGCCTCATTTGGAATTCGGTCTCCGGACAATCTGGGCTTGGATGTAGACGGGCCATAATTTACTACTGCTCCTGAAGTGGTCAAAGCCGGAACCTTAGGACGTCTTGGTGTTGAAGAAATGGGGGTGGGTGTTTTTGCCTGGAATAATTTAGGTTTCGGCTTCTGCAAACTGCTGCTTAGACTTCAAACACTGTATGCGAGCCTGTGTTCGCAGCCCAACATCCGGTATCCCATCGATGAGATTTTCCAACAATTCTTCCTCGTCTACGGCCAACTTATTTGCCATGATAGTTTCTCGTGCATATAATCCTGGAAAGTTTCACTTGTCTGCCACATTCTTCCTTCTAATTCTCGTTTTAAGGTCAATCTGCTCTCATTTAATGCGAACATTTCGCCCATTTCTTGCAATAATTGGTCTGTCGTCATGTGTGTTAAATTAATTTTTGAATGGAACCAACTCAGTGCGTTACCACCCAATGGGCACGAAGTTAAAAGGCGTGCACTATTGTCGTCTAGATTATAGACTACGCTTCGGAATTGCGTTTCCCAATGTGTAAAACACTCACCTCTAAATTCCGGCAAAAGTTCTTTTGTATTCTTTTCTTTTTCTATAAATCGTTCCATCATCACCCTCATTTGTTTCTATATACACCTCAGCCTCCTTCTCCTCATCGTTTGTCTTTTCATTTGTGTCTGTTGCTGCTGCGTTCAATTTTTTGTTTACTGGTCGCTCAATGTGTGTATGTGTACTATCGAAATGTTTTGCCGTTGTCGTTTCCACCACCCATCATGTTCACGCTGTCTGCAAATACATCCAAATCATCTGAGTGCGCATCGTCGTCATCTAACTGTGCGGCGCTTTCGTTGATGGTATCTAGTTGTACATGTTCTCCTCGCACTTCTGTTGGAATAGACAGTAACCGCAAAATGAGCTCCGACTTGGTACCGGTTGTTTTTTTCTTTAGTCTTTCCAACCATGAACGAAGTTGGACAGCTGTGTACTTTTTTAGAGATTCAACGTGTGTCTCGTCATTCTCCATGTCGCTTGGGTTACGTCCAGGTTAGCAACCCCAGACGGAACGGATGTCATATTATTGACAAATGCGAATATTCCATCGTCAGCAACACGAGCCACCAATTTTGCAATCGATTGGTCGCAATAACAATTCCAGGAACTACGAAATACGCTGACGACATGATTAGTATTCAGCTACCTGAGGCGGCCTCCAACAATAATTAATATTATTAATTTAGTCTAAAATATAACCGCGAAATGTAACGTTCTGTCTTAAGATTCAATTATATTATGAATAAAGTTTTTTTTTAACTTAAATATCTTTATTTCTACTTAAGTGGCGCAGTCGGGAGGGTTTCAATCCGAAGATTGAAATTAAAGAACAAAAATAAAAATAGTGCAAAATAGTGAACAAAGTGACATATCTACCATATTAAACTAAAATTAATATTGGCAGTGAAGAGTGAACAAAGTGATACCAAGTTAAACTGAAATTAATATTGGGTCGCCGGTTTGTAAATCATTTTAGTTCGACTATTAACTATTAATATAATAAAAAAAAAGAAGAATAAAAATAAAGAGAAAAGTTAAAAGTGATAAACTCATATTATCAAACAAAGTGATAAACTTATATTATCAAACAAAACATAAAATAAATCATGATGCAGAATTCAGCAGACGAAGGCAATCACGGTCAACAGGCTCAAGCTCCACCACAAGGTCCAGCACAACCACAAGGTCCTGCACCAGCTACTATAGGAATAACGGAGTTGATGAAGGAATCCTCAAGGATCAGAGAATACTGGGGTACATCAGAGTACGCCCTGACTTCATGTCATGGAGATTTTCCTGCCATTTTTCGTGGGAACACCATTGGAGTTTTACATTCTTCAAAGGAATGTGTTAAACAAAATTCAAGGACCAGCATTACAAGCAATAAGGACGCTGGGAGCGAATCCAACTTGGGACAACATAAAAGCTGAATTGATCAGGAACTTTGGAGTTCGGGAAACTTACTACAACTTACACCACCAAGCCATCAGTACCAGAAACAATAATGTTAGTGAGTATTTTGAAAGACTTAGAGATATATTAGATAAATTAAATACTAAATACGAATTTGATATAGAAAAACCGAATGAATTCTCACCAGTAGCTAACGAAAACATGATAGTTAAAATTTTTATTAATGGAATCGATCCTAATCACGCTAGCATTGTAATAAGTAGACAAATAGATAATTTACGAGACGCATACTATACGCTCGAAGAAACGGGTATGATCCAGGCAGGTAGGCAGAAGTTTAAAAGACAAATACCAGTAACCCATAAAAATTATAATACCCCTAATAACAATACAAACAGAGCTCAGATTAGTCCACAGGATCAGTACAGACATCATAGATACAATAACGATCAATATTATCACCAAAATAGAAACAATTCGGCTCAATATAGAAAAAATTTTAACCAAAATCGTAAGAATTCGGGCCAATATAGAAACAATTTCAATAACAATAATAATTTAAATCAGAGGGCATTAGGCCAACACAATAATCATACACCAATGGAATGCGATCATGTTCAAAAATCTGTTGAAGAAGTAAATTTTCACTCACAGCCTCCAATTCGGACTTACCGATAATAGAATTGAATATAGGAGAAATTAAAATAAAATATTTAATAGATACAGGTTCAACTACTACATTACTCGACAAGACCAAGTTACAAAATTACAAACGAATTCCTTTAAAAGAAAGAGTTATATTTAATACCCTTAATGGGAATACAAGAATAGACACCGAAATTATAACAGAGCTACCAAATGAATTCAATAAAAAAGCTCAAATGTGTTGGAAACCTACATCCTTTAAAGACAAACATTTTGATGGTATATTAGGATCGAGTGAACTTACTAAAACCTTTAGATGCAAAAAATTAATTTAGAGGAAGAACATATAGAAATTCATGGGAATAAAATAAAATTTGTAATTGCATGTCCTCACAAGTATGAAGAAATACATATTTTAGAAAGCAATATAGAAGATGACCAATACGAACCAAATTGTCTTCTTGCTAATCATTTAAATACAGAAGAAAGAAAAACCTTAGAGAACCTCCTCAAGAAAAATAGAAATTTTTTTTTTCGCGAAGGACAACAATTAAGTTGTGCACATGATATTCATCATGAAATCGTAACTACAACAGGTTGACCAATTTACGCAAAAATTTATCGGTACCCCCAAATCCAAGCAAGAGATCAATAAACAAATTAAAGAAATTCTTTCGCAAGGTATAATTCAAGAAAGTAATTCTCCATACAATAGTCCCCTTTGGATTGTACCTAAGAAGTTAGACAATTCCTTACAAAAGAAATGGAGAATTGTGGTCGATTATAGAAAGCTTAACGAAGCTACAATTGATGAAAAATTTCCAATTCCTAATATAGACACTATATTAGATAAATTGGGAAGGTCTCAATACTTTACGACCTTAGACCTAGCTAAAGGCTTTCACCAAGTTTTAGTTAGAGAAGAGGATAGAAAAAAAACAGCCTTTTCGACTCCTCTCGGAATGCCTTTCGGGCTTAAAAATTCCCCGGCGACTTTTCAAAGATTGATTAACTCAGTTCTTAGAGAATGCATAAATCAAATATGCGTCGTCTACTTAGACGATATTCTAATATTAAGCTCATCTTTGAAAGAACACATTATTAGCGTTCAAAAAGTTCTGGATAAACTACGGCAACACAACCTTAAAATTCAATTTGATAAGTGCAAGTTCTTTGCAAAAGAAACAGAATATTTGGGACACGTCTTAACGACGGAAGGGGTAAAACCAAATAAAAATAAAATTGAAAGCATTCAAAAGCTTCTGTTACCACAAAATACCAAACAAATAAAGTAATTTTTAGGCATAACTGGTTATTTTAGTAAATTTATTAAAGACTACGCGAAAATCGCGCAACCAATGACTAAGTATCTCAAAAAGGATACCAAAATTAATATGAATGATCCAAATTATATAGCCGCTTTCGAGAAACTCAAAATAATCCTCACAGATGCACCGGTTTTGAAGTACCCAGACTTCAACAAAAAATTTCAACTCACAACCGACGCAAGTGATTTTGCTATCGGATCTGTTCTTACTCAGGAAGGACACCCAGTATGTTACGCAAGTCGTACATTAAACGATCATGAACGGACTTACTCCGTCACAGAAAAAGAACTATTAGCAATAGTTTGGTCTGTAAACTATTTTAGACCCTACATTTACGGTAGAGCTTTTGACTTACTTACAGATCATCAACCACTTAAATGGTTGCAAACAAAGCATAAGGGAAAAGATATAAATCAAAGACTTCAGAGATGGTTACTACAACTCGGGGAATATAACATTAGTATAGACTATATAAAAGGGAAAGAAAACAAAGCAGCAGATTTTATGAGTCGAATTAATTGCAAAACAGGTGAAATAAATGTGATCGAGACGCTCACAACTGAGGAGGGAGAGAAAGCTCCAAATTTTAACTTTAAAATTGATAACATGAGTATAGATAACACGATTCATTCACAAGAAGAAGAACAAAATGATCATTTCCCTATATTAGATACAGTAGTAAACAGATTTTATACACAAGTTATGCTTACGAACAATAAAAGCAAAGAAATTGAAATACTTAATAATAAAAGAATCATATATATTAATTCTGAAGATATTCAAGCAGAAAGACTTATAGACATATTTAGAAGATTTATAAAAAGAAAAGGACGAATAGGTATTTTTTCTGAACTATCAGAACACGAGTACAATTTAGTACAATTAAAGCTGATCGAGTTGTTTGACCCCACAAAACAAATAAAATTTTATAAATGTATGTACCATGCACAAAATATGAAAAATGAAGACGATACCTTTAAACAGATAGCTAAATATCATAAAAATGAAACAGGTCATGCAGGCATAAACGAAAATTATGCAGGTCTAAGAAAACTCATATACTTCAAAAATCTTAAAGAATTGATTCAAAAATATATTAATAACTGCGATACGTGTAAGCGGGCTAAGTACGATAGAAAACCAATAAAGCCTAAATTCGAGCACACAGAAACTCCAACTGATAACAATCAAATAGTATATGCAGATAATTACACCATTTCCAAAAACAACTTTATGACTTTCATAGATAAATTCTCAAAACATTGTAAAGCCATTTATTTAGAAGACAAAAATAGCATTACCCTCAAAGAACAATTGAGATTATACTTTTCAATTAAGGGCAAGCCTAATAAAACTGTTTTAGATAACGAATTTCAAAACACAATTGTAAAAGATTTTTTAAGACAAGAAAATATCGAAGTACACTTTACGAAACCAAACAGCCATACTGGCAACTCCGACATCGAAAGGTTTCATAATACTATTTGCGAAAAAGTGCGAGTACTCACCGCAGAAAAATCAGAGCTAACAACAAAAGAAAGAATATATAAGTGCGTAGAGTGGTACAATAAATCAGTGCATTCATCAATTAAATGTAAACCAATAGACGTCTTAGAAGGTAGAATAGATAAAGAAAAGGTCCTGACAAATATGAAAAATATAAAAGATAGAGTTATCAACAAACTAAATAAAGATAGAGAAGAATATAATAAAGAAAGAGACGAAGGTTTAGTTAGAAATTATAAAGCACTCAGGCACAAACACGAACCTAGGTATAGAAAACTTAAGCTAGAAAACATACATCCTTCTAATATAAAAAGACCAACTAAATTTTCAGGCCAAATGGATCATACTAGTGTTACTACTTAAACTGATGATAACAGAGGCAACCTTGACTATAGAAAAAATTGAAACGAACAGCGGATTTGCAGAAATAAAACTTGGAAACGTTGAAATAGTAAAAACATATGATCTTGTTCTACATATTATTAACCCAACAGAAATTTTGAAGGTAATTTCAGACCTAGAAGAAAATCTTTCTAATATTAAAGTAGGAAACGGAAAAGAAATTTTAATTCACGAATTAGATTCACTTAAATACAAAATACACACTATTATTCCACACAGACATACAAGAGGTCTTATTAATATAGTAGGGACAGGTTTGAAATGGTTATACGGAACGATGGACGATGACGACAGACGAAACATTGAAGAACATCTAAAAGTTACTGACGACAATAATCACAAACTTATAACTCAAAATAACAAACAAGTTTTCATTAATAATAGTTTTAACCAAACCTTTTTAACTTTAAAAGAAACTATTGAAAAAGATAGATTCAAAATTTTTTATCAATTCAATAATGTAAAAAGTGAAACTGTAAAATTGAATAGCAAACTTTTATACTTAGAATCATTAATAAAAATTGGAATTATAAAAGACAATGTCGAACACATTCAAAATAATATTGCTTTTAGTAGAACAGGTATAATGGGAAGTAACATTTTAAGTAAAGAAGAAATAATAAAATATGATATAAGTTTCGAAAAATTGAAAAATATAAAAATTGGTACAGCCTTATATAAAAATGAAAAAAATGTTTTTGTAATTAAAATACCTAATGAAATTATAGAGACTAACAAATATTTAGTCACCTCTTTAACAAATATGTACTTTGAAGAATTGATAATGAATGACGAAGAAATTATAAAACTAAATGAAACTGTTTACAAATATGAAAAAAATGTTGACTTTAAAAATTTGAAAAAATCTAATTTATGTTTATATAATGGCATTTGCATGAAAACAAAGAATTCCCAAATGAAAACTTTTGAAATAGAAAATGGATTGATTTTATTAAAGAATGTTCAAAATATGAATTTGTCAAGTTCTTGTGACGAAAGAATTATAAAATTAAACAGAAATTTTCTATTAAACTTTAAAAATTGTGAAATCAAATTCAAAAACAAAACATTTGTAAACAAGAAAGATATATTTGAAGAAAGGTTCATTATTCCTTACGAAATTAACCTTAATATGACAAAGGAAAAACTTAGTTTTAATGATATTATTATGAAACAAATTGAAAATATAGAGCATATTAACGAACTCAAATTTAAACAAAAAAATCATGTTTTATTAAATGTATGTATCGGTATATTTGTATTAATTTCAATCATGGCTATAATAATTTATGTATACATTAAGTTTAAAAAGCTAAAGCAAACATTATATGTAACTCAGGAGAGTTTCAAACTAAAGGAGGGAGAGGTTACGTCCAGGTTAGCAACCCCAGACGGAACGGATGTCATATTATTGACAAATGCGAATATTCCATCGTCAGCAACACGAGCCACCAATTTTGCAATCGATTGGTCGCAATAACAATTCCAGGAACTACGAAATACGCTGACGACATGATTAGTGTTCAGCTACCTGAGGCGGCCTCCAACAATAATTAATATTATTAATTTAGTCTAAAATATAACCGCGAAATGTAACGTTCTGTCTTAAGATTCAATTATATTATGAATAAAGTTTTTTTTTAACTTAAATATCTTTATTTCTACCTAAGTGGCGCAGTCGGGAGGGTTTCAATCCGAAGATTGAAATTAAAGAACAAAAATAAAAATAGTGCAAAATAGTGAACAAAGTGACATATCTACCATATTAAACTAAAATTAATATTGGCAGTGAAGAGTGAACAAAGTGATACCAAGTTAAACTGAAATTAATATTGGGTCGCCGGTTTGTAAATCATTTTAGTTCGACTATTAACTATTAATATAATAAAAAAAAAGAAGAATAAAAATAAAGAGAAAAGTTAAAAGTGATAAACTTATATTATCAAACAAAGTGATAAACTTATATTATCAAACAAAACATAAAATAAATCATGATGCAGAATTCAACAGACGAAGGCAATCACGGTCAACAGGCTCAAGCTCTACCACAAGGTCCAGCACAACCACAAGGTCCTGCACCAGCTACTATAGGAGTAACGGAGTTGATGAAGGAATCCTCAAGGATCAGAGAATACTGGGGTACATCAGAGTACGCCCTGACTTCATGTCATGGAGATTTTCCTGCCATTTTTCGTGGGAACACCATTGGAGTTTTACATTCTTCAAAGGAATGTGTTAAACAAAATTCAAGGACCAGCATTACAAGCAATAAGGACGCTGGGAGCGAATCCAACTTGGGACAACATAAAAGCTGAATTGATCAGGAACTTTGGAGTTCGGGAAACTTACTACAACTTACACCACCAAGCCATCAGTACCAGAAACAATAATGTTAGTGAGTATTTCGAAAGACTTAGAGATATATTAGATAAATTAAATACTAAATACGAATTTGATATAGAAAAACCGAATGAATTCTCACCAGTAGCTAACGAAAACATGATAGTTAAAATTTTTATTAATGGACTCGATCCTAATCACGCTAGCATTGTAATAAGTAGACAAATAGATAATTTACTGGACGCATACTATACGCTCGAAGAAACGGGTATGATCCAGGCAGATAGGCAGAAGTTTAAAAGACAAATACTAGTAACCCATAAAAATTCGAATACCCCTAATAACAATACAAACAGAGCTCAGATTAGTCCACAGGATCAGTACAGACATCATAGATACAATAACGATCAATATTATCACCAAAATAGAAACAATTCGGCTCAATATAGAAAAAATTTTAACCAAAATCGTAAGAATTCGGGCCAATATAGAAACAATTTCAATAACAATAATAATTTAAATCAGAGGGCATTAGGCCAACACAATAATCATACACCAATGGAATGCGATCATGTTCAAAAATCTGTTGAAGAAGTAAATTTTCACTCACAGCCTCCAATTCGGACTTACCGATAATAGAATTGAATATAGGAGAAATTAAAATAAAATATTTAATAGATACAGGTTCAACTACTACATTACTCGACAAGACCAAGTTACAAAATTACAAACGAATTCCTTTAAAAGAAAGAGTTATATTTAATACCCTTAATGGGAATACAAGAATAGACACCGAAATTATAACAGAGCTACCAAATGAATTCAATAAAAAAGCTCAAATGTGTTGGAAACCTACATCCTTTAAAGACAAACATTTTGATGGTATATTAGGATCGAGTGAACTTACTAAAACCTTTAGATGCAAAAAATTAATTTAGAGGAAGAACATATAGAAATTCATGGGAATAAAATAAAATTTGTAATTGCATGTCCTCACAAGTATGAAGAAATACATATTTTAGAAAGCAATATAGAAGATGACCAATACGTACCAAATTGTCTTCTTGCTAATCATTTAAATACAGAAGAAAGAAAAACCTTAGAGAACCTCCTCAAGAAAAATAGAGATTTTTTTTTCGCGAAGGACAACAATTAAGTTGTGCACATGATATTCATCATGAAATCGTAACTACAACAGGTAGACCAATTTACGCAAAAATTTATCGGTACCCCCAAAACCAAGCAAGAGATCAATAAACAAATTAAAGAAATGCTTTCGCAAGGTATAATTCAAAAAATTAATTCTCCATACAATAGTCCCCTTTGGATTGTACCTAAGAAGTTAGACAATTCCTTACAAAAGAAATTGAGAATTGTGGTCGATTATAGAAAGCTTAACGAAGCTACAATTGATGACAAATTTCCAATTCCTAATATAGACACTATATTAGATAAATTGGGAAGGTCTCAATACTTTACGACCTTAGACCTAGCTAAAGGCTTTCACCAAGTTTTAGTTAGAGAAGAGGATAGAAAAAAAACAGCCTTTTCGACTCCTCTCGGAATGCCTTTCGGGCTTAAAAATGCCCCGGCGACTTTTCAAAGATTGACTAACTCAGTTCTTAGAGAATGCATAAATCAAATATGCGTCGTCTACTTAGACGATATTCTAATATTTAGCTCATCTTTGAAAGAACACATTATTAGCGTTCAAAAAGTTCTGGATAAACTACGGCAACACAACCTTAAAATTCAATTTGATAAGTGCAAGTTCTTTGCAAAAGAAACAGAATATTTGGGACACGTCTTAACGACGGAAGGGGTAAAACCAAATAAAAATAAAATTGAAAGCATTCAAAAGCTTCTGTTACCACAAAATACCAAACAAATAAAGTCATTTTTAGGCATAACTGGTTATTTTAGTAAATTTATTAAAGACTACGCGAAAATCGCGCAACCAATGACTAAGTATCTCAAAAAGGATACCAAAATTAATATGAATGATCCACATTATATAGCCGCTTTCGAGAAACTCAAAGTAATCCTCACAGATGCACCGGTTTTAAAGTACCCAGACTTCAACAAAAAATTTAAACTCACAACCGACGCAAGTGATTTTGCTATCGGATCTGTTCTTACTCAGGAAGGACACCCAGTATGTTACGCAAGTCGTACATTAAACGATCATGAACGGACTTACTCCGTCACAGAAAAAGAACTATTAGCAATAGTTTGGTCTGTAAACTATTTTAGACCCTACATTTACGGAAGAGCTTTTGACTTACTTACAGATCATCAACCACTTAAATGGTTGCAAACAAAGCATAAGGGAAAAGATATAAATCAAAGACTTCAGAGATGGTTACTACAACTCGGGGAATATAACATTAGTATAGACTATATAAAAGGGAAAGAAAACAAAGCAGCAGATTTTATGAGTCGAATTAATTGCAAAACAGGTGAAATAAATGTGATCGAGACGCTCACAACTGAGGAGGGAGAGAAAGCTCCAAATTTTAACTTTAAAATTGATAACATGAGTATAGATAACACGATTCATTCACAAGAAGAAGAACAAAATGATCATTTCCCTATATTAGATACAGTAGTAAACAGATTTTATACACAAGTTATGCTTACGAACAATAAAAGCAAAGAAATTGAAATACTTAATAATAAAAGAATCATATATATTAATTCTGAAGATATTCAAGCAGAAAGACTTATAGACATATTTAGAAGATTTATAAAAAGAAAAGGACGAATAGGTATTTTTTCTGAACTATCAGAACACGAGTACAATTTAGTACAATTAAAGCTGATCGAGTTGTTTGACCCCACAAAACAAATAAAATTTTATAAATGTATGTACCATGCACAAAATATGAAAAATGAAGACGATACCTTTAAACAGATAGCTAAATATCATAAAAATGAAACAGGTCATGCAGGCATAAACGAAAATTATGCAGGTCTAAGAAAACTCATATACTTCAAAAATCTTAAAGAATTGATTCAAAAATATATTAATAACTGCGATACGTGTAAGCGGGCTAAGTACGATAGAAAACCAATAAAGCCTAAATTCGAGCACACAGAAACTCCAACTGATAACAATCAAATAGTATATGCAGATATTTACAACATTTCCAAAAACAACTTTATGACTTTTATAGATAAATTCTCAAAATATTGTAAAGCCATTTATTTAGAAGACAAAAATAGCATTACCCTCAAAGAACAATTGAGATTATACTTTTCAATTAAGGGCAAGCCTAATAAAACTGTTTTAGATAACGAATTTCAAAACACAAATGTAAAAGATTTTTTAAGACAAGAAAATATCGAAGTACACTTTACGAAACCAAACAGCCATACTGGCAACTCCGACATCGAAAGGTTTCATAATACTATTTGCGAAAAAGTGCGAGTACTCACCGCAGAAAAATCAGAGCTAACAACAAAAGAAAGAATATATAAGTGCGTAGAGTGGTACAATAAATCAGTGCATTCATCAATTAAATGTAAACCAATAGACGTCTTAGAAGGTAGAATAGATAAAGAAAAGGTCCTGACAAATATGAAAAATATAAAAGATAGAGTAATCAACAAACTAAATAAAGATAGAGAAGAATATAATAAAGAAAGAGACGAAGGTTTAGTTAGAAATTATAAAGCACTCAGGCACAAACACGAACCTAGGTATAGAAAACTTAAGCTAGAAAACATACATCCTTCTAATATAAAAAGACCAACTAAATTTTCAGGCCAAATGGATCATACTAGTGTTACTACTTAAACTGATGATAACAGAGGCAACCTTGACTATAGAAAAAATTGAAACGAACAGCGGATTTGCAGAAATAAAACTTGGAAACGTTGAAATAGTAAAAACATATGATCTTGTTCTACATATTATTAACCCAACAGAAATTTTGAAGGTAATTTCAGACCTAGAAGAAAATCTTTCTAATATTCAAGTAGGAAACGGAAAAGAAATTTTAATTCACGAATTAGATTCACTTAAATACAAAATACACACTATTATTCCACACAGACATACAAGAGGTCTTATTAATATAGTAGGGACAGGTTTGAAATGGTTATACGGAACGATGGACGATGACGACAGACGAAACATTGAAGAACATCTAAAAGTTACTGACGACAATAATCACAAACTTATAACTCAAAATAACAAACAAGTTTTCATTAATAATAGTTTTAACCAAACCTTTTTAACTTTAAAAGAAACTATTGAAAAAGATAGATTTATATCAATTCAATAATGTAAAAAGTGAAACTGTAAAATTGAATAGCAAACTTTTATACTTAGAATCATTAATAAAAATTGGAATTATAAAAGACAATGTCGAACACATTCAAAATAATATTGCTTCTAGTAGAACAGGTATAATGGGAAGTAACATTTTAAGTAAAGAAGAAATAATAAAATATGATATAAGTTTCGAAAAATTGAAAAATATAAAAATTGGTACAGCCTTATATAAAAATGAAAAAAATGTTTTTGTAATTAAAATACCTAATGAAATTATAGAGACTAACAAATATTTAGTCACCTCTTTAACAAATATGTACTTTGAAGAATTGATAATGAATGACGAAGAAATTATAAAACTAAATGAAACTGTATACAAATATGAAAAAAATGTTGACTTTAAAAATTTGAAAAAATCTAATTTATGTTTATATAATGGCATTTGCATGAAAACAAAGAATTCCCAAATGAAAACTTTTGAAATAGAAAATGGATTGATTTTATTAAAGAATGTTCAAAATATGAATTTGTCAAGTTCTTGTGACGAAAGAATTATAAAATTAAACAGAAATTTTCTATTAAACTTTAAAAATTGTGAAATCAAATTCAAAAACAAAACATTTGTAAAAAAGAAAGATATATTTGAAGAAAGGTTCATTATTCCTTACGAAATTAACCTTAATATGACAAAGGAAAAACTTAGTTTTAATGATATTATTATGAAACAAATTGAAAATATAGAGCATATTAACGAACTCAAATTTAAACAAAAAAATCATGTTTTATTAAATGTATGTATCGGTATATTTGTATTAATTTCAATCATGGCTATAATAATTTATGTATACATTAAGTTTAAAAAGCTAAAGCAAACATTATATGTAACTCAGGAGAGTTTCAAACTAAAGGAGGGAGAGGTTACGTCCAGGTAAGCAACCCCAGACGGAACGGATGTCATATTATTGACAAATGCGAATATTCCATCGTCAGCAACACGAGCCACCAATTTTGCAATCGATTGGTCTCAATAACAATTCCAGGAACTACGAAATACGCTGACGACATGATTAGTGTTCAGCTACCTAAGGCGGCCTCCAACAATAATTAATATTATTAATTTAGTCTAAAATATAACCGCGAAATGTAACGTTCTGTCTTAAGATTCAATTATATTATGAATAAAGTTTTTTTTAACTTAAATATCTTTATTTCTACTTAAGTCGTGCGCTCACGATGCATGTGTGTGTGAATTTATTCGAATTTCTTTTCGTTTTCAACGACAATGAATTTAACGGCGGCGTCTTTTGTATCACTATGGGTACAGTAACAATAATTTTGCCAATTAGTTTGATGCAAAATATGTATATATTTTTTTCACGAATGGTTCAACTCGTATTATTATTATTTGTACTTTTACAGAATCGTGCACTCGGTTAGTTAAATCAACAACAGCGCGATGGGTTTCTTTCTTTCTTTTTTTTCGCGAGTTGTGTATTTTCTCGTAAGAGTTTTTTCTCTTTTCTTTTATATTCGAGATGGCACAGTGGATCTTTAATCTCACTTCTTAATTTTAAACTACACTTTTTATTTATAAATTTAAAGTACACTTTTTATTTCTTTATCTTTTATTAATTTCGTTTGAAGGCACGCCACGACACGACCGATCGGTTTCGTTCTCAATTTACAACTGATCTGTCTCTGGTTGGTCGGTTCGTGTGTACTTTTATATACTTAAATACCTACGTAGTCGGCAGCATTTTATAGGGTTCAATGTTTTTTTTGTTCTCTTACATTAAAAAATTATGTTTTTATTTTGAATATTTTGTGGTTTGTGGTTATTTAAGAAACTACTTATATGCAAATGATATTTTCATTTTTTACAAATAAACGTGTTGTCATATAGGGACAACCAGTATAATGTATTTGCCAAGGGGAATAATAACGGCAAATGTGTTCAATTAGAAGTAAGCAATGCTAAAATCGTATATTAGTGGTTTTTGGTTCAGTGTATGTTCAGCAAATCTTTTCTAATAAAATGAGTATTATATCATAAAAGAAGTTTTATCTTAGGACTTTAAATTTGGATGTGTAAAATGGTGAAAATTATGAGTATCATAAATTTTTTTTTACAAGATATAAAAAAAAAAATTCAGTTGATATTCAGTATGAATAAAAAAGGGAAACAAAATTTGGTGCAAACGATGAATATTATTTCATTGGACTGCAAATGGATTAAGCGAACAAAATTATTTAGGACTTATTGAGGTAGGAGGATACAAAGCTTAGCGATTGATCATGCGACGATTCCTTTTTCAGTTTTTACCGCGGCGAGTTAAGCTGTCGTAGCTAAGGCGATGAAAAATATATTTTTTGGAGTAAAAACTCTTTAATTATCATCATGGATTCCTATGGAGTGGCTTGGTTTCTTATCTGGATTGTTTCTAAAAAAAATCTTATTTTATGATAATTTGTTAGAGATTTTCCTTATTGTACATTCAAGAGTATTAACTCTTGGTTAAAATATAGTGTCCTCACTATTATAAACACCAAATCTAGTTAGCATTTTAGTATATTCTTCTTGATTTTTTACAGTTCTTTTTTCGGTAATTTTTTTTGTCCTTTTGAATATATTAGTACGCAAAATGTTATACTATCTGCTATGATTATCATATAAAATGTGTATAGTATTGGATGTTGTTCCAATGGTAATATAAATTTTTTTAATGATTTTATGTTATTAAATTTTAGTTTAGATTCTGATTCTAATATTTCATTTATATAAATATTTTCTTGGATTTTATTTCTTGCATACTGTAATATAATCTCTTTTTCATTCTTATATTTTTAATTATTTATATTTACTGACTTAGTTTTTTTTATTAAATGAGTTCCAACAATTGTTTTATTATTTATTTCATTCAGACCTGATATTATTATTGAGTCGTCAGTATATTGTCTGACTTGCTCGTTCTGTTCTTCAATTACTTTACAATTCGATTCTTCGTTTTCTAGGACATTTGTTGAATAGTTTGAAAAGTTTTCATATACTAGAATTCAAAAATTCTTTACACTGTTTTACTCTTAAAAATTTTTTACATTCGGCAATATTTGAATCTAAGATTAGTTTTCATGTTTAAACTCTAATGGGACTATTTTAAAAAAATTACATTTGTGTGTTATTATTGGATATTTGAATATTGTTACATACAAATCTTGATATTTCAGCATATGAATGTCTGAATATTCTAAAATATTAATAACAGGTATATCTATATCTTCATTTTTTATTATTTCTTTTATATCCTTAATATTTATACTTTTAGACAAAAATGTTCCTTTTTTCGCAAAGTTAATTGTTTCTAGTAAATTATTTACTTGTTCTAACGTTTCTTTTAATATAAGTACCCTATGATTCTCATAAGATTGGATATTTTTAAGGAATTCTTCCAAGTGTTCATTTAATATTACTTGCTTATTGTTGTTTTCTATAATATTGTTTAGAGAGGTTTTAATTTCTGTTAAATCACTTGCGTCTGGATTTTCAGCTATAAACTTAATAATAGATCCTATGAAATCTAGACTTCTTTTAGTTTTATGATGGGTTTCTAATTGTTCTAAGCTATTTTTTATTTTTTCTGTAAAATATTTTTCTTCCTGATTTAATTTACTTACTTCCAAGTGATCTGGGACTGGTCCTAACTTTGAACGTTTGTTGCATGGTATAGAAACTTGGTTTGGTTATATAAATACACAGGATCAGTTTCTAGTAACACAAATTTATTATTTTTAAGGGGTAAAATTTCTACTGAATTGTTATCACTTAGAACTACTTGGCACTGTATGTGGCTTGTTAAGTATATTGTCATTATTACACATATTACCACTTTTAATAATACGTTGGCGGATGTCATCTGTATGATAAATTTTATTATTTGTAGTTATAATAATGTTTTCTTTATTTTCGCGAACGATTGCTTCTTTTTAGCAATTAGGTTTATTTTTGTTCCTGTTTTTTGTTTTAACAAACACTTTGTCACCTTTTTCCACTATTTTATTGATTCTGTTTTTACTGTGATATTTAAACAGGTTGTCTTGATTGTTCTTTAATGTTTCCTTGACTTCACTATGATTATCCCATTCGAAGAATAATTCGTGGGGTCTTTTCTTTGTAACGCTATGTATCGTACTGTTGTACTGTTTCACCGCGTTGTAAATTTCCTCACTGCCCCTAGTTTTGTTTTTCTCCGCTAAGAGTCTTGTTATCTCTATCAGAGTACTATGCACTCTCTCGATTTGTGCATTGCTCTGAGAATGCAATATAGGGCTGGTTTTGTGTTGAATCGAGTAGCGGTTATATATTGTTTTACTTTTAGGCATACAAAAGATGTTTTCGTTATCTGTCATGATCTCTTTTATGTATGGGTACAGTTGTGTGATGACTTCCTCTAATACATTATTAAAATTATTTTTATCTCCTATATTTCTTATTATTGCATGTTTACTGTATCTATCTATAGTTGTTAGGTACATATGATTGTATAAATAAAATAAGTCCATAGGTATACTCAAGCCCGCTTTGCTTGGTATTGGGGTCTTTCCAATTGTTTGTTCTTTTGGTTTGCGTTCGTATTTATTTTTATTACAATTCAAACATTCGACGCAATATCGTTCTACTTCTTTGGTCATGTTTGGCCAATAATATTTTTCTTGGATTTCTAATATATTATTTTTTGCGTTCCTATGGGCTCTTGAATGTATATTGTACATTATCTGTGTTTGTAATGTTTTACTCTGAACATCTTCGACAAGCGTTTGAGTATGTATTATTTTGTATGCCTCAAATTTTTTTTTTATTATCGGTATGATTTCATGCCATACTATTTCTTCACAAAAGATTGCATTCACTTGGTTTGGGTTTAATATTGACTTTAGTCCTTGTGGGACTTATATCTCCATATGTCAATGTAAACCGAGAATTTGTTTCAAACAAGGTTTCTATTTTTGTATGATATACACTGTTCTTTTGTTTTATTATCATGACTTGGTTCTTGTACGTATTCAATGAGTTTTTTGTAACATTATACCTATCGTCTGGACTACTACTTATACTGTGATCTGAGGTACTTTGTTCTTGTGCCTTCATGTTTATTTTTAAGTTTGTTCGTGATAATGCATCTGCAACAACATTTTGATAACCTGGTTTGTATACTATTTTTGCACCGTATTCTTCGATAAGGTTTTTCCAACGTTTCAGTTTACTGTTTGGGTTTTTTTCCGATATACTGTATATCAGACTTTTACGATCGGTTAAAATTGTCAAATCTGCTATACCATATATGTAAGTAATTTCTGAGTTTCTGTAAACTCCATATAACTCCAAGAGTTCTTTTTCGTTCGTTTCTGATAAAGTTCTACTGATAAAAGTGATAGGTTTCTTAATAGCGATAAAACTGCACCTATTGCGAAATTACTCGCATCCGTAGTAAGCTCTATTGGTTTACTAAAATCTTGTAATTTCTTTTTTAATAAATTAAAAGCGTTTATTGCTGCTTCGTCTAATTCAATCATCATTTTTTCGCTTTGATTCTTTTTTACTATACCGTTTTCTCCTCTCAAAAATATTGTCAATGGTTTTGTGATTTGTGCGAAGTTTTCCATAAACTTCCGATAATAACTTGCTAATCCTAAATATGAACGAAGTTCTTTTAGATTTGTGGGTAAAGGATATTCCTAAATAGTTTCTACTTTGTTTGGATCTACTGTTATTCTTTTATGTTTTATAAAGTGCCCTAAATATTCTACCGAATCTTGGAAAAATTTGCTTTTTCACTACTCAATTTCATGTTCGCGTTAAATAAAGCATCTGCTATTATTGATATATGTTCAATATGTTCCTCTGGTGTATTTGAGTTTATAAGTAAATCGTCTATATAGACGATTTACTTATAAACTGTAAGTCGTCTATATATGGCGCCGTTAACACTAAATGCTGTTTTTTCTCTGTCTGACTGTTTTATTTTGATTTGGTGGAAATCGGGTTCCCAATCGATAACCGAGAAATATTTAGCATTTCCTAAGTTTTGTAATGTCATCGATACTTCAGGTTGGTTGGGCACTGTAGGAAGCGGGTAGTCACTGAGCGGCATCAACATGGCGATGTCCAGTGATGTAACATTGAATACACACCAATTGTGCTTATTATACCTCCAAGTGGTAACCAACGGGTACTGGTCTCGTCCAACCGGATCTGACTTGCCGAACTAATAAGTGCGAGTGTTGAACAAAAGACAAAAATAGCAACACTATAATGCTCTGTTGGATAGGACTGGCTGTCTTATTCGGCTATAGTCCAGGACGAGCCAAACGATCAGAAAGATGGTCTGCAGCGGATGAATTCAACTTAGAGAATCAACGGTGTCACTAACAGCCTTGAAGACAGAGACCTTACATGAGCTAATCTGAAAAACTTAGAGCTAAGGTCAGTAAGGGTTTTCAGTACTTGCCAGGGTGCTGAAATAGAGATGGTGGCGGATGAACCCTTTATGGGCCAACGGCAGCGATCATATCCCCGTAGTGGGTTACTGGTATCAAATTCGTTTTAACATCTATAGGCAAATAACACCAAAGAGAGCCTAGCGACACAATAACACCTTAAAGCTTTCCCAACAGCGTGCATGCGTGAGTCCTAGGGTTGCGCGACTGGAGATCACCGGCGTGGTAAAAGGCGATCACACAAAACTAGCGCATGCCAGTGTCAAAAACATGCGAAAACGTTACGCGAAATTTTCGAAAAATTTCGAGCATTATGGATAGACTTGCTGATACAACAGGCACTACCCCGCCAGGTAATACCATAATGCCATGGTGGCATGGGATACGGCATCAGGGATTCTCCTGGTGAAGACATCCTTAGCATGTGCAGGTCATATGGTCTTATCGTTTTAAACACTATGTTCATCAAACACAGCCGACACCTGGTCACCTTTAGTAGTGGAGGGAATGAAACTCAGATTGACTACCACTTAGTAAATAGTTTCATGAAGCCACATGTCAAGGATTGCAAGGTTATACTAGGAGAAGCGATTACCCAGCAACATCGTCTCCTGGTGACAGAATTTCTCATGGAGACGAAGAGGAAAAACAAACAAGCAGAGACTCCAGGAAGAATCAAGTGGTACAATCTGGACAAGGAAAAGGGAGAAGCTTTTATCACTTAGATGAAAAATGTTCTGTTCCACACCATCTACAGAGCTGGTAATGAAGAATGTGGTGCACAAAATATGTGGAATTCTCTGCAACGAACCTGCCTTCTGAAAGCCAAATCACTGCTAGGCACCGCAAAAGGACACTACCATCAACGGGACAAGGAAACATGGTGGTGGAGCGATGAAGCCAAAGCAGTGATGACTAGGAAAAAATTAGCTTTTAAAGCTTGGTCAATGTGTCCCTCACATAACAAAGAGGAAAAAGCACGCCTTGAAGAAGCCTACAGATGCTCCAAGAAAGAAGCAAAAAAGAAGTGTGCCCAACTTAAAGCAGTGAGTACGGAGAGCATGTATCAGGAGTTGGAAGAAATATCTGCACCGGCTACTGATGCAAACCAGGCCCTTCAGGAACTGCGAAACGTCAACATAAACAAGGGCGCAACTATCTTTAAAATTGCCACTCAAAGAAGGAGAAATGCGCTGGAGATCTGCTCACCTAAATTCATAAGCGATGCTCAAGGCCAACTTCTTGTGGATGACGAAAAAATTCTTCACAGATGGCGACAGTATTGCGAAGGACTTTTAAATGAACAGTTCCCCAGAATATACTTTCCAACAGCCGCACCAAACTATGAGGAAGTGCCCGACATTACAGTCGAAGAAGTTAATGCGGCAGTGAAAAGCTCCAAAAAGGGAAAAGCGATTGGGCCAGACGGGATACCCTCTGAGTTCTGGAAAAAGATGGGAGACATCGGGCTCAGATGGCTTACGGCTCTCATCTCCAAATTTTTCAGAGGTGAGCAAATGCCTTATCAATGGAGGGAAAATTATCTTCTCCCAATTTACAAGGGAAAGGGTGATACGAGGAACTGCGACAATTACCGATCAATCAAGCTGATGTCACATACCATGAAGATCATTGAACGGGTGTTGGATGGCCGCCTGCGAAAAATAATACGGCTATCTGATGACCAGTGCGGGTTTGTCTCGAGCAAATCAACCACAGATGCAATCCAGAGTGTAGGAATCAGAATGGAAAAACATCGCGATTCCTCGAACGATTTGCATGCTGTGTTCGTTGATTTTGAAAAGGCGTTCGATCGACAACCACGGGATCTGATATGGGTGGCCCTAAGGCAACGAAGAGTTCCAGAAATCTACGTGCAGATGATCATGGATATGTACGAGCAAGTCAAAACAAAGGTTCGATGCACTGCAGGAGTCACCGAAAATATCCCAATCGAAGTTGGTGTACACCAAGGAAGCGTCTTGAGCCCATTGCTCTTTATAACAGTGCTTGATTATCTACTTGAAGATAAGGTGAGGGACCCGAAAGTGAATCAGTTATTCTTTGCTGACGATGGAGTCATCATAAGTCAAGATCCTTCATCCTTGCAACGAGCACTGGACGTATGGGTGGACGTTCTGGAGGGAAATGGGTATCGCATAAGCGCCAAAAAGACCGAATACCTTTGCTGCCCATTTTCTGATCCACTCAGGCCTATTCCGGATATTTATTTGAACGGAACTGTGCTTCCCAAGTGCGAAAAGTTCAAATACCTTGGATCTATGATCAATAAGAAAGGAACTTGTGATGACGACGTCAACCATCGCGTAAGCGTAGGGTGGATGAAGTGGCGTGAGAACTCTGCCATCTTCTGTGACCGAAAAATGCCCCCTAAGCTGAAAGGAAAGCTCTGCACTGCAGTGGTCCGTCCAGCGCTTACATACGGTTCACAATGTTGGACTATGTACCAGTGGTATGAAAGCAAAATGACGGCAACTGAGATGAAGATGCTTCGCATGACAGCAGGAGTGACAAAGCTTGACCGAATACGGAGTAGAAAGATCCGGAAAAGCCTCCACGTCAAAGAAACCATCGTTCAAAAAATGCAGCACGACAAACTCAGCTGGTACTGTCATGTACTTAGGAGAAACGCTGAGAACCCCGTCCAAAAGCATTATCATACAACGGAAGAGAAGCAGGCCCAAGAACTCCTGGAGAAAACAAATGCAACGACACCAGCATTCAGTTGGCCTCAGACATGGAACAATACATAACCGGGAAGCTTGCCGACACTTTCTGAGGTCAACCCGACGAACCCCACAAGCAGATCAGTAGAGAAGCGGTGAAGTGGGAAAGTTATGATCCCACTCGAGATCATAATATCGTCGGAAAAAAGAAGAAGAAGAAGATCGATACATCAGGTATAGGTATAGGGTATAAGGTATCTATCAGCAATAGTTTGAGCATTTAATTTCTGAAAATAGATTACCATTCTACGCTTTGGTTTACCATTTTCGTCTAAACCCTTTTTGGGAACTGTCCAAATTGGAGAATTATAAGGACTTTTTGACCTTCGTATAATGCCATCATTTAATAACTTTTCCAACTCTTTATTGACAAATTCATTATCTGAAATAGGATACGGATACTGTTTTATCCATATAGGGTCTGCATTTAAAGTTCTAACTGTTGCTTCTATTGTTGTAGTAAATTATGAAATCTATTTTCTCATTATATTCATGTTTCCCTAGTGTATCCCCTGTAATATAATTAATCAACTGCAATTTATGTTTTACCGAATAAGTAAATTTATATGCAAAAAAATCTATCTTAGCTTTCATTTGTCTAAGACCTGAATCTCCAATATCAAATTCTTTTAAACTATCCATCTCATAAAAATTTAAATATTTTTTTACTTTTAATTATGCTTTCACCGTGTATACTTTTACTTATTACTTGTTTTATTGGAACACTCATGCCTATTTTATAATTTTTACTCATATAATTATTTGTACAACCTGTATCAATTAAAAATATTGAGTTCTAGTTTTTGATATTTGTTGTCGTGATATATAGTGCTTGCGATTGCATAAGCTTCACTTAAACTTTTTGGGTTATGTTGATATAATGTATTTTTTGTGAATCCATTATTTATTCCCATTATAAATGTCCTATTGACTTTGTCTTTATCTCCCCAATTAATGCAGTTGCTGCTTCATGGATTTTATAAGTCATATCTATTTTTAATATGACTAAGTTTAACAATTGTGTAATCTTGTCATGATATTCTAACAAGGACAAATTAATTACGTTGTTCGATTCCACACATTTTTGCTTCTAAAACATATAGTGGCCTTTGATCCGCGTATGTGAAGTCTGAACGGTCTATGATTGCATAGAAATTATTCTTAGTATCACTGTTTATTAATATATGGGAAGCTCGACCTTTGATTTTCGTTCGAACTATTCCCAACGATTCGAAATAGTTATTGTGATCAGTGTGGGCTTTTATGTTGTCCATGGCGTTCCATACTTGTTTTCTCCAACTTCTGTATTCATTTATGTCTCCTTTGAATTGAGGCAAACTTTGGAATAACGTCATTCTGATGTGATTGGGAGATGTGTAATTCGGTACTACGTCTGTGTACACTGTCACATTGTTCCCCATAGTCTTTCACCTGCCTCTTTCCGCATTTTCTCTATAATCAATTGCATTCCCTCCATTTGAGAAACAAGCTGGTTGATTTTGTCATCGATCGACATTTTGGTAGATAAAATTTTACACTTCACTTTTTTATTAAATTTCAATTTCTCACTTTTCCTCTTTTAGATCCTTACGGATATCTTGACTTAAAAGTTGTCTTCTTTTTGTTTTGCTGGGTCAAATCGAAATGCCGACAGTTTTCCAGTTGGATGTAAAAGCCCGTTAGCTTATACTCGTGCCGACGTGAAAATGTTTAATTGCAGCTAAACTTTACACTGAATTATTTTATGGTTTTTTCGTTTAAAATAATTACCGCAGATATATTGAAGATATCTGTTTTTCGATTTCCAATTAATTTATAACATTTAATTGGTATCCCGGTTGAGTCCCCAGTTAAGCCGTCGTAGCTAAGGCGATGAAAAAAAATATATTTTTTGGAGTAAAAACTCTTTATTAATCATCTATACTTATACAGCTAGATATGGGCACTTAGCACTACAATTATTAATGTTTACACTTCGTCTGGTTCTGAAACTATTCGTCTCGATCTAAGTGATCGTGTTATTACACTGACTTACTCTGCCGTACTAAGGACATTGTTGTTCCGTATGCAGGTTATATTTATATGATGCTGGACGTAAATATGTTTATCTTATGTTATCCAAATGTTAGCTTGGCTTGGTCATCTTGTGTTATCTATCAGACGTCGGCTTGGCTTGGTGCTATGTTTAGTTTAGGTTGCTTGACTTGTTGTTTGGCTTGTTGCTTAATATGGATTGCTATGGAGTGGCTTGGTTTCTTATCTGGCTTGTTTCTAAAAAGAATCTTATTTTATGATAATTTGTTAGAGTTTTTCCTTATTCTACATTCAAGGGTATTAACTGGCGACTCTTATCTTATTATTACTTCCGCCATGTACTTTGACGACTCGACCAAGACGCCACTCGTTAGGGGGTAAATTTTAATTGCGAATTATGACGAGATCATCAATTTGAAGATTTCATTGCGGATTTTTCCACTCATAACGCTTGCTCCGCAAATATTCTTCTTTCCACCGTGCACTTAGTTCATGATGAAGAATTTGAAACATTCTCTACCGGTTCATTATACTCAGCGATTGATTTTTATATGAACGTTCTGGCAAACCTACCAGCAATCCTTCTGTCAAAAAATGACCTGGAGTAAGAGGAACAATATCCGACACATTTTCGGACATATGTGACAAAGGACAAAGTAAATTTTTCATAACCAGCTAACTTTCTGAAATGCAACTTAAAACTTTTGACCTCCGCTTCCCCTAATCCACCCATATGTGGCAAGCCGGGTGGCCAGAAGCTGAAGGGCAATGAACCAGAGATTTATGAAAGTTATGCAGTGAAACTTTAGACGCGCCTACGAAGTTTGTACCGTGGTCTGAAAAAACTTGTTCAGGAGTACCTCGAGGAGAAACAAAACGCGCAAATGCCGCTAAAAATTCCTGCGTAGCTAGATCACTAACCAGTTCTAAGAGTATGGCTCGTGTTGCAAAACATACGAAGAGGTGTTATTTTGATATTCAAAGAAAAATGGCATTTTTTGAGATAAATGATCGGATGTTTATTTCATTATAAAGAGGAAGGTATGCCGTTAATAATGAAACACAACATCAGCCAACTGGCCGTCACGACCACGCTTACAAGACCATATCCTTTTCATGAATTTTTCCATAACCAAATCGCAAAGTGGCTGCCCTATATCCTCGATAGCCTCAC
The DNA here is from genome assembly GCA_951217065.1 of Baccha elongata. NCBI lineage: Eukaryota > Metazoa > Arthropoda > Insecta > Diptera > Syrphidae > Baccha > Baccha elongata. The sequence goes on from CATNUY010000077.1 coordinate 300,580, forward strand.
GAATTCCATTTTTGAGGTCTTGAATCGACGCTGGGCTGTTGGCGTAGACTTTATCTTTCACGTGGCCCCAAAGGAAGAAGTCGCAAGGTGTTAAATCACAAGATCTCGGTGGCCAATTGTGATCACCTCTTCGAGAGATAACACGGTCCGGAAACTTTTCCCGTAAAAGATCGATGGTTTCATTGCTTGTGTGGCACGTAGCGCCGTCTTGTTGAAATTTCAATGCGTTGTTGAAGCGTGTATCCTTCAATTTTTATTAATGTCGTAGTTTCTACTATTCAAATGTCAAAAAATTACAGCTTCAAAAGTGACAGCTACCGATATAGCGGGCTATTCAAAATAACACCTCTTATTGGAAAACTATCAAAAAGAAACTCCGTGACTATCAACTTGATGTATGATGTCAACAATAAAAATGAAAAATCTGCCTTCACAAAACATGTGAATTTGCAAAATAATGAATTAGGGAGAGGTATAGGAGAAACCAAATACAACACGGTGTTTTCGAAGAAATTAATATCCAATTACTTAAAGAAGTCCATTGATTTTGAAGATTAAATGTTTGGGAGTCTATATTCATCAATAAGCTGCATAATAAGGTCGATAATGACAATTTGGGTTTTTCTGACTTAACCGTTCTTAAATTATTCAAAACTTGATTTGAAATTAATATCCAATTACTTAAAGAAGTCCATTGATTTTGAAGATTAAATGTTTGGGAGTCTATATTCATCAATAAGCTGCATAATAAGGTCGATAATGACAATTTGGGTTTTTCTGACTTAACCGTTCTTAAATTATTCAAAACTTGATTGATTTGTTTTTAAATAATTTTGATAAGCTTCAAAATAATTTTCTATTATTTTAATTTTGTTTGTTACGGTTACCTGATGATGGTTTGTAATCAAAGCGAGACGCTTTGTAAATAAAACATAAGTTTACTCTTATATTTTTTTAAAAAATAACAAGAACAACAACAACGACTATAATATTTATTATTATTTTTCAATTTAGCTGAAGTTCAATGGCTGAAGTCTTGTTGGCCGAACTCGAAAAAATCAATTTAAATGACTTTTTTTGCCATAAAAAGCTTTTATTTCTCCTTAATTTTTTTCTAAAATAATCATTGAAAATAAAAAACAAATCTGGTGCAAAATTGTAAAAAAAAAGACTTTGCAAATTAGCTTTCTTCATAACCAACCTGATGAGTCAAAGAGACAGCCCTGCTTTATTTTTACAAATATTAAGCAGATTATTAATAATAAATTTATCAAATTTCTTCTTAAAGCAATATAACATTTATTATGACTTTTACGAGCTCCAACAAATATTTCTGCATCCCTCAATTCAACTGTCACAAATTAATACAACACAATAAATAACACAAGGCTAAATATACAAACCACTTGTCAAAAAGTGCAACATTATTTGCACTGTTTTCATGTCATTATCTACTTTAAAACATACGCTACCCAGACATAAGGAATACTGTCCTAATTTTTTTGTAAAAAAAATAAATTTGAAGGTTAAGAATCCCGTTGTTGTTATCGTTGTCATCATCAACAACCAAAGCAAGCAAATAGAATGAGTTTAAGGATCTCTAGCCAAAAGAGAAAAAAGAGAAATGGTGTTGTGGTAAAACCCAAAACAATAATAAAAAGTAAACAATAAACATTACTGAACTAGGTGCATATCAACCTACATATGTTTATGTTGAGAATGGTCAGCCAGTGTTACACATTATCATAGTTGGTCGCTATGCACCAAGTGCATTACAATATTTGATTTTTGTTTATGACTGCACTAACATATGTATATGCTTCACATTGACTCAGAAATTGGAATGCCTTTAAGGAAATGCAACGAAATTTTATTTTGTCAAATAGACATTTAATTCTTACGTCATGTGAAGAGGTATGTTTGTGGGTCATAGGCAAAAGTCAATTCATATTCCAAGAGTGTGATAAATATATATTGAAAGATTTATGAAATTTTGTTAAATTATTTTAAGCATAAATAGGAAAGATTTTTAAGAATAAAGTCAGTCTAGTTTTATAATTACATAGATCACGACTCATTTTTATTTTGCGGCTGGAGAGCTCAGATAAAACTCAATATAAATCGTGCATTTTAATGCTCGGACAGATAAGCTTCTCTTGTAGCTAAGAAAAACATAGATATGTGTAAAGGACAACCCTTACATGGCGATCCTGCAACTCGAACCTAAATACAATTGAGGATACAAGCAAAATCATCTACGAAAACGTAAATTTCGTTCTCCAATGACAACCATAGAAGAGATTAACGCAATTTTTAAGAAGTGGGAAGAACTCACGGAATACCAGCCATTGATGTCTGCACCACAAGAAGCAGTGCCCGTATACATACCAACACCGAAAGAAGCTGGACCTAAGCCATTGACGATAGAGCAATACAAACAAAGGCAGATAAAACAAAAAACAGAGAAACCTAAAAATAAGAAGCGAGGCGGAAGAAAAAGAAAGTTCCAGCGAAAGTGTGCTGATCTGCAAAGAACAGTCAACATTGCACAAGGTGCTCTAAAAAAAGAGTTATTAGAACAACTACAAACCTTAAAAAAGGGGTGGAAGAATTTTGCCAACTAACAGCATGGGTGGAAAAACTTCGAAGGAAGAAATAATAAACAATAACGTAGCTGCAGCAACATCAGCAACAAATACAACATCAGCATCATTATTTTCAGACAAGATAGCATACGTTAATTGTTTCCTTCTGAAAGTTATTATACTATGTAAATTAAACTCATACTATAAGACTTATCTAAGAAAACACGCTCTTAAATCACTAAACGTTTAAAATCAAATAAATAGCTATACATAAAAATTCATGGAGTTCAATATATTAGAAAATATTTTAAAAAATTTAAAAAAATCACCTAACAGAACTTACTCCACAGACTATATACAACAAATTAACTTACAAATAGACACTGTATGGTCAGAAGTAACCAAAACTGCAGACTTGACCGACATACAAGACTTAAAAATCAAATTTGACAAGTTAGTAGAACAAATTCAAAAATTTTTAAAGCATAAAGAAGAGGAAAGTACTTACAAAGAAATTGAAATCAACGACAAAATGCCGAATTTTGATATAGTAACTGCTATTAAAGTTATCCCTGAATTCCAAGGTCACTTTAAAGATCTTAATAATTTTTTGGGTTTGATTGAGTTTTACTCCAATACTCTTAATGATGATGTACAAAAGGCACTTTTAGTAGAATTCATTTTGGCCACCAAACTCTCAGAAAAAGTTAAAAATAAAATTCAAACTGAGAAAATACCAATAAACTTAAATGATTTCAAAAAAAAAATCTAAAAAAATTGCGTCTAGATTGCATAATGATATTGCAAAATGCTATCAAGGCAATCAAACAATTCAGATATTTGCTTCACGCATAGAATCATTACTTGCTTCATTGAATGAGCTACAAATCTCTGAGCAAGGGGCTGAACACAGAGAACTTATAGTAAAATTGAATGATCAGATTGGAATGACTGCCTTTAAAAATGGTTTATCAGAACCATATAAGTCATTAGTAATGGCTGCAAGACCAACCAAGCTTGCAGAAGCAGTCCAAATTGCTTTAGAAGTTAGTCCTCAACATTCTAACAACATAATGTTTTTCAATAGGGAACAAAGAGGTAGAAATAATTTCTGAGGTAATTATAATAGAAGATTGAATGATTTCAAAAGTGATAGACATCAAAATCATGGAAATCAATATAATAATAACAATAGATATGAGAATCAGAATAGAAGTTATAATAACAACAGAGGAGGATATAATAACCAAAATTCACAAGAAAATAATAACAGGCAACATTTTCAGGGAAACGGGTACGTCCCCAGCCGACAAAACCCGGGGCACACATCCAGAAGAAGATAATTTATATAAGGAATTCAGACAAAAATACAAATTTTATAAAATTAAAAATAAAAGGCAGAAATCAACCTATAAGTCTATTAATAGATACAGGAGCCGATATTTCACTAATTAAGAATAGCATAGTCAATAGTAATTATAACATGGAATATGGTCACAATTGTCAGATAAATGGGATAGCTAAAGAATACATAATAACTACAGGAATCACTAAACTAGATCTATGTTTTGAAGATAAAAATGTTGAACAAAAATTTAGTGTAATAGATAATAAAATAAATTTAACCACTGATGGAATATTAGGTAGAGACTTTTTAATGGAGCATAATTGTAAAATTGATTATGAAACATGTGCACTAACAATTTCCCTAGATAGAGAGGAGATCATATTGCCAATGAACATGAATACAAAAGATATTTATGGTAATATAAAACTACCGCCAAGAAGAGAAATAATTCAAATGATAAATATAAATTTAAAAGAAGATAATATATGGAAAAGAAATTAAGAAAGGGATATTTTTAGCAAACACAATTATTCTAAAAGAAGGAAATAAGCATATAAAAATACTTAATACAACAGAGAATGAGGTTACTTTGAAACATATTTCGATAGGATTAGAACCAATCTCTAGCTATCAAATACTTTATTTTAAAAACAGTCTAGAAGATGAAGATAGATTTAAAAAAATACAAAGTGAAATAAAAGTAGATAACTTAGATAATAATGCAAAAGAAGAAATTTTTAGAATATGTAAGCAATTTCAGAATATATTTCATTTAGAAGGAGAAAAGTTAACTAAAAACAATTTTTATGAGTAAAAAAATAGCAACTAATGACAAAACACCAGTTTACATAAAGAATTAGAGGCTACCGCATGCAAATTTACAAGAAATAGAAGAGCAGATTGAAAAATTATTAGATGAAGATATCATTGAACCATCAACAAGTCCATACAACTCACCACTATTATTTGTACCAAAGAAAAGCACAGGAGAATTAAAAAAGTGGAGATTAGTTGTAGATTTTAGGTCTCTGAATAAAAAAGTAGTTGACGACAATTTTCCATTAACTAGACTAGAAGATGTGCTTGATAAATTAGGAAAGGCCAAATATTTTTCAACTCTAGACATGACAAGTTCATTTCATCAGATACCACTACATCCCAGATCAAGACCACTAACAGCTTTTTCAACTGATTCGGGAAACTTTCAATTCAAAAGATTACCTTTTGGACTAAAAATTTCAACTAATAGTTTTCAAAGAATGTTATCAATAGCATTAAGTGGTTAACAAGCATCCGCATTCCTATATGTAGATGATATTATTGTATTCGGTGAAAATTTAAGAGAACATAACAATAACCTTATAGAAGTATTTAAGAGATTGCGAAAATACAATCTGAAATTAAACCCGAACAAATGTAACTTTCTGCAACCAGAAGTAGTTTATCTTGGACACTTAATAACTTCACAAGGAGTAACCACAGACCCAAGTAAGCACAGTGTTATTAAAGAATATCCAAAACCAGATAATGCAGATGAAATTCGAAGATTTGTAGCTTTTTGTAACTATTACAGACGTTTCATTCAAAATTTCGCTGAGATTGCAAAACCTTTGAATCAATTATTAAAGAAAGACCAAATCTTTAGTTGGACACAAAATTGTCAAAATGCTTTTGAGAACCTTAAAAGAAAATTAATGACACCTCCAATACTAAGTTATCCAGATTTCTCAAAACCGTTCATATTAACAACAGATGCATCAAACTATGCATTAGGAGCCATTTTATCTCAAGGAGAAGTAGGTAAGGACAAACCTATTGCATATGCAAGTAAGTCATTAAACAAACATGAGCTTAATAAAGCAGTGATAGAAAAAGAACTACTTGGTATACATTGGGGAATAAATCATTTCAGACCATATTTATACGGTAGGCGATTTGTTGTTTATACAGATCACAGGCCATTAGTTAGTCTTTTTACTCATAAGAATCCTTCATCCAAATTAACTAGAACTAGTATAGATTTAATGGATTACGATTTTGACATAATTTTTAAGCAAGGAAAGAAGAATACAAAAGCTGATGCGTTATCTAGAATAAAGTTAAGTTCAGAAGAATTAAAAGAAATGATACCAGTAAACAATATAAATGTCCTAACAAGAGCAATGAAGTTGAAAGATAAGGAAGATATTAGTGAAAGAAAAAAAAATCCGGAAATTATGCTTCCTGTGGAGACTGTACACCTCCACATATGGGAATGCATATCTATCTCAGACACTAGAAACGTTAAAAAGTTGCAATTTGAAAATATAAAGAATTTAATGGGGCCACCTAAAGAAACAATATATGCAGTTAAAGATACTGTAACGGGGGGAATGGGATGGTCCCGCTACAAAAATTGAAAAATAATTAACTTTTAACTCATACTCAAGATTTTTGGTGATTAATGAAAATCAACAATATGATAAAAAAATTATTGAAATAACTTAATCTTTGAGTTGATCTTGAATATGAATTAAAAATAATTATATAATGTAAAAATAATAAAAGAGGGGATGGTTCACTAGACTAAATCGAAGTAAGACGTAGCTAAGACTGAGAAAGCAAAATAATCGACCCAAAATGACCAAAGACAGGAAAACCCCAAACACTGGACCAAATTCAATTAAATTCTTGCTGAGTCTCGAGTCTAAAATATTTTCCTCATTATACTTTTCAATTATGCAGCGAAATAGAAAGAAAATCCCTATTCAGATCCAATTTCATAAAAAGAATTGAGATTGTAGTCGACTGAGAAGACGATCCGAAAGATCTCTGCACCCTCTTCTCACAGTCAAGTACTTCTCAACGTATGTCGGTGGAAAATACGTAAATCAAAGACACCACGGATTACTAAACCTTACGTCCGATTCGTAATCTGGCGTAGTCAGATGGTCTCAAAAGATTTCTAAACTAGATCTCCACCTAGCCTATACTATCTCGAGAATAAGTTAATCTGACTTCGGAATCACGAGAATTTATGAAGAGAGAAAATTCCGAAAATGTAACACGATATTCAAAGAAAAGCCTTTAATTCCCCTACCTATTGTACCTAATAGTCAGTTAAATGTTTTTCGAAATCATCCTCTAAATGAACTCCGATATTGTAGGATCCGAAACCTATTTGTTCCATCGACTTTTAGTACCTTCTCTCGCGATAGGGCACGTCCAAGCCTGAACAAATAGGGTGGCTACCACCACGCCGCTGCTTCAGGTCTGCAAATTTCGCCGGGGCCGAACTCGTCGGGTCAGGGAAGTGGGTGGTGCTGCAGGAGTGATAGCCGGTGTCACATCTATTAGACCTGGAGTCTTGGTATTTGTTGACTCTTTTAAATTTGATAAAAGCTATGCTAAAAAGCAAAGGGGCCGAGTAAAATAAATGAGTACGTTGATAAGTCTTGAAAAAGTGATAGAATTTTAAGGTGGAACACGAGTGTATAGAAAATTTGAGATGAAGATGTTATTATCTCAAAGAATTACCTAACCCTACCCTCCTATGTCCTATTTCATCCTAGGAGTTTCCTAGGACCCTATTGTGGTGGGAAATCAGATGATGTTGATTTCCCATTAGTACCTAACTTCCCTACCTAAGTGATCTTTTTGGAGACTAGTCCGCCAAGAACACTACCATATGACATTCTCACTGGTACTGAATTTGTGTGAAAACATCCCGCAAATGTATTAATATTGATGAAGAATGGAACAAATTTTTGCTTTACCCTTACATGTTCGTATAGGATCTTTTCGTTGTTGCTTCGTCTTCACATTAGGATGGCTCCAGCCACGCCTCTCCGCTAAACGCCTTTAGTTATCCATGTCACCTGAAACTAATCGTCAGCAACAAGGATAGACTTCTCATGGAAACATATGTCTCCGTCTCAACTCAGCAATGATTGAAAAACCAAAAGATTTTCTTATACAAAATCTCATAAAAATTTTTATTCATATAAACTTAAAAACTAATAATCTCAAAATTCTTATCCTTATCTGTAACAATCTTATCTTAAAGTTCCAATAAACTTCTAAATAAATTTCTCAAAAATAAATTACTCCAAACTATAACTGCTATATATTCTTCTATTCTTGTACGAATCTTTTATTTCATTATAACTCATTAATTGACAAAAAAAAATTGTATTTTTACCTTACTTTAGGTTGTAAATAAACTATCCCTTATGAACAAAACGGTAATTATTGACAAAAATATGAAGTTATTTTTTAAAGACTCACTTCAGCAAACAAAAAAAAATTTTTGTTGCTAAAGATGAAACTACCACGTTGTGAAACGATTCACCCCGATGAGTGATCGTTTTGAGACGCAAAAGCCTATTACGAGATGTCAAAACGAATAATTGAATCATACGTTTCCTTTTAATCTTTATGTGGCCGCTTATCTCTATATTGTAAGTACAATATTAGACAAGGTCGTCGTTCTAATGGCTCAGATTGCAAGGACAACCGATTCTAAAAACGCGGCTAATATTGTATTAGCATAAAATTACACGAGCTAAGTTCGATAGTTGAAACTCAAAACAAAAATTCTCAAAACTAAAAGTTTCGAGTACTCAAAAATTTCCGCAAAATTTGCGTAGGACGCCTCCACTGTTAAATATCCCACCCGAATTCAAGAGAAAGAATTGTTAATAAAAGTTTCAAAAATATCAAATTAAAATTTTGCTTAAGTAGATCAGAAGGATCTTTGAGAATGTTGGTGGGTACATTCAAACCTTACCTTAGCTGAAACAAGCGTTTGGTTAGTTAAAAATTAAAATTTTGTAATCAATATAAAAATTTTATATAAATAATTTATAAATAAATTATATAATAAATGGTTCGACGAGGAGAGAGTGCACCCTACCATGGACAAAACCAGATAGATGGATTTAGATTTGACAGGTACATTACTATTCAGAATAAAAAAAAATTACTTTAATAACTCTTTTCTTTTCTTTTCAGGGTTCGAATCAAATGACAAAAATTCAATAGTGGGACCAGTGAGTGAATGTATATGTATGACTACTTTCCGTAAACTTCGAAATCTATAAATATTATTTCGACAAAAAAAATTTTTATCAAGTCGTTCAGATCGGTTCTGAATTGACTTTAATCTTCATACACGAATTTAAACGCAAAAAAAAATTTAATCTTTTCAAACTGAAAAATAATTTTAGTGCAGATACCATGTGTGTAGGTACCTATATTGACAACGATAAGTTTCAATTGACCTTAACTACATTTTTTTTTTCTTTCAGAAGGATCGAAAATTCAACACACAGTTAAGATCACTTGCACTTTTCTCCAAACACAAAAAAAAACTTTAATTTGGCTTTTTGTTTCAACCAGTTATCAAATGTTATTACTAGAAATTAATTTAAATTCCTCATAGGCAACAAAAGTTAAGTATACAAAAACCTCTATGACGAACTTAGATGAACTTCTTTATTTCAAATATTTTATTTTTTATTTTTAGCAGAAGGCTATTTGTACCTTTGGTACACTTGTTCACAATAGGTGTACACTTTTTCTTTCCAAAATAATTTACAATAAACGGAATTTCAATCTTTTACTTTAACTATTAGGTATCCCGGACTCGACCGACGGTAAGTTATTTTTATTTTGCTTAATTTTCTTTTCTTTTCAGATTTTTCCAACCGAATAATTTTTCCGTGAACGAAGGTAGGTAATGGTAAGTATGTTTTATTCGAAATGCAAAATTTAGTTTATTATTCTTTAGTGATAGAGTATTGCTTTTGCATAAGCAGGATTCTCACTAACTTCAATAAAATTTAGGTAAGTATTTTCAGAATTTTATATTTGTTTAAACAGTTACTAACAAGAAAGAAATTTTTCTTTCATAGGTCTTTTTTTTTGTTGTATATTTAGCCTTCTAGTTTTATGAATTTTTAATGTTTAGTAGGTACCATATAACGGGTGATTTTTTAAGAGGTTTAGAACTTTTTTTTTTTTTTAAAACAAAAAAAATTCGAAAAAATTAATGAAATATTTATTTGAATCGATAGTTTGAACCTTGCAATTTAATGTTTAAAGATAATTTCATGCAAATGATGACCGCGGCTGCGTCTCAGGTAGCCCATCCGCTGAGTCCAATGTTGGCATACTCTTTCACACATATTGGCCGGTATCTCACGAATGAATGCATGGATGTTGGCTTCCAGTGCGTCAATCGAAGCGGGCTTGTCCCTATAGACATTAGCCTTGACATACCCCCACAAAAAATAGTCTAATGGTGTCAAATCGCACGATCTAGGCGGCCAATTGACCGGCCCGAAACGTGAAATTAACTGTTCACCAAACTCGCCTCGCAATTGCGCCATTGTTTCGCGTGCTGTGTGGCATGTGGCACCGTCTTGTTGAAACCACATATCATGCAAGTCAAGAACTTCCATTTCGGGCAAAAAAAAGTTTGTTATCATCGCTCGGTAGCGTTCACCATTGACAGTAACGCTGCGATTCGCATCATCTTTGAAGAAATATGGCCCAATAATGCCGCCGGCCCATAAACCGCACCAAACAGTGGCTTTTTCGGGATGCATTGGTAGCTGTTGCAATGTTTCTGGCTGATCTTTACTCCAAATGCGGCAATTTTGCTTATTTACGTACCCATTCAACCAAAAATGAGCCTCATCGCTGAACACAATTTTTCGATAAATGAACATTTCGAACCGAGCACGAATTTTGATAGTAAAATTCAATAATTTGCAAGCGTTGTTCATTTGTAAGACGATCCATGGTTAAATTGCAAACCAAACTGAAGCTGTTTGACAGTGACACAAGGTACTAAACACACGTCAGCTGTCAAAACCAGTGTTGCCAAAACCAAACCAGCTAAAAAATCACCCGTTACATAGAGACGACTTCTAGTAAATGAGTACCAAGTTTATATGCAACTCTTTTTTATAGATGCCAGTTAAAGGATTATATTTTTCCTTTATTATCTTTTTTTTGTTGTTCCTTTTAGGATTTTTTTGTTCTATAATTTGTCAGTTGATAATATAAGAATTTTTAATATGTCACTTTGGTATATGTTTTCTTTTTTTTTTTTTTGTATCAAGGTGACTTTTATTAACTAATGAAAACTACTAACTTGTATCATGGAAAATCTGTACTATATAGATAATAAATAATATAACTATCATACCTCACTCCTTCCTAATATAAATATACTTTATTATCCTTAGGATCCATAATAGATTTCGACGAGATTTGGTGGCTGCGACTGACTTGATGTTGAGTACCAGTATTGATTCTTGACGTAGGTACTGTTTCCAACGATGTTATATCATACGGCTTACGATCGCCGATGATCTCATATGCTGTTGTTTCCAAAATTTTTGTAATAAGATGACGTTTTATTATCTCCAATTTTAGGTCCTCCAGTAGGAACCAGATGTCACCAGCCGAGTGAGGGATTCTTTGACGTGGTCGTTGTGATGAGCTTTTGCGAATTGTGCCTGTTTCATAGGCTCGTATCGCAATATGTGTCCCACTCGGGGTGCATCTGTTTTAAAAGAATAGAAAAATTTGGTATTAATATTTTATTGTAACAAAATTAATTTATATATTTTTTGTGTGATAAAGATACATACATTTATACGTTTTTTTTTTTTTTTTGTGTATCTTATCACTATGATCCTGTACTGTGACAAAAAAAAATCTTTTTAGCGCTTTGTCTACGTACTTGTATGTATTTGAATTGTTTAATTTTTTGGCTTTTATTTGGACGTAAGTATATTTCTAGGCATTTATAAAAAAAATCTTTAAAATTTCATTTTTTTACCTGGTTTTTATTTTCTGTATTAGGTGGTTTTGTTGGTACGTTTTGGTGTGGATGTTTAGTTCCACAGCACTGTTGTGTTTTGTAGGATTCTTTCTTTGTGATCGTAGATTCTTTGGTCTGGGTGCAATCTTCCCGAGGGTGATTTTGTCGCGACACGTTTTGGATGGATTATCTAGTGGTACGAACTTTTGTTGCATCGTACGTTCGGACAAAGTACCTAGATTTTCCTCCAGATTAAAGAGTTCGTGACATGCGTTTTCCTTCTGAAGATTTTCATGTAAGAAACGTGGTAGGTATTTCCACGTGAAATAATTTTTGATTAATTATATCTTTAACACTGTTTTACTTGGTTTAAATTGTACGTGATCGACTTTTATTGCTGAGCATGTGCTCGCAGTTGGTTTTAAATAAGATTTTACCCAGAAAAATTGATTTTTGCTCACCTGGTAATTTTATCCTAAGTGCGTGTTGGTTTTCTCGCCTTTTTGTTTTTATCCTTATGATTCCTTTTTTTTTTCTTTATTTGTTTGTTCACAATTGTCTTTGTTTCTATCTGTTATTAATTGTTCACTTTTTTTCTTATTATTTCCACTGATTTTATTATTTTTTTACTCTTTTAAATTTTTACCTCTTTTTGCCTTTGACCGTCTTCATCAAATTATGAATTCCGAATGAAAGTGTTCGGCCCAATTACGTTGCGTATCACGTACACTAGAGTTACCACATATGCATTTTTTTGGCGGTTTGGGCAATTCGGTTCCTTGAGACAGACTCAACAAATGATATTAGTCTTTTTCGTTCTCATTGGAATGAGCGTTCGATACTCGTAAATAATTCATCCATCTTTATTTTAATTTTAAACGGTGTTCGCGAATTTTTCGAGATTCGTTGTGTTTTGTCTCTACGTGACCAAACTCTTGTAGGTATGTATGTATGTCCACATTTTTTCCCATAGGACTTTTGTTTACATACATATTTTCTGCAGTATTTTTCCTCCACTATTGCGTCTTATTGGAGCTGTGTCGTTTTTTCTCTTTTCCACTAACACGATGATTGACTCAAATAATTTCTCTAGGAACTATCTTTTTCTTTCCCCTTTACAGATTAAGTCTAGCTGAGAGTAGTGTTCAGATGAAATAAAAGATTGTTTTATTTTGGTTGGTATCTATTGGGTAAGTATTATTTTTCTTTTACTTTCTATATTTTCAGATTCGTTTCATGGGTTATTTTTAACAAACACGGTAAGTATGTGCATAGGTACATGTATGCAAATGGTTAATGGACATTTATTCACGTAATTAGGTACATTGTTTAGGTACTATTTCCTACTTTTATTCGATTTGTGTATTTCTTTCGATTACCTAGTATAAACATTACTGAATACGTGCAATATTAATATGTTGGAACTAAATTTTTTTTCTGTAAGTACATCCGTTGAGGATTAAAGTTTTATTGGCTACTGAACTTAAGATTTAATTTAAAATTGATTAATGTTTACATTATCATTTTTCTGTACACGTTTCAATAGTAGTGAAATTCTACGCTGTTGTTTGGGCATTTTTATTTTCCAATACTACTGTTGGGTATCTCAACTCAATTTCTTTTACTGCCTACTCTTAGGTGGTTGTAATGTTGTTTCGGTATGGACTAGATATGCGGTTGGTGTATTAAATGTTTCGTTCTATATATACTGGGATGAATATTAATTTTTTTTTTTTGGACTTCCCTTAAACAACTTTACTTAAATCCATCTCATTCGGAAAGGGATTTTTCAGTCTTATGGGAATATCTTGTGTGTAGGGAAAATTTTCAAGTTGGTTCGTCTTTATGTATGATGACATAGAGTACTCTAGTAGGTATGAATATCCAGAAGAATTTCACTAGCTAATTTTAGTAGGTGGTGAAATGGATTTTCCTACAAAACATCTTCCATGTTCCTGGTGTCAACAGGTACATTGATGATGGAAATGAAAATCGTCGTTATGTCTCAATACATCATAATATATACTTCTCATATAATTTCCGATAAGTTAATTGCTACCCACGACCCTTTTGCGTCTCATGCACAGGCTGAGCAGCTGGCGATAACACTTATCAAAGCAGAAAAAAAATGTAAATATTCACAAAAGAAATTGTCGATGACTCCTTAATTTGCTTTATTTACGCAGGTCTTTGGTGTGAACCACAGTTTCAAAACCATTCGCGTCTTTGACCTTGTATAGGTTGTTACCTACAATTTTTGTAACTTTGGTCTTCACGAACTTTGGACACAATTTAGCATTGCGGTGTTTACTCGCATCGCTCAACACAAAATTTCGACGGAACACGTCGTCACTTACATTAAATGTAACTACTCTGCTACGAAGATTGTAGATCTTCTCATAGTTGTCATGAGCCTGATTAAGAGCAGTTTTGAGGTAAGAATGGAGAATATTCATCCTTGCCGTTTTGGGTAACCAATCAATTTCGGACTGGTTAAGTCCACCCAGTTTTCTCAATAGAGCGTAATCCGCACCATGTTCAATCATACGCTGGCCAAATAATGCTTCGTATGGTGTCATGCCAATTGCGCTATGAAGTGATGTGCGTAAGACACTGCTAATAAAGGATAGATGTTCATCCCAATTGAGTTGTTTCTTGTCAATATAGGCTCGAATCGCACTTAAAATAGAGCGGTTAACTCGCTCACTTGCGTTTGCTTGTGGGGAATATGCAGCGGTTTTCACGTGATTTATCCCAAAATTCTCTAAAAATGTTTTAAAGTCGTAACTTATAAACTGCGAACCATTATCTGACAATAAACTCTCTGGAACTCCAAATATCAAGAAAATGTCATCCACTAAAAATTTCACTACTTCAGAAGTAGTAGCCTTTTTCAATGGTTTAATGAATACGAATTTCGTTAGCTGGTCTAACACGATTATAATGAAGGTATTACCTCTTCTAGATCTAGGATATGGTCCTAAGAAGTCAATATACATGTGTTGAAATGGTCTTTCAACTTCAAAACCTTTACTCATTTCAGTTCTAAGAACAGAATTTGGCGCTTTAGTTGTTTTACATATTTCGCAATTATTCACATACATTTTTACTTGTGCAGCCATTGCTGGCCAATAAAATTGGTTACGTAGACGCTGCAGGGTCTTGGTGATACCACCATGCGCTGCCTGAGGCGGGCAATGAGCCGCAATTATCAAACTTTCGCCCAACTGCGATGGGATCCAAATCTTCCAAGCCAAATCGTCTTGAATTGGATTACCTGTTACGTGCCTGACTTTCTTGTATATGAAACCATCAGATACTTGCAAGTCAGGAAGACGATCTTTGTTTTTATTAAGGTGTTCCACGATTTGAAGGTATTCTTCCGACTTGAAAGACGGATCCTTCAAATCAAGATGTAACACTTTAGATGGACTTGAATTTTCGATACGTTGTGCACTGTTAAGTTTTTGCGAATAATAATAAATGGGATATTCTGCGCAAGTCTCATCTCTTTGACACAGAACACATCCGATTCCAGTGGCTGAAGCGTCGCATAAAATCACGAATTGCTTACTGAAATCGGGGTTACGGAGAACTGGCGCCGAAGTTAAAGCTATTTTGAGTTTGTTAAAAGCTTCTAACGCCTATTCGTTGAATTCGAATTTACTTCCTTTCTTAAGAGTGTCAGACATCGGTCCGGCTACCTCAGAAAAATTTTCAATGAATCGCCGGTACCAACCAGCCATTCCAAGGAATCGACGTACTTGACGTACAGTCGTTGGTACCGGGAAATCGAGAATTGCAGAAATTTTGGACGGGTCTGCTTTGAGGCAGCCACGCCCTACGATATAACCTAAGTATTGAAGCTCTTCGAAACGGAAGCGTGATTTCTCCACATTTATTGTCAATCCTGCCTCGTCTAGCCTCTTAGCTACAATTTCTAAAACAGAAACATGTTCTTCAAACGTCTTGGATATGACCAATAGGTCATCTAAATAAATGAAAACTTGATCTCTCAAGTTGGACGGGATAACTTTGTTCATTAAGTTTGTCAAACTCTGAGCTGCGTTGGAGAGTCCGAACGGCATCACCTTGAACTAATACAATGGACGGCCTGAAATTGAAAATGCAGTTTTCTCCCTTGACATCTTCTCCAACGGTACTTGCCAGTACGCATCTTTCAAATCCACGCTAGAAATATAACGTGTCTCTGAAAGTCGTGCTAACAAACCTTCTATTTGCCCAATCGGACTCGCATCCTTCTTTGTAACGGAGTTGACTTTCCGAAAGTCCAAGCACATTCTATTTTAGCCGGGCTTTCTCACCAGCACAACTGGTGAGGACCATGGGCCTGAACTTTCTTTAATCACTCCCAAAGAAATCATGCGGTCTAATTCGGCGTACACCAAGGCTTGTATCGCTGGAGAGATAGGGTAATGTCGTTGCTTAATAGGCAACGCATCGCCAGTATCAATGCCATGTTCCATAAGGTGTGTTCGTCCGAGTCCCCGCTCAGCGAATGACGGAAAAAGTTTTATGGTGTTTTTCAACACAATGGACTGTTCTGCAGTCAGCTCGCATTCAGAGAAATTAGGTTTCTCTAAAACTAACTCAGAAATAGATTCTTTAAACGGAATTATATGGGGCGCTATCACAAAGATGGCCCAAAAATTTACTCCCAGGTAGAGTCTCTGCGTTAAAGAAGGTACTATGAAAAGATCCAAGGTGTGTGTTTTGCCGTTAAAAGAAATTTTCGTTTTAACTACTCCTACCACTGGTTGTTGTTTGCCGTCAGCAGTAGATATATTGGTAGTGAATTTTTGAAACGTGATGTTTTTGTTTTCTAAAATTTCTAACGCTCCTTTGCCTAAACAACTAACACTTGCTCCTGAGTCGAGCAAACCGTACCACTCTTCATCGAAAATTTCTACCTGAACATAAGGACGGGGATCGTCCCTGTAATTAGACAATTTTGTCGAAGATACTACTTTATAAATTTTACGTTTGTCAGTGAATTTAGTTCTTAAGGCTTCTATTTTTTTTTAAATGATTAGGGTAAGTATAGATTCTTTTTCTCGCTATATTGTATTCAATTTGCCTTTGATGTAAGGACTTTAAAGGTCTAAGTCTAGGACTTTAAAGGTCTAAGTCTAGGAAACTCCTCATTAGGTCTCGGATTTTTCATCCGCGAATTAATCTTTAGAATGGCATCGTAAAACGAGTCGAAGCTTTCGCCTGGAGCTTGTTTTCTTTCAGCCATTTGTCTAGACAACTCCCAATCGGTTTCCAGACTACGATACTGTTCGATAAGCGCTATTTTTAACGCTGCCCAAGATGAATAAGGGTTGTTTTTCATGTACATCCAGTACCACACCTCTACCGTTCCGCTCACAAAATGGTGGAAATTAAGTACAATCTCTTCCCAAGATGCACCGTAGCTATCCTTTTCCCGATCAAGTCGTAAAAGGAATTCGTCTACTGGCATATTTTTGGCATTGTACACTATGCCCCATTTGTGATAATGTGGAGAACGTATAAATGATGTTGCTGGCGATGGCGCTGGAGCTCTCACATGTCTATTTATCGACGTATTGTCGAACTGTATTTGATCTAGTCTCTCATAGAAATTTGGGTCGTATCTTCGAGAAGGTTCAGCTCCAGGTGGAGTTACATTGCGTCTAGGCCACTCCCTAGGGAATTCCGGTAGATTGTTTCGATTGGTATCAACTCTAGGTGGAGTGACATTTCACCTTTGTCTTTCACCTAATGCTTCTCTGACCGCTTCTCTTAATCTATCGTGAGGTATTTCTCTTGTTCTTTCTCTAGCTGTTTCTTGATCGTTATTTCTAGATGTTACTTCTGGATTAGGTTCTCTTCTGGCGTCATAATTGCGCGTATCAGGTGTTGGAAGGTCACATAAGGGTACAGCAGCAGCAGTTGGACGAGTCAATTCGCTCATTTGCGTTATAGCATTTTCGACCGCTAAATCCACTCTTTCCAATATTTGTTTTTGGCTCTGGGCTAATGTTTCTTGCAAATTTTTGCGATCTTCTGCCCTGTTGAGTCCAATGGTTGCTAAAGCTATCTCCTTAATATAATCCTCCCACCTGTCAGCTTGTTGGTCTAAAGTTTCATCTTGACCTCCTTCGGGTGTTAAATGTCTCGACAAATCGACTAGAGGTGCTTCCTCGTCGTTAACTCGTTCTGGGTGCGATGGTCCGGCTGTATCTTCAACATGACTTGTGTCAGCCACTGCGTTATTGTCCATCGTCATGTTGTGATACATGTCGAGGTTTTTTCTGTAACGCGTATTGTGTGGTTCCGGTGTTGTTAGAACAGGTGCTCTACTTAGTGTTGGTGGTTTGAGAGGTCTACCCCCCTTTTTCTTTTCTGTCGAACCGTTTTTGTTTTTATTCACCATCGTGATTATTGAACTTGCCGATAAAAATTTTATAAAAAAAAATTTTGTGTTTAAGAACCTATATATAAAAATGTTTACAAAAGATATACCTATACTATGCTATTTCTAGCTTACAAAAGAATTTCTTAATTAATCTTACTACCTATGTATTTCAAAAAAAACTAACTATAACTTATTATCTAAATTTTGATATTCAAAATCTAAATACCTATTTCTTACTATCTAAATTTATATACCTAAGACTTATTATCTATGCTTACTACCTATATCTTACTATCTAAATCTTACTAACTATCTTACTAACTAACTTAACCTACTTTCTTTCTAGGGTAAACCCTCTAAATTTTGCTCAAACTTCAAAAATACTAAACTGCAAAATCTCACTATTCAAAATTAATCAAATCTATATCCAATCAAAAAGAATTTTTGATCTCACTCTAAATCGCTATATCTTAATACCTTAAATCTCTATACCTAAATAATCAAAAAAAAAAATTTCTCAAAACTCACAAACTAAACTAAAAATTGTGCCACCAGGCAATACTAAATGCTTGATTTCTCAAAATAAGTGCCACCAGGCAAAACTCAAAAACTCAATATACGCCACCAGGCAACTAAATTTTACTCAAAATACGCCACCAGGCAACTAAATTTTACTCAAAATACGCCACCAGGCAACTAAATTTTACTCAAACTAAACTACTATATCCATGAGTTTATTTTTCAAGTAAACTCACTCTTACTAAATTTTTCAAAAATACTCAAAATTTTACTTGATTTTCTGGAAAATAAATTTTACTTAAAAATTTCTCAAAATTACTCAAAAGTTTTCTATATTCATTGCTAGTTTTGAGACGTGACTGAAGCATCCCTGTGTTTTCGAAACAACTCCGCAACAACATGTGAGATTCTTCATTCCATACTTCTCCAACAATCAAAAAAAAAAATTATTTTCTATACTCAACTCTAAAAATTTATCTCGCTTCTCTTATCAGACTATTTTGGTTCTCAATTCTCCCTGCTGCTACTGACCTAGGGACGTAGATAACATCCCCTAGCGGACATCAGACCAGAACTATATCATCAAATTAGCTAATTCGATTGGCTCAATAAAATTTCTAACTTTAATTTCTTTGACGTGTAGTAAAACTCAAAATTTTTAGATACTCGTTGTTTGAAATTGGTTGTTCTTTTATATAGCCGTCGTTATTTGGCTTGCGCTGCAGACGTGAACAGGAATGAGTTCAACTATAAACCGGACGTAGTTGCAAACAACTAAACAGATTGAAAAGAGATTTTAGTTTCAGGATTATGATTGGTTTTCATGAGAAGCAACGGACTACTGGACTAATAACATATCCAATACGGACATCCCTATGTAAACTAACCTTACTGAAAACTAATTATCGAATGTTCAGAGAGTGGAGTGGATTTCTGACAGGTTGTCGCTACAGACGTAATCAGGAACTGGTTCAACTAAATACCGACACTTAAGTCATCAAACCATCCGATGTTGAATCTCCTAAACATTACCAACTCCATAAAAAAATCAAAAATGACTTAATCGATTCAGACTGACGTTTGAACAAATTTACTATATCATCAAAGTACTACACTTCAAAAAGTTACAAAAAAAAAATCTATAAAAAAAAACATGTTCAAAACTATTAATTTTAATTACTCGGGCCCCACACGTTCGGGCGCCATTATGTAACGGGAGGAATGGGATGGTCCCGCTACAAAAATTGAAAAATAATTAACTTTTAACTCATACTCAAGATTTTTGGTGATTAATGAAAATCAACAATATGATAAAAAAATTATTGAAATAATTTAATCTTTGAGTTGATCTTGAATATGAATTAAAAATAATTATATAATGTAAAAATAATAAAAGAGGGGATGGTTCACTAGACTAAATCGAAGTTAGACGTAGCTAAGACTAAGAAAGCAAAATAATCGACCCAAAATGACCAAAGACAGGAAAACCCCAAACACTGGACCAAATTCAATTAAATTCTTGCTGAGTCTCGAGTCTAAAATATCTTCCTCATTATACTTTTCAATTATGCAGCGAAATAGAAAGAAAATCCCTATTCAGATCCAATTTCATAAAAAGAATTGAGATTGTAGTCGACTGAGAAGACGATCCGAAAGATCTCTGCACCCTCTTCTCACAGTCAAGTACTTCTCAACGTATGTCGGTGGAAAATACGTAAATCAAAGACACCACGGATTACTAAACCTTACGTCCGATTCGTAATCTGGCGTAGTCAGATGGTCTCAAAAGATTTCTAAACTAGATCTCCACCTAGCCTATACTATCTCGAGAATAAGTTAATCTGACTTCGGAATCACGAGAATTTATGAAGAGAGACAATTCCGAAAATGTAACACGATATTCAAAGAAAAGCCTTTAATTCCCCTACCTATTGTACCTAATAGTCAGTTAAATGTTTTTCGAAATCATCCTCTAAATGAACTCCGATATTGTAGGATCCGAAACCTATTTGTTCCATCGACTTTTAGTACCTTCTCTCGCGATAGGGCACGTCCAAGCCTGAACAAATAGGGTGGCTACCACCACGCCGCTGCTTCAGGTCTGCAAATTTCGCCGGGGCCGAACTCGTCGGGTCAGGGAAGTGGGTGGTGCTGCAGGAGTGATAGCCGGTGTCACATCTATTAGACCTGGAGTCTTGGTATTTGTTGACTCTTTTAAATTTGATAAAAGCTATGCTAAAAAGCAAAGGGGCCGAGTAAAATAAATGAGTACGTTGATAAGTCTTGAAAAAGTGATAGAATTTTAAGGTGGAACACGAGTGTATAGAAAATTTGAGATGAAGATGTTATTATCTCAAAGAATTACCTAACCCTACCCTCCTATGTCCTATTTCATCCTAGGAGTTTCCTAGGACCCTATTGTGGTGGGAAATCAGATGATGTTGATTTCCCATTAGTACCTAACTTCCCTACCTAAGTGATCTTTTTGGAGACTAGTCCGCCAAGAACACTACCATATGACATTCTCACTGGTACTGAATTTGTGTGAAAACATCCCGCAAATGTATTAATATTGATGAAGAATGGAACAAATTTTTGCTTTACCCTTACATGTTCGTATAGGATCTTTTCGTTGTTGCTTCGTCTTCACATTAGGATGGCTCCAGCCACGCCTCTCCGCTAAACGCCTTTAGTTATCCATGTCACCTGAAACTAATCGTCAGCAACAAGGATAGACTTCTCATGGAAACATATGTCTCCGTCTCAACTCAGCAATGATTGAAAAACCAAAAGATTTTCTTATACAAAATCTCATAAAAATTTTTATTCATATAAACTTAAAAACTAATAATCTCAAAATTCTTATCCTTATCTGTAACAATCTTATCTTAAAGTTCCAATAAACTTCTAAATAAATTTCTCAAAAATAAATTACTCCAAACTATAACTGCTATATATTCTTCTATTCTTGTACGAATCTTTTATTTCATTATAACTCATTAATTGACAAAAAAAAATTGTAGTTTTACCTAACTTTAGGTTGTAAATAAACTATCCCTTATGAACAAAACGGTAATTATTGACAAAAAAAAATCTCTAATATGAAGTTATTTTTTTAAAGACTCACTTCAGCAAACAAAAAAAAATTTTTGTTGCTAAAGATGAAACTACCACGTTGTGAAACGATTCACCCCGATGAGTGATCGTTTTGAGACGCAAAAGCCTATTACGAGATGTCAAAACGAATAATTGAATCATACGTTTCCTTTTAATCTTTATGTGGCCGCTTATCTCTATATTGTAAGTACAATATTAGACAAGGTCGTCGTTCTAATGGCTCACATTGCAAGGACAACCGATTCTAAAAACGCGGCTAATATTGTATTAGCATAAAATTACACGAGCTAAGTTCGATAGGTAATAACCTATAACGCGATTTCAACCAGTAGTTGAAACTCAAAACAAAAATTCTCAAAACTAAAAGTTTCGAGTACTCAAAAATTTCCGCAAAATTTGCGTAGGACGCCTCCACTGTTAAATATCCCACCCGAATTCAAGAGAAAGAATTGTTAATAAAAGTTTCAAAAATATCAAATTAAAATTTTGCTTAAGTAGATCAGAAGGATCTTTGAGAATGTTGGTGGGTACATTCAAACCTTACCTTAGCTGAAACAAGCGTTTGGTTAGTTAAAAATTAAAATTTTGTAATCAATATAAAAATTAAAAAAAAAAATGCAATATAAAATTTTTCTACAAATAAATGGTTCGACGAGGGGAGAGTGCACCCTACCATGGACAAAACCAGATAGATAGATTTAGATTTGACAGGTACATTACTATTCAGAATAAAAAAAAAATTACTTTAATAACTCTTTTCTTTTCTTTTCTTTTCAGGGTTCGAAGCAAATGACCAAAATTCAATGGTGGGACCAGTGAGTGAATGTATATGTATGACTACTTTCCGTGAACTTCGAAATCTATAAATATTATTTCGACAAAAAAAAATGTTATCAAGTCGTTCAGATCGGTTCTTAATTGACTTTAATCTTCATACACGAATTTAAACGCAAAAAAAAAATTAATCTTTTCAAACTGAAAAATAATTTTAGTGCAGATACCATGTGTGGTACCTATATTGACAACGATAAGTTTCAATTGACCTTAACTACATTTTTTTTTCTTTCAGAAGGATCGAAAATTCAACACACAGTTAAGATCACTTGCACTTTTCTCCAAACACAAAAAAAAACTTTAATTTGGCTTTTTGTTTCAACCAGTTATCAAATGTTATTACTAGAAATTAATTTAAATTCCTCATAGGCAACAAAAGTTAAGTATACAAAAACCTCTATGACGAACTTAGATGAACTTCTTTATTTCAAAAATTTTTTTTTATTTTTAGCAGAAGGCTATTTGTACCTTTGGTACACTTGTTCACAATAGGTGTACACTTTTTCTTTCCAAAATAATTTACAATAAACGGAATTTCAATCTTTTACTTTAACTATTAGGTATCCCGGACTCGACCGACGGTAAGTTATTTTTATTTTGCTTAATTTTCTTTTCTTTTCAGATTTTTCCAACCGAATAATTTTTCCGTGAACGAAGGTAGGTAATGGTAAGTATGTTTTATTCGAAATGCAAAATTTAGTTTATTATTCTTTAGTGATAGAGTATTGCTTTTGCATAAGCAGGATTCTCACTAACTTCAATAAAATTTAGGTAAGTATTTTCAGAATTTTATATTTGTTTAAACAGTTACTAACAAGAAAGAAATTTTTCTTTCATAGGTCTTTTTTTTTTTGTATATTTAGCCTTCTAGTTTTATGAATTTTTAATGTTTAGTAGGTACCATATACATAGAGACGACTTCTAGTAAATGAGTACCAAGTTTATATGCAACTCTTTTTTATAGATGCCAGTTAAAGGATTATATTTTTCCTTTATTATCTTTTTTTTTGTTGTTCCTTTTAGGATTTTTTTGTTCTATAATTTGTAAGTTGATAATATAAGAATTTTTAATATGTCACTTTGGTATATGTTTTCTTTTTTTTTTTTTGTATCAAGGTGACTTTTATTAACTAATGAAAACTACTAACTTGTATCATGGAAAATCTGTACTATATAGATAATAAATAATATAACTACCATACCTCACTCCTTCCTAATATAAATATACTTTATTATCCTCAGGATCCATAATAGATTTCGACGAGATTTGGTGGCTGCGACTGACTTGATGTTGAGTACCAGTATTGATTCTTGACGTAGGTACTGTTTCCAACGATGTTAAATCATACGGCTTTCGATCGCCAATGATCTTATATGCTGTTGTTTCCAAAATTTTTGTAATTAGATGACGTTTTATTATCTCCAATTTTAAGTCCTCCAGTAGGAACCAGATGTCACCAGCCGAGTGAGGGATTCTTTGACGTGGTCGTTGCGATGAGCTTTTGCGAATTGTGCCTGTTTCATAGGCTCGTATCGCAATATGTGTCCCACTCGGGGTGCATTTGTTTTAAAAGAATAGAAAAATTTGGTATTAATATTTTATTGTAACAAAATGAATTAATATATATTTTGTGTGATATAGATACATACATATATACGTTTTTTTTTTTTTTTGTGTATCTTATCACTATGATCCTGTACTGTGACAAAAAAAAATCTTTTTAGCGCTTTGTCTACGTACTTGTATGTATTTGAATTGTTTAATTTTTTGGCTTTTATTTGGACGTAAGTATATTTCTAGGCATTTATAAAAAAAATCTTTAAAATTTAATTTTTTTACCTGGTTTTTATTTTCTGTATTAGGTGGTTTTGTTGGTACGTTTTGGAGTGGATTTTTAGTTCCACAGCACTGTTGTTTTTTGTAGGATTCTTTCTTTGTGATCGTGATTCTTTGGTCTGGGCGCAATCTTCACGAGGGTGGTTTTGTCGCGACACGTTTTGGATGGATTATCTAGTGGTACGAACTTTTGTTGCATCGTACGTTCGGACAAAGTACCTAGATTTTCCTCCAGATTAAAGAGTTCGTGACATGCGTTTTCCTTCTGAAGATTTTCATGTAAGAAACGTGGTAGGTATTTCCACGTGAAATAATTTTTGATTAATTATATCTTTAACACTGTTTTACTTGGTTTAAATTGTACGTGATCGACTTTTATTGCTGAGCATGTGCTCGCAGTTGGTTTTAAATAAGATTTTACCCAGAAAAATGGATTTTTGCTCACCTGGTAATTTTATCCTAAGTGCGTGTTGGTTTTCTCGCCTTTTTGTTTTTATCCTTATGATTCCTTTTTTTTTTCTTTATTTGTTTGTTCACAATTGTCTTTGTTTCTATCTGTTCTTAATTGTTCACTTTTTTTCTTATTATTTCCACTGATTTTATTATTTTTTTACTCTTTTAAATTTTTACCTCTTTTTGCCTTTGACCGTCTTCATCAAATTATGAATTCCGAATGAAAGTGTTCGGCCCAATTACGTTGCGTATCACGTACACTAGAGTTACCACATCTGCATTTTTTTGGCGGTTTGGGCAATTCGGTTCCTTGAGACAGACTCAACAAATGATATTAGTCTTTTTCGTTCTCATTGGAATGAGCGTTCGATACTCGTAAATAATTCATCCATCTTTATTTTAATTTTAAACGGTGTTCGCGAATTTTTCGAGATTCGTTGTGTTTTGTCTCTACGTGACCAAACTCTTGTAGGTATGTATGTATGTCCACATTTTTTCCCATAGGACTTTTGTTTACATACATATTTTCTGCAGTATTTTTCCTCCACTATTGCGTCTTATTGGAGCTGTGTCGTTTTTTCTCTTTTCCACTAACACGATGATTGACTCAAATAATTTCTCTAGGAACTATCTTTTTCTTTCCCCTTTACAGATTAAGTCTAGCTGAGAGTAGTGTTCAGATGAAATAAAAGATTGTTTTATTTTGGTTGGTATCTATTGGGTAAGTATTATTTTTCTTTTACTTTCTATATTTTCAGATTCGTTTCATGGGTTATTTTTAACAAACACGGTAAGTATGTGCATAGGTACATGTATGCAAATGGTTAATGGACATTTATTCACGTAATTAGGTACATTGTTTAGGTACTATTTCCTACTTTTATTCGATTTGTGTATTTCTTTCGATTACCTAGTATAAACATTACTGAATACGTGCAATATTAATATGTTGGAACTAAATTTTTTTTCTGTAAGTACATCCGTTGAGGATTAAAGTTTTATTGGCTACTGAACTTAAGATTTAATTTAAACTTGATTAATGTTTACATTATCATTTTTCTGTACACGTTTCAATAGTAGTGAAATTCTACGCTGTTGTTTGGGCATTTTTATTTTCCAATACTACTGTTGGGTATCTCAACTCAATTTCTTTTACTGCCTACTCTTAGGTGGTTGTAATGTTGTTTCGGTATGGACTAGATATGCGGTTGGTGTATTAAATGTTTCGTTCTATATATACTGGGATGAATATTAATTTTTTTTTTTTTGGACTTCCCTTAAACCACTTTACTTAAATCCATCTCATTCGGAAAGGGATTTTTCAGTCTTATGAGAATATCTTGTGTGTAGGGAAAATTTTCAAGTTGGTTCGTCTTTATGTATGATGACAAAGAGTACTCTAGTAGGTATGAATATCCAGAAGAATTTCACTAGCTAATTTTAGTAGGTGGTGAAATGGATTTTCTTACAATACAATACATGTTGGATACAATGATAATTCTCTATCAGAGTTAAAAGTGATTTTGAAGAAATTGTTATCCTATACAAAGCATGTGAAAATTGAAAAGCTAGCGCTAGCAATGAATAATGAAATATTTAAAACAATATCAGTGCACAAATTTAAAAAGATATTTAATGAACTGCAAAAGAATAAGAATGAAATTTGTCTAGACATTAAATTATATAATTCACCAAGAAAAATAGAGCATGCGAATGAGATGAATAATTTAATAAAAGAATATCATGATGACAAGTTAGGAGGACATATTGGTATTAGAAGATGTATAGCAAAACTAAAGCAAAAATACATATGGAAAAATATGAATAAGATGGTCAAAAAGTATATTAATAGTTGTAAGATTTGTAACGAAGTTAAAATTAATAAATTTAGTGTATTTATTAGAACAATTCATAAGGACAGAAATACCTAGCACATCATTTGATGTAATTACAACAGACACTGTAGGACCACTCAGACCATCAAATGGATACAGTTATATTCTAACCATTCAATGTGAACTAACAAAGTTCATAGAAGCCTTTCCACTAGTCACTAAAGACGCTATTTCAGTAGCAAAAACTATTGTAGAAAAATTTATTTTGAAATATGGTTGTTTTAGAAAGTTAAAAACAGATAAGGGCACAGAATTCACTAATGAACTACTAGTAAATATCTGTAAGATACTAAAAATAGAAAAAACTACGTCAACACCATTTCATCATGAAACTTTAGGAACAGTAGAAAGAAATCATAGAGTTTTAACTGATTATTTAATGACCACGGACGGAAAAGACGACTGGGAAGAATTACTACCTTACTACACTTACACATACAATACTATACCACACAGTACAACCAATTATTCACCTTTTGAATTAGTATATGGAAAATTATGTGCTTTACCTTGTGAAATCATAAAAAATAGAGAAAAAATATACAATATTGATAATTATGTTAATGAATTCAAAATAAAATGAAAATATGGACATGAAAAAGCTAAAGAGAACTTAGAGCAAAGTAAAAATGAAACATGTACAAATCAATCTAATGTAAATAATTCAAATTTTAAAATTGGAGATTATGTATATTTAAAAGTTGGAAATAGAAAAAAGTTAGATAAACCATTCAAAGGCCCTTATAAAATAATTGAACAGAATGGACCAAATAGTATCATAAGAATTGTCAACGAAAATAAAGAAGTTCATAACAATAATTTAATAAAAGCAAGAAATAAATAAAAAAAAAAAAAAAAAAAAATTGTTAACATTTTCGGTATGAAATTATCATATCATTCTATCACCCAATTATTCTCATTTGTAATAAGATACGAGTACATATTTAAAAATAATTTTCTCATTTTAAAATAATAAAATTATTTTTTTTTTCTAAAGGGTTGTGGTAAAACCCAAAACAATAATAAAAAGTAAACAAAAAACATTTAGGAACTCGGTGCATATCAACCTACATATGTTTATGTTGAGAATGGTCAGCCGTCACCAAGCGATAACATCGGGTGTTGACCTGATCGTGTGCGATACCATCGGGTGTTGACCTGATCGTGTTACACATTATCATAGTGGGTCGCTATGCACCAAGTGCATTACAATATTTGTTTTTTGTTTATGACTGCACTTACATATAAGTTAAGATTTAATACGCGTTATTTATAAAAAAAAATATTTTATTGTTACTAAAAACCGGCAGCGATTCTGCCTTCCGAATTACAATTGATTTCTTATTCTAAAAGTCTAACCCTTAAATACCTATTCACCCGCATTGCTGTTTGTTCCTTTCCCACGCTGACTAGTTGCACCTGCTGGGTGTTGGATGTTGGACGATGGCTTCGTTGATGTAATTCCATGGAAATGCCATGCAAGTCGTTGGGATGATGGCTTTGTCGATCTAATTCCATGGATATGCCATGCAAGTCGTTGGTTCGACGTCAGCAGTAGGTGGGAACGTTGAATATTACTTTTACCCAGTCGTTGGTCCGACGTCAGCAGATTTGATGAACACGTGTTGTTTGTGGTTATTGTAAAGATAATTTGTTTGTGGTTAACTCTTCCGCCTTTTAAAAAATCGTACGTCCTCGTTTGATTGAATATTATTAAAACAGCGGAATTTGGTTTATACTGGATACTTTTGGTGATGATGATTTTATTGTGTTACTAAGGCAAGTTTCAGATGTGGATTCCAAAATAACAGGATTTGTTTCGAGAACTGTTTTGATTTCAATGGGTTGTTGTTTTTTCCAAGAATATGATTTCAGGAAGATAAAGAGGATAAGTAAGACTACTAACGTTGATAGGCCAATATTGCTCGATAAATTTAATTTATATTTGAATTTTAGTACTTCTATGTTATTTATGTTTTTTTGTATGTAGTTCTTTTATCATCTCAAGTGATAGGAGTTCTTCAAAGGTTCCATTTTGGGAAAACGGTTGCATTATTGCTGGTAGAGGTCTGGTAATCGAAACTTCGTTTGAAACATAAGTTTGGTTGTTTATTGTTATGGTTTTATTGTGGTATTGGATGATAAATGTGCCGGCTAACTTTATTTCTTCGTTATCAATTAGGATGCTGTTGTTGTATTGGTTTAAAAGTAATATTCCGGGAGAAATTTCCTCAACTGTTGGTATGTGCTGATTGTTAATTCTCGTGCAAGCAGGCGGTTGACTTTCTAGTAAGTTTTTTATGCATGTTGAATTACTTATGTCTATAAGGTTCTTATAACTACAAATAGAGAGTTTATAATATTTTTTACACTTTGATTTTATGCCAAATAATTTTTGTTTACATTTCATTACATGTTCAAATGGAATTTTGTTTATAAAATTTTTACGGATTTTAAAAGAATTGTTTCACATATTTCGATATCTGTTGTAGGTAAGCTTAAGATATAAATAATCGTGGAAAGATTTGATGCGATTTTAACGTTACTAAATTCTAATGCTTCTTCAAGATTTGTATAAGGCATATTTTCTTTTTCCAGAATTTCTTTCGTAATATTGATTTCTGTGTTTGTTAAAATGTAGGAATTTACAATCCCGGCCTTGGCCCAATGGATAGCATAATTGATATTTATAATTTCTTCTTTAATGATCTCAATTTTATATTTAATATTAGTTATTAATTAATTTTTTA
The DNA here is from genome assembly GCA_951217065.1 of Baccha elongata. Classification (NCBI taxonomy): domain Eukaryota; kingdom Metazoa; phylum Arthropoda; class Insecta; order Diptera; family Syrphidae; genus Baccha; species Baccha elongata. Next base: position 330,137 of record CATNUY010000077.1, read on the forward strand.
CAATTTCACTTGTTCTTAATTTCTTCAAAATTTCATTAGTCACATTAGTTATTTGTCTAATTTTTTCGAAAGATAACTTATTTATTACGACTTGTTCGTTATTGTTTTCCAAGACGCCATTTATTTTATTGCTAATTATCTGAAAGTCTTCATGGTCTGGATTGCCAGCAATCCATTTCCATGCGCTCCAATGAAATTAATTGAACGTTTGTTTTTAGTGACTGGCTTTAATCGGGTAAGGTGATTTTGGATCAGGGAAATTTCATGGGAAAGGTAGGGATAGAGTGCTTCACTAGTGCTAATATTTTGTTTGATTATTAATTGTATGTCGTCAATAAGTTTTTGGTATAGGTTAAGATCAATAGTATGAATTATTCGAAAAGTCCCCGTTTGCAATTTTGCTGTTCCCGTTTTTAGTGTTATCATTTGTGAGTTCGTATAATCCAAAATTTGAATTTCACCATTACTTAAGGTAAGGACTGATCTGAAATAAAAAGATAAAGAATTAGTTGCGAATATGGCCCTTGTAGACAACTTTCCCTGATTCTGTAACGATTGTTGTATTTCTGTTTTCTTTTACAATTTCTTCTTTATATTTTTTGGAAAGTTTAGTCCCTAGTCGTTTGTTTTGTCTTACGTAAACTACTTGTCCAGGCAGATAATTTATAATTTTGTGTCTCGTTTTGTTATGTTGCTTAAGGTCTGCTTGTTGCTTGTTTAAAAGCTTTTGCAGGTTGTTATGTCGTGTCTTTTCATAAGCATCGGGCCCAAATTCAACATTGCGTCCAAAGAATAAATCAACTGGTTTTTTACCCGTGGTAGAATGAATACTATGATTATACTCATTGACGGATTTTTCTAAAAGCTCCGCGAAGTCTCTATGTGTTTCGTTATTCTTAATACATCTCATTATCTCTACGAGGGTTGAGTGGAATCTTTCGATTTGGCCATTTGCTTCACTTCTATATGGTGGTGTTGTATAAACTTGTATACTTAGCTCGTACCTCAACATGAATAATATTGATGCAGAGTTTAATGATCGTTCATTGTCGATTACAATGGATTTAGGAACGCCAAAGAAGAATATTAGGTCTCTAAGTGGCCGTCTTACATCTTCTATGGACTTGCTTTTGATTATTTTTGTTTGTGCATATTTTGTAAACTTATCTAATGCGGTCATAACTAACTTTTTCTCCGTAGAGAAAATGTCGATGTGGACAGTATGTCCAGGATAATTTGGCATAGGTGTTTTATTAAATTCAGGATCATTTGGGTGCCTCTCATATTTGTTTTCCTTACATACTGCGCAGATTTTTATAATTCTTTTAATTTTACCTGCCATGCCGGGAAAATAGTATTTCTCAAGAATTTGCATTCGATTCTCTTGGGGGTTTCTATGAGCCCTATTGTTAGTTTCAATGACTATGTTTTCTTGATCTTGCTCATTGTTGATGTTTTGAACTTGTTTTTGTGTGAATCTTATTTTAATATTATTGAAGTGTAATGAAAAAACTTCTTGAATGAGTCCCATGATTCTTTCTTCCGTTTTGATGCCGTTAATTACTGAAGGGTTAAGGTATTTTTTTAAAATAGCTGTCAGATTTTCTTTATTGAACTCGGGCTCGTTTATAATATGTTGGTGGTATCCAGGAAAAACTATTTTAAACTGGTAATTTGGGGTTTCAGATAAATTAAGAAATATTTGACTTTTAAAAACATTGATGGGAGCTTCTACTGTAGGAATTAGATTTTGGGACGAACTTTCATCACTATGTTCCATAGGGGTTAAAGAAAATATGTGGGAGTTTGGTGGGCGCGATAAGGAATCCGCAACTACATTTGAAGTGCCAGGTTTATAAATCAATTCATAATTATATTCCTCCAGAATCGCCTTCCAGCGTTTCATTTTGGAATTAGAATTTTTGTTACTGAGTGCGTGCGTCAGTGGCTGATGATCTGTAGTTATTTTGACCTTTCTTGATCCGTAGAGGAACATTCTTAGGGAAGTGAGTGCCCAAATAATTGCGAGCATCTCCTTCTCATTGGTCGCGTATGCTTCCTCGGTTTTATTGAGGCTTCGTGATAAAAATGCGATTGGTTTGTTGTCCTGAGATAGGACTGCACCTAGTGCCGAATTGGAAGCATCTGTTGCTAATTCGAAGCTCTTTGTAAAATCTGGATATGAAAGTAACACTTCTTCGGATACTAGAGCATTTTTTATTTCACTCCAAGCGTCTTTTGCTTCGTTATTAAAATTAATAAGTTTGTTTTTTGGCAATTGTTTGGACAAGCGTCCATTTTCCCCTCTCAGAATAGATGTAAGGGGTTTAGCTTTCTTTGCATAGTCCCTAATAAATTTTCGATAGTATCCCGACATACCAAGAAAGGATCTTAAATCCTTTAAGGTTTTTGGAGGTGGAAGATCTAAAATAGCTTTTACTTTTTTTGGGTTAGTTTTTAGGCCTTCTTGAGAAACAACAAATCCTAGGAACTCAACTTCTGTTCGCAGGAATTCGCATTTATTAAGTTGTACTTTTAGGTTTGCGTTTTCAAGTGTTCTAAAAATAATATGGAGGTTTTGGAAATGTTCTTCTTCAGTTTTTCCGAAAATAATAATGTCATCGATGTAAACATAAAATCGATGACCAATGTGTTGACGCAAGATGTCATCAAGTGTTCGCTGAAATATTGAGGGCGCATTTTTGAGCCCAAAAGGTAGACGAGTAAACTCGTACTTTCCATTACTAATGGAGAACGCCGTTTTTTCCCTATCGGATTCCTTTAACGGAATCTGATGAAATCCACTCTTTAAATCAAGAGTGGTGAAGTATATGGAGAGTGTGATCTGATCACCCATCGTGAAAAGACAAGTGCGGCTATAGTTTAATCAAAAATTGTGAAAACATTTATTAAAAGTGCTTAATATATGCACATAAAACATTATTATTAAATAATTCACTATTTTAAATACCTAAAAAAAAAAGAAAAACATATAAGTGCAAAGTGCTAAACAGTGCAGTGGCCTAACCATGGCTCCCGCGGAAGATGGGGGGGAAGAGTTTGTGGTCACAAAACAAATGTATGTGCAGGCCCTACTAGTTATCGATCAATATAGAAAAGAAATAGACGATCTAAAACAAAAATTACTAGCAGGGCCTTGCACTTCCAACAAAAACAATAATCAATCACCTGACATGAAACGAAAAAAGGCAATAACAGATGAAAATAAAAACAACAACAATAATTCATACGGAATACTCGAAAACATCGACACCCATCCAATGGACATGCAGACGAGCGACATCGAGAACGAACAACCAACTCCATCAACGTCATCCAATGATCTGGTTGCACAGCTTAGAAAAGCTAACCAAGATAAGCAGAAGGTAATTAAAACTAAAAAAAACAACAACGATACAACTGAAAAAAAAATTACACAAGAAACAACAGTGGTGCAAAAAAATAAAACACCACCACCAATTAAAATTTTTAATGAAGATAGTAAAACTATATGTAAGATATTGAGTGAAAAGATAGGTAGTGAAAATTTCATTGTAAAACAAATAAGTAAGGATAGCTTATCTCTAAAAGTTAGTAATAAAAATGACTGTAGCAAAGTCAAAGAGCTTTTAAAGGAAACAAATTCTGAATATTTTACTTACACTAATAAAAAAGACAAACTACAGTCATTTTTAATAAAAGGTCTTACTGCAAGCTTCAGCCCAGAAGAAGTTCTTAAAGAATTGCAAGACATGAATTTAGAAAATGTTACATTTGAAAAAGCATTCAGGTATGCTACGGCGCGTTCGATAAGCCAACAAAGAACCCTACCTATTATAGCGGTACAGTTATCGCCAGATAGTAAGGTCGAAAATCTCCGTGCTATAAGGCACATATTTAGCCATGTAATACATTTTGAAAAATTACGTAGAGCTGACATTTTTCAGTGCCGCCGATGTCAGCGGTTTGGGCATGCTGCCTCGAATTGTAGCATGGCATACAGGTGCGTTAAGTGCTTAAATACGCACGAGCCTAAGTGCTGTCAGGTGCAGCAAGAAGCGAAAAGAGAGGAGTTGTTTTGCGTACTCTGCCAAAAAAGTGGTCATCCAGCCTCATGGAAAGGCTGCGAAAAATATAGATTAATGTCGGAACGGTTAAAGGTGCGAAAAAGGGGTGTACAACTGAACACATCCAAAAAGGTAGAAAAAATAGAAAACTATGTGCGAGGTGATATATCCTACGCAAATATTCTGGGTGGTCGGGCTGACAATAGTATTCCGAACAATATAAGCAGACCCAGTGCTCGATCTAATGCTCCTGCTGGCAATGATGCAATCGATAAAATGCAAATGCAAATAAACAGTCTTGCCAAAACTGTTTCAGAACTATCGACGAAGGTTAATGCCCTTCTGACCCATCTTATGCCTTAAAATGGCTGGGTTCAGTAGTACATCCCTCAAAATAGCTGCCATTAATGTAAATTCCATTATTTCCATTAAAAGGCGCGGTGACTTATTGCGTTTTGCAGAGGATCATAAACCAGACGTGCTTTTTCTAAGCGAAACGAAACTAAACGATAGACATTACTTACACTTTCAAAATTATAATTTCATACGGACTGACAGACGAAACTCAATTCAAGGAGGTGGTACGGCGATACTCGTTCGCAAGCCCCTTCGTTACTCTATCATTGAAAGAAATGACATTAGAAACTTTGATTGTCTTGAGACAACCATTATCTCTCTGCCTTTAAGGGATAATGGTTGTCTGTATTTAATATCGGCGTACGCTCCGCCAGCTTCCGGTAGTCAATTCAACGACGAAATCGAAAAATTATTTGAAAAACTAAGATTAGGTAGTTTAAATAACTATTTCATCTTAGCCGGGGATTTTAACGCGAAAAATCCGGCCTGGTTGGACACGGTGGCGAACGGAAGAGGCAGATTCCTTAATCGCTTTATCGAAGACAACCAGGTCGAGTATAAAATGAAATTATATAGCCCGGTTACACCAAGTTTTCCGTCGGGGAATTCATATCTTGATCTTTGCATCGCGGACGCTCGATTGCAAATAGAAACGGTCCATAGTAATAAAATTCCAGTACTACCGTATGATAGCAAACATCATGCGATAGAAATGCTAATGAAAGTTGCTGACGACTCTGGGATCAGCTTCGCGACGTGGCAGGTCGTCCCTAAATTAAATTTTAGGCAGACAGACTGGTGCCGTTTCCAGCGTTGTGCCACAAGAAAATATAGGAACTGCACTGCCTCTTCAAATGTCCCTAGTAATAGGAATCTTTCGAATGAGGAGTGCGATTCCTATATCGGAAACTTAAACACGGTGATTTTACAAGCTATAGAGTCGTCAGTACCTAAAATAAAATCACAAAATAGCATAGAATGTTATTTAAACCGTGTCATAAAAACATTACAAAAACACAAGAGCTTCTTAATCACCCAGATAAATAGGAAACATCGCCAGTTTCAAGATGTATCGCACAATTTGGAGCTTCAGAGATTAAAATCTCTTCTAAAAAATGTAAAAACTCTTCTTACCCAGCAGTTTCGGAATAGTGCGAACGATTACTGGAAGAATAGAGCTGAGAGTGTAGTAAAACAAGACTCGAAAAATATGTTCCCAAAAATAAAAAAACTATTTAAGCCACGTGACGTTCTCACTATTCCAAAACTGAAGTTACCACTTTCTTCACCGACTCTACTGGTCCAGGCAGGAATAAATATCCAGGACTGCCCAACCTTCGACAACCAATTTGTCATACATAGTGAGATGGACAAGCTAAATCTCATAGGCTCTCATTTCGAGACGATTCATGCTAGAGAATCCTCTAGCTGCAAAACTGGCGATGTACATAATGAATTATTGAGATTTCGCAGTAGCGAAGTACCAGCTCTATTAAAATTTACTGAGAGATTAAAAGCGGACGAACTAACAACTGAACAGACAAACAACTACTTTACAACATTAGACGAACTAACATACATATTCAGGAAACTGAACAACAAAAAGTCAAGTGGTTTGGATAACATTCCTAACATCGCTCTAAAGCATATTCCAATTGAAATCATACGGTCGTACTGTGTTATATTCAATAATCTTCTAAACAACTACTACTTCCCGAGTTATTGGAAAATATCGAAGGTATACCCAATAATAAAAAAGAAGAAAGATCCTTCTGATCTTTCTAGCTATAGGCCCATCAGTCTCCTGCCTAATATTGGGAAGATTTTTGAAGTAGTTATTAGTAAATCAATTTTATACGAATGCGAAAAAAAGGAGACCATACCGCGGAACCAGTTTGGGTTCAAAAGAAACCACTCGGCAGTGCATGCTGTTACAAAATTGGTTTCAGATATCAATTGGAACTTAAACGCCAAGAGAAATACAGCCGCCTGTCTAGTGGATATCGAAAAAGCCTTCGACACGGTTTGGATCGACGGGATAATTTATAAACTTATAAAATATGCATTCCCTTCACATCTTATAAAGATGATCATGTCAATGATATATGACAAAAAATTTGTTGTAACAAATAGAAAATACACGACAACCAGAGTTTTTAATGTCATAAATGGTCTTCTGCAGAGCACGGTAACAGCACCGCACCTATTTAACATCTACATATCTGAAGTACTGAGGGAATTGGATGATTCGATAGCGTTTGCTGACGATGTTACACTGTATGCAAGCGGCTCAAAAATCGAAGAAATACAAACAATACTTCAAGGCAAATTTGACAGATTCCAAAATTTTTGTTCCGATTGGAAACTTAAAATTAATTATACAAAATGTGAAACCATACTGTTCCGCACCCCAATAAGACGCGGAAATTCAGACTTGAGACGTAACTGGAAAAATCTGAAAATAATTGGTTCAAATGGTCTTCCCATCGAGCTAAAGACTATTGTGAAGTATTTGGGTGTTCATTTGGACAAGTTCTTGTACTACAATGAGCACATAAATGTACAATTACAAAAGGCTAGGGCAGCTTTTATGTCCCTCAAGAGCCTGTTCTACTCAAAATATCTGAGGCCCGATGTGAAGATCATTTGCTACCAGGCATTTGTTCGTCCAATCCTGACCTATGCGAGTCCAGTGTGGTGGAATATCAACCCATCGTATATGGAAAAGATGAGAATGTTTGAAAGAAAATGCCTAAGAGCTTGCATGCAGATGTATAGGAGCGAACATTCCGAATTTCGGCATTACGTATCAAACAAGAAGCTATTGGATGCCTCCGGTGTATCTAGAATTGACAATATAATTCTTGATCTTGTGAGGAATCATTTTGCCCGGTCAGCAAACGTTACCGAAAACGACCTTATCTCAGGTTTGTTTTATCCTAACCCTGAGTATTTCAGGAAAACATTACAAAGTGGACACATACCACCTGAAGCGTTCTTGTTTCTTGACGCACATGGCTATCTGTCAGACCTAACAAACGTACCCATTATATACCATGTTCCAAGACGGGCAACTGATAAGACAATTAAATATGTGCCGACAAGCGTAAGAGATAGAGACACTACTTTAAGATACTGCGTAAGCATACCTGAAATAGATACAAATAATTATATAAGACACGATCGGAATAAATATTGGTGGCTTGATTGGGCTGAGGAGAGCTTATAATAAGGCCAAACCAGGCCCTGCCATGCGATTTTCAGTTGATCGATTGATTGTTTACTTAAACTTTTGTTCGATGGAGTGGGGATCGCATATGGCAGGGCCTGGTAATTTATTCTTTTAGGTATAAGTTAGATTTAGGTAATTAGTTTAGTTTAGGTTTAAGTTTTAGTCATAATTTTTATAAAAAGTGTAAAAGCATGGATATAAGGTTTTCTCACATTTCCTTAACTCAAACAAAAATAAATCAATATTATAAAAATAAAAATATTAAAAAGAAAATAAATGCACATTATCTATGATAAAAACTTAAGTATAATAAAACATGTATTGAGAGCCAAAAACAAGGCCATAGACTAAAAAAAAAAGTTTAGAATGTAGTTTTTAAGTTTATTTAGACTAAACAAATTTGTAATAATGTTTAAGTGGAATAAATAAACTATTTAAAAAAAAAAAAAAAAAAGTGGTGAAGTATTTGTTTTTCCCTAAATTATACAATACTTCGTTGATATCGGGAATGGGGTAACGATCTGAAATTGTTACCGTGTTTAATTTTCGGTAATCTATTACCATTCTGTATTTTTTTAATTCCCGTAGCGTCTTCTTTCTTGCTGACAATCCATACTGGTGAGTTGTATGGTGACTTAGACGGTCGTATAATCCCGTCACGCAAGAGTTCTTCGACTTGTTTGTCAATTTCGGTTTTTAACGCCATGGGATATGGGTACGATTTGGTATAGACTGGATTATCAGTTGATGTTCTGATCTCTCCTTTCACGTTTGTAGTGAAGGTGAGTTTCTTGTCAGGATCAGCAAACAAATTGGGATATGATCTTAATATTTGTCTTAGGTGGGAACTTTGGGTTGTTGACAGGTGGGAGCATCTGATGTCAAGATTATGTACTGATTCTACTTCTAATTGTTGTAGGGGAAATGTATATTTGTTTTTTAGAGTGAAGTAATTTTTTTCCGTGTAGATAATTGCGCTGAGTTCTTTTAGACTGTCGTTTCCGACAATGCCATCGAATGTTTCAAGTCCAAGGAGAATGAAAAAATTTAATTTTCCAATTTCTGAACCAAAAATGTCAACTTTTGCGTGGTGGGTAATTTTAACTTTCCCACCTACTGAGTGGGCAAAAAATTCTTTATGGTTTTTAATAGGGTTACGAATATAGCAGGGTTTTACATAATTTTTGTTAGACCCTGTATCGAGCAGAAATTTAAATGTTTTTCCGCCCTTCGATTTATATAGGAAATTTGGGATCGAAGAGCTGTTTAATCTAAAAAATTTATATTGTCTAACTCGTCCCCGTATTCAATCTCTTCCCCTTCTGTTGGTGCAATATAATCGATGAGTTCTTCTTTAACAACGTCATCATCTTTAAAATATTGATTAGGGTCATGCTCTTCAGTAAAAGAGCTATTAATTTCTTTTGGAATGGGATTTGTTTCGGTGTAAAAAGTTCGTTGGAATTTATTTGGCGAGTTGATTTGTTGGGATGCTTCACGTTTTTGGGCGTAATGTGGTTGTCGATATTTTTGATACTAATTTTGGTGATAGTTTGGTTGGAACCTTGGTCTATTTTGATAATTGATATTACGTGATTGCGTAGATGATCCCAGTTGCATCGGTTCTGGTTTTGGTTGCTGTAGTGGCTTTGGGGGAAGCGGAATATGATTTAAGTAAGGTGGTTGATATTGCTGAAATCGTTGGGGTTGTCTGTTCTGATAACAATAGTGACCTTGTGAAGGGTTTCGTCGTTGAATGTGAGGTATGTGTGCTAATTCGGGATAAAATTTAGTATGGTCTTGTCGCGGGGGTAGACGAGGTGGTAATGTAGTTTCAAAGCGTTTCAAAGTTGTTTGTCTATTGTGTGCGTAATGCATCCTATAGGTCATGTTGTCAAGTTTAAGGCACATATGAAGGGCTTGGGGTAAGGAGGTAGGTTCACGAATACTTAGTAACCGAGGTAAATCTCCGTGTAGTCCTCGAATGAATGTATCTAGGGCTTTATCACGATAAGAATTCGTCATTGCCCCTAACGAATCCTCTCCTAGATCTAAACACGCAATTTTATCTAGAATCAACGACAGATGTTGATAGACTTGCTGGTAAAAGTCCGTTATGGACTGATTACGTTGTGCGAGGCTAGTCAATTGGTATTCGAGTGTACCAATATCTCGCTTATCTGAGTAATGCATCATTAAACATTTTTTGATTTTACCCCAGTCTAACGGTGTTCTATAGGATTCTAACGCTGTGTCTGCGTCTCCTATTATTTTATGGCGAACCGTATGGAGAATTGAATAATATTTAGAGGTACCTCTTAAACTATCGTACATCGTGAAAATGCGATCAACTGTTTTTCTCCAGGAATTAAATTCAAACTTTATTTATTTTAATTCTTTGCAATTTATAAATTTATATAAAAAAAAATATTTCAATATTTCTTTAACTTACAAAATTATTATAAAGATATCCATTGAAGAGATTATTTGTAGGAACTTGGTGGAGCGGCTAGCTTAGTTGCTTCCTTTTCTTCCGCCGTTGAGTTTTTAGCTAACGATGGCTACTTAGGGGCCCTTATTTTTCTCCACACACTTTGAACAGTTTGAGAACAGCACTATTCTTGTTTTTATTTTTGTTTCTAAGTCTCATATGGTTTTAATCACAATTTCGCTTTCCTTGTTATGCGTTTTGTCCTTTGTGCCACTTGGGGACGTTATAAAAGGAATACATAAATCACTCAGATACAATTTTCTGTCACACAATTTTTTTAGATAACGCGAGTTTTTTTTTTTTTTTTATTTTATTTTTATTTTTTTTTAGGGATCACTCAGATTTTCGTTTCAATAATTTTCTCATATGGTTTTAATCACAATTTCACTTTCCTTGTTATGCGTTTTGTCCTTTGTGCCACTTGGGGACGTTATAAAAGGAATACATAAATCACTCAGAGACAATTTTCTGTCACACAATTTTTTTTTTTTTAGATAACGCGAGTTTTTTTATTTTACTTTTATTTTTTTAGGGATCACCCAGATTTTCGTTTCAATAATTTTTTTTCGGAGCACGGGAGCTTCTTTAGATCACTGGCTACTTTTTTTTTCAACGAATTCTGGGTCCCTGCTCGGGCGCCAGTTAAGATTTAATACGCGTTATTTATAAAAAAAAATATTTTATTGTTACTAAAAACCGGCAGCGATTCTGCCTTCCGAATTACAATTGATTTCTTATTCTAAAAGTTTAACCCTTAAATACCTATTCACCCGCATTGCTGTTTGTTCCTTTCCCACGCTGACTAGTTGCACCTGCTGGGTGTTGGATGTTGGACGATGGCTTCGTTGATGTAATTCCATGGAAATGCCATGCAAGTCGTTGGGATGATGGCTTCGTCAATCTAATTCCATGGAAATGCCATGCAAGTCGTTGGTTCGACGTCAGCAGTAGGTGGGAACGTTGAATATTACTTTTACCCAGTCGTTGGTCCGACGTCAGCAGATTTGATGAACACGTGTTGTTTGTGGTTATTGTAAAGATAATTTGTTTGTGGTTAACTTATATGCTTCCCATTGACTCAGAAATTGGAATGCCTTTAAGGAAATGCAACGAAGGTTTATTTTGTTAAATAGACATTTAATTCTTACGTCATGTGAAGAGGTATGTTTGTGGGTCATAGGCAAATGTCAATTCATATTCCAAGAGTGTGATAAATATACACTTGTGCTCATGTAATTAAGCCACAAGGCAAAAGTTCACTTTGGCTTCCAAGTACATTCTCTTGCATCACTCTTTATGTTTTTTTTTTTTTACTGTTACTTACTTCTGTTATCTGTGTAAGAGAAACACATGTCGATGGAAACAAAAATTCTCTTTTGTTCAAAATACGGTCGAAGTGCAAGTGCTCATATAATTAAGCCATTTCATCGATTCCAGGTAATTTGATTATTTTCTTAATCGATTTCTTATTAAAATTTAATTAAATCAATTGTTTAATAATTCTTAGTGGGTTTTTAACTGAAAAACATTTTATGTTAATAAAAATGGGAAAAAATAAAAGCTCGACTCCATGTGAGAGAAAAATAATATGGGAATGCTTCCAAACCCAACAAACCGTTATGAAAGTAACGCAGATTTTAGGTTTTTCTCGTGGTAAAGTGAGGAATGCGCTTTATTACTATCGACAACATAAAACTTTTGAGAATTTACCGAGAATGAAGCCGCGTAAAACAACAACTGCTGATGACAGAAAACTTGCTAGGCTTAGCAAGGCGGACCCTTTCTTGACTTCCGTTCAAATTAGAGCCCAAATGGAAGCGGACTACAATGTGAAGATATCATCACAAGCCGTACGAAGGCGATTAAAAGAAAACAACTTAAATGGACGCATCGCAAGACGGAAACCAGACGTGTCGAAAAAAAATATTAAAAGGAGACTTCGTTTCGCGAGAGAACATCTTTCAAAGAGCCTGCGTTTTTGGAATTTGGTCGTTTGGAGTGATGAATCGAAGTTCAACGTGTTTGGGAATGATGAAAAACCGTATGTCAGGCGTCCTCCGTTAAAATAATTGGACCCTAAATACACCAAAAAAACGGTTTAGCACGGCGGTTCATCTGTGATGGTTTGGGGATGTTTCACATCATCAGGAGTTGGTCCTATTATACAGATCAATGGAAAGATGACCGGTGAAATGTAAAGAGACATTCTGGATAATCATTTGAACAGGGATTATGCCGATGATTTACCGCTAGCCTGGATATTTCAACAGGATAACGGCCCGAAGCATTGTTCTCGGGTGGTCAAATCCTGGTTTGAATCTAATTCCAACAAGGTTTTAGAAAGGCCTGCTCAAAGTCCCGATTTGAACCCCATAGAGAATCTATGGGGCATTATAAAAAGGGCAGTTGCGGCTCAAAAACCGAATAATAAAGCCTCTCTTTGGAAAATAATCCAACAAGAGTGGATTAAAATAACTCCCTCTCAATGTGCAGCGCTGGTCGGTTCAATGTCAAAAAGATGTGCCGAAGTTATTCGACAGAAAGGATTTCCAACGAAGTGTTAACTGCAGAAAAGGTAAAACGTGATTTAAAACACATTAAATACAATAATAAAGTTCCTTGTTGCAGATGGCTTAATTTTATGTGCACTTGGGTTGTTGATATCTGACCAAATTTAATTTAAAAACTTTTTTTTAATATTCAAATTTGTTGTAAAACATACTTAATATGGTTGAAAACTATTTTGTAAATACATTTCCAAACAACTTTTGAAAGTTGGGCTAATAAATACTTTATTATAAGCTTAGACCTAATTTTGATTGTAGTGGCTTAATTATATGAGCACAAGTGTATATTGAAAGATTTATGAAATTTTGTTAAATTATTTTAAGTATAAATAGGAAAGATTTTTAAGAATAAAGTTAGTCTAGTTTTATAATTACATAGAACACGACTAATTTTTATTTTGCGGCTGGAGAGCTCAGATAAAACTCAATATAAATCGTGCATTTTAATGCTCGGACAGATAAGCGGCTCTTGTAGCTAAGATAAACATAGATATGTGTAAAGGACAACCCTTACAATGGGTTACAAAATGCATTTGTAATTAACAAAGCGCAATCAAAATAAGAATGGAAGTGGTTCATGTATGTAACTGTTACAAAAAAAAGTCGTTTTTTAAGTTCAGAGTTGTATAATAAAAATTGTAACGTTTTCCTTGTGTTTTTTTTTTTCATGTTTGTATTATCCTTGATCCTTACCTTACTGGCCTGCGCCCGGATAAAAGTGTGAAAAAAAGTTTTCTGAATTAATGTCTAGAAAGAAAAAGGTTTGAGTAAATACTTTATTAAACAGCCCAAAGCCGAAAAAAAATTTTCAACACCGGCTTTGTTATTTGGCCTTCCTAAAACATTTTGGATGGTATATGGTCAGAATTCATCTACTTATCAATGATATGTACCATAACGCAAGTAATGCATTAGTAAAAAATAAAAAGTTTTGAGATAATAATCAAGCATGTCATTCCTTTTTTTTTGTTTTTTTATTTACTTTTTGCTTACTAAAAGTTAAACTGATTAAAATGGAAAAAAGAATATGCGTTATAAAACTTGACCAAAACTATGCAGGATATGTAGTTAATCAAGCAATAAAACCGCGCGGGTTACGTCCAGGTTAGCAACCCCAGACGGAACGGATGTCATATTATTGACAAATGCGAGTATTCCATCGTCAGCAACACGAGCCACTAATTTTGCAATCGATTGGTCGCAATAACAATTCCAGGAACTACGAAATACGCTGACGACATGATTAGTGTTCAGCTGCCTGAGACGGCCTCCCAACAATAATTAATATTATAAATTTAGTCTAAGATATAACCGCGAAATGTAACGTTCTGTCTTAAGATTCATTTATATTATGAATAAAGTTTTTTTTTAACTTAAATATCTTTATTTCTACTTAAGTGGCGCAGTCAATCCGAAGATTGAAATTAAAGAACAAAAATAAAAATAGTGCAAAATAGTGAACAAAGTGACATATCTACCATATTAAACTAAAATTAATATTATACTTATAAGTTGGTTTATGGGCTGTAGGTCAGTTTTGTTCCACTTAAATGAAACACAAAATGTTGTTTAAAATGACGTTTCGTTCATGATTATGAACATCATCAGATTTATTTCTGTTTATAACAACAAAGAAGAGAAAAAAGTCGTTTCTTAATAAATTTAAATTGAACGTTAATAAATAACAAATTAATAATTTTTAAAAAAAATTTTTATAAAAAAGTTAAAATAAATCAAAAAAGTTAAAGTTGTGATAAAAATATGAATATATATATGTCAATAGACTTACATAGTTATTGCGACACAATGCTTAAACTTTACAAAAATATAAATGTCTGTTAGACAAAACAAAACAAATTATACATGAATATTGCACTTTTTAAACATTTATATCGCTTTTAACATGCATATTGCTTTTAACATAATATATTGCACTTAATTAAAACATTAATCGAAAACAAAAACAAACATTACTCTTTACTTTTATACACTACTATGCTATTACATTATTGACATGACTTATAAGAAAAAAGATGACTAAACTATAAAAATGAAAAAATATAAACAAGGTACTCTTCGGAGTTAGCGGGTGCTAGGGGGATCTGGATCGTCTTTTCTTTTTCGTTCTCTCTATCAGGTACTTGTAGTGGGGACTCACATTGTCTAGGTCCGTTTTTTTGTTCATTGTACTGCTTGTATTTAAAATATGTAACGTCTCTATTACCATTCTTTTGTTATAGTGTTGTTCTCGTTGCACTATTTTTACGTCATCAAAGTTTGGTTTATGATTATTACTTATGCAATGAGTTGCCAACGCAGTTTTTTGGGATGAATTTGATTTCAAATCTGATTTGTGTCCCGATATTCTGTTTTTTAATTTTTGTTTTGTAGTTCCCACGTATACTTGTTCACATTTGTCATCTTTTTTCCCGTTGCATGTTATTTTGTATATAAGGTTAGAGTCTTCCATAGTATCTACTTTTGTTTTAAGTTTACTGAAGACCTGACTTAGTTTGTTGGTGGAACTCATTGCTATTTTAAATTTTTCTTTGTCAATAAAACTTGATTGTTTAAATCTGTCAGCAACATGTTTTACGTAAACAAATGATTTATATTGTACCGGTGTGTTTTTGGCTTCTTCATCATTGTTACATCTTGGCTTATAATTTTTAACTATGGTGTTTGTTATGCTAGATGGGAAACTGTTTGCCATAAGAATGTTTTTTATAATAGTTTTGTTTTTTGCATGATATTCATGATCACTTATATTGAGGGCTCTGTTGACCAAATTTTTCGCCGTGTTGAAAATGGTTGGTTTTGGGTGATGAGAGTTGAAATTTATTATTCTCCCCGATGATGTAGGTTTTTGATACCAATCCATTTTTAAACGCCCTTCCTCTCTTACAATAAGTGTATCAAGGTACGTTAATTTCCCATTTTTCTCTTTTTCTAGCGTAAACTGTAGATTTTTATGATGACTATTCAAGGTTTCCAATGTTATGTCTAACTCAGACGTCTTAACTATGGCAAATATATCATCCACGTACTTAGCCAAAAACTTTGGTTTTTGTTTTAGCTTGCTTAAAGAACTGTCAAGTAACTCCTCCAAAACTATATCAGCTATGATGGGCGAGGCTGGGTTTCCCATTGGCATACCGTTCCGTTGTTGGTATATCTTATCCTCGTATACCAGGTAATTATTGTCTACCACGCAAAACCGTAAAAGGTCAAGAAAGGTTTGTCGTGTGATCTTTGTATGTTCCTTTATGTTTTCCCATTTTCTTTGTATAAGCTCTAGTGCGCGCTTTACGGGGATATTGGTGAAGAGGGAAACCACGTCAAAGGATACTAAAACTTCGTCGTTGTCAATATTAATGTTTCCAAGTTTGGATTTAAAGTGAAGAGAATCTTTAACGTTGTATTGAGAGTTGTTTGTCAAATGTTTAAGGATAGTGATGAGATACTGCGAAAGATTGTAGCACGGGACTTTGGTCGAAGAGCAAATAGGTCTTAACGGCATTTCTTCTTTATGAATTTTTGGAAGTCCATAGATTCTGGGTGCCACCGGGTTGTATGTCGTCATCCTCTGTTTCTCCGTTTCGTTAATTATACTTTTAGAATAAAGGTCTTTAACAAAATTGTTGTTCATTGTCTGTAGTTTGTTGGTAGGGTCATTTCTAATTGGCCAGTATGTGTTTCTATCCTCCATTAATAGTCTCATTTTTGATCTATAGTCGTTTTTGTACATAGCGACCGTCACATTTCCCTTGTCGGCTGGAACTATAACAAGTTCTTTATTCTTTTGAAGGAATTCTTTGGTTTCTTTTAAAATCGTTGTTAAGTATTTATTAAACCCATTCCACTGATGGTTTTTAAGGCTAGTGTCCAAAATGTGTGCGAATTTTTCCCGGGCCGCTTCACGTTCTTCATTGTCCACTACTGTCTGGATGCATTCTTCGCCGTCAGCAATTATTTTAAAGAGAGCATTGGAGTCATTCTTAATAGAACTTGGAAGTGCAAATTTTGGACCAAGTGATAAGAGATATTTTATATCATCAGGAATGGCAACCCTGGTTTTGTTCACAAATCACTTGGCATGTGTTGGAGAATCATATTCATTTTGAAATATAGTGTCAATGTTTGTTGTTGCATTAGCTATAAAGTTAGGAATCAATCCTAGTTTTCTGCATCTTAGCAAAAAGTTTTTGCTTTGTGTTGTTTTTGTTTTCAATGTATTGAGTGCTCTATAAATTTTCATTTGGCTGCATAGATCAATGCCGTATTTTTCTCTAATGTATTGATAAAAAGACATTTTTCCCAAAATGGTGTTATGGAGAAATTAGTTGGATAATTATTTTTAGTCAAGATGGTTGTGACTGTTCGGCGTGCCCTCCGAATATAATATTTATTTTTATGTTTTTTGACCTCTGTATATGAATATACTTATAAGTTGGTTTATGGGCTGTAGGTCAGTTTTGTTCCACTTAAATGAAACACAAAATGTTGTTTAAAATGACGTTTCGTTCATGATTATGAACATCATCAGATTTATTTCTGTTTATAACAACAAAGAAGAGAAAAAAGTCGTTTCTTAATAAATTTAAATTGAACGTTAATAAATAACAAATTAATAATTTTTAAAAAAATTTTTTTTTATAAAAAAGTTAAAATAAATCAAAAAAGTTAAAGTTGTGATAAAAATATGAATATATATATGTCAATAGACTTACATAGTTATTGCGACACAATGCTTAAACTTTACAAAAATATAAATGTCTGTTAGACAAAACAAAACAAATTATACATGAATATTGCACTTTTTAAACATTTATATCGCTTTTAACATGCATATTGCTTTTAACATAATATATTGCACTTAATTAAAACATTAATCGAAAACAAAAACAAACATTACTCTTTACTTTTATACACTACTATGCTATTACATTATTGACATGACTTATAAGAAAAAAGATGACTAAACTATAAAAATGAAAAAATATAAACAAGGTACTCTTCGGAGTTAGCGGGTGCTAGGGGGATCTGGATCGTCTTTTCTTTTTCGTTCTCTCTATCAGGTACTTGTAGTGGGGACTCACATTGTCTAGGTCCGTTTTTTTGTTCATTGTACTGCTTGTATTTAAAATATGTAACGTCTCTATTACCATTCTTTTGTTATAGTGTTGTTCTCGTTGCACTATTTTTACGTCATCAAAGTTTGGTTTATGATTATTACTTATGCAATGAGTTGCCAACGCAGTTTTTTGGGATGAATTTGATTTCAAATCTGATTTGTGTCCCGATATTCTGTTTTTTAATTTTTGTTTTGTAGTTCCCACGTATACTTGTTCACATTTGTCATCTTTTTTCCCGTTGCATGTTATTTTGTATATAAGGTTAGAGTCTTCCATAGTATCTACTTTTGTTTTAAGTTTACTGAAGACCTGACTTAGTTTGTTGGTGGAACTCATTGCTATTTTAAATTTTTCTTTGTCAATAAAACTTGATTGTTTAAATCTGTCAGCAACATGTTTTACGTAAACAAATGATTTATATTGTACCGGTGTGTTTTTGGCTTCTTCATCATTGTTACATCTTGGCTTATAATTTTTAACTATGGTGTTTGTTATGCTAGATGGGAAACTGTTTGCCATAAGAATGTTTTTTATAATAGTTTTGTTTTTTGCATGATATTCATGATCACTTATATTGAGGGCTCTGTTGACCAAATTTTTCGCCGTGTTGAAAATGGTTGGTTTTGGGTGATGAGAGTTGAAATTTATTATTCTCCCCGATGATGTAGGTTTTTGATACCAATCCATTTTTAAACGCCCTTCCTCTCTTACAATAAGTGTATCAAGGTACGTTAATTTCCCATTTTTCTCTTTTTCTAGCGTAAACTGTAGATTTTTATGATGACTATTCAAGGTTTCCAATGTTATGTCTAACTCAGACGTCTTAACTATGGCAAATATATCATCCACGTACTTAGCCAAAAACTTTGGTTTTTGTTTTAGCTTGCTTAAAGAACTGTCAAGTAACTCCTCCAAAACTATATCAGCTATGATGGGCGAGGCTGGGTTTCCCATTGGCATACCGTTCCGTTGTTGGTATATCTTATCCTCGTATACCAGGTAATTATTGTCTACCACGCAAAACCGTAAAAGGTCAAGAAAGGTTTGTCGTGTGATCTTTGTATGTTCCTTTATGTTTTCCCATTTTCTTTGTATAAGCTCTAGTGCGCGCTTTACGGGGATATTGGTGAAGAGGGAAACCACGTCAAAGGATACTAAAACTTCGTCGTTGTCAATATTAATGTTTCCAAGTTTGGATTTAAAGTGAAGAGAATCTTTAACGTTGTATTGAGAGTTGTTTGTCAAATGTTTAAGGATAGTGATGAGATACTGCGAAAGATTGTAGCACGGGACTTTGGTCGAAGAGCAAATAGGTCTTAACGGCATTTCTTCTTTATGAATTTTTGGAAGTCCATAGATTCTGGGTGCCACCGGGTTGTATGTCGTCATCCTCTGTTTCTCCGTTTCGTTAATTATACTTTTAGAATAAAGGTCTTTAACAAAATTGTTGTTCATTGTCTGTAGTTTGTTGGTAGGGTCATTTCTAATTGGCCAGTATGTGTTTCTATCCTCCATTAATAGTCTCATTTTTGATCTATAGTCGTTTTTGTACATAGCGACCTCACATTTCCCTTGTCGGCTGGAACTATAACAAGTTCTTTATTCTTTTGAAGGAATTCTTTGGTTTCTTTTAAAATCGTTGTTAAGTATTTATTAAACCCATTCCACTGATGGTTTTTAAGGCTAGTGTCCAAAATGTGTGCGAATTTTTCCCGGGCCGCTTCACGTTCTTCATTGTCCACTACTGTCTGGATGCATTCTTCGCCGTCAGCAATTATTTTAAAGAGAGCATTGGAGTCATTCTTAATAGAACTTGGAAGTGCAAATTTTGGACCAAGTGATAAGAGATATTTTATATCATCAGGAATGGCAACCCTGGTTTTGTTCACAAACCACTTGGCATTATAGGTTGCATTGTGCTTTCTTCTCAAATTGTGCTTGAGAGCGGTGAGTTTTTTCTCATGCAGTTGCCTAAGCTCATCAGTTATTTTGTTGGAGTGTGTATTTTCGTATGAACAGAAGCTTAGGTATTCTTCTTCTGCCAGCTTACGTGTTAATGTGTTTTCAATTTTAATAATTTTATGCTCTGTTTTTGTTATGGTTTTATATTTTGTTGTTATACAGAGATTTAGGATGCGAAAATGGAAATTATATTTTGTTTTGTTAAGTGTGTTGTGTGTTGGAGAATCATATTCATTTTGAAATATAGTGTCAATGTTTGTTGTTGCATTAGCTATAAAGTTAGGAATCAATCCTAGTTTTCTGCATCTTAGCAAAAAGTTTTTGCTTTGTGTTGTTTTTGTTTTCAATGTATTGAGTGCTCTATAAATTTTCATTTGGCTGCATAGATCAATGCCGTATTTTTCTCTAATGTATTGATAAAAAGACATTTTTCCCAAAATGGTGTTATGGAGAAATTAGTTGGATAATTATTTTTAGTCAAGATGGTTGTGACTGTTCGGCGTGCCCTCCGAATATAATATTTATTTTTATGTTTTTTGACCTCTGTATATGAATATACTTATAAGTTGGTTTATGGGCTGTAGGTCAGTTTTGTTCCACTTAAATGAAACACAAAATGTTGTTTAAAATGACGTTTCGTTCATGATTATGAACATCATCAGATTTATTTCTGTTTATAACAACAAAGAAGAGAAAAAAGTCGTTTCTTAATAAATTTAAATTGAACGTTAATAAATAACAAATTAATAATTTTTAAAAAAAATTTTTATAAAAAAGTTAAAATAAATCAAAAAAGTTAAAGTTGTGATAAAAATATGAATACATATATGTCAATAGACTTACATAGTTATTGCGACACAATGCTTAAACTTTACAAAAATATAAATGTCTGTTAGACAAAACAAAACAAATTATACATGAATATTGCACTTTTTAAACATTTATATCGCTTTTAACATGCATATTGCTTTTAACATAATATATTGCACTTAATTAAAACATTAATCGAAAACAAAAACAAACATTACTCTTTACTTTTATACACTACTATGGTATTACATTATTGACATGACTTATAAGAAAAAAGATGACTAAACTATAAAAATGAAAAAATATAAACAAGGTACTCTTCGGAGTTAGCGGGTGCTAGGGGGATCTGGATCGTCTTTTCTTTTTCGTTCTCTCTATCAGGTACTTGTAGTGGGGACTCACATTGTCTAGGTCCGTTTTTGTGTTCATTGTACTGCTTGTATTTAAAATATGTAACGTCTCTATTACCATTCTTTTGTTATAGTGTTGTTCTCGTTGCACTATTTTTACGTCATCAAAGTTTGGTTTATGATTATTACTTATGCAATGAGTTGCCAACGCAGTTTTTTGGGATGAATTTGATTTCAAATCTGATTTGTGTCCCGATATTCTGTTTTTTAATTTTTGTTTTGTAGTTCCCACGTATACTTGTTCACATTTGTCATCTTTTTTCCCGTTGCATGTTATTTTGTATATAAGGTTAGAGTCTTCCATAGTATCTACTTTTGTTTTAAGTTTACTGAAGACCTGACTTAGTTTGTTGGTGGAACTCATTGCTATTTTAAATTTTTCTTTGTCAATAAAACTTGATTGTTTAAATCTGTCAGCAACATGTTTTACGTAAACAAATGATTTATATTGTACCGGTGTGTTTTTGGCTTCTTCATCATTGTTACATCTTGGCTTATAATTTTTAACTATGGTGTTTGTTATGCTAGATGGGAAACTGTTTGCCATAAGAATGTTTTTTATAATAGTTTTGTTTTTTGCATGATATTCATGATCACTTATATTGAGGGCTCTGTTGACCAAATTTTTCGCCGTGTTGAAAATGGTTGGTTTTGGGTGATGAGAGTTGAAATTTATTATTCTCCCCGATGATGTAGGTTTTTGATACCAATCCATTTTTAAAC
Source organism: Baccha elongata (assembly GCA_951217065.1). Taxonomy (NCBI): domain Eukaryota; kingdom Metazoa; phylum Arthropoda; class Insecta; order Diptera; family Syrphidae; genus Baccha; species Baccha elongata. The sequence goes on from CATNUY010000077.1 coordinate 351,891, forward strand.
GCCCTTCCTCTCTTACAATAAGTGTATCAAGGTACGTTAATTTCCCATTTTTCTCTTTTTCTAGCGTAAACTGTAGATTTTTATGATGACTATTCAAGGTTTCCAATGTTATGTCTAACTCAGACGTCTTAACTATGGCAAATATATCATCCACGTACTTAGCCAAAAACTTTGGTTTTTGTTTTAGCTTGCTTAAAAAACTGTCAAGTAACTCCTCCAAAACTTTATCAGCTATGATGGGCGAGGCTGGGTTTCCCATTGGCATACCGTTCCGTTGTTGGTATATCTTATCCTCGTATACCAGGTAATTATTGTCTACCACGCAAAACCGTAAAAGGTCAAGAAAGGTTTGTCGTGTGATCTTTGTATGTTCCTTTATGTTTTCCCATTTTCTTTGTATAAGCTCTAGTGCGCGCTTTACGGGGATATTGGTGAAGAGGGAAACCACGTCAAAGGATACTAAAACTTCGTCGTTGTCAATATTAATGTTTCCAAGTTTGGATTTAAAGTGAAGAGAATCTTTAACGTTGTATTGAGAGTTGTTTGTCAAATGTTTAAGGATAGTGATGAGATACTGCGAAAGATTGTAGCACGGGACTTTGGTCGAAGAGCAAATAGGTCTTAACGGCATTTCTTCTTTATGAATTTTTGGAAGTCCATAGATTCTGGGTGCCACCGGGTTGTATGTCGTCATCCTCTGTTTCTCCGTTTCGTTAATTATACTTTTAGAATAAAGGTCTTTAACAAAATTGTTGTTCATTGTCTGTAGTTTGTTGGTAGGGTCATTTCTAATTGGCCAGTATGTGTTTCTATCCTCCATTAATAGTCTCATTTTTGATCTATAGTCGTTTTTGTACATAGCGACCGTCACATTTCCCTTGTCGGCTGGAACTATAACAAGTTCTTTATTCTTTTGAAGGAATTCTTTGGTTTCTTTTAAAATCGTTGTTAAGTATTTATTAAACCCATTCCACTGATGGTTTTTAAGGCTAGTGTCCAAAATGTGTGCGAATTTTTCCCGGGCCGCTTCACGTTCTTCATTGTCCACTACTGTCTGGATGCATTCTTCGCCGTCAGCAATTATTTTAAAGAGAGCATTGGAGTCATTCTTAATAGAACTTGGAAGTGCAAATTTTGGACCAAGTGATAAGAGATATTTTATATCATCAGGAATGGCAACCCTGGTTTTGTTCACAAACCACTTGGCATTATAGGTTGCATTGTGCTTTCTTCTCAAATTGTGCTTGAGAGCGGTGAGTTTTTTCTCATGCAGTTGCCTAAGCTCATCAGTTATTTTGTTGGAGTGTGTATTTTCGTATGAACAGAAGCTTAGGTATTCTTCTTCTGCCAGCTTACGTGTTAATGTGTTTTCAATTTTAATAATTTTATGCTCTGTTTTTGTTATGGTTTTATATTTTGTTGTTATACAGAGATTTAGGATGCGAAAATGGAAATTATATTTTGTTTTGTTAAGTGTGTTGTGTGTTGGAGAATCATATTCATTTTGAAATATAGTGTCAATGTTTGTTGTTGCATTAGCTATAAAGTTAGGAATCAATCCTAGTTTTCTGCATCTTAGCAAAAAGTTTTTGCTTTGTGTTGTTTTTGTTTTCAATGTATTGAGTGCTCTATAAATTTTCATTTGGCTGCATAGATCAATGCCGTATTTTTCTCTAATGTATTGATAAAAAGACATTTTTCCCAAAATGGTGTTATGGAGAAATTAGTTGGATAATTATTTTTAGTCAAGATGGTTGTGACTGTTCGGCGTGCCCTCCGAATATAATATTTATTTTTATGTTTTTTGACCTCTGTATATGAATATACTTATAAGTTGGTTTATGGGCTGTAGGTCAGTTTTGTTCCACTTAAATGAAACACAAAATGTTGTTTAAAATGACGTTTCGTTCATGATTATGAACATCATCAGATTTATTTCTGTTGCATGTTATTTTGTATATAAGGTTAGAGTCTTCCATAGTATCTACTTTTGTTTTAAGTTTACTGAAGACCTGACTTAGTTTGTTGGTGGAACTCATTGCTATTTTAAATTTTTCTTTGTCAATAAAACTTGATTGTTTAAATCTGTCAGCAACATGTTTTACGTAAACAAATGATTTATATTGTACCGGTGTGTTTTTGGCTTCTTCATCATTGTTACATCTTGGCTTATAATTTTTAACTATGGTGTTTGTTATGCTAGATGGGAAACTGTTTGCCATAAGAATGTTTTTTATAATAGTTTTGTTTTTTGCATGATATTCATGATCACTTATATTGAGGGCTCTGTTGACCAAATTTTTCGCCGTGTTGAAAATGGTTGGTTTTGGGTGATGAGAGTTGAAATTTATTATTCTCCCCGATGATGTAGGTTTTTGATACCAATCCATTTTTAAACGCCCTTCCTCTCTAACAATAAGTGTATCAAGGTACGTTAATTTCCCATTTTTCTCTTTTTCTAGCGTAAACTGTAGATTTTTATGATGACTATTCAAGGTTTCCAATGTTATGTCTAACTCAGACGTCTTAACTATGGCAAATATATCATCCACGTACTTAGCCAAAAACTTTGGTTTTTGTTTTAGCTTGCTTAAAGAACTGTCAAGTAACTCCTCCAAAACTATATCAGCTATGATGGGCGAGGCTGGGTTTCCCATTGGCATACCGTTCCGTTGTTGGTATATCTTATCCTCGTATACCAGGTAATTATTGTCTACCACGCAAAACCGTAAAAGGTCAAGAAAGGTTTGTCGTGTGATCTTTGTATGTTCCTTTATGTTTTCCCATTTTCTTTGTATAAGCTCTAGTGCGCACTTTACGGGGATATTGGTGAAGAGGGAAACCACGTCAAAGGATACTAAAACTTCGTCGTTGTCAATATTAATGTTTCCAAGTTTGGATTTAAAGTGAAGAGAATCTTTAACGTTGTATTGAGAGTTGTTTGTCAAATGTTTAAGGATAGTGATGAGATACTGCGAAAGATTGTAGCACGGGACTTTGGTCGAAGAGCAAATAGGTCTTAACGGCATTTCTTCTTTATGAATTTTTGGAAGTCCATAGATTCTGGGTGCCACCGGGTTGTATGTCGTCATCCTCTGTTTCTCCGTTTCGTTAATTATACTTTTAGAATAAAGGTCTTTAACAAAATTGTTGTTCATTGTCTGTAGTTTGTTGGTAGGGTCATTTCTAATTGGCCAGTATGTGTTTCTATCCTCCATTAATAGTCTCATTTTTGATCTATAGTCGTTTTTGTACATAGCGACCGTCACATTTCCCTTGTCGGCTGGAACTATAACAAGTTCTTTATTCTTTTGAAGGAATTCTTTGGTTTCTTTTAAAATCGTTGTTAAGTATTTATTAAACCCATTCCACTGATGGTTTTTAAGGCTAGTGTCCAAAATGTGTGCGAATTTTTCCCGGGCCGCTTCACGTTCTTCATTGTCCACTACTGTCTGGATGCATTCTTCGCCGTCAGCAATTATTTTAAAGAGACCATTGGAGTCATTCTTAATAGAACTTGGAAGTGCAAATTTTGGACCAAGTGATAAGAGATATTTTATATCATCAGGAATGGCAACCCTGGTTTTGTTCACAAACCACTTGGCATTATAGGTTGCATTGTGCTTTCTTCTCAAATTGTGCTTGAGAGCGGTGAGTTTTTTCTCATGCAGTTGCCTAAGCTCATCAGTTATTTTGTTGGAGTGTGTATTTTCGTATGAACAGAAGCTTAGGTATTCTTCTTCTGCCAGCTTACGTGTTAATGTGTTTTCAATTTTAATAATTTTATGCTCTGTTTTTGTTATGGTTTTATATTTTGTTGTTATACAGAGATTTAGGATGCGAAAATGGAAATTATATTTTGTTTTGTTAAGTGTGTTGTGTGTTGGAGAATCATATTCATTTTGAAATATAGTGTCAATGTTTGTTGTTGCATTAGCTATAAAGTTAGGAATCAATCCTAGTTTTCTGCATCTTAGCAAAAAGTTTTTGCTTTGTGTTGTTTTTGTTTTCAATGTATTGAGTGCTCTATAAATTTTCATTTGGCTGCATAGATCAATGCCGTATTTTTCTCTAATGTATTGATAAAAAGACATTTTTCCCAAAATGGTGTTATGGAGAAATTAGTTGGATAATTATTTTTAGTCAAGATGGTTGTGACTGTTCGGCGTGCCCTCCGAATATAATATTTATTTTTATGTTTTTTGACCTCTGTATATGAATATACTTATAAGTTGGTTTATGGGCTGTAGGTCAGTTTTGTTCCACTTAAATGAAACACAAAATGTTGTTTAAAATGACGTTTCGTTCATGATTATGAACATCATCAGATTTATTTCTGTTTATAACAACAAAGAAGAGAAAAAAGTCGTTTCTTAATAAATTTAAATTGAACGTTAATAAATAACAAATTAATAATTTTTAAAAAAAATTTTTATAAAAAAGTTAAAATAAATCAAAAAAGTTAAAGTTGTGATAAAAATATGAATATATATATGTCAATAGACTTACATAGTTATTGCGACACAATGCTTAAACTTTACAAAAATATAAATGTCTGTTAGACAAAACAAAACAAATTATACATGAATATTGCACTTTTTAAACATTTATATCGCTTTTAACATGCATATTGCTTTTAACATAATATATTGCACTTAATTAAAACATTAATCGAAAACAAAAACAAACATTACTCTTTACTTTTATACACTACTATGCTATTACATTATTGACATGACTTATAAGAAAAAAGATGACTAAACTATAAAAATGAAAAAATATAAACAAGGTACTCTTCGGAGTTAGCGGGTGCTAGGGGGATCTGGATCGTCTTTTCTTTTTCGTTCTCTCTATCAGGTACTTGTAGTGGGGACTCACATTGTCTAGGTCCGTTTTTTTGTTCATTGTACTGCTTGTATTTAAAATATGTAACGTCTCTATTACCATTCTTTTGTTATAGTGTTGTTCTCGTTGCACTATTTTTACGTCATCAAAGTTTGGTTTATGATTATTACTTATGCAACGAGTTGCCAACGCAGTTTTTTGGGATGAATTTGATTTCAAATCTGATTTGTGTCCCGATATTCTGTTTTTTAATTTTTGTTTTGTAGTTCCCACGTATACTTGTTCACATTTGTCATCTTTTTTCCCGTTGCATGTTATTTTGTATATAAGGTTAGAGTCTTCCATAGTATCTACTTTTGTTTTAAGTTTACTGAAGACCTGACTTAGTTTGTTGGTGGAACTCATTGCTATTTTAAATTTTTCTTTGTCAATAAAACTTGATTGTTTAAATCTGTCAGCAACATGTTTTACGTAAACAAATGATTTATATTGTACCGGTGTGTTTTTGGCTTCTTCATCATTGTTACATCTTGGCTTATAATTTTTAACTATGGTGTTTGTTATGCTAGATGGGAAACTGTTTGCCATAAGAATGTTTTTTATAATAGTTTTGTTTTTTGCATGATATTCATGATCACTTATATTGAGGGCTCTGTTGACCAAATTTTTCGCCGTGTTGAAAATGGTTGGTTTTGGGTGATGAGAGTTGAAATTTATTATTCTCCCCGATGATGTAGGTTTTTGATACCAATCCATTTTTAAACGCCCTTCCTCTCTAACAATAAGTGTATCAAGGTACGTTAATTTCCCATTTTTCTCTTTTTCTAGCGTAAACTGTAGATTTTTATGATGACTATTCAAGGTTTCCAATGTTATGTCTAACTCAGACGTCTTAACTATGGCAAATATATCATCCACGTACTTAGCCAAAAACTTTGGTTTTTGTTTTAGCTTGCTTAAAGAACTGTCAAGTAACTCCTCCAAAACTATATCAGCTATGATGGGCGAGGCTGGGTTTCCCATTGGCATACCGTTCCGTTGTTGGTATATCTTATCCTCGTATACCAGGTAATTATTGTCTACCACGCAAAACCGTAAAAGGTCAAGAAAGGTTTGTCGTGTGATCTTTGTATGTTCCTTTATGTTTTCCCATTTTCTTTGTATAAGCTCTAGTGCGCGCTTTACGGGGATATTGGTGAAGAGGGAAACCACGTCAAAGGATACTAAAACTTCGTCGTTGTCAATATTAATGTTTCCAAGTTTGGATTTAAAGTGAAGAGAATCTTTAACGTTGTATTGAGAGTTGTTTGTCAAATGTTTAAGGATAGTGATGAGATACTGCGAAAGATTGTAGCACGGGACTTTGGTCGAAGAGCAAATAGGTCTTAACGGCATTTCTTCTTTATGAATTTTTGGAAGTCCATAGATTCTGGGTGCCACCGGGTTGTATGTCGTCATCCTCTGTTTCTCCGTTTCGTTAATTATACTTTTAGAATAAAGGTCTTTAACAAAATTGTTGTTCATTGTCTGTAGTTTGTTGGTAGGGTCATTTCTAATTGGCCAGTATGTGTTTCTATCCTCCATTAATAGTCTCATTTTTGATCTATAGTCGTTTTTGTACATAGCGACCGTCACATTTCCCTTGTCGGCTGGAACTATAACAAGTTCTTTATTCTTTTGAAGGAATTCTTTGGTTTCTTTTAAAATCGTTGTTAAGTATTTATTAAACCCATTCCACTGATGGTTTTTAAGGCTAGTGTCCAAAATGTGTGCGAATTTTTCCCGGGCCGCTTCACGTTCTTCATTGTCCACTACTGTCTGGATGCATTCTTCGCCGTCAGCAATTATTTTAAAGAGAGCATTGGAGTCATTCTTAATAGAACTTGGAAGTGCAAATTTTGGACCAAGTGATAAGACCAAGTGATACAAAGATCACACGACAAACCTTTCTTGACCTTTTACGGTTTTGCGTGGTAGACAATAATTACCTGGTATACGAGGATAAGATATACCAACAACGGAACGGTATGCCAATGGGAAACCCAGCCTCGCCCATCATAGCTGATATAGTTTTGGAGGAGTTACTTGACAGTTCTTTAAGCAAGCTAAAACAAAAACCAAAGTTTTTGGCTAAGTACGTGGATGATATATTTGCCATAGTTAAGACGTCTGAGTTAGACATAACATTGGAAACCTTGAATAGTCATCATAAAAATCTACAGTTTACGCTAGAAAAAGAGAAAAATGGGAAATTAACGTACCTTGATACACTTATTGTAAGAGAGGAAGGGCGTTTAAAAATGGATTGGTATCAAAAACCTACATCATCGGGGAGAATAATAAATTTCAACTCTCATCACCCAAAACCAACCATTTTCAACACGGCGAAAAATGTGGTCAACAGAGCCCTCAATATAAGTGATCATGAATATCATGCAAAAACCAAAACTATTATAAAAAACATTCTTATGGCAAACAGTTTCCCATCTAGCATAACAAACACCATAGTTAAAAATTATAAGCCAAGATGTAACAATGATGAAGAAGCCAAAAACACACCGGTACAATATAAATCATTTGTTTACGTAAAACATGTTGCTGACAGATTTAAACAATCAAGTTTTATTGACAAAGAAAAATTTAAAATAGCAATGAGTTCCACCAACAAACTAAGTCAGGTCTTCAGTAAACTTAAAACAAAAGTAGATACTATGGAAGACTCTAACCTTATATACAAAATAACATGCAACGGGAAAAAAGATGACAAATGTGAACAAGTATACGTGGGAACTACAAAACAAAAATTAAAAAACAGAATATCGGGACACAAATCAGATTTGAAATCAAATTCATCCCAAAAAACTGCGTTGGCAACTCATTGCATAAGTAATAATCATAAACCAAACTTTGATGACGTAAAAATAGTGCAACGAGAACAACACTATAACAAAAGAATGGTAATAGAGACGTTACATATTTTAAATACAAGCAGTACAATGAACAAAAAAACGGACCTAGACAATGTGAGTCCCCACTACAAGTACCTGATAGAGAGAACGAAAAAGAAAAGACGATCCAGATCCCCCTAGCACCCGCTAACTCCGAAGAGTACCTTGTTTATATTTTTTCATTTTTATAGTTTAGTCATCTTTTTTCTTATAAGTCATGTCAATAATGTAATAGCATAGTAGTGTATAAAAGTAAAGAGTAATGTTTGTTTTTGTTTTCGATTAATGTTTTAATTAAGTGCAATATATTATGTTAAAAGCAATATGCATGTTAAAAGCGATATAAATGTTTAAAAAGTGCAATATTCATGTATAATTTGTTTTGTTTTGTCTAACAGACATTTATATTTTTGTAAAGTTTAAGCATTGTGTCGCAATAACTATGTAAGTCTATTGACATATATATATTCATATTTTTATCACAACTTTAACTTTTTTGATTTATTTTAACTTTTTTATAAAAATTTTTTTTAAAAATTATTAATTTGTTATTTATTAACGTTCAATTTAAATTTATTAAGAAACGACTTTTTTCTCTTCTTTGTTGTTATAAACAGAAATAAATCTGATGATGTTCATAATCATGAACGAAACGTCATTTTAAACAACATTTTGTGTTTCATTTAAGTGGAACAAAACTGACCTACAGCCCATAAACCAACTTATAAGTATATTCATATACAGAGGTCAAAAAACATAAAATTAATATTGGCAGTGAAGAGTGAACAAAGTGATACCAAGTTAAACTGAAATTAATATTGGGTCGCCGGTTTGTAAATCATTTAAGTTCGACTATTAACTATTAAAAAAAAAAAGAAGAATAAAATAAAGAGAAAAGTTAAAAGTGATAAACTCATATTATCAAACAAAGTGATAAACTTATATTATCAAACAAAACATAAAATAAATCAAGATGCACAATACAACAGACGAAGGCAATCACGGTCAACAGGCCCAAGCTCCACCACAAGGTCCAGCACAACCACAAGGTCCTGCACCAGCTACTATAGGAGTAACGGAGTTGATGAAGGAATCCTCAAGGATAAGAGAATACTGGGGTACATCAGAGTACGCCCTGACTTCATTTATCAGGGAAGTGGAGATTTTCCTGCCATTTTTTGTGGGAACACCATTGGTGTTTTACATTCTTCAAAGGAATGTGTTAAACAAAATTCAAAGACCAGCATTACAAGCAATAAGGACGCTGGGAGCGAATCCAACGTGGGACAACATAAAAGCTGAATTGATCAGGAACTTTGGAGTTCGGGAAACTTACTACAACTTACACCACCAAGCCATCAGTACCAGAAACAATAATGTTAGTGAGTATTTCGAAAGACTAAGAGATATATTAGATAAATTTAATACTAAATACGAATTTGATATAGAAAAACCGAATGAATTCTCACCAGTAGCTAACGAAAACATCATAGTTAAAACTTTTATTAATGGACTCGATCCTAATCACGCTAGCATTGTAATAAGTAGACAAATAGATAATTTACGAGACGCATACTATACGCTCGAAGAAACGGGTATGATCCAGGCAGTTAGGCAGAAGTTTAATAGACAAATACCAGTAAAACATAAAAATTCGAAAACCCTTAATAATAATACAAGCAGAGCTCAGAATAGTTCACAGGATCAGTATAGACATCATAGATACAATAACGATCAATATTATCACCAAAATAGAAACAATTCGGGTCAGTATAGGAATAATTTTAACCAAAATAGAAACAATTCGGGTCAATATACAAACAATTTTAACCAAAATCGTAACAATTCGGGCCAATATAGAAACAATTTCAATAACAATAATAATTTAAATCAGAGGGCATTAGGCCAACACAATAATCATACACCAATGGAATGCGATCATGTTCAACAATCTGTTGAAGAAGTAAATTTTCACTCACAGCCTCCAATTCGGACTTACCGATAATAGAATTGAATATAGGAGAAATTAAAATAAAATGTTTAAAAGATACAGGTTCTACTACTACATTACTCGACAAGACCAAGTTACAAAATTACAAACGAATTCCTTTAAAAGAAAGAGTTATATTTAATACCCTTGACGGGAATACAAGAATAGACACCGAAATTATAACAGAGCTTCCAAATGAATTCAATAAAAAAGCTCAAATGTGTTGGAAACCTACATCCTTTAAAGACAAACATTTTTATGGTATATTAGGAGTGAACTTACTAAAACCTTTAGATGCAAAAATTAATTTAGAGGAAGAACACATAGAAATTCATGGGAATAAAATAAAATTTGTAATTGCATGTCCTCACAAGTATGAAGAAATACATATTTTAGAAAGCAATATAGAAGATGACCAAAACGTACCAAATTGTCTTCTTGGTAATCATTTAAATACAGAAGAAAGAAAAACCTTAGAGAACCTCCTCAAGAAAAATAGAGATTTGTTTTTTCGCGAAGGACAACAATTAAGTTGTGCACATGATATTCATCATGAAATTGTAACTACAACAGGTAGACCAATTTACGCAAAAATTTATCGGTACCCCCAAAACCAAGCAAGAGATCAATAAACAAATTAAAGAAATGCTTTCGCAAGGTATAATTCAAGAAAGTAATTCTCCATACAATAGTCCCCTTTGGATTGTACCTAAGAAGTTAGACAATTCCTTACAAAAGAAATGGAGAATTGTGGTCGATTATAGAAAGCTTAACGAAGCTACAATTGATGAAAAATTTCCAATTCCTAATATAGACACTATATTAGATAAATTGGGAAGGTCTCAATACTTTACGACCTTAGACCTAGCTAAAGGCTTTCACCAAGTTTTAGTTAGAGAAGAGGATAGAAAAAAAACAGCCTTTTCGACTCCTCTCGGGCATTATGAGTTCACAAGAATGCCTTTCGGGCTTAAAAATGCCCCGGCGACTTTTCAAAGATTGATTAACTCAGTTCTTAGAGAATGCATAAATCAAATATGCGTCGTCTACTTAGACGATATTCTAATATTTAGCTCATCTTTGAAAGAAGTTCTGGATAAACTACGGCAAAAAGTTCTGGATAAACTACGGCAACACAACCTTAAAATTCAAGTTGATAAGTGCAAGTTCTTTGCAAAAGAAACAGAATATTTGGGACACGTCTTAACGACGGAAGGGGTAAAACCAAATAAAAATAAAATTGAAAGCATTCAAAAGCTTCTGTTACCACAAAATACCAAACAAATAAAGTCATTTTTAGGCATAACTGGTTATTTTAGAAAATTTATTAAAGACTACGCGAAAATCGCGCAACCAATGACTAAGTATCTCAAAAAGGATACCAAAATTAATATGAATGATCCAAATTAAATAGCCGCTTTCGAGAAACTCAAAATAATCCTCACAGATGCACCGGTTTTGAAGAACCCAGACTTCAACAAAAAATTTCAACGCACAACCGACGCAAGTGATTTTGCTATCGGATCTGTTCTTACTCAGAAAGGACACCCAGTATGTTACGCAAGTCGTACATTAAACGATCATGAACGGATTTATTCCGTCACAGAAAAAGAACTGTTAACAATAGTTTGGTCTGTAAACTATTTTAGACCCTACATTTACGGTAGAGCTTTCGACTTACTTACAGATCATCAACCACTTAAATGGTTGCAAGCAAAGCATAAGGAAAAATATATAAATCAAAGACTTCAGAGATGGTTACTACAACTCGGAGAATATAACATTAGTGTAGATTATATAAAGGGGAAAGAAAACAAAGCCGCAGATTTTATGAGTCGAATTAATTGCGAAACAGGTGAAATAAATGTGATCGAGACACATACAACTAAGGAGGGAGAGAAAGCTCCAAATTTTAACTTTGAAATTGATAACATGAGTATAGATAACACGATTTATTCACAAGAAGAAGAACAAAATGATCATTTTCCTATATTGGATACAGTAGTAAACAGATTTTATACACAAGTAATGCTTAGAACAATAAAAGCAAAGAAATTGAAATACTCAATAATAAAAGAATCATATATATTAATTCTAAAAATCAAGCAGAAAGACTTATAGACATATTAAGAAGAATTATTAAAAGAAAAAGACGAATAGGTAGTTTTTCTGAACTATCAGAACACGAGTACAATTAAGTACAATTAAAGCTGATCGAGTTGTTTGACCACACAAAACAAATAAAATTTTATAAATGTATGTACCATGCACAAAATATAAAAATGAAGACGATACCTTTAAAAAGACAGCTAAAAAAAACAGATCATATAAATGAAACAGGTCATGCTGGCAGAAACGAAAATTATGCAGGTCTAAGAAAACTCATATGCTTCAAAAATCTTAAAGAATTGATTCAAAAATATATTAATAACTGCGATACGTATAATCGGGCTAAGTACGACAGAAAAACAATTAAGTCAAAATTCGAGCACACAGAAACTCCAACTAATAACAATCAAATAGTACACGCAGATAATAATTTCCAAAAACAACTTTATGACTTTTATAGATAACTTCTCAAAACATTGCCTTTTGTTTAGAAATTATAAAGCACTCAAGAAAACTTAAGCTAGAAAACATACATACAAACATACATCCTTCTAATACAAAAAGACCAATTAAATTTTCAGGCCAAATGGATCATACAAGTGTTACTACTTAATTTGATGACAACAGAGGCAATCTTGACTATAGAAAAAATTGAAACGAACAGCGAATTTGCGGAAATAAAACTTGGAAACGTTGAAATAGTAAAAACATATGATCTTGTTCTACATATTGTTAACCCAACAGAAATTTTGAAGGTAATTTCAGACCTAAAAGAAAATCTTTCCAATATTTAAGTAGGAACCGGAAAGAAATTTTAATTCACGAATTAGATTCACTTAAATACAAAATACACACTATTATTCCACACAACCATACAAGAGGTCTTATTAATATAGTAGGGACAGGTTTGAAATGGTTATACGGAACGATGGACGATGACGACAGGCGAAACATGGAAGAACATCTAAAAGTTACTGACGACAATAATCACAAACTTATAACTCAAAATAACAACCAAGTTTTCATTAATAATAGTTTTAACCAAATTTTTTTAACTTACAAAGAAACTATTGAAAAAGATAGATTCAAAATTTTATATCAATTGAATAACATAAAAAGTGAAACTGTAAAATTGAACAGAAAACATTTATACTTAGAATCATTAAAAAAAATAGGAATTATAAAAGACAATGTCAAACACATTCAAAATAATATTGCTTCTAGTAGAACAGGTATAATGGGAAGTAACATTTTAAGTAAAAAAGAAACAATAAAATAACTATGATATAAGTTTCGGAAAATTGAAAAATATAAAAATTGGTACACCCTTAAATAAAAATGAAAAATTTGTTTTTGTAATTAAAATACCTAATGAAATTATAGAGACTAACAAATATTTAGTCACCTCTTTAACAAATATGTACTTTGAAGAATTGATAATGAATGACGAAGAAATTATAAAACTAAATGAATTTGAAAAATCTAATTTATGTTTATATAATGGTATTTGCATGAAAACAAAGAATGAAAATTTTTGAAATAGAAAATTGTTTGCTTTTATTAAAGAATGTTCAAAATATAAATTTGTCAAGTTCTTGTGACGAAAGAATTATAAAATTAAACGGAAATTTTCTATTAAGCTTTAACAATTGTGAAATTAAATTCAAAAACAAAACATTTGTAAACAAGAAAGACATATTTGAAGAAAGGTTCATTATTCCTTACGAAATTAACCTTAATACGACAAAGGAAAAACTTAGTTTTAATGATATTATTATGAAATAAATTGAAAATAAAGAGCATATTAACGAACTCAAATTTAAATAAAAAAATCATGTTTTATTAAATGTATGTATCGGTATATTTGTATTAATTTCAATCATGGCTATAATAATTTATGTATACATTAAGTTTGAAAAGCTAAAGCAAACATTATATGTAACTCAGGAGAGTTTCAAACTAAAGGAGGGAGAGGTTACGTCCAGGTTAGCAACCTCAGACAAAACGGATGTCGTATTATTAACAAATACAAGTCTTCCATCGTCAGCAGCAACGTCAACACAAGCCACCAATTTCACAATCGATTGGTCGCAATAATAATTCCAAGAAGTACTACGAAATATGCTGACGATATGATTAATGTTAAACTGCCTGAGACAACCTTCATCAATAATTATTATTATAAGTTTAGTCTGAATTAGAACCCCGAATTGTAACGTTTAAACTTAAGACTCTCTTATTTTGTAAATTAAGTTTTTTTTTAATTAAACCTTTTTTATTTCTACTAAAAGCAAAAGGTAACTCGGTAGGAATCGGGTTATATGGACTCCACGCCACTGCTATATACATTGGATAGGTTTTTAGATATTTTATTTTTACTCTGTTCTTGGCTTTCTTTAGATCTATTATGTGAATTGTAATTTTATTTAAAATTCATTTACATAATTATCAACGTTATAAATGCTTTCTTTATTTTTTATGATTTCACAAGGTAGCACATATAGTTTTCCATATACTAATTCAATTGGTGGATAATTTGTAGTAGGTACTGTGTGGTGTAGTAATGAATGTGTAAGTTTAGTAAGGTAGTTCTTCCCAGTCATCTTTCCCGTCTGTAGTCATTAAGTAGTCGTTTAGAATTCTATGATTTTTGTCTACTGAGTCTAAAGTTTCAAGAGGTGTAGATGTAGTTTTTTCTATTTTAAATAGTTTACCGATGTTTACTAATAAATCGTTAGTGAATTCGGTGCAGGGTTACCAGATCTTTAACTCCCAAAAAGAGGACATTCAGAAAACTATATCTTTTTTTGGAAACAAAAAAAAAACAATATTTTCTAGCTTTGATTGATTTATATTTGAAGAAAAAAAAACCTCATTAATAAGAATTACTTCAAGTAAAATCGTATCGTCACTTCCATGTGGTGCCCGCTGGATAGCCGAAAGGTGAACTCACAACGAACCTTGGATCCATCGGATCCATGGGTTGTAGATACCTGAGTTACCTTCTCAGGAACTAGGAGCAGGAGAAAATACGCTCTGAATATCCAACCCCAACATGATCTATACACGTCTGCTCAGGCCTCACAAGCCGGTCAGAAAAGGAAAACATTGTGATGAAGCTAAAAATATTAGCCTCGGATGAACAAACCAAAAATGTTGACGACCCCCCCCCCCCGCAAACGAAAAACGGATAATGATTTACGCATATGCACGTGGAATGTGCGCACGCTAAAAGGGCCGCGCAAAGCTGAGCAGCTTGCAGAGACCCTCGCCAAGTTCCAAGCTGATATAACAGCCCTCCAGGAGATGCGATGGGATGGAGCGGGAATGAGCAAAAAAAGAGAGAACTGTAATTTCTACCATGGAAATTGCTACCTCGATGGGATATCTCGCTTGTTTGGGTGCGGATTCGCTGTCAGAGGAAGAATGAGGCAAAACGTCTTGAGCTTTCGTGAAGTCAGCGAGAGAGTGACAACGATCCGTATTAAGGCTAAGTTCCACCACCTAAGCCTCATAAGCGCCCATGCCCCTACAGAAGAGAAAGACGATGACACCAAAGAAAGGTTCTACGAGCTCCTCCCTCCTGGGAGATTTTAACGCCAAAATTAGGAGAGAGAAAATCTTTGGTGCAACGATCGGAAAACAGAGCCTGCACGACACCACCTCCAATAACGGACTCAGGCTCATAGATTTTGCAGCGGGAAAAAACATGGTAGTGAGCAGCACAAGATTCCCATGTCCCGACATCCACAAGGGCACATGGCTATCTCCAGATGGTCGAACTTGCAACCGAATCGACCATATTGCGATTGACGGAAGACACTCCTCTAGCATTCTGAATGTCCGTACATTCCGAGCAGCCAACATCGACTCGGACCAGGTAGTGGTCCGAAAGAAAGTAGTGGTCCGAAAGTCCAAATTTAGAGTACGGATATCCATGGAGGCTCTTAGGCGCGAGGAAATTTAATGTTGGACGCCTTCAATCGGAAGAGACCTCCGCTGCCTATGCCGACCACATCAACAAGCCATAAATAGTACTGCATCAGAGGTATTGGGTTTCTCACAGCCTCCCCCCAGAAACCCATGGTTCGACTCCGAATGTGCTCAGGCAAACAAAGCAAAAACGGAGGAATACAAGTCATGGCTCCAGAGAGATACTAGAGCGTCTAGAAATCTCTACGTAGAGCTAAGGAAGGACGAAAAACGCCAACTTAGGAGAAAGAAAAAAGAACACCAACAACGTGAAGTCGAGGAGATGCTGAGATGTTTTTGCAGGAAAGAGGTGAGAAACTTCTATAGAAGAGTGAAGCAATCAACATCAGGTTTCACAAGTCACCCCGGCCCCTGCAAAGATGAGGATGGAAACATCATAGTAGAAATACAGGCGATGTTAGCCATTTGGAGAGACTACTTTAACCAGTTGTTAAATGGCGATGACAGAAAAGATCCCGCCCAGAACCAAATTGTACTTGTTAATCTGGATGACAACCATGAGATAGATCCGCCTGGCCAAAATGAAATCAAAGTAGCCATAGACAGACTAAAAAGGAGAAAAACAGCTGGATCCGATGGTCTACAAGCGGAACTTTTTTAATTCGCTGGAGATGACCTGGTCAGGAGCATACACCAACTCATCTGCAAAGTATGATCGGAGGAAAGTATGCCCGATGAGTGGAATCTCAGTACCATCAGCCCGATCCACAAAAAAGGAGACCGCCTACATTGCGCCAACTATAGAGGCATAAGCCTTTTAAACATCGCTTATAACATACTGTCCAACGTTTTGTGTGAACGTCTGAAGCCGTTTGCTGATGATCTAATAGGTCCCTACCAATGCGGTTTCAGACCTTGAAAATCTACGACTGACCAAATCTTCACTCTATGCCAGATCCTGGAGAAAACCCAAGAATTTAACATCGATACTCACCACCTGTTCGTCGATTTTAAGGCAGCCTACGAAAGCGTTGACAGAACTGAACTTTATCGTGCCATGTTCAACTTTAGAACTCCTGCCAAACTGATACGACTAATCAGGATGACGTTAGAAAATGCTCGCTGCTCCGTCAAAATTGGTAGGGACTCTACTGAAACCTTTGACACCACCAGCACCATCTTTAATAAATCGACACAACTACTTGGGTTTGCAGACGACATTGACGTGATAGGACGAACAAAAAGAGTCAGCAGCAAACAGAATGGGACTAAAAATAAACGAGGATAAGACGAAGTATATGCTCTCATCAACGAAAGTCCAATCCCACCAGCGACTTGGGCAAAATGTAACCATTGATAGGTATAACTTCGATTTAGTTAGTGAATTTGTCTACCTGGGCACTAATGTAAACTCAGGCAATAACATCAGCGCTGAAATCAAACGTAGAATAACTCTTGCTAATCGCTGTTTTTTTGGCCTGAATAAGCAATTGAGGAATAAAGCCCTATCGAGAAAAACCAAGGAGACACTATACAGAACACTCATCATCCCGGTCCTGCTGTATGGTGCAGAAGCATGGACCCTCTCCCAATCGGATGAAAAGTCACTTGGAGTTTTCGAGAGAAAAGTCCTGCGTACGACAAACAGAGAAAGCAACGTTTGGCGAAGAAGATACAACGACGAACTATACGGGCTGTACAGCGATATAAGCCTAGCCAGAAAGATTCGTCAACAACGACTAAGATGGCTTGGCCATGTAGAGCGAATGGACATCAACGCTACAGCACGTAAAGTCTTCAACGCCAAACCAGAGGGAGTCAGAAGCCAAGGTAGACCTCATCTTCGATGGAGCGACCAGGTAGAGGGAGATCTCCGACTACTTGGAGTGCAAAATTGGAGACGGCAGGCTAGGGATCGAGCCGGCTGGAGGGGCATATTAAAGGAGGCCTAGGAGGACAACACTCTAGTTGAGCCAGCATAAGTAAGTAAGTACTTCAAATTTTAATAAATTAAAGAAAAGCAACTAAAAATTATACCACAAAAAAAATCCAAATTAAGTAGATAGAGGTGTATAGGTAGGTACACATTGTTATTCTTCACAACATGTATTATATTTTTCATTTGAGGAAATTTTTCTTTAAAGTGTAGGTTTTTCTAACAAATACTCAGTAAACTGGGAGCACGACATTTTTTTTTAAATTATGTTTGTATAGAACTATTGCTTTGACTGCTTATACACTACACAATAGATTTCTTTCATCGGGCCATTGCGAGGGGTTTGTTACTAGCCAGGTTAGTGGTTCAATGATTTCAAGCAGTATTTAAATTGATTTCAATATTTTGTGATTGCATTGATTTCAAATAAATTCACTGATTTCAAATGATTGCAAATTAATTCAATTGATTTCATAGTGATTTCAATTCGTGATTTTATTATGGCATTTTCGATTTCATGATTGCAAAAAAACTTAAAGTGATTTCAGATATCAAAAATCATTTGAAATCGATAACCAAAATTTTTTTTTAACATCATCACTTGAAATAGTGGTTGCATCTGATTTCAACGTGATTTCAAATGATTGCAATTATAAGTGGTCAGGTGATTTCATCCTTGACAAACCCCTCGGGTACATTGACTTGATATTAATGAAAAAACTCTTTCGACGTTAGCATTATGAGCAGGTATAGCAAAAACAAACTGAGCTATTATCAAAAGTTCACTGTAAACTTCAGTATTAGAATAGCCTTTAAAATATTTTTGCCATCTTTGGTGAACTTGTAGTTCTTGAAAATCTTTATTAAGCAAATTTTTCTCAACAAATAGTTTCAAATTGCAAAACTGATCGAAAAGCTTAACTTCGTTATATTTAATATCTACTGTTCTTAAATAAACTAAGCAGTCCTATAAATCGTTCTAAGATGAATTAGTTCTTAAATCCATTCATTTGAAACAGTGAAATTCTTTTAGAGATATCGACCATTTTTCTAAATAATCTAAGCACCTTTTATAAACATGTAATAAGTTATTTGTCATTATTATAACATTAGATAGAGATATGAACTGTCAAAAGAAAAAAAACCTCAATCGTTCAGTCGTTCAGATTATTTTCAATGCAGGTACGCTCATGGTTGCAGCTATGACAACGATGGCTGTGTTCAGCAAACCAATCGTAATAAAAACAAAAATAATTAATAACTTCAAAATATTCATCCCTTTGGTGCAAAATTAAAATGCAAAATTTTTCAAAAAGAAAGAGGACGGATTTTTTTAGATCAAAAAGAGGACATGTCCTCTGAAAAGAGGACGTCTGGTAAGCCTAATTCGGTGCCTTGTCTGTTTTTAACTTCCTAAAGCAACCATATTTCAAAATGAATTATTCTACAATAGTTTATGCTACTGAAATAATATCTTTTGTGACTAATTAAAATGCTTCAATGAACTTTGTTAGCTCACATTGGATGGTGAGAATATACCTGTATCCATTAGATAGCCTAAGTGGTGCTACTGTATCTATTGTTATTACTTCAAATGATGTATTTGGTAGATTTAATTCACAATTAATTTGCACATGCTTTAGCCGGGTTAGTGGTCAGATTGATTATTTGAGAGTTTTTCACCATATTGACCGCAAAAATCGAAATAAAAAAACAAAAACTTTAAAACAGGAACAAAAAATAAAAAACGCAGCCCACATATAATATGTTCCAGATAATGAAAATCCACAAACAATTACATCATTCGAAGACAACTGTTGCTGCTTGAATAAGCATGCATTTATAATAATACCTATTAATACAAAATTGCACTATCATAATTTCATTTTTTCCTTTTTGCCAATCAACCATATATTACCCTATATACAAAGCTAATTTAGATTACCTACCGAATAACAAAAACACAGTAGCATCATGCCATCGAAATAGCACCGTTTTTATTTTTGCAACTAATTCGCATCATCACCAAGCAACAGCATTAAATATAGGAGCAACCAACACAGCAGGTACAAAGGCCACACCCTTCAAGAATATTTTTGTCAACATCATCGATGTCGATCCCAAATAGCGGCACTTGCGACCGACAACGACGACGATGAGCTATCTGCACTAGCATCATTGCCTTGAGTTTCATCATCATATCGGCCGCTCCAAAGTAGCGGTAGTTGCGACCGGCGACGACGACAAGCTGTCTAGTGCATTTGCACTATCGCCCTTTGAACATTCTTCATGGTCATCTGATGTCGTTCCCGAATAGCGGTGGTTATTTCTCCACTTCAACGAAAGCAACAAAAATTCAACTATAAGATGTTATTATATAAAGCCTATATTTTAAGAAAGAAAACACAGTCCACTATTAGCAGTCACCTTGATGACACAATAAAAATTATCAAAAGTATTCGTTGCATTTTTTATTTCAATCGGAAATCATTATCGTTTGTTTTTGCTCTCTCGCACTTAAATATCGCAAATAAATATTCGGCTAAAAAGCTAGCCGCATCATAGAGGTCCTTCGAGCCGGATGTTTTATCAGTTTTTTGCAATTGAATCGCGCTTAAGCAATTAATCACAGTATTTAATCGCATTTTAAAATAAAACAAATTGTTAAAATTATGTCAACAGACAAGAAAATAGAAGAGTGGGATGCAGAATTGAGAGCGCTAAGATCTCAACGTGCCGCCATTCTTGGCCAACAAACTAAGGCAAAAAACTATTTGGCTACCAATTTAACAACTCTTAATCGTTTTCAGGTGGAAACAAAACTTCAAATGCTTGAGGCGCAGAACATTAATTTTGAGAACGTTCAATCTCAAATAGAACGCCTTGATGAAGATGAAGTATCCAGCGGTAAGAGAGATGCTTTTGAGGAAACATACTTTGTTTTACGATCAGACATGCTCCAGCACTTGGAAACCTTCATGGCTTCAACATCGGCAAATTGCAATCTCGCACCCAACGTCACAACAACACACACTCCTCGTTTCAATTTGCAAAAAATCTCGCTTCCATCATTTTCGGGTTCATACACCAAATGGATGAATTTTTCGGACATGTTTAATTCATTAGTCCACAACAACAAGGAACTCACTAACATCGAAAAGTTCCAGTATTTTCGGTCCTGTATACATGGAGATGCTGCCAGAGTTATCGAGTCGCTGGAATGCACCAGCCAAAACTATGCCACAGCCATGGATCTACTTAAGGCAAGATTCGACAACAAAGGGTATCTATTTCAAGCTCATATACAGGAAATATTTCAGCTTCAGGCTGTATCAAAACCAACGGTTGAAACCATTCGTTCCATGATAGACACCATCAACGTCAATCTTCGTGCACTTAATTCAATTGGAACAACTGACCAGATCGCTGACGGTTTCTTACTTCACCTGATTTTATCAAAGTTCGACAATGAATCACAGGCTAAGTGGGAAGACGAAGTTGCTGCCAAACAAGATCAAAAAACGCTGTCAAAACTCACCCAAAATTTGGACTCTACAACTCTTACTAACAATGAAGATTTTGATTTTCCAACCTGGAGGGATCTTTGCTTGTTCATGGAACGGCGTTGCAAAACGTTGAAGATTATCGAAGCCAAATCTCATCGCACTTCCATTTCAGGACATCAGCACCAATCGCACCAATCGCACCAATCGCACCAATCGCACCAATCGCACCGCCATTCACAACAACCTAAACCACATCCAATTATGAATTCAAGAAGTCAACAAATGTACAACAATTCATCCTTGCTCACGACAAATGCAGCTTCATCAACAACTTGTGTCTTTTGCGGACAACCATCGCACAACCCATTCAGCTGCACAAAGTTCACAAATATATTACCAATGGATCGGTTCAAACTCACTAAGGAGCTTAAACTATGCTTAAATTGCCTCCGAGGAGGTCACACAGTTCAAAAATGCACCTCGTTCAACAAATGTCAAAAATGTGGCGACAATCATCATACACTCTTGCATCGAGATTGGAAGACACTTGATGCTCCTTCAACACCAGCTCCACCTAATAAGGAGGTACCCAGTCAAAGCGCATCTGCACAATCGTCAGGTAATTTTTCGCACCCATCACCATCAAACAGTACCTCTTTACAGGCAAGCCACTCTGAAACTATTTGTTAAGATAATGGCTATGTTCTGCTCGCAACGGCACTCCTAAACCTCTCCACTAAAGGTGGTGTATCAATCGTCGGCCGAGCTCTCTTAGATTCCTGCTCTCAACTCAATTTCATCACGGAACACATTGCACAACATCTCAAACTAAAGCGCAGTCGGACTTATGTAGACGTCAATGGAATTGGACAATCTAGCACCATCGCCTTTCATAGATCACAAATTTGCGTAGCATCATTGCATAGTGCATACAAGGTATATTTAGATGTCATTATTCTTCCAGAAATCACTTCACCTCAACCGAATCAACATATAAACACCACGAATTGGAATATTCCTTCCAATATAAATTTGTCAGATCCTAAATTTCATCGTCCTGGCAGAGTCGACTGTCTTCTTGGAGCTGGAATTTATTTAGAGCTTCTTCATGTTGGACAGATTAGCCTCGGCAAAAATCTCCCTAGTCTACAAAAAACTCACTTCGGTTGGATTGTAGGTGGCACAATCAACAACACCCAAGGAGAGGAGGCTACAAAATCATCATCAATCACACCAGATACATCGAAATCACGTAGCATCAACTGCACTTGCTTCACTACAATCACCGAAACATCTATAGAAGAACTCCTAAAACAATTTTGGACCATTGAAGATAGCCAAGCACCTGTGAAGCAACTTTCCATCGAAGAAGAAGAATGTGAAACATTTTTCAAAACAACAACAGCACGCTGCCCATTGACACACAAATTCATCGTCAGTTTACCATTTCGAGAAGATCGCACATCGCTTGGGAGTTCATACAGCATAGCAAAAAAAAGACTATTATCAATTGAACGCAAAATCTATCGTTCTCCATCGTTACAAAAGGATTATTGTCAGTTCGTTGATGATTACGCAAGATTAGACCACATGACCAAATTGGATCCAGCAAAGGCAATTCATGATAATGTGAACTACATTCCTCACCATCATGTCTTGAAGCCGGACAGTTCAACAACCAAACTACGCGTGGTATTCGACGCGTCTTGCAAAACATCATCAGGTAAATCATTAAATTATATACTGAAGGTTGGTCCTACACTCCAGGATGACATTTTTACAATCCTCGCTCGTTTTCGCACCCATCGCTTTGTATTAATGGCAGATATCACTCAAATGTACCGGCAAATACTGGTAAACCCCAAGGATACTGGTACCCAATGCATTCTCTGGCGCAACCCCGAAACAAAAGCAATCGTAAGCTACATGCTGAAGACTGTTACTTATGGTACTAGTTGTGCCCCATATTTAGCAGTAAGATGCCTTCGCCAATTAGCTGAAGAAAGTGCACATCAGTATCCCATTGGCTCTACTACTACGTTGCGTGATTTTTACGTTGACAATTTAATGTCTGGTGTCAACAATCACACTGATGTTATCAGGATCAAAAAAGAGACGACTGACTTACTTTTAGGTGGAGGATTCCATCTTCGCAAATGGGCATCAAACGATCCAGCCATAATTGCAGACATACCTGAGGAAGACAAGGAATCATTCGTAATTGTTGGTGACAGTGAAATCATCAAAGCTCTTGGAATGGGATGGAATCCCAATGAAGACACCTTTCGATTTAACTACATTGAATCACAGAATAACAAGTCAAACAAACGTGTCATTTTATCGCAAATTTCGCAGTTCTACGATCCACTTGGCCTAATGAATCCTATAATAGTGAAAGCAAAAATCTTCATGCAAACGCTTTGGAAACTCAAACTTCATTGGGATGAAAGCATCCCAGAAGAACTTCACACACAATGGTTGGACTATCGGAATCATCTCAATTATTTAAGCCAAATAAAAATCCCGCGGTATGTACCCATTTTCAATTCTAATATACAAATTCATGGTTTTTCAGATGCTAGTACTAAAGCCTATGGAGCATGCATTTACATCAGAACAACAACTGAAGATGGAGAAGTTTCGTCAAATTTGATGTGTGCGAAATCCAGAGTAGCACCAATTGCAGAAAAAACCATTCCTAGGTTAGAGTTATGCGCTGCGGTACTACTAGTTGAACTTTTAAACAGAATCGCTGGCTTATTCAAAGACCAAAACGTACAAACCTTTTGCTGGACGGATTCAATGATCGTCTTGGCTTGGCTAGTATCTGAACCATATCGTTGGACAACATTTGTAAGCAACCGAGTTGAAAAAATCCAAAACAATCCGAACTTCACTTGGAACCATGTACCAACCAAGGACAATCCTGCAGATTTAGTTTCACGTGGTGTATTTCCTAACGAACTCATAAGCAACAACTTCTGGTTTAAGGGTCCCCAATTCCTCTTGCGTGCTGAAACGGATTGGCCTAAAATTCACAACATAGACGAAAACGAGATTATTCCCGAACAACGCAAACAAAAAATCGTTCTTTTCGCCCACAAACACATTGACCTTATTCTAGGGTGCAAATACCATAATCGTTTTGCAAAATTAATCCGCATATTTTGTTACATTCGCAGATTCCTCAACAATCGCATTTCTAAAAGGAAGCCACAGATAGTTGGTCCATTAACAACAGAGGAATTCGATGAAACTTTGTTGTGCCTATTGTCCACTTCCAAAATCGCACCCTTTCATCATCACCCTTATTCGCTTTCATCACCACGATAACAGACATGCTGGTCCACAAACTCTGCACAACATTCTGCGACAGCGTTTCTGGATATTGAATGCAAAAGCAACAATTCGACGCGTAGTTCATAACTGCATAATGTGTTTTCGCACTAAACCACGACTTTGTCACCAAATAATGGGAAATTTACCTGCTGACAGAGTCACATCATCTCGAGCATTCAATATCACAGGGCTGGATTACTGTGGCCCATTATACGTGTCACACCGCATTAGAGGACGAGCACCTTACAAAACTTACCTGGCAATATTTGTTTGCTTCACCACCAAGGCCGTACACTTGGAATTAGTGTCGGACCTATCAACATCAGCATTTATGTTGGCGCTTAAACGATTCATAGCTCGCAGGGGTAAGTGTTCTAAAATATATTCGGACAATGCAACTAATTTTACAGGAGCAAAACGCGAGCTTAAAGAACTTCATGCATTGGTGATGTCAGAGCAGCACAATGAAATCATTCGAAATGAATGTCTTCAGGACGGAATTGAATGGAGCTTTATTCCACCTCAGTCGCCTCATTTCGGAGGCCTATGGGAGGCAGCAGTTAAAGTCGCCAAGTACCATCTTCGAAGAGTTCTTGGTCTAGCAGTGCTATCGTTCGATGAGATGGCAACAGTTTGCTGCCAAATAGAGGCTGTCATGAACAGCAGACCTCTCACACCAATGTCCAGCAATCCTAACGATTTGACAGCTCTAACACCAGGGCATTTTTTAGTCGGGACACCACTTACCACTATTGCAGAGCCTCTTATTAAAACGACTGACATGGGAATCCTCAAACGATACCAACACTTGCAATGGATTCAGCAACACTTCTGGAGAAGATGGACACATGACTACCTTCAACAACTTCAAATTCGCAAGCAATGGAAATCATCGCAACCAAACATAAACATCAACGACCTTGTGCTTTTAAAGGAAGACAATACACCTCCGTTGAAATGGCCAATGGGACGTATCACGGAAATCTACAAAGGAGATGATGGTAACATACGTGTGGCTACTGTGAGAACAGCAACCGGAACATATAAAAGGACTATAGCCAAATTATGTCCATTGCCACTCGATTCGGAATAAAATTTGCTTAACCTACCTATGCACCTATCAACGAAGGAAACACTTTGAAAGCTGGAGCTTTCAAGGCGGGGAGTATGTTGCTGCTTGAATAAGCAAGCATTTATAATAATACCTATTAATACAAAATTGCACTATCATAATTTCATTTTTTCCTTTTTGCCAATCAACCATATATTACCCTATATACAAAGCTAATTTAGATTACCTACCGAATAACAAAAACACAGTAGCATCATGCCATCGAAATAGCACCGTTTTTATTTTTGCAACTAATTCGCATCATCACCAAGCAACAGCATTAAATATAGCAGCAACCAACACAGCAGGTACAAAGGCCACACCCTTCAAGAATATTTTTGTCAACATCATCGATGTCGATCCCAAATAGCGGCACTTGCGACCGACAACGACGACGATGAGCTATCTGCACTAGCATCATTGCCTTGAGTTTCATCATCATATCGGCCGCTCCAAAGTAGCGGTAGTTGCGACCGGCGACGACGACAAGCTGTCTAGTGCATTTGCACTATCGCCCTTTGAACATTCTTCATGGTCATCTGATGTCGTTCCCGAATAGCGGTGGTTATTTCTCCACTTCAACGAAAGCAACAAAAATTCAACTATAAGATGTTATTATATAAAGCCTATATTTTAAGAAAGAAAACACAGTCCACTATTAGCAGTCACCTTGATGACACAATAAAAATTATCAAAAGTATTCGTTGCATTTTTTATTTCAATCGGAAATCATTATCGTTTGTTTTTGCTCTCTCGCACTTAAATATCGCAAATAAATATTCGGCTAAAAAGCTAGCCGCATCAACAACTTTAAGCTTATTAAAAAAGTAAACAAACCCTATTAACTAGACGCATATGAGTCAATACACATTCATTTAAGCAACAACTTAATGAATTTGGAACCTGGTCCAATAGACTCTCATTTATTCAGTGCACTTAAGAAGAAGAAATAATAAAAACTGTTCTTATCACTCTCTTCTGTTTACATTGTTTTGAACCGAAATGCATTTGTATTAAATAAAAAGATTTTTTAAGATTTTAAAATTTAAACAAACGTTTTTTATTTTTTGTTCCTGTTTGAAAGTTTTTGTCTTTTTATTTCGATTTTTGCGGACAATAAGGTGACCACAAACTCGGCTAAAGGATTTGCAAATTAATTGTGAATTAAATCTAAATTATGTTTACCAAACAAGAAATTAGCCATTACTCGCGTCTCTTAATCGAGAGAAAGAGAACACAAGCAAACATTTTATTTTTAAAACAATGTAAAGAAAGCAAAATATTCCCGAGTTTTATGAACATTAAATGTAATTTACATAGTTCAAGAACAAATCGAGCGATCAAAGAAGCAAAGTGCCTGTGGTTAAAACATGAAATAGATTTTCATTATCATTGTCTGGATGAAGTGCAACTTAGTATTTATGAGTTACATTTGAAGATGACCAAAGAGTTGGATTTTGTGCAATTTGATCATTTCAATCATCTCTGCTTTGCATTCTTCAAACGAAGTGATGTTGTTTTTGAAGAAAAAAGGAAAAAAACTAAATATAAAATATGAAAAACTGATTTTAGTAAATACCGCTAATATGAGAAAAAAACTGTCGGTAAAACCAGTTGAGGACTTAGTCATTAATCTCTCAAGTGAAATATTTGATCAAGATGAATTGCAACTGTTAAACAGAGGTCTTAATTACTCTGTCAAACCACGTCAAATTTCTATTTAGGACACCGTAGCTGACATCGAATCTTCGATACAATACAAACAGTTTGAGATAAAAAAGTCTGCCTCTAACAAGAAACGCACTTAAACAACAACCTCACTTAAACCTGTTATATTCAACATAAATATAAATGCTGGCAACTCTTATGTATAACAATTACTGTCAATGAAATTAATATTCTTCTTAATAAATGCAAAACAGGGATCGCTCTCTCTGTCCGGCATCCTAAAGGTTAACATCACATTATAAATTAAGCCTAGATAATTAAGATTAAAACTAATTTAATATTGAACTAATAAAGAACCTAAAATATAAAACAATTGGCGACAAGGAAAATAAGGACAATACTGGAGTAAAAACGCGTAAGAAAAATAAAAGTAAAAATAACCTAGGATTGCGAAGATAAATTGAGATTAGTTTCACACCGTGAAAAATCTGATGACCTCAAATTCATCACCATTAGAAATAATAAAGGAGGAAGAGGACCCATCTGATTCCGAGGCGAAGAGTGAAAAATTTCAATCAAAAAAAGAAATCACACCTAAGACAAATATGTCATTTCTTGGAAACATTAATGAGTTTGTTCCTGGTGAGGATTTTGTGGCATATATTATTAACCCAACAGAAATTTTGAAGGTAATTTCAGACCTAGAAGAAAATCATTCTAATATTCAAGTAGGAAACGGAAAAGAAATTTTAATTCACGAATTAGATTCACAATACAAAATACACACTATTATTCCACACAGCCATACAAGAGGTCTTATTAATATAGTAGCGACAGGTTTGAAATGGTTATACGGAACGATGGACGATGACGACAGACGAAACATTGAAGAACATCTAAAAGTTACTGACGACAATAATCACAAACTTATAACTCAAAATAACAAACAAGTTTTCATTAATAATAGTTTTAACCAAACCTTTTTAACTTTAAAAGAAACTATTGAAAAAGATAGATTCAAAATTTTATATCAATTCAATAATATAAAAAGCGAAACTGTAAAACTGAATAGCAAACTTTTATACTTAGAATCATTAATAAAAATTGGAATTATAAAAGACAATATCGAACACATTCAAAATAATATTGCTTCTAGTAGAACAGGTATAATGGGAAGTAACATTTTAAGTAAAGAAGAAATAATAAAATATGATATAAGTTTCGAAAAATTGAAAAATATAAAAATTGGTACAGCCTTATATAAAAATGAAAAAATTGTTTTTTTAATTAAAGTTCCTAATGAAATTATAGAGACTAACAAATGTTTAGTCACCTCTTTAACAAATATGTACTTTGAAGAATTGATAATGAATGACGAAGAAATTATAAAACAAATATGAAAAAAATGTTGGCTTTAAAAATTTGAAAAAATCTAATTTATGTTTATATAATGGCATTTGCATGAAAACAAAGAATTCCCAAATGAAAACTTTTGAAATAGAAAATGGATTGATTTTATTAAAGAATGTTCAAAATATAAATTTGTCAAGTTCTTGTGACGAAAGAATTATAAAATTAAACGGAAATTTTCTATTAAACTTTAACAATTGTGAAATCAAATTCAAAAACAAAACATTTGTAAACAAGAAAGATATATTTGAAGAATGGTTCATTATTCCTTACGAAATTAACCTTAATATGACAAAGGAAAAACTTAGTTTTAATGATATCATTATGAAACAAATTGAAAATATAGAGCATATTAACGAACTCAAATTTAAACAAAAAAATCATGTTTTATTAAATGTATGTATCGGTATATTTGTATTAATTTCAATCATGGCTATAATAATTTATGTATACATTAAGTTTAAAAAATTTTGCAATCGATTGGTCCAGGAACTACGAAATACGCTGACGACATGATTAGTGTTAAGCTGCCTGAGACGGCCTCCAACAATAATTAATATTATAAATTTAGTCTAAAATATAACCGCGAAATGTAACGTTCTGTCTTAAGATTCAATTATATTATGAATAAAGTTTTTTCTTAACTTCAATATCTTTATTTCTACTTAAGTCGCGTGGGTTACGTTCAGGTTAGCAACCCCAGACGGAACGGATGTCATATTATTGACAAATGCGAGTATTCCATCGTCAGCAACACGAGCCACCAATTTTGCAATCGATTGGTCGCAATAACAATTCCAGGAACTACGAAACACGCTGACGACATGATTAGTGTTCAGCTGCCTGAGACGGCCTCCAACAATAATTAATATTATAAATTTAGTCTAAAATATAACCGCGAAATGTAACGTTCTATCTTAAGATTCAATTATATTATGAATAAAGTTTTTTTTTTACTTCAATATCTTTATTTCTACTTAAGTCGTGCGATTTTGGGATTTTCCCTTGGGGATTTTTTCCTGTGGGAGATTTTTTCCTGGGAATTAAGATTTTGCTCTATTTCTGCTTGGTGTTTTTCTTTTTGGGATTATATCTTCAGAGCAAACATCACCAACCACCACCTTTACCTACTTTGGGGTGAACCCCTAAAAAGTCCGCCTTAAAAGTCAGCCCACAATAGCTGTGACCCAAGCAACGCACGAACGCAAAAAAGAAGCTGCCCACCAGGGGATCAATTCCCGATCTGAGAAACTGTAGTGATAAAAAATTTATCATTTCACTTTTCACAGCGACTTTTCATTTAATCACATCATGAGCTCGCATAATGCGATTCTCGAACCTATTACAACAAACATCTTTCAATAAAAAGTACTAAATGATACACCCAGAGAAAAAGCAACGTTCAATCAGAGAAAATTAGCTTTGAATACGAATGTTTCAAAATCAAAGTTTGAAAAAAAAATTGAGAACAAAGCAAAATTAAATCAAATTTACTCGAGTTATGGTAAAATTATAAAAATCAAATACAATCTATTAAATTTTGATTTGCCTTTTTGTCTCTCAGTATAAGGTCTGTCAGCGCGCAAAACGATTTGACTGTGAAAAGATATTTATGATTAGTTTTTGAAGTTTGTTTTCATTTGTTCGGAATTTTGAATCGAATTTAACGCTAAGGCGTGATAAAATTTATCATTTCACATTTTCACAGATCGCGAATCAACAACCAGATCCACCGAGCCACACTGACCATCCAGCGCAGATCGCTCTAAATTTATCTTCAAATATAATGTACAAACCATTTTGTATATTAAGGGATTATGTTGGACGATATTGAAAACGTTTGTTGTTTGATGAGTTACCTGGAATTGGAAGAAAAAAATTGCATTTAATTTTAGGGTTTTTGTTAATATTTAGATTTTATTTAGGTAAGCAGAAGGCAAAACAATATATGACATAACGATAAAGGAAAAGACCTATTTGTTTTTGAACTAGAATACAAAATATGTGATAAATTAAAAGAAAAGAAAAAAAATAATTAAGAAAGGGATGGCAAAATAATTTTATATATCTAGCCTTGAAAACAATAAAAATACGAACATATTTGTTATTTAAATTCAAAACTAATTTCTTAACTTATTTTTATTTGAAAGTATGTACATTATAAATAAAATGAACGCCCGATTCGCTCTTCCCATCAGAATTATAAACATTCAAATTACCATCCGCCGGACGTCCATATTATACCACATCTCTTTTCCTGTTAACATAAAAAGAATCTATATTCTGGTAATAACAATCGAAAACATAGCTCAGTGAGTGACGTAGCGTATTACCTACCTACATGTAAACACACCTACCAAATAAGTACAATTTAGACTCGTATAAAGAAGACAAGGAAATATTACCGAAAGGTAGGTAGGTAGGTAAAATGGCGGTTCTGTGAAAAATTTGTTCCACAAGAACCCAATTAGCGCTAAAATGATGCGCCGTTTTGATACCATAACTCGTTTGACCTAATTCTTTATTGATATAGGGGTGGTGTTTATTATGAACTCTGAAAAGGTGAGAGGACTCGGTTTTTGGTCTGTGCCCGCAGTTTCAATGAAATAACATAGCTCACTCTGTGTGCTGGGTGGTTCTCTTGCGGTTGAGAGCCGGCCAAATAACATTGCACTAGAACTATATAGGGCTGGGCTCGTTCAAAGGCGGTTCATACCTACCAGGTATAACTCCCTGCGTTGATGCTTTCGCTAATAATAGAGTAAGTGTTTGTCCGAAAAGCTATCTACGATATTGTTGATTGGTATGTGAATGCTAAACTCATGGTTTTATAACCTAAAGCTGACAAAGATCTACCGGGAATCAGTTTGATGCGATAGTCCATAGCTTTATCGTCCAGGACCTATGATCTGCTAATTTCGATAGATCATATTATGTCAGTCAAATAAGGAAGAGTTAAAAGGTTGGTGGAGATATTGCTTGGTTGCAAACCAAAATATTGAATACTGAGTTTTTAATGCTTCTTTCAAGTTTTTGAACATAGGCAATTTGAAGCTTTCGAAAAAATTCACAGGCATTTCTTCAAACGCTTGTTCAGATTGCCAAATTCGACTCCAAATTATGCTATTCATGTAGAGTCAGGTGTAACACCTATATATATACACAATTTTAAAGCGAATTCGGAGAACATAGCGAAAGTTATGAAAAGAAATATTAACTCTCTTCACAAGTGCACCCTAACAAAACTTCTCCGAACTAATGCTTCCCCACTTAAAGAGTGCAATCAGCTTGCTCTGTCGCATGATTATGTTCTATCCCTGCTGGAGTCAAACTTTGATGAGTGGAAGGATATGTTCGCTGATGTAATCTCAAAAGTTGACGATCAAATTTGTACTCAACATCTATCCAGAGTAAACTCGTCTATCTCCAGAAATATATACAAACATTTGAACCACCAACTCCTATCTAAGATGAACAATTTTAGCAAAGAATATTCGCCCGAAGTTATAAGTGCTATCTTTAAAGCACGAGTAGAAATTAAAAATCTTAACTTTATGCCACACCGAGATGATTAACCACAAATTTGTAACTTGTGTAACAGAAGAGATAACGGATATATCTATCACTTTGTAGCAGTCTGTCCAATACTACAGGAAATTCGTCGGCTGTATTTCCAAGAAAGTTTTTTTTTTATAACAAACTTACGCTATTTTGAATGGAGCCATTGGATGGCTGTACCTTTACAAATATAGTCAGCATGCCCTAACTTATCGTAATAGTTTCTGTAAAAAATGTCAGATTTTGTGGAAGTTATAGCAGTTTAAATTAATTATGCATTTTGTAATTTATAATTTTTCTTTTATGTTTCAAATCATTAAAATTGTTATTTAAGCCTTTTTACTCAATTTTTGTTTTATTCTTTTATGTTTCAAATCATTAAAATTGTCATGTTAGCCTTTTAAATTAAACTTACCAAAAATCTTAGTTAAAAGCATTTAAATTTTTGTATTCTTCTTTTATGTTTAAAATCATTAAAATTGTCATGTTGGCCTTTCAAATTAAGCTTTCCAAAAATTTGAGTTAAAATCATTTAAATTTGTTATTCTTCTTTTATGTTTTAAATCATTAAATTTGTAATATAAGCCTTTTACATTAAACTTACCAAAAATCTTACTTTAAATCATTTAAATTTATAACTCTTCTCGAGACTTGGCTTCTCCGACCTAATGCTTCCCCATTTAAAGAGTGGAGCCGCTGCAGCCATTATTAACAAACATTATGTTGATGATTATGTCGCCAGTTTACAAATTGAAAATAAAGCAATACGTGTTTGCATGGATGTGATGAAAATTCATAGTGAAGCTGATTTTAATTTGAAAAACTTCACTTCAAATTCATACAATCTTCAGTCGTCCATGAATGCAAAACCAGCATATTCCAGCTCGATTAATATGAAATGCCAAGCCACGTCAAAGAAAGTTCTTGGGATGTATTGGAACACCGCCGCTGACAGTTTCGAATTCAAAACTAAGTTTCACCACATCCCGAAAGAGGACTTAGAAGAAAATCGACCGCGAATGACGTCAACAACTGACATCAATAAAAAAAGGCAAGCCTGGGGGAAAGAATTTCATAATGTCAATGTTTTCCACATTGAACGCTGTTACTCATTACATTTGTTCAAAGCAATTATAATCGAGCTACACATCTTCGCAGACGCCACCCAAGTCGCCTTTGCCGCTGCCGGTTACTTCAGAATTATTCATGCAACAGGAATTTACGTTGTGTTTGTTTTCGGAAAAACTCGTGGAGCATCTCAAAAGCTTTTGTCCGTGCCCAAACGAGAAGTTCAAGCTGACGTACTAGGTGTCCGTCTCAGTAAAATTATAATTCGCCATCATGACATCCAAATAGCCAAAGTATTTTTCTGGTCGGAAAAACATTGTTGTATTGGATAAACTCAGCCAAACGGATTTTTTAAAGCCTTTATTGGACATCGCATCACTGAGATACTTTCATTATCAGAACCATCCCAATGGCGTTGGACACCAACCAACAAAAACAGCACAGATGAAGCCATTCGTACGAATAGTGTCTGGTTCCAGATTTCCTTCAACAGTCTGAAGAATACTGGCCAACCACAACAACACAATGTACAAAATGTGAGATCGAAAAAGCCAAGCCAGTCACTCCACTTATGGAAGAGCTTCCCCCGCAAGGATGGACAAATCCGATTTGCCGAAGTGAAGACCTGCAATCCGCCGTCCAGCGTCGAGTCTTGCGGTACTTATGATTGATAGCCAGCATTTGATACTCATTCATACAAATGCAAAACGATACAACACCTTGCATTTAGCCGCTTAACAAGACAGACGTCCTTCAGAAAAATACAAATTGAAACGCGACGTGTGGCAACCAGCCCTTTTATATATAATTGTAGTGATTTACTTAGCCCTTTGTAATAACTTAATTTATTTGTATTGACTATCTAACCTCTTTTTTACTAAACCTTAAAAATAATACCAAGCAAAGTAATTTTATTTTATGGAAATTGAACAAGTTAACGCCGTCGCTGCCAAACTTTACAATAACCAATTATGGACATGCACAACACAGATGATACAATACCATAAAATCAGAAAAAATGTATCGCCCAAAAGCATCTAATACTGCCACGCATAATCTTGCCATCCTTTTCATCTTCATAGCATATCTATATCTATACAGTTAGGTTACGTATAGCCTAATTAATTTCATATTCCTTATAGATAGTTACATATAATATACAAATTTACAAATAAACACTTAAGCTTATAATACATATAGGCATATTCTTCATTTGATGGTGTATTCACATGCATCATCAATACAGGAAATGTCAGTAAATAAATCGCTCTATATCGAAGGGAAGTTCGTGTCCAAGAACACATTTGGTCAAAATCGTAATGACAACAAGACGAGAATGGGCTTCCTCATCTACTTATTTCCTTATGTACATTTTAGAAGAGCTAATACACCTTTATGTAAAATATCCTTATTCCGCCCAATCCTGCCCCTGCCGATGACTATGACAAAATTCTCGTTGTGTTGGCAAAAGACGAAAAACGAAAACTTTACACCTATAAACACCTACCCGTACGCACACTATAATAAAATGTGTATAACGTAAAGTAAGAGATAAATTACAACACCTAATGAGGCCCGTTGTATGGGTTCCTTTTCCTGAATACCACGACCACCTCCTTTAATTAAGAACAAAAATGTACACAGGAAATAAGGACCCTTATCAAGATTCCTTTTATTTTTACGAAAGTTAATTTAATTCTTAACAGGTTTTATATTCTGAGTTTCGACTTCGAAATGTAAAAAAAAAACAGTCCTTTTGGGCACTTTGGTAGGTATATAGGCAAGGCACTCAGTCTCAGTGGTCTGAAGTGGTCTCATATATAACATCAATAACTTCAAGTGGAAAAAGAGTTAAGAGTCCTATCGGTATTAACCGAAATTGCAAATCAATCCAGTATTATAATGGGCACGTGAGGTTATTTGTTGATATTGGTATTTGCAAACTGATGACTGCATGTCAAAACGAGATAAATGCTTTTATTTACGATAACGACACTTTAAATGTTATTATACATGGGTAATGCATTCGCAAATATAACTGAACTCGAAATTATAATCAAACATGACATAACCATCGATTCGGAAATTATTCTACGCTTTCTTTAAGCGTCCACTTGGAAAAATCGAGGACAGAAAAACAGCAATATACATAACAACAGTAAAATGAACATTCGATTGATTTTAAGAAAGAGTTTTATTTGAACTCTTTAACATTATCAGTTGTTTCGAAAGAAACATAATGAGTTGCAAAAAGCTTTCTTATTATATAATTCATAATAGAATATGGAACATGACATCGTAAATACAACACGCGTTGCCAATATGTTATTATTTATAATAATTTAAATATTATTCATTTAATTATATATATTGTAAGAGAATAAATCCCTTACAACTCGGTCACCCTGCATTTAAATCGTCCCGATTTACGACATCATATTCTTACAATATGCTTAACATAGAATACATACATTTGAAAATAAAATATACCGGATAGGTATAATACGCAATTAGTTTTTTCATCTTAAATTTATCAATAAAATTAGATATGTATACATACATTTATCCAGAAATTACATAGTAATTAATTTGATCTTTTTAATCGGTTTTGTTTTTCATAGTATACACGCATAAATAGAATGTAATTATAATAATTCATAATTCTTTAATTTTTTTTCTTTTTTTTTTAGTTACTGAAAACAATTTTTTAGATATTTTGTTTTTAATTTTTTCTTTTGAATACAGTAAGTGACATAATTTTAATTGTTATTATAAATTATTATACAAAATAAATTGAAATTTTAGATAAAAAATGAAAAAAAGTTTATGAAAGTTAAAGATTGATGCATGTTATTAAATGACTTTTGTCGAAACATAAGGTTTCATATTTTCCGGGCAACAAACGCCTTCATATGGTAAACGAGATATTTGTAAGTTGTTTAAATCTTTTTTAATGTACCGGTCATTCGGCAAAATTTTAACGACTTCATAAGGTCCCTTGTATTTAGCCAAGAATTTTTTATTTAGTGCGGGAGTGTTTACTACATTTTTTATTAAAACGCCTTCATATGGTAAACGAGATATTTGTAAGTTGTTTAAATCTTTTTTAATGTAACGGTCATTCGGCAAAATTTTAACGACTTCATAAGGTCCCTTGTATTTAGCCAAGAATTTTTTATTTAGTGCGGGAGTGTTTACTACATTTTTTATTAAAACAAAATCGCCAATTTTATATTGAGTCGAATTTTTGTGGCGTTTATCAAAATGAATTTTATTATTTTCTTGACTCTTAACAGTTTTTTCGTAAGCCTGCGCCCTAACCTCTTTTAAATCTCTAGGTTTTTGCAAAATAATGTTTTCGTCTAAATATTGTTTTATATTATCCTTAACTATCCCTTTTTGAGTGACTCCAAAAAGTAATATGCTTGGACATACACCTGTACTTTTGTTCTCCGTGTTGTTTAAAGCAAATTCAACCTTCTGCAAACACTTTACCCAACAACTCGGGTTAACTTCACTCTCTTTTGAAATCATAGGGGTAAGGCACCTGTTGATTCTTTCAACCTGGCCATTTGATTGTGGCGAACTTGTCGCAACTTTAATGTGTTGAATGACATACTTTTGACAAAAAGTTGAAAAATCATCTGAGGTAAAACAACTTCCTCTATCCAGTATGATTTCTTCAAGAAATTAAAGCGTTTTTCTACACCCAGGTGGCATAAAGCATCGTGGTGCGTCTGAATAACGTTTCCATCTTTGATGGAACATAAAAATAAGATTGTAATTTTTCGATAAACGAGACCATTTATGAGCTCATAAGATGGACTATCTCTTTGCTCCAACATCTCGACTATCCTTTTCAAAACTGGATCCTTTTGTTGTGTTGCAGCAAAAGCGTGCTCAAATGACTCGTTTTCAACAATCAGAATGTTGTGACACCTACTTAGCGCGTCGACATGACCCATCCTTTTACCATCTCGATGTTCTATGACGTAGTCGAAATCTGAAACTTCCAAGGCCCATCGGGAAATCCTTGGATTCAATACCTTTTTGTTAAGTGTTTGGGTCAGTGACTTACAGTCGGTGACAATCTTAAATCGAATTCCCGTTAAATAAATTCGGAATCTTCTAAGGGCGTAAATAATGGCGAGTGTTTCTAGTTCGTAAGAATGATATTTGGATTCTGGTACAGTCGAACGCTTAGAAAAGAAGAAGATCGGGTGAAGTTGCTCATCATCTTGACGCTGCAACAACTCAGCGCCAAAACCTATACTACTGGCGTCACAATGAAGCTCTGTGTCTGCGTTTGGATTAAAAATTCTTAAAAGAGGAGCATTCAAAAGTTTTTCTTTTAATAAATTAAAAGTCTGCAACTGTTTTTCTCCAAACTCACACTTCGCATCTTTTTTCAAAAGATCATTCAGAGGCTGCGCTAGTAAAGAAAAGTTCATAATAAACTTTCGAAAATATGAACACAAGCCTAAGAATGAATGCAACTTCTTCTGATTAGTTGGTATAGGAAAATCTGAAATGGCTTTTAAACCATCCCTATTTGCACCTATGCCATTTGCCGAAACTTCATAACCGAGATATTTAATTTGTTCGTACATAAAAACGCATTTGTCAAGACGTAGTTGTAAATTTTTGTTGGAAATAATTTCTAAAACTTTCTTCAAAATCATAAAGTGTTCATCTTTAGTTTCAGACGCAATCAACAAATCATCAATGTAAATTAAAAGTTGTCCACTACTAACAAGATCTTTGAACGTTTGATTGATGTAGCGTTGAAAAACCGAAGGGGCATTTTTCAACCCGAAAGGCATACGTGTATATTCAAATTGTCCCATAGGCGTTACGAATGACGTGAATTTGATGGAGTCCTGGGCCATTTTTACATGGTGGAAACCGCTTTTAAGGTCGAGAAGCGAAAAATATTTTTTATTTCGTAGCCTATCAAGATGATCTTCAATTAACGGTAACGGGAAGTTATCTTTTACCGTTATTTTATTTAAATTGCGGTAGTCAACACATAATCTTAATTCACCTGTTTTCTTCCGAGTCAACACGATTGGGGATGCATAAGGTGAATTACTCTAGCGAATAATATCATTTCTAAGTAAATCATCTAAGATTTTTTGTAACTTTATTTAATGAGAGTACGGAAGACGTCAATATGCGCAACTAAAAAAACTGTTAGGATTAGTCAAAGCAATATGCATTTCATAATCATCCGGATATTTTGAATTATTTGTAGAATTACTCTCGAAAACTAAACTTTTCAACTTAACTTTATCTTCAAAACATAAATTTTCATTAATTTTTAAGGAAATATTTCATCGTGAATATCGCACACATCAATTTTTAAAATTTCATTTTCAAATTCTAAATCATTGTCATAATTATAATCTTTTTTATCATCGCTTTCAGAATCGTTTTTATCATAATTTTCATAATTTTCATAATCGTTTTCATAATTTGTTAAATCAATATTAATATAAACTTCAATTGATTTCGTATTGTTTTCTTTGACAACTAATTGAACGTTAGATTTATGCAAAAAATCGCGTCCTAAAATAAGTGAATCTTTCATAGTTCCATCATTAACAACATAAAGACATACATTGACAAAAACACCATTAAATTTAACATAACATTCAAATTTACCTAAAATAACCAGTCTTGAGTTATTTATACCATAAAAGTCATAATTTGGTGATTCTAAAGATGTCATCATAAATGGTGGCACGTATTGCCGCTGAACAAAGCTGATTGGGCTCCCGGTATCAATTGTAGTCATCAAATGTATGCAGACTCGAACACCATCAGCTTCAGAAATCGTAAATTGAAACTCCAGGATTCCATGAAAACCACTCATCAGTGTTGAAATCTCGGATGTCGTTGAATGGTCACCTTTTTGAACTATATGAATCGATGATGGTTGAGCGCAATCGCTTACAACGTGTCCCATTTTCCAGCAACGAAAACAAGAACCCTTTTGTCGATGTGGTTTTGGGCATTTGGGTGAAATGTGGCCAACTTCATTACAGTTGTAGCACCTAATTTTTGTATCGACACGTGGCAAGGACTTTGGTTGCTGCACAGGTTTGTTGTAGGAAGAAGACGAAGGTTGCAGTTCGAATTTCAATTTTTCGTACTTTCGAAGAATATTTTACAACTCAGCGATTGTGTTTGCAATAAGCATAAGCTGTTTGTTGTTAACGGAATCTGGGATTCCCTTAATAATATAAGCAATTACATCTTGCTCGTCGATGTCGGCTGAGGATGCAATCTCCTGTATAGCTAAGACGTACTGCTGAAAACTCTCATCCTTACGTTTCCTTCGATGCCTTAACGCATTGTGGACATCCGTCGCAGTTGTATGATGGTGAAGCTCGGTCAAAAGCGCAGCCTTAAGCTCAGTCCATGATCTAAACGACTTTGACCTTGTGAATAACCTTGCGGTGCCCTTGAGCAATCGTTTAAAATATATGAACGACTTTTTCGAGCTCAAGAATCTCCTCCTTATTTCGAAGCACCTCACGAAGTCGATCTAAGCGTTGTTGGACTAGGTTCTCTTCATCTTCCAAAGTGTCGGCGGCGGCGACAAACTCGTCGTCACCTTCATCATCGTCATCATCATTTACATTAGCATGAAACAAACCATCTAATTCGCTAGGTTCAAGTTGCTCAATAGCTTCATTTAAGCGAGTCTTTAGCGCGGATTTTAAGCCATTAGTGGGCAAATCCATTTTATTTAGCTTCAATTTAAGATTTGAAACCGTAGCAGATTCAACAAATCTCAAAGCACGTGATCGCGCATCCATTTCAAGATATGTGCAAAAAAAAAATTGGCAAAATGCACGCAAATTAACTACTTATTTTTTTTTTTACTACGATTGAGGATCTTAATCTCACTTTTGATTAAATTGTAAGGTATATTAAATATATCATGCAATTATTAAATAACAAAATAAAGCCAAAATAAAAGCAAGCGATCAATGAAAAACGTGCAAATAAAACTTAAATAAAAGCGAGCAAAAAATAAAACAAGCAAGTAAGCACACAACTAGTCCATTTGACTTCTTTATTACGAGTGACTTAAAAGTTAACATTAATCATTAGAAAAAAGCTTATATAAAAGATCAATAAATTTAACAGTTATAACAATGCCAAAGAGTAATATACATAAAAACAGTAAAATGAACATTCTATTGATTTTAAGAAAGAGTTTTATTTGAACTCTTTAACATTATCAGTTGTTTCGAAAGAAACATAATGAGTTGCAAAAAGCTTTCTTATTATATAATTCATAATAGAATATGGAACATGACATCGTAAATACAACACGCGTTGCCAATATGTTATTATTTATAATAATTTAAATATTATTCATTTAATTATATATATTGTAAGAGATGAAATCCCTTGCAAATGCTGTCTCTAAATCCTATATCTGGTATAACAACATCATTTTCGTCAAAAAAAAAAAACACTTCCAGGCGTTATCCTCATTATTAATGAGTCGTTGTGTCAGACATAGTTGCAGGATAAGGATAAGGACAAAAACATCAATTATAAGCCACAGATAACCATAAAAGGCTTAAGAAAGTTATCGAATTTATGTAAACTGTAAGTCTTTCGTTGAGACAGAAAGTTGCTGCTTTTTCTATGTCAATATATATACCATCACAAATAATTATGGCTACTTGTTTGGCTGCTAGATAACACCCTCCCCCGCTGCAATGGCTTCATTTCCCAGATCTCAGATAGGGCGAATTGAATGAACGGATCTTGATTAGACTATGTTTCTTTACTGAAACATTATCTTAAACGTGCAAGTAAATATAACATGCACCTACGTACATTTAATTCGCTATATCTCTGTTCCCCGGCGATTCTGGTTCTTGTCGCCAAATAATTCAATGAAGTACTAGCAATAAGCTTTAATTTGACATGCATTTCAATTCTGTTGGATCAACAACCAATTTCCCATCATCCAATAAGCCTTCAGAATTAAGGATGTTTAGTTGCCTTTTTCTTTAGAATGAAAAAAAAAATACATTTGAACTGGAAAAGATGCAATTTTATACAAAAAATGCAAAATTGAGAGACTGAATGCATATTAATTCAGTGATTGGTGCACACCATTCATGAGCTCCGATCATTCCTGTACATCTCACCATCATTTCATATTGCCTCAGTTTACTTGAAAATCACAATATTTTTCCATTCTGATTCTAATACTCTGAATTAAATGTGTGGTTTAATTATCAGAAACAAACTCACACGGGACATCAGATTGCCGTACAGTAAAGTTCTTAATTGTGTCTTACATAATCATCCACAATTTTTGCGTCTTAGATAAGACGAGTCATGCATTGAAATGTTGGCGTTTAAAGAAGGATAGGTATGGGGAATGCTGCCACTTGCAAACTTCTCTCGCAGTGTCACTAAATAATCATTTCGAATGTTTATTTTCAATTAGTTTTTGATTGATTAGCTTCTTGAAGTTTAGCAATTTGTTATAGTTTTGTTTTGCGTTTCCCTTTTA
Source organism: Baccha elongata (assembly GCA_951217065.1). NCBI lineage: Eukaryota > Metazoa > Arthropoda > Insecta > Diptera > Syrphidae > Baccha > Baccha elongata. Next base: position 393,863 of record CATNUY010000077.1, read on the forward strand.
TTTAGGTTGTCATTTTGTTCTTATACTATTTTTGTTTCGTTTTATTATTTGGCATTTAATTCTTTTGGAATTTCGCTTCATTAAGTTACATGCCTCAAAATTTCGCGCGAAATGAAATGTCAGAATAAAAAAAACTTAACAATAAATTGCCAAACAAAAAATAGCATAAGAACAAATAAAAAAATATAATTATGGAAATGTTGTCGAAATCAACATTGATCATTGATTAAAAAAACCAAAATTATTACTATTAATTTGGGTTTTTTTCAATAAATGATCAATGTTGATTTCGACAACTTAGGTGAAACAAAGAAAGTGAAAAAAAAAATTCCAAATGAATTTCGCCAAACAATATTGACCTAATTTTGAGTCGGTGCTTCTTTAAATATTTCAAGGCATATGGACCTTATGACTGTTTTGTCCTTGGACCGTATGACTAAATCGGTGTTAATGTCCATGGATATTGTGTCCGGAAAGAAGATGAAGCTTTAAATAGCATTTTTTATATGTCATAGTTTTGTTTTGCGTTTATCTTTTATTTACAAAGTTTGTCATATTGTTCTTTTGCTATTTTTGTATGACAATAATGTTTAACTTTTTTCATTTGGCATTCAATTCTTTACAATAAATTATCACACAAAAAATAGCTAAAGAACAAATTACAAAATAAATTTATCGAATAGAAATCAAAGCTTAAATTGCCGCGATTAAGATGAAACAAAGAAATTCCAAATGAATTTCGCCAAACAATGTTGACCTGATATTGAGTAGGGCTGTTTGTTCAAATATTTCAAGGCACACGTTACTTATGACTGTTTTGTCCTTGGACCTTATGACTAATTCCTATCGGTCTTAATTTCCATGAACATTGTGGCCAGAAAGAAGCAGCCATGTCCATGAACATTATGTCCGCGAACCTTATGTGATCAAACCGAGCCCACCATTATACCAGGGCAAAACATAAACTATGGAGTAAAGGCCTTTAAAATTTAATTTCATTGATAATAATGCACTTAGCAAAATATATTATTCGGCTGTTTCTGGCAACATAAATTATTTTAAACTAGTTTCAGTTTAAAGAATCTTTATTCAACTCGGTAACGATTGTAAATTAGTGTATCACCTTTCCTCTTTTATATTGGGAGAAGGAAACTGTTCTTTTATTATTTATGAAATTAAGTGAGCAAATCCCATGAGCATTTCTCCTTTTTTGACTATTTTCAAACAGCTTTGTCTTTCATGTACTAGCAAATATGTTTTCGTACAGTTTGTAACGGACAAAAAATATTTCTTCCATTACATTGCAACACATTGTGAAAGATTGAAATTCTTTTTATCAAACGAAAGAAAACTTTGATTAAGAATTTTATTTTTTTTATATAGGAGAAGAAATGTTGTTGTTAATCTTTCAATCAAATGATATGATGATGATGATGATGATGCGTTGTATTGTAATGGAAAAAATATCCGCTAACCATTTCACTCACTCGACTACATTTGACCTATTGTCTTGACCTCAACAAAAACCCGACAGTACCAAGATTCCAACTATCAACAATAACTTAAACCTGTCTGAAATCTCAACAATATTCAAGTTCAATCCGAATTTCCTAATGAGTGGAAAGTTAGGGATAGGATCCAACAAAAAAGAGTGAAATTATTCGTCCAAAAGAGTAAGAAGGTTCGCATAACCAATCTCAATATCATCCACATATTGTTGTTCAGAATGGAAATGCGTCGTTCCACCCTCTCGACAAATAACCCACTAACATATGTAGATGTTATATATGATGATTTCTCAGGACACTAGGAAAACTCGTCCTTACGTCTGATCAGGATTTCCTTTGATTCATGGAACAAAAATAGTGTCATTCACCATACGGCTTGAATGACTTAAATTGTTTCCACTGATCTGAGACGATAAGAAATGTCTTATATTATCCAAGTATCTATCGGTATTCCCAAAAGAACTCAGTTCCGAAAGAATAGTTAAAGAGATGCTTTTAATCTCTCTGGATTTCAGAAAAGAAATCTCTTCCATAGTTTACAAAAATTCCCTTGAACAAAACCGACAAACACTTCAGAGGATCCTTCACCTACTTCTCTCTAAGACGTATAGTACCCTATTCCCTGCTGAATGAAGGCACGTCCACGTTTTGAGAATCAGGGCGGTCTCTATTCTATCATTGCGCCAGGTCTGCTCGTTGCCATTGCTTAGCTCGCCGAGTGGTGGGGCAGGATCTTGCAATTCGAATAGGACCAGTGTCACATTTTCAGACCTGAAGTATAGATGGTGTGAACTTATTAGATTAAGAATTTGTTTAGGAACCCGAGGAAAGCGTGAACAAAAATAAAACGTGAAGAAAAGACATGGATAGGTCTGCGTAGCAGTGATATAGATGTTACTATCACTATGAGTAGGTTCTACGTTACCTCGCTATTATTGTAAAACCAGCGAGAAATGGGAGTACAGGTGTTATGATACTAGACTAGTGCTTAGCTTCCCAACCTTAGGATAGCTAAAGGATCTATCCGAAAACAAATTCCTTAACTATCACCCCAAATGGTCCCTGGATGCACGGAATATATTCAGGAACTCCCTCGTCGAAGACGGAAGGTCTTCACCTTCCGATAAATTAGATGCTGATGGACCTACATGACGTTGTTGACGAGTCCGATCACGACCCCTTTACCTTATGATTTTAATGCTTCATCTCGTTAAGTCCAAACCTGCATAGAAATAAAGAATAAACTTCCCAAAAAGAACTTACAACTTCGGATGGATTAAAAGATTTATATTTTCGTTCTAATCTTTATAATATTTATTTCAAAAACCTTAAAATATGTACTCATATAACATCTTGTGAAAAATCTAACTTATTTCTAACTTTATTAATCTTTCTATAATGAAATTAATTTTGACTTTAGCTTAATGTCTAAATTTAACAATCCTTCTATAAGTGGTCTCATAGCCACATACAATTACATCTGAACTTCGTATATTTGTTTTAAATAAGTTTAATTACCTATTAAAGAACCGATCTTAAAAAGATCTCAATTATTTCACCTAATCCTTCACTCTAATAGAACTGAAAGAAATTGGCGTGTATTATTCAGCTCTGTCACAACTCTAAGTATTAACTTCTCTCAAAAATATAAAAAAATATCATCAACGGAATGAAATTGAATTGATGAAGAGGGTTAAAGTTAAATTTTTTTCCCTCCTCGTGACAATAATATACCTCGTTACGTAAATTATAACCAAAAGCAAAACGTATTATGCCATTAGCAAAAAAAAAATCATCTGATAATTGGATTACTCATTTAGGTCCCATATAATGATGGCCTATCCTTATGCTGACTAAGGAATCGCACAACAAAATATAAGGTATCACGAAAACATAATTTCGTTCTTATGCGCGTACTTAAATTTCTGCACCGACCGACGATTACTAGCTGCTTCAATGAACGAAGTTCCGTAAAGGGAAATATTTCTTGTCGAAAATCCCACAAATATCCCTTTATTCAAATTTTAGAAATAGTGTGAAAAGAGATCACACTCCCCAAAACAATTTTCCCAAAACAACCAGAATTTAATTTTTAAAATATCAGGGTTAATTTAAAAGAGACGCTGTAAACAAAATTTTTAATTAAAGTTATATAAAAATACATACAATATAATTTATCAATAAAATGTAAAAATATAGTTATAAATCAAGAGAAGATGCATCTTTCCTTCATATATTAGAAAAGAATTTAAGGGTTGTTTCAGTCAATGTAAAAGGGTTCCTACAGAATCGTATAAACAATAGGGTTTGGATATGTTAATAGGTAGGTACTAATGTGTTGACGTAGGTAGTACCAGTACATACAATATTCTTTGTATTGAAATTAATTCAATCACCTTCAAAACTCGTCGTTTAAATCTCGTTTATAGTTACGTTTATTATCGTGGTTTCAAAAAAAAATATAGGAATGTGATTCAATGTGTCGATCCGACGATCAACAAAAAATAAATAACGACGTGAGTACTAAAGTCTGTTCGAGTAAACCAAACTAAATTTATCTTTATCTCTGATTAAGACGGGTAATGAACCTCTGATAAATTGAGATTAATCGTACACGGTATTACTACAAAAATTTATTAAAACCTTTTTAATTTCAGGTCACAAATCTAATGATGATCGAGCGAACCAAAAGTAAGTATTTATCATTCACTTTTCGATTTCACTTTATCACTTATTTTTACTTTTAATTTTAGCATAGATGTCTCAAAAACACAACACACGTAAGTACTCTTTGTATCTTTATTACACACGATAGCTATTTAATTAATTATTATTATTTTTCTTTTCAGATAACTTTGGCCGAAACGCGAACTAACTAAGTATCATCAAAAGTAAGTAACATAAATTAACTTCGTAAGTATCTTTTATTTTATAGTAAGTAATTGAGTCGTGTATTTATTAATACGTGATTCTAACTTAAGTTTCTTTTTCTTTCAGCTTTATTACGTTCAGGTAAATTTTCACGCAAGTATTTAGGTCACTATTTCAACCTTTAAAGTAAATACTAATCAGGACGCGTTTCCCAATTGAGTAGGACAAAAAAAATACAAGGACAAATTATCCTTCTTAAAATTAGTTCTTTATTTTAAGACGTAAAAAGATTCTTTGAATATTTTTCTAATCTTAACTTCTGTCACTTCATGAATAAATAAACTTATTTATTTCAGTTTAATTTGTTTAATTTCATAAAATTCAAAAAAAAAATTTTATTGCCTCAACTGGATGGCATCACTTTATGACAATAATTTTTAGTACGTAGGTACACTACTAGATAACTTTCAATATTTTTATTGAGTTAAATCTCAATAGAAATTATTAATTTCACAAAAGCAAATAACAGAGAAACTTTTAGGATCTATTTTAGTCCAATATTGGTATTGTTACCAGAGTATAATCTTCAATTACATTATTCGACTTCATTCAAAATGTCCGTAGACTTAGTTTCATATACAGTGATGTATCTGAGAAAAATTCTAAAATGTATTTCTTTTTATGGATAAATACTTCGCATAATCATATAAAATGAATTATGATCTTTACGTATAGTAACTTAACAAATTTTATTTGTTTTCAACGTCTTTGAAAAGAAAAGACGAAAATATGATTAGGACTAGGATATCCACTAACAATTTTTCTTTTTAACAATTTATAATAACTTTTTATTTAGTACTCTCATTAACTGAGTTCCTGTAAGCAACTATTTTTACTTATTCGTTTGTATCATCTAACACAAATATATATATTCGTAAATTTTATAGAAATTTGTTTTCGTTTGTTAACTTTGGTTCACTAATTTTTCTCCATTTTTTCTTTTTCTTTCAGGGGATCTTCGAAATGGCATCTTGACACACTTAATAAAAAATATATAAACCATACCTCGGGTCCTGGTATATTTTGGTTTTTACACAATTTCCTTTTTGTAGGTAATTACACTGTCTTTTATTGTTTGAGCGGGTCCCACGAAGTACGTGAATTTTGATCTTCAATTAAACGATTAATTCTTCTATTTGTTGGCCATCAGAAATATTAATGAATTCCGTCCGAATTTCTTGATATCGGCTTATTCGTTCGTTTGTTTATTTGGTTGTTAGATTGTTAATTTGTTAACTTGCTACTTTGTTGGTTTGTTAGTTTGTTACTAAAACCAGGCAGCTTTTAATATGCCTCTCGGGGAAGCAATTGGAACATCCTTTCGGGTGATGAGTTGCTCTTGAAGACATATAATTACTACCTATATGGGACAATAAATGTATCTTAGATTTTTTTGTCTTTTTTTTTTTTTTTTTTTTCTTTTTTTCTACAAAATATCTAGCACGTCTTCTCAGGAGTCTTGTGTTGGTGGAGTTCGATTTTTACCTCCTTTTTCTCTCCTAAGAAGATTTACCAAACTACTACGTTACTATTGAGAGTATTTTCTCAACAAAAAAAATTAGAAAAATGTGTTACCTGGTTTTTTGTGACCATCCTAAATTTGATCTTGTCGTTGCCTTGTTTTCTAACCAGTTCTTTTCTAAGGTGGAATGAGACTATGTCTCAAACTTTTTCCAGATTGATATTTGCGTTGGAGGGATATCCAAAAAAAAATTGTTTTATCTTGCGTTTTTTCTTGATTTTATCCCGCTAAGGCTGCTTCTTTACACGTTTTCACATAATATGGGGCTATTTTCTATATCAAAAACAAATTTATAGGGAATTACGGCCATGCTTTTTTTTTTTTTTTTGTTACGCAGAAACTATATCTTTTTTTTCTATGTGAATTTTGTTAACTAACACTTTATTTTCGATAGCCTATGCTTATTTTAGTTTTATTTCTCAGTTTTTTCCTGTTGGTTTCCTGGGTTGATTATTTAAAATAATCACCCTTCGACCCAAGAATGTTTTTTGTGATATTTTAATATTTTTCTCAGAGATTAATTTTTCGCGAACTAGTTTAGGCAAACGATGAAAAGACAAAGAACATTCTTGTCGACTTCCAGTTGGATCGTAGTTCGGCAGTTGGGCTTTCCAGATGCCGTTTGAATTTTGTCGCATTATTGGAGGGGAAAAAGCTTTTTCCATGCAGAGAATTTCTATCTGCTTTACTCCTCCTAATTTTTCAGCTGGACTATATTCTAACTCATTACTTTTGCCGTACTCTCTATCGCGTATGTCTAAGTTCTATTTCTCTTTTCTTTTCAGCTTAAGTATTGTGGATTCTGATTCTTGTGGAACTGGTCTTTTCATTTGTTCTATGAGTTTACCACTTGAATCGGTTGACGTAAGGTAAGTATTATTTAGGCGTTGTTGACGTTTGTACTTATTTGTTGTAGGTGTTTCGTTTTATGGTAAGTATAGTATTTCTGTTTTATGGTACGTATAGTATTTTAGTCTTATGGTAAGTATAGTTTTGTTAGTCTTAAGGTAAGTATAGTATTTTAGTATTGTTCTTGTTTGTGTTTGAATTTCAGTATTATGTTTAGGTATATTTTACATTTTTACGTTGTATAGGTAAGTTTGGTTATTTGTAATTAGTTTTTCAATATTCCGTTTAGGAATTGTTTCGAAGGTAAGTATAATTGATTCGTACGTTTTTGTTTTTGTCAATGGGTGAGTGTTGTCTAAATATTGGTACTTTATCTTTGTGGAAAGACTAGTTGAATATTGTCTCTATGTATGATAATCATTTAATGTGTCATTTTATTTGACGATTGAAAAGTTTGTATTTAAGTTAATGTTCAGTCATTTGGTGTGTTGGTATATGTAACGTTTCGTACGTGTTGATTGTTAAGTCATTTTGTATGTTCTGTCATTTCGAATAAATGCCTATATAAATTTATTCTACGCTCATACTTATTCTGCCGAAAACATAACTACTTCTTCTAATACTTATATTATTATTCTAGTGGTGAAACTTAATATCATTCCCCACAGATGTTTCACAAAAAGTCCTATTTAGGTCTCCTCTGCCTACTATCTCTTTGGATATCGAACTTGCATGTATATAATTTGTGTACGTGTCATTGCTCTTCGTATTTATTGCGTCAGCCATTGACGTATTAGATATGGACCGCCAGTAGCCAACTTCACGCGTGTTCCAACATAACTAGGGGCGCCATCAACTACTAGCAGGGAATCTGGGTAGCAGTGATATGATTTCTTTAATTAATTATTTACTATTGAATTTTGGTGGAAATTATTATCCAACTACTTTTATTTTACAAAACACATCCACTCCTTATGCCAAGAGTTACTTACAGATGAATATATTATCGTTTTCATTTAAATTCTAATAAAGAAATTAGTACACGTATTTAACACTAAGAGATGATGGCGTTTTTAGACTGTTTTTAGCTGGAACAACTTTTCTTGGCTGTTTGTATGAAAATTTCAACCGACTGGCGGTCCATATCTAGTACGTCAATGGCGTCAGTTTTTTGTAGCATACCACAAAGTTAAGCAACTTATGGGTATGATGGAATGTTTTCGATGGATTTTATTTGTACAATGGCTACATTGTAAGAAAAAATGTGTGAATCGTATTTATGAAATTTTTCGAGTTGGGTGGGTTTTTGGATTCGAATTATTTTAATGAGAAGTGGTTAGATAAAAGGTCTTTATTCGTGATTTCAGACGGATTTGTAGGTTCACGGTGTAAGTAAAAGAAAAGGTTCCCCTACAAAACTCATTCAATATGCATGACTTGTCTTGCACAGTGAAGGAGAAAAAGGGACCCTCACTACGCTACGTTATTACTAAATTAAAAAAAAAAATGTTTAGGTTTTCTGTTATTTAATTAACGACGAACCCACGACCCCTTGTGTCTCATGCTCCTCTGAGTTCGCTGGGCTTGAACGACTTTACGTTGACCATCAAACCTTTACTTTCTCAGATCTTTGGTGTAGACCACCGTTTCAAATCCTTTTTCATCTCTTGTTTTGTACAGATTATTAACAATTATTTTAATGATTGTCGTTTTCAAAAATTTAGGACATAATTTTGCATTCTTATATTTACTAGCATCGCTTAGGGTGAAATTTCTACTGAATACTACGTCACCTATGTTATATTTGATTAACCTACTTCGAAGATTATACACCTTTTCATATTGCTCATGTGCAAGGTTAAGAGCGGTTTTTAGATAAGTATGAACGATGTTCATTCTTGCAGTTTTCGGAATCCAATCAATTTCCGACTGGTTTAATCCTCCTATCTTTCGCAACAGCTTATAATCAGCACCGTGCTCCATCATACGCTGAATGAATAGTGGTTCTTAACGCGCTACTGATTGCTGATAAATGATTATCCCATTCGTATTGATCTTCATCTGTATATGCTCTTATTGAGCTCAGAATGGAGCGGTTAACACGCTCACTCGCATTTGCTTGGGGTGCATAAGCAGCGGTTCGGATGTGATTAACTCCGAAATTATTTAGAAATTTTAAAAAGTCATTGCTTAGAAATTGTGAACCGTTGTCTGACAACAAGCTCTCTGGTACCCCGAATAATAAAAATACCTCATCTGATAAGAATTTGATGAGTTCATTGGTGTTAGCTGTCTTTAGTGGTTTAATAAGAACGAACTTTGTAAGTTGGTCAAGGGCTATTACAATATAAGTATTACCTCTTCTGGATCGAGGATAGGGACCCAAAAAATCCACATAAATGTGTTGAAACGGTCGCTCTACCTCGTATCCTTTTCCCATTTCCGTACGTTAAGTCTTGTTCGGAGCCTTTACCATCTTACAAGTTTCGCAGTTATTAACGAAATGTTTAATTTGTGAGGCCATACCTGGCCAGTAGAATCACTGTTGAAGGCGGTATAACGTTTAAGCTATCCCTCCATGCGCAGCTCTTGGTGGGTGATGACCCCGATCTATCAACCGATCGGTTAGTGTCGATAGAATCCATAATTTCCAAGAATTTTCATCCTGGAGTGGATTTCCTGTAACATGCTTAACCTTTTTGTATACATAATTTTCAGATACCTGTAGGTCTGGAAGCTGTTCTTTATTATTACTGATGTGAGACGAAATTTGGACATATTTGTCCGACTTGAAAGCCGGATCTTCCAAATCCACGTTTATCACTTCAGACGGGTTTGCTGAACTTAATACCGGCGCAGAGTGTTTTGATGTCAACGCCTCTACCTCATAGACTAAAGAACTCAATATACGGCCGAAATTTGTGTATGCCCTTCACTGCGGCTAAACACTCGCGTTCCGTCACCGTGTAATTACGCTGGGCTGAATTCAATTTCTGAGAATAATAGTAAATGGGTAACTCCGCTCCAGACTCATCCTTTTGGCACAAAACACACCCGATTCCAGTAGCTGATGCATCACAAAGGATAATAAATTGCTTACTGAAATCGGGGTTACGAAGTACTGGAGCTGTAGTTAGAGCCACTTTAATTTTGTCGAACGCCGTTAAGGCTTCCTCTCCGAAATTGAATGGAACCCCCTTCTTTAAAGTGTCCGAAATTGGACCAGCCACCCCTGAGAAATTCTCAATGAATCTCCGGTACCAATCAGCCATTCCTAAGAATCGCCGGACTTGACGAACTGTTGTTGGCACCGGAAAATCTATGATGGCAGAAATTTTGCCAGGATCTGCTTTAAGACACTCCTGTCCAACTACATAACCTAAGTATTGCAACTCCTGGAAGCAGAATCGAGACTTCTCGACATTAATCGTAAGTCCTGCTTCCAGTAGCCGCTTACTTACAATTTTTAAGATAGAGATGTGTTCCTGAAAAGATTTTGAAATGACGAGTAGATCGTCCAGATAAATAAAAACGTTTTCTCTTAAATGAGACGGTATAACTTTGTTCATGAGATAGGTCAAAGTTTGTGCAGCATTAGAGAGATCAAACGGCATCACCTTGAATTGGTACAGTGGTCGACCGGCGACAGTAAACGCTGTCTTCTCCCGTGATTCTTTTTCCAATGGTGCCTGCCAATACGCATCTTTCAGATCCACGCTCGAAATGAAACATGTTCCTGAAAGTCGTGCAAGCAGTCCTTTGATGTGAGCAATTGGACTCGCATTCTTCTTGGTCACACTGTTGACTTTCCGAAAGTCTAGGCATAGGCGATTTTTCTCGGGCTTTCTCACCAAAACAACTGGTGAGGACCATGCACTAGAACTTTCTTCAATAACACCCATAGAAAGCATGCGGTCCAATTCCGCGTCAACTAGGCTTTGTACCACTGGTGATATGGGATAATGACGTTGTTTAATTGGTTCGGCGTCTCCCGTATCGATCACATGTTCCAACAGGTGAGTCCGTCCGAGTCCTCTATCCGCAAAAGATGGAAAAGACTTTATGACCTCCTTCAAAATTTTCGTCTCTTCAGGTGACAAGTCGCATTCTGCAATTTTTGTCGGTTCGTGAACTGTCTCGGAAACGGTACATAAAGACGAAATAATATTTGGTGCTATTTTGAACAACACCCAAAAATCCACACCTTAGTATAACTCTTGTGATATGGTAGGTACGATAAATAAATCCAACGGAAGAAGTTGATCCTTGAACTGGATTTTGGCTTTAACGACTCCCAAAAACACCCAAAAATCCACACCTTAGTATAACTCTTGTGATAGGGTAGGTACGATAAATAAATCCAACGGAAGAAGTTGATCCTTGAACTGGATTTTGGCTTTAACGACTCCTATCACTGGCTGTTTTGACCATCGGCCGTAGAAATGTCTGTGTTGAATTTTTTGTATGTCATGTTCGATTTCTCTACATATTCTACTGCCCCTCTTCCGAGACAGCTAACGCTGGCACCTGAGTCCAGCAATCCTAACCACTTTTTGTTGAAGATGTTAACCTCCAAATAAGGGCGAGGGTCTTCTGAAATTTCAGTTAATGTGGTGGCAGAAATGTTTTTACGTATGGAACGCTTTTGCATAAATCTATTACGTAATTTCGTAATCTTTTTAATATGTTTGGGATAGGTATATATTCTCTGTCTTGCTAGGTTGTATTCTACCTGCCTAACATGTAATGGTTTTAAAGGACGTAAAGTTGGTATTTTTGAAGTATATAAAGGTAATTCATTTTTTTTGTTTTATCATATTAGGGTTTTTCATTATTGTAATGGGTTTAGGTGGTATTATTCCTTTTTCAATTGACTCCCCGAGTCTCCCGTCCTTACCAGATCTCTCTCGGCTGAGTGCTGGCTCCATTGCCGGTTTACCGAGCAGTTTATACAGTTTGGTGTAACTGTCTCTGGTAAGCCACACTTATAGCAGAAGAGTTTGCGTTGAGTATCTGTGCAGTCGCGGAATGAATGTCCGATGTTTCGACAATTCCAGCACTTAAGGTTCTCTGGGTTAATCTTAGGTTTGATATCTCGTCTGTTAGTTGGGTTGTAAGCTTCGATAGCATTCGAAATTTCTATTGGTGGTATTTCTGAAGTCTGCACTTTGATCTCACTCACCTGTCTTCGGTTTCGATTAGCATATTGTGGAGGTATACGAGTTCTTGATGGGTCGTAATGACTCAAAAAATTTTCCATCTCTCTGAACGTATGCACTAAGTCGGATAGTGTGTTAGTCTTAATCGTTAATAACAATTCCTTCATCCTCCTTTTAACGTTTTGTTTAACGATCTCCACGATTTCCATATTTGGTCGAGGTGTGCGCATTCTAGAATTAATTCTTAAAATGTCCTCGTAGAGCGTGTCAAAGTTTTCTCCTGGTTGTTGCTTCCGTTCAGTCATCTGTCGTGCGAGTTCCGAATTGGTCTCTAGACTTCTGTATTGTTCGATTATGGCTGCCCATGATGAATGTGGATGCTCCTTCAGCCACATCCAGAACCATGTTTCTAGGGTGCCACTTATGAAATGGTGGAAATTTGCCACAACCTCTTCCCAAGAAACGTTATAACTGTTCTTCACTCTCTCCAAACGAAACAGAAACTCATCGACTGTCATTCCATTAGCGTTGAATTTTACTCCCCATTTATGGTAATGTGGGAATTTCGAATAGGAACCAGCTGGAGATATAGTCGGTATTCTCGTTCGCTCATTTCCTGATGGATTGTTGAAAGTGATTCTATCCAATCTCTCATAAAAATCAGGTGCTTGAGTTCTTGTCGCTTCAGTTCGAAGTGTTCCTGGGTATCTAGGATTTTCTCCTGGGAAGTTGGGTGTTTCTGGTATATGCCGAATTATAGGTGGTTCTCTCTCGGTTCTGTAGATTTGCGGAGTTGGCTGTTCGCACAGATTCATAGCAGGTTGAGAAGTTTGTCATGTTTTTATTTTCAATTTAACTTATAACTAGCTTAAATGCTAGACAAAAACCTTAAAAACTAGCTTACAGAATAACTTAACTAACTTACTGGCCCCATACGGGCGCTCTAAATTATACTATAACTATATATTAAATGCCTTTGGGCGTAAAAACTAACTTAAATTAAACTTCAAAATTACTTAAAACTAAACGAGAAAATTTTTAAAAACTCGCTTTTCAAGACATTTATTTTTTATAAAAAACTTAAAACTACCCTTTACCTAAATAAAACTAAATTAACCTAAATAAAACTAAAATATACGTAAATATACGTAATTAACTTAAAACTACTTAAAAATACTTAAAATAACTTAAAACTAGAACAGCCACCCGCAAGGTTTTTTTTTTTTTTTTTTTTTGGTGCAGCAGCCAATGCATATGCGCACACGCTTATAAATTTATATATATTTATATATATATATATATTTAACAGCGCCAAATGCACATACACACAAACAAATGCCATTTAATGTGTTTTGTATTTTTTTTTTGGTGCCACCACTGTCCTACATAAAATAAACCTATTAATACTTAAAAATACGCAGGTCGGCCAAGGCAACAACTATGACTAACCATCAATATCAAGGTGGTCACCCAACCACCAGTATTTTTGAACTTGCTTATAAAAGTCCCTTTTGTCCCGAAGGGGCACAGCTCTACTGAACAGCAGACGCTCTGCTCCGTTCCCAGAGCCGACGTCTCGACCATACAGGATTCGCCGATCCACAGTTCTACGGCCGACGTGGTAGATTAACGGAACCGCCAATCTATCCTGTATCAGCCCCCGACTGTCTAAATAGAGGAATGTCTCGGGCGGGATGAAACCGTTAAGACAAACGCTCTCACTATATTCGTCGTTGGGGTAATAAGCCCCGAAAATAAGTCCATTGGCTGAGGTCATCGCTCTTGCAATGTGACCCCGAATCAGCTTAATTAAAAAGTTATCTATCCTGTTTATATTGGCCCCGTTGTATAAGACCTCGTTGGCATAATAATGTTTGTACTCCAACTCTGGTGTTCTGTGTAGTCCAAGACAGGTCCTAAGACACTGCCTCTCAAACACCCGAATCTTTTCCATTTGAGATGGGGCAACGTTAAACCACACAGGGCACCCATAGGCAATCATCGGCCGGATGAGGGCCATGTAGCAAATCACCTTCACCCTGTTTTCAAGGCGGCTGCTATAAAACAACCATCTTGTCAGAGCAAACGCTCCCCTAGCTCTGGCCAGAGCAGCATCTATATGTCCATTGAAATATAGATACTGATCTAGCCAGATGCCAAGGTACTTTACTACATCTTTACTCGCCAGTGGATGTCCACTTGGTCCAACGATCACTAGATTTCTCCAGTTCTTTCTTGTATCCCTAGAAGCTTTAGACAAAGGGGTTCTAAACAGGATATTTTTTGATTTCTGAAAGTTAATTTTTAACTTCCAGTCATCACAATATCGCTGAATCTTGTCGAAGTCACGCTGCAAGAGAATTCTGATGACTTCAACTTTTGGACCCGTCCTGTACGCTACAAGGTCATCGGCATACGCAATCGCATGAGTGAGACTACCTATCAGATCGCTGGTGTAAATACTAAAAAGAATCGGCGAGTTCACAGCTCCTTGCTGTAGACCGTTTTTAATATCAAAAGTTGTATTGGAAGTTACATTGCCACTTTTGACAACAAACTTTCTACCATTGAACATGTCATAAAGCATATATAACAGTGGTTTACTTATGCCAAATCTGGTTAATTTCAGATAAAGACCCTCTAACCATATGGTGTCGAAATCCTTCTCTAAATCAACAAGAACGGCACCTGTGCATTGATTTTTCGCTTTGTTCCATTGAACATCAGAAACTAACTTAGACGCGGCATGAATAGTGTCATGTCCCGCCTTAAAGCCAAACTGATTGTCTGGAATAATATTCTTGTCCTCAGCCCACTTGAACAGAGCTCTATTGAGAATCTTTTCGAATACTTTACTGATACTTGGAAGAAGACTTATCGACCGAAGATTTGCCGGATTGGAGCCGTCCTTTCCCTTTTTGGGGAGAGGATGGACCACAGCTGTCTTCCAACTCAACGCGTTGTTGAACAGTGTGGTATAAATGTCTATGGCTTCCTCAGGGAGATGTCGTAACACAATGTTGGGTATACCATCGACCCCCGCAGATTTCTTTTTCTTTAATGTTTGAAAAATTAACTGAAGTTCTACCTTCGAAACTAACAATGAACTGGGTCCATTTTGCTCGGCGATGGTGGCGTTTGCCAAGTTATCGTCATTGAACCCGGTGAAACCAGTATTCTCAGATCGCCATTGCGTTATGTTATTTCCAAGATAGAAATTGTGCAGCAAGGCTCTGTTCTCCAGGTCATGATTCGGACGAATGCTAGCATTCACCTTATACACTTGCTGGAAAGCAGCCCCTACAGCTTCTACCTTTTCCTGAGGATCTTCTATCATATAAAAATTGTCATCGAAAACGGCATCTTCCGGATCTCTGTTATCCCAATATAAATTAATAGATAATCTATAGTTTTGTCTAATCAGAACGTTAACGTTTTTGATCGACGACTTTAATGTTTTTATCTCCAGATCACGTGTGTCCGTGAAACGTCTATAAAGAAGTTTCAACCTAGTCAGCAGTCCACTTTTTTGTCGGTGTAGTGCGTCGATTGTTGCGTTCTTGTATAAACCAGTATGGTCTTGTTCCTTATATTTTGGGATTGTTTTGTCCATTGTTCGTTTTATAGTCGTATCCATTTGATTCAGCAACCCGCCGATTTCGAGGTTCGTCAGGTTTCTGTCATTTGGTGGAGAAATGTCATTGGAACGTATTTCTCTTGCCAAGGCGTTGGAGAAGCGTGGCCAGCGCGTCTTACTGAAATTGTAAGAGTGCACAGGCACATACTTGTCCAATTCCACAAGTTCGCTCGGAAGCTGTATTACGGTGGCAAGTCCGCAGTGATCGCTGTCGTATTCAGTTGTTCGTAAACAGTTTCTTGTCTGTTGATTTGTTGCGTCAGTTATAACAAGTCGTGAGTCAAGCAGTAGAAGATCCAGAAAGCCACCGCTCCTAGGAAACGAAGGTCTATCTGTCGCAAAAAGATCGATCCTACACTGAACACTGTGACGACCCATCCAATAAAATAAATGGTACCCTCTCGGATTTTTGAATTTGATTTCCCCAATCTTCATGTTTGGCGTTCAAATCTCCTGCCATTAGATAATAATTTTCATCCAATTGCAGTCTTAAGCATTCGAAAAGTTTTTCGAGTTCTGCGATAAAATTAGCAGGCTGAGGTGCTTCGGGTGCGTACGCCGCGATCACGTACATTCTTTTCCCCTGAGAAGCGGAATGCAAATGATGCAGGCTTCTAGCTGCCCAAATCTTCGCACTTCACTATTATATATAACCTTATATATAATGCCCTTTCGTATGAAGATTGCGACCCCACCCCCTTGAGAGGAGTTAGGCCGATCCCTTCGCACGATATTGTAACTATTATTAGTCAATTTGTGTTTCTGGCTAAGCTTAGTTTCGCTAGCCATAAACACATCAGGACTTTGGTCTTGCAGCAAATGAAAGAGATTTGCTCTACGTTCGGTCCTAATCAGCGAATTTACATTCACAGCTAGGATCTTAAAGGGTCGCTCAGGCAGCGCGCCTTTAACCATTTCGCGTTGCCAGCAGAATAGAGTAGAGGTAATCCACCCTAGCCGCCTGCTCCCTGATCTGTTTTTGCACGTCGGTTAACTGACCATGAATGGTCATCAACACCTGCATCAGATCTGCCTCTGGCGCAGGAGCCGTAGGCACTTGGACCTGTTTGGCTACCTGTGCTTGAAGCTGTACCGTGTTTCCCCTTCCAGACGCGATTTGGGCGTAAGAAATTGCGGGATTGACGGAAGTTGTTTTCTGGCGTACTTCAGGGCGTCTTACCTCAACTGTTTTCTTTTGGGCTTTGTTTTGCCTTATCTCCTGAAACTTCGGACATCCCCGATAGTTTTCGGGGTGCCCGGAGCCTCAGCAGAGCGCACATTTTAACTGGGTCATATCTGTGACCCTATCTTGCCCGAGTATACACTCCACTGTTTTGTGGGTATCTCCACATTTAACACAGACTGGGTCCATACCACAGTTAACTGCAACGTGTCCGAACCCTTGGCAGTTCATGCATTGAAGCATGTCTTTCTGCTTATTTAGTTTTTCCCATCGTACAACTTGCTAATCCAGGACTGTTATATTCCTTAGACGACTCAATTTGCTTTGGGGCGAGAGTTGAACTAGGAAAAATGGTAAATTCCGTTTCTCCCGTCTGGCTTTGACTGTGTTGAACGGTCTGACCCCGATAAACTCGAGATCGTCACTCGCGGATCCGTAGAGGATTCGATACCCTTCAGGACGACGGTTTGAAGCTTGTCTTCCTTCGGGGTGAAGCTATAATATTCTGTTCTAGTTTGAGACAGAAGGTCTTTCACTTTTTTGTAGTGCTCTAAAGATGAGCACTCAATGGAATGCCTGTCTGCGTTTAGACGCTTAATTATAAAATTGTTGCCTATGACCGACCTACATATTTCAATAGTGTCTTTTATATGCATTTTATAAGTATTAATAGGTGGCACCTTACCTTTCTTTGCTTGTGGCTGTTGCTGTTGTTGCTGTTGTTGTTGTGACTGCTGCTGTTTTCTCTGCTGCTGTTGCATCGGCTGCTGTTGGGTCTGCTGCTGTTGTGACTGCTACGGTTGTTGCTGTTGCGGTTGTTGCTGTTGCTGTTGTTGCTGCTGCTGTTGCTGCTTCTGTGTCTGTTGTCGTTGCTGTTGTTGTTGTTGTTGTTGTTGTTTTTGTTTTGCTTGCTATTGCTGAGGCTGATGCTGTGGTTGCTGAGCCGGTATTTGTGGCTTATGAAGCTGTTGCTGTGGCTGCTTTTTTGACTGCTTCTTCTGTGTTTGCTGCTGGTCTGGGAGTGGTTTTTGTTCCTGAGGAGGCTGCTGTTGTTACGAAGCTTGCTCTTGGAGCGCTTGTTGGCGGGTGCGCTGCTCAAGAGCAACTATGCGCTCCTTCTCCCGTCTTGCCTCCTGCTTCTTCTTGAGCGCTTCAACAAGCTCTATGAGCGAAGAGATCTGCTCCGTTAAAGCCTCAATTTGCTGGTCCTCTTCTTCGTCGGACAGCTCAACTACCTCGCCACTGACGTAATGTCCTTCTCCTTCCACAGACATGTAGGAGATGTCATCAGCATTGGCGTCAGCGGCGTTTTCTTCGCCTGTTAGACTGGCGTCTTGATAATTCGGATTGTCGGCGGCGATCGGATGCATGTCATCCGCCTCACCTTCATCGTCGTCTTCTATGTTCTTGTCGTTGTTTTCGTTGTCGTCATCGTCGTTGGAGGAGCTATCCAGCTGCTTCTGTATTTTTGCCTGAGCCGAGGCCTTGGCTGAACGTCCGCGCCCTCCTATTTTCTGCGCTGCTTCCACATCTGAGGTACGCTTTTTAACTACCAGGTTTGGTTTGTACCTAATATAGCGCCTTCTCTTCAGAGGATCTTGTTCTTCGGCACATGCCGGTCCTGGCTTTTTCCCTTTAATAGGGCTCGATGTTTTTGCAGTTGCCATGCTGCTGGTTCCGACCTCGGCACGTGCCGATGACGATGTTGTTGTAGTTGTCGTTGCTGTTGTTGATGTTGTTGTTGTTGCCACTTTGGGCTTTACTGGTCCTGCTGCTGCTGCTGCTGTTGTTGTTGCTTTTTGAGCTTTGGACTGCCCTGCTACAGTTGGTCTTAGTGCTTGGCCTGATGGCCCCGCTACTTGGCTGTCGGATGACACATCCCCTGATGCTCCAACTGCCTTCCTTGTTGTTGGGGGACCATCTTTCGATGTCCCCGTTGCTTTTCCCATCTCTCTTTCTAGGTCCTCTCTATTTCTGGTCACCTTCTCCCAGAAATTATTTTAAAAAAAAGCCCGGACCACAGTGGGGCTCGAACCCACGCCGTTCAGATCCGTTGTCTGCCACTCTTTTTTTTTTTTTTTTTTTTTTTCAATTTAATTCAATTTTTATTTTTAATTCAACTTATAACTACTTAAATGCTAGACAAAAACCTTAAAAACTAGCTTACAGAATAACTTAACTAACTTACTGGCCCCATACGGGCGCTCTAAATTATACTATAACTATATATTAAAAATGCCTTTGGGCGTAAAAACTAACTTAAAATCTAATTCAAAATTACTTAAAACTAAACGAGAAAATTTTTTTTTTTTAAAAAACTCGTTTTTCAAGACATTTATTTTATATTTTATATAAAAAACTTAAAACTACCCTTTACCTAAATAAAACTAAATTAACCTAAATAAAACTAAAATATACGTAAATATACGTAAAAACTTAAAACTACTTAAAAATACTTAAAATAACTTAAAACTAGAACAGCCACCCGCAGCTTTTTTTTTTTTTTTTTTTTTTTTTTTTTTTTTTGGTGCAGCAGCCAATGCATATATGCACACACGGTTATCAATATGTATATATTGATATATACACATATTGAACAGCGCCAAATGCACATACACACCAACAAATGCAGTTTATGTGTTTTATATTTTTTTTTGGTGCCACCACTGTCCTACATAAATATACCTATACTACTTAAAAATACGTAGGTCGGCCAAGGCAACAACTTTGACTAACCATCAATATCAAGGTGGTCACCCAACCACCAGTATTTTCGAACTTGCTTATAAAAGTCCCTTTTGTCCCGAAGGGGCACAGCTCTACTGAACCGCAGACTCTCTGCTCCGTTCCCAGAGTCGACGTCTCGACCATACAGGATTCGCCGATCCACAGTTCTACGGCCGACGTGGTAGATTAACGGAACCGCCAATCTATCCTGTATCAGCCCCCGACTGTCTAAATAGAGGAATGTCTCGGGCGGGATGAAACCGTTAAGACAAACGCTCTCACTATATTCGTTGTTGGGGTAATAAGCCCCGAAAATAAGTCCATTGGCTGAGGTCATCGCTCTTGCAATGTGACCCCGAATCAGCTTAATTAAAAAGTTATTTATCCTATTTATATTGGCCCCGTTGTATAAGACCTCGTTGGCATAATAATGTTTGTACTCCGACTCTGGTGTTCTGTGTAATCCAAGACAGGTTCTAAGACACTGCCTCTCAAACACCCGAATCTTTTCCATTTGAGATGGGGCAACGTTAAACCACACAGGGCACCCATAGGCAATCATCGGCCGGATGAGGGCCATGTAGCAAATCACCTTCACCCTGTTTTCAAGGCGGCTGCTATAAAACAACCGTCTTGTCAGAGCAAACGCTCCCCTAGCTCTGGCCAGAGCAGCATCTATATGTCGATTGAAATATAGATACTGATCTAGCCAGATACCAAGGTACTTTACTACATCTTTACTCGCCAGTTGATGTCCACTTGGTCCAACGATCACTAGATTTCTCCAGTTCTTTCTTGTATCCCTAGAAGCCCTAGACAAAGGGGTTCTAAACAGGATAGTTTCTGATTTCTGAAAGTTAATTTTTAACTTCCAGTCATCACAATATCGCTGAATCTTGTCGAAGTCACGCTGCAAGAGAATTCTGATGACTTCAACTTTTGGACCCGTCCTGTACGCTACAAGATCATCGGCATACGCAATCGCATGAGTGAGACTACCTATCAGATCGCTGGTGTAAATACTAAAAAGAATCGGCGAGTTCACAGCTCCTTGCTGTAGACCGTTTTTAATATCAAAAGTTGTGGTGGAAGTTACATTGCCACTTTTGACAACAAACTTTCTACCATTGAGCATGTCATGAAGCATATATAACAGTGGTTTACTAATGCCAAATCTGGTTAATTTCAGATAAAGACCCTCTAACCATACGGTGTCGAAAGCCTTCTCTAAATCAACAAGAACGGCACCTGTGCATTGATTTTTCGCTTTGTTCCATTGAACATCAGAAACTAACTTAGACGCAGCATGAATAGTGTCATGTCCCGCCTTAAAGCCAAACTGATTGTCTGGAATAATATTCTTGTCCTCAGCCCACTTGAACAGAGCTCTATTGAGAATCTTTTCGAATACCTTACTGATACTTGGGAGAAGACTTATCGACCGAAGATTTGCCGGATTGGAGCTGTCCTTTCCCTTTTTGGGGAGAGGATGGACCACAGCTGTTTTCCAACTCACTGGATAATATGCATTATTCAATGCGTTGTTGAACAGTGTGGTATAAATGTCTACTGCTTCCTGAGGGAGATGTCGTAAAACAATGTTGGGTATACTATCGACCCCCGCAGATTTCTTTTTCTTTAATGTTTGAAAAATTAACTGAAGTTCTACCTTCGAAATTAACAATGAACTGGGTCCATTTCGCTCGGCGATGGTGGCGTTTGCCAAGTTTTCGTCATTGAACCCGGTGAAACCAGTATTCTCAGATCGCCATTGCGTTATGTTATTTCCAAGGTAGAAGTTGTGCAGTAAGGCTCTGTTCTCCAGGTCATGATTCGGACGAATGCTAGCATTTACCTTATACACTTGCTGGAAAGCAGCCCCTACAGCTTCTACCTTTTCTTGAGGATCTTCTATCATATAAAAATTCTCATCGAAAACGGCATCTTCCGGATCAATTCCCGCAATCGTTAGTAGGTCTTCGTTATCTGTTGTCCTCTGGAGTTTAAGACATGGAAGATCGTTTTGATCATTTCTTCTAAATATCTTATTTATTTGGGGAAACATACTAGGGTCGCTAGAATTAACAGCCCGAATTCTGTTATCCCAATATAAATTAATAGATAATCTATAGTTTTGTCTAATCAGAACGTTAATGTTTTTGATCGACGACTTCAATGTCCTAATCTCCAGATCACGTGTGTCCGTGAAACGTCTATAAAGAAGTTTCAACCTAGTCAGCAGTCCACTTTTTTGTCGGTGTAGTGCGTCGATTGTCGCGTTCTTGTATAAACCAGTAGGGTCTTGTTCCTTATATTTTGGGATTGTTTTGTCCATTGTTCGTTTTATAGTCGTATCCATTTGAGTCAGAAACCCGTCGATCTCGAGGTTCGTCAGGTTTCTGTTATTTGGTGGAGAAATGTCATCGGAACGTATTTCTCTTGCCAAGGCGTTGGAGAAGCGTGGCCAGCGCGTCTTACTGAAATTGTAAGAGTGCACAGGCACAAACTCATCCAACTCCACAAGTTCGCTCGGAAGCTGTATTACGGTGGCAAGTCCGCAGTGATCACTGTCGTATTCAATCGTTCGTAAACAGTTTCTTGTCTGTTGATTTGTTACGTCAGTTATAACTAGTCGTGAGTCAAGCAGTAAAAGATCCAGAAAACTACCACTTCTCGGAAATGACGGTCTATCTGTAGCCAGAAGGTCGATCCTACACTCAACACTGTATCGACCCATCCAATTAAAAAGATGGTTCCCTCTAGGATTTTGTATTTGGTTTCCCCAATCTACATGTTTGGCGTTTAAGTCCCCTGCCATGAGATAATAATTCTCATCCAAGTTCAGCCTTAAGCATTCGAAAAGTTTTTCGAGCTCTGCGATAAAATTAGCTTGCTGAGGTGCGTCAGGTGCGTACACTGCGATTGGGTACATTCTTTTCCCCTGCTGGAGAGGAATGCAAACGATGCAGGCTTCTAGCAACCCGAATCTTCGCACTTCACTATTATATATAACTTTATGTTTAATGCCCTTACGTATGAAGATTGCGACCCCACCCCCTTGTGAGGAGTTGGGCCGATCCCTTCTTACGATATTGTAATTTTTATAAGTCAGTTTGTGTTTCTGGTTTAGCTTAGTTTCGCTAGCGATAAACACATCAGGACTTTGGTCTTGCAGCAGATGAAAGAGATTTGCTCTACGTTCGGTCCTAATCAGCGAATTTACATTCACAGCTAGGATCTTAAAGGGTCGCTCAGGCAGCGCGCCTTTAACCATTTCGCGTTGCCGGCAGAATAGAGTAGAGGTAATCCACCCTAGCCGCCTGCTCCCTGATCTGTTTTTGCACGTCGGTTAACTGACCATGAATGGTCATCAACACTTGCATCAGATCTGCCTCTGGCACAGGAACCGTAGGCACTTGGACCTGTTTGGCTACCTGTGGTTGAGGCTGTACCGTGTTTCCCTTTCCAGACGCGATTTGGGCGTAAGAAATTGCGGGATTAACGGAAGTTGTTTTCTGGCGTACTTCAGGGCGTCTCACCTCAACTGTTTTCTTTTGGGCTTTGTTTTGCCTTATCTCCTGAAACTTCGGACATCCCCGATAGTTTGCGGGGTGCCCGGAGCCTCGGCAGAGCGCACATTTTAACTGGGTCATATCTGTGACCCTATCTTGCCCGAGTTTACACTCCACTGTTTTGTGGGTATCTCCACATTTAACACAGACTGGGTCCATACCACAGTTTACTGCAACGTGTCCGAACCCTTGGCAGTTCATGCATTGAAGCATGTCTTTCTGCTTATTTAGTTTTTCCCATCGTACAACTTGGTAATCCAGGACTGTTATATTCCTTAGACCACTCAATTTGCTTTGGGGCGAGAGTTGAACTAGGAAAAATGGTAAATTCCGTTTCTCCCGTCTGGCTTTGACTGTGGTGAACGGTCGGACCCCGATAAACTCGAGATCGTCGCTCGCCACTTGACGGAGCTCAGCTAAGAGCGCCTGCGGATCCGTAGAGGATTCGATACCCTTCAGGAGGACTGTTTGAAGCTTGTCTTCCTTCGGGGTGAAACTATAGTATTCTGTTCTAGTTTGAGACAGAAGGTCTTTCACTTTTTTGTAGTGCTCTAAAGATGAGCACTGAATGGCATGCCTGTCTGCGTTAAGCCGCTTAATTATGAAATTGTTGCCTATGACCGACCTACATATTTCAATTGTGTCTTTTAAATGCATTTTATAAGTATTAATAGGTGGCACCTTACCTTTCTTTGCTTGTGGCTGTTGCTGTTGTTGCTGTTGTTGTGACTGCTGCTGTTGTCTCTGCTGCTGTTGCATTGGCTGCTGTTGGGTCTGCTGCTGTTGTGACTGCTGTGGTTGTTGCTGTTGCGGTTGTTGCTGTTGCTGTTGTTTCTGCTGCTGTTGCTGCTTCTGTGTCTGTTGTCGTTGCTGTAGTGGTTGTTGTTGTTGTTGTTTTTGTTTTGCTTGCTGTTGCTGAGGCTGATGCTGTGGTTGCTGAGACGGTTGTTGTGGCTTTTGAAGCTGTTTCTGTGTCTGCTTCTTTGACTGCTGCTTCTGAGGCTGCTGCTGGTCTGGGAGTGGGTTTTGTTCCTGAGGAGGCTGCTGTTGTAGCCACTCTACCATCTAGGCTAACTTGCCACTTGGAAATGGTAGGTTAAACTATCTACTTAACTCACTCGCGTCTCTAGTTGAAATTTACACTGTGAAAGCCGCCAACGATGTGCACTCTTCCACGGTTGCTGAACGACTGTCGCTAAAGCAGTCCTTATGGCTTCATTCACCTTTTCAAACATCTGGTTTTGGCTAGCCGCCAATGCTTCTTGCAGATTTCTCCTATCTTCCGCTCTACTAAAACCTATCGTTGCTAAGGCTACTTCTTTCACATATTGCTGCATCCTGTCGTCCTCTCTTTCTGGTGAATATTCTAAACGTGGTTTCATCAATCCGGTAACAGATGATGGACGTTCTTCAGCTACTTCTTCGCGGTTCACCTCAGCAGCTTGTTGTGTGTTCGAAGTACCTGCCTGTTCTTCAATTCGACTTTCGTCTACTGGCTCTCCGGTTTCCATAGTTAGATCTAGCGCTGGATTCAACAGATTCTTATTATATCTTGTCAGATGTTCTCCAGGTGTACTTGGATTACGCGGGTTCTTTTTCTTTTTAGGGTTTTCAGCCAGAGGAGGTTTATTTTTCCCCCTTCCCATAGGATTTGTTTGATTGTAATAGCCGTTATATTAAAATTTGCTTTCACAGCAAGTAATTCAAAAAGAAATTGTATAGAATCTATCAAAAAAAATTCAAACTTAACTAATCTAAATATGTACTAATCTAACCTACTATCCTAACTTAACTTAAACTAACTTATAACCTAACTTAACCTAACTTCTTTTATAGGGTAAACCCTCGGAAAACTTCACAAAAACTAAATTAACTGAACTAACTAACTCAGATAATTTTTCAACTATATCTTATAACAACTGATTCTTCAAAAACAATTACTATATGTAAATCCCAACTACCAATCTAAATATTTAATTACTTTAATTAATATTTAATTCAAAAAAAAATATAACTTTATCCTCCAACTAAATATTTTATCCTGTAAAGAGAAAATATAACTAATTCTATAAATTAACTACAAAAGCAATCCTCTTCAACTTTCGTCTAATATCGAAAAAAAATTTTTTTTACATATATAAAATAATTTTTAAATATATGCGCCACCAGGCAAAATAACTTCAAAGTCACTTTCCTCAACAGGAACTAACTTAATAGGGGTGCCACCAGGAAAAACTCGCAACCAAAAGAAAATGTTGCTTCAATGCCACCAGGCAAAACTAAAAAATATGGCCACCAGGCAAACTAAACATAAACGCCACCAGGCAAACTAAATATAAACGCCACCAGGCAAAACTAAATATAATAACTTATAAAAATTTCTAAATCATCAAATTTTCAGAACTTCAAAAATCTCAATAACTTCAGTATAACTTCTATACTAAACTACTCTTCTTTTCTCTTCAATTTCCTCTATCTCTTGCAGGTTCGGAGTCGCGAACATCGTTTCGTTTACGCCTCCATCAACATCTTCCCCTTTTGAGTTTTCTTCAATTGAAATACTCACTCCAAAAACTTTGGTTCAGACCACACGACCTATCAGTTCACTGTATCTGAACTTATTTATCCATAAACTCGAAATCAATCTACGCTACCGCTACAAACCTAGGTAAGAAGACATCGTTGCCTAGTGGACAGCAGATTAAGACGAACCCCAAATTTGCTTCAAAAAATACAAAAAAATAATTTTACTACTCTTGAAAAATGATGTAAATATTATGAATAAGTGTTTCGTATTACTTTGGTATGTCTACTACATCGAACAAGGTTTAATTGCTTTTTCGCTGCGGACCTGAACAGGAACAACTTCAACCACTCACCCGGTCGAAAAATCCAACGACTTGTCTTCTGAAGACTTTCAACCCAAAGAGAAGTTGGTCAACTAACATCTAAAGCTACAGCGATTGGCTTCAACTAGCCAATCCGGACATCAGACTGTAAGCTAACTATTATTCTAGGTTGAATTGATTTTCGCGGGAATGAGAGGATACGAGATCTGGTTATCGCAAACAGACGTGAGTAGGAACAACTTCACCACTCACCTGGCCGATACATAAGTCCCCTATCTCTCGATGGAAAATCTCAGCAGAAAAATCCTCAATAGTAAACAAAAACGAAATATTCTTTCAAAAAAAAATTACTTGACAATGTCTTGCATTACGACGGTACGTCTTCTACCTCAATCAAGACATAATGGTTTCTCGCTACAGACATGAGTAGGAACTACTTCCACCACTCATCTGGTCGAAAAATCTAACGCTTGTCTTCGAAAGACAACTAAACAAAAAGTGAATCAACTAACCCCTAACGCTACAGCTACTGGCTTGAACTAGCCAATACGGCCGTCAGACCGTGAGTCAACCACTATTATTGAGTGTTAATTTCGCGAGAATTGGGAAGTCTATGAGCAGGTTATCGCTGCAGACATGAATAGGAACTACTTCTACCACTCACCGGTCGACACTTAAGTCATACACTCTCTGATAGAAAATCTCAACTGAAACTACCAATCGCAAAACTTCAACAAAAAAAATTAAATGATTTTCTCTACAGAAAATCTCGGACATGAACTAGATCTTAAATGAATCTTCTTCAAATTCCATGAAATGTTCAACAACTAATTAACTCGGGCCCCACGCGTTTGAGCGCCATTTGTAACGGAAAAACTCCCTAACACTTTACCACTCGAACGACGCGTCAACAGGGGACCGAAACTCACAGACAAACAAACTAGTCTATTAATTTCGTGATCACGAAAATTTCCACACTGGCGAAATTTCATTGCCCCACGTTGGGCGCCATTTGTAAAAATATTTCTTCCATTACATTGCAACACATTGTGAAAGATTGAAATTCTTTTTATTAAACGAAAGAAAACTTTGATTAAGAATTTTATTTTTTTTATATAGGAGAAGAAATGTTGTTGTTAATCTTTCAATCAAATGATATGATGATGATGATGATGATGCGTTGTTTTGTAATGGAAAAAATATCCGCTAACCATTTCACTCACTCGACTACATTTGACCTATTGTCTTGACCTCAACAAAAACCCGACAGTACCAAGATTCCAACTATCAACAATAACTAAAACCTGTCTGAAATCTCAACAATATTCAAATTCAATCCGAATTGCCTAATGAGTGGAAAGTTAGGGATAGGATCCAACAAAAAAGAGTGAAGTCATTTGTCCAAAAGAGTAAGAAGGTTCGCATAACCAATCTCAATATCATCCACATATTGTTGTTCAGAATGGAAATGCGTCGTTCCACCCTCTCGACAAATAACCCACTAACATATGTAGATGTTATATATGATGATTTCTCAGGACACTAGGAAAACTCGACCTTACGTCTGATCAGGATTTCCTTTGATTCATGGAACAAAAAAAGTGTCATTCACCATACGGCTTGAATGACTTAAATTGTTTCCACTGATCTGAGACGATAAGAAATGTCTTATATTATCCAAGTATCTATCGGTATTCCCAAAAGAACTCAGTTCCGAAAGAATAGTTAAAGAGATGCTTTTAATCTCTCTGGATTTCAGAAAAGAAATCTCTTCCATAGTTTACAAAAATTCCCTTGAACAAAACCGACAAACACTTCAGAGGATCCTTCACCTAATTCTCTCTAAGACGTATAGTACCCTATTCCCTGCTGAATGAAGGCACGTCCACGCTTTGAGAATCAGGGCGGTCTCTATTCTATCATTGCGCCAGGTCTGCTCGTTGCCATTGCTTAGCTCGCCGAGTGGTGGGGCAGGATCTTGCAATTCGAATAGGACCAGTGTCACATTTTCAGACCTGAAGTATAGATGGTGTGAACTTATTAGATTAAGAATTTGTTTAGGAACCCGAGGAAAGCGTGAACAAAAATAAAACGTGAAGAAAAGACATGGATAGGTCTGCGTAGCAGTGATATAGATGTTACTATCACTATGAGTAGGTTCTACGTTACCTCGCTATTATTGTAAAACCAGCGAGAAATGGGAGTACAGGTGTTATGATACTAGACTAGTGCTTAGCTTCCCAACCTTAGGATAGCTAAAGGATCTATCCGAAAACAAATTCCTTAACTATCACCCCAAATGGTCCCTGGATGCACGGAATATATTCAGGAACTCCCTCGTCGAAGACGGAAGGTCTTCACCTTCCGATAAATTAGATGCTGATGGACCTACATGACGTTGTTGACGAGTCCGATCACGACCCCTTTACCTTATGATTTTAATGCTTCATCTCGTTAAGTCCAAACCTGCATAGAAATAAAGAATAAACTTCCCAAAAAGAACTTACAACTTCGGATGGATTAAAAGATTTATATTTTCGTTCTAATCTTTATAATATTTATTTCAAAAACCTTAAAATATGTACTCATATAACATCTTGTGAAAAATCTAACTTATTTCTAACTTTATTAATCTTTCTATAATGAAATTAATTTTGACTTTAGCTTAATGTCTAAATTTAACAATCCTTCTATAAGTGGTCTCATAGCCACATACAATTACATCTGAACTTCGTATATTTGTTTTAAATAAGTTTAATTACCTATTAAAGAACCGATCTTAAAAAGATCTCAACTATTTCACCTAATCCTTCACTCTAATAGAACTGAAAGAAATTGGCGTGTATTATTCAGCTCTGTCACAACTCTAAGTATTAACTTCTCTCAAAAATATAAAAAAATATCATCAACGGAATGAAATTGAATTGATGACGAGGGTTAAAGTAAAATTTTTTTTCCCTCCTCGTGACAATAATATACCTCGTTACGTAAATTATAACCAAAAGCAAAACGTATTATGCCATTAGCAAAAAAAAATCATCTGACCATTGGACCACTCATTTAGGTCCCATATAATGATGGCCTATCCATATGCCGACTAAGGAATCGCAAAACAAAATATAAGGTATCACGAAAACATAATTTCGTTCTTATGCGCGTACTTAAATTTCTGCACCGACCGACGATTACTAGCTGCTTCAATGAACGAAGTTCCGTAAAGGGAAATATTTCTTGTCGAAAATCCCACAAATATCCCTTTATTCAAATTTTAGAAATAATGTGAAAAGAGATCACACTTCCCAAACAATTTTCCCAAAACAACCAGAATTTAATTTTTAAAATATCAGGGTTAATTTAAAAGAGACGCTGTAAACAAAATTTTTAATTAAAGTTATATAAAAATATATACAATATAATTTATCAATAAAATGTAAAAATATAGTTATAAATCAAGAGAAGATGCATCTTTCCTTCATATATTAGAAAAGAATTTAAGGGTTGTTTCAGTCAATGTAAAAGGGTTCCTACAGAATCGTATAAACAATAGGGTTTGGATATGTTAATAGGTAGGTACTAATGTGTTGACGTAGGTAGTACCAGTACATACAATATTCTTTGTATTGAAATTAATTCAATCACCTTCAAAACTCGTCGTTTAAATCTCGTTTATAGTTACGTTTATTATCGTGGTTTCAAAAAAAAATATAGGAATGTGATTCAATGTGTCGATCCGACGATCAACAAAAAAAAAAATAACGACGTGAGTACTAAAGTCTGTTCGAGTAAACCAAACTAAATTTATCTTTATCTCTGATTAAGACGGGTAATGAACCTCTGATAAATTGAGATTAATCGTACACGGTATTACTAAAAAAATTTATTAAAACCTTTTTAATT
This sequence comes from Baccha elongata, assembly GCA_951217065.1. Classification (NCBI taxonomy): domain Eukaryota; kingdom Metazoa; phylum Arthropoda; class Insecta; order Diptera; family Syrphidae; genus Baccha; species Baccha elongata. The sequence continues at coordinate 423,697 of CATNUY010000077.1, forward strand.
TCAGGTCACAAATCTAATGATGATCGAGCGAACCAAAAGTAAGTATTTATCATTCACTTTTCGATTTCACTTTATCACTTATTTTTACTTTTAATTTTAGCATAGATGTCTCCAAAACACAACACACGTAAGTACTCTTTGTATCTTTATTACACACGATAGCTATTTAATTAATTATTATTATTTTTCTTTTCAGATAACTTTGGCCGAAACGCGAACTAACTAAGTATCATCAAAAGTAAGTAACATAAATTAACTTCGTAAGTATCTTTTATTTAATAGTAAGTAATTGAGTCGTGTATTTATTAATACGTGATTCTAACTTAAGTTTCTTTTTCTTTCAGCTTTATTACGTTCAGGTAAATTTTCACGCAAGTATTTAGGTCACTATTTCGACCTTTAAAGTAAATACTAATCAGGACGCGTTTCCCAATTGAGTAGGACAAAAAAAAATACAAGGACAAATTATCCTTCTTAAAATTGGTTCTTTATTTTAAGACGTAAAAAGATTCTTTGAATATTTTTCTAATCTTAACTTCTGTCACTTCATGAATAAATAAACTTATTTATTTCAGTTTAATTTGTTTAATTTCATAAAATTCAAAAAAAAAATTTTATTGCCTCAACTGGATGGCATCACTTTATGACAATAATTTTTAGTACGTAGGTACACTACTAGATAACTTTCAATATTTTTATTGAGTTAAATCTCAATAGAAATTATTAATTTCACAAAAGCAAATAACAGAGAAACTTTTAGGATCTATTTTAGTCCAATATTGGTATTGTTACCAGAGTATAATCTTCAATTACATTATTCGACTTCATTCAAAATGTCCGTAGACTTAGTTTCATATACAGTGATGTATCTGAGAAAAATTCTAAAATGTATTTCTTTTTATGGATAAATACTTCGCATAATCATATAAAATGAATTATGATCTTTACGTATAGTAACTTAACAAATTTTATTTGTTTTCAACGTTTTTGAAAAGAAAAGACGAAAATATGATTAGGATTAGGATATCCACTAACAATTTTTCTTTTTAACAATTTATAATAACTTTTTATTTAGTACTCTCATTAACTGAGTTCCTGTAAGCAACTATTTTTACTTATTCGTTTGTATCATCTAACACAAATATATATATTCGTAAATTTTATAGAAATTTGGTTTTCGTTTGTTAACTTTGGTTCACTAATTTTTCTCCATTTTTTCTTTTTCTTTCAGGGGATCTTCGAAATGGCATCTTGACACACTTAATAAAAAATATATAAACCATACCTCGGGTCCTGGTATATTTTGGTTTTTACACAATTTCCTTTTTGTAGGTAATTACACTGTCTTTTATTGTTTGAGCGGGTCCCACGAAGTACGTGAATTTTGATCTTCAATTAAACGATTAATTCTTCTATTTGTTGGCCATCAGAAATATTAATGAATTCCGTCCGAATTTCTTGATATCGGCTTATTCGTTCGTTTGTTTATTTGGTTGTTAGATTGCTAATTTGTTAACTTGCTACTTTGTTGGTTTGTTAGTTTGTTACTAAAACCAGGCAGCTTTTAATATGCCTCTCGGGGAAGCAATTGGAACATCCTTTCGGGTGATGTGTTGCTCTTGAAGACATATAATTACTACCTATATGGGACAATAAATGTATCTTAGATTTTTTTGTCTTTTTTTTTTTTTCTTCTTTTTTTCTACAAAATATCTAGCACGTCTTCTCAGGAGTTTTGTGTTGGTGGAGTTCGATTTTTACCTCCTTTTTCTCTCCTAAGAAGATTAACCAAACTACTACGTTACTATTGAGAGTATTTTCTCAACAAAAAAAATTAGAAAAATGTGTTACCTGGTTTTTTGTGACCATCCTAAATTTGATCTTGTCGTTGCCTTGTTTTCTAACCAGTTCTTTTCTAAGGTGGAATGATTTTTACTTTTAATTTTAGCAAAGATGTCTCAAAAATACAACACACGTAAGTACTCTTTGTATCTTTATTACACACGATAGCTATTTAATTAATTATTATTATTTTTCTTTTCAGATAACTTTGGCCGAAACGCGAACTAACTAAGTATCATCAAAAGTAAGTAACATAAATTAACTTCGTAAGTATCTTTTATTTTATAGTAAGTAATTGAGTCGTGTATTTATTAATACGTGATTCTAACTTAAGTTTCTTTTTCTTTCAGCTTTATTACGTTCAGGTAAATTTTCACGCAAGTATTTAGGTCACTATTTCAACCTTTAAAGTAAATACTAATCAGGACGCGTTTCCCAATTAAGTAGGACAAAAAAAAATACAAGTCCAAATTATCCTTCTTAAAATTGGTTCTTTTACAAAAGACGTAAAAAGATTCTTTGAATATTTTTCTAATCTTAACTTCTGTCACTTCATGAATAAATAAACTTATTTATTTCAGTTTAATTTCCTTAATTTCATAAAATTCAAAAAAAATTTTTATTGCCTCAACTGGATAGCATCACTTTATGACAATAATTTTTAGTACGTAGGTACACTACTAGATAACTTTCAATATTTTTATTGAGTTAAATCTCAATAGAAATTATTAATTTCACAAAAGCAAATAACAGAGAAACTTTTATGATCTATTTAAGTCCAATATTGGTATTGTTACCAGAGTATAATCTTCAATGTTACTAAAACCAGGCAGCTTTTAATATGCCTGTCGGGGAAGCAATTGGAACATCCTTTCGGGTGATGTGTTGCTCTTGAAGACATATAATTACTACCTATATGGGACAATAAATGTATCTTAGATTTTTTTGTCTTTTTTTTTTTTCTTTTTTTCTACAAAATATCTAGCACGTCTTCTCAGGAGTTTTATGTTGGTAGAGTTCGATTTTTACCTCCTTTTTCTCTCCTAAGAAGATTAACCAAACTACTACGTTACTATTGAGAGTATTTTCTCAACAAAAAAAATTAGAAAAATGTGTTACCTGGTTTTTTGTGACCATCCTAAATTTGATCTTGTCGTTGCCTTGTTTTCTAACCAGTTCTTTTCTAAGGTGGAATGATTTTTACTTTTAATTTTAGCAAAGATGTCTCAAAAACACAACACACGTAAGTACTCTTTGTATCTTTATTACACACGATAGCTATTTAATTAATTATTATTATTTTTCTTTTCAGATAACTTTGGCCGAAACGCGAACTAACTAAGTATCATCAAAAGTAAGTAACATAAATTAACTTCGTAAGTATCTTTTATTTTATAGTAAGTAATTGAGTCGTGTATTTATTAATACGTGATTCTAACTTAAGTTTCTTTTTCTTTCAGCTTTATTACGTTCAGGTAAATTTTCACGCAAGTATTTAGGTCACTATTTCAACCTTTAAAGTAAATACTAATCAGGACGCGTTTCCCAATTAAATAGGACAAAAAAAAAATACAAGGACAAATTATCCTTCTTAAAATTGGTTCTTTTACAAAAGACGTAAAAAGATTCTTTGAATATTTTTCTAATCTTAACTTCTGTCACTTAATGAATAAATAAACTTATTTATTTCAGTTTAATTTGCTTAATTTCATAAAATTCAAAAAAAAATTTTTATTGCCTCAACTGGATGGCATCACTTTATGACAATAATTTTTAGTACGTAGGTACACTACTAGATAACTTTCAATATTTTTATTGAGTTAAATCTCAATAGAAATTATTAATTTCACAAAAGCAAATAACAGAGAAACTTTTATGATCTATTTAAGTCCAATATTGGTATTGTTACCAGAGTATAATCTTCAATTACATTTACAAATTGACTCTTACTGAGTCTTATTCGACTTCATTTAAAATGTCCGTAGACTTTAGTTTCATATACAGTGATGTATCTGAGAAAAATTCTAAAATGTATTTCTTTTTATGGATAAATACTTCGCATAATCATATAAAATGAATTATGATCTTTACGTATAGTAACTTAACAAATTTTATTTGTTTTCAACGTCTTTGAAAAGAAAAGACGAAAATATGATTAGGATTAGGATATCCACTAACAATTTTTCTTTTTAACAATTTATAATAACTTTTTATTTAGTACTCTCATTAACTGAGTTCCTATAAGCAACTATTTTTACTTATTCGTTTGTATCATCTAACACAAATATATATATTCGTAAATTTTGTAGAAATTTGGTTTTCGTTTGTTAACTTTGGTTCACTAATTTTTCTCCATTTTTTCTTTTTCTTTCAGGGGATCTTCGAAATGGCATCTTGACACACTTAATAAAAAAATATAAACCATACCTCGGGTCCTGGTATATTTTGGTTTTTACACAATTTCCTTTTTGTAGGTAATTACACTGTCTTTTATTGTTTGAGCGGGTCTCACGAAGTACGTGAATTTTGATCTTCAATTAAACGATGAATTCTTCTATTTGTTGGCCATCAGAAATATTAATGAATTCCGTCCGAATTTCTTGATATCGGCTTATTCGTTCGTTTGTTTATTTGGTTGTTAGATTGTTAATTTGTTAACTTGCTACATTGTTGCTTTGTTAGTTTGTTACTAAAACCAGGCAGTTTTTAATATGCCTCTCGGGGAAGCAATTGGAACATCCTTTCGGGTGATGTGTTGCTCTTGAAGACATATAATTACTACCTATATGGGACAATAAATGTATCTTAGATTTTTTTGTCTTTTTTTTTTTTTTTTTTTTCTTTTTTTCTACAAAATATCTAGCACATCTTCTCAAGAGTTTTATGTTGGTATAGTTCGATTTTTACCTCCTTTTTCTCTCCTAAGAAGATTTACCAAACTACTACGTTACTATTGAGAGTATTTTCTCAACAAAAAAAATTAGAAAAATGTGTTACCTGGTTTTTTGTGACCAGCCTTGTTTTCTAACCAGTTCTTTTCTAGGGTGGAATGAGACTATGTCTCCGATCTGTAATTTTCGACACGTGTTTGTCTCAAACTTTTTCCAGATTGATATTTGCGTTGGAGGGATATCCAAAAAAAATTGTTTTATCTTGCGTTTTTTCTTGATTTTATCCCGCTAAGGCTGCTTCTTTACACGTTTTCACATAATATGGGGCTATTTTCTATATCAAAAACAAATTTATAGGGAATTACGGCCATGCTTTTTTTTTTTTTTTTGTTACGCAGAAACTATATCTTTTTTTTCTATGTGAATTTTGTTAACTAACACTTTATTTTCGATAGCCTATGCTTATTTTAGTTTTATTTCTCAGTTTTTTCCTGTTGGTTTCCTGGGTTGATTATTTAAAATAATCACCCTTCGACCCAAGAATGTTTTTTGTGATATTTTAATATTTTTCTCAGAGATTAATTTTTCGCGAACTAGTTTAGGCAAACGATGAAAAGACAAAGAACATTCTTGTCGACTTCCAGTTGGATCGTAGTTCGGCAGTTGGGCTTTCCAGATGCCGTTTGAATTTTGTCGCATTATTGGAGGGGAAAAAGCTTTTTCCATGCAGAGAATTTCTATCTGCTTTACTCCTCCTAATTTTTCAGCTGGACTATATTCTAACTCATTACTTTTGCCGTACTCTCTATCGCGTATGTCTAAGTTCTATTTCTCTTTTCTTTTCAGCTTAAGTATTGTGGATTCTGATTCTTGTGGAACTGGTCTTTTCATTTGTTCTATGAGTTTACCACTTGAATCGGTTGACGTAAGGTAAGTATTATTTAGGCGTTGTTGACGTTTGTACTTATTTGTTGTAGGTGTTTCGTTTTATGGTAAGTATAGTATTTCTGTTTTATGGTACGTATAGTATTTTAGTCTTATGGTAAGTATAGTTTTGTTAGTCTTAAGGTAAGTATAGTATTTTAGTATTGTTCTTGTTTGTGTTTGAATTTCAGTATTATGTTTAGGTATATTTTACATTTTTACGTTGTATAGGTAAGTTTGGTTATTTGTAATTAGTTTTTCAATATTCCGTTTAGGAATTGTTTCGAAGGTAAGTATAATTGATTCGTACGTTTTTGTTTTTGTCAATGGGTGAGTGTTGTCTAAATATTGGTACTTTATCTTTGTGGAAAGACTAGTTGAATATTGTCTCTATGTATGATAATCATTTAATGTGTCATTTTATTTGACGATTGAAAAGTTTGTATTTAAGTTAATGTTCAGTCATTTGGTGTGTTGGTATATGTGACGTTTCGTACGTGTTGATTGTTAAGTCATTTTGTATGTTCTGTCATTTCGCATAAATGCCTATATAAATTTATTCTACGCTCAAACTTATTCTGCCGAAAACATAACTACTTCTTCTAATACTTATATTATTATTCTAGTGGTGAAACTTAATATCATTCCCCACAGATGTTCCACAAAAAGCCCTATTTAGGTCTCCTCTGCCTACTATCTCTTTGGATATCGAACTTGCATGTATATAATTTGTGTACGTGTCATTGCTCTTCGTATTTATTGCGTCAGCCATTGACGTATTAGATATGGACCGCCAGTAGCCAACTTCACGCGTGTTCCAACATAACTAGGGGCGCCATCAACTACTAGCAGGGAATCTGGGTAGCAGTGATATGATTTCTTAAATTAATTATTTACTATTGAATTTTGGTGGAAATTATTATCCAACTACTTTTATTTTACAAAACACATCCACTCCTTATGCCAAGAGTTACTTACAGATGAATATATTATCGTTTTCATTTAAATTCTAATAACGAAATTAGTACACGTATTCAACACTAAAAGATGATGGCGTTTTTAGACTGTTTTTAGCTGGAACAACTTTTCTTGGCTGTTTGTATGAAAATTTCAACCAACTGGCGGTCCATATCTAGTACGTCAATGGCGTCAGCTTTTTGTAGCATACCACAAAGTTAAGCAACTTATGGGTATGATGGAATGTTTTCGATGGATTTTATTTGTACAATGGCTACATTGTAAGAAAAAATGTGTGAATCGTATTTATGAAATTTTTCGAGTTGGGTGGGTTTTTGGATTCGAATTATTTTAATGAGAAGTGGTTAGATAAAAGGTCTTTATTCGTGATTTCAGACGGATTTGTAGGTTCACGGTGTAAGTAAAAGAAAAGGTTCCCCTACAAGTTTATAGTGCCGCCTGAAACATGATGTCCAAAGCAATTGCTTAATTTGCTTAAGGGCTAATGCATAACTGTATGCAGTTGTTTATTCACCGATCTTCAAAACTAATTGGTTTTCTTCAATCTTTTTGCAGTCCTTTTTGGTGAGTCCGGTAAGTTCAAATTCTAATGGTTGTAGTGCCCCTTGACGTACTGGTAAGTGTATCGGAATATCACTTAATACTTTTTTCAAGGGCGAAAATGTAAAAAGTGTACCTAACCTTACTCGTCCGGACTCGACGAAAAACTGTAGGTCCTCACCAATTTTGTAAAACTAAGGCCGTGTGCGAACTGCGTTAAAATTTTATCCATTGGCTAAATTATGACACTAGTGTGGTGAATATAAACTTCAAAAATTTAGCCTGCTCCAGAGCAGTGGATAATTTGCAATACTGTATGCAGGATTGAGAAAGACAGTACAATATCTGCTTTACAACTCAACTGTCTTTCTCACTCCTGCATACGAAATAATGTTTTTTTTTTTTTTGTTTGCATTTGTCTTTTCGTTGGCTTTGATAACGGTTTGTGTTTCGTTGGTGGCGCGCTTGTTTGGAATAAATTTTTGTTTAAATATTTTATATAAAATGAGCCAAAAAAAAGGAAGAAAAGTGGAAAAACCATACAATAAATGTAAGAATTTATTTCAGTAATTAAAACTAAACAATGTTTTCATTAATTTTTGCTTATTTAAGGGACTCACGCAGATAAAATAAAACTTATCAAAATCAGGATTAGCTGCGATAAAATGTTTGTGTCCAAAAATGCAAATATTAACAATGGTTGGAGGTATGTATGTTATTATAATTGTGACCATAATGCAGTTTTATTTATTTTTAGACGAGTTGCTGAGATTCTGTGTGACCCCTCCAAAGATATAAAAGCCTGCAGGCAACTTTGGAAAAATTTAACGCAAAAATATAAGGTAATGTTTACTAGGTACCTACTTTGAAATAACTTATTGTTTTTGACTAAAACATTTCAGTCATTTTTTGAGCAACACACGGGAGTCCGTCTCCGTGTGGCGATGATGCTCCTATAGGAAAAGATGAAAAAGAAAATTGGCCCTACTTTGATTTGATGCACAAATATGCATCCTCCAAGGACAACTATCATCCCCCATTTCTCATGGATAGTTCGAGAGGAGCATTCTCGATGGCTTCGTCTCCTGTTGAAAATGTTCAAACAATGGGCCCATCATCATCAGGAACCCAATTGCTTTCCCCGTCAACGTCATTTTCAGTTGAGTATATAACTGATGACTTTGACTCAACAACATCAGTATCCTCACAAGTTAGTCCGTCCAGCCCTACATCACCAACAAATTTTCTCCCATCCACCTCTTCCCATAATATCTCGTCCACACCAAGAGTCCGTTCGTTGGCAGCACCTGTTTCACGAAGAAATTTGAAACAATTTTCGGAATATGAAAAATATTGCATAAAACGGGACAAAAAATTGAGTCGGAAAATGGGTGGGATGATGTCTGTTTTCGCCCAGATAGTGTCAAGGGAATACCCCGATATAATTGTCGACAATCTTTTGGAAGTCTCATCTTCAGATGAAGAGTGAAAAACTCAGGTAAAACACCTAGTTTAAAAATAATTGTTTATTTTGAAAGGTCTCTAACAGAATTTTTTTCTTGCAGATTTATGACAATTTTTTTTATCTTTTTATACAAAATGAAGTCGTTTAATTTTTTTTTTAGTTTTTTTTATCAAGAAATTTTTTTTATTGAAAATGTGTTTCGAAAGAAGATTCCCATCAGCAACTTTTTTGCCTGAATACTAAAGATCATCAAACAACTACATCATCTCCAGAATCATTGGTTGGTAGTGTAAGTTATTAGAAATTTTTTTTTTCAATTGTTCTAAAATCAAAATTTTATTTTAGAAAGAAAAATCATTTAATGGAGAACTGGAAGAATCTTTAATAAACCCAACGAATGCTTCTGCAGATGGAACCATCAAGTGCGGATGTAAAAATAAATAAAATAAAGTAAGTTACATTTTAATTCTAATATGCTTTTCCTATAAATAAATAAATACTATTCTTTCGAGGAATCACTGGTAATTATTTTGGACGTCATCATCGGTGCTGAAAAACTAACAGAAAATGCCGCCGAATGCTCGTTAAAAGTTATTAAACATAAGGTATTTCATCATTTAATGACATCATATTTATATTTTTTTAAATTATAATTCTAGATTTTCAATCATAAAGTTGATATGCTCTCATTTTTGCTCCTACGTACTAAAAAACTTCAAATAAGACAACTTTTCAATGATTCCATAATATTTTGGGTCATACACTTATATTTCTCGCTCATCAATGTATTTTTAATTAATTCAATGTCCACCAGATATCGCATTTGACTTTGTATGAAAAAGAACAATTATTTTGTCGACCATCTAGTTAATTGTCTTGTCTATGATAATCGTCTGAACGACGTCTGCTGTCAAAATCAACACAGCTGATTTAAATGTCTAAAACCCCAACCATCTCAAAATACTAGTGTTTGGTTTTGTGCTACGAGCAGTGGAGAACGACAAATTAGCTGCCTTCATTGCCAAGCAGTGCTGTAACTTTTGCGACATCACAGATCCGCTGGTAAGTAAAGCACTTCATTATAATTATGTAGTTTAATAATATGCTATCTCAAAACTTTTCTTAAGGGCCGCTCACCTGTTCATATGGCAGCATCAGTTGACCGTTATGTAATCCTCGAGTGGCTATTGAATCAGGTAAATAAAATCACACATTTTCTTTGATTATTATATTAAAGAAAATTTTCCCACGGGAGCTATAATCAATAGCAAAGATAAAGAATCTGGCAGTAGTGCCCTACACAGATCCATCTACTATGGCTGCATTGATTGTGCCGTGCTCCTACTTCGCTATGGAGCAAGTTTGGATCTACTCGACGACGATACAAGAAGCCCACTTCAAAACTGTTGTCGTCTTTGTGATTTCCCACAAATAAAAACTACAATCTAGGAATCGGCAATGAAGAAGGTGCATCAGCACCTCAATTCATTGACTTTTTCCGTAAAGAACATAAATCAATCGAACTGATCTCCTTGAGCTCCTATCACAGTCTGTTTGTGGATAAACGAGGACAACTCTATGCTGTCGGACATGGCAAGGGAGGTCGATTAGGTACGAATCATCGACCTCTTATGAAACAACATTTTTCTAAATTTTAATTTTAAAGGTAATGGGACGGAAAACAGTTTACCTATTCCAAAAAAAGTTAAAGTTCCCATCAAGAATGCTGGCGAGAAGATAATCTGTATAAGCACATCTAAGAAACATTCACTCATTTTGACCAATAAGAGTGCAGTGTTTGCTTGCGGATTGAATGAAGATATGCAGCTGGGAGTTCGGGATAATCCTGAAAAATTGACTGTGTTTAAAGAAGTTGTTACTCTCAGAGATTTCGGAGTAGACAACCTAAAAGAGGTTATCGCTAGAGATTTTTACTCAGTGGCATACTCAAGGGACATGCTATGGGTATGGGGTACAAATCATGGACAATTCGGTTGGAGTAGTAAAGGTGAATCTAGTATTTTAGTACCACGGCAGGTAAGACATGAATTGATATGATGCTCTTCGTTGTACTCTAAATGTGTGCATTTTAGATAGCATTACCGGAACGAATAAATCTGGAATTCGTTGTGGCAAATAATTTTGCCATTGCTTGCTACACAACGGCTAAAACAATTTTACTGTTTTACAACTACAAACTCAGGAGTATAAAGCCACCACAGTGAGTGACTTATAATAAGTAAATTAAAAAAGTAAAAAAAAATTGTTTACAGAATAGAAGCAATCAAAAGCATATCAGTTGTTGGTGGTGACAATACAAAAACAGCAAAGGGTCCAGTGTCGGCCCTTAAGCTTCTAATGCTTACCGAAACAAATGTAGTTTTCATATGGTATAAAAGAACTCAGCAATATCTCAGGTAAACACCTCTTTGATTACATACCATTCCCATTATAGGTTGTGTTTTTCTTTTAAGATGTATGTTTTCTCACATCCGTGTGAATCAAATCGATAAAATCTTCTACAAAGCCAATCGGGAGTTAATTCTATCGCAAGGCGATGTCTACATTGGTAAATGCCATCAAGCTCCTGTACAAAACTATGAAGAGAGCAGTGCTAATGCTTGGTTCACACACGCCCAAGCTCGCAAGGATATTTGCAATGATCAAAAGATTCGAATTGAATTAACTCGCATAGCACATTTGGATCGTGCTGTAAATGTTTTTTGTGATGATGATTTTGCTGCATTTGCTGCACTACAAGAAAGCTATGCAAACTATTTTGTTCTGCCAAAATTGATAGACGAAGAGTATAGCTTCAAAAAACTACTTAACGATGCTAGCGAATTCGATATGATACATGATCTGGTATTTCATGTAGATGAAGAGAATTTCTATGCACACAAGTTTATTGTGTTTTCTAGATCGACAGGATTGCGAGAGATAGTTGAAACTATCGCCTACAAGTTAAGTGGAAATCTTTCTTTCTTTAATCTTTGAAAATAAAAAAAAAATAACTATTTTACTTTATGTACGATTATGTCCAACATTTGATAACAAAAAGAAAGTATGATATAAGTTGATATTCTGTATGAGAAATGGTATACCATTGTTGTTGGTTTTATTGTTCGATTTTTTTTTTATCTATTATAATAAATATTTGTTTTGTAATTTACAGTGGCCTGATTAGGGAATACGAAGCGTGTCTTTTTTTATGGCGAAAATGAAGTTTGGTATTACTTTGGTCACAAAGCAGCAACAATGGAAGTGAACGCATCTCCAAAGAGTCTAAAACTATTATTGAAATATCGAATAGAGAACGACAAGCTTCTTTTTCCCTAATCGATTCACAGATCTTTCTTTCGTTTTTTGGAATTATGGCCTAGGAATGAGACAGGAAGATGTACTTTCACGAAGCAAGATTATTGTTATTGCAAAGATTTCTTTAATGGAATCTAAAAGAAATTTACGTACCTATACATGTACGATTTTCAAGTTAGGCGCCGGTTATAGCGATCAGGAAAAACTTTTCAATTCGATAATTAAATATGTTCTGATTTTATTTAAAACACAAATGCTACATTTATCGATATATAATGTTAATTGATTCTTCTTAATAGTGATTGACGAAGTATCAAAGCATCATTTGAATCGCCTCCTTCATTTTCAAAATGGGAATCGGAGTCATCATCTGTTGGGATTGGTTCGTCTGTTGTTGGACCTTAGGAGTATAAAACCAATCACATACTTTAAAATTCAATGAACAATAGCAGTTCATACATACCCAAATCACCACTTTCAATGCATAAATTATGCAAAACACATGCAGAAAAAAACAGTTTTAACGCTGTTTTCAATTTTTAGTTCGAGAGCTTTGTTGAAAACATTTCTCCATCTTGTTTTCATGATGCCGAAGGCGCATTCCACAACATTTCTTGCTTTGCTATGAAGAGTATTGAATTTTTTCTCAGCGGAGTTTGGGTTTTTGAATGGTGTTATTATCGGAACCGGATGCAAGCGGCAAGGGTATCCACTATCCCCAAGCAGGAAATAAGATTGCGTTGGGTAGTTCCCTGTTTGGTATAGCGGACTATTCTTCAAAACCTTATGGGATTGATAAGTTTATTAATTAACAAACACAACTGTTTTCTTAAGATTATCTTCACTAAATTATTAATTTACTTACTCGAGTATCGTGGACCGATCCAGGAAATCCTACGAATACATCGTTGAATATGAATTTGCTGTCCACAACTGCTTGGCATTGGATGGAGTAAAAACCCTTATAATTCATCTCATCATGCTTCCGTACTGGACAATGGATTCGAATGTGAGTGCCATCAATAGCTCCAACGGCATACTCAAATATGTCAGATCTCGACCGTCTGCAGAATTTTGAACTTATTTCTGCGTAGTCACCGGGTGGACAATGTCTTATTATATGCCGCATACTTCCACAAAAAAAATTTAACATTTTATGCACTATTTCTTTAACGGTGGATCTGCTCATGCCAATAAAACCACCAGCCACTCTGTAGCTACAACCAGCCGCCATCCAGTACAGAAACACAATGAGTTCATACTCGTTTGTCCAACCACTTCTCTTTGTTGGCATATAGCTAACAATCTTTTTGAATGTGTCATGCTTCAAGCGTAAATGCTCCCGGCACTTTCTATCGTCACCATTTAGAAATGCCAGAACGTCCTCCGAAGCAACTCGAGCTCTGCCATATTCAATACCCTGCGTAGTAGGTACCTGCCAGTAATAATTACTCTTCTAATTTGTGTTTGATTCCACATACCTGTCGAATGTTTGTATTATTTTTTCTGGAATTAGATGTTATATACCGCTGATATTGGTATAAAATCAATAAAATTAATTGAAAGTGTTTTAGCAAATTATTATTCATTGTTTGGCCTTAATTTTTTTTTTGTAAATTCAGCTGTCAAACCAGTGTTCTGTAAGGTGATATAATTACTACTTATATTTTTCATCTTACAAAGTAATTATAATTTTTTCCTTAACAAAATGTAAATAATAATAGCTAATACATAAAATATTGAGTACTGCGAAACATTTGATATCCGAAATTACAACTTTGCATTTATCCAAGTTGGTTTTGTACGGAAATCTTAGTTAGTTTCAACAACGAAGAATTAAATAGTATTATAAAATTGAAACGTTCTTTACAAATAAAAATTAAAACACCGAACGACTCAAATCAAAGACTTATTTTTATAAATCAACCTTAAAACAGTTTGGTATATTTCCACGTATTCAAGCAATAAGAAAGGGAATTTTTTCAATTCTTGTAGGGAAATTTAAAAAATATATTAGTGTTAAAAATCCCATTTAATCCAGTTCGCACATCAAAAAGCTAAACATTTATTCACCTCAACTCAAACGTCAAAAATTAGCCAGAGGATAAAATTTTAACGGTGTTCGCACACGGCCTAACAACGCAAAAAAAAGACACAAAAGGATTAGAGAGAGAGAGAGAGTTACTTTATTCCTTGATGCATTGAAAATTCAGTTTCCTTAATTTTTTTGTTATTTTAAGATCTAATTCTATTCAAAAGTTAACTGCAGAATAACTTCGGAAAGATTTTTTTTTGTATGTTCACTGATCAGCAATAAAAGAAAAAAAAATACCAACATTGAACAACGTTATAAACTGTATTTATTTCTATTATAAATACCAAGACAATAATTTTTTTACAACGGCTAAGTGGACTATATATGAGAAGATGTTTCGCGGTTGATGGTTGCTAGATAAGAGAGATCGAAAAATGCATCACACCACATCAAGGAGCTAAGCTTTAACAGGAATCATACCATTGCCAAAATAATGTACATAGTTGTTTGTGCAACTTAGATAATACAATAATATAGAAAACGATGTAGGCAATATACATAGGGTATTATATGACATGTTTTGGTAATAATTTAGAAAAAATAGAAAAAGTATGTAAGTATAAAATAATAATTTATTCAAACAAATAATCCAATAATTTAAAGCAATAATTCAATGCGAAAACAATAAATAATAATAAATATGATTATGATTAATGCATTCCCAAGCACACTGGCTCCCCTGAAGGAATTTCAGAACAAGGTAAAATCACCAGCTTGGTTATGGGTCGCTTAAACATGCCATTTTTGGTTCGAACAGAAATCACTCGTACGAGATCATCCTTTCCCGGATGAAGTTCAACTCGTCCTAGGGCCCATTTGGATGGTGGCATATTTGACTCGTTTACAAACACTAGATCATCAATTTTGAAATTTCTAGTTTCATTTTTCCACTTAGGGTGCTGCTGCAGCGAAGTTAGGTAATCAGTGTGCCATTGATGCCAGAACCCTTGTACCATGTTTTGTATAATTTCCCAACGGCCAAGTCGATTAAGTGGGACTTTAAGACTGCATGGCTCAGGTATAGCCGTATAAGAAAATGAGAAGGTGTTAGAGGGTTCAAATCTGAATCAGAAATTGCACAAAGTGGCCTAGAATTTAATAATGCTTCGATTTAGGAAAGTAAAGTGGACATCTCTTCAAATGTCAAAGTGGTATTCCCTACAACTCGACGGGTGCTGTTTTACGCATTTAACCACTATGTGGTGGAATAAACTCCCACTTGATGCTTTCAGCTGCCAGAGCTGTAGAAACCATATCGTTGTGTTCATTAGATTGGACCAGGGTGTACCATTCAAACAGGGTTCTGGCAGCTTCTTCCCCTTCTAGCAATGAACCGCCGCAAAGCCGCTAAGAATGCATCGGTAGACAGGTCACTGACGATTTCCAAATGCAGGGCCTTTGTCACCATGCAAAAAATAACGTAAAGTAGTCTTTTACCAATTTCGGCTCCTTCCTTTGCCTTTGGCTAAACGAAGTGTAAGTAGTACAGCGTAGTCGACACCAGTTTGAGCAAACGCAAACGATGGTGAAGGTTGTGAAGAAGGCAGATTTCCCATGAGTTGAGACGATGTTATTTAACGTTGGCGAAAGCACTTCATACAGTCATGTACGATTTTCCTGATGAGATTTCTGCTTCCAAAAATCCAATACTCCTGACGTACAGACGAGAAAAGTTCCGAGACACCGGCATGAAGAAATTCTAAGTGAGCATCTTGAAGAACCAATTTGGTGACTTGATGATCTTTTGTCAGAATTATGGGGTGTTTTACACTCAATGAAACATTAGTCGCATTATCAAGTCTTCCACCGACTTTCAAAAGTCCAACAGCATTGATGAACGGTGATAAAGATGAAAGTCTTGTTCGATTTGAGACACGTTTTTTCAACTTCAGAGCTTGGATCTCTTCAGAAAACTCTTCTTGGGCCAGCAACAGTAAAGTTTGCTTAGCAGAAAACATTTCAGCTGACTTAATAAAACCTGTCATACGATCTGTTTTTTTAGGAATTTTAAAATTTCTAGCAAAGCGGAGAACAAGAGCAAAAATTCGAATGATTTTTAACTTTATCTTTAATATATGTAAAACGGCGAAATCTTTAAGGAGCGAGTTTATTACGAATATTATTTTTTTCATCTTCCGCCTAAAACGCGCATATAAATGCCATTTTTTAATTATTTTAATGTCAAACTGGGCATTAGAGAGGTACTAGATTTGTTTTTATTCTCTCAACGTTTGTTATTAATATAAATTTTTAATTGGCAACTGTCAATTCGTAAGATTTAAAAAAAAATCTAGTACCTCTCTAATGCCCAGTTTGACCAAAATACACCTAAAAGCATTTAAGTTAACGGAGTAATAAAATTTATTGGCATTTTAGCTTAAAATGGTTTGCACCAACATAAGGAGATGAATTTTTAAAAACGAGGAAACTTGATGCCAACCCCGGGTTTTTATTCACCACTCGTGGCTCTCTTTCATTAGAGCAAGTGAGAGGAGAGCATATCAATCGAAAAATGTCAACGTTCTCTTTGTCTTGCATTCTTAAGACGCCTTTAAAATTTATTTGGAACAAAATGGGACTTTAGTTGTTGGCCCTTTTAAATATGAAAATGGTTGGTGAAATTGAAAAATGCCATTTTAAGATTTAACAACCCAATAAATATTTAAAAGTGTTTGGAGAAACTGGCCATAAATCTTGCTTCTTAAATTTTACTCTTTTCTACTGAGAGTAGTTTAGAACAGTTTGCAGCTAAATAAACCTGAACCTTATGAGTACTCTGATTTCAAAGATACCAGGAGAACCTATAACACACATAACTGTTAAACAAAAAGAAAAGAACTGTCAAAACAAATAAATTCACCTTGGTTCCTCTCTCAATTTTACACGGTACGAATCGAAATTACAAAAACAACAATGTAAACAAATGGTTGTTGGAGGGTTAAACGTACGAAAGTTTCCCATCTTTATATTCCTAATCTTTGGTTTTTATTCATTCGCACATTGTCATCAGCCCTTTCGGCAGCACATTTTTTCTTTCGGCCCTTTCGGCATCTTTTTATACTACTCTTATACTCTTGTATAATGCATCACAAGCAAAGCATATCTTATATTTAACCAAATAAAATTTATTCAAAAATACTTAAAATTAATTACTTGATGTCGAGAAATAAAATTTAAAACTAAAGACGGGAAAAGAAAAAAAAAACAAAAAAATAAAGAGACCGACCGCCATCTTCAACGCTGGTGATCAAGTACAAAAGGAAGCACCAAGCCAACCATCACACCGCTGCCATAAATTTGTGCGGTATTAAACCGCTGCTGCTAAGCAAAAGTCTGTCAGTGCTGCTGCCAGCAGATTTCCAGCGTGGCCAGGGCCATCTCATCCGTTGTGCGCAGCCCCGTCTGGCCAATTATCTTCCCCAGACGGTTTGCTCTGGACATTCGTCATCGTTATTGAGGCTGCAACAATATATTTGTTGTTGTGTGAGTGTTGAGGGTGATTGCGACGATTCCTTGCTGCGAGTCATCCCTACCTTTGAGAAAGTTTCGGGGTTGGCTAGGGATCTGCCAAGTTGTTGCACCCGTCGAGGCACGGGTGTAGTTGCTGGTCTCATCGAAGTGTTGTTCATTGTTGCTGCTGGTTCGTCTCGCACCATTCGCTTGTGCAAGACGTATAATCGGCGCGAGTGTGGCCAAGGCGTTGCTGCTGCTGATGTAGTTCTCATCAACTTGCTTTTACCACTTTGGATTACCTAAGAAATTTATGAACATGAAATTTTAATCTTTCCAGCACAATTCCCATAGGAATGCTGAACGCCAAAACCACCGCCCTTTCTGTCCTAATCCCAATAGTGTATCCATGGAATATACCTTTGAGAAAGTTTCGGGGTTGGCTAGGGATCTGCCAAGTTGTTGAAACCGTTGAGGCACGGGTGTAGTTGCTGGTCTCATCGAAGTGTTGTTCATTGTTGCTGCTGGTTCGTCTCGCACCATTCGCTTGTGCAAGACGTATTATCGGCGCGAGTGTGGCCAAGGCGTTGCTGCTGCTGATGTTGGCTGTGACTCGCGCCTTTCTATTCCGTTGTCGAGAAATTGTATCGTTTGCTCTGATCGTTGATTCGTTGCGTGTGTTGCTCATATCTCTGATTCTTCAGTCTTTTCAGAGATTGGCATATTCAACAGTCATAATTTGAGTTAAGGGCCAACCATAATAGTCGTAAGCAAACGAAAGCTGGTGTCATAATTCTACGTCAAGTTTCCTATGGTCGAATGCAAATGTAAGCAAATTCCACATGCATTTGGCTGGCTGGCAGATTTACGTACGTAAACTGAGCTCTAGAGTGCTCTTTACGTACGGAGGCAAAAGTAAACAAAAACTTGCCGAAACTGAGCAGTCCGACATTATGTGCGCACTATACAAATTCCGTGTTTTCGCTCATTTTGTACGGCACCGTAGGTACCAGTTCTCCTATTATGGTTCTGCCTTTACCTGTCGTAACGATTTAAGAATATGAAAGGCGTCAATAAATAAAAAAAAATAATTATGTGTCCTGCAAAATTAAAAAGAACTGACATTTATAATTCAACAAAGGAGTGCTAAAGTTAGCTCCTGACTAGTGACTAGACTTGAGTTTCAATTTCACTTAAGTAAAATCGGTTCCTTAAGCTTTGAATTATGATACGAACTAAAGAATTTCTCAAGTAAATGCGTGAGCATGCCCTCAATTGACCAGAAAATTTCAACTTAAGATGACTATGAATTCCACTCTAAATGAAAAAGAAGAAAACAATTTGTTTGCTTTCTATATACTTTCTTTCAATTATAATTATTAATAACTATATTTGAGGCTGGAGCTCAAAAAAGGTGTAACCTCAAAATGCAACAAAGGAGATGATCGTGTTTAAAGAATGCTCGGTCCAGAAATGCTCCAGGGTGGAAGCAACATTTTATCATTTTCTGATGTATGTATATATAAGTTCAAATGAGTTGCACTACTTTTGAATCGATTTTTCCATTTTATGACGAAAAAAACTCGAAATTGAAAAAAATGTGGGTTATGTCACTTTTGCAGTCGCAGCCTTATTTTAAGAAATAATTTTTGCAAAACAAGCTTTAATTTCCTTAAAAAATACAAGTTAAGCGAGTTATTCATTTTCATACACAAATTTTGTTACTGTTTTAGTTTATCGTAAATGCCGCAACTTGGTCAAGAGCTAGTGAAAAGTGAACAGGAAAAATTTCGCGAACGCCAAAAACGTCTTAAATTGTAAAATTTGTAAAACAAAAAGTGTTTCGTATATTTTCATTTGATTGTGTTTACAAAATAAAGCTAATTACTGGAATATAGGCCGATCGGTTTCGATTATCAGGAAAGAAAGTGTCGCTTAAGATAAATTGGCGGTTAAGGCTCAGTATGTTCAGAATTGTAATTGAAATTCTCTGTTTTGACAGAGAATCCTACGGACACAATTATTCTCGGGGTAAACAAATCAAAAGAGATGATTAAAGGAAATACGCAAGGGTTTGTTAAAAAATCAACTTAATCGATAAAAGATTTAAATTCATATCTATATAACTTTTCCAAACGAAATTTAGGGTTACTATATGCAGTTCGTCTGTTGTCCCGGTATGGAACTTTTGGTGCCCCGTATGCTTTTGATTCATTTAGAAACGAAAGAGGTTGAAAAAGATAGTTAAAGTTAACTTCGGGATATTCACACACAGTGCAAAAAGAATGACTTCATGCACACCTTCAAATGTCATTTGAAATTCCTCAAGGATTAAGTCTTGTGTTGTAAGACATGCAAGTGGTTTTGAAAACGTAACTCCACGACCGAATACAAACGATAGTATTTCACAATACATCTATACTTCAAAAAAATGTCTCTTTCCTTCCCTCACTCTCTCCTCTGTCTATATCTGGACTTACACATACACTTCTATCTGTAAGTTGTGTTGTTATTTATGAGGTTCCTCAAATGACGTATGGCACACGAAAAGCGTACAATTGCACCAGTATGACATATGTTTAAAAAAAAATTAAAACCGTCATCAACATCATTTGAAACCATCCTTGGTTGGAGCGCTTTTAGATTCCTCTCCAATAAGGATGACTGGCTTGATTTCACTTACTTGACAGATATGAATTTACCCAATCCATATGGTTGTCGGTTTGTGCACAAGCACATGCAATCGACCTGATTAGAGAAAGTTGAATTTCTGGAGCCTTTCCTCACTATTTTCTCATCAGCTTGCTTTTACCACTTTGGATTACCTAAGAAATTTATGAACATGAAATTTTAATCTTTCCAGCACAATTCCCATAGGAATGCTGAACGCCAAAACCACCGCCGTTTCTGTCCTAATCCCAATAGTGTATCCATGGAATATTGTTAACAGTTCATACATGTAAAGGCATGTGAGCATTACCATATACCGCCAACTCTGTAGCCCAAAAATGTGTGCCACTCAGTGCCATTCGCTCAAGGACTACAACCAACGCTATAGTGGCTGGTGCTGGTGTATTTGAATTCGAGGGCGGCAGTTGAGTAATATTTGTTCGCTTCGTTATTACGCTTTAATTTAAAGCAGGGTACTAACAACTACCCACCACGAGCAAAACATACAACTTAAGCGAGAAAAAGAACAAAAATTATTCAGAGACACATTTGAAATGGAAATGGATTTCCCATGTGAGCTTTATAAACTGGCCACATAATGAATGCCAACTGAGGCACATTATATACATACAGTGATCGGCAAAAGTATTCGTAAACTACTTTATTTCTTCTTTTTATGTGAAATGAAATATTTTTTTTTTACATTAAGTTTACTCTTACATTTTATTTGTATTTTATTGCATAAACTTAGATTGTATAAAATGATGATGCGTTTCTTATAAAAATAAAATGCACGACTGGGTCGTACGAACTATAGCACTTGTTGCAAACTATGGGATTGGGAAAATTAATTTACTGAATTATGTTGAAAGGTCGAAAAGTGTCCTAAATATGAGAAATGTTTTATGGTAGCTATCATTATTCAAAAACTTTAAATGCCATCTTATGTTGAATACTTATCAATTTATGGCCAAATTTGTGGAAAACCGTTAACACAAAATTTCCGTTATATGTATTTTTAGCCAAAAACCTGAAATGCTTTTATATTTGGATTTTTAAACATAACACGTACACCAAATTTCATCAAAATCAAAATCCAAATTTCAATAAAACCGTTATATTGGGAGTACCCGTTATAGCCGGGCTAAAACAAAAATTCGGATTCTTCCTCTAGGGAATCACCAAAAAGTACTACACACGAAGTTTGAAGAAAATCCGACCAACCGTTCAGGCTGTAGATCGGGGCACAGACAACCTCACATCCGCACATCCGCACAGACAGACCGACGGACGGCATGACGAAACCTTCTTTTTTAGTTTTCTCTATCATCGTAATGTCATGTTTGATTAAAACCTCGAAACTTTTTTTTACACGAAACCAATACTTGCCTTATGAGCAAGTAAAAAACAACAGTGAATTACGAATAGTTTGGTAGTCTCATTTTAATAGTGATGTTTGCTTTTGTATCTGTCTTTGAAGTGGATGATCTTAAGTCAATTGGAATTGAATCTTTCTCGTGATTGATTTCAAAGGGTTAAAAGATATTAAGGATTAAAAGTCCTGTTTTTTCGGTGTAGAATTATTCAAGTCAATTTTATAATTCATTATGACAAAAACTGACGTTAAACCAAAACTAACCGAAATAAAATGATTTCCCCAGGATTGAACTGAACTGTAAGATCTTTTTTCGTGCTATGAATTTTTAAAGCAATATCCGTTACGCGAAAAAAAAAATGATTAAGAAATCCTGGAAAAGAATTTCGTTCTAATATCTAAATATGTCTATCAAACATAGTAAGGTTTCCTTTTATGATAAATAAATATAATAAATACTTCAATATCGTTGAAACAATAATTTAACAACAGTTGGCAACTCTCAAAACCAGTAAAACAGTGAATTCAAAAGTTTGTCTATGATTGCAAAACAAGAAATAAATACACACTCTATGCAAAAGAATAACTAAATAAAAGTACGCCGGTTGTTTGCGGGTGCACAACGAGTGGGATAGTAGGGTAAATTTATTGAGCACGCTATGCACTTGGATATTCTATTGTGTTGGGCAAAGTTCTTTCTTTTTTGCAGTTTTGAATTTGACTCCAGTGAGAGATGGGGTTTAATATTTCTAAACAAAAAGTATATACATACATAAAACACAACAATATGTGTGGTAATGGTAAATGGTACATAATGGATTCATGCATTAACTGTTCATCAAACGCTGATGGTTGGACAGCACTGCGAACACATATCCTAAATGCTCTCACGGTGTTGTGTGATTTTTGAATGGGTAGATACTGGGTGGCAACGGGGCGGCGCAGCGCAGAAGTGGACGAAGGGCAAATAGCAATGTTGGTGTCGGCAAAGGATTATGCCACCTAGGCCCCTCGAAATATATTTCCAAATTCACAGAGAGACATATTATAGGCATCAGGAGTTGCTATTTCCTTCAGCAATTGAATTGCAATGAACGCAGCAAAAGTTAGTTAGGTAATTAGGCCATTCAAGCTTTGTTCGCCGTGAGGGAGGCATTGAGGGGATAGTGCCAGACTTCTTTTTCTCATTTTAAAGGATGATGAAGTAGGTATGTATTATGCATTTGTAAATGTTGTATTCAGCATACATGCAGCATCATGCAGCTATTTATAATTCTGCGATTATCGCCCCGTTGAAGGCAAGATTTTCTAGTTAGCAGGACATCCGTTTGGCTTATTCGACGGCAATAGTTGTATTTTGTTGGCACGTTTGAGTGCTAGTTTTCGTTAGTAGTTGGTAAAATATTTCGAGGTTTTGAAAAGCATCATGGATATGTTCGTGCGTTACGAACGTTTTAATTGATACTCGAGGCAAAATGTGTGTATTTGAGAGTTTTGTAATACGGCGCATCCACGATATGATTGCAATTAAGAGCTTCGTTTGTGTTTAGTACGGAATGTCGTTGAGGTTGGACTCTACATGAGGCAACAAAATCGGAATGATGGGTGGCAATGAATAGTCTCTTTTCAAACTCAAAGAAAAAGCAATATCTTTAGTCTTGGCATGGAACTGAATTCTTGTTGAAACTAGAGGACTTAAAATTCTCTTAAATCATAACAAAATAAACTTGTTTTTTATAACGAATTAATTAAAACAGTTTTGAAAATGTTTACTTCAGGTAATTTCTACTGAAGAATATTTGTTTGCTTCTTGCATTGAGTTTTAAAATGCATTTCAGAATATAGAAGTGTATTAATAATTTCAGTGTTATTCAAAGAAGTTTATATGAAAGAACTATATAGTATTTATACATAACTAATATTATATTTATTTAATACGAAATGGCTTTTGTTTTAATGAGTAAAGATCAGTGGCGGTCCGAAGAGGGTGAAATTGATAAACCTCTTTAAGTTTAGTAGACTTTTTTATTAGGATTCACTAAAATGCCTCTAAACGGTTGAATATAGTTATGCAGTGAACTTGTATTGAAAAAACATTGAATAACTCATCATTTATAAAATATTTCCACACCCATTTTACTTATTCAGAACTCATGGCAGATAAAGTACCGAAATCAAATAAATAAACAGCTAGTTTTTGAATATGGCTCAAACTAAATCTTATTTCGGTACCAAAGCGTAAGTTTTGCTGTCAATTTTTCCAATAGATGGGGATGATCTCTCTTTGAGAGAACAACTGGGAAAAAGTACGGGAACGCATTTTTGTTTGTTTTATTTTCCAAATTTATTTGTTTTCTGATGCCTCTATTAATTTTATTATTTTCTTTTGTTTAAATATCGGATAAATAGACTTTTAGATAGCTTCACTTTATTTTATTTCTTTGACAAATATCAAACCGATTTGTGACGTCAAATTTTGCAGCGCGAAGAAATTTATGAGACTGAAATTTGTAGGGTGGGGAAAATATTTACTCTCACTTGAGTTCTCTCTTATACGAGTTTCTGTGAAATTTTGACTTTTTCACAGAAATTCGTATGAATTATGACAAAATTTCAGTTGGAAACAGGCTTATTAAGAGCAATATCATGAGCAAACGCAAGAACGGCACCATAGGATAGGAATTTACTATATGTTATGCCGAGATCTTAATGTTCAGAAGCAGATCTTCGAGGGAAACATCGTAGTTTTATTCCCATTTCTTGGATGTCCTACAGTAATAAAATAATATCAGTTAGGTATGGGTTTTAATTTTTAAATTGGGGGCGGGAGCTTAGTGAAAACATTGAACTAAAAATTCCTAGTTGTGTTGTTTCGACAATGGAAGTATGGGACGACGATCTCCCCAAACATTTGTATAAGCCCGGCTATAACGGGTACCCCCATATAACGGTTTAGTTCCAAGTGCACGTAGAACACATTTCTCTAACTTTTATACAATTACAGCTCCATCGTATTTTAACAAGCTACCATTTTCTATCAGAATTACACATAATTTTAATGTATACATTAAACAAATAAAGTATTTGTTATTTTCTATTGATCTTGCTAGCATTGAATCTATTTGAAGTATCAATTTTAAAATAACGTTATAAATTTTTAATTTTAATTTTGAATTGATCAATATTGTATTATTTAAATAATGTGTATTTTAAATTTGGGCTTTTTGATCCTAGGTTTTTTAAAACAATTAAAAGACTAATTCATTAATTTTCCCGACGTTTCGTTTGGTTTTTTGCCAACATCTTCAGGGTTGTTTAATTTATTAAGACCTTCAATACAAATTACATTTTTAGAAACATTGTTATTTAGGCTATGGATTTGAATATTTACTCACTTTTGTTGTCAAGTTATATTTTATAAATTGGTTTGAATTTTATAATAATTTTAAATAATTTAACATTTATATTGCACTTAATAAACGGAAACTAATAAATATATGCAGTTTTTATTAACTCAACAGAGTTTTTTGTTGGCACTTGGTGGAATGTATAAGTTGAGTCTCCTGATGATGTCCTAATTAGACGAAACGCGTCGAAAATAAGTAAAAAATTTAATTTAATTAAATAAATGATATAAATGGAATTTAAACAAGTGTTTTACTTTACATAATGCTTAATAAATATAATAAATTATTTGAAACATAGACAAAACAGAAATTAAAAACTAACTATCACAGACTATATTTAATTTATCACAGCATTGTAGATCGATTTGATGTTGTCTTTGTCTTCTTTAAAATTCATGACTCTTCTTATATTTTGCTGAATTCTCAGATTTTCCAGAGTGTATCGTTTGTTGCTGTGATCTTTTTTTCTTTACGTCTGCTTTGTGTTCGGCTATTCTTACTGCTAGTTTTCTCTTTGTTGTTCCTATGTATACGAGTCTGCAATTTTCATCTTCCTTCCCATTGCATTTTATTTCATATACTACGTCATTTTGTTGTTCTTTTGGTAGAGGTGGTTTTGTTTTTGTAAAAATTTTGATAACAAGTAAATCTTTAATTAAGAAGTTGATCCTTCTACTGTTCTACTTGGCATTTGCTTACTCTCTGATAAATAAGAATCTCAGCTCCATGAACTACTATACGCCTATCAAAAGATGATGATTAAAGTGTCACGGTTTATTTCAAAAATTTGAGGTCGATATGTTTAACAAAGTTGAGAGTGAGTGACAACTGTTACCATCCACTCATGTTAGAAATGTCGGAAGTCCTCGCCATACGCACGACTAGCGCAAAACGCAATTTGAAATGTGTATGAACACTGAACTCATTTACCATCTTACGTGTATTCCGTAGTAAGGACAAAAACATGAAGACCACGAAAATGTTTTGAAAGTATTCAAGCAGAAACTAAACGTGATGATGGACGTAGATTGTGAACTGTGAAGCATCGAGTGTTTGGCACTACATGGTTTTCGGAGAAAAGCACTTATTCTAATTTGGTTAAGGAACGGGTTGCGGTTCGATGAAGTAGACGAATAAACTGCACTCAAAGGACAATAATGGCCGGAAAGTAACAGTCGACAGAGTTTTTGAATTTTTGGACATACGTACCTGAATACCCAACGTCACAATTTGTTTGCAATAAATCTTGTTGATATGACTATGATCCCCCCCCACAAAGTCTTTGGCTGCGACCGCGCCTGGTAAAGATAAGATTAGTTCTTTATATTTTTATAAAAGATCAACAAAGTGATTTCCTAAGAATAAGGACATGGCAATACTGCGTCTGCCTGATATGATATTTCATATGATGAATGAATATACAGGGTGAGTCATGAGCAATGCGACAAAATGCTAGGGCGTGTAGGTTGCGTTGAGACAAGAAAAAAATCGTATGGGAGGGGGGAGTCTATTCCCCTCCGTTTAGCCGGGAGGGGCAATTTTCGAAAAAACTGACTTAAAATGGGAAAAAAAATATTTAAAATCAACGGCTTCATTCACAATGCTGTGCGATACGTTTTTGAAAAGCCAATAACTTTTTCTTTCATTCATAAATCTATTTTAAGAAATAGTTTTTGAAATATTAATTTTCAAAGTCAAAATTTTGAAAAAAAAAATTGAAAAAAAAATTTCAAATTCTTTTTTTTCAAAATTTTACGTAATTAAGTGCTAATTTTAATTTTAAAATTCAATGCTGTTATTAATTCTAAGTCTTAATAAGAAAACCGGATGCAAAAATTTTATGTCGTTCTCAAGAAATTAAAAAAAAACCAAAACCACCTTTTTCTAAGAAAAACATTTATTTTTATTGTAACGAAGCAATTTAAGAAGCATTAATCCTAGTTTTTTTTTAGTTTTTTTTTAATTGGAGTTTTATGAGAACGTAATAAAATGAAATAGTATTGGAATAACCCTGGATTAATATTATTTTCATTGATAACTTCTGAAAACTGGCTCATACACCCGAGAAGAATTAACGGACATGCATTTCTGCTACGGTTTAGCTAATGGTCGAAGTCGTGAAGCCGAAAGACTGTACGCTGAAAGATATCCCGATAGGAGGTGTCCCCATCATAGCACGTTTCCAGGAATCCACCGACGTCTAAGAGATCATGGAGTGCTGAAGCATCGAAGAAGCGAAAGGCCAGTTTCTGATGAGTCAAGACTCTTAGATGAAAGAATTCTGGATTTAGTCCGAAATAATCCCTCCGTCAGTACAAGAAGGATATCCACTATGCTTGGAGTGTCCCAATCTAGAGCATGTCGAGTACTTCGGGCGGAAAATTTACACCCGTACCACTTTACGCCTGTTCAGGAACTCACCTAAAACGACAAGTTATTGAGAACCGAATTTTGTAGAACATTACTACTTAGAAATGAAACCGAACAAAACTATTTTAGAAGAATATTCTGGACGGATGAAGCACAGTTTACTAGGGATGGGGTTACTAACTTCCACAATTTACATTATTGGAGTAGCACACAAAAAAAAAAAAAACAAATCACAACACCGCTTTAGTTGTAATGTTTGGCTTGGTATTGTTGGACACACTGTGATCGGGCCCCGGTTTTTGAATTCCATTATTAATGGAGAATCATACCTGCAATTTCTACGAGACCTTTTACCCGATTTATTAGACAGCGTTCCATTGGTTATAGCAGATACTTTAATCTACCAACAAGATGGTGCTCCAGCACACTACAGCTTACAGGTGAGAAACTGGCTGGATGATCATTTTAGCGACCGTTGGATCGGAAGAAGGGGCCCCACGGAATGGCCGCCTAGGTCACCAGATTTAACTCCCCTAGATTTCTATGCATGGGGATTTATGAAGAATTATGTTTACGAAGTGGAAATAGTATCATTGGAACAACTGAAGGAACGAATTGAAGTCGCTGGAGTCAAATTGCAGGAAAATTTGTTAAGCATAAACTTATGTGAAGCCATTACAAGGAGATATAATCTATGCCTTCTAAACAATGGAGATCATATCGAGAATTTTGTATAAGTACTTCCAATAAAAAACATAGTAAAAATAAAAGGAATAAAAAAAACTAAAAAAACTAAGATTAATGCTTCTTAAATTGCTTCGTTACAATAAAAATAAATGTTTTTCTTAGAAAAAGGTGGTTTTGGTTTTTTTTTAATTTCTTGAGAACGACATAAAATTTTTGCATCCGGTTGTCTTATTTAGACTTAAAATTAATAACAGCATTGAATTTTGAAATTAAAATTAGCACTTAATTACGTAAAATTTTGAAAAATATACCCGGCGCGTTGCTGCCTCAGAAAATATATAATCCAATTGGGTCAAAATATTGCCGAATGCTTTATTTTTATTAGTCAACCTTTATTTAAATATTAGAGTGTGATTTTTAAGTCAGTCATCAATCTCTATAGTAAGAGTTTTCGAAAAAGCGGTTCCCGTGTGTCGTATCGGTCCATAAATAAGAGTTTTCGAAAAAGATACCCCAGCGATATCTAGGGGATAATTTGAATACAATAAAATGCTTCCTACAACATCCACTATCTGTCAAGTAAAGTCCCGTCGAAATCGGTCCAGTAGTTTCTTATCGGTTCATATATATTGTGGGCGGCATTGGTACAATGGTTAGAGTGTATGGTTAGAGGGTCTTTATCTGAAGCTATGTAGATTTGGCATAAGTAAACCACTATGCTTCATATATATATATATATAATTATATATGCTTCATGACATGCTTACTGGTAGAAAGTTTGTTGTCAAAAGTGGCAAAGTAACTTCTACCACAACTTTTGATATTAAAAATGGTCTACAGCAAGGAGCTGTGAACTCACCGATTCTTTTAAGTATTTACACCAGCGATCTGATAGGTAGTCTAACTCATTCAATTGCGTATGCCGATGATCTTGTAGCGTACAGATTGGGTCCAAAAGTTGAAGTCATAGAATTCTTCTGCAGCGTGACTTCGACGTGTCTTAGACGCTGCCTTGGATTACACAGAACACCAGAGTCGAAGTACACATTACTCTGCCAACTAGGTTCTATACAACAGGGCCAATATAAACAGGATAGATAATTTTTTAATCAAGCTGATTCGGGGTCACATTGCAAGAGCGATGACCTCGACCAATGGACTTATTTTTGGGACTTACTACCCCAATGATGAGTATAGTGAAAGTGTACGTCTTAACGGTTTCATCCCGCCCGAGACATTCCTCTTTTTAGACAGTCGTAGGCTGATACAGGAAAGATTGGCGGTTCCGTTAATCTACCACGTCAGCCGTAGGACTGTGGATCGGCTACTTCTTTACGATCGGGACGTCGGCTCAGGGAACGGAGCAGAGCATCTGCGGTTCAGTAGAGCTGTGCCCCTTCGGGACAGAAAGGACTTAGTTAAGCAAGTCAAAAAATTCTGGTAGTTGGGTGACCACCGTGATATTGAAAGTAGACCATATTGTTGCTTTGGCCGACTTACATAGTTCTAAGGTAAAGATAGGTAGAGTAGGTAGAACAGTGACGGTGGCACAAAAAAAAAAAAAAAGTACATAAGTAAATGTATTTGAATGTGTGTACTTGCGGTTGCGAATATATATGTATATATGTATATGTACATATATGCATGTGTATGGGCGTACGCGAGTGTGCATATGCGTATACACAAAAAAAAAATTGCTGGTGGCTGTTCTAGTTTTTAAGTTGTTTTAAGTAGTTTTAATTAGATATAATGTAGTTTAAGTTAGTTTTAATTTAGTTTTAATTAGTTTTATTTAGGTAAAGGGTAGTTTTAAGTTTTATAAAAAATTAATAAACAAAAATGATATAGAAAATGAGTTTTTTTTTAATAATTTTCTCGTTAGTTTTAAGTAATCATGAATTCTAACAATAAGTTATTTTCCGTCGAAAGACATTTTTTAAGTATAGTCATAGTTTAATTTAGAGCGCCCGCATGGGGCCAGTAAATTAGTTAAGTTAATATGTAAGCTAGTTTTTTAAGATTTTTTGTCTAGCATTAAGATAGATATAAGGAAATGAAAAAAATAAAAATGAATTACAAAAAAAAAAAAAAAAAAGAGTGTTTGCTTGATAACTCATAGGTTGCCAGTTCAATTCTCACTCGGGTACAAAGCATTTTTCTTTCAGCATACCTCCTAGCTTATGCTGGACGTTGCCCATGAGATATGCAATGAAAAATAAAAATCAACTAGGTCTCTACCCATTGTACCAAAACAATTCTTTCCTATCTTTCTACTTTTTCTAACTAGTGTCGTGTAACACCTGTTGCATTTAAAAAGCAATGTGCTTCACAAACACATAGTTATTTACAAAAAAAAACTATATATACGAATATGCAAAAAAAGCGGCTCGAGCACCACCTAGGGAGTAATTAAATTAGCCTTTGTTTAGCTCTACAACATTAGCTATCGGCCAGTGGAAGTCCCATCGAAATCGGTCCAGCCATTCTCAATATTAGCCAGGACAAACAGACATAGGTAGGTAGGTAAGATGGCGGTTTCGCAGAACAACTGTTCGCAAGAAACCCAATTAGCGCAGAAAAGCGCCGTTTTGATACCATAACTCGTTTGACATTATTGGAGTAGCACACAAAAAAAAAACAAAACAAATCACAACACCGCTTTAGTTGTAATGTTTGGCTTGGTATTGTTGGACACACTGTGATCGGGCCCCGGTTTTTGAATTCCATTATTAATGGAGAATCATACCTGCAATTCCTACGAGACCTTTTACCAGATTTATTAGACAGCGTTCCATTGGTTATAGCAGATACTTTAATCTACCAACAAGATGGTGCTCCAGCACACTACAGCTTACAGGTGAGAAACTGGCTGGATGATCATTTTAGTGACCGTTGGATCGGAAGAAGGGGCCCCACGGAATGGCCGCCTAGGTCACCAGATTTAACTCCCCTAGATTTCTATGCATGGGGATTTATGAAGAATTATGTTTACGAAGTGGAAATAGTATCATTGGAACAACTGAAGGAACGAATTGAAGTCGCTGGAGTCAAATTGCAGGAAAATTTGTCAAGCATAAACTTATGTGAAGCCATTACAAGGAGATATAATCTATGCCTTCTAAACAATGGAGATCATATCGAGAATTTTTTATAAGTACTTCCAATAAAAAACATAGTAAAAATAAAAGGAATAAAAAAAACTAAAAAAACTAAGATTAATGCTTCTTAAATTGCTTCGTTACAATAAAAATAAATGTTTTTCTTAGAAAAAGGTGGTTTTGGTTTATTTTTTAATTTCTTGAGAACGACATAAAATTTTTGCATCCAGTTTTCTTATTTAGACTTAAAATTAATAACAGCATTGAATTTTGAAATTAAAATTAGCACTTAATTACGTAAAATTTTGAAAAAAACTAATTTGAATTTTTTTTTTCAATTTTTTTTTCAAAATTTTGACTTTGAAAATTAATATTTCAAAAACTATTTCTTAGAATAGATTTATTTAAACACAGAATGAAAGAAAAAGTTATTGGCTTTTCAAAAACGTATCGCACAGCATTGTGAATGAAGCCGTTGATTTTAAATAATTTTTTTCCCATTTTAAGTCAGTTTTTTCGAAAATTGCCCCTCCCGGCTAAACGGAGGGGAATAGACCCCCCCTCCCATACGATTTTTTTCTTGTCTCAACGCAACCTACACGCCCTAGCATTTTGTCGCATTGCTCATGACTCACCCTGTATAGTTTAATTGACATTTGTTAGCTCTTAGCTCTTACTAGTTTAGTTATTCTTTGACTTCGAAACTGTGAAGGTGAAAATCGAAATAAAAAATAAATCTTAAATCTTAAGAATAAGTTTTTCATTTATAAAAGTACACCACTTTTACATGGTGTCAGAGGACAATGGCAAACACAAGACAACCAATCGAACTGGATTGCTCCCACCTTGTTAAGGAATGGCCTATGTGGAAGAGGACATTTCTTATGTTCATGATGGAAAGATGAACGAAGGTGAGCAAACAAAAATTGCAAATTTTCTATGGTTGATCGGTCCTTGTGCTATGGAAATATATAATACCTTATTTCCCAACGATGGAACACTTCCAGGAATAGTCGGCAACAATAACCAAAATAGTGTAGAAAATCCAGAAGGCGCTGCAGAAGGCGAACAACAACAAGCTAACGAAAGAACATTAAATTATGTTTTACAAGCGTTCGACGATTATTGTGTTCCATTAAAAAATGTCACAATGGAATCGTTCAAATACAACACCATCGTGCAACGGGAAAAACAACCGTTTGCTGAATTCAAGAAAGAACTTCGCAAACAAATTTAGTACTGTGAGTGTAAATGTCGTTGCGGTGCTTCCTATGAAGAACGGATGCTTAGAGACCGCATCATTATCGGCATTTCAGATAAGAAATTGCAACTTAAGCTTCTTGATGGAAAAAACGAATCACTCAAAACTGTGGTTGACAACTGCAAGGTATTTGAAGTGGCGTATCCCAACAAAAAACTTCTGGAAACCAATCAACAACAACAACAACATATGCAAGTTCATCATGCAACAATGGAACAAGGGCAACCAACATCGTCTGTCAATGCAATTTCTCGTCATTGTTACAACTGTGGGTATCAACCATTTACAACGGCACATTTGCGTGAATGTAAAGCAAACAACATCATATGTAGCGCCTGTGGAAAAAAAGGGCATTTTAGTAAATGGTGCAAAAGGGGAAACAACAACAAAATGGAAAACAAAACGGACAACACAAAACTGGATAACAAATCGGAAAAAAAAGTTGTTAAAGTTCTTACTGGAAGGAATACATGGATGGAATCAGACTCAGGTATTTTAAATAATGTAAGACACATTGATGGGTTGAAAATTAATTTAAGGGAACATTCATTTATTTATAGATTAAGTAATAATATGTCAGATAATTCAAGATGGACTAAAAAGTATCAAATAATTAATGAAGTTGTGAAATTTAAAATCGATACTGGTGCAGATGTCAATTGTGTCCCTCTGAAGTTAATTAAGAAGCTTAATATTAAATTGAATAATGAAGAAAACAATTTTTATGTTTCTGATTACAATGGAAATGATAAAAGTTTTGGTTCTTTGAAATTCGTATGTGCTGATATAGATTCTTAAACGGAACAATCTGCTCTATTTGTCGTTGTTGACGATACCGAGCCAATCCTTGGCTTAAAAACGTCTGTTAGGTTCAATTTGATAACAAGGCTAGATGTGAATACTCTCGTTTGTTTACCAAAAAATGCTGATGAGTTCATAAGTGGAAATAAAGATCTTTTCGATGGGTTAGGTGCTATGCCGGGTAGCATAAATATTAAATTAGTAAAAAACGCGAAACCAGTATTATATTACAAAAAAAGGATTCCTTTAAGTTAAGTCGGAAAATTAAAGCAGGAATTAAATAAGATGATGAATGTAGGAGTCATTTCACCAGTCGATTATGCTACTGAGTGGGTGAATAATCTTCAGATTGTAGAGAAACCCAATGGGAAGTTGCGTCTATGCTTAGACTCAAAGCCATTAAATGCATGCATTAAGAGGGAACAGTTTTTAATAGCAACAATAGATGATTATATTAGCAAATTAAATGTAAAGCGAATTTTCACGTTAGTTGATTTGGCAAGTGGGTTTTGGCATATGAAACTCGACAAAAATAGTTCTGATCTGACTACATTCATGACTTATTTTGGTAGATATAAATTTAATCGAGTACCTTTTGGTTTAAACTGTGCACCTGAAAATTTTCAGGGCAGAATGGTACAAATATTTGGTGACATTCCGGGAGTTGTTGTGTATTTTGACGATATTGGAATTGCTCGGGAAACAGAGTCAGAACACTATAGTATAATAAAAATAGTAGTTGAACGTGCACGTGCGAACAATATTAAATTCAATCCAGAAAAAATCCAATACATGAAAGCCAAAATAAAATTTATTTTACAAAACGGGAAAATTAAACCATCCGATACGTATTGTGACGCAATTTTAAACATGAAAACGCCGGAGAACAAAAATGATGTTATGCGATTGTTAGGACTTTTTAAGTATCTATGGAAATTCATTCCAAACTTATCGCAGAAAACTGCTGCATTACGTTGCTTAACCCACAACAATATTAAGTTTCATCGGACATCCGATCATGAGACTGAATTGAAAAATCTGTTGAGAATTATTGCATCTAATCCGGTTTTATGACTTTATGACCCAAACAAGACTGTGATATTGCAAACAGATGCATCTAAGGATGAACTGGGTTGTGTTTTAGTACAAGACGGTCATCCTGTTGCATACGCTTCACGCACTTTGAGTAAGAGCGAACGAAAGTGGGCGCAAATTGAAAAAGAACTTTTGGCGGTTGTTTTTTCGTGTCAGCGATTTAATTTTTCATGGTCGAGATTTTATCGTGGAAAGTGATCATAAACCACTTGAAGTTCTTATTAAACGCAGCATTGATTCCGTGTCAACGCGATTACAGCGAATGTTTATGTTTTTATCAAAGTATCCTTCAATAGAATTAATTAACAAACCTGGAAAGCAAATTACCTAGTTTATATGCAGGGTCGAAAGATCGAGTTTGATTTGAAACGAAATTCCAACCCAGGTATTTTAGCCAACTAGTTGAATGCTTGAGGAGTTGAGTTAAGTGCGAAAAAGTTGAAATGACAGGAGAATACCTGCGTTGCTTTGTAGACATTAAGACCAAAAGATTGAATTTTCGAGAAAAAAATATTTGTATTGCTTTTACAAGTTATGCGCATACTTTTCACCAACAAATATTCATTCGTTAATATGCAGTTGATCACATGCAGAAATAATTGTGTATTCACCATTGCAACCCAGGTATTTCATTCAATTTTCGACTCAACACTTCTGCTCGAGTGCGATCGAGTCGAATTCCATAGGGCTATTTAGGTAACAACGATATATCTCTTTCTCGTTCTCACAGAATTGTCAAAAACAGCAATATGGTGAACAGCTGATTTTTTTTTTATCATTGTTGAAAAATTGATTGAAAACAAAAGCGGGAATTTTAAAGATTTGTGCGCGAAAATTGTGAAAATTGTTGGTTTTGCTAATTAAAATAAATTTTTAAGCCACGGAAATCACAAATTTCACACAAAAAAGAATACCGCATTTAGAAATTAATTCCAAATTGTTTTCTCCAAGATCTTGAGTTTGACAGTTTGAAAAAAGCGCGATACATATTTCAATCTGTCTTCTCCATAGTGTGAGCTTTGACAAGATGGTAAAACTCCCTATTTCGTTCCAACTCATCCCCGTTTACAAATGGGTGAACCTAAGTTCAAGCTCGCTTCAACCATGCATATAAACTAGGTAAATGTTGGAAGCTGACTGAATTTAGATCACTATTTATCAGTTATAGAACAGGATGAAAAATATAGTCGGATACGCAATTACGTAATGAATGGCTGGCCAACATTTCACCAGCTTAATAATTTTTCTCAAAAATTTCTCAGATATAAGGATGAATTACATTGTGAAAATGGACTTTTATTTAAAGATCACCGATTGGTTATTCCATTCGAATTACAGGAGAAAATAAGGAAAATGCTTCATGAAGCACATTTAGGTATCGAAAAAACACTTTCATCAGCAAGAATGAAATATTTTTAGCCAGGAATACAGAACAAATAAAGAAAATAGTTTAATCTTGTGACATCTGTGAAAAGTTTAGGAGAAATAATCAGAAAGAACAATTATTACAAGAAATATCACCAGAATACCCATTTCATATAGTAGCTATTTGTTCCAATATGCGGGTCATGACTTTATATCTTTAATTGATTCCTATTCCAATTTTATATTTTCGGAACAACTTAAGAACAAGACATCAAAGCATGTTATTGAAGTTCTTTTAAATATATTCAATATCATTGGTTACCCGACAATTTTGAAATGCGACAACTGCCCATTTAATTCATATGAATTTGAATTATTTTCAAAAGAAAATAATGTAATTTTAAAATTTTCAACCATAGTAAAAAATGCTTGTATTAAACTGTTCTACAAAAAACCGTTATCACTTCTTGGCGCCACAGTTATCGTACTCTTCCCCATCCTGAGTATAAAAAGTCTATATTTTTTAATCTGACAAAAATAGGTACAGTTAAAAAAGAAACATAAATACAGTTTTGTTGGCAATTAAATTCATAGTAGATAACAAAATGTTAAAAATGTTTATAGACAATAATATGACGTGACGAACAAATCGTTTTATTTGCTGTTTTGATTGTGAGTCGATGGTGTCAAAGATTTTTGGTATGTACTGGAAGCCATTTTCCGACTTTTTTACATCAAGTTAACAGATATTGAGTCTATTGAAGCGATGCTGATTCCTGATACGAAAATTACTAAGCGTATGATGTTTTTTAATCCTATAGGTTCGATGTCCTATTTAATTATTTGTGGGCGTATTGTTTTGCAAGAGGTTTGGCGAGAAGGATTCGAATCGGATGAAAATATTTCAAAAGAGATTAATTCTTGTTGCTTGCAGTTTATATAGGCATTCAAAAAATATCGAAAGTATTGAAATTCAACGAAGATTAGTGTCCTATAATCCTGAACACTCCAACGTTTACCTCCACGACAATGGTTTCATGTTAGAACAAGTTAAAATGCAGCTGAATGACCTCAGTCTAGACCAGTGATTCCCAAAGTGGTCCAGGTGAACCCCCAGGGGTCCACGGGAGACTCGAAAGGGGTCCACGTTGGCGTGACCAAAAAATGAGGGTTCACAATTCGTAAGCGGGGGTCCACGAAAATTTATCTTGTATCAATAGTGTAGAAGTAAAATGCTGGCTTGACTTCAACTTTCGTTTCGAATTTGGTTAGTAATCATTATTTGTTACATTTGTGCAACATAGCAACAGTCACTCACTTTATTTTGTTCTAAATATTTGTACTATTATACTGTAGTGTAAATTACTTGTCATTTAAATTAGCTCTAATTTGCTCCAAATTTTTACTCTCTAACCGTAAATTAAATTCTTTGTTGTCTTTCATTCTCTAATCTTTCGTATTTAAAAATGTTATACACATGGAAGATTGAACATTAGTAATTGATTTGTCTCGTCCACTTAGGATTTGGACAGCGCACAAGACACTATACCTGCTAATATAAATCTCATATAATAAAATTTTGCACATGTTTTTTTTCGTCGGGCGGCGTTATCATCGTGGGAGATTATTAATATACTATAGTCTGTCCACTAAAAATTGGCAGTACAGGAAAGATAGGGATGTTTGTCTCTCATTCGCACTTCTTTGCTTTCCATAAGGTTATCTTCTTTCAAAAGCTCTAACAGGGTTGCCGTAGTAAGCATTTTGAATTGGAAAAAAAACTGAAAAAATATGATGTAGGGTTACCTTTCTCCTTTTTTAATTAAAATTATTTTCTTAATTTTTATTTATAAAAATGAAATGAAATTTATCTTTTTCCACACCACCAAGAGGTAAGAAAGTAGGCGCGTTTTTGAAGGGCCTAATCCCTTTTAAATAAAAAAACAAACAAAAAATAAAGAATTTATTCATTAAGATTAATATAACAAGTAAAATAACTAAACAAGCATAACAAAAATAAATATAAATTCATCTATTAAATAAAAATATGTACATTTATATATAAGGTATTTTAATCACTCGAGAAGTTACTGCTGCTGTTGCTGCTCTCTTCATCTAGATTTATTATGAGGCTTTCTACAGCGTTTTCCGAAAAATTTCAAAACACTAATCACAAAAATAGGTACAAAAGATAGAAACATCAATACCGACCGCCCGCGCGCTTTAAAAATCTACGCAAATAAGAAAAAATATACACGAAATATCAACCGACCGACCGACACGAGAATCTACGCAAATAAATTCTTTAAAGACAACAGCTTACCTACATTTTTGTAACTGCATTTTAAGATTTTCCCCACATAAAAAACACAAACATGATCAACAAAAACACTGCACGATAACACTTTTGTACTAGTAATATGCTCATCTCAATATCTCATTATCATTTCATCAATAAAAGGTATTTTTTAAGCTCTAAAATCAAAAGCTCCTCAACAGAAACTCAATATAAAAAAATACGAAACGAGTTACCAAATTGACAAAGGTATCTCTGTTCGAATGGATGTTAAAAGAGGGTTGAAATGCATTAGCCAATCAGTGCGTATTCAACTGTACGCTAGGCAGGTCGTTGTGGGATCTATGCCGGATGCGATCGAAAAATCATTGGCGGGTAAACATTTTTTAAATGGGGTTTCTTTCAATTCAGTATGGTGCACAAATAAGGCGCGCTACTGATTTTGAAAAAGCTTCCCCATAAGGCATGTACTGCCAATTAATAGAGGACAAACTATAGCTGAAAACCCGTCGAAAACGACAGTGGAAATAAACTATTTTTGGTAAAGATTCTAAGGGGTTTTAAATTAAGTAATTTTTTTATTCCTGTTAAAAGAGAGGAATCTTGACATGGCCATGAATTGAAATAATACGGTAGACAAGATTGTCTATAATTATAAACTCCATTTTATACTTAAAAAAAATGAGGTAGGTACCTATGTACTTAAAAAATCCTAAAATATCAACTTGCGTTAAGGCTTTAAAATAAAAATAATATGAATTCGAAATACCAATTAAATGTTTACCAACCTGAGTTTCAATGAAGTATAGTATCAATTTGCCGTAATCTTTAAAATGTTACAGCTTTACAATAAAAAAAAAAACTTAGAAAAGTCCTAATAAATGGTTTACTAACCCGAGTTCAAAAAATTATTTTAACACGGTGACAATTCCTTTTAAGTCAAGTAAGTAAGTTATTCACTAAAATAAAAACTTTTCCACTTTATTTTTCACCAAAACTTAGATTTCCACTTTAGTTTTCACAAAAAACTTTGATTAATATATTTCTGCACAATGTATTGTGCTCAATGTTAGAGAAAAATAATTCAGTATGTCCATCTAAACCACGAATGGTAAAAAAAGCTTTAAGTTTTCTTTTCGTTAGGTTAGTTTTTACCGGTTCAAAGCTCATTCGATTCTTGTCTCTTTTTATCCATTTCCAGAACCCAAAAACTGTTTTGATTTCAAATAAGTTTTAATAGTATAGATTCCGCTGCGATTGAGTTGGAGAAAAATATTTGTCTGTTAATACTTGGTCGTACTGCTATGGGCAGAATCAAAGATGAATTCAAGTACTTTGCTGTGTTGGTGTCACCAAATATTTAAAATAATTATTTTATGCCCAATTTTTCGAGTTGCGGTAGTGCTATTTTGGTGTGGCTTTTTAGCCAAACTGTAGACATTTGTCCAGAAATACAGTTTTCATGACTTAGTTTTACATCTTCTCTGTCTAGCAGCATATAAACTGTGTAAGTCGGTTCAGTGATTGCTGAAATACAGACGATTGGACCTTAAAAATGCTAACTTCCGCAGAATGTTTTTATTTTAAATTTAACCTTTCCGGTTCGGATTTCTGTAAATTTAATTTGTTTTGGTGCTTGTCTCTGATAATCATATTTTTCTTTAAACCATTAGCAACGCCATCTCTACATAATCATTTTCAAAACTAAAAATGAGTTAAAAGTGAACATAGCTCGGGCTTTACGGTGCTGCGTCCGCAAATGAAAATAATTTCGCACGTCTTACAACACTACTTTTTGGCGGATTTCTGAAATCAATCAGATCAAAGGTGTGGAGATAATATTTCGATAATTTTTTTAAGTTTATATTGCGATTATGTTGATTTGAGTGCCGAAAAACCAATGGAAAAAACGTTTTTTTTTTTTTGCTTTTTAAGATAAATTTAATGATTGAAAATCAGAAGACCAACGTTTTCACATGATCATTTCATATTTCATAATTATTATAAGCTTAAAAATCAAAATCTTCAATTTTCCGAGTACATAAGCTTCTAAAAATCATCAAATATGCCATGCCAAATCCTGTTTTTTTTAGTTACAGATACATACCTAATACGAAACATGGCTGAATCTAAGAAAAAATGTCGACAGTATAGTGTTGATTATTTAAAATTTGGTTTTCTTAAATCAAGGGCAGACAAGCAATCAAAGTTTTGAGCAATGACTCTATGAAACCATCTAAGCTCGAAGATTCTGTCTCATCTGTCCAAGTGAGTGCATATTTTTTTTTTTAGTATATGTTCTGCCAATCTGAAGCAATTATACAAATACTGCCCGCCAAATGAAATTCTTTATTCGAGATTGGATTTAAAGCTTTTGGACTGAAAAGAATACTAATAACACAAACAGCATCGCATCTTCTTAGCTTTCTGGTATAGCTACAACTACTCACTATAACTAGTTTTGACATCTCATCTCCCGGTGAGTTAAAAACATGTTCTGCCACTAGCAAATTGTGAAACTAAATAAGTACAACCATTGACGTACTAGATATGGACCGCCAGTCGGTTCAAATTTTCATACAAACGGCCAAAAAATGTTGTTCCATCTAAAAGCGGCAAAAATACGCCATCATCTTTTAGTGTTAAATACGTGTACTAATTTCGCTTTTAAAATTTAAATAAAACGTCGACATATTCATATGCAAGTGACTCAATGCAATAAAGAGTGGATTTGTTTTGTAAAATAAAACTAGTTTGATTACAATTTCCACCTAATTATATTAAACTTAAATGATTAATTAAAACAAGCGTAGCACTGCTACGCAGATTCCCTGCTAGTAGTTGATGGCGCCCCTAGTTATGTTGGAACACGCGTGAAGTTGGCTACTGGCGGTCC
Organism: Baccha elongata; assembly: GCA_951217065.1. Classification (NCBI taxonomy): domain Eukaryota; kingdom Metazoa; phylum Arthropoda; class Insecta; order Diptera; family Syrphidae; genus Baccha; species Baccha elongata. The sequence goes on from CATNUY010000077.1 coordinate 464,521, forward strand.
ATATCTAATACGTCAATGAGTACAACCTTCAATTTCTATTTATATGGTTCTAAGTTCAACTACCGGAACTGCTGGAATTATACTAAGCAAAGACCAAAACCGCTTGCTATAAAATAATATTTTAATTCTGAATTGAGTGTTGCCAAGTAGACAAGAAATATAAAAGCAAAAAAAAGGGACAAACAAAAATTGAAAATCTATAACAAAAATATTAATTATGACTAATTGCACAATTTGTAATAACATTGCCGACTACATGATTGACTCAATAATGTGTCACGGAAATTGTCGGAAAATATTTCACTTACAATGCATTGATACCGTTTAGCACTATTAAGCTATTCTTTTTACGAAAATCATTTAATTATTTTTGTGACGTATGCGACACATTTGAAAATTCTAATATCGCTCGTGATGGAATTGAAAACAAAAAAATTATTGGAAATTTACACAATCAATTACTTATTCTATCTGACAAAATAGACAATGTTGTACACCAGCCCGTACATCTTACGCAATCAAATGTTGATACAAATAATATAGTATTGTTATCTATAGAAAATTATCCATAAAATCTAAACGTAAAAGTGATGATCTTGATGCTGAAGATTCTCCTCAAAATCCGTCAACGAAAAAGTCTGCTACTAATATTTCTGTTCCATCTGCAACACTTTTTTCAACTATAACACCAACTTCTGTAAATTTTCATCAACCAACTTCGTCATCAGCTCCTGTACATCGACGTCATCGGTTGCATACACTGCTACATCCGTATTGCCAAGTATTATATCTACTTCATCATCAAATATTTCACAATCAAAACCAATTCCTGAAAATCTTTTTATATCCCCCATTTCATCTGGATTTAAAATTGTAGAAGGTCAAAAAACCTTATTTATTTCTTAACTTGACCCTTCAACAAATGCGTAAAATATAAAAAGCTGTATATCAGAAAGGTTGGGAGCATGTATGATGATGAATGTTGAGAAAATGATTCATCGTAACTACTCAAAATACACTTCTTTTAAAATACGAATCCCAGATTCCCTATTTCATTTACTGAACTCTTCAGCATATCTGGCCTAAAGGAATTATTGTACATGAATTTAAGATCAAACCGAACTCAAGATTATCTTCCCAAAAGAATCCTTTTCACAAGCCACAGACAATGCAGAATCAACGCCAAAGCAGCTTCAACAGGAATTAATTTACTACCAAAATATAAATGGACTTCGGACAAAGACGAATACGTTTTTAAAAATATCAATAAAAATCTTGCAGAAATTCTTATACTCCCCCATGGTTTGATCCTCAACTAAAAAATTTAAAAAAATAACAGAAACAAAGCGTGGTTAAGATATAGTAAATCCAAAGCTGATGATGACTATAGAGCATACTTGGAGCTAAAGTATATGTTTAGTTGCTACTCCAACGATTTATATGCAAATTATATTTCTAAAATTGAAAATGAACTAAGAAGTAAGCCAGAAAATTTCTGGAAGTTTGTAAATTCTAAAAAAAAAATTGACGGATATCCCAACTCATTTTTTTTAAATAATATTTCATGCCAAAATTCTATAGAAATTGCAAACATGTTCGCAAACTTTTTTAAAGAAGCTTTCTTAGATTCCGGTAATAATGAAACATCAATAATTCCTTTTTCCTCACTAACTTTTTCACACCTTAACTCAATAAACTTTTCTGTTTGTGAAAACTCTATAATTGAAAATATTCTTAAACTTGACGACTGTTTTAGCCCTGGTCCAGATGGTATTCCGTCATGTGTGTTAAAAAAGTGCGTATCTCATTTGTCGTATCCTCTTTTTGTTCTTTTTAATAAATCCTTAAATCTTTCAATTTTCCCTAAGCTCTGGAAAAGTGCTTTTATAACACCGGTTCACAAAAAAGGATCCAAAAATCCAAAACTATCGCCCTATAGCTAAACTTAGTGATATTCCACAACTATTTGAGTCCATTATTTGTGACGTTCTGTCTTTCAACTGCAGCTCTATTATAATTGACAATCAGCATGGTTTTGTTAAAAAAAAGTCAACTATTACAAACTTATTCCATTTTACATCTGTTGTATACATAAAGTATAACATCGAAACCCTATACAAACTGCCCATTGGTACCAGTGTCAAGTTCACAACACTTCACCCAGAATAAACATACTTTATATTATTTGTTTACATTTAAGCGCACATGGGTTACGCAGAACAAAAAAAGAAACAATTCTGCTGACCCATTGCGAAATAAATAATGTAACTGATATTAAGGGCAATAATAAGGTGACGGTGAAAGATTGACACCTGGCTGACCTGACTTGGTCTGTTTATTTTGAACTTGTAGAATGAGGAAAACAAAACCAGGGCAATAAAATAACTGTAAGTAAAATTGGGCCAGGGAAAAATGACGATAGGAATTTATTATTAGGAAGTAAGAAAATATCAATGTTAGATTTAAGAATACATAGTTAAGCTAATTTAAGTTAGTATAAATAGCATAAGAATTTCGTAAATAAAAAGAATTAAGTACTGATCTCACACAAGACTAGAAGTTTTAATTAGTGTATTCCAAGGAGGAAAAAACAAGTAAGTATATAAACTGGAATTAAATAATGTAGGTAGGAGTGAGAGATAAATAACTAACCAATAGTCACTCATAGTATGAGTGACTTCTCTTGTACTAATAAACAGGATTCACCGGCGCCCAGTGGTGACAGACCACTGGATAAGGAGTTATCCATAAATCCTTGGGCTGGACCAAAACCTATTTCCTTGGAGGAATATAGACGTCGTCAATCAGTGAAAGCTCCTGAAATCACTACTCCAGTTCCAGTCTGCCCCCAAAAACCTTTCGGTCCTCTACCCCGAACCCGAAGACGAAAGGGACGACAGGTGCGGGTCCGACAACAACTAGCACAGCTCTACCAGTTGGCTGGATTGTCTAGCGGATCTGCCAAGAGAGATTTCCTGAGGCAAGCCGCAGAAACGAAGAAGAGAAAACAGGAAGCAAGAATAATAAATAATAAATAAAAATAGTCAAGTAAATGAAAAAACAATTGTTTTGTCTTGAGTTTATTTCTAGTAATGTTGGGTCGCAGAGAAATTATACAACATTGGCGAAGCCGGTAGGATAGTGTTGGATAGTGTTGGAAAAGAAGAAAAATTAATTCCTTAAAACTGAAGCTTCTTCTAGCTTCAGTGACACTATCAAACCAACAAATAATTCTCTAGACACAACCCCCACTCTTATATTAAACTTCTTACCGATAAGGTAAACAGAAACATATTTCTCAAAGGATTGATTAGTTGAAACTTGAAAGTTTTTTTTGATGTCCTCTCGAAACACGGAAAGTCGAGGTTACGAAAGCGACTCCAACGAATATACATTCGTTACCTTGCGACAAGGTAAAACTTATAAGCGACTAAATAAAAATCCTCTCAGTCGATCTCAAGACTCTCTACTGCCAGAAGCTTCACTTTTAGAGCATCTTAATTCTCTACATAGTACATAGTTACAGGGCGAATACCCTTGTTAAAACTAGACGAGATAGACCGAAGATCTGAGACACTTAGGGAAGTACGTTTAAAAAATATAGAGAGATTAAAAGAGGATACCAAAGAAATAAGACGACAATTGTTGACCAATCCAATTGGAAGTAAATTGCTTAACCAAATCGAAGAAGTCAGTACCCTATCTGCAAAAATACTTAACCAGAAAGCCATTCCAGAGGACACTGATTCGATTCCTGAATTTGAAGACGTTTCATTCGAAACATCCCAACCCGAGCTTCAAATAAGCCCCTCTAAAAACGTTGCCCCTGCTACATTACCCAACCCAATAAGAAAACCTTCTAAAATAATGGCGGTCGACTATACCAAAATTGTAAAATTGACAGCCCAAATAATTCCGATATTTTCAGGTGAAATTCACCCAAAAATTTCAGTGAAACTACAAACCTTCATTGGTTGCTGTAGGCAGGTTATGTTCTGCCTTTCGGAAGAGGAAAAAGAAGCATTCCTAAGGCTCTTCACTACGAGGTTAAGGGGAGAGGCATATGATCTTATTGAAACTGCCACTCCCAAAACTTTCAAGGAAGCTGAGGAACTTCTAAACAGGACATACTTACCTTTTGAAAACTACAATGAATTAGTGACACAACTAATATCTAGTAGACAAACTCAGTTCGAGACCCTTAGCACTTTTGCATCTAGACTACGCCACAATCTGGCTCAATGTCGCGAGGCAGCGGAAATTAAATATGGAAAATGTTCCGACATGGTGAAAACTCAGTTAGAAGATTTTGCAAAATCATCTCTCGCTAGTGGGGTTAACAATCCTTACCTGGTGCAGTACCTCCTCGGATTAACAGAACCCACTTTAGAAGGACTCCTTCAAAAAGCCTTCGCAATGGAAAAACTGCAACAAGGGGCGACTCATAGACAGCTAGCTACTCCAGTGACAGTGATGGAACCAAGCAATTCCATCAGTCATAGGTCAATTTCACATCTTCCAGCTCTTGAAAATAAAGATAGACTCGTACACTTTAAAGAAAAAGCTCCTCAACAAACACTACAAATAACTTGCAATTTTTGTAAATTAAGAGGGCACACATACGACGAGTGTCTCAAGAGAAAAAATACTCCCATATGTGAAAACTGCAAGAACTACGGACATGAAGCCCGATTCTGCAGAAAGAAATGGGATTCAGAGAAAAAAAGAACTTCACCATACACTAATTATCCTCAGCAAACTAATAACACAACCTTTACAAACTATAAAGCCCAAACATATCACAACCCAAATAATCCTTTTAGGAACCCTTCACAAAACACACACAATCCAAATTTTCCTAACCAACAAACACAATCTGATCTCAACCCAAGGGCAAGAGTTTTTCAAGTGGGGACGGAGTGTGAATTCTGTGGAAGGAATTCTCATACGATGGATCAATGCAGTCTGAAACGTAGGTGGGAAAACAAAAATTCGGGAAACGCCTCCTAGTCGACCGTGAAATCCCCGGTTCGACTTTAATGATTAACGAAAATATAGAAGGGTACAAAGAAAAACAGCTGAATAAAAAACAATATTATTTACCAGCTGTTGAAATTCAAAATAATTTCACTACAAGGGAAAAGGTACGTCTGTTGGTGGATACAGGCTCCGAAGTCAGCCTCATAAAGAGGAAAGTGTTAAAACCAAACACCAAAATCGACAATCGGAAAATAGTATCCATTAATACTCCATTTGGTTCAGGTAATACACTTGGACAATGTACAGGCAAATTTAGTATTCCTACGGAACATACTTGTGAATTCCAGGTTGTTGAAGACAATTTACACATTCCAGACGATGGAATACTAGGATATAACTTTATCGGGCCACACTGTAATGTGGACGGTCCAAACAAGATCCTTAAATTTTTTTCAAAAAACGCACAGGAATACACTACTCCACTATGAGAATCAAAAATAGGGGAAAACGAATTGTCAGATAATACAAATGAAGATAACTCATGTGAAAAGAAGGTAGTAAAACTCGAAGAAAACTGTAATAAACCAACGTTTGGTAAATACACATCTTCTGAAATGGTTAATACAATTCCTTACTTATCACAAGCTGTGAAAACGGTTAGTGAAGTCCGAAATAAACCTATACATACACAAATACAAACCCATAGCGGTTCAAATAAAATTAAAAGGGCCTTCCAAAGCGAAAATAACCCACAACTTATATCCCAAAGCGGACCTTATTTATATAATAAAGAAAAACAAACCCATAGCGGTTCAAATAAAATTAAAAGGGGTTTCCAAAGCGAAAATAACCCACAACTTATATCCCAAAGCGGACCTTATTTAAAAAATCAAGAAATGCCAACCCAAAGCGGTCTCGGTAACACAAATAAAATTTTTAGCAGCAAAAATATAATGCCACAGAAAACTACTCGTAAAGAAAAAGAAGAAGTAAAAAACAAAAAACGAAAGAAAAATAATAGAAAAAATAGAAATGAGAACAAAAATAAGTTAGTAACAATCCACGGAGGATCCACTGAAAATTTATTTAACTATAAAGAATTGTCACCTCCAACCGGAACTGATATCATAGAACAGAAGAATTTAGGAAACAAAATTAAAAATACTAATAATACAAAAATTGATGGTATTAAGACAATCAGAGTTATACTACCTGTAAAATTAGAAATACCAGCGAGGTCTAAAAAGGCCATCAAATTACCCATTAAGTACAGTGAAGACATGGTTTGCAATGCAAAAGAAATACAAAAAGGAGTATTTCTAGGCAACTGCCTACTAGCGGTGGGCAAAAATATTCATGTACCAATAATAAACACAAAACAACATAATATAACTATTAAAAATTTTAAAATGTGTGTTACACAATTCGATCAGTACGCAACACATGAATTAAATAACAACCAAATATGCCAAACTAATCCCGTAGAACTTAATGTAAAAAAATGTTGTCACACAAATATTCAGAGCACTCAGCAAATAGAAAGATTACAAAACTTAGAAAAACAGCTTAATTTAGATGAAACTTTAAACGACGAAGAACGACGTTCAATGTTGAATCTATGTATGCAATATCATGATATTCTCTTTCTGCCAGGTGACAAACTAACGCACACATCTACTATAGTTCATGAAATTCGTACAAAAAATGATCAACCCCCAATAAACACGAAAATGTATAGACTACCTGAAAAACAGCGAGACATAATAAATGAACAACTCCACGAAATGATAGAAAATGATATCGTCCAACAAAGCAAGAGCCCGTGGAACTCACCTCTGTTAGTAGTTCCGAAAAAATCTGGTCCAAATGGGGAAACCCGTTGGAGAGTAGTAGTGGACTTTAGAAAACTAAACGATAGGTGATGCTTTTCCTTTACCTAAAATTGAAGATATTTTAGACCAGTTGGGACATGCAAGGTATTTTACAACATTGGACCTAGCGAGCGGATATCATCAGGTGTTAGTACACCCAAAAGATAGAGCCAAGACAGCATTCAGTACTGCTTATGGACACTATGAATTCAAAGGAATGCCGTTTGGATTGAAAGGAGCACCGGCTACATTTCAACGGTTAATGAATTATATCTTAACCGGCCTCCAAGGCTTGGAATGCTTCGTGTATTTAGATGATATAGTAGCTTACGGCAAAAATCTTGAAGACCATAACCGAAAACTCGCATTAGTATTTGACAAACTCAGAGAACACAAATTAAAATTGCAGTTAGAGAAATGTCAGTTCCTTCGAAAGGAAGTGGTGTATTTGGGACACCAATGTTCAGCAGAAGGAGCACATCCTGATCCAAGCAAAACCAGTTGTGTACAAACATTCCCAGTACCAAGGACACTTCGACAAGTCCAATCCTTTTTGGGACTTGCTAATTATTATCGCAAGTTTATTCCCCAGTTCTCGAAAATAATTAGACCTCTAACAAATTTATTAAGAAAAGATGTAAAATTTACTTGGACTGACAAGTGCCAAGAAGCCTTTTAAAACGTCAAAGATCTTTTAATCTCACCCCCTATTTTAGTTTATCCAGATTTTAGTAAACCATTCAACCTCACCACTGACGCAAGCTGTGAAGCGATCGGAGCTGTTCTCTCCCAAGGAGAGGTAGGAAAAGACCACCCAATTGCATATGCAAGTAGAACTTTAAACAAAGCTGAACGTAATTACTCAACAATAGAAAAAGAACTACTAGCGATCGTATGGGCGGTCAAAAACTATAGATATTATCTACTAGGGAGAGAGTTCACAGTATATACCGATCACAAACCATTAAAGGGCATATTTAGTGTCAAAGACCCAACCTCCAGATTGGTGAGATTTCACCACAAACTATCCGAATTTGATTATAGAATCGAATACAAACCTGGAAAATACAATACAAACGCTGACGCTCTTAGCCGAATACCGACAAACACAACGGACATTAACTTTGAAAATAAGAAGGAAATCATTTTTACTTCAAATAAAAGCAATCAGGCAAAAGACACTGACGCCATCTGTTTAGCAGTAACAAGGGCACAACGCCTTCGCAACACCGAGAAAACAATAGCACCGAACAACGAATCACAAAATATTCCAGGCAAAAGAAACACAGAAAACGTGGATACATTAGAAAAAACAGATATAAGTAGCGAACCTCAACAACCTCCTAAAAACACAACTACTAAAGACGACCTACAACAAACAATTATTCCTGACAATCTAGGACCATTAGACTCCCGCGAATTAATTTCCAACACAGATGACATAATAACAATATTAAAAGACTATCATGATTCCCTTTTAGGAGGCCACCAAGGTGTCATTAAAACATACAAACGTATAAGAATGAAATATACCTGGCCAAACATGCTTAGAGACATATCTAAGTATATAAAAAAGTGTAAAAAATGTCAAAAAGTGAAATCTTGTGCTGAAACAAAAATGCCAATGGTAATAACAGATACCTGTCAAAAACCATTTGATAAAGTGTATCTAGACGTAGTAGGACCATTACGAGACTCATACATGGGAAACAAATACATACTGACATTCCAAGACAACCTGACAAAATTCGTTGACTGGTATGCCATGCCAAACCAAGAGGCTGAAACAGTTGCACACATTTTCTATGAACAAATAATAACCCGATATAGAATCCCAAAGCAACTAGTAACTGACCAGGGTACAAATTTTTTTAAGTAAATTGTTCAAACGAGTATGCAAACTACTAAAAGTAGAAAAATTGCAAACTACAGCATACCATCCCCAATCGAATGGAGCATTAGAAAGAGCTCATCGACCATTGGTAGAATACTTAAGAACAATTTGTGATGAAAACCCAAGATCTTGGGACCAGTACCTAAGAACCGCTGCATTTGTATACAACAACAGTGTACACGAAGGTACAAAGTTCAGCCCAATGGACTGTCTCTTTGGCTTCACAGCAGACATACCTTCAAATTTAAAACGAGAACCGGAACCAATCTATGATAGTGAAAATTATTATTTTACACTACGATATAAATTGCAAAAAATACATTCAATAGCTAGACACAATTTGATAAATAGTAAGAAGATCTCGAAAAATTATTATGACCAGGGAATAAAAACGAAAACATTCCATATCGGAGATAAAATTTTGGTAAAAAATGAAAATCGACAACACAAATTGTCAACACAGGACCATACTCAATAGAAGAGGTACCAAATAACGAAAATAGTATGGTCAGAATAAAAAAACGCCTAGTAACAATACACAATAACCGCCTCAAACATTATTATGAATAAAAACAAAAAAAAAAAATTATCAAACCATAGATTCCAATTTCAATAAAATCGTAACATATTTTTTTTATATACTAAACATGTTTTTTGTTCCTGTCACTTAAACATTACCTACCTCAAAGTACAAGTATTATAATCAGGTTACACAAAAATGTGTTAATTGCATAAGCAAGCATTCAAAACGAAATTGCTGAAAAAGCATTGATGGCATTGACTTGGAAAGTATTTTAAATAAGTAGACTAAGTAAAGAAAAAAAAAATACTTTTCATCCATTAATTTAAAATTGTTTTTGATGAACTGACAGAATTTCGTCATTCATTAAAATTGATGTAATATGATATAAAAAAAAAAAAATTTAAATGATGTTATTTTTGTTTTGCAATTAATGCTGAACTGTAAAATTATTAATAAGACATTAAAATTTAAATTGTTGTCCTTTTCCAACCCATATTTTTTTATTTTATTTTTTTTTTAGAAATGAAACAAACAAATATTCTATGTTTATTAGAATTCATCCTCCTATTCATCAGAACTACGAAAGCCTCAACGTCTTATTCAATAAATTCATTAAACAACACGGGTATAGTATTTGAAGACGTAGGGAAAGTATTGTTTTATCACGATACTTGGAGTTTAATGACAGAGATAAAGATAGCTGATATATCAGCGTTTACATCAATCATTAACAAAGCCGAAGAATCTTGGTCACAGATTTGTGTAGCAACAAAAGATAACCTTTGCGATAGTCATACGTCATTGCTCAACAGCCTTATTTCAACAGTTAGACAACACACAGAAGTAATACAAAATCTATTTAACCCACATCGAACAAAAAGATCTTTGTTTGACGGAATAGGTAATGGATTACACTATTTGTTTGGAGTAATGGACAATCAAGATGAAAAGCGACTGTACAGTAAATTGGATGAAGTAGGATCTGACACCAAAGTTTTGGAAGAACTACAGAAGAAACAAATTACGATAGTGAAAACATCTTTTGAAAACTTACAGCAGCCACTTCGCATTTTGGAAAATAATCAAAAAAATATTTCAGAGGCCATCGAGAATTTGTTTAACTCAAAAATTGAGGTTATAAAAGTTCAAAAGTTACAAGAAATTTTGAGCAGTACCACTTTGCAGATTATGGAAGTCCAAAGCAAGTAACAAAGGGTACTGGATGTGATAAGCGCATTACATCAAAACCAATTACATCCTCTCCTCTTAACACCAGCACAAATACTTAGTACATATTTAAAAGCATGTCCTAATCCCACCATAGAAAACAAAGAAAGGCTCCTAACAGTACTAACTAAAACATTAACGGTAAGAACACATCCAATGAATGGAGTACTGGTAGTTAGAATAATACTTCCAATAATTAATATGGAGCCATTTGAATTACAACAAATTCATTTATTTCCTATAAAAAACAAAAACGGTATTATAACGGTTCTAAATATACAAGAAGATTTTCTGGCCAAAAACATACACACCAAAGAATTCATCCCTATGAAAAAAAGAGAATATGATGTTTTAAAACGAATACCTGTGGAACTTCACACCACATGGTACGTAGGACCCCTCGAATCCCCAATTATTAAAGGAGTCAACAATAACATTTGCTCAGTTCCCCTAATATTTAACCCTTTTAATGAAAAAAATCATTGCGAATATTTGGTTATGCCAAATGAACAAAATTACCTCGTTAAACTTACAAGAAAAAATACGTGGCTATATTCATTGTCGAATCCTACAAAAATAAAGATACAATGTTCAGGACGATGGCATGGAACAAACTTAATCGGTGCCGGCATAATTTCCCTTAAGGAACGATGCGTATTTCAAATCGCAGACAAAGCAATTTTTTACGAAGATACTGATCATTTAGAACTGAAAATAAGTCAACCAGACTTCGAATTACCAAAACTTTTGGTAAACAAATCAATAGTCAATATGTTTACAAAACAAAATTCGAATCAATCAGTTCTTGTAATAAAAGACGTGGGAGCAAACGGGGTACTAAAAGAAAATGCCCAAGCAATAAATGATTTGGAACTAAACTTAAAGGAATTTGAAAAAACGCGCCAACAGAGGACTCACCATACAATAGCTTCAATCACATCATTGTCATTCAGTTCGATAGCAATTTTGAGCATACTGTGTTCAATTTTCGGCAGATGGCTGTGCCGAAATAAGAATAAAACAAAGCGCACGGTGAATCCCGTTTCAAATTACGAAATTCTTTTACCTGTAATTTCTAGACCTATTATCCACCATACAATACATACCCTTCCAGAACCAAAACCAAGTTCTACACCACCACGAATACCAGAAATAAAAACAATCTCAACCGGACCATCACTATCAACATCAATTGCGATTCCCCCAACATTACCAACAACAATCCCAACCCCTCCAAGGTTGCCAAAAACAATCCCAAATCCTCCAACGTTACCAATGACAATACCAACTCCACCAACGCTTCCAAAAATACAGACGATACCAACTCCACCACCACTACCAAATATAATTACAAACCCAATAGTAAAAACTAAAAACTTATCAACCTCACAACTCCCGACAACATCTGAAAGCCTGAAACAAAAATCTTTACATCGCCCTAGAAAGTTACAACTTTATTAACTATCTATTATAATTATTACAGAAATTAAAATCATCAGCATGACTAACAACAGGGAATTCATCAGTAAAATCCAAATGTATCATTATTTATATAACCTCCAAAACATTAAACAATATCAACAAAATAACGAACTACCAAGCGTCTTAAGCTTACAGCGCTAACTCTATCAATCCTTCAGGTCAAACAACAGGAAGAATGGCTCGGAAACAAAGATATATTCGATTATGATTTGTTGTTGATTCCAATCGCTGTTGTGGGAATGCATTGGTCATTGATTGTAGTAAACAACGTTACAAAAACTATTAAAAACTACAATATGCTGAGTGTATCCGGGTTAGAAGCTGTTTCAGCAGTAAAAAATTTTATAAATCGAGAATGGGAAAAAAGAAATAGATCATGCAAGACACCCATTTACGAGCTAGAAACAGTAAAGGTTCCTAAACAATTGATGGGCCTGGATGGTGGTGAAATGACATGCATGATAGCGAGCCATCTCGCTCAGTGTAAAAAACTATTGGCAACAAACCAGGAGATGATAAGGTTCCACAAAAATCTAATGATAGAACTGAAAAGGTATCCAGAATTACGATACATTCCAGCGTAAATACGCCTAATCAAATCTTACGAAAAAAGGATTTTAACCCCAAATTTTAAGAAAATAGGGTTTTGACCCCAAATTTTAAGAAAAGAGGGTCTTAATCCCAAACAAAAGATGGTTTTAAACTACAAAATAAAAAAGAGGGCACATTATTAATATATATATATAAAAAAAAGGTTAATAAATCAAACCCCAATTTACAAAAAAAAACAAAAAAAAAAAACACCCCAACAAACAAACAAAGAAAAAAATACACAAACACACATGTATAAATGAATTCGTTTTAGAAAAACGACTTGTAATCACATTATCACCCAAAAAAATTTTTTTTGTTCATTTTAAGACGCATCATATTCAAACATTATTCAAACAAGTAATCAATTTTTGTCTCTCCAAAACAAAAATGTGGCTATTTTTAAAAAGGGTGAGGGGTTGTATACATAAAGTATAACATCGAAACCCTATACAAACTGCCCATTGGTACCAGTGTCAAGTTCACAACACTTCACCCAGAATAAACATACTTTATATTATTTGTTTACATTTAAGCGCACATGGGTTACGCAGAACAAAAAAAGAAACAATTCTGCTGACCCATTGCGAAATAAATAATGTAACTGATATTAAGGGCAATAATAAGGTGACGGTGAAAGATTGACACCTGGCTGACCTGACTTGGTCTGTTTATTTTGAACTTGTAGAATGAGGAAAACAAAACCAGGGCAATAAAATAACTGTAAGTAAAATTGGGCCAGGGAAAAATGACGATAGGAATTTATTATTAGGAAGTAAGAAAATATCAATGTTAGATTTAAGAATACATAGTTAAGCTAATTTAAGTTAGTATAAATAGCATAAGAATTTCGTAAATAAAAAGAATTAAGTACTGATCTCACACAAGACTAGAAGTTTTAATTAGTGTATTCCAAGGAGGAAAAAACAAGTAAGTATATAAACTGGAATTAAATAATGTAGGTAGGAGTGAGAGATAAATAACTAACCAATAGTCACTCATAGTATGAGTGACTTCTCTTGTACTAATAAACAGGATTCACCGGCGGCGCCCAGTGGTGACAGACCACTGGATAAGGAGTTATCCATAAATCCTTGGGCTGGACCAAAACCTATTTCCTTGGAGGAATATAGACGTCGTCAATCAGTGAAAGCTCCTGAAATCACTACTCCAGTTCCAGTCTGCCCCCAAAAACCTTTCGGTCCTCTACCCCGAACCCGAAGACGAAAGGGACGACAGGTGCGGGTCCGACAACAACTAGCACAGCTCTACCAGTTGGCTGGGTTGTCTAGCGGATCTGCCAAGAGAGATTTCCTGAGGCAAGCCGCTGAAGTTAGAAGGACAGAGGCAGAAACGAAGAAGAGAAAACAGGAAGCAAGAATAATAAATAATAAATAAAAATAGTCAAGTAAATGAAAAAACAATTGTTTTGTCTTGAGTTTATTTCTGGTAATGTTGGGTCGCAGAGAAATTATACAACACATCTTTCTGTCTGGATGCATTTGAAGATCGTAAACAAGTTGATTGTGTATTTACTGATTTTAGTAAAGCTTTTGATAAGCTCTCACAAAATATTAATTAATCAGCCTTATTAGGGAATCTGACGAATGAGTTGCGGAGGGAGTCTTGCTCACTTTCGGCATATTTGCTATTAGCGAATCCGCAAGCCATACGCAGGAATAAATGACGGTAACGTTGTTCGTAAAATTCGTATTACTGAAAACGAAAGGCATCCGCACTCCATACAAATGTTGGAAAAGCAAATCCACAGTAAAATTGGTGTGGATTTAAGTGATTTTTATGAAAAAAATTCAAGAAAAAGCAGAAAGTTAACAAATCTGAATTTTTTGAAACAGAAATAAAATTTTTTGGATCGCCGAAACGCAAAAAGTTTTTTTTTCAGTATTTCTAGTAATTTATTGACAATGGCCGTTTTCGAAAACATCATCTGCGTTTTTTTAGGAAGTGCATCTTTGGTGTCGTTTTTTAGCCAAACCGTGGACATCTCCCAGAAATATAGACTCTACGACCTAGTTTAACATTACCTCTATCCAACAGCAAATGAACCTTGAAAATCGGTTCAGCGATTGCTGAAACACAGACGGATTAAGATTGGTCGTTAAAATCAATAAAAATGGCTTATTTTGCGGTACAAAAATTATTTAAGTCGAAAAAATTACTTTTTGCCCTATTATTTAGAGTTCCGGAAGTACAACTTTGGTGTTGTTTTTTGGCCAAACCGTGTAAATCTGTCCAAAAATGAAGTCTCCATGACCAAGTTTGACATTTCCTCTATTCAACAGCATATTTACCTTGTAAATCGGTCCAGTGATTATTGAAACACTGACGGATTAAGATTGGTCGTTAAAAACATTAAAAAAGGTGTAATTTGCGATATTAGATATTTTACGATACTATAGTATCTTAGATTGCTTTTCTCGTGTGCACTTGAACGCGCCCAAAGTCAACTTTTGACATCCACGATAATGCAGTTTCAAAAATGGAAAAGTAGTTGGCGGATCGATAATACAGCTCATTCATCGGATTCAATAATAGAATTTTATGCGAATGCGGATCCACTGCGGATCCAACCGACTCCCGGGGAGTGAAATTTTGCGGATTCAGTAATAGGCATGAATAAATTGGATAAATTAGGATTTAATAAAAGTTTTATTATGTGGATATCTTCTTATCTGAATAATAGAAGTTATTGTATTAATTTTCGTAATGTGTTGTCTGACCAATTTTATGTTGACTCTGGTATTCCTCAAGGTAGCCTTTTAGGTCCTTTACTATTCATTCTATTTATTAATGACCTGACTTCTGTCTTACAAGATTCTTCTCTTCTCATCTATGCGGATGATATACCTATTCCCTAATTTGGTGGATGAGTCAGGGTAAAAGACAAAAAGCGAAGTTACTTGCACATCGAAACTGTCAATTCTGTTTTAACAGCAAAACAATTTTTGAATAATAACATCGCCGTAAAGTGGGAGCCTTCAAAAAACTTGATTTCCAAATACAAAAAAACAAAGTGCAATTACGCTTTGGAGTGTTTTGAATTACCAAAAATTGAACGAAACTTTTTTAGGGGAAAACTTTATTCACACCAAATTGTGTGTTGTCTCCAAAGAATGTACTTTACTCAAGAGGGCACACTTGGAGTGTTCCCTCAGTTTTTATTCTCATTACTTATAGCGAAATCTGGAAAACCGCACTACATTGGAGAACAGTTAATTTTACCCGATGTTTTAGAGGTTTTAAATACAGTTCTGCACAAATCTCCATATGACATACTCAAAAAAATTCCTTTGAGTAACAGCACTGTACAAAGACGAATTGATGAAACAAGCTCTGGCAATTAAAGTTTCTTGTGTAATTAACTGCAAACAACTCCTTTCTCAATTCAAATGGACAAGGCAACTTAACCTATAGTAATGAAGCATTATTATTGGCAGATGTTTGATTTGTTATGAACGAAGAAATTCATGAAGAGCTACCATTCGCGAAAACTTTGGAGACGAACATATTTAATGTCATGTGTGATTTTTTTAATGATAAATCGATTCCATTCACAAACGTTATTTCGGTGGCACCAGTTTGTGATTAATGCAGTTAACGAATGTAATGCATTAAGTACGCGTTTATTTGTACAATTGTGCGATGAAAATGATGAAGATTTTGAACGATTGCTCTTACATACTGAAGTATGCTGGTTGTCGAATAGTGCATGTTTTATAAGATTTTACTCACTTTTTGAATCAGTTTTGGAGTTCCTGGAAAATAAAGATCCAGATTAAAAAGAAAAGCAGACATCGCGTATTTGACAGATTTGTTCAAAAAATTCAATGACATTAACTTACAATTACAAGGGGATAGCCTCAATTTAATAAAAACAAAGGGTGTGATTTAAGCTTTTCTTGGAAAATTGAAATTTATGAAGCAAAATATTAGTCGGCGCGAATTTTTCCAGTTTTCAAACTTGTCACTTGTAGAATGCCTTGATGAGGACATTCAGACATACGTTCAACATTTGATTGCCCAGCATGAAAACTTCAAAATCAGATTTGAAGATATTCTGACGATGGAAATACCACCATGGGTCATAAATCCATTTGTTGAAACGGAAGTGGAGAATGTGATACTACAAGAGGAGCTACTTGAACTTAGCACTAACGAGGAGCTCAAGGTGAAATTTAAAAGAGGGTATCAAACATTTTGGCTGCAGGCAGAAATACCCGAAAAATATTCTGGACTGTGAGGAATTGCCAGAAATTTGTGGTTATTCCTAACAAAACTAAAGCCAAATATTGATAATTTGCTGTCAATCCATACAAGTACATCCCTCCCATTGAAATTATGACTATTTTGTGATTTTCATTAACATAGAAGTTATGTAATTAATGTTTAATTTTAATTTCATTACTACTGAGTAATAGTGTAATTATAACACTGTAACCAAATCTGATGTCTAAATACAAAGAATATTTATTTATTTATATCTTTATTAACAGGTAAGTAAATTACAATGCTAAAATAATTTTATTACCATTAGCTACCTTGAATGAACAACTCAATGAGATCACTAATGCATAAAAGAATTTCTAGTTTCTTCTGTTACAAATTTCGTCGGAACTTAAAAATATATAAAAAATAATTTTGTTTCGACTAAAAGAAGTCCTTGTTATGATTTCATCTCAATGAAGCATAAATAAAGGCTTACTTAATTACAAATGAATATAAATGTGTGATATAGGAAGATTTATTCTACAATCAATTCGAAAATTATGTTAATATTCTATCGCAAATCTCCAACGAAATACATGTAATCCTTAAATAAAACGGTTTTCAGTATTTCATATTCAATTGAAAATACTATCGAAATGAACTTCCTACTCTACCAATTTACAAAAGAAATAGAATACACAAATTTTATTTGAAGTCTATTCAATGAAAAGGATTAATGAAGCTGATAAAATGTCCTATTTTAATGCTTCGTTTGCTGAATCATTTGTGTTCACAAGAACTATACTGCGGTTTTTGGTATAAGAATTTATCCAACGCGTTGCCTTTGATATGGAATTCTTTAACAGACCTTAATAATTCTAAACCATCATTTTACTTCCACCAAGAAATTTCCTCCAAATATTCGGGCAATGACTAAAAAGTCAAACTTCGCTTGGCCACGAGCATAACATCATAATTTCTAATGTCTAACTTTAATCAAAGTTCTTTAGAATAATATAATACACAGGGAGTTTTCTCTGTAAATTTTATAAAGCAGTCGGTAATCATCGACAATTATTGCGTACTAGATTGGGTTTGATGTCATCTAGCTGATGAGCCCACCATCAAACTAGGGCGAAACGCAATGCATTTGGAGTAAAGGCCACAAAACCTTTAATATTGAATTTCATTCATTAATACTCCACTAAATAAATTTTAATTCGACTATTTTTAGTCTTTTTATTGTTTTTATTTGTTCATTTTTATAACTTCGCTTGGCCACGAGCATAACATCATAATTTCTAATGTCTAACTTTAATCAAAGTTCTTTAGAATAATATAATTCACAGGGAGTTTTCTCTGTAAATTATATAAAGCAGTCGGTAATCATCGACAATTATTGCGTACTAGATTGGGTTTGATGTCATCTAGCTGATGAGCCCACCATCAAACTAGGGCGAAACGCAATGCTTTTGGAGTAAAGGCCACAAAACCTTTAATATTGAATTTCATTCATAAATACTCCACTAAATAAATTTTAATTCGACTATTTTTAGTCTTTTTATTGTTTTTATTTGTTCATTCTTATAACTTCGCTTGGCCACGAGCATAACATCATAATTTCTAATGTCTAACTTTAATCAAAGTTCTTTAGAATAATATAATTCACAGGGAGTTTTCTCTGTAAATTTTATAAAGCAGTCGGTAATCATCGACAATTATTGCGTACTAGATTGGGTTTGATGTCATCTAGCTGATGAGCCCACCATCAAACTAGGGCGAAACGCAATGCTTTTGGAGTAAAGGCCACAAAACCTTTAATATTGAATTTCATTCATAAATACTCCACTAAATAAATTTTAATTCGACTATTTTTAGTCTTTTTATTGTTTTTATTTGTTCATTCTTATAACTTCTCTTGGCCACGAGCATAACATCATAATTTCTAATGTCTAACTTTAATCAAAGTTCTTTAGAATAATATAATTCACAGGGAGTTTTCTCTGTAAATTTTATAAAGCAGTCGGTAATCATCGACAATTATTGCGTACTAGATTGGGTTTGATGTCATCTAGCTGATGAGCCCACCATCAAACTAGGGCGAAACGCAATGCTTTTGGAGTAAAGGCCACAAAACCTTTAATATTGAATTTCATTCATAAATACTCCACTAAATAAATTTTAATTCGACTATTTTTAGTCTTTTTATTATTTTTATTTGTTCATTCTTATAACTTCGCTTGGCCACGAGCATAACATCATAATTTCTAATGTCTAACTTTAATCAAAGTTCTTTAGAATAATATAATTCACAGGGAGTTTCCTCTGTAAATTTTATAAAGCAGTCGGTAATCATCGACAATTATTGCGTACTAGATTGGGTTTGATGTCATCTAGCTGATGAGCCCACCATAAAACTAGGGCGAAACGCAATGCATTTGGAGTAAAGGCCACAAAACCTATAATATTGAATTTAATTCATAAATACTCCACTAAATAAATTTTGATTCGACTATTTTTAGTCTTTTTATTGTTTTTATTTGTTCATTCTTTTAAAAAGAAAGAAGAATCAAGCTTAATCATCGAGGCAACCATCTTCACCTTTTTATAGCTTCATTCTTGTGTTGTAACACAATGACATTAAATTATATTTTCTAGTCAACATTAACTAAGGAAATATTGAGAAGAAAAACAAAAGAAAGTTAAAGCAGCACAGCGAAGACGATAACTAGGACGAAAACGACGGGCGGGCTGAACCATGAAATGGTGCTGTTTTGCGCCAAAGCATCCCAGCCTCTCAGCAGGTACTCGTCTTTGTATATACCCTTCCTTTCCTAACAACTATCGCTAGAAACGGATTCATGCTGCTCTCTCCCTAGTGTAATTTCTTCCTATTATAACTGCTTATAAAACTCTCAAGAAGCACTTCTCTTCCTGACTGAGCCCGAACAAGTGAGTAGCGAACGAGTCGTAGTGTACTTTTGCAATTTGTGACTAACTTTTGTTTTCAAGCCTTAAATTGAAACGCATTTGGGATAATAATATAAAACAGGAGAATGGTGGTGCTGTGTGTCTTGAAAGAATGAACGACCGACCCGACGACGAATGAGAAACACACCAATAGAAATCCCGGTCAAGTGCATTTCTCAAAGGCGCACCAATAGTATACCTAAGGACAATGACGACGACCGACGACGCCAACGAGAACCGGGAAGAGGACGACATTAAAGATGATTATCAAGATGACAGAACGGCGGTGTTGAGTTGAGAGCTGCTCCCGAGTGTTAAAATTTACACATTTCTTCAGTAGTTCCATACACAGAACTAAAGGAAGAAATTTTGAAATGCTCAAAAGAATTGGTTGATGCAAGGCTGTAGCCAGGGGGGATCAAACCCGATGGTCCCCCATTTTTTTTGTTAATCAAACTTTTGGCTTCTAACGATATTGGTACTCAAATATCTGCACAAAATGTTCTAAGCAAACAGTTCCTAAACGCAAGAAAAAATATCTTTGCTTCTGGGCTGGTTATAACGATTAGGAAAGATTTTCAAATCAATATTACCTACATTATATGATTTCATTTGATTTAAAATGCTACAGTAGTTCAAAGAATTTTTTGTGCAAAAAAATATTTAATTTAAGTTGTAAAAAACGAATTTATTTATTTTCTTGATAAAATGTAATTTTTCTAAGGGGCTGGTTTAGCGATCAGGAAAAACCATCAGGAAAAGTTGAACAAAAATGAAAACAAGAATTGTTTACTGTATCCTGCGTGTCGATATAATTTATTGAGAAATGATAAAATTTTTAACAAAACTCATTTTATCGCTTCAATGAGGTTCTGTAACTATGACCATCGATAATTTTATCGCTTGGACTATATCGGACGAAAATACTGGAAAGTGCGATAAACGGTTTTCTGTTCGATTAAAAAGGCGATACAGTTTTCATTTTAAACATCAAATTATCACCTACTACCGAGCAGACGGGAAAAATGATGAAAATGAAAATTAAGAAATATTCAACATATAATAATAATAAAACTAATGTAAAATTTAATTTATTTTCAAAATTGTTAAATTAAATATGTGAAAATGAAATTTAAATTTCAGTTAATAAAAACTAATCTCCCCTGAAGGAGTTGGAAGGACTTTTATTTGCATTCGGAAAATACTGATCTTTCAAAAGGAATGTTTTGTTGTAAATTCCACTTTTCACGGTCGGATTTCTGGTAAATTTAATATTTAGAAACCTAGGTGCTTGTCTCTGATGAGAATATTTTTCTAAAACAATAAACCTTTTTTTTTCATTTATATAATTTTTTGTGTTTACAACAAGATAGAAGTTGGTGTTACTCATTAATGTCCATAGAACTTTTGACAAATCTGTCAAACCAAAAAAATCACGTCAAAAAAATTGAGGCAATTGGAGGACAACAGAATTTTACCCGTAAGAACTCCTGTGGTGTGAAGGAGCCAACTTTACGGAAATATAGCCGCCTGTTAACAGGCCCTATTACTTTTTTTTCATGTATGACAAGTTATTTGACAGCTCAACTTATAGCCATTTAATGGAAATCAAGTCGAAATGAGTCGAAAATGATGATGGATTGACAAAATTTATATAACGGTTTTAGCTTTTTTTTTTCAAATTTTCTCTTAACGATTATTTATTTTGACAAATCTTTGGAAACGTTATATTTTTGCAGTGCTGTTGTTAAAACTGCACTTCATGTTTTTGGTTTTAAGTTCATATAAAAAATTTTATGTTAACGATTTTTACAAATTTGGTAATAAATTGATAACGCCTAGTTTTTTGCTAAGCAACCTTTTAACTAGAACATGAATTATGTCAAGGCCATTTCGTAAAATTGTTCAACTTAACTTAATTTAATAAATGTATATTTTTGTAGTCCTATACTCATAGTTTTCTACAAGAGCTAGTTTGTTCGACTGAGTCGAGCACTATATCGATTACACGCTATACTATGAAACTTTTTTTTCCAAAGAGTATATCACCACACCCTCCCCCCCCCCCCGAAATGATAGGTTTATTCGGCCTGGATACGGCCTTGGGTTGATAAGTTTATAGAGTGTTACAATCACCCCTATTACGATTGTCAATTATATACAAATTGACAATTGCTTAAATTTATCAATAAGTTGAAAGTTTGGTATTGTGTACCATGATTGATAAAAGTTTCGATCATTGTGAATAATATTGGCCGTTGTGAATTGATCACAATTTATTTGACATTTTCCATCATGAAGGGAAATGTCAAAGAAAAATACATCTTTTTGCGAACCTGTCAAACCAAACAAATTTTACTTTGAGGAATATAAAAAAAAGTATTTACCCATTATGAAGCTTTAGGTGTGAAAGAGTCGAATATACAAAATTATGACAATATAGCCTTCTGTTAGAAAGCCCTACATTAATTACCTATTTACTGCAAGAGAAAACAAAAATAAATACATATTTAAAATCATGTTTGCTTGTTAACTAATTTTTTTTTTGTTGCGCGAAATTTTTACTTGCTTTAGTAGGTACCTTATCGCAAGAAAAAAATTGTATTTTTGTGAGTCTTGTGGAAATATTTCTTCATCAACTAAATTTTTTTGATTGAAAGAAAACTTGACCGATACCAATAAAGTTGAAGCCAATTGACACTCACAATACCGATTTTTCCATTCACAATGGAGTATTGATGAAAATTAAAAATTTATCGACTGTTCGTTGTTAATTGACAATCACAATACCATTTTAAAGATTTAGTTGATAAATAGCAATTACCAATCTATAATTGACAATCGTAATAGGGGCCAATATAAAAACTAAATGAAGGGGTGGTCTGGGTTTCACGAACTTACTCTTCTGGTAAATTAGGTACCTATTTGCGTAAGTCTGTACAATTAGTTTGACCGGTTTTTTGAAAACGAATTTTAAAATTTTTACTGTTACCTGCCATATAACCCGCTGGTACCATTTTATGTCAGAATTCACTATTTTAAAACCTTGGATAAAAATAAAAAATAACCTCACCGCATATTACTCTTAGAACAAATTTTGTTTTGAAATTTTCAAGCAATAAATAAGAGACAGTTAGCTTTTTAACAAAATAATAAATTAAGTTTTACTTCTGCTATCAGTTGATTTTATATTCTTCAATAATTTCTCCTTGCATTTAAGTCATTGTCGGCCTGCTTTGCGCACAAAGCATCACTCATCAGAAAATATTTCACCGCAGTTACTAAATTACCGAGCTATCAAAGAAGTCAATTACAAACAAAATAATATTCTTTTTCGAAATAAAGTAATATTTGCAAGTTTTTAACTTCTTATACGGCTTTGAAAAGAACAAATAACTTTATTCCACTGTTAAAAAATGTATTGCACTGTTTAACAATATATTACAAGAAATAATTGCTTTTATTGACTACTGAAAAGTCACCATTTCACTATCTGAGGAATACCTAAGTACTAACTAACTGATTAACTGACGATTAAAAAACTAGCCCTCACAATACTTTGTACCAAGCTTGAATAAGATCGGGCAAACCAAGGCCGTAGCCAGACAATTATTTCGGGGGGGGGGGGGGGTTTATACTTATTCCATACACCAATCAATCTGTACCTTTCTGTAGATGTAATAAATAAAATTAGTACAGCCCATTCACCCAAAATCCACCAAAAACGACTTTTAGTTGCGATAATGATACTATTCTATGTATAAGGCAAGTTATGGATTCGTCAAAAAAAAAAATTGAGATAACAAATAAACATGATATTGCGATGATATAGGGAAGTAGACAAAAGTGTGTTGCAAAATTCTGTTCGTCCGACTGCCTGTTTGCAGATCTGCAGCCTAAATGGATAGGCTGATTTGCAAACTTGGTTCAGAGTGTTTATTTAGTAGTTTCGCACTAGGCGTTGTTGAAATTGGAATTTTAGCTCTAAAACAATGGTAAATGTCATATAACAGTTTGTTAAAACTTAATTTTTCTAAAAATGGCCTTTACGATTTTGATAAAACAGTCGAGATTTATCTTAAAACAGTACCTCCCATAGAACCGATATTTTAAAATCAGAATTTCTCGCTAACAACAAAATCGATTTCAATTAAATTTAAAATTTAGGAAGGTTTTTATTTCCAAATTCATATACATAACTTTTTAGATTTTTTGAATATGTTGGAAACGCGAATATCGAATTTTTTCAGATTTTTTTCCAGATGAACTACAGATTTCGATGTATTGAAATACTAAAAAAATTGCAAAATATTTTTCAAAAATTAGAAAAGAAAACGGTTAAAAAAAAAAACTGCTTTAACGATTTTCAATATATTTTCCTAGATAGAGTACTGCTAATAAAATACAATTGCATACTTAGTTTTTCAAGAAAACTCTCAAACAAATTTGAAAAACTAAAAGATTTTTCCAATATTTTTTAAAAATAATTTTAAGTTATTATTTATTAGGTAGGTACATTTATCATCACTCTTTAAGATTTTATTATAAAAAAGTATTAAATAACATGTAAGTATATCATTTTTATAAAACTAAATTTAATCTTCTGGCCTTCTGTGCTGCAAATATGTCTAAAACTTCCTCAGTGTCAATCTCAATTTGTCGATGAATTGACATTAATGCCAATCCTGTAAGTCTTTCTTCGCCGGTAGAATTTCTAAGGTAAGTTTTTAGACGTTTCATTGTCGAAAATGTTCTTTCCGGTGTACACGTTGAAACCGGTAGTGTCGCCAAAATTTTGAGAAGCTTGTGGATGTTAGGAAACAGATATTTATTGCATTCCCCAAGAGTATGTTTAACAATATATTACAAGAAATAATTGCTTTTATTGACTACTGAAAAGTCACCATTTCACTATCTGAGGAATACCTAAGTACTAACTAACTGATTAACTGACGATTAAAAAACTAGCCCTCACAATACTTTGTACCAAGCTTGAATAAGATCGGGCAAACCAAGGCCGTAGCCAGACAATTATTTCGGGGGGGGGGTTATACTTATTCCATACACCAATCAATCTGTACCTTTCTGTAGATGTAATAAATAAAATTAGTACAGCCCATTCACCCAAAATCCACCAAAAACGACTTTTAGTTGCGATAATGATACTATTCTATGTATAAGGCAAGTTATGGATTCGTCAAAAAAAAAAATTGAGATAACAAATAAACATGATATTGCGATGATAGGGAAGTAGACAAAAGTGTGTTGCAAAATTCTGTTCGTCCGACTGCCTGTTTGCAGATCTGCAGCCTAAATGGATAGGCTGATTTGCAAACTTGGTTCAGAGTGTTTATTTAGTAGTTTCGCACTAGGCGTTGTTGAAATTGGAATTTTAGCTCTAAAACAATGGTAAATGTCATATAACAGTTTGTTAAAACTTAATTTTTCTAAAAATGGCCTTTACGATTTTGATAAAACAGTCGAGATTTATCTTAAAACAGTACCTCCCATAGAACCGATTTTTTAAAATCAGAATTTCTCGCTAACAACAAAATCGATTTCAATTAAATTTAAAATTTAGGAAGGTTTTTATTTCCAAATTAACTTTTTAGATTTTTTGAATATGTTGGAAACGCGAATATCGAATTTTTTCAGATTTTTTTCCAGATGAACTACAGATTTCGATGTATTGAAATACTAAAAAAATTGCAAAATATTTTTCAAAAATTAGAAAAGAAAACGGTTAAAAAAAAAAACTGCTTTAACGATTTTCAATATATTTTCCTAGATAGAGTACTGCTAATAAAATACAATTGCATACTTAGTTTTTCAAGAAAACTCTCAAACAAATTTGAAAAACTAAAAGATTTTTCCAATATTTTTTAAAAATAATTTTAAGTTATTATTTATTAGGTAGGTACATTTATCATCACTCTTTAAGATTTTATTATAAAAAAGTATTAAATAACATGTAAGTATATCATTTTTATAAAACTAAATTTAATCTTCTGGCCTTCTGTGCTGCAAATATGTCTAAAACTTCCTCAGTGTCAATCTCAATTTGTCGATGAATTGACATTAATGCCAATCCTGTAAGTCTTTCTTCGCCGGTAGAATTTCTAAGGTAAGTTTTTAGACGTTTCATTGTCGAAAATGTTCTTTCCGGTGTACACGTTGAAACCGGTAGTGTCGCCAAAATTTTGAGAAGCTTGTGGATGTTAGGAAACAGATATTTATTGCATTCCCCAAGAGCTGTTATTGCACTCTTTGAACGCTCTGTATCTTTTTGTATATGACATTTTGTCTTCCATAACGTAAACTCAGCTTCTAAAGTGTCCCAATCCAAAAAGATATATAAAATTTGAAGTTTTCTTCGTTGTAATTTTGTTCATATTTGCCAAGGATCGATGGAATTAAAATGCACAAAGAGGAAGGTATGGACTTATTATTTTCAAATCTTATTTTAAGCTGACTTAAAAATTCATCTAAAAGAGGAATCATTATACTTATCCTAAAATAGGTTTCAGGATCCGTTGTGCTCACGTTTTGTCTGTGCTGTTGCCTTGACACAATTGCTCATTCCCAGCCTATTGCTGGCAAGAGAATAGAAACGCATGGAATGAACCGGCTAAAATGTTGCAAGTTTCAATTGCAACTATATAAGTGGAATAACGAAGTTGAAAACTAATGCGCACAAGGACACCATTATTTTATTTGGAAGGGAAATAAGAATATACGTTTTTTTGCATTTTAATTCATTTTTTATTTTTCCATTTTCTTATATTATATATCTTAATGCTAGACAAAAAATCTTAAACAACTAGCTTACATATTAACTTAACTAACTTACTGGCCCCATACGGGCGCTCTAAATTATACTATAACTATATTTAAAAATGCCTTTCGGCGTAAAGACTAGTTTAAATTTAAAATTCAATATAACTTAAACCTAAACAAGAAAATTCTTTAAAAACTTGTTTTCCATGACATTATTTTTATTTATTTAAAAACTTAAAACTACCCTTTACCTAAATAAAACTAAATTAACCTAAATAAAACTAAAATATACGTAAATATACGTACATAACTTAAAATTACTTAAAAATACTTAAAATAACTTAAAACTAGAACAGCCACCAGCAGCATTTTTTTTTTTTTTTTTTTTTTTTTTTTTTTTTTTTTTTTTTGAAGCAACCTATGTATATGCCCACACGCTTATACATATGCATATATTGACATATATGCATATGTAACAGCGCCAAATGCGCATACCCACAGACAAACGATTTTCTGGATTTTTAACATTTTTTTTTGGTGCCACCGTTACTGTCCTACTTAATCTACCTTAAAAATACGTAGGTCGGCCAAGGCAACAACTTTGACTAACCATCAATATCAAGGTGGTCACCCAACCACCAGTATTTTTTAACTTGCTTATTCAAGTCCTTTTTGTCCCGAAGGGGCACAGCTCTACTGAACCGCAGACGCTCTGCTCCGTTCCCAGAGCCGACGTCTCGACCATACAGGATTCGCCGATCCACAGTTCTACGGCCGACGTGGTAGATTAACGGAACCGCCAATCTATCCTGTATAAGCCCCCGACTGTCTAAATAGAGGAATGTCTCGGGCGGGATGAAACCGTTAAGACAAACGCTCTCACTATATTCTTCATTGGGGTAGTAAGCCCCGAAAATAAGTCCATTGGCTGAGGTCATCGCTCTTGCAATGTGACCCCGAATCAGCTTAATTAAAAAGTTATCTATCCTGTTTATATTGGCCCCGTTGTATAAGACCTCGTTGGCATAATAATGTTTGTACTCCGACTCTGGTGTTCTGTATAATCCAAGACAGGTCCTAAGACACTGCCTCTCAAACACCCGAATCTTTTCCATTTGAGATGGGGCAACGTTAAACCACACAGGGCACCCATAGGCAATCATCGGCCGGATGAGGGCCATGTAGCAAATCACTTTTACCCTGTTTTCAAGGCGGCTGCTATAAAACAACCGTCTTGTCAGAGCAAACGCTCCCCTAGCTCTGGCCAGAGCAGCATCTATATGTCGATTGAAATATAGATACTGATCTAGCCAGATACCAAGGTACTTTACTACATCTTTACTCGCCAGTTGATGTCCACTTGGTCCAACGATCACTAGATTTCTCCAGTTCTTTCTTGTATCCCTAGAAGCCTTAGACAAAGGGGTTCTAAACAGGATAGTTTCTGATTTTTGAAAGTTAATTTTTAACTTCCAGTCATCACAATATCGCTGAATCTTGTCGAAGTCACGCTGCAAGAGAATTCTGATGACTTCAACTTTTGGACCCGTCCTGTACGCTACAAGGTCATCGGCATACGCAATCGCATGAGTGAGACTACCTATCAGATCGCTGGTGTAAATACTAAAAAGAATCGGCGAGTTCACAGCTCCTTGCTGTAGACCGTTTTTAATATCAAAAGTTGTGGTGGAAGTTACATTGCCACTTTTGACAACAAACTTTCTACCATTGAGCATGTCATGAAGCATATATAACAGTGGTTTACTTATGCCAAATCTAGTTAATTTTAGATAAAGACCCTCTAACCATACGGTGTGGAAAGCCTTCTCTAAATCAACCAGAACGGCACCCGTGCATTGATTTTTTGCTTTGTTCCATTGAACATCAGAAACTAACTTAGACGCGGCATGAATAGTGTCATGCCCCGCCTTAAAGCCAAACTGATTGTCTGGAATAATATTCTTGTCCTCAGCCCACTTGAACAGAGCTCTATTGAGAATCTTTTCGAATACCTTACTGATACTTGGAAGAAGACTTATCGACCGAAGATTTGCCGGATTGGAGCTGTCCTTTCCCTTTTTGGGGAGAGGATGGACTACAGCTGTCTTCCAACTCACTGGATAATATGCATTATTCAATGCGTTGTTGAACAGTGTGGTATAAATGTCTATGGCTTCCTCAGGGAGATGTCGTAACACAATGTTGGGTATACCATCGACCCCCGCAGATTTCTTTTTCTTTAATGTTTGAAAAATTAACTGAAGTTCTACCTTCGAAATTAACAATGAACTGGGTCCATTTCGCTCGGCGATGGTGGCGTTTGCCAAATTTTCGTCATTGAACCCGGTGAAACCAGTATTCTCAGATCGCCATTGCGTTATGTTATTTCCAAGGTAGAAGTTGTGCAGTAAGGCTCTGTTCTCCAGGTCATGATTCGGACGAATGCTAGCATTCACCTTATACACTTGCTGGAAAGCAGCCCCTACAGCCTCTACCTTTTCCTGAGGATCTTCTATAATATAATAATTATCATCGAAAACGGCACCTTCCGGATCAATTCCCGCAATCGTTAGTACGTCTTCGTTATCTGTTGTCCTCTGGAGTTTAAGACATGGAAGATCGTTTTGATCATTTCTTCTAAATATCTTATTTATTTGGGGAAACATACTAGGGTCGCTAGAATTAACGGCCCGAATTCTGTTATCCCAATATAAATTAATAGATAATCTATAGTTTTGTCTAATCAGAACGTTAATGTTTTTGATCGACGACTTCAATGTCCTAATCTCCAGATCACGTGTGTCCGTGAAACGTCTGTACAGAAGTTTCAATCTAGTCAGCAGTCCACTTTTTTGTCGGTGTAGTGCGTCGATTGTCGCGTTCTTGTATAAACCAGTAGGGTCTTGTTCCTTATATTTTGGGATTGTTCTGTCTATTGTTCGTTTTATAGTCGTATCCATTTGAGTCAGGAACCCGTCGATCTCGACGTTCGTCAGGTTTCTGTCATTTGGTGGAGAAATGTCATCGGAACGTATTTCTCTTGCCAAGGCGTTGGAGAAGCGTGGCCAACGCGTCTTACTGAAATTGTAAGAGTGCACAGGCACATACTCATCCAACTCCACAAGGTCGCTCGGAAGCTGTATTACGGTGGCAAGTCCGCAGTGATCACTGTCGTATTCAATTGTTCGTAAACAGTTTCTTGTCTGTTGATTTGTTGCGTCAGTTATAACAAGTCGTGTGTCAAGCAGTAAAAGATCCAGAAAACTACCACTTCTCGGAAATGACGGTCTATCTGTAGCCAGAAGGTCGATCCTACACTCAACACTGTATCGACCCATCCAATTAAAAAGATGGTTCCCTCTAGGATTTGGAATTTGGTTTCCCCAATCTACATGTTTGGCGTTTAAGTCCCCTGCCATGAGATAATAATTCTCATCCAAGTTCAGTCTTAAGCATTCGAAAAGTTTTTCGAGCTCTGCGATAAAATTAGCTGGCTGAGGTGCGTCAGGTGCGTACACCGCGATTGCGTACATTCTTTTCCCCTGCTGCACACTGGTCGATTCAGTACACACTAGCTGGTCAAAAGTCAAAAAATAAAGTTATTGTCATTATAAAAAATACCGTTAGGCCGAAAGTCAATATACTGAAATAACAAAAAACAACAAAAAGAATTTTTTAATTCCGTTATTATGTTCATGGGAAGCATATCAATGTAATCATTCAAGATTATTTGCTCACTCTCTATTTTACCTTCCGCGAGTTAACAAGTGTTTGATAAGTGAAGTATATGATAAAAGTGAGTAATTGGATTAAACAAAAAATGTCAGAAAATGCTATTGGTATGTAGTTTTAATTTCAATTTAATTTTTGTAAAAAAAAAATCATATTCTATTACTATTATCTAAATGTTGGCAGACATTTTTTTGATAGTTTTAACATGTTTTTTTTTTTACTTTTTGGACAATTACAAAAAAGTGCAAAAAAGTGTCATCGTGAAAGTTTTGTCATTTGTAGTTTGGATTATTACCTTTAATTTGATGCTAAATTTAAGTGCCGAAAATTACCGAAACTATTTTTTTTCTTTTCTTTTAGGTACCAATCCGCCCTTTTTAGGGCGACCATTTCTTTCACAGAAAGACATTTTCTTATTTATCAAGGCGGAAGATCTTTTTAAATCTTCAGTTACGCTATGTGCAAATGCAGTTTTGCAACACGTGATGTCAAAACGGTCATTAACTGTTCTTCAAGAACCTGATCTTCAAAAATGTCTCGTGTACAGCAAAATTTTTGTTTCACACCTTTTTAAAAAAATCAAGGAAAACAAAATATCTCCTGAACGATTTTTAAGCCACGAAGAGTCTTGGCTGCAAAAAGAATTCAAAATTCCATTGCCTGACGCCCAGATTACAACAACTTGTAGACAAGGACGACCTGACAAGGAATTCCAGAAATGTAGGAATAAGGCGAAGAAACGCAAAATTGAAAATCTTATGGACAGATCGGCAGAAGAATTGGCATTTGCTATGGAATCTAAACTTAGAATAGAAGGTAAACGTTCTAAAGCTGTGGTTCTAAAAAAAGTTGTAGAGAGTTCTCCAAAAACAATTAAAAGAATGAAAAAAACCGAACCTATTGATAAAATGAAGCCATATACACCAGAAGAAGCCCCAGCATTGATAACGGACCTAAGATTGACTAAACACCAATATAGCCTACTGCAAAAAAGTGCGAAAGAAAGAAATGCCAATATCTATCCAGCATACGATAGTATTTTAGGAGTCAAAAAAGAATGTTATCCAGCAAATAACTTTTTGACAGTTACTGAGACACTATGTGAATTCAAGCTGCAACCATTGTTGGACTTGACATTGAAACGTTTGTCTGCCGCACAATTTGAGTCTTTTGCAAGCCAACTAGAAGACGGTGACACTTTGGAGTGTTCGTGGAAATGGGGCTCTGATGGAAGTGGTGGACATTCGCGCTATAAACACAACTTTTTGGTCAATCCAGAATCAAGTGATGCCGATATTGTTCTCACATGTATAGTACCTTTAGAAATAAGGAAAAATGTGGGTTCTAACACGGAAAATATCTGGGTAAATTCAAGAACGTCTTCCCCACGTTTCTGCCGGCCAGTACGCTTTGAATTTGCAAAGGAAAACATTGAGACAATAAGAAGAGAGTTTACCCGTATGAAATCGGAAATAAATAGTATACAAACTACAAGTCTAATGTTTAACAGCAAAACTGTTTCAGTGAAGCATAGTGTTGTACTATGGTCGATGGTAAAACATGCAACGCGGTAATGGAAAACAGGGCCAGTGCAGTTTGCTATATTTGCAAAGCAAGTCCTAAGGATATGAATAATTTGGAATTTGGAAGAAAAGAATTTTTACAAAATCAATTAAGATCAGAATTGGGAATATTAGTAGATTTTCCAAAGCAAGGCGGAGGTAATACCAATGATGGTAATACGGCCCGTACATTTTTTAAAGATCCAAAAAAGACTGCTGAAATTATAGGTGTAGATTCAAAACTTCTAGAGCGTTTTTCTATTGTTTTAAAAAACCCTATCTTCAGGTTTGAAAATTGATACAAATAAGTTCCGAACTTACTATACAGCAAAATTATTTGTATCAAAATATAATTGGTATAAAATGCCTGTAAGTGTTCACAAAATTCTATTGCACGGTGCTGATTGAAATTGAAAGCTTTCCAATCCCTATAGGGCAGCTTTCAGAAGATGTTTTAGAAGCCCGTCAAAAGGATTATAAAATATTCAGATCCGGGTTTTCAAGAAAAATGTCCCGAATTGCGACGAATACTGATATTCTCCATTATATGTTTATCTCTTCTGACCCAAAAATCTCCGAATTGAGGGAAATGCCAACTCGACAAAACAAAATCCAACCCATTGAAGTTATGTAAATGGTTTTAAATTGATAAACAACTTTCGCAAAACCAACAAGACACAAATAAGAATTAAGTCCAGCTAATGACTCAAAATCGACCACTGTGTGCTGGAGAGGAATGCAAACGATGCAGGCTTCTAGCAACCCGAATCTTCGCACTTCACTATTATATATAACTTTATGATTAATACCCTTTCGTATGAAGATTGCGACCCCACCCCCTTGTGAGGAGTTGGGCCGATCCCTTCTTACGATATTGTAATTTTTATTAGTCAGTTTGTGTTTCTGGTTTAGCTTAGTTTCGCTAGCCATAAACACATCAGGACTTTCGTCTTGCAGCAAATGAAAGAGGTTTGCTCTACGTTCGGTCCTAATCAGCGAATTTACATTCACAGCTAGGATCTTAAAGGGTCGCTCAGGCAGCGCGCCTTTAACCATTTCGCGTTGCCGGCAGAATAGAGTAGAGGTAATCCACCCTAGCCGCCTGCTCCCTGATCTGTTTTTGCACGTCGGTTAACTGACCATGAATGGTCAGCAACACCTGCATCAGATCTGCCTCTGGCACAGGAGCCGTAGGCACTTGGACCTGTTTGGCTACCTGTGGTTGCGGCTGTACCGTTTTTCCCTTTCCAGACGCCATTTGGGCGTAGGAAATTGCGGGATTGACGGAAATTGTTGTCTGGCGTACTTCAGGGCGTCTCACCTCAACTGTTTTCTTTTGGGCTTTGTTTTGCTTTATCTCCTGAAACTTCGGACATCCCCGATAGTTTGCGGGGTGCCCGGAGCCTCGGCAGAGCGCACATTTTAACTGGGTCATATCTGTGACCCTATCTTGCCCGAGTTTACACTCCCCTGTTTTGTGGGTATCTCCACATTTAACGCAGACTGGGTCCATACCACAGTTAACTGCAATGTGTCCAAACCCTTGGCAGTTCATGCATTGAAGCATGTCTTTCTGCTTGTTTAATTTCTCCCATCGTACAACTTGGTAATCCAGGACTGTTAAGAATATACGTTTTTATTATACATATTGTTTCATGTAGATGCATACACATATGTACCTATCTAGGTATACTAAATTTCCTTGAGGCGTTTAGTTATTCATCATGTGCAATCGAAGCAAAAGTAACCTGGCATCCTGAGGCTGTGTTGTTTGAGGTTGTATTTAAAAACTGTTAGAGCTACTTTACTAAATTCATCGAAAATTATGTTGGTACCTAACTACGTAGGCTTTAAACTAAAATCGGAATGTTTTGAACATAATCACTAATTATTTGAGCACAAATTTCATACTTATGCGGAAAAGGTTGATTTACAGATGCAGTTCTAAAAAAATTGGGGGGGGGGGGACAGGGGTTTAAACTGGTTACGGCCTTGGGGCAAACCGCTTTAGCTGTAATTGTCGGTACAACAGACAAACTGAGTTGCCGAAACTACTTTGATCGTCTTCTCTCTTATCGGTATATCATGTTTTATACTTATAAAAAAAATATTACAAATACATAACTTGCCTTAACCTTTAATATCTAGAACAAACTATGTACCATTTCCCTTATTGAAAATGAACGTTATATTTAAAAGCATATAGATTTTCTACTTTTTCAACGAAAATGAAACTAGACCACGAGAAATATCTGAAGAATTGCTTTTCATTCAAATACCTACAAAAACGAGAAAATAAGATCGAGGTCAAACGGGGTTTCACCAAAATACTTTTCGTGTACAAAAACCTAAGGAAAAGTTAGATACATTAAAAAGAAAATATTCAGGGCTTACCTGAAGAGCAAGACATGCTTCCAGTATCCTGGATGTTCGAACATTCCGTGGGACAAACATAGACTTTGACCACTGCTTGGTAGTATCTCGAGTACGAAGATTTGATATCGCGAATTTTAAATCGCAAGAAACCGGAAGAACCTTTGCTGACCACGTTTCTACCAACCTTTCAACAAGCCCGCCACCAGCAAAAAGTGCAGATGACCGCCTCTGATGTGCTGGGTTTCACTAGGCGTCCACAACGAAACTCCTGGTTCGATGAAGAATGCCGGTTGGCGCATGCAGCGAAGAACGAGGCCAACCATGGCAATGCTGCAAACTAGAACCAGAGCTACTAAGAGAGCAGCCCGGGAGCTCAACGGGCAAAAAAAAGGGAGGAACGCCGAATACTCAGGAAGAAAAAGAGAGCACGAGAAGCGAGCGGTCGAGTCTATCGAGGGTTGTACCGGCAGGAGTGATGTAAGAAAATTCTACCAGAGTAAAAAGATCTACCCAAGGATTTAAGGCCATATTCCCCCTCTCACCTGCCGAGACGAGAGGGGGAATATGGTAGCAGATACACAGTCAGTGCTGAAGATCTGGAAAGACAATTTTTCTAGGCTACTTATTCCATCTAACACGGACGATGATGGCCAACATTTTCGTCCACCCGACCTGAATAAAGTGCGGCTAGCGATTGCCAAACATAAATCAAATGGTGCGACGGCTTACCAGCTGAATTGTTCAAAGCAGCAGGAGATGTGTTGGATGCACCAACTCATCTATAAAATTTGGTCGGAAGAAAGTATGCCCGATGACGCTCTGACCTGCACCAACTTCAGAGGAATAAGTCTCCTAAACGTCGCTTATAAAATCTTTTCGGCTATCATGTGTGATCGCTTAAAACCCCTTGTATTTATTTAGCAACAAACACCATAGAAGGAAGAGGATAGGACCCCCTCCCGTCTAAAGTTGTTTGTTTAACTTTATTAGCTTAATACAAGCAAACACTTAGAAACAAACAACAATAACTTAAGTCTAAAAATTCTTAAATCTAAAGAAAGCTAGGGTTGGGTTGGAGGTTCTATAGAGGGAGGTTTTTAAGGAATCTTTTACTTTGTGGAAGTCGAAAAAGCTTTGCATGGTATTGGTTAACCGTAGCATGCGGGTCATGGGTTCGTTACTTCCATAGCTAGTGCGATGAAAGTTTATTTTGAAAAGTGGTACTGAACGAAGATTATTGGGATTGGTCTGGAGGGAGATTTTTTGGAGGAGCGCGGGGCAATCGATATTTCCTGCTAATAGCTGTTGAATAAAGACAATGTCAGCCACTTGACGACGTTTTTCAAGTGTTTTCATATCAATTAGCCTTAGGCGGTTTACGTAGAGAGGGAGGTTGTATCGATTTGACCAATCAAGGCCACGGAGTGCAAAACGTAGAAATCTTCGTTGAATAGCTTCAATACGACGGGAGTGAGAGATGTAGTAGGGTGACCAGACTTGGCTAGCATATTCAAGAAGGGGCCTTACAAATGTAACATAGAGAGTTTTAGTTACATAAGGATCGGAGAATTCTTTTGACCAACGTTTTACAAAACCAAGCGCGGAGTTAGCTCTGTTTATAGAGGAGTCTAAGTGAGATCGAAAATTCAATTCCTTGTCACAGATAACTCCGAGATCACGTAGGGAATCAACTGGGGAGACGGGTACATTGTTGATAAAATACGTTCTGGGAGGGACAGGAATACGCCTTCGTGAAAAGGTTATTGCTTGGCACTTGCTCACATTCAGTTCGAGAAAATTTTTCAGACACCAAGTTGAAAACCGATTAAGATCATTTTGGAGAAGACAGGAGTCAGAAGGGGAGGAAATACGCCTATAGATTTTCTTGTCGTCTGCGTAAATAGATATCAAAGAGTCGTTTATGACGAAGTCGACATCATTGATGGTTAAAATAAATATTAGTGGACCGAGATGGCTGCCTTGCGGGACACCAGAGGTGGCTAGAATTGAATCCGATTCAGAAGATCTGAAGATAACTTTGTACTTGCGGTCTTTTAAGTAAGATTGGATCCATGCTATAAATATTGGTTGAAAGCCTAGAGCATTAAGCTTGAAAAGGATTAAAGAATGAGAAATTTTATCAAAGGCCTTGCTAAGATCAGTTGCAATTACATCAACTTCATTGCCATCTTCGAGATCGCATAAAGCACCGGAAACAAATTCTACTAAATTGGTAGTAGTTGATTTGCCTTTCAGAAAACCATGTTGTTTAGGCGATACAAGTTGTTTACAATGAAACAGCATTGTATCGTATATAAGGCTTTCGAAAAGCTTCGGAATACAGGAGAGTTTGGCGATTGGACGGTAGTTGGAGATTTCTTTCTTCGGGCCTTTTTTATGAATAGGGACTATAAACGAACTTTTCCAGAGAGAAGGAAAAATTCCTTGTGAAATTGAAAGCTGAAATAAGGCTGTCAGGGGCTTAACAAAATTAGAGCAACATTGTTTAAGTATTATAGCAGGAATCCCATCTGGACCCGCAGAATAATCCTCTTTCAGATTATTAATTTTAGCCTCGACAGTTTCCGACGAAATTATAATAGAGGTTAAGGATGTTTGCGTGCATTTGCTTAGATAAGAGAAATATTCTGAATCGGGCTTTAAGGTGCTTGTTGAAAAAGACTGACTGAAAAACTGGGCGAACAAGTTAACAATTATTTTAGAATCATCTGAACTTGTATTCAAAAATGTTAAGGTAGAAGGGTAGCTATCAGATTTACGTTTGGCATTAATAAAGTGAAAAAATGTTTTAGGGTCAATCATTATGTTAGATTGCATTTGACTGAGGTATTCGTTGTAAAGAGAATCACAAAGTTCTGAAAAAATTGTACTGGTGTTCAGATAGTTAGTAAAGTCGAAACCAGAACGCGAAGTAAGGTAAATTTGCCAAAGTTTTTTTCTTTTATTTCTTAAAGACCGTAGCTCACTATTGTACCACGGGGGGGATGAAGAGGTGTTCTTATGGCGAATAACAGGGACAGATTGAGAAAGACAGCTAAACACGCTAAAGTAAAAATTAGATACAGCTAATTCTATATTTGGGTTTTGAGCGATGCTGTCGAAATCAACGGAGGCTTATAAGTTGTTAAGTTTACGGAAGTTAGCTTTACGAAAATTGAAAGACAAAGGGCTCTCAGTCAGGGTTGAATTATGGGGAAAATCATAAGAGAATGTGAGGAAAAGGGGAGGGTGGTAGGTAATGATCGGTCAAGTCAACCGCCCGGCAAGTCAACCGCCGATCAATTCATGGAAAATTGACGATCTTATAGACGTAATTTTGTCTGCAATTGTAATTTTGTTATTTTGCAGCAACAAAAATGAACACAAGATCAAATGGGGTTTGTTCGTATAGTAGATATGTCTTTGCGCATATTTTATGAATTCACTCGAGGGTATACTCTTTTTAACTTTGCTTCTCTTTTTTTGACTTTGCTGAGGGGCGAAACATTGTGGTAGCTAGTATGCAGTTAACGCATCTTGATATTCACAAGGGGACTTGGCGACATCCTGATCAATCGACCGTCAAGTAGTTGAACGGACTTTTGATAAATTGTACCAGCGGTGTTGACTTGCGATTTTCGTACAATTGCTTCAAGAACGATGTTAAATAGGTTGCATGATAGTGCGTTGCCTTGTCTTAGACCTTTCTCAACATCAAACGGTTCGGTGGTGTTCTTACCGACTTTGACAGAGCTGCGGTCGATCAATCGACCGTCAACCAGATTGACCACATAACGATAGACGCGAGGCATTCTTCCAGTACCACAGTTGGCCGAACGTTCCGAGGAGCCAATGTTGACACGAACCACTACCTCGTTGTAGCCAAGGTAATGCTACGGATATCCAGAACAAACCAAAACGTCGAAATACTGTGAGGAAATTAAATGTCAGCCGGCTACAATCACAAGAGATCACTTAATCCTTTTCCGATCGAGTCACTCACAACCTCTTAACTAGTACTATGCCACCTTCAATCGTCGAAAACCAGTGGAAAAATTGTCAGGGAGCAATTAGAGACGCCGCCTCTGATGAGCTCGGATTAACACAACCACCACCTTCACAAGGGTAGTCACCTTGTTGTGGTGCGAAGGCTTGAGTTTCAAAGATTCATCTGATCTGTGAATCTGGGGAAACCTGGATCTGCAGTGATATTGATGAGCAACGAACCAAGAACTGCCCACCCCTTAATCGAGGGTGTTACTTCACCGTGCCTATTGGATGGTTTGCAGCCAAGCGATATACCGGATGCATTCTAACGGTACCTCTTCGAAACCGGGTCAAATCGAAGAGTAACCTGACCTTATCTGTGTACAGGGGGTGATGCGCAGACGGACTTTTCCTTCCCCCATACTCGTGGGAACACAAATGAACAACAAACAAAAAAAAAAAAAACAAAACAAAACCAACAGGGAACGACGTGCAAGAATCGGGCACGAAGTTCTTAACGGAAGCCGATTCAATCAACGACAACATGACAGAAGAAAAGGAAAGCTTCCTTCTCGAATCTTCTTTATCCCTTAAGGCTACTTCTGACGGCAGCATTGGAAAGAGTGTCATGGATCTAGGAAATGTATTCCTAGGTGACAATGACACTGTCTCCCTTGCTGGCTCGTCCATTTGAACATCGTCAGTAGCCTCTAACCGAAGCTGAATTAAGAGCTACAAGAAGACGATTAGGGCTCTGGAAGGGAAAAGTGGGAGAATCTCAGCGATAGGGAACAATTTAGGCTTCAAGCTGCTCGTGCCTACCTACTGAGTTGTGATCCTTCGGGCAACACTAATCCAATGGTAGTCACAAGCAAGAGAAGAAATGTGGAGTCATCCGAGTGTGTGACAGGCTTAAGCCCGTCGGTCGGGACTACGGAC
Source organism: Baccha elongata (assembly GCA_951217065.1). Classification (NCBI taxonomy): domain Eukaryota; kingdom Metazoa; phylum Arthropoda; class Insecta; order Diptera; family Syrphidae; genus Baccha; species Baccha elongata. The sequence goes on from CATNUY010000077.1 coordinate 503,659, forward strand.
GAACACACCCGAAGCTCACATGAACCTAAATAATGTTCAGGAATACTTAAAGGTGTCGGAGGTAGCACCCAATGTATACCCGAACTTAAAGTGTGTAATGGGTCCATCCAAATCTGTGACAGGTTTAGGCCCGTCGGGACGGAAAATGGTACCAGTGCATTCGAAGCCAGCAACAACATCTGAGAGAAAGATGGGAGCACCTAGTTCTGTGACAGGCTCAAGCCCGTCGGGATCATACAGGTACCCGTCTGCCTCTGCAACTGAAGGGAAAGAGTTAGGTAGTGTGGAGAAGTCGGTGGACTCATCAAAGTCTGTGACAGGCATAAGCACGTCGGGACCGGCAGTGGGTTCATCGGCTTGTCTGGCTAGTGTAGGCGGTGATAGGGAACTGGTAAGCAAACCTGGGTCTGTGACAGGCACAAGCCCGTCGGGACCTACGACGAGTTCATCAGGAAACTTGATCCCAAAAGTAGACACACGGGAAGACGGGGACGTGACTATAGGCAGTGTCTATACAGTACTCTCCTTGCAGAGGGAAACCAAAGCAGAAGGTACTGTTCTGGCTGACATTCAAACAACATCGCTGAAGCACGGCCCGAATAGAATACGTAACGCCAGAAGAACGCTCCAACGCCTTAAGGGTATAGAACCCAGCTCCGTTACGGAAAGACAAAAAATATCGTTAACTAGAGCTAGAGAAACCCTAGAGAATGTGCCGTCCTGCAGTAGGGAACCCGCAAGGGAGCTTGGAGGGAGAGGGAATGGCAAAGCTCAACCCTCGCCTTTGGCATCAACAAATGTCAATGGTGTAGTAAACACGGGACCGAAGCCAGTTGCGGTTTGTGTAAAAAGAGGAAGGCATGACGACACACTCTCTCCTCCACCCAAACAAAACAATGAGAAATGTATCCAATGTGGTCAGAGAAAGACACCGGGTCACAGTTGTCGACTCTGGTAATCCAGAACGGAGGCTGACAGATGACCAATGGAGATTAAGTGAAGTGAATGGGGTGAATGACTCGTTCTAAAGTTCAGTGTTTTCAGTGTGTAGCACAAAAATTTTAACTAAACATTCCTCGTTCACGTTTTTTATGTCTTTGATTTATAAGCTATGTCTAGTGTAATTTTTTGTGTTTTTTCTTCATGTTCAGCTATGTTATTGGCAGGATTCGTATGCGTATCACTGGAGAACTTTTGGTGGCGAGTGACACTCTACACGAAGAGGTGCATTGAGAACATCTCCAGATCGAGCGGTTTTTTTTTTCATATTTTCGATATCGGCCATATTAACACATTTTGCATGGAAATATAGTTTGCAATCACTGCACTGAATTTTCAATGCGTTGCGATCATTTCTTTTTCCACATTTACATGACATTTTGTATTAAATGTTAAAAACAAATTTAAATTTACTCTGTTAGATTTTGAATGTAAATTTATTTTAAAATATTTACTTTAAATTTGATGAAAATTGATTTATTTTTTCCTGATACTTGTTTACCCCACAACACTTACGAGAAATCTTATCAATGTTAACTTAATTCTTTTTAATGTTAGCTTAACTCTTAAATAAACGTTTCATCGAATTTAAATATAAAAGAAGACAAAAAAAGCTTAAGATTTTTGTTTGTAGAAGAAATAAGATTTGTGGAAAAAATAAGATTTGAGAATCTATCAACACCAACTTTGTTTGTTAATGTTCCTTAAAATTAAAAAAGAAAATATTTAATGATGAGATTCAATTAGATTAAAATAAAAAAGTATTTTTTGTTTTACTAGTTTCAAATATTTTTCACTTAACTAGTACAAATAAATGATAATACTTTATCAAAGAGTTTAGTTTTTTTATATATATTTAGTGGTACTATTTCTATGACCTCGTTGAGAAGCCTACAGCAAAAATAAGCTTGGAAATTTCCCTTTTACTTAAAAGAAAATCACCTATTTAATAATTTAAATAAAGAAATGTTAAGATAATTACCACATCGTCGACTCGGGCAAAACATTACGATGGATAGATACAATTTTGAAGTAGTCAAGGACTTTGTCTACCTGGGATCCACTATAAAAACGCAAAACGACATCAGTGCAGATATCAAACGAAGAATTACTTTTGCCAATCGCTGTTTCTTCGGGCTAAGAAAGTATTAAAGTAGTAAGGCTCTCTCTCATAGAACCAAGGAGACGTTATATAAGACCTTGATCATCCCAGCCTTGCTGTACGGGGTGAAAGCATGGGCATTAAAAGACTCGGATGAGAAGTTACTTGGGTGCTTTGAAAGAAAGATTCTTCGAGTGATTTTTGGTCCTGTGTGTATTGAAGAAGTATGAAGAAGAAGATTCAATGACGAGCTATACGGGCTATACACAGATATTGACCCCTGCTGGGTCACGTGGAGCGTATGAACACCAACGCACCAGCATGACGAGTCCTCGTACACACAAGTGGAAAACGACCTCAGCCAACTTGCGGTGCAAAATTGGAAACGGCTAGCTAGGAACAGAGCTGGCTGGAGAGACATGTTGGTTGAGGCCGTAGTCCATCCTAGACTGTAAGCACAATCTTAAGTAAGTAACTAAGTTAGATAATTTCCGCTATTATGAAACAGTCACATTTTCCAATGTTTGCCCTATACAAAATATTAAAGAGCGTTGCTAATATACTATTGTGGCCATGGCTATAATAAACCATCTAAAGTTAAACATTATAGATTTATCACTTCTTCATTTCTTTCTTTCTTCATTTCTTCTTCATTTCTTTTCTTTTTTGGAGTGAAATAAAGAATCCTTTTAATTAAATTCTAATTCACATTTATAGAATGCACTACTGTGGGATTTTTAACAAACCATTTTGTTAGGTGAAAAAGGAATAACAATGTAAAATTTGAAGTCTCAACATTTCTCCGCTCACTGAAGGTTATGCCAATTTAAGAATCTACGTATTTTTTAACATTTAAAATTTAAGTTCATTTAAATGGCGGCGCAAAATCGTATCGTCACCTCCATGTGGTGCCCGCTGGATAGCCGAAAGGTGAACTAACGACGAACGTGGATCCACTGGATCCAGAGCTGTGTCACCTGAGTTATCTTTTCAGGAACTAGGAGAAAAATATCACTCTGAATGTACCAGCTCAACATTAAATCCAAGAGCGTCTGACACAAATTGTGCGGCACACTGGTCAGCGTCTGATCCCAGAGGGACGGCTGAATATAAAACTGTGAATAGAATTAACTGAACTATTTATAGCAAAAAGCAAAGTTAAACATGTATTTATGGCAATGAACAAAACAAACAGATTAAATACCCCAGGTGGCACTCCAGCAAAACTGGAAAATCCACTCTCTAATGAGATCGGTCCTACGGATTCTGGGGAGGACCAATTATTGCATATAAAATTTGATAGGAGTACAAGAACACCGAAAACTCCGCTAAAAACGCTAAGGGTTAATTCACCTTTAACTCAGACAACTACAAATGATGTAATAATCATTAACGAAAATGGAACCAATGACTATGAAAAGATCGACAAAATCGACGATATAGATCAAGAGAGTTCTAGAGAAAAGTGCCAAGTTGAATCCAAACACTACTTTGATGAATGGCAAATAGAAATAAAAGCTAGAAAAAAACTTGAAGTTTTAGTTCAGAATCTTCAACAACAGGTCAAAAAACTCGAAGAGAAAATTTCCTTGCTAGACGAGGAAAAGTCGGAGTCTACAATACAGACAAATGCAAACAAATCTGCAACTGTATATCAAACTGATGAAGAAGAACTTTTGATTGAAACCGAAAGTAAAAGAAAGAGGCGTAATGCTAAAAAAAGAAAAGCGGAAGGTAGCCCTGAGATTGATCACATTAATCACAAAAGTTCTCCAACCGAAAATAAAAAACAATTGAGTACATTAAAACAAAAAGTAAAAGATGTGCCAGCTAATGTGCGAGCAGAATCTAACTCTAGAGGCAATAGAAAAGCATTGCCACCTCCAATTATGATCTCTGGATTGCCAATATTTGGAAATTTGAAGAAAATAATTGAGAATGTAACAAAAAAAGAGTGTAAATACACATCTTACAATAAAAACAATTGGAAAGTCATTGTCGAAGACGCCGATGAGTATAGATCTGTCACTGAAGAACTAAGCAAGCACGAATTTCAGTGGCACTCGTACGAGAACAAAGCTACAAGAGCCGTAAAAGTAGTGGCCAGAGGCCTCCATTCTTCATGCTGTGCTGAAGAAATAGTTGAGGACCTTGTTCAAAAAGGCTTTCAAGCAGTTGATGCAGTCAATCTTTTTAAGAATGAAACAACGAAAGACTCCTCTGGGGAAACCAAGACAAGAAAAAGATCTCTTCCTTTATTCATGCTCACTTTTGACAACAAAGAAAGTCTCGAAAAGATCTATAATATTAGATCGATAATGGGCATAATTGTTAAAATTGAACCTTTGCGAAAGCCGAAGATTGTTCCACAATGCAAACGTTGCCAGGCGTTTGGTCACACTCAAAAATACTGCAACCATGAGTTTGCTTGTGTAAAGTGTGGAGGAAAACATGCAACGAAAAGCTGTACAGTGAGCAAAGAAGTTAAAGCAAAATGTGTGAACTGCCAAGGTAATCACCCTGCTAGTTATAGAGGATGTCCTGTTGCTAAAAAATTCCAAGAATATAAAGGCAGTAATTTAAGAAAAAACACGTCTGCTGGAAAAAAACTTAGGAACGCAGAAAAAGTAAAAATAGCTGTGGAAAATAAAACTAAGAGAGAGCCCTCTAAGGAAGTTACCCAAAGCAGAACTGTTGAAAAAACATACTCGACTATAGTAAAAAATGAAGAAACTTCCGTAAAAGAAATGCTGCAACTTATTCTCAAAAGGATCGACCAACAGGATTTAACCATCAAACAGCTAAGCGAAGAAGTCGCTCTTAAAAAACAATGATGGACAGAATACTTAAAATTGCTACTTGGAATGCAAACGGCCTTTTGCAACATGCATCCGAATTAAACATCATTTTAGACGTAGAGAATGTAGACATTTGTCTCGTGTCTGAAACACACTTTGCCACTGGACAAAGTTTTGAGAACAAAATGCCAAACTATACGTGCTATCACGCTCCGCATCCAGCTGACAAAGCTAGAGGAGGATCGGCAATACTAATAAAAAAGTACTTGGTACATCATGAGGAAGCCGGGTTAATAAATGAAAATATGCAAGTGGCAACAATCAGTATAGGCATGAAAAAGAAAGAGTTTAAAATAGCTGCAATATACTGTCCACCGAGGCGCTCTCCAACAGAAGAAGAATATAAAGAACTCCTTAATTCGCTTGGAAATAACTTTATTGTTGGTGGTGACTTCAATGCTAAACATACCCAATGGGGATCTAGGCTCATAAATACAAAAGGTAAACGACTTTATCTAGCAGGTCGCAAACACAAATGTGAATTCTTTTCCTCTGGAACGCCAACTTACTGGCCATCTGATCCTAACAAAATACCAGACCTTATAGACTTTTTCGTGGCCAAAGGTATAAAGCGAAATCATGTAAGTGTTGTAGGTAGTTACGATCTTTCATCAGATCATACTCCAGCTATTTTATCACTGAGTGAAGTAGAAATAAAAGAAAAAAGTAATCCAAAGCTCGTGAATAAAAGAACAAATTGGGAGGAATTTAAAGTAAAACTGGAAAGTTTAATTGACCTTAGATCCCCAATGGAAACTAGTGAACAAATGGACCACGAAGTTAAACAATTTATTGCTGATGTGCAAAAGGCTGCAGAAGAAAGCACGCCAACTATTTTGAACAGAATAAAAACAGAAATAAAATACCCTGTAGAAATAACAGAGTTAATATTGGAAAAAAGAAGGGCTCGAAGAAAATGGCAAACTTCGAGATTTCCGGGCGATAAGAGAGTATTTAATCGACTAAATAACGAATTGAAAAAAAGAATCTATGAATTCAAAAATGATTCACTTAGCAGTTTTCTTGAAAGTTTGACGACGGATGCTTCTACTGATTACTCACTGTGGAAAGCTACCAAACGTCTGAATAGACCGCAACAACAAAATCCGCCCATCAAAGCACAAGACGGAAAATGGACTGCAAATCCGAAACAAAAAGCTGACCTCTTCGCAGATCATCTCTCGAATGTCTTTAAGCCGTTTCCACAAATCGCAGGGGCAAATAACTAACAATTTGTTAATAAAAATGATGACTTAGAAATTCCCTTAGTAAGGCTCAAAGAAGTAAAAAACATGTGCCATCACAAGTTATCAAATAAAAAATCACCCGGATATGATCTAATTACGGCTCAGGTCTTGAAAGAAATGCCAACAATAGCCTTCAAAAAATTCCAATACATAATAAATGCATGCCTTAAGCTCCGTTATGTTCCACATCATTGGAAAATTGCAGAAGTCATTGTTATACTAAAGCAAGGTAAGCCACCAACCGAAGTTACATCTTATAGACCAATATCGCTTATACCAATTATGGCAAAAGTTTTCGAAAAACTGCTTTTAAATAGACTAAGCAAAATAATAGAAGAACGAAAACTAATACCAAATCATCAGTTTGGATTTAGAAACAAACATTCCACGATAGACCAAGTACATCGAATTACGGATGTTGTTGAAAAAGCACTTGAAGAAAAACAAGTATGTTCCGCTCTATTTCTAGATGTTGCTCAAGCCTTTGACAAGGTTTGGCATTTGGGGCTCGAGTACAAACTGCACAGGGACCTTCCCAGGCAGTTCTATGAAATACTCAAATCATATATTACCGACCGACTTTTTAGAGTACGGTACGAGCAAGAGTATTCGGAACTTAAGAAAATCGAAGCCGGCGTACCACAAGGAAGTGTCTTAGGACCAACCCTGTATTTGTTGTATACAAGGGATATTCCAGTGGACAACAATGCGATCATGGCCACTTTTGCAGATGATACTGCGATATTAGTGTCAGATAAATGCGTTGTAAAGGCAACAGAAAAACTGCAATATGCAGTCGACAAGATAAGAGAATGGACGCAACAGTGGCGTATCAGACTCAATGAAACAAAATCAACGCATATAAACTTTACTAATAAAAAGATTAATAATGTTCCACTTTTTATTAATAGTAAAGTAGTACCTTACTCCAATACGGCCAAATACCTTGCGATGACTTTGGATGCAAAGCTAAAATGGAAAGAGCACATCAAGAAAAAAAGGGAAGAACTTAACTTAAAATATAGAAAAATGTACTGGTTACTGGGAAAAACCTCTGCCCTATCAATTGAAAACAAATTAATGTTGTATAAGCAGGTATTAAAACCTGTTTGGACGTATGGCATCCAACTTTGGGGTTGTACAAAGAAAACAAATGCGGAAACCATCCAAACATTCCAAAACAAAGTCCTTCGTGGAATAGTAAACGCCCCTTGGTATATAAGAAACAGCGATTTACATCGTGACCTTCAAGTAGAAATGGTTACAGAAGTAATTAGAAAACACGCTGTATCACACAATCAGCGACTGCTTAGTCACACTAACACCGAAATGGAGACAGTCTTAAATGTACGTACCAATGTTCGGAGACTAAGAAGAACCAAGCCTCATGAGCTGATGGTCTAAAAGCGATGGGAAAGTATTAAATCATCAAACTTCCCAAAATGTGAACTAAAAATTGAAAAACTAAAATCATTTGTCGATCTTTTATAGATTGGTCATGATTCTAGGTGGTTTTAGTGCGGTAGAAGTCCCACACTACTTGATACCGAATATTATCAAGTGTCTTTTGAAGATTTCCACCTACCGAAAGAAAAAAAAAAAAAAAAAAAAAAAAATTTAAATTGTCATGTATCCAGTTTTTATACCCTAGGTGTATTTGGCAGTTTTCTCTCTATATCTATCTCCATTAAAACCCATTTAAAACCCATCTACGGAAGCGCTTGTATAATTAAGTGCGCTTGGCTTTATTTATTTCTATGCTCCACATTAATTTTAATGTGGTTTTTATTCTATAAAATTACATGCAGCCAGAAAAAGGAATTGTACTTACAAATGAACACAGCATACAACCTATATATAACAAAGTTTATTTGTGTGTGTAGTTTTTGGAAATTTACAACATAATTGTTTGTGTATACCTATTTAGTTTCTATTTTTTTGTTGTTGTAAAACAAATTTTCAGACTAACACAACCACTTTTTGGATGAGTTAACAGCTATAATCCAGCGTGACAGCTGGCAACATTTATCGCGTATAAGAGTAAGAGATTTGTTGGGATTTGCCTTAGCACCCACTTAATTGTTCTTTCTTTTATTTCAAAGCATTTTTCATTTTTAAAAAAATTAGCAGATGATTCTTCTTCTTCTTCTTCTTTTATTTGTCTTATAATCCCTCGAGAACTTCTGAACTATGATTTGTTACAAAATGGGAGCTTTTTGGCGTTTTATTGCTCAAATAATTTTTCTATAAACAACAAAATGACAAAATTAATGGTGTTATGAATGTTTGATTTAGTATATGTATAACAGGGAGTTTAAATACCTTAAAGCTAAATTAAAAACAGTAAATATTTATTTAAGCAAATGACTTAAGTAACTAAAGAAATGACTTAAGTAACTAAAGTTTTTTTTTAACCTGAACTATAGTCTCTAAAGCCTTATTAATAACGATAGATGAAGTAAATAAATAAATAAATAACAAATAATCTGTAATATAAAGTCTTATACCCGAGTTAAGTAATACATCTATTAAAAAAATTTGAGACTCAACGTCTAAGAGCCAGCGACAAAAAAAAAAGTAACGGAATTTCACTAAGAAAAATGTTAGTGTCATTGTATAGATTAAATACAAATAAACATTAAATGAATTGTCTGCAACTTATCCGTTGGTGGAGAGGCTATCGATGGGGGGATAAAGGCTTCAAAAAAATGAGACCAAAAACGTCATTTCATCAAAGCTGATTTAATGACACTTACTAATACTTTATGCAACATATAAAAACAACAGACAAATTAGGTGATACGAAGATGGTGGCAGACTACAGGGAAGGTCCAGCAAATAAGGGGTAAGTAACGTCATTTCATCAAGGTTGAAAAAATGCGAAATTTTTAGAAATGTCATTATAATCATGTAATTAAAAACTAGACAAATATTTTGAGCCAAACACCCTGGCAGACTCAAAAATGATACCGTGGATTTTATTGCAAAAAGTCACTAAGTACACTTTATTTTCAATGGCACTTATTAATGAGTTTTTGCAATAACCCCATGATATTATTAATTTTTATTAGTAAATTAAAAAAACTACTTTTCAATTAAATTAAGTTTTTACTTTCATTCATGTTGTTAAATCGTGATATTTATTAAAAACTGTCTGTTGTGATAAAATAATCGTCTGTATCAAAAAAAATAAGTGATATCTCATACCTATCTAGTGGAAAGTGTTGAATAATTATTAATTATAATTAATAATTTTTCCTTTCTTCCAAGTGATAGTAAATTGTGTTTGTCATTTTGTTTTGCGAAGGTTAAGTCACAGTTATAAATTCGTCTTCTTATTTGCCAAATATTGAAGAATACTTTTTGGCAGTGAATTCGTATGCTCATAAATTAAAAAACATTTCATATTTACTGGCTTAAAATTAAAGTAAATCTTAAAATACAGTGCCGTCTTCTATTATCATTGAGCTTACACAGATAGAGGAACTAAGATGGTTTCAAACTCACCGAAATAGATGTCGCTGAATTAAAACATCGAATAATTATTATAGGCCTTATTCCCTGTAACCAAAAACTCTCAATCCGAACCGAACTAAATTCTTCTGCATACATTTGTATTTGTTTTTCTTTATTTCTCTTCCCTTTTAACTAAAGAATAATTGCTTCAAGAGTAAACAAAATCAAGTTTATAGTAACCAAATCCTACAAACAATGTTTGAAACTTACACATGATTTCTCTATGTGTATAAACTCAATGCTATTATCTTAACTTTTCGAACTTTGCTTGTTGTAATAAGTAAGATCAAGACTACAGTAGAGAGTTTGGTAAGAATTTTGCCGCCCATTACTAGAAGGTACCCCAAAAGAAAGGCTTTTTTTTTTTTTTTTTTTTTTTTTTTTTTTTTTTTTTTTAAATTCATTTTTATTTTCCATTTAACTTATAACTAACTTAAATGCTAGACAAAAACCTTAAAAACTAGCTTACAGAATAACCAAAAGAAAGGCTGCATAATGCAAAGTGGACCTTCAAGTAAGAAGCAAAATTTGAAAGGTGATATTGTAGACAAAGCAGATGCTCTAAAAAAACCTCATCAAATAGTTCCAAATCCAAATATGGAATGAATGCAGCTATACAACCTCCCCTATGGATACTGAATCGAATTCTATATCTGATGCCGTGCTTCCTATTTTAAAGCTTATACCGAAACCAAAATCAATTTTTCTTTCGAGATTTGATGCTTCAACGATTGAAGTTGATATTGAAAACTACATAAAAGCACTTACGAAAGTCGAAGATCTAAGTGGAATAACGTATATAAAGTTTCAATTTTAAAATGAAAGAGAAATTGCGCCATTTAAAATCTATTTGATCTTGTTTTAAATCCTAAAATGTGGCCTACAAATACAATTGTTCGGGAGTTTCAATCTCACCTACGTGTACCGAGTATTAATGTTGAACCTGAACAAATACGTATCCCAATTAATTGTCCAAAAAACTATAAAGTCAAAATTATGTATTCATTTACTACCATAACATAAGTGGAATTAAATCTAAGCTGAGAGACTTGTACCTTAAATCTTTTAATATTGAATCCGATGTGATACTTTTAAGTGAAACATGTCTTAATAATACTGTTGTTGATAATGATATTTTGTGTAGTACTATACTGTTATTCGTCATGATCGAAATGCTGAAACGAGTGATAAATCTATTGGTGGCGGTGTTCTCATTGCTCTTAAATCTACGTTCCACTCTAAAGAAATACATTCACTCCACACAGACATTGAGTTTATATGTGCTGAATCTGTTATCTGTTATCTGTCTGTAAAATATTTTTGTTTTCTTATTCCACCTAAATCATCAATTGAAATTTACGAAAAACATGCGGAAGCAATTTCACATGCTGTCAAACAATCTCCCGACTCCATATTATTTATAATGGGGGATTTTATAAAATGTTTACCAATCGCGTAGAAAATAGTTTAAAATCTAAAACACGTTTACAAAAAATCATGCCGTGATACTTTTAATAATAATGTGCGATACTTCCCCCAACTCAACTTTCCAACTCCGATAGTAAATGAAGCTGTGATAGAGGAATATATTTTAATACTGAAGAACTCAATTTTCTATGGACCTGACGGAATTCCATCTTGTATCGTTAAACAGTTTATGTCTGTCTTAGTTCGCCCATTGTGTTATTTATTTCACTTATCGCTTAAGAGTGCTGTATTTCGGGAGCAGTGAAAATCGTCATTTAATATACCCTTACATAAAAAAGGAAATAAATGTAAAGTTGATAAAATCATTGGTATTGCCAAACTATCTTGTATTCCGAAAATGTTCGAAAACATCTTATGTGATTCTGTCAAGCACAATTGGAAGCAATTTATTTCTCCTCATCAGGATGGATGGATTCCAAACTGTTGTCATCTACGTGGATTTTGCAAAAAGCGTTTGACCGTGTTAGTCACTCCATTTTAATATACAAATTAAGTCGTATTGGATTTCCTAAGTGGTTCTTAGTATGGCTTACAAAGATTATCATGTTTGCGGATGATATTAAACTTTTCCTGTCTTTCAAGAACCACGAAAAAGCACAAATTCTCCAAAGTGACTTGCTTAAAATATATGACTGGTGCGCAAATATCACCATTTGTCAAAATGCAAAGTAATGACATTTAATCGAAAAATATCTGCTTCGATAATAAAATTTAACATTGCTGATCATTTTTTAGAACGTATAAGTTATATTTGCGATCTCGGTGTTATTTTAGATTCTAAGCTAACTCTAAAAAATAACTGCGACTAAATAATTAATAATGTAAATCGTAAACTAGGATGCATACGACCAGGGGCGTACCGATAGGTCGATCCGTGGATCAGTTTGATTGAAATGCCGACTTTTATAAGGACTTTGTAGACTTTTTTTGGGAATTTGCCGACTGCAGTCTACGCATCCATCCCATCCCAGCGAAAAGTCTCCTACGCGCCTTAAAGTAGATGCTTCTAGTCTTGATGTTGGATCTGTGTTAGAATAGTTCATAGATAAGGAATGGAAACCCTTAGGATTTCATTCAAAAAAACTCAGTAAGGCTGAAGTTAAATTTTTGGCCTTTGATAGAGAGCTTTTGGCAATATATCTATCGATACGATATTGTAACTATTCCTGGAAGGCCGAACATTTGTTGTGTGCACAGACCACAAGCCGCCTACTACAGCCTTGTTCACTAAGGCCATTAGAAGTCCGAGGCAGACTAGACATCTAGACTGGATAGCTCAGTACACTAATGATGTAATGCACATTAAAGGTAAGGACAACAAGATCGCTGATTTTCTGTCACTACCCGAAGAAAGCTCAATTAGAAGCAATTCGTTTGATGCAAGTTTTTTCTCCAGAAAACGTTATAAACTCTGAGGAATCTGATGAAGAGCTTAAAACTATTTCGATCCTCAAAACCAAATTTTCATTTAAACTTGAAAAAATAGCCTTTTTATTGTTCAGTCGTTCGATTTGGTATGAAACATCCACCAAAAGCAATAGACCTTACATACCGAAATGTCTAAGGCATGCAGTTTTCTCGGGTTTGCATTCTCTTTCACATCCTGGAATCCGAGGATCGACAAAATTAATAATGGAAAGATACTTTTCGCCAAAAATAAATTCAAATATTAAGATATTTGTGCAATCTTGCATTCAATGTCAGCTGTCAAAAACTCATAGACAAACAAAAACACCTTTAGGGAACTTTAAAACCCCTAGCGATTGCTTTGAACATATTCATATGGATTTGGTAGACCCTCTTGATATATCTAACGGGAATCGTTATATTCTGATCATTGTTGAAAGATTCACACGGTGGCCAGAGGCATATCTCTTAAGGATATGTCAAGTGAAACAATTGCCAAGGTGTTCGTCTCCAAGTACGTAATTCGATTTGGTTTTCCATTAAGAATTACCACTGACCAAGGGGGTCAATTTGAGTCGAAATTGTTTTTCGAATTGTCAAAGCTTTTGGGATCACATAGGAAAAAAAAAATATAATTAAAAACACACTTGAAAAAAAAAATTAAAAAAAAAAACAGATACTTTTATAATAATTATAACTTATTACCACAATTTCTTCCAATTCTTAAGCATTTATAAACTTAACAATTTAACAATACCTAAGGTATTTCTCAGCTTGTAAACATCAACATAACTTGACACATGAGCAAGTTTTCGCGCCCCAGTCATGTCCTTTATTTATCCTTTATTTATTAATATTATTGTCCTTTATATTCAACGGCAAAATTTTTTTCATCTCCCCGATAAAGATTCCCAAAAATCGAAAACAATTTCGTTCATTAATTTTTCGATGACCTAAATGTGGCCTTGAACTAGATTTTTCCTCCACACTAACACGAAATGTACATAATAATAGAAATATCGACCATTATTATAAAAAAAAAATTGTGACGGTCTGAATAAAACGAATGTTCTGCTTCTTATTCTGTATAGCTATAAGCTTCCTTGAATAGATGTACAAAATAGAAAAAAAATCGACCAAAGGGAAGGCACCAATAGCTTGCTTTGTATGCTTATTCAGGCTTACTTTCTTCTTTCAATAACTAAGAAAAAGCTTTAATATTGGCTTTAGAAAGAGTGGATACATACAACACACAAAGGGATGTATGAGAAAGAACAGTTTTATAGCTTGAACACACCCATGGTCATTGTTTCTTTTAAAAAAATAATATGAAAATGGGTGGCAAAATCTAGTAAAGGTCTGACTTTCCGACATTATTTAAAGTCCTAAGCCTTTATCGGTTAATCGGAATGTAAAAGAATTTTCGATTTCATACATTCTCCTGTGGATTGTGGTCCTTTTCATGGTATCTCTACACTGAACCAAAAAGATTAATTATTCATTAGTATAATGAAATTATATAAAACTTAACTGAAATATTTAAAAAAAAATTATTACGCCAGGAAAATTTAAATATAAAAATTTGTTGAAATCGCTTCAAAAGTTCGAGAAAGTAGAAATTTAAAACAAAAAAAAACGTTTTATGACATGTTCCTACTGTAATGCCATGTTCCCACATAACGATATTGCGCAATTTCAGCAATTATTCGAAATTGCACAATTTCCCATAAAAAAATTTTTGCACATCGATTCTTACATCACGATGTAAATGAAGTTAAACCATTCAGCCTATTTTTGACATTGACATTGTTTAATGCCTTTAAAATTTTGTATTAGTTTTAAAATTTTTTTTAAATTTATAAACTTATTTCTGGTTTTACTTAAGAAGTCTTTCAAAAACAAGATGTGTAACTAGATTAGACGCATTTTAACCATTTCAAGATACAGCGTGATATAAAAGGATATCAATATCATGATATGGGTTGGAAAATTGACGAATTGGTATGCTATTCCAGAAAAAAAAACAACCAACAACCGCAAACGAGGGGCGCTTATGGTGAAGCTTGCACAGGGCGGTCATTGTGGTCGGGCCGGTCCTGCGGAGTGTTCTCCATATATGCAAATAATAGTGTGTTTGAGCAGGCTCCAGGTCAATTAAACAAAAGGTGTTAGATGGTTAGCAAAGTATCGAGCATGAATACGCTCTTCATCAGGCCTTTATTGTAAAATAATAAACATCGTCAATAATGTTTTTTTATAAAAATTAATCAATTTAAAATTTAACTTTCAATTTAAGTTAAGAAACTTTTTTCACAAACACAAATGTGTTTCCACACATAGCACTCTAAAAAATATTTATTAAGTTAATTAATGGAAAACCGATTATCTCTTTACATTTAGAAAAAAACATACAAAAAGTAGATATTTATAATTGTACCTACATTAAGTAGGTACATACAACAACATATATCATAATAAATGTCAAAACGATGCAAAAAATTCAAGTTACTACTTCATACACATAACAAAATATACATTTATGTAAGTATGTGCATAATAACAAAAGAGTATATTTTGAGAAAGGTTACAAGGTCGAGTTACATACATGTACCTCCTTAGGTACATAACTCTGCTCTTCCTTTTCATTAAGTACTTTTAAAATTTGTTGTGTGAGTATAGTGTAACTCGCGTTAATAACTCACGATCCAACTAAATTCAGATAACTGTTTCTACAGCTGCATGGACAGGGTACGAGTCAAATATGATTTTGTGAAAGAGTTTTTAATAACCATTATCTCAAAAATTCATTTATTAATTCGAGATTTTTGTAATTCGAGATTATGCTTTCGAGATTTTAATTCAAGTCAGATTGTTACTTCATTTTAGCCGAATTATTTATATTGCTTTAATTGATGAAAAATTGTATGATTCCGCTGCATCAATTTACGAGCTTAAGCGTGGTTGGGTAATACAGGAAAGAAAGAAATAATTTTTCCTTTGTAATGGTAGGAGGAAACCGAAAGCGTATATTCAATCGATGTTCGAATGAAAAAATTCAATGGGAACCAAGAATTTTCGAATTCCACATCAAATTGCATTTAGTAATGGGCAACTTACACCTACTTATGGATTTCCTGATAGTTGTATACAGGGTGATTGGTTTAAGGTGCACCAAAAAGCTTGAGCGTGTAGGTGGGGTTAAGACAATAAACTTAAATCAGAAAAAAAAATTATTTAAAAACAACGGTGAATGATACAAAGCCTAATTATATCTTTTTTGAAAGCCAGAAAACTACTTTTTTATTTTATTTTTAAATTAAGTTGTTTAAGTGAACAGTTTTAAAAAAATAAATTTTCAAACTCAGAATTTTGAAAAAAAAAAAATTAAAAAAAAATGTTTAAACTAATTTTTTTCAAAATTTTATGTATTTAACTATTATTTTTATTTTCAAAATTCAATGTTCTTATTAATTTTTAGTCAAAAACAGACAACCGGATGCCAAAATTTATCTTAGTTTTTGAGAAATTAAGAAAATACTAAAAGCACTTTTTTAAAAAAAAGGTGAAATCTGGTTAATCTGGTTAATTGTTTTTAACCAGATTAACCACATTTCACCTTTTTTTTTTAAAGTGCTTTTAGTATTTTCTTAATTTCTCAAAAACTAAGATACATTTTGGGATCCGGTTTTCTGTTTTTGACTAAAAATTAATAAGAAAATAAGAAAATTAAAATAGTAGTTAATTACATAAAATTTTGAAATAAAAAATTAGTTTAAACATTTTTTTTTCAAAATTCTAAGTTTGAAAATTTATTTTTTTACAATTGTTCACTTAAACAACTTAATTTAAAAATAAAATAAAAGAGTAGTTTTCTGGCTTTCAAAAAAGATATAATAAGGCTTTGTATTCACCGTTGTTTTTAAATAAATTTTTTTTCTGATTTAAGTCAAGTTTTTAGAAAATTGCCCCTTCCGCCTAAACGGGGGGAAATAGACCCCCCTCCTATACGATTTTGTTCTTGTCTTAACCCCACCTACACGCTCAAGCTTTTTGGTGCACCTTAAACCAATCACCCTGTATAATATTTAAGGACGTTCAGCTTTAGCATCATTTATAAATTCCTTTTATTTTGTATTGACACGCAATGTTTTTATTACACATAATTTAAAGTACCGATCATCCAACAACTGGATATTTATCTTTGGCATCGTTTATACATTAATTGTCACATAATATTCATGTTATATTTCATTTGATGTACCGATCATTCACCTTTTTGTATTCATGTTACATTTTATTTGTTTTGTCAATTTAAGTTAATTTTATTTACCTTCCATTTTTGAAAGCAAGCAATTATGTTATTATAAAATTGTATATTTTAGCTTAAGCCTTTGAAGTAAAAAGAATAAAGTTAACGAGAGTAGTTTACTCTATTAAAAAGTAAAAAGCTGTTTTTTTTTTCACTTGTTCCCCGAGCCGAGACGTAACTCAAGCAACCCAACATAAAAGACGCTTCAAGCAATTTATTTCGCTTTTTCTTCAAAATATAGTTTTCCTACATTTATTTGATAAATTCTATTTAGTATTGATTTTTCTTAGTGTATCGCCACCTCTTGTTTACACAGATAACATCACGACCGCACAGTTTTGAGATACATGTTCCTTTGGTTGCGCACAATTGTTTATTATTATCCATCCATTGATTGTTTAATTTCTTTTTAGTATAAGAAAAGGATGGTCTTTTCTTTGTCTCTTCTGATTGTCTTTGTTTTTTTTCTTTGTATGCTTTAATTATTTCCAGTGGAATGAAGATTGTTGTTGTTTTATTCGAAGGCACATTTGACGGGAATAGCTTTGCAGACAATACAATACCTACAACACAAGAAGCACAAGCGGATATCAAAATTAACTGGCAGAGGAAACCTTTTGTTCTTTGACGAATGCTTGGAAATTTGAAATTCAAGAAAAAATGTTCGAATTGTTTATTTTTAATTAGGTATTATTTCAATAAAATGTGAAGTTCCAAGTACAGCTTTAACTGTTCTATTTCCATCCTTTATTGATGGAGTAAAATAACAAAATATAATAATCGCTCTACGAGTAGGTATTTACTTGATGTGGTAGAGACTTAAATCTACGGATAAAACTGTACCTTGGGATTTTATTTACCTCGATAAACTGAAACGAGTTACAAAATTTTCGTAATAAATATAAGTGTGTAATAAATGTTTATATTGAGATGGAATGGAAACTGAATTAATAATAAACTTTCTTGTCAGAAATAAAGGGCCAAACCCATAGAAAGCGTCACGTGCGTTGCGTCAACGTCGTCGACTCAAACACAGACGGCCCGCCCCGGGCACGACGATCCTGGGGGCACCAAATGGCATTGAAAAATGCTGAAGTCGCAAAGCATGATATAAGTTAAAGGAAAAAAATGTTTCAAATAACAACATTCCATTCTCACCAGAATGAGAAAAACATTTATTCCCACAACCATAAAACTGATGACGATGCGTCTGGAAGAACAATAATAGCAACGATTACCTGACACCGGTGCATGTGGACCGAGCAGTAGCGGCAACGGCGACAGGTTAAGCTGACGATGCATTTCGTGTAAGGTAAATTTAAGAACATGATTGTTAGCTTTAAGTTAGATTTAATTGAATGTTCAAATAAAGAGGTTCTCTCCTCAATAAAATCATAAAAAATATTTTTTTAAACAAAAGAATAAGGAAAAACATTGATTGGCGCCCGAGCAGGGACTCGAACGCGATAAATAAGAATTATTAAATAAAGTGTTATCCTGAAATAATAGTGCGCGTCCGGTAATTTTAAAAAAAAAAAAAAAAAAATAAGTGTCCTCAAGTAGTTCCTCCGGTAAATAATAAGAGTCCGGTAATTTAAAAAAAAAAAAAAAAAAAAAGATAAGTGTCCTCAAGTAGTTCCTCCGGCAAATAAAAAGCGTCCGGTAATTTAACTTAAAAAAATAGTGTCCTCAAGTAGTTCCTCCGGCAAGTTAAGTGTACGATAACTTTTATTAACATTTCTTATACGCGTTCGGTTTTCCTCCAGTGAATACCAGTGAAAATCTATAGATAAATCACAGCCTGGAACCAATAGAAAAAGTGACAGTGACATTAAAAAGTTCCAAAGTGGTCCATTTAATTATTGGGAGAAACAAAGGCACCTTAGTAGCAGACGCAAAAAGGAAGTAGACAAACTGCAGCCGCTCTCATCAGGATGCTGATCATCATTCTAATAGCGTAAGAAATTATTTATGAAAAAGTGCATTTTATTACCAATTTAAATTTTACTATATCGAATAATTAATTCAATCCATTTATGAAAAGAAAGTGTAACGTACTAAACATTTAAATATTATTTTTTTTCGACAATAGATTCGAATAGAAACCTTATATAATCAATAAGTGATTTTTAACCTAAATTAATTATTTAAACGCTAGGTTAATCTCTATTCTCTAAGAAAATTCCCAAATTCCTATGAGAACAAACTTACATTTTATTATAAATTCATTTTATATTTGCATATTATTATTATAATTAATTTTTTTTTTCTCTAAAAATCATCTTGAAATTAAAAAAAAAAAAAAAATCAAACAAACATGCCAGAAACAAGATCAGGGTTGTCCACCAACAATGGCGAACCCGAACACAGTGGTCCTTCAACGCTTAACGCGGAAGGCAGCGAATATCAAGCTCAAGCCACAGATTGGAGCAATTTAATTGCCTCCGTCGTCCAAAGTGTGCTCCAGCAGCAAGGGCAAAATATAGCTATTCCAAATCCAATTTCTTTTTCTGGCGCTGACCAGACGATAGAAGCTACCCATAGAGATAAGTTATCCGATATGGATAAAATCCCGGATGTACTGAAATGCCTCCGAAACTTTTCTGGTAACCCAAGCGAATTCAGCTCCTGGAAGAAAAGTGTCGATCGAGTGCTACAATTATATGCTCCGCTGAAAGGTACACCGAAATATTTCGGAATATTAAGTACCATTCGGAATAAAATAGTCGGCAATGCCGATACCGCTCTCGAAGCATATAATACCCCCTTAAATTGGGATAACATTTCTCGTTGCCTGGCAATGCACTACGCCGACAAACGTGATATGGGAACACTGGAATTCCAGATGATATCCTTAGTACAAGGAAATGATTCAATTCAAGACTTCTACCAAAAAGTCTATTCAAACCTCTCTCTGATTCTGAGTAAACTGGCATGCCTTAACGTCAGCCCAGAATCGATGAATCTATTGACTCAAACTTATCGCGATAAGGCTCTGGATACGTTTATCCGGGGGCTTAAAGGTAACTTACCCAGGTTGCTTGCTATTCGCGAACCAAGCGATCTTCCACAAGCATTGCACCTGTGCCTTAAGCTAGAAAACCAAAATAACAGGTCATGTTATTTTCAAACTAGCCAATTACAAAAGAAACAAATAGACATAGGAAGACACACAAATTCTTTTCCTAATCAAACTCTTAGACAAAATTCCCATCCACAAAACCAAAATTCGTATCAAATATACCCCAATGGCAACAATAGACTGCCTCAGCCAAATTTCTTTAGCCAAAGACAGGCTCAGCCAAACTTTTTCAATCAAAGGCAGGCCCAGCCAAATTATTCCAATACAAATCAAATGCCGCCCAATTATCTGAATCAAAGGCAAAGTTTTAATAATCAAAGACAATTCCAACAAAATAATCCAAACCAAAGACAGCCTCAACAAAATTATTCACAGAATCGAAACCAAGTAAATTTTAAACAATATCCCAACCAGTCTCGTCCAGACTTTTCTAGAAATGTTCCTGCAAACGCAATTAAGCCGGAACCCCATAGTTCTCAGTCGAGACTCCAGAATTATGGAGCTCAACAAAATTTTAATATAGAAACCAGCGAAGAAACCTATAATTATGAAACAGAAGATGCAAATTTTGAACAGACTCTAACAGAATATGTAGAGCAAGTAGAAAAGCAAGACCCAATAACTACTAATGGCGAATACGAACTTTCAGAAATACATTTTTTAGACTGATAAGCTCTTCACTCCCATATTTTGAGTGTCGAATGAAGACGGAGAAATTTTGAAAATCCTAATAGACACCGGTTCGAACAAAAATTACATTCGACCTTCACTGGTCCCGAAACCTATTCTTAACGAAAAATGTTTTAATGCCAACTCTGTGGCTGGCAGCATAAAAATAAGTCACCACACCTACATAAACCTTTTCGGTCTTAAAAACACAAAACTTAAATTCTTTCTTTTACCGCAACTCAAGTCGTTTCATGGTATCCTTGGCCACGACAGTCTGAAGGAAATGGAAGCTGTTATCCATACCGACAAAGACTACATGATCATCAAAAATACTGTTAAAGTCCAGATAAAACATTATATCGCTGAAGATATTAATTCGATTAATATACGAACAGACCATATGACTTCCGATAAAAAGGAAGCTCTCCAACCAGTTATTCAAAAATATCCTAATTTGTTTATAGAGCCTGACAAAAAACTAACCTATACGACAATTGTCAAAGGCGAAATAAGAACCACATCCGACACTCCCGTCTACACAAGATATTATACTTACCTTACATCGCTCAAAGACGAAGTCGAGGCACAAGTAAACCGCCTCCTTCACGATGGGATAATACGACCTTCCAGATCCCCATATAATTCACCGGTCTGGATAGTTCCAAAAAAATTAGATGCTTCTGGCGAAAAAAATTACAGACTCGTCATCGACTACCGTAAACTAAACACGGTTACAGTAGCCGATCGATATCCAATACCTGATATCAACGAGGTGTTATCGCAATTAGGACAGAATAAATGGTTTACTGTCCTAGATTTGAAAAGCGGGTTTCATCAGATTCCATTAAAGGAATCCGACATCGAGAAAACTGCTTTCTCAATAAATAACGCGAAATATGAATTTACCAGACTTCCATTTGGGCTTAAAAACGCCCCATCTATTTTTCAAAGAACACTCGACGACATTCTCCGTGAACTCATCGGCAAATGTTGCTTCGTCTACATAGACGACATCATTATTTTTAGTCAAGATGAACGGACCCACCTAAATGACATTGAAAAAGTCTTCAAAACCCTTGAGGACGCAAACATGAAAGTTCAATTAAACAAATGTGAATTTTTTAAAGAAGAAGTGGAGTTTCTAGGCTTCATCATTTCACCAGACGGCATAAGAACCAACCCGAAAAAAGTAGAAGCAATTTTACAATTCCCGAAGCCTATTACGCTTAAAGATCTTCGATCCTTTTTAGGATTATCCGGCTACTACCGTCGGTTCGTTCGGGATTATGCTAAAGTAGCAAAACCGCTAACGAACCTCTTAAGAGGGGAAGATGGACGATTGTCCAAGAACTTATCCAGTAAAAAACTTATCACCCTCAATGAAGAAGCCGTCCAGGCATTTGACAAACTTAAAAACGCATTGGTTTCAGAAGAAACTATTTTAACATATCCGGACTTCAAGAAAAACTTCCAACTAACTACAGACGCATCCAACTATGCTATCGGAGCAGTGTTATCGCAAGATAACAAGCCTATTACCTTTATTTCCCGTACTCTCTGCAAACGAGAAGAAAATTTCGCTGCAAATGAAAAAGAAATGCTGGCGATAATTTGGGCATTAACATCCCTCCGCAATTACCTTTACGGTTCCGCCAAAGTCGAAATATACACTCACCACCAGCCACTGACTTATGCATTAAGCCATAAGAATCATAATTCAAAAATGAAGCGCTGGAAGGCTGCTCTAGAAGAGTATAATTACGAGCTCCACTATAAACCAGGTAAAACAAATATAGTGGCGGATGCACTTTCAAGGCCTCCATTGAAGTCGCAACTTAACGTTATGACATCTACAGTACACAGTGGCGAAAGCTCAGGTCATGAACTTATTCCAAGTATGGAAGTGCCTATAAATGTCTATAAAAACCAAATTTTCTTGAATACTGGGGAATCATCTAGTATCCAATTCAAAATCGTATTCCCACGATACCATAGGCACATAATAACCGAATCAAATTATAATAGAGAAAATATCCTGGAAATTCTAAAAAAAATTCTTAATCCTTCTGTCATTAACTGTATCAAAACTCAAGAAAACATCATGGGCATGATACAAGAAATTTATCAATCCCACTTAAACAGGTATAGAATAAGGTTCACTCAACTTTTCGTCGAAGATATTATTGGAGAACATGAACAAGAAACGATAATAATCGAAACCCACGAACGAGCACATAGAAATCCCGTAGAAAATCGTTCTCAAATTTTAGAAAAATATTATTTCCCTTCTATGATGAATAAAATCAAAAGAATAACCAACGTTTGCTCCGTATGTAAAAGGAACAAGTACGAACGACACCCCAATCAACCCAAACTTAATGAAACGCCCATACCCACATTCCCAGGTCATACTATTCATGTTGACATTTATCATACAGAGAAAAAAAATCGCCTTAACGGCAAAATAAGCACAGGTCAAAATTTTAAAGAGTAGATCTATTGAAGATATTCGAAAACCTCTTCGTGATTTACTCTTCTTCTTTGGCGTCCCAAAAGCTATTGTCCTAGACAATGAACCAGCTTTGAATTCACCATCGATTCATTTCATGATGAAGGACGAACTCAACATTGCCATACACAGAGTACCTCCGTATCGAAGTGAAGCCAACGGACAAGTCGAGCGATTCCATTCTACTCTCTCCGAGATTATGCGATGCATAAAAGAAAATGGTACCGAAAGAAATTTTGAGGAACTCCTAGAGAGATCCGTTAACGAATACAACCACAGTATTCACTCGACAACTGGCAAAAGACCGGAGGATTTATTTTTCGGTCGATCTGTCACATTCACCCCTGATGATTATGAAAAAACTAGAAAATCTAACATCGAAAAACTTAAAGATAAACAAAAAAAGGATCTCAAACACCACAACAAAAAGAGGCATCAAATTAAACAATACTTGCCAGGACAAGTTATCTTTGTAAAACAAAATAAAAGACTAGGAACAAAGCTCTCAAACAGATTTAAAGAAGAACTAGTTAAAGAAAATAGAAACACTACTGTGCTAACTGAAAGCGGTAGATTCGTCAACAAATCACACATTAGGAATTGATATAAAACCTTTTTCAGATTTCTGCCTTTCCATGCTAGAGCCGACACCCAATTACTCGATTACAGCAATGAACAACTAATTACTTTGGAAACAGGAATAGCCAAGGTACAAACCGGTACCTTTAAGCTAATTCACATAATAGAACTTGAACAATACGATCGAATAATCACTGATTTGGAAATAATCATAGATAAGGAAATCGGAGTAAACCATCCCTTTTACCCTTTCCTAAAATATGAAATACACCTCATCCATGACCACCTCTTCAGACTCTTCCCAAAAACAAAGAAAACAAAGCGATCCCTTAACTTCATCGGTAGCGCCTGGAAATGGATTTCCGGTAGCCCTGATCATTCTGATTTCGAAATTATAAAAGGAAAAATTAATAATGCTCTCCAAAACAATAACTACCAAGTAATATTAAATAAATTAACGTTAGAAAAATTAATTAAAATAACCAATGAAAAGGATAGACTATATGAAAAAAATTAATTTGTAATTAAAATAAAGTCAGAATTAGAAATTATAAAACAAGAAGTCATAAACGTTGAATACGCCATTAATTGGGCAAAAGCAGACATTGTTAATTCATTTATATTATCTAATCAAGAAATTAAAATTGTAAGTAAATTCTTAGAAAATGAAAATATACCTTTTATTAACATTGATGAAGCTATAGAATTTTCCGAAATTAAAATCGCCTCAAACGGCTCATCCATTATTTATATAATAAATCTTCCTATAACTGATAAAGATATTTGTAAAACGATGCTAATTAAACCCGTTAAGAAAAATAATCTTATAAATGACATAAAATTCCAAAACATTTTAATTTGTAAAGATTCCATCCTAGGCATAAGAAACAAATGTAAAACATGGAACAGATTAACTATTTGTAATAAGAATAAGGTAATTAATTTAAGCAACGATACTTGCATCGCCCATCTACTTTAAAGTCGTCCAGCAACCTGTCAAAAAGTAAACAGCCAACATGTCCCGACAACCGAAGAAATACTCCTCGATACACTGCTGCTCAATGGTTTCAACGGCCAAGTAAGAATAGACGACAACATCCTCAACCTCAAAGGAACTTTCATCATCAGACAGCATAACTCTACAATAGAAATAGCCAACAGAACATACATTTCAAGAGAAATATCTGGAACAAAATCCTTGCCAGCAATAGTCCAACCAGACTCCACATCCTACTCTACCAGCGAACATCTATCATTGGAGATGATTAAAGAGATGAACCAGAACAACACAAAAACAATAAAAGCGTTGGAAGAAGAAAATACCAAAAGATCGATAATCAATATCATATTATCATTATCAATCGCTATCTTGTTCTTCCTCTTCGTACTAAGGCGATACAGAAAGAAGCAGACTAAAGACGTGCAAAGGAGAGAAGAAGAAGAAATTCCAAAAGAACAAGAATCAGGTCCAACAAAAAACGCGACCGAAGATCCAATTTTCAATTTTCAATTTATTTAATTGGTGTACAAATAAGACTTAGTCTTTTATAGTACCTGATACAAAGGATAATAATGCATATAAACAATATTAATACAAACAAAATAACAATATAACAAAGAAATAAATAAATATGTTTCGTTTTAATAATTAATAAATAAATAAATATGTTTCGTTTTAAAGATATTAAAATTCAAAATATTTCATGCATTCTTTAATTTCGGTATAAATTTCATACAAAATTATAAATTTTAAAAACTAAACTTTTAGTATAAAATTTTAAATTTCAAATAGCTGCTCCAGAATCCAAATTAGAGAAATGTAAAAATAATGCTTTCTTAAATTGAGGTATACCTATTTTTTGTTTAAGCATTACAGGTAAGGAGTTCCATAGTCTAATGGCATAAATAAAAAAGAGTCTCGATGAGTTTAAATATTTAAAAGAGTTATTTATGATATTCAAAGTTCGAGTTGAATGAGCGAAGCGTAGTTTGTCAAAGAGATAAAGAGGAGTTCTTCTTTGAATTATCTTATGCAAAAAGATACAACATTTTGCATCAAAAAACTCTTCAAACGTACATCCAAGAATAAGTTGATGAAATTGTGAAACATGATCAAATCTACGCAAGCCAAAAACATACCTTACCATATCATTGAAAGCAACAAGCAATTTGTGTCGACAGTGAGAGTCGGGTCGACAATAAACAACAGCCGCATATTCCGCGATAGGTAGTAGCAACGATTTAACTAATCTCAACTTAGTGCTTAATGGAGTCAGTTTTGAGAACAGGTTTAGCTTACGGAGACCGCCATATATTCTTCCGATACAAATATTAACATGGTCATTAGCTGAAAGTGACCGATTTATTTTAAAGCCAAGGTTGGTGACAGTGTCAACAAACTTAAGTTGAAAACAAGAAACAAAAACAGGTGGAAGGAATTCTATATCGAATTTCCTTTTGGAAATTGCAATTATTTGCGATTTGGCAGGATTTAGAGTCAAACCATTGTTCAAGGTCCAATTGTATATACCTAAAAGATCCTCATTTATTCTGCAAATAAGGTCCTCAAGCAAATTAAACGGTCGAGAAAGATATATTTGGACATCATCTGCATAAAGATGAAACATAACATTTTGGCATACATGTGGGAGGTCATTGATGAACATACAAAATAATGTAGGACCCAAAACTGAACCTTGCGGCACCCCAGCTATTAAATTTATTGGCGAGGAGAAATTATTATCAACTTTAACTCTTTGACTGCGTTGTTTTAAGTAGCTTTCAATTAGACGAACAGATCTACTGCTGAAACCAAAATATAAGTTAAGTTTACTACACAAAAAAAAATTAAAATAGAGAGAATTATTTGAATAATTAAATTAAAAATCAGAATAATAGTAAAATTTAATAACCAAATAAAATTATGCATTATATAATGATCTGCTCCAGTATCATTTAATAAGATGTAATGGAAAGAGTAGCAAAAGTACTAGAGTCTATCTTAAATTCATTGTCATCACTGCTTTTCCTTACATAAACAAACCCATTTTTTGTTCTCACTGAAAACAGAAATCCCTCTTTCCGAAGTTGAATCGCATTTCGCAACAGAGAACTATTGAGCGGTGTTAGGCTTTCGTTCATGTATATACGTTGGTTAGGGGATACGGAGTGGTCGGTGTTAGGTAATTCACAATCGCTGAACAGTTGAGAATGGGTCAAACGATTTTTTGAGTGGAATGCAGAAAGTAATGATTTTTTTTCAACAGCAGATGATAACCGTATAAGAAGTGGATTATTATTGTTTGAGTTCTTTGTGTTTAAATGAAAAGCATCAAAGTGAGGAGACAACGTATGATTGAGTTTGGCGGCAAGTTTTTTTGCAATTTCAATTGGGCTTGAGTGTTTAGGCAAACCACAAACAATCACATCACTTAAACGTTGTTGGCGTTGATGGTCCTCCAGTTGGTCTCTTATCTTATTATTTTCCAATTTTAACTCAATTATTTCAGTCTCACATTTAAACAAACGGTCATTAAGAGCTGAGACAGTTTCACTTACATGTTTGCTGATTTTGTCTTCAAGCTCCCTAAATGATTTAGTAAGATTCACCAAAAGATTTGTTTCAAGCTCGCGAAGTTGTTTGTTTTTTTTATCAATTATTGTTGAAGTCGTTGATTTCAATCTATCGGATGATGGTAACTTGATGGGCTGACGAGCTTTGGGAGAATCAGTTTCATTATTAGTGCGCAATTTTGATATTGACCGAGTGTTGTAGGAGGTAGAAGCAGAAGCAGAGCTACATGGAATAGGAGCTTTACCAGCAGACGAGTTGCTGGCAGCCGCAGATATAGCAGGAGAGGCAATTGGTGCGGTGACGGTGGTAGCTGCAGCCGCAACAGTAGTGACGGTGAGGGCGGTTGTGGTGGTGGCGGTTGTGGTGGTAGTGGAGGTGGTGGTGGCGGTTGTGGTGGTGGTGTCGGCGGCGACAGCAGTAGTGGTGGTAGTTATAGTGGTTGCACTTGTTGTGTTATTGTTTTTTGGCATTTTGTTAGTTTTGGTGCACAAAGAATATAATAATATAGGTAATCAGCGCTCAAACAATTATTTAATTTTTGCGATTAAGTTTCTCAGTTTTGTTAAGATTTAACACTTTTAGAAAAGGGTTATTGTCATACAAAACAAGTTCAATACAAAAAACTGAAAAACAAATTTAGGCACTGGAATATTGACAG
Source organism: Baccha elongata (assembly GCA_951217065.1). Taxonomy (NCBI): domain Eukaryota; kingdom Metazoa; phylum Arthropoda; class Insecta; order Diptera; family Syrphidae; genus Baccha; species Baccha elongata. Next base: position 531,656 of record CATNUY010000077.1, read on the forward strand.
TAAGCGGATTTAAAATCTTAAAATGTTAGGAGCGGATCACAGACACGTCTACTTTACTGACATCAGTTGTTAGAACTCAAAATCCTTCACCAAAAATCACGCGCATAAGTCAAATCCCTATTTTCTAAATACTTTTGAACGAGGACGTTCAAATTTAAGGATGGAGGAGTTAAAGGAAAAAAATGTTTCAAATAACAACATTCCATTCTCACCAGAATGAGAAAAACATTTATTCCCACAACCATAAAACTGATGACGATGCGTCTGGAAGAACAATAATAGCAACGATTACCTGACACCGGTGCATGTGGACCGAGCAGTAGCGGCAACGGCGACAGGTTAAGCTGACGATGCATTTCGTGTAAGGTAAATTTAAGAACATGATTGTTAGCTTTAAGTTAGATTTAATTGAATGTTCAAATAAAGAGGTTAAAAATTTGGGCATGTTTTTTAATACAGCATCTGTATTACAGCCGTATGTAATACAAGAAAAAATTGATTTTAATATTTCATTATTTAAATGTGTTTTTGTAATACGAAAAAGATTAAAATGCAATCCAACGGATTAAAATATGAAATGTATTATTAAACTGTAAACAAACGAATTAAAATATTAACCTGAATTATTAATATGTAATACTAGAGAACCTATTTACAATATTGTTTGTGTTAAGGCAATAGATTGAATTATAAGTAATGCCCCTTGGAGCAAGGCCGTAACCAGGGGGGGGGGGGGTTCACAGGGGTTCAATCCCCCCACCCCCCAATTTTTTTTAGAAATGCATCTGTAAATCAACCTTTTCCGCATAAGTATGAAATGTGTGCTCAAATAATTAGTGATTATGTTCAAAACATTCCGATTTTAGTTTAAAGCCTACGTAGTTAGGTACCAATATAATTTTCGATGAATTTAGTAAGGTAGCTCTAACAGTTTTTAAATACAACCTCAAACAACACAGCCTCAGGATGCCAGGTTACTTTTGCTTCGATTGCACATGATGAATAACTAAACGCCTCAAGGAAATTTAGTATACCTAGCTAGGTATGTGTATGCATCTACATGAAACAATATGTATAGTAAAAACGTATATTATTATTTCCCTTCCAAATAAACTAATGGTGTCCTTGTGCGCATTAGTTTTCAACTTCGTTATTCCACTTATATAGTTGCAATTGTAACTTGCAACATTTTAGCCGGTTCATTCCATGCGTTTCTATTCTCTTGCCAGCAATAGGAAAAAGGAATGAGCAACAACGTAATATGTGTTGTGGATGAAAAACTCCAAATTCCACGAATTGTGTCAAGGCAACAGCACAGACAAAACTTGAGCACAACGGATCCTGAAACCTATTTTAGGATAAGTATAATGATTCCTCTTTTAGATGATTTTTTAAGTCAGCTTAAAATAAGATTTGAAAATCATAAGTCCATACTTTCCTCTTTGTGCATTTTAATTCCATCGATCTTTGGCGGCAAATATGAACAAAATTACAACGAAGAAAACTTCAAATTTTATAGATCTTTTTTGGATTGGGACACTTTAGAAGCTGAGTTTACGTTATGGAAGACAAAATGCCATAGACAAAAAGATACAGAGCGTTCAAAGAGTGCAATAACAGCTCTTGGGGAATGCAATAAGAATCTGTTTTCCAACACCCACAAGCTTCTCAAAATTTTGGCGATACTACCGGTTTCAACGTGTACACCGGAAAGAACATTTTCGATAATGAAACGTCTAAAAACTTACCTTAGAAATTCTACCGGCGAAGAAAGACTAACAGGATTGGCATTAATGTCAATTCATCGACAAATTGAGATTGACACTGAGGAAGTTTTAGACATATTTGCAGCACAGAAGGCCAGAAGATTAAATTTAATTTTATAAAAATGATATACTTACATGTTATTTAATACTTTTTTTTATAATAAAATCTTAAAGAGTGATGATAAATGTACCTACCTAATAAATAATAACTTAAAATTATTTTAAAAAAATATTGGAAAAATCTTTTAGTTTTTCAAATTTGTTTGAGAGTTTTCTTGAAAAACTAAGTATGCAATTGTATTTTATTAGCAGTACTCTACCTAGGAAAAAATATTGAAAATCGTTAAAGCAGTTTTTTTTAAACCGTTTTCTTTTCTAATTTTTGAAAAATATTTTGGAATTTTTTGAGTATTTCAATACATCGAAATCTGTAGTTCATCTGGAAAAAAATCTGAAAAAATATTCGATATTCGCGTTTCCAACATATTCAAAAAATCTAAAAAGTTATGTATATGAATTTGGAAATAAAAACCTTCCCAAATTTTAAATTTAATTGAAATCGATTTTGTTGTTAGCGAGAAATCCTGATTTTAAAAAATCGGTTCTATGGGAGGTACCTACTGTTTTAAGATAAATCTCGACTGTTTTATCAAAATCGTAAAGGCCATTTTTAGAAAAATTAAGTTTTAACAAACTGTTATATGACATTTACCATTGTTTTAGAGCTAAAATTCCAATTTCAACAACGCCTAGTGCGAGACTACTAAATAAACACTCTGAACCAAGTTTGCAAATCAGCCTATCCATTTAGGCTGCAGATCTGCAAACAGGCAGTCGGACGAACAGAATTTTCCAACACACTTTTGTCTACTTCCCTATCATCGCAATAGTATGTTTATTTGTTATCTCAATTTTTTTTTTTTTCGACGAATCCATAACTTGCCTTATACATAGAATAGTATCATTATCGCAACTAAAAGTCGTGTTTGGTGGATTTTGGGTTAATGGGCTGTACTAATTTTATTTATTACATCTACAGAAAGGTACAGATTGATTGATGTATGGAATAAGTATTACCCCCCCCCCCCCCCCGAAATAATTGTCTGGCTACGGCCTTGCCTTGGCGTAGTGGTTCGTGTGTATGCCTATCACCCTGGAGGTCTATGTTCAAATCCTCAGCACAACTAAAGTCTTTTTTCGAAATAGCATTGTCACGATAAGTGCATCTGACCTTAGTCGTTTGGAGTTGACGCAATACTGTGCAATGGAACAACGCACACAAAAGCATGGAGTATAAGTATTATTACTAAACATTGGTTCTTCGGAGCTGGTGCCTGTAAATTTATTTTGTATGTTTGTAGTAAAAGTTTAATATGATTAGCTATATTAAGTTTTAATATATTTAGTATTAACTTTATAATTGTAATATTCGGAATGCATTAAATTTTAATATTTTTCTGGCGTTATCGTATATACAACCCCAAAAATATAACATTTAACGCCAGGATTTTTAACCGTGATGGCTCTTCAAAGATTTTACATTTTCTCCGAAAGTTGAGAGTTTTAAGTTTTTCTTCAGTTCAACTCAAAATATTTAAAAAAAACAAATTTTCCTCTAAGAACAGTCAGTGCAAAAAAGTTGTAGTGTATTCAATTCATTTTCATTAAAGATAGTATAAAACGAAGTCTGGTTCACAAACAATCTTGAAAAAAAAAGAGAGTAAAATGGATTTTTGTAAAATTAAAAGGAAGACTCTTTGAATACATGTAAATATTTGTGTGCAAAGTAATGGAATTCAATCATGAAAATTAATGATGAATACTTATAAACTTAAAAATCTTACCTTTTTTGTTTGAAGAGGAAGTGCGCCTCCTTATTTTCTTCTTTGGGTACTATTTTACTATCCAATCCATAGATTCCACTTTCAGAAACGTGGACGTTTAGGGGTAAGGCGGTGCCTATTCACCATCAATTCGTTACCGGCGCGGCGAGGAGAAATTCAAGTGCCCAGTGGGTTTGTACTGTTTCTTCAGCCGTTACTAGATGTGACACCGCACCTATGCCCTTTTATGGCAGGAACCAAATCTAATTTTGGGCTCAATTTTAGAAGAGGAAGGATCTGATGGACTTTGCTGGCCATCTTCTTTGTAACTGATGAAACTCATGAAAACATGTTCCGATATATATTTGATCTGTTCAGAAAAATCATGAGGATGCTGAAGAAAAACAAGAACTTGAAGAACTTGACGAACTTCTTAATTTTACACATTGGTATTTCAGTTTTTACTGAAAGACAAATCCTTTCATAATAATTCTTTAATTGTTGTAAACAAAGCTTCTTTTTCTTATTAATTTTATTCAATAAAGAGATGGACATAAACTGCTGAAAACATTTCAATTTAATGTATTTTCCACATTTGTTTTGGCTACCACTTGATATATAGAACTGCAACTTATTGAGAAATAAGTCAGAGCATTGATGGATCATCTTCATTACACACATCTTCCCAAAATTTAAAATTTAAATTAGATTTTTTCTTTTCCTCATAAGTACAGATGAGTCCCTATTCCAGACAAATTTATATTTTTTTCTTATGCTTAAGATCATTTGCTTTTTTTAATAAAGACCTTGTGTAGCTGGTAAGACAGTCGTTGATGTACACTTAATTTTTTTTCAGGTTTTTTCTTATGTGTTACAAACTGTACTTTCATCCTTTCTTCCGGGATAAGTCCAAAAATTATGTTTTGTAAGACGTCTGCGCATAGATATTTAGCTAATCGAAGTTTTTTGCAGCAATTTGAATTTCAGCTTATGACTTTAAGGGGTCAACGAAAAGGTTTTAGCGCAGTCCATTCACATGTGGCTGTCTTTTTGTAGATCCTTTTTTATGTTTTCTAACCTGCAAATGGTAAATTTGGCACAGAATTAGTTCTGTTGTGTTGTCGTATTTGGTAGTCTATGGTTTGCTTTCATAAATTCAGTTCTGTGCTCAATCGTTAAGCAAAAATCCGAGAATTATACATTGGAACATTAATTGCTCTCTCTTTAATACTTAATTCTGTAGATTTGTCATATGTTGCACAAAATAGAATTGGTACGAATTGGACATAATGATCTCATCCTCAAAATTTAAAATAAATTATATAATCTTACGAAGTAAGCACAAAAAAGATTTGTCAAAATAATTTTGCCACTAAAACAAAGCACTTTCAATCAAACAAAAGCCGCCCTTTTGCACAAAACTTTCCAAATTATTGAAATTAAACACCTACCGATGCATCATAGCATAGCCTTTAATTAACTGTCAATTTTTAATCTTTAAACTTTACCCGTTATTTAATATTATCGTTGAAAGAAACATTACATTTTTGTCAAAATAATTATGCCGTCTAGTGTAGATCATGCTGCTTCTGTTGCCGCTGCTTTCATCATTGTTGTTGTTATGCTGGAATTTTTATAGGTTTTAACACTAGCCCTGTTTCTTTTAAGGTGGCAAAGTACTAATGAGTACTTTACTAGCGATTCTTAATGGAACGCTTCGCTATTAGAAATCTTTTACTTACATATTTGTATAATTTAGTGTATGAATGTAGACAGTCTCAAGGTATACCTTTTGGTCACACATTCCGTCCTTGGGGGAGAGTACGATAACTTTGGCGCCAAGAATTGATAACAGTTTTTTGTAGAACAGTTTAATACAAGCATTTTTTACTATGGGTGGGGGGTCTATCTCCCTCCGTTTGGGCGGGAGGGGCAATTTTATAAAAACAGTGCTAAAAATTTAAAACAAATATTAAAAAATAACGGTAATACTTACAACTAAGTTTTATATTTTTTTTTAAAGCCAATACTTTTTTCTATTAAATGTTTTTTAAATCAAGTGAAACCTATGCATAGTCTTTGAAAAAACGGACTTTAAACTCAAAAACTGCGAAAAAAAAGGTAAAATAAAACTTTGAAGTGTGATTTTTCAAAACTGTAAAACAAAATACTACTTTTTTTTATAAAATTCGTTGCTCACATTAATTTTAAATCATAAACTGACACAAAATGATTTTATATTTCGTGGTTTTTGAGAAAACGGAAAATTACTAAAACTACTTTCTTATAAGAGTTTTCTTTTTTTTTTTGGTATACGGTGAATGTTGTACGTAGGTTCGTTTTTGTAATGATGCTTGGGCATCTTTAAATGCAACAGAAACTTTGCATACACCCAACCTAGCACCCACTTCACCTCGCACCCACCCCAAATCCTATAGTGTGTCCAAGCAGGGGGGTTGCAGGGGGGCAGCATGCCCCCCTTATATACCTCACTGTTTAAACACTTTAGTAATTTTCGATTTTCTCAAAAACCAGAAAACATAAAAGCATTTTGTTTTCAGTTTATGATTTAAAATTAATATGAGCAACGAATTTTATAAAAAAAGTAGTATTTTATTTTGCAGTTTTGAAAAATCACACTTCAAAGTTTTTTTTTATCTTTTTTTTCGCAGTTTTTGAGTTTAAAGTCCGTTTTTTCAAAGACTATGCATATATTTCAATTGATTTAAAAAACATTTAATAGAAAAAAGTATTGGCTTTAAAAAAGATATAAAACTTAGTTGTAAGTATTACCGTTATTTTTTAATATTTGTTTTAAATTTTTAGCACTGTTTTTATAAAATTGCCCCTCCCTCCCAAACGGAGGGAGATAGACCCCCCCACCCATAGTAAAAAATGCTTGTATTGATTTGTTCTACAAAAAACAGTTATCAGTTCTTGGCGCCAAAGTTATCGTACTCGTGCCGAAAACTCTTATAAAAAAGTAGTTTTAGTAATTTTCCATTTTCTCAAAAACCAGAAAACATAAAATAATTTTGTTTTCAGTTTATGATTTAAAATTAATATGAGCAACGAATTTTATAAAAAAAAGTAGTATTTTGTTTTACAGTTTTGAAAAATCACACTTCAAAGTTTTATTTTACCTTTTTTTTCGCAATTTTTGAGTTTAAAGTCCGTTTTTTCAAAGACTATGCATAGGTTTCACTTGATTTAAAAAACATCTAATAGAAAAAGTATTGGCTTTAAAAAAAGATATAAAACTTAGTTATAAGTATTACCTTTATTTTTTAATATTTGTTTTCAATTTTTAGCACTGTTTTTATAAAATTGCCCCTCTAGCCCAAACGGAGGGAGATAGACCCCCCACCCATAGTAAAAAATGCTTGTATTAAACTGTTCTACAAAAAACCGTTATCAATTCTTGGCACCAAAGTTATCGTACTCGTGCCCGTCCTTGTATTGGAACTTATTGTTTTGTTTATTTGTTGATCATTGGATGCTTTTCCGATAAACAATAATGGCAAGATATGTTTATAATGTTTTGAGCAATATTTTATTTATTTATTTTGTTTTTATTAATAGAAAAGAAAATAACTAAACGCTGCCGCTGGCGGTTTCTAGAAGCGTAACTACTCTGCTTATCTACACGCGCTTGAGAGCAGGTGTAGATGGTAGTAAGATTACTACTCGTGAGTACTTTGCCACCTAAAAGGAACAGGGCTACTCTTAACATAGGACGATTTTATTTCTGTGAGATTGATCCATGAATGAAAGAATACAAGATTATGACTCCTTGGCATTTTCACTTTGTTGTTGTTTCACTTGTGACGTAATTTTCACTTGTGACGTAAGCCCCTTGCCTTCTTTTTCTCATTGGTTCGCGTAAAGTCTTAAGAAGATTCCACCATTTATTTGTTTTTCTGTTTCTGGTTACGTCACAAGTGACAAAAACACAACAACAAAAAGCTTAAAAAAACCAAGTGTCGTAATCTTCTATTCTTTCATTCATGGGATTGATCTGTCTCTCCATCCACGACAGTTATGAACAACGTGTTCAGTTTATTAGACACGTTCGCACTGCTTACACCGGGAATGTCAACTTCACATTGTCTGTCTCGCTGCTCAAATCCATTAATTTTAGTTGGAGATTAAAATTAAGTTAACTCTATTACTAACAGAAGCATCACAGTCTTCAAGATTTTCAATTTTAGATAGCGCTTCGGTATTTACTAGCGTAAGTTGAATTATCTCATTGTAAGGTATATCTAACGTTATTTATGGAAGTGGTAATTTTGTGTTGTTGTCATCATTATCATTAGCTGGAAGAGGGGAAAGACCTGGGCTATTGCTGATAGTAGACATGCTGGTGCCAGTGTTATGATTGCTATTATTATTTGGAGTTGTATGCACTTTTTTGAAGAGAAGTTGATTGCAGAACCATTCAAGTGAGCATCAAACATTGTTGGATTCATGACATTTTTCAGCGAAGTCTATGGGCTCCTGTATAAGCAGGTTCCATTTACTTAGTGTTTTCACTGATGAGCTTTCATAATGTTTTTCATCAAATATTATTCATTTATGAATAAGCAAACTCCATCTCCTTAGTGATTTTATTGGTGAATATTCCCCAAGAAAGTCACTTGGTGAACGCCACTGACACCCACTTGTTATATTCACCAAAGGGTTTCTCATGTTATTCCTCGAGGAAGTTTAAATTCCTCTAGTGCCAGACCTGAAAAAATCATGTATATATATATCATGCATATAAAGAAAAAAATACACGGGTAAATCAGAACTCTCTTTTTTTTATTCAAACAAAGCTTATAATTCATCTTTCATTTATATGAAAAGAGGGAAAAAAGAGCAAATCTCTCCAAGAAAGATGCTCTTATTTACAATTCACCATTGCTTACTGTTAATTTTTTATGACCCAAAATATTTTTGAACCTTAAAATTTAATTTTTATACAAGTGAATACCTAAAAATAATTTAAAGCATTTTCGTTGAACTGGCCAACGTATCCCGAAATGAATTGATTTTTTTTTGTGTTAAAGTTGATTTTTATTATTATTATTATTGTTAAGAACAAGCCTGTCTGTCTGACGCTACATTGCGCTTGAACCCAAATAATTTATCAAACAAACAGATCCTTTAAATATTTTGTAGCCGAACTTTGTAGTACAACTCTTCTTGGCTAACGGCTACACTTTAGATGTCAAATGCTTCTAGAAAGCTCTAAGCGTTAATTATTCTTGATCTTAATATAAAAGCGTAAGCACGGTAAATTTTAGAAACTAAAAAAAAAAAAAAAGCAAATTGAAAAATTTATTCAAATAAATTATAATCATCATCAAATATTAAAAAAGACATTGTAAGTAGAATTTAAAAGAAGCAAAGCGTAGTTTATAATAATGAATTTAAATAAATTTAAAGGTTTTGTAATTCACCACCACAACTGAACATATTGCCGTTTTATTTGCAATTTCATCGTGGGAATTTACAGCAAGTCTGCCAGCCAAGTACCGGTTCAGCTATAAGTGCCGCAATTTGTTTGCCAAAAGCACCGCTGAAACTACCGGTTGTTGCCAAGCCGCAACAAATTACAAAACAATTGGCTAATTTCCAGTCAATTTGAAAAACAATTTGTGAAATAAATTAAAAAACAATTGATGCTTTTCAAACTTAAATAGTGTTCCGTATCTTTTAAACTTAAATTGCCGTATAAAAGACATTTTGGAAGCACCACGTTGCCGCTACTAACATGCCACCTAAGCCGACATCATCACCAGCATTTGGACAAACTGGATCATCAACAGAAACACCGACAGAAAACCCATCAGATTCATTCAACTGCTGCTCCTGCGATGACCCAGATTCCGTCGACAACATGGTACAGTGTGACGAATGCCTTGGATGGCATCACTTTTCCTGTGCCAACGTGGACAGCCGGATCAGCAATGAGAATTGGGTTTGTCAAAATTGTGCAGGTAAGAATTTTTCATTATCCAGTAGTTTTGATAAATACCCTTCAGCATCTGCTGTGAATAATGCAAATGGCCAAAATAAAAGCACGATACCCACAAAAACCAGTGCTACAGCAAAGCCATTTACGCAGATTGCTACCACGAGTGTATGTGCCATGCCTACCATGCTTCTTGGCACACAATCTAACTGTTCTTTGACGAACGTGTCTGCCAGCATTGCTGCGGCCAATGCCGCCTCCCATGTATTTGCTGCAGACGAACCAATAGGAAGAACTTCTGCCAATTCTGCAGTCAATTCAGTCGCTTCCAGTATACCAAACATCAACATACAAACAGTGACACCTGCTCCTAAATGCCCAATGAATTTGGGCACAACTAGGATGCAAAACGGTGTCACATTACCCATAGCAACGTCTGCCAATTCTGCTACCAATTTAGTTGCTACCGGGATGTTTCATGTTTCTGATTACAACGCACCCTCTTCTGTCAATTGTGCAGTTAACTTTTCTAACTCTGCCGACTCTGCCTTTTCCTCTGCCAACTGTGCCAACAACTCTGCTACCTCTGCCAACTATGCCATTCCATCTGCCATCTCGGGCTTCTGTGCTAACTCTGCCACCAGCTCTGCTAACTCCGCCAACACTACCAAAAACTCTGTATTGTCTGCCACCAACAATGTCACTACTGGTATGCCAATTAATGCCAACCCTACCGTAGAATTGTACAACAACCGTGTGCCGAATAATATACAACGTTTGGGCGTCGAAAATACATGCGGAGGTGATAAATACAATTGTGATGGCGTAGTTAATAACAATCCCTTAAACGCTGTCACTTCCGATAAAACAATTAGCTGGGCATTAGGCAACAATGTTACCAGCCATGACATTTATTCGGCCCAAACTCAATTTATGAATTTAAAACCTTTTATTCCACAAAATATAGCCACAGGTTCTGCGCCTCCTTTGCCATACGTCACCAATTCTAATGAAGTCACTGGTGCTGTCTTTAAATCAACTTCTTCACGCGTTCCTGCAAATTTAGATGTTTCAACGAAACTAAATATGAAATCTGTGGAACAAAGACGCTCTTCGAATGCACATACCTGCTCAAGATCCTCGAAATCATCTTCGTCAATGCGTGTTGAGATGGAGTTACGAAAATTGGAAGAAGAAAGGACGCTGATGGAGAAACGAGAATCCGAGGAAATGGAAAGAAGGAAAAAAAGAGATGAAGAGTACCTCGCAAAGAAATATAAAACTTTATCTCAAAAAATACTAACTGAAAGCGAAGAAGAGGAAACGGTCGATGATGACACATCGCAGTTAAGGGTCAGTAAATGGTTAGAGAAAGCCCCGGCATGGAATCGCCTACAATCCACGGCAGTTGGACAAATGGTTCAATCAAATTTACCCAGTCACCTTCCCACACAACAATATGGAAGTCATGCCACTTCTCAGGTGAATTTGAATGCGACACCACCAAAGACACAAACCAATTCCGAGTCTTTCGCATACACAGCACCTTTTCAACCAACCAGTTCACACGAACGACACAAAATTCAAACGCCAAACCATCAAGTCTTCAGTGCTCCTTCTCTGCACAACGCTAATGTGCTGCTAGCTTCAACTGGTTCAATAGAACTACCCAAGTATCCAGGTTTAGAACATCAACAACATTCAGCACTGACTCTTGATCACCATCAACATCCAGCATCGTCTACCGAACACCAACCACGTCCAACATTGCCCAACGTTCAAGCTACATCCAATTCTATGCCTCTACAGTCGATACCTCAACAAAACCAGCCTTTACTTCAACATCCAGTTCAACAAAGCTTCACATACCCGGTTTTATCTCGAAATCAAATAGCGGCGCGACAATTGATGTCACGGGATTTACACCCCTTTGCAGGAAACCCAGATGAATGGCCGCTTTTTATATCGGATTTCAACAGAAGTACAGAACTTTGCGCATATACCGATGAAGAAAACCTGGTGAGGCTGAACAGGGTTCTTAAAGGTGATGCACTTTCAGCTGTAAGAAGCCTGCTTATACAACCGAATTGCGTCAATCAAACAATTGCAACACTGAAGATGCTGTATGGAAGGCCGGACATTATTATTCATACCCAGCTGCTAAAGATTCGTTCGACACCACCACCAAAGGCTGAGAAGCTGGAAACAATAGTAGCATTTGCTCTATCAGTGCAAAACCTTTGTGCGACCATTGAAGCATCGGGTTTGGTTGAACATTTAAACAACCCGACGTTGCTACAGGAACTGACTGATAAGCTACCTCCTGCTATTCGTTTAAACTGGGCAACGTATAAACACTCGTTATGTCTGTCAACTTGTACGCTCTCACATTTTAGCAAATGGATATATGGGATCGCTGAAGCGGCTAGTGGTGTTCTCGTTCCGGTGATACGACTTGTTACCGATGCCAAGCAGCCAAACAAGAAATATAACGAAAAAGGTTTCATTAATGCTCATTATAATAAGAGACAACCAACAACCAGTGAATCAGTGCATCCTTCTCCTAGATGTCGCGTCTGTAGCAACGATTGTTCCTCGGTAGCCAAATGCAGTAGATTCCTGAAGATGAACCGCGACGAAAGATGGTTTGAAGTGCGAAAATGTCGTTTGTGCCGCCGATGTTTATCGAGACATGCTAAAAATGAGTGCCAATCAACAAGGGTTTGCGGAAAAAACGATTGTGTTTTCAAACATCACCCACTGCTCCATAACGATCAAGATGACCATTCGACAACTTCACAGCGAGACATCAAGAGAAACTCAGATAAAGGCCAAGTAGATTCAAACAAACCCATTCAAAATGTTGGTACCGTTGCAATGCATTCACCACAAAGTTTTTCTACGCGAATTAGTGAGATTGACTCTGTCATATTCCGTATAGTTCCTGTGATTCTATATGGAAACGGAATTCAACTGAAGATTCTTGCTTTCTTGGATGAAGGTTCATCTCTCACTTTGATGGACGACGCAATTGCAAGCAAACTTAAAGTGAAAGGCAACCGAGAGCCACTATGTCTACACTGGACTGGTAATATGTCAAGGCTGGAGGAAGATTCTGAAGTGTTTAGCTTGCAAATATCTGGTACTGCGCCACACTCGCATAAGCACATCCTAAAAGATATCCACACCGTTAAAGATATGCAGCTGCCGTTCCAATCACTTGACGTTAACGAAATGCAAAGGAAGTATGCACACCTTAGAGGAATCGCCATCGAAGCCTACCATAGTGACACCCCTAGGCTGCTAATTGGCCTAAACAATGCCAGACTGGGGCTTCCGCTTAAAATTAAAGAGGGTGGTGCTCAAGATCCTAGTGCAACAAGAACTCGCCTCGGATGGGTCGTGCACGGCGTTAACAACAGGAGTCTGGAAACAAATACGAGCAAACACTATAGCTTCCACACTTGTGACTGCAATGATGATAATCTGCAACGTCTGGTAAAAACCTTCATTACCACGGACAGCTTTGGAGCTTCAAGCAACTCAGAAATATTGATGCCTGTTGAAGAGGTACGAGCGTTGGAACTTTTGAAATCCAATACTGTTTTAAAAGACATGCGATATGAGACTTCACTGCTTTGGAAATATGATACCATCCAACTACCTGACAGTTTTGCTATGGCCAAAAAACGATTGGAGTGCCTTCAAAAAAGAATACTACGAGATCCTGAACTAGCTACGGTATTAAATCAAAAGATCGACGAGTACGTGCTCAAAGGATATGCCCGCAAACTTTCTCCTAAGGAAGCAGCTGAAAGACCGAGTGGATTGTGGTACCTTCCCATCTTTCCAGTAAAAAACCCAAACAAGCCAAACAAAATACGTATCGTTTGGGATGCCGCTGCAGCTGTTAAAGGAATATCACTCAACTCGGTTTTGTTGAAAGGCCCCGATCAGCTCACCTCCTTAATATCAGTTATTATGAAGTTTCGAGAGAATCGGGTTGCCATCTGCGGGGATATCCAGGAAATGTTTCACCAAGTAAAAATACGGGAGGAGGACCAACATTTCCAAAGGTTTCTATGGACACATTCACCAGACGCAAAACCTGACACATATGTGATGACAGTGATGACATTTGGAGCAACATGCTCCCCATGCACATCACAATATGTAAAAAATACAAACGCTGATCGATTTGTAAATGAATTTCCAAGAGCCGCACGAGCCATCAAAGACAACCACTACGTAGACGATCTGATGGATAGCGTAGCAACCGTCGAAGAAGCCATCAAGCTAGCCAAGGACATCAGATATATTCATAAACAAGGGGGCTTTCATATAAGAAATTGGATATCGAATTCACCGGAAGTGCTTAAAGCCCTTAGCTCTGAACCTATTGATAAAATGGATCTTAACATGGATGTGGAGTTAGGAACCGAAAAAGTGCTTGGGATGTGGTGGTGTACCTCATCGGATTGTTTCATGTACCGGATAACAGCTAACCGTACTCGCTTATCGTTTCTCTTCAGCTCTAGGCGACCAACAAAGCGTGAAGTACTTCGAATTTTGATGACGATATTTGACCCACTAGGCCTGTTAGGACATTTTCTCATGTACCTAAAAATATTGCTGCAGGAGATTTGGAGATCGCATATTGACTGGGACGATGAAATTCAGGACGCCGAACATGAAAAGTGGCTTAAATGGATTCAGTATTTCCCAAAAGTCGAACAATTGAGAATCCCACGGTGCTATATAACTGATGTTTGGGCGGAAACACAACTACACGTCTTCGTTGATGCTAGCGAAAATGGATTTGCCGCTGTTGGGTATGTTAGAAATGCAAATGACAGCTATGTACAATGCTCCCTCCTTGGATCAAAGACACGCGTGGCACCTCTTAAATCCATGTCGATTCCGCGCCTTGAATTGCAAGCAGCCGTCCTTGGATCACGACTAGCCAAAGCTTTAATCAACTCGCATACAGTCCAGTTCAAGCAGAAGTTCTTTTGGTCCGACTCAAGTAATGTATTATCCTGGCTCCGCTCAGACCATCGTAAATATAAACAGTTTGTGGCTTTCCGAGTCAGTGAAATATTGGATCAAACAGAACTTTCGGAGTGGCGATGGGTCCCTACCAAATTAAACGTGGCTGACGAAGCGACGAAGTGGCAAAAAGCACCCAATCTAGAATCCTTTAGTCGATGGTTTATAGGACCTGAATTTCTTAAGTTGCCCATGAACAAGTGGCCACAAGAATCTTCGGAGCGAAGTACTACAATCGAAGAAATGAAACCAAACTTCATCAACGTTCATTCTCATCAACCACAATGCGTCCTTCGAATCGACATCATCTCAAAGTGGAGTCTGCTGCTAAGAAGCACAGCATACGTCTTTGCGTGGCGATCCCGTATCGAAATGAAAAAAAAAGACAAATGTTTTGAAAAAAATCCATGTTTGACGCAAGAAGAACTCCAGTATGCCGAAAACAAGCTCATCAAAATAGCCCAGGAAAATGTATACGGTGTTGAAATCGCTCACTTAAAAAGTGGTAAGTTAGTGCAGAGAGACAGCCCAATCTTCAAACTGTGTCCTTTTTTGGATGCAGACATGATAATTCGAGCAAGTGGAAGAACGTTGTTGGCCGGCGGAGTGAAAGATGAAGCTAAGCAACCAATCATCCTCCCACCACACTGATCATTATGGATTATCATCGGCAATACAAACATCGAAATCACGAGACTGTTGTTAACGAAATTCGTCAAAAATACCACATATCCCAGATGAGGGCAGTCTTTAAGACAATTCGGAAATCCTGCCAGACTTGCAAAAACGCAAAAGCTCAACCTCAACCACCAATAATGGCTCAACTGCCTGCCGCCCGTCTTTCCTCGTTCAGCAGACCATTTTCCTTTATAGGAATCGATTACTTTGGGCCGATTAACGTTGTGGTAGGACGAAGAACTGAAAAGAGATGGGGAGTGCTTATAACTTGCTTGACAATCAGAGCGGTCCATATTGAAATTGCGCACAGTCTTACTACCGACTCCTGCATCCTGGCCCTACGAAACTTTATGGCTAGACGGGGAACGCCAGTCGAAATCTACAGTGACAACGGTACGAATTTCGTTGGAGCAGAAAGAGAACTTAAAGCAGCACTAGAAAAAGTCGAGACAGAGAAGTTGGCAACAGAATTTAATTCAACAGTGACAAAATGGCATTTCATACCACCTGGATCACCACACATGGGAGGCAGTTGGGAAAGAATGGTGCGGTCTATCAAAACCGTCCTGTATTCCATAACACCTACTCGCAACCCTTCAGATGAACTTTTAAGAAGCATGTTGATAGAGGCAGAAAGCATCGTCAATTCACGACCTTTAACCTACGTTCCCATTGAAACTGAAAATCAGGAGGCACTTACTCCCAACCATTTTTTGTTGGGGTCATCTAGTGGCAATAAACCATTCTCTGTATTCAACAACGATGGCATATTACTTAGAAAAAATTGGCTTATTTCACAGCAGTTTGCTGATAGGTTTTGGAAACGCTGGGTAAGGGAATACCTGCCTACAATAACCCGACGCACAAAATGGTTCACGCCCGTTAAACCACCTAAAGTTGGAGACATGGTCCTTATTGTAGACCAAAATAATCAAAGAGGCACCTGGGCCAAAGGCAGAATTATCCAAATGAAAACTTCACGAGACGGACAAGTAAGAAGTGCGACGGTTCAAACCACACATGGCATCTACGAAAGGCCTATAGTAAAACTGGCAGTCCTCGACGTCGGAATCCCTGCAGATGATACCAGTCTGGCCAAGGGGAGTTATACTACAAGGGGGGAGTGTTAAGAACAAGCCTGTCTGTCTGACGCTACATTGCGCTTGAACCCAAATAATTTATCAAACAAACAGATCCTTTAAATATTTTGTAGCCGAACTTTGTAGTACAACTCTTCTTGGCTAACGGCTACACTTTAGATGTCAAATGCTTCTAGAAAGCTCTAAGCGTTAATTATTCTTGATCTTAATATAAAAGCGTAAGCACGGTAAATTTTAGAAACTAAAAAAAAAAAAAAGCAAATTGAAAAATTTATTCAAATAAATTATAATCATCATCAAATATTAAAAAAGACATTGTAAGTAGAATTTAAAAGAAGCAAAGCGTAGTTTATAATAATGAATTTAAATAAATTTAAAGGTTTTGTAATTCACCACCACAACTGAACATATTGCCGTTTTATTTGCAATTTCATCGTGGGAATTTACAGCAAGTCTGCCAGCCAAGTACCGGTTCAGCTATAAGTGCCGCAATTTGTTTGCCAAAAGCACCGCTGAAACTACCGGTTGTTGCCAAGCCGCAACAATTATTATTATTCCTCTACGATAAAAATCAACAGATTTGATAATACATAATTAAATACAAAAATTAGGTGTTCTTAAATATTATTAAATTTATGTGTTAAAAATGCTAACAATGAATTTTTAAAAGCAATTCTATTAAAACTTATATCTAGACAATAACAAGTATCATTAAATAGTTTACAACAATGACATAAAGGTTCACGTAAACCATAATTAGTTCGATGTGAAACTTCAAATAACAAAGGCCTCGATCTTAGTGATCTTGAAGGAGCATAAATATTTATTTTGGAAAGCAAAGCTGAGCAGTCAATATAACTACATAAAACATCCCGAACAAACATTATACTATACATCTCCCTTCGAGATTCAAGAGATTGCATTCCTAATAAAAGACATTTTGAACGATATGGATAATTATAAGTATTAACACTACCAAGAAATGTTCTCAAAGCAAAACGTAAGAAGTTTTTCTGAACACGCTCAATGTTATCAATATCATTTTTAGTAGTTGGATTCCAAACAACGCAAGCATATTCCAGAGAAGGTCTTACAATACTAACATAAAGAGATTTTAATGTATATGGATCAGTAAATTCAAAAGAATTCCTTTTCAAGAAACCCAGCAAAGAATTAGCTTTTGAAATTATAGAACTGATATGAAGTTGAAACGTAAGTTTTTCATCGAACGTCACACCGAGATCTTTAACTTCATGCACAATTTTTAAATCAACATTATCTAAAGAGTACATTGGAACAATGTTGTATAAACAACGGTTAAAAGACATGCTGGAGCATTTATCTAGATTTAGATTTAAATCATTTAATTTACACCACTTTCCAAAAGTATCAAGATCATTTTGCATAAGCAGGCAATCAGCAGAATTTGAAATAACTGCATAAAACTTAATGTCATCTGCAAACATGAGACACTTAGAAAACTTTAAAATGTCAGGAACATCATTTACAAGAAGTAAGAAGATAGACGGTCCCAGATGACTTCCTTCTGGAACTCCAGAGGTTACACATATTTCCTTAGAGAATATATCATGTACAAATACCATTTGCTTACGGTCATACAAATACGACTTAAACCAACGCAATAACGGGTCACGAATTCGCAGCACTCAAGTTTCCTCAACAAAACTTTCAAGTTAACTCTGCTAAATGCTTTTGAAAAATCGGTATAAATGGCATGAACTTGCTTATTTCCCTCTAAAGCATTTATCGAAAAATTTGTAAATTCAACCAGATTTGAAACTGTGGACCTACCTTTCCAAAATCCATGTTGGAAATCACTTACATCACCTTTTAATTCAATTAATAACATGTCTTTGACTAGACAATCCAACATCTTCGGAATGACGGATAATTTTGTAATCGGTCTATAATTAGCAATATTATCTTTTTTACCAGATTTAAAAATGGGATTTATAATCGAGGTTTTCCACTCATCAAGAAAAACACCACTAGTTATTGATTGATTGAACAATTCCGTTAAGGGTGCAGAAAGTGCATCAGCACAGTGCCTGAAAACAATAGGAAAAAAATTCCAAAACATCCGGTTTATTTGATGGCTCAAGTTGAGTTAGTAATTTAAGTACATCTTCAATATTAATTTTAAAATTTGAAAAATTTAGAAACGAAGGAAGTGATTCAAAATAATCTTCATCCAACATAACAGAGCTCGCTGAACTATAAATATCTTGAAAGTGTTCAGCAAACAAATTTGCAATTTCTACTGGTTCGTAAGAAAAACTCTGACCAAACCGCATTGTTGATGGGAATCCAACACTTCTACGTTTTGAATTGATATAATTCCAAAATTGGTTTGGATTAGATTTCAATTTCGACTTCATTAACTGAACATATTAGCAATGCAAAAATTTTGAAAGAAAAACAAACTCTTTTCTCAAACGACAAAAAAATGTATAGTCTATCTTAGAACTAGACTCCTTAAACCTTTTATGAGCAGAATTCTTAGCATTCTTTAATTTCTTTAGTCTTCCGTTATAACACTTTGGACTAGAATATGACTTTTTTCGTATCAAAGGTACAGAATTATTTAAAGTTTCACACAAAATATTTTTTAATTTAAAATAATTTTCAGATAAATTAGAATTATGGAATTCTAATGACCAATTAATATTACTAAGATGAGATTTAATTAAATTCAAATTATTAGTATCAAATTTACGATAAAAAGACAGCGATTGATTAAATTTACTAAAATTATCATAATTATAATTTGATATACAAATAGTTATTGCAGTATAATGAACAGAATTATTAAGCAACGGAAGTGCTTCAGAAAGATTAATATTTAAATCATCAGAAACAAAGACTAAATCTAAAAGCCTATTTATAGAATTGAAAACATTATTTATTTGATTTAAATTTAAAGAAAGAAGATAATCAAATAACAAGACTTAAATTTCCGTATTTATTAATAACGGAATTAATTTATTATCATCTGATGTCTTAGTCCAATTTAAGTTTGGTAGATTAAAATCACCGAGTACACAAATATAAACACTTTCATTTTGCGCCATGCTGGCAACTCTATCAATATTGTCTAAATGTTGAGTATAAACAGCAGCTACACTTCCAGGGGGTATATAACTCAGGAACATTAGAAGTTTGAAGTCAGCAAAATCCACTCTTACACATATAACTGTTCAATATTTAAACGATTTTCTTCCATCACCACATTCAATTCAAGAGCTAGCGCAATTAAAGAGCGACGCACAGCAATTAAAACACCTCCCCCTCGTTTTTTATTAACATCGAAACGATCTAAACGAAAAACAGAGAAAGCCGAAAGATCAAAGAATTCCTCTGTCATAATGTGTTCATGTAACCATGCCTCAGTGAATGCATATATATCAAAATCCGCTGCATCGATAGAAAGAGAAAGATCTCTTAACTTAGAAGAAACACCTCCCATGTTAAAAAAAATATTTTTTTAAATCTTTGGTTGAGGTGTAATTTTTTACTTTTAAAACTACTCACATCGGTTGACTTTTATTGTATAAAATAAAAGTTAAAAGTCAACCTAAAACTTTTATCACTGAAAATAAACCAAAAGTGGTTAACATGATAAATAGTGTTTTTTTTATTTAGTACAAGGTATATAAACGATATCTTAAGAAAAAATCATGTGCGTAGGAAGGAAAAACAATATCTGTGGACGGGAGCTGAAATGTGCTGAAACTGCAGAGAAAAATATTAAAATAATAGCCAAATGCTCATTAAGGTTATTAGATATATTATGTTTATTGTATGTTTTTTAAAACTTTTCTTTTCTTTTTCTTTAAACTGAAATTTAAACTCTGTTTCCAACATTAGCAAAGCAACAACTAATTTAATTCAGATGACGTCATCAGAATAGCGGGTGTATATTACGGTGCAGGGAACTAACTTCACGGGAACTAACTTCAAATGGGAACTAACTTCATCACTAGTGGGAACTAATTTCAATTTTTTTTTTGTGAAGTAAATCCCCACAAAAGGTGAGAACTAATTTTATCTGAAGATTGTGTGAAGTTAATTCCCTTCTACAATTGTTATATTACAGGAGATATAAAGCCGAAACATGGGGCGACTTTAGTTCCCGGTGTCTAAAACAGTTGAGATTGGTAAGGGGGGAATGCTGCCCCCACTAGTGGTGAAGTTAGTTCCCATGTGAAATTAGTTTCCGTGAAGTTAGTTCGCTACACCGTATATTACCTTGTTAATTTGTTTATCTTGATGGCAAAAGACTTATATTTTTTTCTCTCAGCGA
This sequence comes from Baccha elongata, assembly GCA_951217065.1. Classification (NCBI taxonomy): domain Eukaryota; kingdom Metazoa; phylum Arthropoda; class Insecta; order Diptera; family Syrphidae; genus Baccha; species Baccha elongata. The sequence goes on from CATNUY010000077.1 coordinate 552,358, forward strand.
TAATTGGTCACCTGTTGACCAAAACCTAAAAAAAAAGGAAATATAAGTTTCCCACTGACGGAAACCAAAAAAAAACACTTCGTGAGTAAACCGGTATTAGGGGATCATAAATGGTCAACAAGAGTGAGTTATTTTAAAGACCTGCAAAATGGTTGAGGTTAACTTAAGATCACTAGCTTTAAATTTAATGTTTTGTTGTGTTGCTTTTTCCGGTAAATAATTTTTATATTTAAGTAGATACGTGTAAAAACATTGATAGTTAGTTAAAATATAATTCTTCTTATTACAATTTCTGAAATCTCGAAAGGTACCTACTTACAAGCAATCAAACGTAGTTAAACACGTTAAAATAACATTTATCTTAACACAGCGATTATAATATAAACAACAAACATTATAACACACACGAATATTTAGATATTTATTTTCATGGATTTAGTTTATCATCGAAAAATCTTTCACCTTTCACGAATGAAAAATTATTTTCCGAAAAAAAAACACACCACCACGTCACAATTCACACTAAAAAACAAACTCAACACGTTTGCCGGAGTGGAAAGCTAAAAGTTGGGCTACTTTTGCGCGCCACAAAGCGTTGCTCGCGACAAAGCGCTGATCATGGGTCGCTTCTCGTAAGCGATTGTGTATTTAATATTGCAATCCGTTGAAAGCGAACACTCAATGCACGCAACGCGTTCTTTGAGTTGGGCCCGTAAGGAATCGGTTCCGTTCAGAAATCCTAGACACTAAATGACAATAAAATGCACAACAGGGTGGCTAGTATTTATTCTTGTATTCTGTAAGATAATATCTATTTAATATTTTGTAAAACAAAATAAATATTTAAAAAGAAAAATAGTTTGGAAATACATTTATCTATCTTTAAGATAGATTTTGCTTGCAAAATAAATTTTCTTTTATGTCTAATTTTTAGGTGCCATAATTAAAGTACAAAATTAAAATTGGGACTTTATTGGACTTTTGAAAGGACAAACTTCGGGAAAAGCAAATGTTTACTTAATTGTTTCGTTTCTACATCCATTGTGACCAAAAAAAAAACCGAAGAAAAAGAAGATTTTTATAACACCTTCTCAACTTGTTCAAAGTGCAATAAGGTCCAAAATGAAAATGCAATAAAACCCAAAGAGAAGGATGCGTAGAATAATCTTGGTACGCTGGGTTGGGCACGGTTGAAACAAAGGACAGTTGAAACAACGCAAATATTCTAATAACAGTTCACAGCATGCAAATGTTTCCTGAGATACCCGCAGCGAAAACATATTGGAACAATCGTCAGTCTTGCCTAGCACGTGCCAGTTGTGTAACCAAAAGTAAATTTTTTTGGGGGGTTTTGTTTCTATAACTATCTATTCATGCTGGAGGTTGAAACAAAATGTTTCTTAAGTTTACTTGCTTTCCAGATGCCAAGAGTTCGTTTAAAAAGACTTTCAGAGGACAGACTGACTTGACAAACTACAGTAAGGCCTATGACGATGTCAAAGCAGGCGATTCGTTGCAAAATATGGCGAGAAGCATGGAGTGTTTGATTTAAACATTTTAATAGTGTTTTGTTTTAAAATACTGTTGATTGTTTTTTACTTTTCATTGCATGAATTATTAGTAAATAAAATTTAAATATAACTTCGAATACTGCAATATGTGATGAGTATTTTCAAACAGTATCATATAAATACTTAAAAATTAAAAAAAAAATTTGACTAGTATATGTTTGTTATTTTCATGTGGTTCAACTGACTTCAATCGCTTTTCTTTTTTTTTTGACATCTAAAAATATAGAAAAATGCAATAAGGTCAAATGGACTTTAGAGCTAAAAAGGTATTGTTGAATTAAAAAAACTATTTTGGATCAATTTTTTGGAGCTGGCAGCTTTACTGTGGTGAAGATTTATTTTCATATAAGTTTTTCAAGGCCTCTTCTCTATTTGTTTTTTTTTTTTGTCGGATTGGTTATAAGCCTAGGTTTGCATCAACGCGGATTTTAAAATCTATCTTTTTCGGAAAGGGTATGGATTTATGGTTGTGTTACATTCAAAAGATCTTTGAAGTTTGAAGTACGTATACAGATCATGTGCTTGGATACCTACTGTACTGATATAACATTTTTTCTTCCGTTTACAAGTTTGACTACTTTCCAGAACTCTGATGATGATTTCGCGTTATGAGTTGTTTCTATATTCTGTTGTTCATATATAATGATCTTTTTCTATGAAAAATTTGTTTTTATTCCTTTGTTTGCTTAACTATACAGCCTTTTTAAGACAAAAGAGTTAAATTTACGGAGCAGTTTAAGAAAGGCATAGTATTTATTTCTTGCTTTAATGCAATCTTTAACAAACCACTTTTATTTCCAAATTGTAAATTTTAATTGGGGTAGATTTGGCGTAGGTGTTTTGATAATACCTGTATGTTACTCTATATTTTGAGGCAGGCTCAGTTTATAGTTACATATGCTGCAAGTTTAAATTATTTTGATAACCTCATACCTCATTTTGGTATGAGGTTAAGTTGTCTTGTATTATGTGTAGTATTTCAATTAAGTGAGACTTTAAACTTTACTTCCAATGGCATATGGTCTGAGAACACTTGGGTTCCAATTCGGATATCCGATATGAAGTGTTGCCAGCTTGCCGCAGAAAAACAATAATAAATAACTGAACACGATGTTCCTAGCAAAAAAGTGTATCAAGGTGATCTCCTTCACAACTTCCGTTCAAAATTTGCCAATCCAAAGAAGCTGAAAGCTCTAGTATCTTGCATATATTGGTATCACATACTTCATCTTTAGAACGGCGGGGGTTCTATGGTTCTATTATTAAAGTCACCAATGAGAATGAGATTCGTAGAATTTAATTTGTTTAAAATATCACTGAGTTTATCAAAGACTCGTTACCAGTGATTGTATACACTGAAAAAATTTTTGTACATTCTTTTTATGAATGGCAATCATTCAGCCAAAATCATTAATTTTTAAAGAATATTCATAAGAATAATGCAAGAATTCTTGACAATTAATTACTTTTGTATGACCAAGTCATGATTTTCATGAAAAACCATTCATAAAATCCAAAGCAATAGAATTGTTGTTGGAAAATCAAATTATGAAATTTTACATTTGAAACATGAACAATTCATTCAAATTTCACTGTTAAGTTTTATGAAACGTTTCTTAATATGCTTGAAACTATTCTTTTATTGCAGGAACACAATTATTGATTACATGAAACCACATTCATTAACATGAGCGAATGACATTTTATGAAAGATTTCTTAAAATGCATGTAACTTTTATTTTTTGCATGCAAAATATCATTCAAGAAATTTTACATTTGAAATATGAACGATTCATTCAAATTTCACTGTGAAGTTTTATGAAACGTTTATTTATATGCTTAAAACTGTTCTTTTATTGCAGGAACAAAATTTTAAGTTACAATATGAATCCACATTCATTAACATGAGCAAGTGACATTTTATGATAGATTTCTAGATTAATACACGTAATAGTTTTTTACATGCTCTTTAGGTACTATAAGGCAAGTCTTGGATTCGTGCAAGAAAAAAGTTTTGAGATAACGATCAAGCATGACATTACGATGATAGAGAAGACGAAAAAAGTGGGCGGCAATTCTGTCTGTCCGTCTGTCCGTCCGTCTGTCTGTCTGTCTGTCTGTCTGTCTGTCTGTATCGACACCTACCTTTTATCTCTGAAACGGCTTAACGGATTTTGATGAAATTTAATATTCAGAAAGATATTTTAAGCTCAATCAAAAATTTTGAAAAAAATCCGATAATTTTTTATAAAATTTTATATGAGTGATTTGTTGCCAAAGGCAAAGCCTTTCATCAAAAAATAAAATTCCGAAAAAACGGTTTAAATGGTACCTCCCATAGAACCGTTTTTTTCACATCGACTATTTCGTAAACTCAGTCACCGTTCTTATTGAAATTTAATATTCAGATAGTCCTGCAATGCCTGATAAACATTTTACAAAAAACTTTGGAAAAAAGTAATTTTTTTTTTTTTTTTTTTTTTTTTGAAAATGCAAATTATTTTTTTGGTCTAATAATTTCCAAGTCGTTAACAAGAAGGTAACTTGCGACAAGAGCAAGTTCGTGCGAGCCAGTCGTGCTTTTTATTTTTGATTTAAATGAGCCACTTTCTTCATCAACATTTTTGTTCACATTTTTGTGAGTGTGACATTAAATGCGAATCAAAAAATATAAATTTTCATAATAAAAAAACAAAGAAAAAACAATTCAATGCGGCTACAAAAGTACCGTTACAGAAATCTGAAGTCATAAGAACTATTTCATAAAAAATAAGACTTCTTTCTTGTTTTGTATGACTTAGTCATAAATTATAGTAAGTTTTTTTTTTTTTTTTATGTCAAAGATTATATTTCTGAATCGTAAGAACTTTTTCATAAACTGCAAGCTCATTACTTGCATTTTATGGAATATATCTTTAAAATGCAAAATATTACCGTTATAAACCTATAGCTGACTCTGGTGTTTTAAGAACTTATTCATAAAAAATAGGATTATTTTCTTGCTTTATGGCTTAGTCATAATTGTCAATGAATATATTCCTGAATCGTAAGAACTTTTTCATAACCTACAAGCTCATTACTGGCATTTTATGGAATATTTCTTTAAAGAGTGCTAAATATTACCGTTATTCCCGTATGGCTGAAATATGATGTCTTAAGCACAAATACAATAATAAAATACATTTATAATTTGTATGATTTATTGACATTTCAAAATAGGAAGTTAGTTATTTTTTGTAAGAAAGTTGTAGGTTTCGTTATTATTTTAGAATATCTTTAAAACTTAAAGATAAGACCATAAGATATCATTGAAGAATAAAAACAAAACAGCATTTAAGTTTGTGCTATTTAAACAAAACTTAATTTTATGTGTAATATTATTTGATCATATATATTGAAAATTATTATAGTTAATGGTGTTTGGGCTTAATGATCAGCAAGATTAATGCAATCAATTGAAAACAACTAATTCCTATTTTACCATAGATACGTTTCGCCAGTTATTTTCCAGCTTCTTCAGGGGTTGATAGGTATTTATTTAGCTTTAAACAAAATAATCTAATATTGTTTTTTTAGTAGGTACATACATATTTATATTATTGGCAACTAAACATTTAAATTACCAATAATATAATAATATTTTATTATTTTGTTTAAAGCTAAATAAATACCTATCAACCCCAGAAGAAGCTGGAAAATAACTGGCGAAACGTATGGTAAAATAGGAATTAGTTGTTTTCAATTGATCGCATTAATCTTGCTGATCATTAAGCCCAAATGCCATTAACTAAAACTTAATTTTATTTTGAGTTTGAAGATACATTTTTGAAAATCATTGAAAAAAAAAATTCTTCTGGGTTATTTCAAAATGCTGTGTTTTATTTGTCAACACAAATTCACTGAAATCAATCTACTGATGTCTCATCTTTAAAGAAAACACGAGCTAAATTCGAAAAGTACATTTCGTTGCATTGAACCGAACTGTGCCCTTCTTTTTACAAACTCGTCAAGTTACAAAAAACATTTATTGCGTATACATTATAAAGGTGATATTTTAAAACAAAAGGGAAAACCTGACCAAATTGTGACCAAGACAATTGAGGATTCGAATATAAATCTCAGCTCTATTGAAAATGAGTGTATCGATGACAATACGATAACTTTTCCATCTTCATCATCTTATTCATTACCGTACTTAAGAAGTTGTTCAAATAATAAAAGCGACAATGTAAGGGCAGAAATAGGAATACAAAATTTACTTGAAAATGCACTGAAATTTACACTGTTACTTCATTCAAATGATAATATTTCAAGAAACGACGTCTATTAGATTCAAAAAAGCGTTCTTTAATAATCAGCCCTATTCTCGATATTTTTAGTAACTTTACCGAAAATAAACTCAAAGATTAAATTTTATTCGAAACGAATAACTTACTTTTAGACATGTTGAAGCACATGGAATCCTTGGAAAGAAATGATCGGTTTGTTAATTTTGTCCAGGGAGAATTGTGGGAAAAAAAAAAACCTTATCCAAACAAAATCCTTATTCCATATTTTTTATATGCAGACGAGTACGAAATAAATAATCCACTTGGATCTCATTCTTCAGTCCATTCCATTTGTAATTTCTATTACTCTATCGTTTGCATGCTTTTAAATGAAGCAAAATTGGAAAACGTGTTCTTAGCAGCTGTTATCAAATCAAAAGATATGAAAAAATTTGGAAATAGTAAGTGTTTAGGACCCTTAGTTAGAGAGTTGAAATTCCTTGAAGAACAAGGCGTTGGCATTACGGCAGCAAATGGTAGCATTTATAAAGTTCATTTTATTTTGGGCCTCATTCTGGGCGACAACTTAGGGCTTAACACATTACTGGGTTTCAACAAATCGTTCTCTGGCACATTTTATCGATTTTGCCGTTTGCAGAAAGAACAGTGTCATATAATGTGCTCTGAAGAACCTAACGAAATGCGAAATTCGGGTAACTATGAAACAGATATACAGATGACAAGTCCAAAAGAAACTGGGATTCTCAATGAAAGCTGCTTCAACGAAATCCCTTCATTCCACGTGGTAGAATATTATAGCGTAGATGTTATGCATGATATTTTCGAAGGCATTTGCCACTATGACCTATGTCACATAATACTTAATTTTATAGTGACAAAAAAGTATTTTTCGCTAGAAACATTAAATAAACGAAAACAAACCTTTGAGTATGGTCCAACAGAAATAGGAAATGCTTCGAACGAAATTGCGATAAACCATTTGAAAAAAAATCATTTAAGAATGTCTGCGAGAGAGATGATGACTTTTGTTCTGTTTTTACCAATAATGATAGGAGACTTGGTTCCAATTGACGATGAAGTTTGGGTTTTCCTTTTAACCCTTTTGAAGATAATTGACATTGTCATTTGCTTCGAAATGACCGATGTTTCAGTTTCAACATTGAAGTACAAAATCGAAACACATAATAAAGAGTACGTCAAACTTTTTGAAGATAATTTCAAACCTAAGTTTCATATCATGACACACTATCCAACTGTTGTGCAAAATTCCGGACCCTTAAGAAAATTTTGGTCCTTTAAGTATGAAGCCAAACATAAAAGCTTTAAACTATATTCACACGCCATTACATCAAGAAAAGACATCTGCCTTACACTTGCTAAAAAATTTCAGTTAAAGTTTGTAAATAGAATTTTAAACTGCAAACTTGATAACAGTGAATTCGTTGTTATGAAAAATGATGAAATACAAAGTGGTTTGAACTCTCTTATAAGTAAAATGATGGACGTCCCTCAGGAAATATTGAAGTATTTTAGTATAGCTGAATTCAATGGCGTTAAATTTAAAATTGGCTATTATGTATCTAAGTTGAATCATGATTATGCTATTTTTAAAGTTATAAGCCTTGTAAAATGTATGGAAAAGTTCGTATTGTTTTGTCAGGAGTTAAAAGACGTTCAGTACAACCCTCACTACATGGCATTTGAAGTTGATCCTTCAGTTTTGGGTGGATTTGAAATTTTATGCTTTGAAGAAATTGTAGGGCCTCCAATAACAGTTATCAAAACAGCCAAAGGAAAACATATGATACCCGTCAAAGAGTATTATCTGCCGTAAAAATTAAACACACACTTATAAATACAGGTAAATTTAAAAAGAAAATCAGTAGGTATTACAATGAAATTTGATGAAAGTGTTTTGATTGCCAAAAAATTGCACAGGTCATACCAGGGTTTATTTTTCCATCGTTTATTCACCGCTTATCCTTATCAAAAAGTACCCATTGAAGCGAAATATTTGTATAGACCATGGATTCAACCGAAAATCAGCAACTTCAAGAAACTCCCAATCAGCCAGTAAATGTTATCATCGTGCCTCCCTCGTACAATGAAACTTCAATGCAACAAACTCAAAATGTTTCCATTCTGAATCTCGAAGGGTCATACAAGACTATAGATGGAACTTCTATTATACAATACAGTAGCCCCGAATACAATGGTTTGCACACAACAAACAGCGAGAGATGATGGCTCCGAGGAAAATTTGAAAGATCTCCTTAAAAGCTGGAGCTTAGAACATTTGACTGATCTATTTTTAAGTAAGTTTTCCTTTTTAAATACTTATATGTATCTTATTCTGCGTTTTTTTACCAGCTCAAAAAATAAATATTCAAATTTTGAAAATTATAAAACCGCACCATATTACCGCCCTCTTCAAAAACCAATCAATTGGTGACCTCGCTTTGTTTGAACATAATTTGTCTCAGTGGAGACCAATTGCATCTACTCAAGGGGAGCCTGATTTGTAATATATTTCATCAAAACCAACATCAAACACCTACTCTTCACCGTCATCACCATCCACTTCACTTCGATTTAGTTCACCCGAGCCTAATGAATGCTCAACGAAATTGGCCCACTTGGCCCACATTTTGAATAGCTGCAAGAAATCGGCAGCTATAATTAAATACTACGATGACAATTCAAAGCTTTTAGACGAACACCGCCAATCTTTAATCACAATGATCTGTAATTATTTTACAGAAAATGACTTGCATTTATCTTCGTCAACCAGTCATAGGATTGAAAATGAGTTATTAAACCGCTTCCCAAATGAAAAACTAGAGTATTATCGCGTTGGAAAACGAGGAAAAATATATTCCAAATTTAATAATGCGAAAAGCAGTATGCGATCATGTTTAAAAAGGTCTCTAACTCCTGAAAGCTCAATACCTGAATCAACAAAAAAAAAAAATACTTCCACTAATCCATTAAGTAAGATTGTTTTCCATTTTACTAAATGCATATCTAATCTTTGTATATTTTTATGTAGCTCCCGAAGCAAATGCTGAGGAATACATAACTACGTTAAAAAATGGCAATCTTTCAATCACTGAATTCGACAGCTGCTGGCAGGCTTCAACCCATTACAGATTGCAGGAAATGAAGGAAGACAGTTCTTTTAATGCTATATTTAAGAAGTGGCCGGAATACAAGTGGCCTACTGAATATTACTTGGTATTATTTTTGTTTTGTTCATTTACTTGTTCTTATGCCCTTATGTTCCTCATGAAAATTCTACTTTTATTTATATAAGCAACATTGTTATGTTTATTTATATCGAATTAAATGAAGCATTAATATAGCTACTTAACGGCGGCGATTAACGCTTGTTTTAAGGTCTTCCTCTTTTTTAATTTAGAATACCCTTCAGCTTGCGCACAGATTTGGATGTTCATGGAACATTAAAATTTTTTTCACAACAATTTCTATGCTCAACAATCCTATACACATACATATAAGTGAAAATTGACCAATACTATATTTAATTTTTCTAGATAAAAACGGATTTTAATGTGCTGTTTGGAAATCGCCCAGGGATTGTCAGCAGATGGACAGATCAAGCCATCCGATTGAACCAATTTTTACTTCAAGAAAATCATTTAAGGGACAAGGAGATGAGAGGAATGCTGGATAAAATAGATGAAGCAGATGTCAACAGTGGTAATTTTACTTTTCTTAGTTCAAATATTTATTTCAAAATAAATTAGTTCTGACTTATCATTATCAAAAATGCTTTTGTTTTTTTGACTACAAAGAAAACCACATTTAATAATTTTTAGACAATTTATTAATTAACAAATTTCTATTTTTACTTTTTGTCTTAGACAAAGCTGTAGTGAAATTGTGAAATTTGATGTCTGCATGGGTTCCTTTTTCCCACACAAAAATGCATTAAAAACAAAACTGTGAGGAAGTTCACCATCAAGAGTTCGCAGGAGGCCTTCGCGTTTATAGCTGCGAGTGTCCAGGAAATGGAGGACCACATTAATTATTTAAAAACCAAGTGCGAAAACATCCAGCTATTCCTACTTGTAATAGCAGATAAGGAACTTGTCAGTAGTTGCTATGTTTATTTGGATGGCATTAAATACAGCTTTAATAGCTTCTTAGCGGCTATTGATGTCTGTTTTAAGGCATTCCACCTCTTTAATTTAGAGTATCCTCCTGGTTGTTCTCAGATTTGGACGTTCATAGAACACCATTTTTATAACATACTTATATCAAAAAATAAGACTACAAAAATGTTTTTGTTGTCTGAACATTTAAACAAATGCTCATAATTATGTAGTTCAATTTGCATATTATATTTATTAAAACAGTTCCCGCCAGAGAAGAAAACTTAAGGTAATTTCAATTTAAATTTATTTTTTTGTTCAGAAAAATTGTAATTATAATCAAGCAATCGAATAGAGTTAACTACATTCCTACAAATTTTCAAAACATGAATTTTAAATAAGTCTATAAAATTTTTGATTTCTCGCAGCTTTTTTGTAAGTTGTAAACTTATTATTAATTATCAATTCACTTCCACTATTTTTTTTTCTCAAAATGCGACATACTTTTATTTTAATTTCTTTTTGCTCTTCAATTACTGAAGGGGGCCGATCTTAGGTGCCATCACCCTATAAAACAAAAAAAAAAACAGTTGATGTATTTTTTTCTTAAAAACAAATTATGAAGAAAAAAAATAAATTCAAATCCAAAAAATGGGTTTGATAGAAAAAAAGTTTAGGGGCAAATCAATATGACTTGATCTACTAAACTATGCGATGTGCTTTTTGGTCGAGGCTGAGGTAGCACGTCGGGTCCAGGGTCTTTCCAAAGAAAGCAGCGTAAAACTTTGGATTGCAGGTTCAAAACTCCGAAGTCGCAGGTTTTATAATAATAGTTTTTATTCGGTTTTTTATATAATTCAATTTTACAATTTTACAATTCAAAGAGCTCGATACAGTATTTGTTTTACAAAATAGTTCAGTTTTACAAATTTCAGTTTTCCGCTTAAAGTAACTAGCAGGGTATTTCATATATGGCTTAAAATAGATAACAAGTTATTTCATATACGGTGTTATACAGGTTAGGCTTAATATCTACAAACTTATGATAACGGCAAGGGGTGGAACCAAGAAAGGAACCCAGTCCCGAGTGGAGCTGGAAGAGTCATCCACCAAGGAGATGAAAGCGAATACGTATTACTTACTAATAAAAGCAAAGGGCGGAACCAAGAAGGAACCGGTCCCGAGTGGAGCTGGAAGAGTCATCCACCAAGGAGATGAAAGCGAATACGTATTACTTACTAATAAAAGCAAAGGGCGGAACCAAGAAGGAACCGGTCCCGAGTGGAGCTGGAAGAGTCATCCACCAAGGAGATGAAAGCGAATACGTATTACTTACTAATAAAAGCAAAGGGCGGAACCAAGAAGGAACCGGTCCCGAGTGGAGCTGGAAGAGTCATCCACCAAGGAGATGAAAGCGAATACGTATTACTTACTAATAAAAGCAAAGGGCGGAACCAAGCAGGAACCGGTCCCGAGTGGAGCTGGAAGAGTCATCCACCAAGGAGATGAAAGCGAATACGTATTACTTACAATAAATCAATACCTATTGCCTAATGTAATAAAAAAAACGTTTAACCAGTAATCAGCTCTAGCTATAGCTTAAAAGCCCGAAGCGTATGTCTGACCCGGGATCTTAACACCTTGGTACTCTGAATTGGTACCGTGAACAACAGAAGGCGAAAGACAAATTTCTATGGGATTTTCACCTTTACTTATGATATTTTTCGTAGTAAGGAGGTGTGAATCATAAGAAACAAACGAAAAGTGTACCTTTTACTACTAAATGAGTAGTATTGAGTAATATAGTACTCATTCGGGGATCGGACGGTAGTACTATAGTACTGTATAGTACTTATGCAGGGATCGGACGGTGGCAAACGCATTAAATAAAAATGTTTGTGTGAATTCATAGAAATGCTATATAAATACGGTCGGTAAACGGATATAAAAGTATATTAGATAACACTACAAAAATATATTTAAAGAAGAATTGTAACGCTTCGTTACAACTAATTGTTAAAAAAAAAAGAAAAGAAAATTTGACAATTATCGAACTTGTTGTAAAAGATACAAAAAATCATAAGATCTCGTAAATGCGTATAATATAACGCAGAAATGATAAAAAAAAATTTAAAATCTTGTTAATTTATATATATATTTGTTTTACAAATGTATTATATCAGTATTTCAACAATGTGTTCAATAAATTCTTATTTTCGTTAAAATATTTTGTTTTCTTTTCTTTAATTTTTCAGATATACCATTTTCTTGAAAATAATTTGTCATCGGGGCCTTTACATTTCAGGTGGACGTGCACGCTAATAGTTTTTTTTAATGATTTTTTTAAACGAAATTATTTTTTTAAACGAAAAAAAAAGTCATTGGAAAAGAAAGAAAGAAATCATTTGTTTTATGGAAAACAGCTTAGATTCCATAATTTCTTACTTAAATCTAGAGAAAGGATTCTTACTTATATAAGAAAAGTTGCATTAAATAAATGATTTTGTTTATTATAAAAAAGGAAACTTTTTTTAAAACTAATGTCAGAATTCATTAGAAAATAAAAAAGTCATCAAAAATAACGAAGTAATGCATTCAATCAATGAAAATAATCGCAGGATCCATAATTTCTTACATAAAACTAGTGAACAAATTCATCCTTATATAAGAAAATTTGTTTAAGTTACTGATTTTTGGCATTAAAAAAAAGAAACTTTTCTTAAAATTACTGCAAGCCTATGTTCAAAATAATTAAAAATAAAACTAACATTCATTGAATCAATGAAAAGTGTCATACATCTCACACAAATATTATAATTTGTGTTATTAAAAATAGGAAACTTTTCCTAGAACAGGTGTCAGACTTTTTAAATAAATGAATAAAATCATTAAAAAACAAAGACCGATTGCATAAAATGTATGAATAACATCATGAGTTGCATGAATTTTTACATAAATCGTCTGAAATTGTTCATACTTTTTACGAACAGTAAGCATAATTTTTATGATTTTTTACATTTAAACAATGGACCTGTTCCTTCAAATTATGTGAGAAAGCCTTAAATAAATGAAAAATATAGTGACATTGAATGAAAAAATACATGAAATTAAAGCAAAAAATTGTAAATGTCAATTCTTACTTACTTAAATCGAATGAAAGAGTTCATATATTTTCAATGATTAACAATCATTAATTTAATGCAAGAATTCATAGTTTTAAGAACATTTTATAGTCGTAGGAACAGATTCTTAAACGTATGTTTAGGGTTTCTTTTATTTAATGAACTCGATTCTTGGCGAGTTTTAAATGAATTATTTCTTTAAAAACATTCAGTTTTTCCTTTAAATCATGTACCTTTTTGGTTCAGTGTAGTTTAGGAAGATAGCTTTTTACTGGACGTCATCTGACGAGCCCACAAGCTAGAATCCGGGTGAAACACAATTTTTCTTGGACTGTAGATCATGGAGGTGGCGCAGGGACACAAGTCCCAGGGACATAAGTCCCAAATTTCTTTTTTCGATTTGGGACTTATGTCCCACCCCGTCCCAAAAATTTAAATTTGGGACTTATGTCCCACTTTCAATTTATTTAAAATAAATTTTATTAATCTACCAAGAATACACTCATGTTAACAGTTTGTTCAGTCATTTCCGTTTAGTTTTACGCATTGTCAATGCTTCAATGAGTAAAACTCTACTGTAATGCAATTACAGTGAAAACTCTACTTACTGACAGCTCCAATAAGCGAACAATTACCCATGACCGGCAAAACTTTGGGGACCATGGGGGTTTGAATATGGGAGCTTCGACTTTACATCTAAAATACAGTTACTTGTTGTCTTAATTTTTATTAAAACTATAATTTTTAAAGTTAATTTTCTGTGAATTTAAGAAAAGAATCTTAGAAGATTTAAGTTTTTGCGAATTTGAAAAACTAAAACCAACATAATCGCGCGACATAATTTCCACTATTTCAGGAAATAATACTCGCGGGCATTAATTCCTTTTCAAAGTGGGAAAAAAACTTTGTACAAAAAAGCATCGTTTAGTGGCCCAGGCAGCGGTGCTGCCACCAATCTCAACTGTTGGGAAATAACACCCGCGGATTTAATTTCCATTTTGGGAAGGAATTAATGCCTGTGGGCGTTGTTTCTTTTCAAATTGGGAATTAAGACCCGCGGGCCTTTGTTCCGCTGCACTTATTTTACTCCACCAAGGAAATAATATACGAATATTTTTATGTTATCCATCAAACCGTTTGTTAAGCCTTTTTTTAAACATCATTAGCAATATTTGTTGATTTTTTTTAGAAAAATGTTCATGTTGGGATTTATGTCGCGACGGGGTGGGACATAAAAACCAAATAAATTTGGGACTTATGTCCCTGCACCCATTGAGGTATGTATTTACAGATATATATAAAACTATTTGAGGCAAACAATGTGTTCATTAATTTATCGATAAAAACTTTGAGGACGAACGCCAAGTAAAAATAGCCGGATTGCTATCCAGACCAATCAACATCTTTAATGGACTCCGACAAGGGGATGGTTTGGCCTGCCTCCTCTTCAACCTGGCGTTGGAGAAAGCAATCCGTGACTCTGGCACGGCAACAAGAGGGACCATCGTCAACAGGTCCAGCCAGATACTGGCTTACGCAGACGACATCGACATCATCGGAAGAACCGAGCAAGCTGTACACGATTCCTTCATCCAGATCGAGCAGGCGGCACAAAATCTGGGGCTGCACATTAGTGAAGGTAAAACAAAGTACATGGTGGCGTCGAGAGAAACAGTTGGTCAAACAATCAAGGTAGCGGAGCACGAATTTGAAGTGGTGCAATCCTTTAAATACCTTGGGTCAATAGTAGCAGCCGATAACAATATAGAAGAAGAAATACGCGGGCGGCTTCTCAAATCCAACAGAGCCTACTACAGTCTGTCAAAGCTCTTCAAATCCAGAAATCTCACAATAACTTCAAAACTACTGCTGTACAGGACCATGGTCCTGCCAGTACTCACATATGGATCCGAGACTTGGGTGCTTAGCAAAAGGCACTCTGACCTCTTAGCCGCGTTCGAGAGAAAAGTCTTAAGGAGAATTGTTGGCCCCATATGTGAGGAAGGACGATTCCGGAGACGGTACAATCATGAATTGTACGCAGTCTACCTTGAAGCAGATATCGTGACAAAAATTAGGCTCGGTAGACTTCGGTGGGCAGGGCACCTAGCTCGCATGAGCGAAGAGGAACCTGCTCGGAAAGTTCTTTGTGGTACATTCTATGGCAGACGACAGCGTGGTAGACCATGCTTGCGCTGGAGAGATGGCGTAGACCAGGACGCCCGGAGCCTTGGGGTGCGCAACTGGATGGCGTCGGCTCGAGACCGGGATAGGTGGAGAGACTTGTTGAAGGAGGCCAGGACTGGAACCCGGTTGTCAAGCCGATGATGATGAATACGACCACCACCCACCGAATCCCAGCACCAATTAAGTTTTCTAGAAACATATTCAAATGATTAACGCACCAAACCTATACTGACTCCTGAAAACAACCCTTATAATGTGTACAACGAAAATAATTAAATTTGTATGTCATCCCGATCCCATCACTAAAATCCATACACCCCGTTCTTTTCTCCTTGAACCACACACAGCAAATTTATTTGTATTCGACAATAGCAGCCTAAAATATTTATAACCGCAGAATCCAACAATTACGCCCGGCAAATGCACAATATATACTGTGTCGATATTTACCTCTATACTTTCCACATTTGCTACTTGCTTAATAGGGCAAGTATAGGTTCTGTGTAAAAAAAAAATCGAGTTTTTAATCAAACCTGACATTAAGATGATAGAGAAGCCCAAAAAAGTAGGTTTCGTCATGCCGTTCGTCGATCTTTCTGTGCGTATGTGCGTATGTGCGAATGTGCGTATGTGCATATGGTCGGATGTGTGGTTTGCCGGATTTTCTTCAAACTTCGTGTCTAGCACTTTTTCATGATTCCGTAGAGGAGGAATAACGGGTACCTCCGATATAACGGTGTTAGTTTTTCCAAATTTACTCGCAAACGGCTCTAACGATTTTGATAAAATTTTGTGAATGATATTATATTAAAACTGTTGTTAAAATAACTGTTTCAGGTTTTTTGCTAAAAATTCACTTAACGGAGAATTGGTTTTAACGGTTTTTACAAATTTGGCGATAAATTAATGACGGCTTACCCGATTTTATTTAAATTTGGTATGGCACTTATATTAGACAATTGACATAAGATGGCATTATAAGTTTTTGGCTAAACAAAGGTTTAATGATAGCTACCATACAACTTGATCTCTCCTTTAGGCCATTTTTTGATATCTTTTCCTATTTTACATAGTTATATATATTGAATTTTTCGTAATCTCATAGTTTGCTACAAGAGCAAGTTCGTGCGACCTTTACGTCCTTGTCGTTATTAGTGTTGTCGTTGTTGTTATTTTTTTTATAAATGTTCTACCATTATTGCCAGTCGTACGGTGCATTATACAGAGCTTGTATGCTATACGGCGCGCATGGCGGTCAAAGTGCATGCAAACAAGAGCTGAGCATAATGAAAATATTTGTTAAAACCAGAAAATTACAAATTTTAACATATTAACAAAAAACTAGAAAACAAATAATCCCTTAAAGTAATTATAAATGTCGTTTTTTTTTTTAATTTTATATATGTTATTATATGGTCATTTTACTTATTTAGGCGGAGGTATGGTGGTTGGCAAGGGTTGCTGTTAGCATATTGAAATATGCTTTGTTACAAAAAAAATATTACCATGGATCCTGATAGTGGCCAGTTCCGTTTTCTGTGGTTCGAAATGTCGGTGTACGTATTATGTACGCACTTAAAATTGTAGATGTCAAAACGTCTGCTTAAGAAATTTCCAATAATTGTTCAGACAGAAAAATGGTGGATATATGAATTCAAAGCTAAAGGTTATAGAGCCGCAATCAACGTTTCTAATTTCAGACAGAAATAGCGAATGTAAAATTATGTACTTCAAACTTGGATATTCTCGGGGTCCCGCAGGTTCCCAAATTGTGCAAAAGGTCAATGACTATTTTAAATATTTATTTAGTAATAAAAACCATATCTTAAGCTTTTAAGATAAAAAAGCGCATTTGTGACCTCCAGTACAAATAAAAAAGTCTGCATGTGGACACTTTCTTTCAGCAGGTTAACATCGGGAAAATACCTCATCAGTAACGTCTACTTATCTAAAGCTTCGGTCAGGCTGAACTTCTTAGTGAATACTTTACATGCGCTACTACGAAATGTTCGGAGTTCAGGTACATGAGGAGCGGTTATATCTGTGATCCGGCACTACTACTACATTTGTGGAGCGAACTAAGAGGCCAGTTAAAGCTATCATTAAAACTCATCATTGAAAGTATTCTTTTCAATTTTAAGGCAAATTATGATGTTGTCATAAATAAAAAAAAGTTATTAACTTTGATTTTGCGTAATAATGTCACTTTTGTGGTATCAATGATCATTGAAAAAACAAGTGTTAATATTTTGTGAATTTAGCCCAAATCGTGTTCTTTTTTTTTAATTCTGTAATTCATTTTCTTCATTTTAATACCCATTAACAACAACATTATTGGATAATATACGAAAAAATTGAAAAAGAATATTTCCAAAAAAATTTTAAATGATGAGTTTTAATGATAGCTATAACTGGCCCCTAAGATCCTGGTCCTCCTAGATAGGTATAGTCGGGGTGATTTCCCTTTTGCGGAAAAAACTAATGGCTGATGTTACAGCTATCGAATAAAGCGATGCGTTGGATAAGTCGAAGGATGATAGGCGAAGGAAAACATCGTGTAACATCTGTCACGGAGAGTGTTTTAAGAAACGGGGGCAACGGCTGATCTGGGTGCGGTTATTTTGATAAGGGGAATGCAAAGGCATAAAATTTTCAGCTTTAATAAAGTGAGTGAACGTCTGGTATCAATCCATATCAAAGCATTTAGGAACATTAGATTGATCAGTTTTAACGTCACTTGCGAAAAAAAATTAAAAAAATTAAATATTGTCAAAAATTCAAAACAACTTGATATATCGTCTATAGTTTGACCTCCTTACTCGATAACTTACTATATTATGTGCTCCAAGTACAAAGAAAATTATTCTTGTTGACTTAATGCTAGATTTGAAAAGAAGCACACTTTTGCTTACATCGTCGGTAGCGGGTCCAGAAAAGCAGAATTACCGCTGGGCTGAAAATTCAACATATTGAGTACTCGTTCTCGCATCTTGAAAAGGGAAGAGCTGTGATTCCCTATGTAACCGCAACAGAACTTTTCATTCAAAGAAAGAATTCCTTGAAGCGGAATATTGTAGAAGGTTTACAGTCAAGCGCTGCTGACGATCCGAAAGGGACATTTATTTACACTGTTTTCCTTAAAGTTTCAAAAGTGGGGGTATATCTTAATATATATTTATTTATCGATTTATCGATGGTGAAGTTTGTAAGGGTTCAAACATTGGATGCTTTGCAAAATAAATGGATGCATATTTTAAATGGAAACATTTCACATATTGCGAGGCTAAAATCGTTTAACCTTTTTTGAAAGCCTTACCATTAGGGTCAAGAGTAAATCTCGACTTTCTGTGGAAGGTTTGCTCGTCCAAGTTTCCAATAACCATGCTATTTATTTTTATAACTATTTTTCAAGTTATTGCTTAATGAAGAAACATTTTAAGCAACTGTAACGCTGGGGGTAATCCATTAAAAATACGTGATATGTCCCCATCCTCCCAACAAAGAATTAAAAAAACAACAAAGTTTTTGGACAGCATTTTGACGACAAATATATTGCTTTTTTTTTAATGTAAGGCCATGTAAAACGACCATATGAAATTCTTGAAAATTAAAAAAAAAAAAACAAAGTAAGAACGAACAGCAGAAACACAATATTCCTCAGCCACTTCTTTTGAAAAAGTACAACTCAAATGCGGGTGGAGTTCATTTACCAATTCATCAACAACTGCTCCATTGAAATAAAACCCAAAAAGTAATGTCAGGCCTATTCAAAGCCATGATCTCGTCTACATAATATGTTTATTGCCTTGTCTGGAAGCTTCGCAAGCTATTAAATAGATACAAAGGCCTGACCAACAAGAATTCACAAGGGTAATGACACTCCATTACCTAAGGGTCCATACTTTAAACCAAAGATATCCTTAAACCTTAAATTCACCGTTGACAACAAATCACTTATCATAAAAAATGTTATCAATCGATTTTTTCGCTAGGATATCAATCGTTATCGCTAGGATAGCTCCTTCATTATCAAACAAATAAAGTAAGGTGGTAAGGTGGAAAGAAAATTATTTTTTTGTGCTCATCCACTGCTAAACATGTATATGCTCTGCATTATTACTGCCCATTTCATACAAGAAACAAAACAATGACAAAAAGACACAAAAAAAAATAATCACTCAATGGTGCATGCACCTAAATAATAAATTTCAATGGAATAGAAGGAAGAAAACCGTGTGTTCTGCTCTCCGTATTCCTTGTTCCAAAGACTAATATAAGGCACTTTACGTTTTAAAATAAACGAAACAAAAACGCTATACGAAGGAGATAGTGTCGCATAGTGGTGGCAGTGTAGATGGTGGTGGCGCAAGACCTTGGAAAAATTTCAATCAGTCGGGTCCTTGAGTTTTTGTTTCCATTTCCGCACCAATCCCTGGGCCAGTGCTGGGCGATCGTGGGAAGAATCCCTTTTTGTGGGAATTCCAACCTTAAAAGGGACAAAGTGAAAACCAACTGGTTTTGTGGGAATTTCCTCTTTTCCGAAAAAATATATTTTTGCGGAAATTCTAGTCAATTCCTATATACAGGGTGAGTCATGAGCAATGCGACAAAATGCTAGGGCGTGTAGGTTGCGTTGAGACAAGAAAAAAATCGTATGGGAGGGGGGGGGGTCTATTCCCCTCCGTTTAGCCGGGAGGGGCAATTTTCGAAAAAACTGACTTAAAATGGGAAAAAAATTATTTAAAATCAACGGCTTCATTCACAATGCTGTGCGATACGTTTTTGAAAAGCCACAACTTTTTCTTTCATTCTG
Source organism: Baccha elongata (assembly GCA_951217065.1). Taxonomy (NCBI): domain Eukaryota; kingdom Metazoa; phylum Arthropoda; class Insecta; order Diptera; family Syrphidae; genus Baccha; species Baccha elongata. Next base: position 572,455 of record CATNUY010000077.1, read on the forward strand.
TGTTTTAATAAATCTATTCTAAGAAATAGTTTTTGAAATATTTATTTTCAAAGTCAAAATTTTGAAAAAAAAATTGAAAACAAAATTTCAAATTAATTTTTTTCAAAATTTTACGTAATTAAGTGCTAATTTTAATTTCAAAATTCAATGCTGTTATTAATTTTAAGTCTAAATAAGAAAACCGGATGCAAAAATTTTATGTCGTTCTCAAGAAATTAAAAAAAAACCAAAACCACCTTTTTCTAAGAAAAACATTTATTTTTATTGTAACGAAGCAATTTAAGAAGCATTAATCTTAGTTTTTTTAGTTTTTTTTATTCCTTTTATTTTTACTATGTTTTTTATTGGAAGTACTTATAAAAAATTCTCGATATGATCTCCATTGTTTAGAAGGCATAGATTATATCTCCTTGTAATGGCTTCACATAAGTTTATGCTTGACAAATTTTCCTGCAATTTGACTCAAAATTTTGAATTTGAAAATTAATATTTCAAAAACTATTTCTTAGAAAAGATTTATTTAAACACAGAATGAAAGAAAAAGTTGTGGCTTTTCAAAAACGTATCGCACAGCATTGTGAATGAAGCCGTTGATTTTAAATAATTTGTTTCCCATTTTAAGTCAGTTTTTTCGAAAATTGCCCCTCCCGGCTAAACGGAGGGGAATAGACCCCCCTCCCATACGATTTTTTTCTTGTCTCAACGCAACCTACACGCCCTAGCATTTTGTCGCATTGCTCATGACTCACCCTGTATAATAGTTTATACATGTGACATTCATATTCCAATTAACTTGATTTCATTGTGACAGTGACTTTCTCTTTCTTCTCTTTGATTGTTCGATTAGGCCTTTTTACGAATATCTGCCAAACTAAGCCCATCTAACTTTGAATTCTGTCGACAAAACACTTATTGTCGAAGTAAAAAATAATTGCAAACATTTCTATGTGTAACTGTCTTAAATGAAGGGAAAAAAAAGACTTTCTATCCAAGATCCTTTACTTAATTAGTAAGAGGATTTAATACTTATATGGCTCTCAACTTAACAGAAAGGATAGATTGCAATAACTTAACAATTCTAAACAAAATACTTAGTTTTAAAACTTCCAAAGTAATATTTGAGTGGCTATCACTTCTTTCTTACTTGAATGAAGTTCAAAGGCAAAGGCTTCTTTCATTTAATATTGAAGAGATCTGGAAAAAAGTTTAAATAAAGACATCGACGGTGAATTTGTCAACTCTGAGGATTAATGAATTTTCAGCACTGTGACCGACGTTAAAACAAAAAAATAAACGAAATTGTATGAATAGAAGTAGGCACACTAAACTCAATTTGCGTTTTTCGAACTGCTTTAGCGAATAAAAATCAAAAATGTATAGGTCATGAAGTCAGTGATGGCCACTATGATATAATACAAAACTAAATAAACAATTCTTTTCAATCTTTCTATTCCTTCTAACTAGTGTCGTGCAACACCTGTTGCATTTAAAAGACAATGTGCCTTACAGACACATAGTTAAAATATTATTATTATTATTATTATAAATAATGTTTCTAATGAACGATTTTTTTTTTATTTAATCATGTTGCTTTATTTCTGTATCTATATATTCTACATGTGCAAATAAAAGAATCCGATTCGTTTTGGTTAAAGAAACATTTTAAAAACTAGTACTGCACATATAAATGTGTTTTGTTTAATTTTTTTCGCTGAGCAGAATAAAAAGGGATAAATGAAATAATTTGTGCGAAAAATAGGGAATTTCGGCACCTGTAAAAGGGATTTCTTTCAAAAAAGCCCCCCAGCACTGCCCTAGGGAGAGTAGCACAGCAGGCAGCATTGACGTATTAAGTATGGACCGCCAGTAGCCAACTTCACGCGTGTTCCAACATAACTATGGGCGCCATCAACTACTAGCGACAAAAACCATGTACTAAGAAGAATTTGAATTTACTGTTATCTGGATGTTGAATTGTCACTTTGTGTAGTTCTTTGAATGATAAAGTTTGATTTTTAATAAAAAGTGAAAAAAAAGTGAAATATATTGTTTTTTAATAAGAAAAAATATATTAAAATGAAGTGTTCGATTGTTGGCTGCAATATTAAATACGTCCCATATAAAAATGCGTCTTTTTCAAGGTAAGAATGCACCTAAGAATTCGTGTGGAAATAAAATTTCTAAACATTGGATGTTTTGTTTATATTCTTAGATTATTTTGTAGGGGACAACCTAGAGCTTGTTGGGTGGAAGCGATTTGGTCCTTGAACAACCAACGAGTTGACCTTTCAACAGCATCCAAGATTTTTTTTGTGTGCGACAGTCACTTTGAGAAAAGTGAATTTCACTTCATTGGCCATGGCCGTAAAGTTCTTTCGGATGATGCGGTTCCAACTATATTCCCAAGATCAATTAAAGATGGAATGACAGTTAATTTATCCGAATTGTTGAAGCTATAATAATACCGAGTAAATATTTCAGAGAAAATGTTGATTTTCTTCTACCCGTCTACGAAATTGAAGAACCAACTGCTTGTGACGAAACAATTCTAAGCCCGAAGTACTTTTAAATTTTGTCAGTTTATAAATTGTTTTATTATATATTCATCTCATTGCAGCCAAGTTATTGACTCTCATCATAACCTTGACGGCGAAGAATTAATTGCAGAAAGCCTTGAAAGAAGGTATTTTTTTTTTATGTGTGATACCAAGTTATGAATTTTATATTTTCGTTGCAGTGTTATTTCTACTACACGTAAACGTTGTCTAGCTAGGTATCCTGGGGACAATTTGGATGAAGCTACGCCGAGAACTCTGAGAAGATATAATGTTTCTTTACAAATGTACGTACAGAAAAAGAATAAACTCTTGAAATCTGTAAGACGGAAGCTGGTCCAGAAAACAAAAACCATCGAAAATTTAAACGCCTTAATAATCGAACTGCAGCGGAAAAGCTTTTTTTCGGAAAATGCATCTCAAGTATTACAGGTAAGACTATCATGTGAAATTTTAAAAAATAAAAACTTTTTGCAAGCAAAAATGATTTTATTATTGTTCGTTAAATTAAATCTATTGCCTAATTAGAAAAGAGGTACATACATTTAATGATCGTGGAAATCTTTATAATTACGCATTACATATCTATTGATAGCAATGTTATAAGTAGGTATTCTTCAAAATAATTATAAGCCTGCAGAGTGTTTGCAAGCTGATTCCACTTCAGACATATTTCAAAGTAAAGATTTAAGGGATGTAGGTATGTAAATCATACATACCTACATCCCTTAAATCTTTCTTATAAATACGGATAAACAAAATGTGTTTTTGGAGAGAGACCAACAAACTTAAATCACCCATTCTAAGTAATTTTGATCTTATCAAATAATATAAACAGTTTGAAACAAAATCACTTAACATGGTAGTAACTTTTTTATTATTATTCTTTCAATTGCAACGTAGCCGATAAATATGAGCGTAAAGTGAAAAACGTTTTAGAATTGTGTTAGAATCTTTGAAATTTAATGTGAAAAACAAAATGTAAGTGTAATGACAGCAACAATAACATTTATTAAACAAAAAAACTGCAATGGGTAAGTGCTAAATGCAATAAGAAGAAACCAATGTAAAAAAACTTTAACAAACATTCTCTAATTTTCTGTAACTAAACCATTTTCATAATCATCCCACACTTCAACCCATTTTAGAAAACTATATTTCAATAATAATTCATGTGCCCTAATTCCTAACATTCATTATTTTTCAATTATGTAATTGTAAATTGAGTTATGTTTAAGGCTATGTAAATATAGCATATTGTATCCTAATGTACCTATACTTACCGTGATAGAATATTACAATGTCTTTCTTCGACTCAAAAACAGAACATAAAAAAAAACAACTAACCTTCTTACCACCTTCATCGGTCAACATACTGACTCAAATACAGAACACAAAAAAAAAAACTTACCTTCTTACCACCTTCTTCGGTCAATATACTAACCACGGCAAAAACCCACTAACCTTTTTACCCTTAGACATTACGACTAATTGTATTGGATTCAAAAATATCAAAATGCTTATCCATATTTCTTAAAAATTATATCAACTCCTCACAAACTATACTTGCCCTACGTACAGTTATGTTGTGTGTTATAGTTTTTTATATGCATTTTATTAATATATAATAATTATATTATTCAAAATAGTAACTTATATGTATAATAGTTTAGATCAACTAATAGCAAAGGTTTAAGGTATTTTCTTGTAGTTTGTATTTATTAATATAAAAAATATGTTATTCAATATATAATAGATTAGAACTAATAGTAAAAGTTTTTGGTATTTTCATTGGGGCATATTCATAGTTGTTTTTAAACTACAGTTTTTCTTAGCCTTGGTTTAAGCAATGTAATTTAGATGGGATAAACTCGAGTTTTTGTTAAAAACAACTTAGACTGTGTCTATGAATATGCCCCAGTGTAGTTAGTTTAATGTTTTTTTTGTTTTGTAGTTAGAGAAACATGAAAATCACATACGACTTCAATAAAATTACTTGAACATTTTTTTTATAATTTTTAGACTTATGACAATAGCACACTCAAAATGTTATCTGAAGGAAAAGTTGATGGAAGATATCCAGTCGAACTGAAATCTTTTGCGTTGACCTTACACTTTTATAGTCCGCGAGCGTACATGTATATCAGGTCATTATTTAAAAATAACTTACCTGCACCAAGTACTTTAAGATCATGGTACTCGCAAACAGACGGTTCTCCTGGTTTCAGCCAAAAGTCATTAGAAGTACTTAAGCTCAAAAGTATTTCTCTGGCAAAGCTAAGCAGAAAGTTAGTTGCGTGCTTAATGATGGACGAGATGGCTATCCGACAACATTTGCAGTGGGATGATATTAATAAAAAGTACTTGGGAACCATCGATTATGGTACCAACTTCTCAACAACAGAAGAACTTCCACTAGCTAGGGAAGCTTTAGTATATCTATTGGTTGGATTGAATGGAGCATGGAAGCTACCTGTTGCTTATTTTTTAACAAATGGCCTGAACTCGACCGAAAAGGCAAGCCTTACCAAACAAGTTCTACGCTTTCTTTCATCTTCAAACGTAGAAATAATAGGCCTGACTTTTGATGGGCATCCAAGTAACATAGGTATGGTTAAACACCTCGGTGGAACTATGGAGCAATATCAGCCGACTTTTCAAAATCCCGCAACAAATTGTGAAATTCCCATTTTTTTGGACGCTTGCCACTGCCTTAAGCTAATAAGAAACACTTGGGGCACAAAACGGATTTTAATTAACGAAAGCGGACAAAAAATAAAATGGGAGTTTATTGAAAAACTCGTTAAGTACCAGGGTGAGCTCGGCCTCCACCTTGCAAACAAGCTAAATGAAAAGCATCTCAATTGGCATTCTAAAATTATGAATGTAAAAATTGCTGCCGAAACCTTAAGCGAAAGTTCGGCGAATGCGCTGCAATTTTTATTAAATAATAAAATAGCTGGTTTTGAGGGATGTGAGGGAACGATTTCCTTTTTACTAAATATAAATAATATGTTCGATTCTCTTAACAGTAAATCAAAATTTGGCTTTGGTTACAAACAAGGTCTTTGTGAAAAAAATAAAAGCCAGACTTTCGATTTTTTCAATAAATCTATAAAGTTTCTTCAAGGATTGAAGTTGGGCACCGAAAAAATTATAAATTCGAAGAATAAAGTGGGGTTTATAGGTTTCATGATAGCTATGAATAATTTACGAAATCTATATACGAAATGTGTGGAAGAAACAAAAATTTTGGACTATGTCTTGAGTTACAAATTATCTCAAGACCATTTAGAGCTTTTGTTTTCGAGCATTCGCTCCAGGGGAGGTTTCAATAACAACCCAACTGCATCTCAATTTGCTTCAGCTTATAAAAGACTACTCATTCATAATGAAGTGAAATCATCAGCTGAAGCAAACTGTGTATGCTATGATGAGACTAGTATCTTAATGGCGACTTCTTCAACATCGCACAAAAAAAATAGATTTTAATATCGAAGAAGTCTTATCAGACAGATATGTCATTTTAAACAGTTTAACAGAAGAGAGTAGTCAAAATGTAGCTTTTGAAGAAATTATTTTGTACATAAGTGGGTTCGTTGAATACAAAATTCTTAAAACTGCAGGATGCAAAAAATGTAAAGAGTTTTTAAAGAATTGTCAAACTGAACATTCCCAACTTGTGTCATTAAAAACAAAAGGATATCTTAGGTCTCCGTATAAGGGTACTTTTAAAATTTGCAAAGCTGTAAAAAAAAATATAACAATTCTTGAAAATGAAAACAGACTAACTAGTAAAAATGTTTATGATAATATAGTTTTAAGTACATTTAGAAATTTAGATGTAAGTTTAATGTTTATAGGTTTAGACGAACATGTACTCGAATGTGATATAATGGGTAATCATAAATATAAGCTTATAAAGCAAATAATAGATCAATGTTTTAAAGTTTTAATGCACTATACCGCAAAAAAAGATAATATTTATCAAAATAAAATCCTTGTTAGGAGTAAATATACTAAAATAGTGAAATTTATGGGCCAATAAAATTTGAAAAAATAAATTAGCATTTTCGTTTAAGAAGAATATCAATGGAGGACTAAAAAAGACATGTTAAAAAGTAAGTATAACCAAATCAAAACTAAAATAAAAACATACATACATTCCAAAGGAAAAATCATAAGAATGATTTTGCATCTAATTAGATTTTAATCGATTTTAATCATGCATATCAGCATATCCATACACAAACATATATTACATTATGTTAATTATGTTAATTATATGCAAATTCCCAGCTGAATCTCCCGTCCAGAAACGATCTTCAATAATGCAACAACAAAGCATATTTAGTTTGTAGCCTTTACGTTTTGCTTGATCTCGAGGTGAGAATAATACTGTATTGAAGGTAATTACCAAATGAGGATGTGTCAAGGATATCAATCCGTGAAGTTCGAAGCCATTCGTATCATCTGTAAAGATTGAATTGTATCAGAAAACAATGATTTCATTCCGCAGTTATGGTGTAGAAATCGAAATATTGTATGTACATACATATGTCTAATCAAATTGTGATTCCTTTCAATAAAATAAAAAAAATGATCTTGTTGTTGTTTGACTTTTACCAGTAAAATGTTTGATTCGCTATGTGCGTATTGCTACTAGCTCTATCATAGACACACTTACAGTCCGCGCTTTCAGTGCTAAAAATAAAATTTATTGTGAACAAATAACAACAAATTTCCATAGAAACATATAGAAACTAACGTTATCTAGTAAATAATAGGAGATTTTTTTGTGATTTTTTTGACATTTTTGTGTGTACTGACTAAGAAAATCTAATTTCTCTGTCTCTGTGCACATAGCGAATAGAAGCCACGATGGTTTTGTTCAGAAATTGTATACAAATAAAACCATTTCGTTTTTTAAAAAGCATAGGCGTAGAGACATAGACTGAAAGATAAATTGCTAACAAACCTAGACCAAGAACATTGTATGGTACTATGAGGATGTGAGTTATTACTTTTTAGTCATCGAAACAGTCGGAGACTACTTATGTCTGAATTTAGCAGAACTCTAATCGCTTAAAATAAAAACGATTAAGGCATCGTAGTCTCATCGTTATACTCTCTTTGAATAAAGATATGATAGAAGACAGCCTGCAAAAGGAAAATCTATCGAGCTTTTAATTTGTACGCGATTAGGATGGATTCAGGTCTCTGAGAGAAAAACAAATACTAACAATTTGAACACATAATACACATACCCATATTGTTCCTTTTTGCAAGTAACATCAAAAGAATTCGTTAGAAAACTTTAAATTATTGTCAATAAAATAGTGTGTTTATAAATATATTTAGGAAACATCTATCTACGCCTATTCGCTATGTCCAAAGGGACAAAGAAAGGAGATTTTCTTAGTCATTACACACAAAAATTTACATCCCAAAACTAAAAACAATTAAATTTTGTTTTATTTGTATGTTTTACATATATTTTCATTAAAATATTCAATTGTTAACATATGTTTGACAACACACATTCCAATTTGTTTACCTCAACTCGCCCCAGCGAAATAACTAGATCTACTTCAGGGCGAGTTGAGGGCGACCCCAGGTTTCAAAAATCAGAGAATTTGTTACCCAGGGCAAGTTGAGGTTTTTCAAAAAAAGCTTTGGGGCGACTTCAGGGCGACCCAAGGGCTCAACGAACACAACTAATGTTAGTTTCTTTGTGTTTCTATGGAAATTTGTTGTTATTTGTTCACAATAAATTTTTGAGCACTGAAAGCTGGCTGTAAGTGTATCTATGATAGAGGAGCAATAGGCACATATCAAATACAAAACATATTAATATACGCAAATGCTAAAATAATTTGAGTTAATTAAAAAACTAATGGTGTTATTTATAGAAGTAATTGTATGATAAAAACCGCAAAAACGTTTGAAACAATCGCAGCTAATTTTAAACAAATAACCACCTGCATCTTTAACAAAAGAACAACATAAAATAAATCTAAATGAAAAAGGATTTCTAAGCTTCATGAGAAAAAATTATGTTACCTTAGGCAACTCATCCCAACAAAGAACCAACAACTCTAAGCAACATGTTGGAAACTGTGTTTCTCTTTGCGTCAGCTGTGGACGGCTTCCCTCTAAAGCTTATATTTTCATAGATGAACATTCCAAATGAAAAACAATCAACCTATAAAAAAAACCATTGTATTGATGAAAACTAAAATATTAAGATTAACAACAAACTTGAAAATTTACCTTTTCCGTGTATTCTTCCTCTCCGTTATAACGAATTATTTCAGGTGCCATAAATCCTTCAGTGCCTCCAAAACCCTTTGAACCACTCGGAGCGGTCATTCTGCTTATGCCATAATCAGCTATCTTAATATGTATACTATTTCTCGGACTATCCTCACTTGAAATTATTAACTTCCATTACTCTTGTTATCTTACCACCCACACAAGAATATTTTCAGATTTTAAATCACGATAAATTATTCTCCTACGGTGAAGATACTCAATAGCCCTCGCAGCCTGTAAAACTAGAATTTGGAATGTATGGGGCCCGATGTGTGCTCCAGAACGACGATATTGCCGCAGGATCGAGTCTAATCCTCCCTAAAAATTATAGTAATTTAAATTGTGTTATTTTCAAAAATATTTTTTTGAAAGTTTTTACTATTTACCATTGGAGCGAGATCAAGAACTAGTGCCAATGGTTTGATGCAAATTCCCACCAATGGAACTATATTTGGATGCTTGAGTGTAATAAGAACAGCAAGTTCTTGCCTTGCTGTGCAGTAGGCTTTGCAGGAGTGCTGCAAAGGTTCACGATCCCATTTACCAAGTGCTACTTTGTACGCCATTAAAGCACTCTGAAAATAAAATAAAACATGTAAATATAAATTTTCTCAAACTCATTAAACTTACATCCTTAGCTCTGGGTCCAGGTGGAACTGGTTGCAACATTTTCATGGCAACAGATTTAAACGATCGGGATCCTTTTACTTTGCATGTTGCTTTGAAAACAAATCCAAAAGCACCTCACCCCAGTAATGAACCATTCACAATACTTTCTGGACTGATAGTGTACTTCTCAGGTATATCAGCAAATACTACATCTGGAGCTGTCTTAGACATGTTAACTTCCAAATGCACAGGGCATGATATTTTGGTTCGATTATACACAGAAAGAATAAACTCTTCAATCATCCATGTATAACAAACGTTTGAAATGTCTGGAATGTTATAGAGAGGATGTCCGTCGACAGATGTATTCCTTGAAGAGCCAGCTGAATCCGGTCCAACTCCAGAATCAGCATCAGACAAATACAAAGAATCCTTCAATATACGTATGTTTATAATTCTAAAACATCTTAGTTAAGTCAGTCTTTTATTTACCTCAGATTTTCTTTCTCTTCGTGAACATAAGTAGTCTGGATCGAATGCACTAGCAGCAGGGATTTTTCTCCTCATTCCTCCACTGTTTCGAGAACGAACAACGTTTTATTGACTAGCATCAAGTAAAATGCAGTTATCACTAATTTTTCGCAAACATTTTGGACAAAGTACCAAACGACTTATCAAAAATCTTCTAAAAAAATTAGGCAATCAAGAATTTTTTTTTGCTCAAAAATAATTGAACAAAATCTTTCATTTTAGCAGGACTTTTAGATTGATAAACCGAATTTACAAATTTATATTGTATGTTCATAAAAAAACTTCACTTTTTGTATTAAATAAATTAAATTTGCGAATATTTTTTACAAAATGAAATGACAAAACTTTTTCTTGCTCACAAAAATTATTTGAAATAAAAACAATCTGGCATGCCATCTATTGACATACTAGATGATGTCATCATTTATCATATCAATTTTAATGGCGGAATTAGTTCATGGTTTTAACACTAAAAGTGTAACGAAATAAAAAATGTATTTATTTATTTATACATACATATACATATATACACATATATAAACTTATATATATATATATATATATATAAATAAATAAATATTAAAAATGTAAATAAAGAAGAAGATTCCTAAATGTAAACGTGTGAAATTATTAACTCCTAAGGGTCCACGTACGTGACCCTCTTCACCATATTTATTCTTGGGTATATTCCTCGTCTAGAATCTCTTATTGACCCAGACCGAAAACACAATGTTAAAAAAAACCCAAAACAGACCAAACCTCTATTGTAGATCGAAACTCATCTCTACCAAAAGATCCTCGTCCGCTATGCTGTATTAGTCCATAAGTTCTCCCCTCTACACAACGAATATCCCATCAAGATCAAAAGAAAGTGAAATAGACCCTTACAATAATTCCACTACATCCATCTCTTCAACAGATTCCCGATAACACAAAAAAAAAGACTGTCCTCAATGTCACAGGCACAGCATAAAAGTCAAGAATACACCCGAGCACCACTACGACTACCTCGTCTGATCCTAACTTTCAGTCGAACTCCTTCCACCAAGAACAGCTGGTATACGTAGGTGAAATGTATACCCTTCAAGTGACCGTGAACGAATCTTAAAAAAAATAAACTTACATCTGGATATTTTCCATCAAAGGTCGTCTTTCGGATCCGACGTTCGAACCTCGCTTATAAATTGTTCCCGTACTACCTTTGAATTGATTACCATCACAGCCTATATTCTTCACAAAAAGCATACATCAGTTTATCTATACAAAAGACCAGAAAGGTTATTAACCCCTCTAAACATCAGAAAAGATGTCTAAACGGTATAGAAACTCACAACCGATTATCATATCCACTTGTGACCAAGAATCTTTTTCACGAAAAACCAGTACCTAAACTTCCACCTTTAGTACCCTTTCAACAAAAAGGCACGTCCAGGCAGTGCAGGACTGGGTTAGCTAGTGCTCAACCACCGCAGTTGGCCTGATCGTTGCACGATTGCTTAGCTCGCCGAATGAGGGGGGGATCTTGCTCTGGGAGCAACTAACTGGTGTCACATACTATTTACAGACCGCGGCCTGGATGTTGGTTGACCGCCATAATATTATTGAGAGCTTGGGCCCGAAGGAAAAACGATTTAATAGATTTTAGAAATTCACTGATAATAGAAGGTATGTTTGGTTTAAACTGGGAGGACATAGGTGTTTGTGCCTCCTTGAGCTAATCTCAACCCTCCCACCATGTTCCTAAACGCTCACAAACAAAAACTAAGGAACCCTTAAGGCGGAAGTGATGGTGTTATTCACTCCCTTAGTGCGTATCTACCCAACCATTTGGATAACTTCAAACGAAAGAAATTATCTCCCTATGTTTTCATTGCACTTTATTAGATTGTTGAAAACTCCCTCTATGTACAGGGAAGTACTAAAACTTCCCTTAAATCATCGTCGCCGTCCACGTCATCTTTTTAGAGTGTCAGCCACAACTCCTAGCCATTCCGAACTTAATACGCCATAGTAAACTTAACTATATCTGAAAACACAATGAATAATGCTTCCCGAAAAGATAACTGCATCAGAGCTAAGTCAAAAGAACTAAATCATTACTTTTCAAGAAGACCTTAATTAATTTTATTTTTCATAATCTTAACACTAACAAAAGCTTATAATATTCTATCTGAAAAATAATTATAATTTACACAATAGTAAAAATTATAAATTCTTAACTAAATTTCGTTATTTTTCATTTAACAAAAGAAAAACTAACTATTTTACTTGACTGTAAAAGAATTTCAAAAATAAAGTCTCTAAACTAACTTTCGGTTCATTCAACAACCGAATCTCAATACAAAAAAAAATATAAGTCCTCTAATCATTTACAGGACCTGTATTTAATTCTTAAAAATTCACAAAGTTGTGTGAGGGCCTTTCGGACAAAATACTCGAAGAAATTGCTTACTCGTACTCTCGTTATAAAAAAAAAATATTAATAAATCGACTGTAAACCGAATTTATTTCACGGAGGTACGAAAACGGAACAACATTTATCGTTTCCTATCCTCTTTTACCGAAATTGCCAAATCGTCTCGAATGACGATTCGCTAAAAAAAATTTGTTATTGAAAACACGAAACGAAAAATACGTATAAAAATTTGCCGAACTTAATCGATTTTCAAACGCGATCTAAATTGAAAATCCAAAACACACGTATGATTCGGAAATCTCAAACATAAGCGTAACAATTGATGTATAGGTGGTAACACCTTCTCACAAAAATATCCCACCCTTAACCAAAAGATATGTTTATACTCCTTTAGAGTCTTGGACAAAATCGGAAGTGATAGTGTCGCTACAAAATCCAAAAGTTATCAAAAATTTATGTTATTTAAATGTAATATAGATATCAATATAATTTTAATACTTAAATATTCAAAAACAGGGTCTCCTACCTACGAACGAATGCATTCTTTCGATGATAATCAGACCAGTAAAGTTGTAAAAGATAAACTTCACTGTTTGGTATAATTTACTTTAATAATTATTTAAAAGAATTTTTGGTCTCAGGTAAGTATAGGTGTACGAGTGGGTTTTGTTTCATTAACCGCTCGTATATTTCAAAAAAAAATTATAAAGTCGGGGTATTCTCTCTTCTCGTTTAACTCCAGACTCTAATTTTTACTTTATCCGTTTTATTCTCGTTTCAAACGATACACGATAAGACGAAAACTACACGAAACCAAATCACGAGTCAATAGACTCATTAAAAGAAATAATTACTTGGCTTAATATAACTATCTAAATCGAATCAACTTTGGTTGCCAAACGTAGAATTCGTTTTAGACAATTTTATAAAAACAATTTCTTAATCACGAAATTTATTCGCTGTATATTTATTCCCAGCACAAAACGAAATTTAAATTACATTATAAATACGACTTCATTTACAAGTAGGCATACAAGTGCTTTTATTGGCCTCTACTGTAATTGAATTCATATCTTCAATCAAAAACTATATTCTTATTGCTGAAGGCAAAAACAAAAATTATTCCACCAAGTATTCACTCCACTAATGTATATACACGTAAGTATGTTCAATTTTACCCGATTCTACTACTGTCAATCGATGTTAGTTTTTCCTTTCAGATTTCCAGCAGCGTAAAAAAATTACCCGTAAAAATTAAAATTTACTTAACCGAAGCCACAACCGTACGTAAACTTCAATATAATTACTTCACGTTCACGAAATTAATCTCAAAAATTTTCTTTCTTTTCAGATTTCAACATCAACAGGTGTCGACATACGACAGGTAAGTAATCTTCAACCAAATCACGATCGAGTCGAGTAATTTTTATTGCTTGATTCTCGTGGATTGAATTCTATAATCGAAAATTTACTAATCTTTTCTTTTCTAGGTACGACTACACGCGACGCGTCGAAAATTATAGAAAATTTCTTCAAATATCTTCTCTAAAGACGTAGGTACACGTAAGTATATTGACTTTATCTAAGTACTTTCGACTTCTTTTAAACTTCTTTCACTTTCAGGTAATTCACAATATGAATCTCATTCGTATGATACAAATAATCAAAAAGGTAAGTTTTATATCGGAAATATTCATTTTTAATTTATATAGGTAAGTATAAATGGTTTTACCATTTCAGAAGGATTTGTTTTAACAAGATTTGTACACACATACGTATTTTCAATACGGCCAATAGTTTGATTATCAACAATATTTAACAAATTTTGTGTCTTTAGCAAAATTTACTTTCTTATCATTTATAAACTTTAAAGCTTTAACATTTTTTTAATCGACTACGATTTCTTTGAATCAAATTTTTAATTTTTTTAAGGTTCACATAAGGTTTCAAAAGAAAAAGAACATTTTTATGCCAGAAAGGCTTCATCGACGTAGGGGTCTTCGTACACAAAACATATTTTTATAATTTTTACAGTACCTTGATTCCCATTTGTATGTACTTAATTTTAAGTTGTCCAGTTATAGATGTAGGTATCCGTTAGAATAAACTGTTGTATCGTATGATCTTCAACGGTGAATAATCTCCCACGATGAATAAATGTTGTTTCTTCGACTCTTCGTCGGAACCAAAAATTAACACAAAGCACAAAATGATGTCGTACTGGTAGAGTACGATGCTGATCGATAATTAAGTTCGTACCAAAATCGACAAAAATTCAGACATGTGTTTGAACAAATCAAAAATTTTATCAAAAATTCATCAGAATAAAATTTATCAGAAATTTATATAAAAAAATCCAGGCAGCACAGGAGTGGCTCTGGTGATGTCTTTGGGAGGGGCGAGTTGGTTGGTAGAGCGTTTCTTATCTGACGAGGTGCTCCTACTGATTTGCCTCTCCCTGGACTTGTCACTGAAGATTTCTTCTGCCTGCCTAAAGAGATGCCAAAAAAAAATGGACTTTATTTGCTGGTCTATCATTATTTCAAAAAAAAAACTAGGTACTCGACTGAGCACATGTCTGGTTTCTTTTTATATATGTAATTTCTTACACTCACCTGGATTGTTAATTGATATGATGAAATTTCTTTATAGGGACTTTTCTGTCGAGTCCTCTTGCTCGATAGCAAGCATGGAACTCTCGCTAGGGATGTTTTCTATGGGAGGTTCTACTTTTTCCCAAGAAACTATGCGGATAGTTTTTGCTTCCGGAAGATTATTTGGATCTTTAATTACAGTGCGACTGTAAAGACCCGTCAGTCTTTCGTTGTGGCAAATAATCTTCGCTCCTAATAGCGGATTGTACGCCATGAAGCATGTGATTCTGTCCTATGAACATAATTTTATATTGTGTTACTAAAAGAATTTCTTTTAACGAAAAAAAATTACATTTGTCATACCTTTTCTGTTTTTCCTAAATTATTTTCTTGACTCTGCTAATTCAGGGATTTTTTTTCTTTCCGCAATTATTCCTTTTTTAGACTAAATTATCGTAGATGATGTTCTCTGCATATATTATTTTATTGTTTTACTTGTGGCGTTTCTTTTTCTTAGCTAAACTAATTTCAGACGACCGACTAGTTGGAATGCGAAATGTGGAAAGAACCTTCTCGAAGATTTATTCCACGAAACAAGTTCTGTCTATTGTCTTCTGTGTATGTGTATCCCATAAGATTTTGGCGAGGTGAAAAGTTCTTTAGAAAAAGACCATAGATGATTGACGTTTTGTCTCTCTCTAACTACCTCTGTCTTATGATGGCTTGGATATTATTTTGCGCAGTTGGCTAATTGCATGAAGTTGAGCTTTTCGTTTTAAGCCATAAACAGAATGATGCATGTTTTGATTGTACCTTTATTTTTCAGATAGTCAAAAGAAATAATTATATGTGAATGGTAAGTATGGTTTTGTTTTGGTTTTGTAGTAATTATTAGTCTTTTGGTATTTCGTAAATGTCTTTGTATAATTGTTGTCTATGGTAAGTATTTATGTAAAAATAATTGTTTTTATTTTACTATAACATGTTCTGGTCGTACGTTTAGCACTTAAAATAACAATTGTTATTTGTAAGAAAAATGTCACTCGGTTTGAGTTACGTTGTACGTCTTCGTTCCGGGCTACTTAAAAGCTTGAATACAGTTTATGTCGATATCATACCATTACAGTAAGTATTGGGTTCGTGTCGAAACACGCATATATACATTTTATATATCAAGACTTTCTGCCCTTTTTGGTACTACAGTAAGTATACCATATCATATTCAATATAATATGTATAAAAATATGTTTAGTCTGTCATTTTCGTAAGTATTCGTATATGTCTGTCATTTATATCGTTTGTTTTGTGATTGTGTCAGTCATTATCAGTGTCTACTACATAACAAAAGTTTACCCTTTTATTCTATCTTTTCTTTAGGTAGCTATCTTTTTCGAGACTATCTCTTTTAACATAGATTCTACTAAACTACTACCTATTTTCATCTCTTTTCAAATTCTTTCTGTCTAGGCCATGTCCGTATTGTATATTGTGTTTCCGCTTAATTTGCTTTGTGAACAACCCCTTCGTGTTCTTGTGTTGAGATTGTTATTTCTCTCAACACATCCCAATAGGATAAAAACTTTTCCCCACTCTAAGATGGATGTCTCCATACCGAAGAAAATCTATTTACCAATATGGCTATCAGCCTGAAATGCTCTGTGGTAAAATGAGCGTGTAGCTTTTAACGCCATCTAGATACTTTTTCGTATTTATGTTCTAAAAGTAACTTTTTATTCTCTCCCACAGGTGTCGCAAAACCATTAACAGAATTATCTTCTGCTAAGTGTTATATTTTTCTGAAATATCTAAAAGTGGAATTCGCTAAAGGTGTCTGTCTAAAATAACTATTATATTTAATTATAGCAAAAATGCTTAGATTTATTTCGAAGTGGTTCGTTTATTGGAACTTGTTATTTCAGTTGGAATACATAATACTGGGAATTTCTTGATTGGTTCGATTTGTTCATTGAAGCTAGATGTTATTATCCGCTTGTGGATATTGTTGTATTGCTATGTACATATGTGTATGTACAAATCGTTTTCCTACAAAGCAGATTCACTTCAAAAAGATTCCTCTTGTTGAATGAAACTGAAAAGAAAACCGATTTTAAAGTTATCGCTTACTCTTGATTTGGTCAAGGAGTATATAATTTCAGAACATTGAACCCACGACCCGATCTGTCTCATGCACAGACTGAGCTGGCCGGAATATATTCAAAAGAAACCTATAATACATACTGGGATTACTTCCGTAGATCCTTAGTGTGTACTACAGTTTCGAAGTTATTACTATCTCTAGTTTTATACAAATTGTTACCTATTATTTTGACTATTTTGGTTTTAAGGAATTTCGGGCAAAGTTTAGCATTGCGATGTTTTGTCGCGTCGCTTAAGATGTAATTTCTTCTAAACACATCGTCACCTACTGCATACGTTACTATGCGACTGCGTAGATTGTATACCTTTTCGTATGACTCATGGGCTTGGTTGAGTGCCGTTTTTAAATATGTGTGCAAAATGTTCATACGAGCTGTTTTCGGCAACCATTCAATTTCTGCCTGGTTGAGGCCGCCAAGTTTCTTTAGTAACTGGTAGTCTGCACCGTGTTCGATCATTCTCTGTCCGAACAGAGCTTCGTATGGTGACATTCCGATCACGCTGTGGACAGATGTGCGAAGTGCGCTGCTTATGGATGACAGATGCACATCCCAATTGTACTGTTTATCGTCCACGTACGCTCGAATTGCACTCAAAATCGATCTGTTCACTCGCTCGCTGGCGTTAGCCTGCGGTGAGTACGCTGCAGTTTTTATATGGTTCACTCCAAAATTAGTTAAAAATGTTTCGAAGTCTTTACTGACGAACTGAGAACCGTTGTCCGACAATAGAGTCTCAGGCACTCCGAACATCAGAAAGATATCTTCCGATAGAAATTTGATCACTTCCGCAGAAGTTGCCTTTTTCAAGGGTTTGATAATGACAAACTTTGTCAACTGATCTAGGAGGATTATAATATATGTATTGCCCTTCTTAGAGCGAGGATATGGTCCTAGGAAATCGGTGTATACATGCTGGAATGGACGTTCCACCATGTAACCTTTTCCCATCTCTGCCCTAAGTGTTTGATTAGGCGCTTTTGTCGACTTACATATATCACAATTTCCTATGAATAATTTTGTTTGCGCAGCCATACCCGGCCAGTAATAATGATTACGTAGTCGGTATAGAGTTTTGGCAATCCCCCCATGCGCAACTTGAGGCGGGCAATGAGCCTGAAAAATCAACCTTTCGGTTAGCTGAGATGGAATCCAAAGTTTCCAAGCTTGATCATCTTGGATAGGATTTCCTGTCGCGTGACGGACTTTTTTATAAATGAAACCTTCAGATACTTGCAGGTCCGGCAAACGCTCTTTATTGTCACAAATGTGTGTCACGATCTGAAGATATTCGTCCGACTTAAAAGCTGGATCCTTCAAATCAATAGACATCACTTCTGATTGATGGGGTTTGGTTTCTGTAGATTCCGTCGATGGTTCGATTGCACGTAACGCCTCCAACTCATACATTCGTGAGAGTGTATCTGGCAAAACGTGCAAACTTCCGCGGCGGTGTTCCACAGAAAAATCGAAACCTTGAAGCTTCAAACTCCACCTAGCTAACCTTCCAGTTGGGTCCTTAAGACTCATTAACCATTTCAAGGAAGCATGGTCAGTTATAACCAAAAATCTATAACCTTCTATGTACGGCCGGAATTTATATATCCCTTTGACTGCCGCCAAACATTCCCTCTCTGTAACGGAATAATTCCGTTGAGCGGAATTCAACTTTTGCGAGAAATAGTATATGGGTAACTCGTTACCTTCCTCATCTCTCTGGCACAATACAGCCCCGATTCCGGTAGACGACGCATCACATAATATGACAAACTGCCTACCAAAATCGGGGTTGCGAAGAACTGGAGCAGTTGTTAACGCTACCTTGATTTTTGCAAAGGATGTTAACGCCTCTTCTCCAAACTCAAAACTTCTTCCTTTTTTCAACGTGTCGGACATCGGGCCGGCTACCTCGCTGAAATTCTCGATGAATCTCCGGTACCACCCTGCCATTCCGAGGAATCGGCGTACTTGACGTGTAGTCGTTGGTACCGGAAAAT
The DNA here is from genome assembly GCA_951217065.1 of Baccha elongata. Lineage (NCBI taxonomy): Eukaryota > Metazoa > Arthropoda > Insecta > Diptera > Syrphidae > Baccha > Baccha elongata. The sequence goes on from CATNUY010000077.1 coordinate 591,628, forward strand.
CCACGATTGCTGAAATTTTTCCCGGGTCAGCTTTGAGACAGCCTTGCCCCACCACGTAACCCAGATACTGCAGTTCCTGGAAACAGAACTTGGACTTCTCGACGTTAATCGTGAGTCCTGCTTCCAGTAACCGCTTAGCTACTAAATTTAAAATAGATATGTGTTCCTCGAACGTCTTAGATATTACGAGAAGATCATCTAAATAGATGAAGACTTGCTCACGTAAATTGACAGGTATTACTTTGTTCATAAGATTGGTCAAACTCTGAGCTGCATTCGCGAGCCCGAACGGCATCACCTTAAATTGATAAAGGGGTCTGCCTGGTACAGTGAATGCAGTTTTTTCCCTCGAAGCTTTCTCCAGAGGTACTTGCCAGTATGCGTCTTTCAGATCCACGCTAGAGATGTAACGTGTCTCCGAAAGACGTGCTAACAATCCCTCTATATGTGCAATTGGACTAGCATCCTTCTTTGTGACGGAGTTGACTTTCCGAAAGTCCAAGCACATTCTGTTCTTTCCCGGTTTTCTTACTAAGACAACCGGAGAAGACCATGGGCTTGAACTCTCTTCAATCACTCCCAAAGAAATCATGCGGTCCAATTCCGCATACACTAGGGCTTGTACCGCTGGAGATATGGGGTAGTGTCTCTGTTTAATCGGCAGAGCATCCCCCGTATCTATAAAGTGTTCGACAAGGTGTGTCCGTCCGAGCCCACGCTCAGCGAATGACGGAAACTTTGCTACAGTTGCCTGTAAACGCCTTGTCTCATCAAGTGACAATTCACATTCTTGGAAACTGGGCTTCTCCGGAGCTACCTCGGAAATGGTGCTTAGAGAAGCAAAAATATTTGGTGCTAGTTGGAATTTTGTCCAAAAATCAACACCTAAATAAAGGTCTTGTGTCAGTGATGGTACCACAAATAGATCTAAGACAATGGATTTGCCTTTGTAGGTTACCAACGCTTTCACTAAGCCAATTATCGGTTGTTTACGACCATCGGCCGTTGAAACGTTAGCTGAAAATTTTTGATATGGTATTTTGTTTTTCTCTAAATATTTGGCGGCTCCATTCCCGAGACAGCTAATGCTAGCCCCTGAATCGAGCAAGCCCATCCAATCATTATTAAAAATATTTACTCGCACATAAGCGCGTGGATCATCAATCACACTATCTAAGTTAGTAGAAGCTATAGATTTGTATAAGTTTCTTTTCTGGTTAATTCGTTTTCGAAGTTTATTGATTTTTTTCAAGTGTTTTGGGTAGGTGTAAATCCTTTGCCGAGCTAAATTATACGCTAATTGTCGTTCGTGCAAAGATTTGAGAGGTCTTAATATTGGTATTTTAGAGATTCTATCAGGTGAATCTTTCTTAATTTTTGGTTCGGGGTTTTGTAATATTGTTACGGTTTTACTAGGTTCGACAACTAATTCGGATTCCCCGAGTTTCCCATCTTCGTCAGGTCCCTCTCGGCAAGATACTGACTCTGGTTCAAGTTTCCCGAACAAGCTTTGCATTTTGGCGTCACTACATCGGGCATTCCACATTTGTAACAGAACAAACGTCTCTGTTGGTCTAGGCAATCTCTAAACGAGTGGCCCATCTTTTGGCAATTCCAACATTTGACTTTGTCCATGTTCATTTTGACTTCAATGTTGCGATCTCGATGGTACGCTTCTATTGCATTGGGTACTTCATTGACTGGAAATTCGGGTTGTATTTCAATTTCATTGATGTGTCTACGTTGGTTATTTCCGTATACAGGTTGGATTCTTTGACGCATTGGATCACTAATCCAATACCTCTCCATTTCACGGCATGTATAAACAAGATCGGACAGTCGAGTAGATTTGAAAGTGAGGAGCAGCTCTCCCATTCTCCGCTTAACATTCTGTTTGACGATTTCTACGATTTCCTCGTTCGGACGTGGGTTTTTCATCCTGGAGTTCAACTTGAGAATGTCCTCATAGAAAGCATCGAAACTTTCTCCTGGCGTTTGTTTTCGCTCGGCCATTTGCCTTGCCAGTTCGGAGTCCGTTTCGAGGCTCCTATACTGCTCAATCAGGGCTAATTTTAGCGCTGCCCATGTAGCATGAGGATTACTCTTTAGGAACATCCAGTACCAAACTTCCACTGAACCGCTCACGAAGTGGTGAAAGTTTGATACAATTTCATCCCAATTAGAACCATAGCTATCTTTTACTCGATCTAGCCGAAACAGAAACTCGTCCACAGTCATGTTTTTCGCGTTGTACGAAATCCCCCATTTGTGGTAATGCGGTGATCTAACTAACGTGGCAGCTGGAGATGGCATGGGTATTCTAGCATTCGTTGGAGCTGAAGTGTTGTCAAATGTAATTCGATTGAGTCTTTCAAAGAAATCGTTCTCATGAGCACTCGCCGCGTTGGTTCTGTAGGGTGGTGCTTCTTGTCCGGGCCAATCTCTAGGAAAATTTGGTACAGGGTTTCTTACTGGTGTAACAAACTGGTCTCGCCTAGTTGGTCTTGGCGGTTCTCTTCTGATACTAGGATTGAGAGGTTCTGGAGTCGGTTGATCCCATAGCGGAATTGCAGCTTCAGTCGGTCTATTTACTACATTGGCATTACCCAAGGCAGTTTTTATTGCTTCGCTGACTCTTTCTAACACTTGAGCTTGGCTCTGTGCTAGAGTTTCTTGCAGAGCTTTGCGGTCTTCAGCACGACTATGTCCGACTGTTGCCAATGCAACTTCCTTAATATAGCTTCTCCATTGCTCTCTCTCTCTCGCCGTATCCTCTTTTCTCCGGTTTGGGCTTCCCACTGAGTTTTGTGGACATTCTTCCTCAATAAACTCTATCACTTCCTCTGCCACTCTTTGAATACTTTGCATTGCCGCGTCCTCATCTATATGGCTGATGTCCGCGGCGGCTGCTGCTTCCATCGTCATATTGTGTTCTAGATCTAACCTCTTTTTCAACCTCGTATCGTGGTGATCTGGAATTGTAGGATCGCGTGGATTTCGGCGTTCCTTCCCGCCCGTTGCGGTTTCCTTATCTTTAGGTTTTACCATTTTCGATTTTAGTATTTAAAAACAATTGATTCCCCAAAACTCTCTCAACAAAAGAAAAAAAAATTTTATATCGCAATAACTTATAAAAAAAAAAAATGTTCACAAATGTAACTTACTTCCTAAACTATTTCTAAACCTACTTCTAAACTAAACTACAACTAAATCTAAACTTAACCTAAAACTTACTACCTAACTTACTAACTAACTTAACCTAACATTTACTGTAGGGTAAACCCTCTTAAAATATTCACAAACTGAATCTTAAAACAAACTATCAAAAAAAAACTAAATTACTAAAAACTAAACTTTGAATTCCTAAACTTCTTCAATATTTAAAAATTCAAACGTTAAACTCAACTACCTAAAAAAAAAATAAACTGAATAACCAAAAAAAAAAAAAAAATACTAAATAAACCAAAAATTTCAAAAAAAAATCTGGATACCAAAAAAAAACTATCCACTAAAAATCGCCACCAGGCCTAAACTAAACTAAATCGCCACCAGGCAAACTTAACTCTACTCGCCACCAGGCACTTCCAAATTCCAAATTCAAAAGAGAATTTGCAAAATTTGCTAAACTCAAAAATCTAAATCGCCACCAGGCAAATCAATTTCCAAATTCAAAAGAGAATTTGCAAAAATCGATAAAACTTCAAAAATCTCAAAAATCTCAAAAACTCAAAATCGCCACCAGGCAAATCAATCTCCAAATTCAAACGAGAATTTGCAAAAACTGATAAAAAAAAACTAAATCGCCACCAGGCATAAACTAAACTCAAAAATTTCCAAGATTCTACAAATCTTAAAAAAAAGCTAAATAAAAATAATATATAGGGTTTTACTAAATCATATAAGGTTCGGAGTTGTGGCTGGACACTGCTAAACGTGTTGACGACACTCCTCCAAAAAAAAATAAAGTTCCCAAAAATATGGAACTTGAAACTAAATACTCTGAACTGTTTTAAACCAAACACAAAAGATCGAAGATTTTCCGTAAACTTCCCTGGTTAGAATTACTCCATGTCGTTACAACTGACTTAGGAAAGAATATGTTCATCCCCTAACGGAAAACGCTTAGGATTGTTCCACCCCAAGAAATCTACTTCAAACTTCACAAAATTTTTCTACGAACTGTGGTGTTATTAACAAATAATAATTTGTGTTGACCATATCTTCTTAAAGAAGACGAAATGAAGCTTTCGCTACTGACGTAACATGGGAATATAGTCAACCTTATCACCGGTCGAAAGTCTTCACTAAATCTACAAGAAGATTACAAAATTAGGTGTTACCTTCATCCAAGCGCTACTGACTACTAGAAAATAAACTTCCAATACGGTCGCTTGACTTATTAGAATAACGAAATCTACAAAAAAAAGTGTAAAAGTGTAAATTGTAAGAATTTTACGAGAAAAGAGAAAAGCTTGATCCACTTACTGCTACAGACGTGCGTCAGGAATATAATCAACTAACCACCGGTCAGTACCCAAGACTAACCTTCCCCTAGATAACAAATCTCAATAAAACTCAACATCAAAAAAAAATTTCAACTTCTCAAAAAAAAATTTTGAAAAATTCGCTACATCAAAAAAAAATATATCCTCTATCTCTCAGAAATTCTAAAATCTTTCGCTACCTTCGGGCCCCACGTTGGGCGCCATTTTATGTAACGAAAATAAAAAAATGTATTTATTTATTTATACATACATATACATATATACACATATATAAACTTATATATATATATATATATATATAAATAAATAAATATTAAAAATGTAAATAAAGAAGAAGATTCCTAAATGTAAACGTGTGAAATTATTAACTCCTAAGGGTCCACGTACGTGACCCTCTTCACCATATTTATTCTTGGGTATATTCCTCGTCTAGAATCTCTTATTGACCCAGACCGAAAACACAATGTTAAAAAAAACCCAAAACAGACCAAACCTCTATTGTAGATCGAAACTCATCTCTACCAAAAGATCCTCGTCCGCTATGCTGTATTAGTCCATAAGTTCTCCCCTCTACACAACGAATATCCCATCAAGATCAAAAGAAAGTGAAATAGACCCTTACAATAATTCCACTACATCCATCTCTTCAACAGATTCCCGATAACTCAAAAAAAAAGACTGTCCTCAATGTCACAGGCACAGCATAAAAGTCAAGAATACACCCGAGCACCACTACGACTACCTCGTCTGATCCTAACTTTCAGTCGAACTCCTTCCACCAAGAACAGCTGGTATACGTAGGTGAAATGTATACCCTTCAAGTGACCGTGAACGAATCTTAAAAAAAATAAACTTACATCTGGATATTTTCCATCAAAGGTCGTCTTTCGGATCCGACGTTCGAACCTCGCTTATAAATTGTTCCCGTACTACCTTTGAATTGATTACCATCACAGCCTATATTCTTCACAAAAAGCATACATCAGTTTATCTATACAAAAGACCAGAAAGGTTATTAACCCCTCTAAACATCAGAAAAGATGTCTAAACGGTATAGAAACTCACAACCGATTATCATATCCACTTGTGACCAAGAATCTTTTTCACGAAAAACCAGTACCTAAACTTCCACCTTTAGTACCCTTTCAACAAAAAGGCACGTCCAGGCAGTGCAGGACTGGGTTAGCTAGTGCTCAACCACCGCAGTTGGCCTGATCGTTGCACGATTGCTTAGCTCGCCGAATGAGGGGGGGATCTTGCTCTGGGAGCAACTAACTGGTGTCACATACTATTTACAGACCGCGGCCTGGATGTTGGTTGACCGCCATAATATTATTGAGAGCTTGGGCCCGAAGGAAAAACGATTTAATAGATTTTAGAAATTCACTGATAATAGAAGGTATGTTTGGTTTAAACTGGGAGGACATAGGTGTTTGTGCCTCCTTGAGCTAATCTCAACCCTCCCACCATGTTCCTAAACGCTCACAAACAAAAACTAAGGAACCCTTAAGGCGGAAGTGATGGTGTTATTCACTCCCTTAGTGCGTATCTACCCAACCATTTGGATAACTTCAAACGAAAGAAATTATCTCCCTATGTTTTCATTGCACTTTATTAGATTGTTGAAAACTCCCTCTATGTACAGGGAAGTACTAAAACTTCCCTTAAATCATCGTCGCCGTCCACGTCATCTTTTTAGAGTGTCAGCCACAACTCCTAGCCATTCCGAACTTAATACGCCATAGTAAACTTAACTATATCTGAAAACACAATGAATAATGCTTCCCGAAAAGATAACTGCATCAGAGCTAAGTCAAAAGAACTAAATCATTACTTTTCAAGAAGACCTTAATTAATTTTATTTTTCATAATCTTAACACTAACAAAAGCTTATAATATTCTATCTGAAAAATAATTATAATTTACACAATAGTAAAAATTATAAATTCTTAACTAAATTTCGTTATTTTTCATTTAACAAAAGAAAAACTAACTATTTTACTTGACTGTAAAAGAATTTCAAAAATAAAGTCTCTAAACTAACTTTCGGTTCATTCAACAACCGAATCTCAATACAAAAAAAAATATAAGTCCTCTAATCATTTACAGGACCTGTATTTAATTCTTAAAAATTCACAAAGTTGTGTGAGGGCCTTTCGGACAAAATACTCGAAGAAATTGCTTACTCGTACTCTCGTTATAAAAAAAAAATATTAATAAATCGACTGTAAACCGAATTTATTTCACGGAGGTACGAAAACGGAACAACATTTATCGTTTCCTATCCTCTTTTACCGAAATTGCCAAATCGTCTCGAATGACGATTCGCTAAAAAAAATTTGTTATTGAAAACACGAAACGAAAAATACGTATAAAAATTTGCCGAACTTAATCGATTTTCAAACGCGATCTAAATTGAAAATCCAAAACACACGTATGATTCGGAAATCTCAAACATAAGCGTAACAATTGATGTATAGGTGGTAACACCTTCTCACAAAAATATCCCACCCTTAACCAAAAGATATGTTTATACTCCTTTAGAGTCTTGGACAAAATCGGAAGTGATAGTGTCGCTACAAAATCCAAAAGTTATCAAAAATTTATGTTATTTAAATGTAATATAGATATCAATATAATTTTAATACTTAAATATTCAAAAACAGGGTCTCCTACCTACGAACGAATGCATTCTTTCGATGATAATTTACTTTAATAATTATTTAAAAGAATTTTTGGTCTCAGGTAAGTATAGGTGTACGAGTGGGTTTTGTTTCATTAACCGCTCGTATATTTCAAAAAAAAATTATAAAGTCGGGGTATTCTCTCTTCTCGTTTAACTCCAGACTCTAATTTTTACTTTATCCGTTTTATTCTCGTTTCAAACGATACACGATAAGACGAAAACTACACGAAACCAAATCACGAGTCAATAGACTCATTAAAAGAAATAATTACTTGGCTTAATATAACTATCTAAATCGAATCAACTTTGGTTGCCAAACGTAGAATTCGTTTTAGACAATTTTATAAAAACAATTTCTTAATCACGAAATTTATTCGCTGTATATTTATTCCCAGCACAAAACGAAATTTAAATTACATTATAAATACGACTTCATTTACAAGTAGGCATACAAGTGCTTTTATTGGCCTCTACTGTAATTGAATTCATATCTTCAATCAAAAACTATATTCTTATTGCTGAAGGCAAAAACAAAAATTATTCCACCAAGTATTCACTCCACTAATGTATATACACGTAAGTATGTTCAATTTTACCCGATTCTACTACTGTCAATCGATGTTAGTTTTTCCTTTCAGATTTCCAGCAGCGTAAAAAAATTACCCGTAAAAATTAAAATTTACTTAACCGAAGCCACAACCGTACGTAAACTTCAATATAATTACTTCACGTTCACGAAATTAATCTCAAAAATTTTCTTTCTTTTCAGATTTCAACATCAACAGGTGTCGACATACGACAGGTAAGTAATCTTCAACCAAATCACGATCGAGTCGAGTAATTTTTATTGCTTGATTCTCGTGGATTGAATTCTATAATCGAAAATTTACTAATCTTTTCTTTTCTAGGTACGACTACACGCGACGCGTCGAAAATTATAGAAAATTTCTTCAAATATCTTCTCTAAAGACGTAGGTACACGTAAGTATATTGACTTTATCTAAGTACTTTCGACTTCTTTTAAACTTCTTTCACTTTCAGGTAATTCACAATATGAATCTCATTCGTATGATACAAATAATCAAAAAGGTAAGTTTTATATCGGAAATATTCATTTTTAATTTATATAGGTAAGTATAAATGGTTTTACCATTTCAGAAGGATTTGTTTTAACAAGATTTGTACACACATACGTATTTTCAATACGGCCAATAGTTTGATTATCAACAATATTTAACAAATTTTGTGTCTTTAGCAAAATTTACTTTCTTATCATTTATAAACTTTAAAGCTTTAACATTTTTTTAATCGACTACGATTTCTTTGAATCAAATTTTTAATTTTTTTAAGGTTCACATAAGGTTTCAAAAGAAAAAGAACATTTTTATGCCAGAAAGGCTTCATCGACGTAGGGGTCTTCGTACACAAAACATATTTTAATAATTTTTACAGTACCTTGATTCCCATTTGTATGTACTTAATTTTAAGTTGTCCAGTTATAGATGTAGGTATCCGTTAGAATAAACTGTTGTATCGTATGATCTTCAACGGTGAATAATCTCCCACGATGAATAAATGTTGTTTCTTCGACTCTTCGTCGGAACCAAAAATTAACACAAAGCACAAAATGATGTCGTACTGGTAGAGTACGATGCTGATCGATAATTAAGTTCGTACCAAAATCGACAAAAATTCAGACATGTGTTTGAACAAATCAAAAATTTTATCAAAAATTCATCAGAATAAAATTTATCAGAAATTTATATAAAAAAATCCAGGCAGCACAGGAGTGGCTCTGGTGATGTCTTTGGGAGGGGCGAGTTGGTTGGTAGAGCGTTTCTTATCTGACGAGGTGCTCCTACTGATTTGCCTCTCCCTGGACTTGTCACTGAAGATTTCTTCTGCCTGCCTAAAGAGATGCCAAAAAAAAATGGACTTTATTTCCTGGTCTATCATTATTTCAAAAAAAAAACTAGGTACTCGACTGAGCACATGTCTGGTTTCTTTTTATATATGTAATTTCTTACACTCACCTGGATTGTTAATTGATATGATGAAATTTCTTTATAGGGACTTTTCTGTCGAGTCCTCTTGCTCGATAGCAAGCATGGAACTCTCGCTAGGGATGTTTTCTATGGGAGGTTCTACTTTTTCCCAAGAAACTATGCGGATAGTTTTTGCTTCCGGAAGATTATTTGGATCTTTAATTACAGTGCGACTGTAAAGACCCGTCAGTCTTTCGTTGTGGCAAATAATCTTCGCTCCTAATAGCGGATTGTACGCCATGAAGCATGTGATTCTGTCCTATGAACATAATTTTATATTGTGTTACTAAAAGAATTTCTTTTAACGAAAAAAAATTACATTTGTCATACCTTTTCTGTTTTTCCTAAATTATTTTCTTGACTCTGCTAATTCAGGGATTTTTTTTCTTTCCGCAATTATTCCTTTTTTAGACTAAATTATCGTAGATGATGTTCTCTGCATATATTATTTTATTGTTTTACTTGTGGCGTTTCTTTTTCTTAGCTAAACTAATTTCAGACGACCGACTAGTTGGAATGCGAAATGTGGAAAGAACCTTCTCGAAGATTTATTCCACGAAACAAGTTCTGTCTATTGTCTTCTGTGTATGTGTATCCCATAAGATTTTGGCGAGGTGAAAAGTTCTTTAGAAAAAGACCATAGATGATTGACGTTTTGTCTCTCTCTAACTACCTCTGTCTTATGATGGCTTGGATATTATTTTGCGCAGTTGGCTAATTGCATGAAGTTGAGCTTTTCGTTTTAAGCCATAAACAGAATGATGCATGTTTTGATTGTACCTTTATTTTTCAGATAGTCAAAAGAAATAATTATATGTGAATGGTAAGTATGGTTTTGTTTTGGTTTTGTAGTAATTATTAGTCTTTTGGTATTTCGTAAATGTCTTTGTATAATTGTTGTCTATGGTAAGTATTTATGTAAAAATAATTGTTTTTATTTTACTATAACATGTTCTGGTCGTACGTTTAGCACTTAAAATAACAATTGTTATTTGTAAGAAAAATGTCACTCGGTTTGAGTTACGTTGTACGTCTTCGTTCCGGGCTACTTAAAAGCTTGAATACAGTTTATGTCGATATCATACCATTACAGTAAGTATTGGGTTCGTGTCGAAACACGCATATATACATTTTATATATCAAGACTTTCTGCCCTTTTTGGTACTACAGTAAGTATACCATATCATATTCAATATAATATGTATAAAAATATGTTTAGTCTGTCATTTTCGTAAGTATTCGTATATGTCTGTCATTTATATCGTTTGTTTTGTGATTGTGTCAGTCATTATCAGTGTCTACTACATAACAAAAGTTTACCCTTTTATTCTATCTTTTCTTTAGGTAGCTATCTTTTTCGAGACTATCTCTTTTAACATAGATTCTACTAAACTACTACCTATTTTCATCTCTTTTCAAATTCTTTCTGTCTAGGCCATGTCCGTATTGTATATTGTGTTTCCGCTTAATTTGCTTTGTGAACAACCCCTTCGTGTTCTTGTGTTGAGATTGTTATTTCTCTCAACACATCCCAATAGGATAAAAACTTTTCCCCACTCTAAGATGGATGTCTCCATACCGAAGAAAATCTATTTACCAATATGGCTATCAGCCTGAAATGCTCTGTGGTAAAATGAGCGTGTAGCTTTTAACGCCATCTAGATACTTTTTCGTATTTATGTTCTAAAAGTAACTTTTTATTCTCTCCCACAGGTGTCGCAAAACCATTAACAGAATTATCTTCTGCTAAGTGTTATATTTTTCTGAAATATCTAAAAGTGGAATTCGCTAAAGGTGTCTGTCTAAAATAACTATTATATTTAATTATAGCAAAAATGCTTAGATTTATTTCGAAGTGGTTCGTTTATTGGAACTTGTTATTTCAGTTGGAATACATAATACTGGGAATTTCTTGATTGGTTCGATTTGTTCATTGAAGCTAGATGTTATTATCCGCTTGTGGATATTGTTGTATTGCTATGTACATATGTGTATGTACAAATCGTTTTCCTACAAAAGATGATGCCGTCGAGTCGTTTTTAAGATGGAACACCTTTTTTTGGGTGTTTGTATGAAAATTTCAACCGACTGGCGGTCCATACCTAGTACGTCAATGGCAGGCAGGATGGATAAAAGGAGTAAACTAAGTTTAAAGGTGTCTAAAGACTAGCTTGCTTCTGACTGCTGACAGGTTTGTTGCAAACAATTTAAACAACTCGCACCTTTCATAAGGACTTGCTGGTTCGAGGGCCAACAAAATAGCCGGTGGTGTGTTCTGAACGGACCGGATATTGGTGAGGGATGGATTGGCAGAATTTGATAAAAGTATATATGTATATAAAAGTTGATTTAAAATTGAAGAAACTTTTATGTTATAGATTAGTGTTCGGCTTTAATTTATATCTAATTAAATGTTTTTCTTGTTTTTTCTCGTCTTTTTGTCTTCCATCTTTACCATTATTTTGTTTTTTTTTTTTTTGTTTTCTTTTTCTTTTTGAGAACGTGTGGCATGGCATGGCACTGATGAGAAATTGAGATTAGAATTCGAGATATATACCTAACCTATACAACGCACCTCTCTGGGAAAAGACCCTTACTTCAGAGGTGCGAGAATGGCTATGTCGCTTTTGGAATAAGTTGATAAATAACTCAATTTAAGAATTTCATAAAAGAAAAGTGTTTTGATTTGCATTAAGCTGCACGACGTCAGTTGTGTGTTTTAATGTTGGAAAACTTTGAAAATGTAGGTACCTTAATTTCTTTGAATTCGGTTTCCTTTTCTTTGGTTATTTTGCGGGAATGACTTATTGTGTTTAACAGATCTAGTATTGGCCATTGGGTTTAAATTATGATACTAATCTAAAAAAAATTCAACTTAACGATAACTAAGTTAGTTTTTTAATGTTTTCAGCAATAGCTTTTAGTTCGGAATTTATTTACAAACGAAATATAGGTAGGTAGGTAGATACTTAAATCTGAAGAGAAATCGAAGCTAGTAGTAGGTTTAGGTATGAAGTTTCACATATTCTTACTTCTAGCTATTCAAAATAATTTAATTTAATAACTGACTTTGGGCCTTATGAAAAATTAAATTTACTTGCAGCTAAAAGAAAAATCTCCACATTTTAGGAAACATTTGGTGTATATTTCTTCTAAAGTGTGGAGATTTTAATTTAAGCTGTTACTTAATTTGATTATAAGTAAGGCCCTTTATCAAATTGGTTCTAAGAAGCAATTTATAACTATCATTAAAATTAATTATTGAAAATTATGGCAAGTAGGTAGCATTTGTGTAAGCAAAAAAAGTTCAGGATATCAGACCGACTATTTCACAGTGATCGCTCAACTTTAAACTATAGTTCAGTGCCAGTAAGCTCGGTAGTTTAAACCAAAATTTTAGTTTAAGCTCAGACTGTCAAATTGGGGGTTAGCCACCAATACATTTGAGTTGCACTTCTTGAAGTTCAAGTCAAAACTTTTCTTTTGCTCCTTCAAATGAAACCACCGTCTTTTTTAGTTCGATTGGCTTTTTTAAAGGGCTACGCGCAGTGTTTTATTTACCTTTCAGCACTTTTATGAAAAAAAGGGACGATTCCCACCGGTTCTTGCTGAATCCGCTTTCATCTCGAATGAACTGTCACTCATCAGCCACACTAAAATATAGTTTTTTTCGACTCCACTTTGTGCTGTCAACCACAGTGCAGCAAAAAAGCTGTGTATTTAAGCAGAATCTCTGAGCTAAATTTAGCAGAAATAGTTAAAAATTCAAAATTGATTTTTAATGACCACTTGGGAGAACAATAACTTGTTAAGAATCCTATTCATCATCCAAGAACGAAACATATTGACATTTGTTATACAACTTTGATTTGAGGTTTATTTGTAGATGGAATAATTGTACTGCAATATACAAACAACGAAGACATGAGTGCAGATATTTTAACAAAGAACTTAGGACAGATGAAGATGAAGATAAGATTTCGTGACTTTTTCGTATTCTACCCTACAGGCAAAACTTGGATCTCTGTGATCTCTGTCAGAGCAGGTCACAACACAACGCACAAATACCAATTGTTTAGATTTTTTCTGGGTGGGTGCAGGTTAATTCCTATTGAAGCAAAATGAAGGGATATAAATTTTATTGAACTTTTTGGAACGAAGTTCCTTTACGCGGCATACACTAGGATGAACTGAAAGTTTTCGTAACGAAAAATCGTTATATAAATATATAGTATACATGGACTGCTATTAGCAGTTTTCACGTATGTCAACATAACTACAACCAGTGAAACCATGTAACTAAGAAATTTAAAGAACCTATACCATACTATAGGGGATTGGAGGCTGCAGTAGTCAAGTTTGTACTAAAAAGCAATGACAACTTAATGCTAATCTGGACTACCCGTTGCGCTTTTCAACTTTATCATATACGTGTGGCGTTGGAGTAGTCTAGTTTGTACTAAAGAGCAAAGATAGCTTAGTTCTAACTTTGACTACCCGTTGCTCATTTCAACTTTACCATTCTCAATAGGAGATTAGAGGCTGCACGTGTGGCGCTGCAGTAGTCAAGTTTATACTAAAGAACAAGGATAACTTACTTAGATAGATTGTTTATTGTAGCTGAATTATAATACATTTTTTCATATTAAACCTATATTGCGAAATTTACAGAGACTTGGTATAAAGCTACCTTCTACTGAAAAATGTATAACAATGTTTTTTAATAGTTTTAATCTTAAATCAATAATTTATAGAAAGAAAAGCTACACCAAAAAGCATTTTTTAATAGGTGGAGAGAAGGGGAGGAATATAATGAAGAAAACCTCACACATGATCAAAACAAAGACTTACAAAATAGAATAACACCTTAAAATGTTAAAATGTGAGTAGTAAAGCAGTTAATTTTAACAAAAATACTTAGATTTTACGGAGAAATAAATAAATAAAATAAACAAATAAATAAATAAATAAATAACTATATGAAAAAATAAATAAATATATAACTAAACAAAAAAATAAATAAATAAATAAATGACTATGTTAATAAATAATTAAATAAATACGTTTATCACAGAATAAAAATAAATTATAGATCTCTATAATAAATAATAATTAATTATATATTAAAAACTATATATATAAATAATAAATGTATCACAGAATTGAGTTGAATAAATGTCTCTTTAGTAGATAAATATATAATAAATTAACTCATAACGTAACAAATTTAGTAAATAAATAGTATCTAAGGAGCTAAATACATTTCTATAACAATAATATCACATAAATGGTTGCGTAATAATAGCAATATTTAGAAAAACTATGAAAATCGACACCCAGGGCCACATTTTTATGTACTTTGCTTCCAAATTTTTATATTTTTCAATGATTTTTTTCTACGTAATCCTTAATAACCATGCTACAGAATGCAATCTCGAAATCTAAAATAAATATTGTAAGTTTCGCAAGAAAGATGAAGTTTGACTGAGTCATTGTTCAAACAAATTTTGTAAGCAAACTTGAACACATCATTTAAAAAAAAAAAAACTAGCACACTACCCACGGCAAGTTGTTAAAATTTGTATCAAGTTTTCAAAATAGTTCAACACTTGCCACTTACTGCTTCCATTTTCGAGAAAGTAAAATTTTAATTTTTTTTTTGATAGGAACAGATTATACCTTACTGATGTGGGACTCCAGACAAATGGAAAAACTATACGGTGACAAATGAATATGACACCACATTTTTCACTGACGGCTCAAAGATGGTTGATGGAGTTGGAGCGAGTGTTTACTCCGACAAACTTAAAATTAGTCAATCGTTCCGTCTGCCCGACACTGCCAGCATGTTTCAAGCTGAAGTGCTTGCTATTAAGGAAGCCTGCAGAATACTCAAACAAAAAACAATAACTAACCAAAATATTCACAATGTAGCCATTTTTATAGATAGCCAAGCTGCAATTAAAGCAATTAACAGCTGCCTGGTGCCTTCACAGATAGTTCATCAATGCAGAGCAGAGCTCTCAGGTTTCAGTGATAGTATACAAATTTCGCTCGTACGGGTCCCAGACCATAGCGACATCCAAGATAACGATCGAGCAGATGATCTTGCTAGACAAGGATTAGCCCTTCTCGTCTCTCAGGCGGAATCAGTAGATCTTCCATTGGGCTTCGTGAAGGGTAGAATATAATGACAATTTCCTTTCAGAATCAACAAAGAGGCGGCAAGGTTTGGCAACCTGTAAAATAAATAGAAAGATATGGCCAACCTATGACAAAAACAGATCGAATGATTTAATAAAACGAAACAGAATAGACACGGCCACGATCGTTGCAATCGTCACTGGCTATTGGCCAATAGGCGAACATGCAGCTTGACTGCGCATACCTTTCAACAGCTACTGCCATAGTTGTAGAAATCCGCTAGAGAAGGAAACTATTGAGCGTTTCCTCTGCTACTGTCCGGCCCTGGCTAGGTCTCGCCTCCAGGCATTCGGTAGCCTGTTTCTCGACAACCTAAACGTGCTGCTGAACAAAAGGAAATGATTTTACCGCTTTTCTCAACAGCACCAGTTGGCTCTACTTTCACCTTTGAAGTTTTTGGAACTACCCTTAAGGACTGTCTATTCGGACTTGCACTTACTCTATTTTTGGCAATAGCACCAGAGCACTGATTTATACCTGGTAGGTATAAATTGCCTTTGAACGGGCCTAGCCTCATATAGATCTAGTGTGAAGTTATTGGGCAGGCTCTCAGTCCAAATGGAACCACCTAGCACCCAGTGTGAGCTAATTTCTTTCTTTGGGACTGCTTGCACAGATCAAAAACTGGTCCCCTTAGCTTTTCAAAGCACTCACTCACTCTCGATTTCAACTTTCACCTTTTAAGTTTCTGGACGTGTTCTAGTTCTAGTGTAAAGTTAATTGAAAAAAAATCATCAATTGGTTTTCAAAATTTTAGATTTTCAAAAAAAAAAAAAATTGTTTAATTAATATAATTATTTTAAGAAAGGCTATGAAAAAATTATGTTCCCCATTATCATTCAGCTATATAGGCCTTTCTAAAAAAAAAAAATTGGTTAAGATCTGCTGAGTTGTTAACGAGAAAGTAAAAATTAAAAAAACTGTTATATGACAGGTACCGTTAAAACTGTTTATGAAGAATAACGGTTTCAATCGTCTAAAAGGCCTTTCATGCAGTAACACTCTTGTCAAATTTTATCAAAATCGTTAGAGCCGTTTTCCAGAAAAAAACAAGTTTTTTCATTACCATTATATGGCAGGCACCGTTATTTTAAGACCTAGAAAAAAAATTCGAAAAACAAACATTTTACTTTTAAAGCAATTTTCAACAACTGTCCACCATTATACTAAACTAAAGCACAAGCATTTTTATTTAATTTTTGTGTTTTTGTTTATTCTCTCAGTCCAAATGGAACCACCCAGCACATAGTGTGAGCTAAGTTCTTCCCTTGGGACTGCGGGCACAGTCAAAAAACTGATCCCCTTAGCTTAACAGTCACTACCACTATATCACAAAAAATTAGGTCAACGAGTTATGGTATCAAAACGGCGCTGTTCTGCGCTAATTGGGTTTCTTCGGAACAGTTGTTCTGCGAAACCGCCATCTTACCTACCTACCTTGGACTCCAGTAAGCCATTCCTTTAAAATATTGTTCAGGCTGTTTAAGTAGTTAACATACTAAAAGTCCTAATCCCTGGGAGGTTATCCGGAGGAGGGCGAGGAGTATAAAGCCCCCAAAAATAGGCTTTTGGGGACTTACGCTTATACGACGGAAATAGTGTGTCGTAGTGAAATTTTTTTAAGAATAAACAAAAGCCCATTAAATTTTGTTCAATTTATGTTATGATCACTTTTTTCCAAATATCAACCGTCACATTGCAAGAGCGATGACCTCAGCCAATGGACTTATTTTTGGGGCTTACTACCCCAATAAAGAATATAGTGAGAGCGTTTGTCTTAAAGGTTTCATCCCGCCCGAGACATTCCTATATTAAGACAGTCGGGGGCTGATACAGGATAGATTGGCGGTTCCGTTAATCTACCACGTCGGCCGTAGAACTGTGGATCGGCGAATCCTGTATGGTCGAGACGTCGGCTGTGGGAACGGAGCAGAGCGTCTGCGGTTCAGTAGTTTTAAGTTATTTAGGTATAATTATTACGTATATTTTACGTATATTTTAGTTTTATTTAGGTAGACGGTAGTTCTAAGTTTTTTATATAAAATGTTATAGGAAAACGAGTTTTTAAGAATTTTCTCGTTTAGTTTTAAGAAATATTGAATTTTAATTTAAGTTAGTTTTTACGTCGAAAGGCATTTTAATATATAGTTATAGTATAATTTAGAGCGCCCGTATGGGGCAAGTAAGTTAGTTAAGTTATTCTGTAAGCTAGTTTTTAAGGTTTTTGTCTAGCATTTAAGTAGTTATAAGTTGAATTAAAAATAAAAAATTGAATTACAAAAAAAAAAAAAAAAAGTCAACCGTTTCCGAGATACACGCATCGCAAGGGAGAAAAGTTACAAAAACAAGTGTTTTCTTTATATTTTTCATCAACCATTCCATCATATCGTCTATCGTCAATATTTTAAAGGAATGGCTTACTGGAGTCCTACATCAATAAGGTATAATATGTTCCTATTAAAAAAAAGTTATAATTTTACTTGCTCGAAAATGGTTTAAATGTTGGTACATGATTATGGAAGCAGCAAGTGGCAAGTGTTGAACTATTTTGAAAACTTAATAAAATAGGCAAATTTTTTAAATAACATGCCGTGGGTAATGTAATACATTTTTTAAAAAATATGAAGTGTTAAAGTTTGCTTACAAAATTTGTTTGAACAATAGCTCAGTCAAATTTCATTTTTCATGCGAAACTTACAATATATTTATTTTAGATTTCGAGATTGCATTCAGTAGCATGGTTATTAAGGATTACGTAGAAAAAAAAAATCACTGAAAAACATAATAATTTTTGACCACAGTACATGAAAATGTGGCCCTGGGTGTCGATATTCATAATTTTTCTAAATATTGCTATTATTACGTTACCCAGCGAGATAATTTTTTTTCCTTACTATTTGCAGTACGAATATAACCTACCCTATCACCCGGTACCCGCTTGACTTTGAGTTGCGGGACACCCTGTATATGAATAAATAAATAAATAATAAATAAAAATAAATAAATAAATATATAAATAAATATATAAATAAAAAGATAAATATGTACGTAAATTAACAATTACAATTTTTTTTAATGAGGTAGTTTTCAGATAAACTGCAGGATAACCTGTAACGATCGTATAATTTTTTTATTCTATTTGGAATTCTTTCAATATTGGTCATTCTATGTAAATCTTCTGTCGAATAATGCCAAGGAAGATCGAGCATCATTTTCAATATTTTGTTTTGTATTCTTTGTAATTTTAATATGTGACTTTTTGCAAATTTTCCCCACACGGGAAATCCAAAAGTATGAAAAAGTATGCTTTTAAGAATCACTTTAAATCATCACTTAGCTTCGAATTTCTACTAATAGAATGATAAAGAATCTTGATTGTCAAATTATCCTTGTTTAACATTTCTTGGATATGTAATCCGAAGTTGAGTGTTTTATCAAGATGTACTCGCAAGTATTTGGTTCTCGATGTCCATTCTCCTTCGGTTCCATTAATATTCAATACATTTCGTTTTAATCTGAAAACGAGGCATAAATGGAAACTTTAATTGTTCGTCCGGTTAAAAAAGAATAAATTATTTTTGTTATGTATTGCGGAAAATTTAACATGCTCAGCTTGTGGATCAAACCTTTGTGCCATACAGTATCGAAAGCTTTCTCAACATCAAGTAAAACTAACCCAGTGCTTTTACCTGAAGCAAAATTATTTTTTATGTCTTTAGTAATTCGATGTACCTGATGGACTGGTGATGGGATCTAAATTCAAATTGTTCAACTGGCAAAATATCATATGAACTTAAATGATTAACAAGTTTGTTTTTGATAACTTTTTCAAATGCATTTGCTGATTGAACTTTGTAAGCTGATGGGCTTATAGTTGCAGGGCATGCAAGCATTTTTTCCAGGCTTCAGAATGGGAATACTTTTTGCATTTTTCCATTCCTTAGGGAAATATCCTAATTTAAAGCGTGCCATAAAAACATTTTTAAGATAAAAGATACCTATTGTAGGTAGTTTTTTTTTCAAACATAAGTTCCTGAGACCGTCAAAAATAGGAGATTTTGATATCTTTAATCCTGACAAAATGTTTTGAATATCGCTTGATATTCATCTATTTGTGATGTTATGGTTTCACATGACTGTTGAACATCCATTTCAAGTTGATTATTTACAATTAAGTTACTTAAAGCTAAGTGATTTGAATAAAATTCACTAGCCAAAGCATCAGCCTTTTTTACGTTAGAAATCAAAATTGTGTTTCCTATTTTGAACGCAGGAATACTTGAGTTTTTCTTTTTTAATACCTTGGCAATATTCCAAAAAGGTTTACTTGCTTTATCTAAACTACGAAGTTTATTGTTCCAGGCTGTATTTCTGTAATCTGTTGTTTTTATTTTATTGTTTAATAATTTCATTTCTATTAAATAATTTCTAATCCACAAAGACCTGTATTTATTTCTTATTTTTTTCGTATTTAAAATATGAAATGCACTCCCTGCATTTGGCGTTTTGCAATATTGGTTCCGTTCAGGAATAGATTGTTCAACAAGCATTATTTGTAAAACTGTTTACTGCTTCATCTTTTTGAACACTAGTGGTTTCGTTAAGTATAAGTTCTGGTAGCAGTTGTATTTTATCTCTGATGTTCCTTTTGTATCTTTTCTAATCGGCATTTTTAAAAACATAGACTGAATTCGTATTTTTAACAGGTGAACTATACACACTACATACTACAGGTAGGTAGTTAGAACTAAGGTCATTGAGGACAATAGGTTGGCTTACACGATCGGGAATGTTTGACAAAAATATATCTAAAAAAATACAATTAGGATGTGGCGGATATAAAATGTAGAATGGGTGACTCGCATTTAAATCTGAGAGAACGTTTCCCCACACATTTGCTCTAACGCATCCCCAAATTCTATGTCTACAGTTAAAATCTCCACCAATTAAATAGAAATCGTTATTTGTAACCTATTTAAGGAGGTCATTTTTTAATTCACATCTTTAGCTTGGTGAAGTGTTACTCCCGGGAAAGTAAACAGAAATAATTTTTATTGAACAACCATTATTGAAAGGTATTTCGATTATAATATTTTCAATTAGTTTATAATTAACTCCTGAAAGTACTTTATGCGTAATCGCTTTTTTGATGACACGGCAACACCTTCTCCCCTTCTCTATTCCCTATCTATACGATACCATTTATAAATTTTGTTTGAAATATTTACATTCTTATCCAGCCATGTTTCGTTAACCAGAATTACATCTATATTATGCTTCCCTAAGAAAGCAAAAAATTCTTAAGATTTACCT
The DNA here is from genome assembly GCA_951217065.1 of Baccha elongata. NCBI lineage: Eukaryota > Metazoa > Arthropoda > Insecta > Diptera > Syrphidae > Baccha > Baccha elongata. The sequence continues at coordinate 612,381 of CATNUY010000077.1, forward strand.
CGAATGCCTAGAGCATTCCAACAATTTATTTTTAAGTTAACATTCATCATTATTTACTATTACCTGCATATAAATTTCAAAAATTTCTATAACTCCCTCTATTGAGAAATTTCACTATTTACAACAAAAAGCACGTCTAAAAGATTGTTTTAAATAATTTTATTTCACAAATCCTTATTAAAATAAAACCATACTACACAGTTAAAATATTCGTCTGACAGAAGGTATAAAATATATTTGGTGTGTGTGAAAATACGTTTGAATCTTGCTACCAAATCAAAATTTAAAAAAAAATTATTTTAGGGGAAAAAATCTTTTTTTTTTTTTTGACCATGGATCATAATTATTGACTTTTTTCTCAAAAAAGCAACTTTAGTCCGAAAAAAGTCAACATTTATTCCCAAGGAATTCTACAGAAAACGATTGAACGATCGTAGTTTCAACGTTATACATTCTCTATCTTTCCATTAAAACGATCGTTCGATCGTTTTTGTTTTACGCGATAAAAGCCCTGTGTTCATCAAACAAATAATCAGATAAGTTCAGATCAGAACAATGCACGCAGAGAAAAATGTCAGATGAAGTTAAAGTAGACAAATTGCACTGCCTTGAAAGCAGTTGCAGATAATTTTACTCTTACCTTTTAGTAAAAATGTATTAACAGCAAATCAAGCAAATCTAGAAATTTTTAGAGCAGAAAATGTAAACAGTAAAATCTTGCTCTTTTCTAAACAGAGCAGTTTAGAACAGCTCACTGAACAGGGCTCTAAATATTGAATCACGTTTAGAATTGACAAAATAATGTAAAGAACTTTCTGACGGGGGTCCCACGACCGCTCTCTCTATTTTATTTTGCATTTATATTTGTGATTCATATTTATCATTGAAAAGAATAAAAGAAAGAATAAAATTGTATATAAAGCGACTTTATACAGTCAGTCATTTTACATCAATCTGTAATATAGTGTTTGTAAAAATAAGTCTGTATGCGTGCATGGGTTTGACGAAAAATCAAAACCCTTTAGATTTTGCCTGATGACTGATTATACATACATATGTGTAGAAGACTGACCGTGTAAAGATCGCTTAACTTGTAAGGATGTGTCTTCTTGTCTTACGAAATAGCAAAGTAAGGGAAGTGCTTGTTAACTGAAGGTAGTTTGTTTCTTTATGCTGAAATGTTATGGCGCAGGGTGAGAAGTCCAGAGGCCAGAAGTCCATAGTGGATAATTGTCCCACTTGGGTAAGTCGGAGTCCATTAATGCATTGTGGACTTCTGACCCACCCTAGTGAGAAAGTACACGAGGAAATGGGCCACAAGTTCATAATATTTAAAGGTCAGAAGTCCATAACAAAAGTAAAAACTTAGTAGAATTATATTTATTTTGAGAATTCTTGCTCATGAGCAAAAACCTTTAGAAAAAAGAAGAGCACGTTAAAAAATAATAGAGTTAATACTGACAAGCAGTATTTTAAATTTACAGCGATTTTTCAATTGATTATTGCAGTAATTATTAATATAATCGATTGAAAAATCGATTATATTAATAACTAATATAATATTAACCTAAGCTAATTTGTTAATCCTGTTAAAAGATAGGAATCGTGACCGGATGTGTTTTTATGAACTTGAAAATCTCAAAAGACACTTTGTAGCTATTTGCTACCATAGTTTACTTTAAAATAAAATAAACTTTTCGAAAAGTCCAAATAATTTAATGGTTAATCCAATTCGAACAAAGAATTTTTTTAACACAGTCACAATTCCTTTTTCAACACTTTTTTTCTTGTTAGAAAAAACTTTATTCATTAAAATGTTTCAGTACGTAGTACAACTTAACCACCAATGGTAAAAATAGCTTTAAGTTTTCCTTCGCGAGATTATTTTTTAACGGTTGGGGTTACCAGTAAGCGTTTCGAAGCGCATTTCGATTCTTGCCTCTACTTATGCATTTTCAGAACACACCTCTTTTTAATCTCCAAAAAATGCTAAGCTTCCGGTTACAATTTAAAATAATTAAAATATTCTTATATTCGGTTTGGATTTCCAATTAGACTAATTTTAACAACTTATTATGCTGTCTCAGCTTAGCATTTCCTCAAACATTAAACTCTATTTTTCGATGTTTATGGTGGTTCGGATATTAAGTAAACGAAAAATGTGCTAAAGCTCATTTTGGTGATTGTCTCTGCTTAGTCAGTTATTTCTGAAAAATCTCAATAAATAGCTTTTGTTGGTGATTGAAAAGTTCCAGGAAAAAGTGTTGCTTTTTGTTCCTTATGTTTGTGTTCACTATGTGTAATTAAACTGTTAAATGTTTTATTGCAAAATGTTTAATGTTTGAATGAGTGTATAACTGTGTAATTATCAATATAAAAGTGTAAATTTATAATTGGTGAATGTAACTGTATTTCAATGTATTAAAATTTAATGTGTGTTTAGTTTATGCAAAAAAGGGGCAAGCAAGAGGAGAACTCGACGTATACTCGAGTCGACAGCAGAATCATGAATGAATGAATGAATTGATAATTCATAATTACTGTACATTTCATAGTTTTACTGAGTGAAAGTAAATAGAGTAAATGAGTAAATTTGCAACGAGTGAACATTTAACAGTTAACATTAAGATAAATTAAAGTTGTTCAAATATTAAAGGGGGGTATTTGACATGTATGGTTTCTTAGCAATTTATATTTTTAAACATACACCCCCCTTGAAAGACTAAGTTCTTACAGAAAATGGCTTCCAGGATGTATTTTGATTGTTTGTCCAATTAATCATTTGGATGGAGGTAAATTTGGTTACTTTAACAAGACAATGGCCCTTATTGCGAGTGTCGTTTAACTTTCGATGCGATAGAAGTCGAAAGCATCGATAAATTTTCGTTTTGGTATTGTGTAACTTGATCGACAGAGATATCTATTACTGTGAATAACGAAAACGCTTATTGTGAATAAACCTTATATTTTGACATTTGGGGTAGTGCCAGTGATAGAAAATGTAGGAAAAAAATACTTTTTAGTCCTAAATTGAGTCAAGAAGTATTTCCAATTAAAAGATAAATTAAAACAGAAAACTTTAGAAATCTTGGAAATGTGACGGAAATCATCTAAAAACTGTGTAACAATGGCTGAATTTTCTTATGATGCAATTATAACGCAATCCTATCACATGCAATGCTTAAAAATAAGCGTTGAGTATCTATACTACACTAACCATCAGCTACAAGGCACCTTGTTTGCTGTGTGTCTGTTTAAGGACACGAAGATTTTCCTTTGTTCTCTTGTAATATTTTATCGTTGGGAATTTTGTTGGGACATTTCTTACAAACGTATGGGCTTTTTTGTTTTGCATTTGTATCACTGTCATATGTTTCAGTCATTCCTATATTTTGGCATTTGACCGATAGTAAACAAATTTTCATCAGTCGAAGGAATAGTTTTTTCTTACAAAAAATAAACATTTTAATACTTGTTTTCTAAAAAAAAATTATTTCACGTTATTTGTTATTAATTTACATCTTTTCTTTGTTTGAAATAGTTATAAGAGTAATACTATAATGTTAGGTAAATAAAGATTATCCTGATGTGTTTCAGTAATTGTTAACCCAAACCAAATTTTGTGTTTTATTTTCCTTTATTTATTATTATATTGCTCTGTGTTAAAACAATTGTTATTTTAGAAACAATAAAACCATATTTAAAAGGAAATCAACATACATTTGGTGAGAAAATTAAACTCGTTGCCGAAAATTCCCTTCGCGATGTCTGGATTCGCTTCCATCAAAAGCACTAGCTTTTATAGTTGCTTTCTGACAACTTTTGCCCTGTAAATAACAAATTTGTTATATTTTTTTGTAAATTTTACTTATTTGACTAAATTTCCTTACATTTTGGTTGAGAAATTTTGTTTATGTAGACCATAAATAAATAAAAATAAATAAATAGATGTAGACACTTCTTTTGTTTAACGCAGTCGATTGAAAAAATGCAGACGACAGATGTCGAATGAAAAAACGAAAAGTATCGTTCACAATTGAGATTCACAATACCAACATCGATTTTCGACGTTCGACTATCGACAACAGTCGATTATCGATAGACAAACGACACTCGCAATAAGGGCCAATGTCATCGATTTGAAGGTTAGGCTGCGTTTTTGCCATTTGGGTCGCTGCTGCAAAGAAGTGAGATATTCGTTATGCCAACGACTCCAAAAGCCTTGGTACATTGCCTGTAAAAGGGACAAATTATTGTTTATGCGAACATTAGAGTTAGAAACAGATGGTTGCGGAACGGCTGTATAACGTTCTCCAATTGGAAAAGGCGAAGGACTTAGCTGAGGGTTCGGAATCTGCTGTTGGCCACATAGGGCGAGAATTGAGCAGGGCCTATATTTTTACCAACACAGTGTACATTTCCTCATAAGTAAGCCTTGATTCTGCTTTGACCCGTTTCAGATGCAGCTTCACTGATTTGACTCCAGCCTCCCACAGACCTCCAAAATGAGGTACATTGGGTGGTATAAACTTGCAGCTGATACTGTCATTACCCAGATGGTTAGCTACGATATTAAGATGCTGCTCGCTGCAGAGGAGTTCGTGCATCTCATCGAGAATGCGATTAGCGCCACGGAAATAAGTACAGTTGTCGCTCCAGATTTCGCTGCGCTTACCACGACGCGCGAATGTGAAAAGCTTTGGTTACATAACAGACAAAAAGCGATGTGTAATCTTTGACGAATTTAGGGTTTTTCCCACGACTTTACTAAAGCGTCTGTCATACCGGATACGCTCGACGGGAAGGCTACCCATGAGTTGCTTTGTTGTGGCCACACATTCGCGAAAACCTATATCGCATTCATGCACAATTTTACGTGATAGATTTCTACACCCAAGTATGTAGTAAGTTTGTTTTGTTAACGCGAATAAGAGCGAGACCCCACAATGTAAATGTTTGTTATGAAGGTGATGCACTATTAGTTTTGAAATTGAATGAGATTTGCACAAAATAATAGGATGCTTTTCCGAAAACGAAAGTTCTGAATGTTCTAAGCGCCCGCCAATACGAAGCACACCACGAAGGTCAATGAAAGGACTGAACGAAAGTATCCGATTTTTATAGGGGTTTCCCCTTTTTTAACAATTCAATTTCTGTGCTAATTGACGATGCTTGAACGAGTTTAATTAGTTTATTTTCCGCACACTTTAATTTTTCAGTTGAAAGATAATCTAACTCACGATTATCGTTTTGTAGTCTACAATTTGAAATAAAACGCAATACATAGGCAACAACATGATCTACATGTAACCAATTCGAAGAATCTTCTAATAATAATTCTATAGAGTTGCAAGAAGTTATGTCATAAATGAATATCTGAGTCGGAGATACTTTTCTGATTTCCTAATGTTCCTCATGAAAATCTTCTTGACAATAGTTTTGAACAGGCCAATAGTTTTTTTCCGTGATGAGCCAAGGTGGTCCCTTCGACCACAAATCAGCTGCTGATAAAGATATTGGCGAGTTCCCTCAAGTCGCAAGATCAGCAGGATTTGAGGCCGATCGTACATGGTTCCAAACTTTAGATGAATTGAACTCAAGACTTCTGAAGTTCGGTTGGCGACAAATACTGACCATTTTTTCGGAGGAGCTGACAACCAATGCAGCACAATGGAAGAGTCTGTACAGGCAAAAATTTTAACATTTGGTTCCTGCAAACAAAACTTTATTTTGTTTATTAGATGAGTAAGTAATACGGCTCCACATAACTCGAGCCGGGAAAGTGATAAAACTTTAAGAGGTGCAACCCTAGTGCAACAGAAAGGGTACCATCAACAGCAGCATAGGCATCCAATGAAGCATCCGAAAAACCGTGAAGCTCGAAACTTAATTTACTTTTTATCATTATCCTTGGAACAGAAAGCGATTCTATGACAGGAAGATCCTCTCTGATAACACACCACCAAAGAGCTACTTCCTTTGGAAGAGTCTCATCCCATTTCAACTTCCTTCTCCAAAGCTCTTGAAAAAGTATCTTCAATTCAACAATGACAGGCACTAAAAAACCCAAAGGATTAAATAAACACGACGCGTCCGACAGTATTGTATAAGTAACATCATCGCCCAAATTAACTTTGTAGGTGAAGCAATCTTTTGATGGACACTACTGTAATCCCAGAATTTTAACTGAGTTAGATTCTTAAAAATCCACAGGAAAAAGCTCTCGTTGTTTTTCTGGCAACTTCATCAAAAGGGGCCAACAATTCGTTGTCAATTTTTGCAGGTTAAATCCTGCAGTTTTCAATAGGTCAACTAGTTCTGATTGGAGTGCAAATAGGTCGTCAATTCTGTCAGTTCCGGTTATGACATCGTCGACATAAAAATCATAAAGTAGGGTTTTCGATGCTACCGGATGCGAAAAGGAGCTGATGCTGTACCATATGCGACTGTTAAAAGGCAATAATGTTTTAAAGGTTCATCTGGACTTTCTCGCCAAATGATTACATGGTTACTTGCAACCCAAATTTGCCTATACAACTTCTCGATGTCTCCCGACATAGCATATAAGTGTTGACGGTAGCGAAGGTAAATCGAGAAAATGTCTCTTTGAATAGTTGGTCCTTCGAGAAGAGTGTCATTTAAGGAAGAATTGTTATTTGATTTGGCAGATGCACCGAAGACTATTCGTATTTTTGTCGTTGTTCTATCTCCTTTGAAAATAGCATGATGAGGAAGATAGCAAATATTTTCTGTCTTTATTTCTTCATGTTGTGGAACAAGTTCCATATTGCCAAGAGCCAGGTATTCATTAATGAATGCAGAATATTGCGACTTTAAATCATTGTTAAGATTAAGTCTTCTTTCAACAGAATATATCGGACTTACAGCGGTACCGAAAGAATTGCCAAACTGAAGTTTTCTGGAAGGCTTGAATGGAAGGACAACTTGGTATTTGCCATCCGAAAGGCGAGTGTGATTCTTGACGAAGATTTCTTCAGCTAATTCTTCTTCTACTAAAAAAGGAACTTCACTCGAGATTTCCTCAAGTTTCCAAAAACGTTCTAGGTCAAATTCCTGTTTAAAGTCCAGACTGCTACAAAATTAATCAAACTTTGGTTTTTCCATTGAAGGGTTTGAGTTTCCTCCAGAAATGATATACCCGAAAAGTGTTGGAATCGAAACAAAGTTTGAGTTCGGAACTTGCATAGATGGACCCTGAATTATATTGAAGACTCTGTCAGCACCAACCAAAATGTCAATAGGGCCAGGTGTATTGTAGGTGAGACGCGTTTCAATGACATGCGAATGAACTGGTTTACATGGCTTTCCAGCTCCATCTTGAACGGAACGTACGATTGGCTTACACGATTCTAAACATCTACTTCTAGCTTGCAAAAAATCTAAAAATTCATCAATTGCACGAAAATCCCATGACCATTTTTCTTCAGCCCATGCTTTTTTGGTTTCGTAGTCCAATTTTCCATATCAGATGTGTATGAGCCACGGATCCCTATCATTACATTTAAGCGCATTTAAATCCCTTACAACTTCTTCTGCTCCATCTGCTATCTTATTTAACATGGCAATGTTACCATTAGTACAGGACGGTAGTAAAAGAAAGGAATCTATAAACGATTTAACTATCAAATGCCTCTGATCATAGCGTCTCTCTAATCTATCCCACGTCTCGACATAATTAGCTTCAGAACATTTTACATGACTAATCAAGTCATGACGTCACTGACAACTTCCACCCGATGTTGTCTTGACGTGTTTGGTTGGTAACCACACTCTGGTTCCAACAGATTTCTATTTTTAGAAGGAGGAGTAAACGAATCGATACTAACCTTTAAACTATCTAGCTCTCTACCTAAAATTGCCAACTCCTTAACCGTTTTAGGTTTGGCACTAGCGATTTGAATTTGAAAGAAGGGGTCTACATTTTTCCTTAAAATTGAAAGCATCCTTCCCTCTGACAATGGTTCCGATAATCTGGCTCCGCGAAATTAGGCCCCAGGAAATAAGACCCCAAAAGAAAAAATAAAATAAGGCCCCAAATTGGGGCACTATTTCATAATGAAATTATGACCCAATGAAATAAGGCGCCAACCAAATGAAAAAATGTCTCAAAATTAAATGAAACAAGGCCCCAACTTGTTTTGACTTTTTTTTTTGTAAAAATGAAATAAAACCCCAATTTATCTTTTTTTAGAATTAATTTTATTTAAAAAGATGAAATATCACCCCAAACTGTTAAACAAATACTTGCATTGTATCCTGCACAATTTCCCTGCAACAAGGACATTTATAGTTATCCTGCCCTTCAGCAATAAAGTTCGCTTGAATTATTAGGTTGCATTCACTACAAATTTTAAGATGTCTACAAGGCAGCAGAACAATATTTGCCCGCAAATCCTTACAAATGACGCAAATATTCTCATCAATGTTTGGACCGATAACAACAGGGCTTTCACTTTCATCTTCTTCAAAAATTTATTCCCCACAGGAAAATGGCTGCTTATACTCCCTGATGATTTGCAGCACGATCTTTACATTGAAAAGCATTAGTAAGTAACAGACTAGCTGAAAAAATCGCGCGATTTTTTTCATAGCTTCGAAAAAATCACGCGATTTTTTGAAGCTATTCTGTTACTCCCTGATGGTTTGCAGCACGATCTTTACATTTAAGCATGACAAATTAATTTTACCTCGTCAAAATATTCTATATAGATAACCAACAGCTGCTTGAAACATCCTTGAGGAATAATTTTAAAGTTCCGTCCATAAAGATGGTTCTGTTGATCGGTGGAATGTTCTCTTCAACCAGTTTAGTTGTTTTATGGGATGAAAATAAACAATTGGTAAATTGTCCTTCTTCCATAATACACGATGTGTAAAATGGCAAAGGATCTGACTCATCTTATGAAAAATGAAATAAGGCCCCAAACTGTTTTTAAAATAAAATGAAATTAAGCCCCTAAACTAATTCGGGGTTTTTTTTCATTGGGGCCTTATTTCATAATGAAATTATGCCCCAAAAAAAATGAAATAAAGTCCCAAAAAATGAAATAACACCCCAAAATTTGAGAAATTTCGTTGTTGTTGTTTTGTGTGCTTTTTTTTGGGGCCTTATTTAATTTTTTTTTTGGGGCCTTATTTCCTGGGGCCTAATTTGGCGGAGCCAATAATTTTCGAAACAATGTCCTCATGGTGGCCAAGTAAGTGCCGAAAGATTCATCCTTCCCCTGTGAACGTCGGTTGATCTCTTCTAATAGTTTGCAGGTAGGAATTGTGCCTTGAGTTCTTGTACCAACTCTTGCCAATCGCGAAAATCTTCCCTAACCGTCCTGAACCAGATAAGCGCCTTCCCAGTTAAAAAATCCAAAGCTGATTTAAAGAGATGGGTTTCTGGAACATCATTGGCCAACCGAAGTTCCTTAACCCGTTCTAAGAATGAATTTACTGATGCTCCGTCCGAGTCACCAGTAAACTTTACTCCCCACTTTCCCACTCTTTCTGTGCATTTTGTTTGCACCTCCACTCGTTCAGGTATTACCTCATCAACAATTTCAACCCTGCTGGTAACCCGTGTTGGTTAAGCTAGTGTTACTAATACAGGTTCAGCAGAATGCCTTCCTACTGAAGGACTTGATTGAAAGGGGGAACCAACGTTGACCGATCGATCTATCGGCATCTTCAGCTGATTTCCAGTTGTTGCTGGAGTCTTTTTCCCGGGAAATTCTACTTCATCATCACTACTCTCACATTCACCAGTAAAATCACCCAACAGCAACAAAACATAATTTCTCACACCACTTACTTCATCCTCTTCTTCTTCACCATCACACGGAGTTCTAGATAACCTACCTAAACACCATTCAATTTTTGTTGTTATTTTCAAATATTCCGAGGACTTCGGATTTTTAGGAACATTTTCTAAAAGGGCCCTAATCTCTACTATTTTTGCCTTCACGGCATCTACATCGTCATCAAAGCTAAAGGGATAAACTTTGCCAATACCTAAAGAATCTTGTCTGACTAAACGTGAAGCTCTCAAGCTTTTCCGCATAACATCCACCGTATCCACTTTTAAGCCCCTAACCTTCATCTCGTACGCCAACTCATCCTGCGCTAACCTTCCAATATTCATTTTGGGGAAAAAAAATAATTATATAAACAACCAAATAAAGAAAAATTGTTAAAAAAAAAATTTAAAAAATAGTGTTGGCAACAATGTAAATTAATTAAAAATTTGATTATTTAGAATCAAATTTTTAATCCAAATTTTTTTCAGTAAAAAAAAATGAATCTATTAATAAAAAATTTCCCTATTTCAAAATACACTGTAAGATTATGAGTTTTAATAATCCTCATTCGATTTATCAAAAAATTACTCTATAGAGAAAGAGAGAAAAAAAACTATCACGCGAGAATATATCACGACACTTATACTCAAGTAAATAAAAGAGAATTAAATCAAAATGCCGCCGGCAAAGAAAATAAATAATAACATAAATTTATTATAGAAAGAAATATGTTACGAAATGATACGAAAAAAAAATGATATTAAAAGTATAAAAAGGAATTAATCAAAATAAATAAAATATATATAACGATCGGAAATGAAAATAATTAAATTAAAACAATACTTGCGAACTTCCTTAGTAGGTATCAATTCCAACGTAAATGTATAAGGGTATATACTCCTCACTCCTTCACGAACTATATTTTTTTTTTAACACGATCACTTCTTTAATGTCAGTCAATCAATTTCATAAAATAATTAGGTACCTGCATACAAAAAAAAAAAGAAACAAACCGAATATATTGTTCTAACAAAAATAATTGTTCATAAAAAAAAACACAACACAACTATGTACATAGGTATATTAGATAAAACCACGGAATAAAAATTCTCCACGATAACACGAATTCTTCCAAAAATTAAGGCCAGACACGTTGGGCGACACTTTGTTGCACTTTTTCACCGGGTAAGGGGGAGGGTTATTAAATATTTAATTTATTTTATTATTACAAACCCGACTTCCGAATAAACAAAACAACCAAAAAAATCTGCGCCGACACGACCGAATAATTTTATCAACTAATTTGACAGATGGTCCAAATCAGAAGATAACGAAGAATAGGTAGGTACAAGAGACCACCAAAAGTGCAACAAGTAACATGTTAATAATGTTACCTTCCCGTCTAGCTCAACAGGTCGTTGGTTCTTTGGAAGAATTTTTATTTTTAATGGTAAACAAATGAGAATGAGTTATAATTATTGATTATCGACCGAATCAAAAATTATTTGATATTTGAACACAGGGCCGTGTCCAAAAAGGGATTTGGGCGCCAGAAATTCTTTATAGGTAAAATTTCAAACCTGGGTACGATGTATTTAAAATATTTGAGCGAAACGAAATAACCGGATAAAATAAAAACACCAATTTTATATTCTCAAGTTGAGATTTTAAAATGTTTTATTAAAGAAACCTTGGATAATCCAGGATAAAAACCCTAAATTTTTTCAAATAAATTATTGACAGTAAATAAAGATAAAAAGGTACCAAACAGTAAATCTGCCTTTTTGCAGTTTGAATTAAATGAAATTTTACGTAAAGCCGAAGAATGGAACGTTACCGGAATTAAAAAAAAAGGCAAACAATTAAACAAATTAAACCACGTATCTTAATCGAATTAAAAGGTCTACCGCGACAATTTAAACCAAAATGGCCACACACTTGAGATAAACCACAACACTCTACACTCTTCTTATCTTTTATCTTTTTTTCCTTCAATATCCAACTTTAGTTTTCGCGTCTCGACTCTCTACTCTATCTTCAAAAATTTCTATTTTTCTACCAAATCTCCTTCTCGATTTTTTTTTTACTTTTTAATTTTCTCGACTTTTTTTTTTGTTTTGATCAACCTCTCGTTAATCTAGCTCAACCAGAAGTGATCTTTTTCACCAATCTCAATATATTTGTCCTCCCTCGGCCTTCTCATTCACTCACACATACATACAACCATCCAATCTTTTCCGTGGAATTCGGTCGCGGGTATAGCGGTAGCGTGCAAGCTTCTCTTACTTTCCAGCCCCACCGTTGTTGAATTCCTAACGAAACTTTACTCTCGCTTCACATTCACGGAATTCACCAAGTTGTTGGAGTTGTCCAAAAACTTGACGAATTCTGCAAGGCCGAGTTCGGACATCACACCCAATTTACAATTTTTTCGAGAAAAATCAAAAAGAACAAAACTCAAGAAAGAGATTCTTGCTGGGCATTCTCCCAGTTAATTAATTATCTACTCGTGATTCGAAACGCGAAACAGTCTTTTTCATCAAACAAATTTTGAGAAGAGTGAAGAAGGCATTGCCATCAGACGAATAGGGGGAATAACATGTAGCATACGAAAACATGCACGTTCCGTAACTATTCGGGACTGATGGAAGTGTGATCATAGCCTCTTCGCGGCGGCCGCTAGTAACAAGTTTGGCTAATATGATCAGGCTGGTTCCTCAGGTTGGCAACAGGTTAATTCCCTGTTCCGTAAAACTTCGAATTACGAGACCGACAACAAGCCTCGGAAACGGACTGATCTCACGACGACAACCTACGCAACGAAAACGGCAAAACGATCTACGAATTTTTTTATGGAACGTACGATCAATCTATAGAGCTCGAGCTGCTCAGCAGCTAGCTGATGCCCTGTCAAAATATAAAGCTGACATAACAGCACTTCAAGAAATCAGATGGACAGGGAATGGTGTTTTACAGAAGAAAGAATATGACGTATACTACAGCTGTCATACAAAACACCATGTGCTCGGGGAAGGCTTCCTAGTCAGCGAAAAAATGAAGTCTACCATCATCGGCTTTAACGCTATAAGCGAAAGGCTATGCACCCTTCGCGTGCGAGGCAAATTTACGAACATCAGCCTCATTAACGTTCACGGACCTACGGAGGAGTGCTCAGAAGAAGAAAAAGAGACTTACTACGAACAAGTCGAGAGGACCCTCAATGTCTTTCCAAGGTATGACGTTAAAATCATCCTTGGCGATTTGAACGCAAAAATAGGTCGGGAGCCGGTATTCAGGCATTACGCAGGCACCCATAGTTTACATGAGAACACTAATGACAATGGACTTCGAGTCTTAGAATTGGCAGCATCGAAAAACATGGTCGTTGCGAGTACCAGGTTCCCGCGAAAAGATATCTACAAAGCCACCTGGGTATCACCTGATAGAGTCACTCGTAACCAAATAGACCACGTGTTGATAGACCGTCGCCACTACTCGAACTTGATGACGGTACGAACGTACCGAGGCGCCAATATCGACTCGGATCACTATCTTGTTGGTATGGTCTTCCGAGGGCGGATTACCTTGCGAAGACGTATTGCATCCGCCGATCAGGTTCGAATCAACACGGCCGCGTTGCGCAATGAAAATGCCAGTAACACCTTTGGTAATGCGTAAGGACTCGCCCTAGAATCACTTGATTTAGGGAGAGTAAGTCCTGGAGCCAGTATGCTGGGCGTAGATGAGAAGTGGACACGCCTTAAGAATACTGTCATTAGTTTTGCCAACTCCATCTTAGGCAGCAGTCGTAGAAATCGAAACGACTGGTTTGATGATGAATGCAAGCTAGCGACTGAACGTAAGAATGTTGCGTACCGAGCAATGCAACAATCTCATAGAACGCGGGCACGCGAAGAAGAATATAAAGAGCTCAGAAGAATAGAAAAACGGCTTCACAGACAGAAAAAATCAGCCTGGGAGAAGAACTTAATCTGTGAAATAGAAAAAAACCGAGAGCGAGGTCCGCATCAGGCGCGGAAGTTCTACCAATCCGTCCGAAACATGACGCAGTACACACCACGCTGCACATACTGCAAGGACGGAGAGGGAAATCTGATCACCGATCCACAAAGCATACTGAAGCGATGGGAAGTGTACTTTAATGAATTGCTAAATGGTGAACTCACTGCAGAAGTGGAGGCTCCACTGCTTCAAGACGAATACCCTATGTTTCCATCACCAAGCATAGAAGAGGTTGAGAAGGCTATAGACCGGCTAAAGAAAAACAAAGCCCCGGGAGCTGATGGTATATCAGCCGAATTATTTCAACACGGTGGGCCAGCTCTACGTCAGGCAACTCATAATATTATAGTGCACGTGTGGGAGCATGAAGAAATGCCAGAAGACTGGCGAAAAGGTATAATATGCCCCATACATAAGAAAGGAGATGTCACAACGTGCAGCAACTATAGAGGTATCACGTTGTTGAGTACCGCCTATAAGATACTCTCCTCTATCCTACAAGACCGGATAACCCCAAACGCTAAAACCATCATCGGATAATATGAGTGTGGTTTCATTCCAGGCAAATCAACAACTGATCAGATCTTTACCCTTAGGCAGGCGATGGAAAAATGTCTAGAATTTAACATCCCAACATACCACCTGTTTATAGACTTTAAGGCCGCCTATGATAGCATAGCCAGGGTAGAACTTTACAAAGCCATGAGAGAATTCGGCATCCCAAATAAATTGACACGACTATGTAGGTTGACCATGACCAACGTAACAAGCCAAGTAAAAATAGCCGGATTACTATCCAGACCAATCAACATCTTTAATGGACTCCGACAAGGGGATGGTTTGGCCTGCCTCCTCTTCAACCTGGCGTTGGAGAAAGCAATCCGTGACTCTGGCACGGCAACAAGAGGGACCATCGTCAACAGGTCCAGCCAGATACTGGCTTACGCAGACGACATCGACATCATCGGAAGAACCGAGCAAGCTGTACACGATTCCTTCATCCAGATCGAGCAGGCGGCACAAAATCTGGGGCTGCACATTAGTGAAGGTAAAACAAAGTACATGGTGGCGTCGAATGCGAGAGGAACAGTTGGTCAAACAATCAAGATAGCGGAGCACGAATTTGAAGTGGTGCAATCCTTTAAATACCTTGGGTCAATAGTAGCAGCCGATAACAATATAGAAGAAGAAATACGCGGGCGGCTTCTCAAATCCAACAGAGCCTACTACAAGTCTGTCAAAGCTCTTCAAATCCAGAAATCTCACCATAACTTCAAAACTACTGCTGTACAGGACCATGGTCCTGCCAGTACTCACATATGGATCCGAGACTTGGGTGCTTAGCAAAAGGCACTCTAACCTCTTAGCCGCGTTCGAGAGAAAAGTCTTAAGGAGAATTGTTGGTCCCATATGTGAGGAAGGACGATTCCGGAGACGGTTCAATCATGAATTGTACGCAATCTACCTTGAAGCAGATATCGTGACAAAAATTAGGCTCGGTAGACTTCGGTGGGCAGGGCACCTAGCTCGCATGAGCGAAGAGGAACCTGCTCGGAAAGTTCTTTGTGGTATATTCTATGGCAGACGACAGCGTGGTAGACCATGCTTGCACTGGAGAGATGGCGTAGACCAGGACGCCCGGAGCCTTGGGGTGCGCAACTGGATGGCGTCGGCTCGAGACCGGGATAGGTGGAGAGACTTGTTGAAGGAGGCCAGAACCGGACCCCGGTTGTCGAGCCAATGAAGATGATGATGATGAAGAAGGCATAATTTTAAAAACTCCAACTCTATTCTAATAATCCCGATAGACCTTTTAAACCACAAGTTAAAATTACGGTAAAAAAAACGTTAACGTTCCATTCTTCCAAAACATTAATATAATAATAATATTTTTGGGAAGGGCTCATGGCCGTCAATATATCTATCTTGACAAAAACGTCACACTCGTTAGCCTTAAGTATAGGCAATCACTTTTGTCCAAGAATTGTAAGTGAATTTCTTCGTTACTTCCAATTACATATATCGCCTGTAATAAATTGTCACTTTTGCAAAACGCTGGTTGAGTACACCTATGGTTGATGGTACCATGGCTGCCCTTTACTTAACCAGAATCTTGCAGCCGCAACGAAAAGAAAAGATTAAATAATTAAAGGTCAAAGACCGGCTTTTGTTGCGGTAAATTTTACTGTAACAAAATCCACCCTTACCTCCCAGGAAATGTGTTTATTTTTCCAAAGAAACTTTAACCATTTCCTTAGGAAAAACAACACAACACGAGGATTTCCATCAAGGACAAATTGCCTCCAAATACTTTACAAAAATTACAAAAAAAAATTGGCACAACTTCATAAAAAAACAACTCAAAAAATGAAAATAAGTTTTAAAATTAAATTTACTCTTAGGGACTTCAATCTCAAATATTAACAGCCGTATCAACAAATGGCTTTAAATCTTTAACGTGCCATGTACCCCGCTCCTTTCCTCGATCGTCAATTGGTACGTACGTCCAAGGAGACATACGTTTACTAATGCGATAAGGCCCCACAAATTGTAGCCAGTTTCGCTGCGTGAAAATTCGCTGCATAGGACAGCGCGAAATTTCGTCGCCACACGAGATCGCCAAGTTCATACTGCGTGTCTCTCCGTCGTAAATTATACATTTTGGCGGACTTATTGGATGCCGCAGATAGCTTCCTAGCTATGTCTTCGCGTAATTTTTGAAACTGTGTTTCGATCTCCTGTTGTCCTTGGCCCCTCTCGCTGTTTCTAAGACCTACCTCACACCCACTCGTCACCATGTTTCGACCGAAATTCGCGAAATATGGCGAAACGCCCAACACCTCATTCTGCGACGTTCGAATTGCACAGGCCACCTTTGCCAGTTGTGAATCCCAACTTCGATGATTCTCCGAGACATAAGCTCGAAGAGTCGTTTTAATGATTTGGTTTATGCGCTCCGCAGGGTTTGCCTGTGGGTGGTAGTGCGCAGTAAACCGAAGAGTTGCTCCATACGCTTCGCCATGCACCTTTAGTTCTTTACTACGGAACTGAGGACAATTATCGCAGACAATAAATTGGGGTACGCCGAAGAGAAGAAAGACGTTGTCTTCCAACTCTTTGCACACCGCCTTGGCGGTTGCAGAACGAAGAGGAAACAAAAGAGGAAATTTTTTGAAATAATCTACCACAGTTAAAATATAAATAAAACCCCTAGATGACTTCGGCAATGGATCAACCAAGTCCACGCAAACCATTTCCAATGGTTTTGAAGTCCCTACTCTCTCCGTCATAAGACCAGCTGGTTTATCGTTAACAGGTTTCACTTGTTGGCAAATTCTACAGCTCCTAACATATTTTGTAACATCTGCTTTCATTTTGGGCCAATAATATTTATTTGCTATCCTAGCAAAAGTTTTCTTCACTCCCATGTGTCCTGCTAATGGACTATCATGGCACTCACTCAAAATTCTAACCCTATCACTTTTCCCCACAACTAACTTCCAAAACTCGTTCTCTTCATGAACCACTACATGATTCACCTTAACATATTTAAAGAGCCGCCCATCTTCTACTCTCCAGGATGGGTATGCTAAAGGGCTTTTTTTTAACAAGGATTTCATTTCCGCATCAGAGATTCCAGCCACTACTGGAACTCCTCGCGATAACATGTCGGGAATGACATGTTCTTTTTCTTACGAAGAATGATCTTGTAATCGAATTGTTGGAGCCGAATGGCCCAACGAGCTAACCTACCCTGCGGATCCTTGAGGTTACTTAACCAGACCAATGAGTAATGATCCGTCACGACAGTAAATCGAACACCTTCGAGATACGGCCGTAACTTTTCAATAGCCCACAAAACTGCCAAGCATTCCTTTTCGGTCGTAGAGTAGTTTCTTTCACTCCTATTCAATGACCGACTTATATAACAAATTGCTTTTTCTCCATCTTCAAATTCTTGAGAAAGTACGGCTCCGATTCCATAGTCTGTCGCGTCTGTTTGGACAACAAACGATCGAGAAAAATCCGGACATGTCAGAATCGGTGCCGTAACCAAACACTCTTTGGCTTTCCTAAAACTATCTTCACACTTTTGTGACCACTCAAATTTCTTACTTTTCTTAAAGAGATCGGTAAGAGGGCTAACTAAAATTGCAAAATTTGGCACGACTCGTCGATACCAAGAAATAGTCCCTACAAAACTTCTAATTTCTTTCACATTTTTGGGGGCTGGAATTCTCAACATGCTTTCTACTTTTTCAGGATCGACGTGAAGTCCATTCCTATCCACTACATACCCAAGAAATTTCAAAAAAGGCCTACAAAAATGACATTTGTCTCTACCTACTTTAATCCCCGCTTCTCCTTAACGTTTAAAAACTTCTTTTAGAATTTCTATGTGTTTTTCGAAAGAATCGGTGACGATGATAATGTCATCCAAGTACACAAAAACGAAAGGTTCTAAGTCAGGACCCAAAACATCGTCTATGAACCTTTGCCATGTCGCAGGAGAATTATGTAAGCCGAATGGCATTCTCTTGAACTGAAAAAGTCCTCTGCCTGGCCCTGTAAAGGCTGTGTACTTGCTCGATTC
The DNA here is from genome assembly GCA_951217065.1 of Baccha elongata. Classification (NCBI taxonomy): domain Eukaryota; kingdom Metazoa; phylum Arthropoda; class Insecta; order Diptera; family Syrphidae; genus Baccha; species Baccha elongata. Next base: position 630,804 of record CATNUY010000077.1, read on the forward strand.
TTCCTCCTTGGGTATCTGCCAGTATGCAGACTTGATATCAAGCGATGTCAAAAACTTCGCGTTTCGAAGTTTATCCAAAATCGCTGAAATGAAGGGTAGTGGATAAGCGTCCCTGTCATAAACTTCATTTAGTCTTCTATAATCAACGCAGAACCGAAAACTACCATGCTTCTTCTTTACTAAAAGAATTGGGGATGCCCAAGGACTCTTTGATTTTTCGATCACTCCAGCTTCCAACATCTCTTGGAGTTCTTGATCGATATGTTTTTGGATTGCCGGTGAAACCGGATAATAACGCTGCTTGATTGGTTCCGCGGACGTTCTAATCTTGTGCTCAACTAAATTGGTGCACCCTAAACCTTCGGTCATTGAATTAAAAAGCTCTTCTAAAACAGAATCTAATTTGCTATTCTCACTACTATCTAAATCTGATTTTTCCCTAATAGCTACCATGTCTGTGATCACAGCCAAATGGCTCGCAAATCCCACATTCTTGATCGTAAATCCGATTATGCCCAAGAGTGCCCAAAAATAAGCACCCAAAATCAGAAGGTTAGGTAGCCTAGGTATTACTAGGCATTCTATCGACAAGGATTTGTTCTGAACCTCCATCGGTAAACAAACAGATCCTACTACTACTACACTCGCCCCATCTTCTAACGCTACTGACCCAATACTACTCTTATCTAATTTAAGTGTCAACTCTTTTAAAATTTTCCACCCATCCCCTCCTATTATTGTGCGTGAAGCACCAGAATCCAAAAGTCCTAAAAATTTTATACCGTAAATGTTGACACTTAAATATGGCCTTCTATCTCTACCATTTGCCGCTAATGTGAAACTCAGATGTACACGATCTACCAGTTGGTCGCCAGCAAGCGACCTAACTAACACTGACGGTTTTCTCGGCCTGCTGTCCCGAGAGACCGTTGCCCATTTCCCAAACAATGACGACAATCTCTACGATTGACGCCCACTGCACCGCAACCAAAACACCGTCTCGGAACTGTACAGTTACTGGCTAAATGCCCTTCCCTGTTACAGTTGAAACACCTTAATACTCTACCGACCTGACGAAAGGGATTTTCTCGAACTCTACTGACAACTTCCACCCGATGTTGTCTTGACGTGTTTGGTTGGTAACCACACTCTGGTTCCAACAGATTTCTATTTTTAGAAGGAGGAGTAAACGAATCGATACTAACCTTTAAACTATCTAGCTCTCTACCTAAAATTGCCAACTCCTTAACCGTTTTAGGTTTGGCACTAGCGATTTGAATTTGAAAGAAGGGGTCTACATTTTTCCTTAAAATTGAAAGCATCCTTCCCTCTGACAATGGTTCCGATAATCTGGCTCCGCGAAATTAGGCCCCAGGAAATAAGACCCCAAAAGAAAAAATAAAATAAGGCCCCAAATTGGGGCACTATTTCATAATGAAATTATGACCCAATGAAATAAGGCGCCAACCAAATGAAAAAATGTCTCAAAATTAAATGAAACAAGGCCCCAACTTGTTTTGACTTTTTTTTTTGTAAAAATGAAATAAAACCCCAATTTATCTTTTTTTAGAATTAATTTTATTTAAAAAAATGAAATATCACCCCAAACTGTTAAACAAATACTTGCATTGTATCCTGCACAATTTCCCTGCAACAAGGACATTTATAGTTATCCTGCCCTTCAGCAATAAAGTTCGCTTGAATTATTAGGTTGCATTCACTACAAATTTTAAGATGTCTACAAGGCAGCAGAACAATATTTGCCCGCAAATCCTTACAAATGACGCAAATATTCTCATCAATGTTTGGACCGATAACAACAGGGCTTTCACTTTCATCTTCTTCAAAAATTTATTCCCCACAGGAAAATGGCTGCTTATACTCCCTGATGATTTGCAGCACGATCTTTACATTGAAAAGCATTAGTAAGTAACAGACTAGCTGAAAAAATCGCGCGAGTTTTTTCATAGCTTCAAAAAAATCACGCGATTTTTTGAAGCTATTCTGTTACTCCCTGATGGTTTGCAGCACGATCTTTACATTTAAGCATGACAAATTAATTTTACCTCGTCAAAATATTCTATATAGATAACCAACAGCTGCTTGAAACATCCTTGAGGAATAATTTTAAAGTTCCGTCCATAAAGATGGTTCTGTTGGTCGGTGGAATGTTCTCTTCAACCAGTTTAGTTGTTTTATGGGATGAAAATAAACAATTGGTAAATTGTCCTTCTTCCATAATACACGATGTGTAAAATGGCAAAGGATCTGACTCATCTTATGAAAAATTAAATAAGGCCCCAAATTGTTTTTAAAATAAAATGAAATTAAGCCCCTAAACTAATTTGGGGTTTTTTTTCATTTAGGCCTTATTTCATAATGAAATTATGCCCCAAAAAAAATGAAATAAAGCCCCAAAAAATGAAATAACACCCCAAAATTTGAGAAATTTCGTTGTTGTTGTTTTGTGTGCTTTTTTTTGGGGCCTTATTTAATTTTTTTTTTGGGGCCTTATTTCCTGGGGCCTAATTTGGCGGAGCCAATAATTTTCGAAACAATGTCCTCATGGTGGCCAAGTAAGTGCCGAAAGATTCATCCTTCCCCTGTGAACGTCGGTTGATCTCTTCTAATAGTTTGCAGGTAGGAATTGTGCCTTGAGTTCTTGCACCAACTCTTGCCAATCGCGAAAATCTTCCCTAACCGTCCTGAACCAGATAAGCGCCTTCCCAGTTAAAAGTTCCGAAGCTGATTAAAAGAGATGGGTTTCTGGAACATCATTGGCCAACCGAAGTTCCTTAACCCGTTCTAAGAATGAATTTACTGATGCTCCGTCCGAGTCACCAGTAAACTTTACTCCCCACTTTCCCACTCTTTCTGTGCATTTTGTTTGCACCTCCACTCGTTCAGGTATTACCTCATCAACAATTTCAACCCTGCTGGTAACCCGTGTTGGTTAAGCTAGTGTTACTAATACAGGTTCAGCAGAATGCCTTCCTACTGAAGGACTTGATTGAAAGGGGGAACCAACGTTGACCGATCGATCTATCGGCATCTTCAGCTGATTTCCAGTTGTTGCTGGAGTCTTTTTCCCGGGAAATTCTACTTCATCATCACTACTCTCACATTCACCAGTAAAATCACCCAACAGCAACAAAACATAATTTCTCACACCACTTACTTCATCCTCTTCTTCTTCACCATCACACGGAGTTCTAGATAACCTACCTAAACACCATTCAATTTTTGTTGGTATTTTCAAATATTCCGAGGACTTCGGATTTTTAGGAACATTTTCTAAAAGGGCCCTAATCTCTACTATTTTTGCCTTCACGGCATCTACATCGTCATCAAAGCTAAAGGGATAAACTTTGCCAATACCTAAAGAATCTTGTCTGACTAAACGTGAAGCTCTCAAGCTCTTCCGCATAACATCCACCGTATCCACTTTTAAGCCCCTAACCTTCATCTCGTACGCCAACTCATCCTGCGCTAACCTTCCAATATTCATTTTGGGGAAAAAAAATAATTATATAAACAACCAAATAAAGAAAAATTGTTAAAAAAAAAATTTAAAAAATAGTGTTGGCAACAATGTAAATTAATTAAAAATTTGATTATTTAGAATCAAATTTTTAATCCAAATTTTTTTCAGTAAAAAAAAATGAATCTATTAATAAAAAATTTCCCTATTTCAAAATACACTGTAAGATTATGAGTTTTAATAATCCTCATTCGATTTATCAAAAAAATACTCTATAGAGAAAGAGAGAAAAAAAACTATCACGCGAGAATATATCACGACACTTATACTCAAGTAAATAAAAGAGAATTAAATCAAAATGCCGCCGGCAAATAAAATAAATAATAACATAAATTTATTATAGAAAGAAATATGTTACGAAATGATACGAAAAAAAAAATGATATTAAAAGTATAAAAAGGAATTAATCAAAATAAATAAAATATATATAACGATCGAAAATGAAAATAATTAAATTAAAACAATACTTGCGAACTTCCTTAGTAGGTATCAATTCCAACGTAAATGTATAAGGGTATATACTCCTCACTCCTTCACGAACTCTATTTTTTTTTAACACGATCACTTCTTTAATGTCAGTCAATCAATTTTATAAAATAATTAGGTACCTGCATACAAAAAAAAAAAGAAACAAACCGAATATATTGTTCTAACAAAAATAATTGTTCATAAAAAAAAACACAACACAACTATGTACATAGGTATATTAGATAAAACCACGGAATAAAAATTCTCCACGATAACACGAATTCTTCCAAAAATTAAGGCCAGACACGTTGGGCGACACTTTGTTGCACTTTTTCACCGGGTAAGGGGGAGGGTTATTAAATATTTAATTTATTTTATTATTACAAACCCGACTTCCGAATAAACAAAACAACCAAAAAAATCTGCGCCGACACGACCGAATAATTTTATCAACTAATTTGACAGATGGTCCAAATCAGAAGATAACGAAGAATAGGTAGGTACAAGAGACCACCAAAAGTGCAACAAGTAACATGTTAATAATGTTACCTTCCCGTCTAGCTCAACAGGTCGTTGGTTCTTTGGAAGAATTTTTATTTTTAATGGTAAACAAATGAGAATGAGTTATAATTATTGATTATCGACCGAATCAAAAATTATTTGATATTTGAACACAGGGCCGTGTCCAAAAAGGGATTTGGGCGCCAGAAATTTTTAATAGGTAAAATTTCAAACCTGGGTACGATGTATTTAAAATATTTGAGCGAAACAAAATAATCGGATAAAATAAAAACACCAATTTTATATTCTCAAGTTGAGATTTTAAAATGTTTAATTAAGGAAGCCTTATATAACCCAGGATAAAAACCTTAAATTTTTTCAAATAAATTATTGACGGTAAATAAAGATAAAAAGGTACCAAACAGTAAATCTGCCTTTTTGCAGTTTGAATTTAATGAAATTTTACGGGGCTCACGGGGAACCGTAAAGCCGAAGAATGGAACGTTACCGGAATTAAAAAAAAGGCAAACAATTAAACAAATTAAACCACGTATCTTAATCGAATTAAAAGGTCTACCGCGACAATTTAAACCAAAATGGCCACACACTTGAGATAAACCACAACACTCTACACTCTACTTATCTATTATCTTTGTTTCCTTTCTCCTTCACCCTCCTTCAATATCCAACCCTGAAACGGGTCAAAGGCGAATCAAGGCTTACTTATGAGGAAATGTACACTGTGTTGGTAAAAATAGAGGCTCTGCTCAATTCTCGCCCTATGTGGCCAACAGCAGATTCCGAACCCTCAGCTAAGTCCTTCGCCTTTTCCAATTGGAGAACGTTATACAGCCGTTCCGCAACCATCTGTTTCTAACTCTAATGTTCGCATAAATAATCATTTGTCCCTTTTACAGGCAATGTACCAAGGCTTTTGGAGTCGTTGGCATAACGAATATCTCACTTCATTGCAGCAGCGACCCAAATGGCAAAAATGCAGCCTTACCTTCAAATCGATGACATTGTCTTGTTAAAGTAACCAAATTTACCTCCATCCAAATGATTAATTGGACGAACAATCAAAATACATCCTGGAAGCGACAAGAAAATCAGAGTAGTCACCATCAAAACCATATTTGTAGAAAAAATTGTCAGATGCACTTTTTTCAACATCTGCCAATTTTTTCATTGTAAGACAATTTGCAGTTAATTTGAAAGTTGGTTTGTGGTTTATGAGGTGAGTATTCCTTAAAATTTATTTTAAGACAATTTGCAGTTAATTTGAAAGTTGGTTTGTGGTTTATGAGGTGAGTATTCCTTAAAATTTTTTTTTTGGGGCTGCAAGTGGACTGGAGAAAACTATTCGTCACGCTCTGCTATGGGCAGTGTTGAGAGATGAATTCAAGTTCTTTGCAGTGTGTCTGTCACCCAATATTTAAAATATATACTTGTATGCCCAATTTTTTGGAGTTCCGGAAGTAAAATTTTGGTATAGTTTTTTAGCCAAACCGTGAATATCTCTTTAAACATATGGTGCTGACGACCTAGTTGACCTCTATCCAACAGCATGTGAAGCGTGTAAATCGGTTCAGTAACTGCTGAAATACAGACGGATTAATTTTGGTCTTTTAACATTTCCGGTTCGGATTTCCGGTAAAATTAATTTGTTTTGGTGTTTGTCTCTGATAAGCATATTTTTTTCCACAGCATCAGCAACGCGATCTGTATGTCATCATTTCTTAAACTAAAAATGATTTGAAAGTGAACATAGATGAGCTTAATTTGAGCTGTTACTTATACATGTTCAGAATCCAATAACATAGAACCAAAAAGCTTTTTCCAAAAACATAGAACCAAAAAGCTTTTGCCAACAATAACCAACCAACTGGCTTTTATTATTGAGAGGATAAACAATATACAAAATAGCGCGATTATTTAATTGATTATTGTTGTTATTATTAATACAATCATCGCTATTTTCTTATTGATTATATATTAATAATTACATGAATCAATTAAATCAATTAAAAAATCGCGCGATTTTTTATATTGATAAATGTTGTAATTATTAATAAAAATGTAGGATCCGATTTGGATCCTTTTTGATTTCGTCCAATTTTTAATAAAACCAAGACACAGTGATTCAATTTGTTTTAATATATTTATTTTAACTGTATGACAACAGGTTTAAAACGTTTAATCGCGGATAACAAGAACTCTTGGCATTTGTAGCGGCTCTTATATTTTAATTTAACTTGATTTTACGGCTTTACTACTTCGTTCTTCGAATGCTTTACTTCAACTGACTGCTATATTCAAAAAAAAGAAAAACAAATAGATATTGAAAAATGTAGAGGGACACATCTTCTTTTATTCTGTCTGTCTGTCGTACGTTTGTTTTTATGGATAGTAGTGTATCGTTCTCGTCATGTATTTTGTACATGTTTTATGTATCTCGTCAGTGATGGTGTTGAGGAACACTTACCAGTATTGCCCTATCCTTTATTCGGCCATTCTGATGCTTCATTCGGCCCCGAATGGGCGATCCCATTTCTTCATGAATTCGGCGACAGTAATTATTTGGTCCTTCATGGAGCCCACCTTCAAGACTGCATACCTCCATCTTCTTGAACATTTTGTAATTTCCCAAAAACCTCGGACGCAACTTTAAACCGGTACCAAACTGAGTGGAACTCTTGCTTGATCATACATGTTTTTTCCTGCTGCACCTTCGATATATTTTTCCACAACTCCTTTCCCAAAAGCGTCCTTACCACCTTCATACAAGGATCTGCTGATTGCGTCTCGATGATACAAAGGTTTAGCTAGTCTTCTATCATTAGACATGACACTATACATGAAACATATTTTTTCTTAATTTTATTGTACAACTTATATATTTTCGATGAAAAAAACAAAACAAAACGAAATGACACTTTTCAATCTTACACCATCTCTTAACTTCCTACTTGGGTGGTGTAACGTAACTCGCAGTCCAAAAAAGCTATTACGTGTTTATTAATAACGTTTTGACATTAGTTCCGGAGTTAACGATAACTCATCGATAAATCGGGTTTATAAATAAGGGTGTTGAAGTTTTTACCGATAGTTTTGGATGTCTTTATTTAATGCGAGTTTTGAGAAACTTAATAATGAGTGTATTTAGAAGTATTTGGATTGGTTTTCATTTATAAAATTAAGGCTAAATTAACTCCTAACAGGAACTAAGAAGTTATTGTGCTGCTAAGTACACCGGGATATGCGTCATCAATTGTAATAGTCCAGAAGAAGTGCGGATCCAAACGACCCTGCTGGGACAATGAGAAGATAATGGTAAGGGCAAAGCCGAACATCAAAATGAAGATGAAATCGAAGATGAAGGTGAAGATCAAAATGATGACGAAATTGAAAATGAAAATGATGATGCTGAAGATGAAGATATAAAAGAAGAGAAAAGACATTTTTTTCTTTTTTCTTCTTCTTTTTTTATTATTTTGGAATAAAGTAATTTGAGAAGGTTATTTTTCGCCCTATTTATCTGTTATCTGTTACCAACACAGTGTACATTCTGTTAACAGTTTTAATCGGTTCAGTGATTGCTGAAACACAGACGGATTAAGATTTGTCCTTATAATCGTTAAAAAGCTCTGAACTTTCGGTGAAAATTTGAATTTTAAATTTAACCTTTTCAAACAAAAAAATATTATTTTGTATTCCCTTTTTTAAGAGTTTCCATTCATCTGTCTGTAAACGATACTATACGAACGCAAAACTTATTTATCTGCATTTTGAAAATACAAAATACAAAGAGATAAACAACACACTCATAAATCCTTGTGTGGAAACACATAACATTCGTCAGGTGGAAACATGCTCACAGACCATAAACAAATAATTGTAAAAGAACTGTAGTAGATTTTATTAACGAATTGTGGGCTTATTCCATGATTCGTTTTGTTTTATTAATAAAAAATTTTAGCTCGTGACTTATCTCTTATTCCATGGTGTAGTTAATTCATGAGTTAGAGACGAAATAAGGGTTTTTTATTAATAGGGCTGCAAGTGTTTATTTCACCCCCATTTAAACTTGGAGGTCTAGCTGTTAACAATTTTATATTAACGTCGAGTTTGGTCTCGAATTCAGTAAGTATGAAAGGTGTCCTTAGGTCTTGACAGCCTTTGGGGAGGGACAGCATCCAACATTCTCCCCCGCCAGCATAGAATAATAAATAAATAAAACATTAACTCAGGAGGCTGAACTTTGGCCTACAAACTTTCATAACTGCAGAGATTTAACTCTGTATGCGTGCCCGTGCATTTCAAATGGGACTGTCAAATTTGGCTGGACCAAACATTCTTACAATTTTGCATTTACCTGTTGACACGTATTCACGTATAGAAAAGCGCGAGTAATTTTATTTTCCTACGGGAGGAGACGGACGATTACAAGTTGATGACCTGTGCCCGCCAATGAGCGAAGTAAACGTCTTCTTCATTTAAGTGTTGAGCTTTCCAAAATAATAACTTTGTTAGTGTATTCATTGATTGGTGTCTCACATGAAAAGAAAAATGTGATTAGTAATAGTGTGATTGAAATAAAATAACTTTTAATTCTTATTTTATGTTGAAAATATCTTTACACAATTCTTATTATTTTATTTTACGTAAACACAGTCGAGAGTAGTATGCCACAATTTACTCCAACTGCGTTATCGACATTTGTTGGGGTTGATTTGGTGAACATACTTCACTGATTGAATGACAGGTGTTTGACAGACTCGAATGTCAGAGTTTGACAATATATTTATTTGTTTCATTTCATATCAAATTTTCTTTATATTTTCCTGTGGAAATTAATATTATGGGCTGCTTTAGACGATGTTCACATTGAACGTACTCATCCGACGCATTTTGACGTACGTCCAGTCCGCCGTGTTGAGACACAAAGAAGTGTGAACACAATGGATGCACGAAACCACACGAAACAAAAAAACAAAATATGTGAAATGAGCCTAGATGTTTACAATATTCTTTACAGGCTCATGCTTAATTGCAATTTCCAATCAAAAGTGACCAAATTTTGAAAAATATTTCAAGATGGTGCAAAAAGTGCAAAAATAATAAATAACAAATGTCAGAATAGCGAATGTCAAAATGCATCCATGAGAATTTTAAAACATTTAATCGTCTTAGACGATGTTCACATCGGACGTACTAACCCGACGCATTTTGACGTCTATATGTTTTTTCCCATTCCCACTTCGTTATTGGAAAAAGACGGGATTTTGCATTCGGATTTTTAGATTTTTTAAAATTCTTATGGATGCATTTTGACATTTGCTATTCTGACATTTGTTATTCATCATTTTTTCGTTTTTTGCACCAATAGTTTTCACAAAATTCGGTCACTTTTAATTGGAAATTTAAATTTAACATGAGCATACAAAGAAAATTGTTAACATCTGGGCTCATTTCACATATTTTTTTTTTGTTTCATGTGTTCACACTACTTTGTGTTTGAACACGGTGGACTGGACGGACGTCAAAATCAAAGATTATCTAATAAAGATAAAAATCCCCCCGTCCATGAGCTGTGGTGGATTTCGATCATGAATGGAGGTAGGATTCTCCCAAATAAGAGTGTGTTCATAAATGTACGCTAAGCTAAGATCACACTTGTGTTATCAGCTGGTACTATTTTAGACCGCATATCTCGTAATAGAAGCAAAACAGCAACTTGTAATTTTAATTCGTGTTTTTTTAATTTTAATTTTTATTTTTCAATATCGGATATTTTTGTACTTTATTTACGTATCTAAACTTTTTAAGACACGACACAAGTGCAAGATCAGATACAGCTTTGCGCATTCCCGGATTAAAGCTAGGTTATAGCATTGAGTTTATAAACATAGATGAATCAAGATGGTTTCAAACTCACCGAAGTAGATGTGGCTAAATGACCATAACGAGTAATTATTATTGCAATAATTCCATGTAACGAAAATACCTCAACCCAAACCGAATAAATTTTTTCTCTACATTTGTATTTGGTTTTCTTTATTTCTCTTGCCTTTTAACTCAAGAACAATTGCTACTAAAGTAAAAAAAACACAAGTCGATAGTAACGACATCCTACAAGCAAAGTTTGAAACTTCCACATGATTTCTCTATGTTATAAACTAAATGGCGCAAAATTATAGTCAACCTATATTTAAGGAATTAACGTCACACCACTTAACATTATTTCAATTTTAAAACAGTTGTCTAACTTCTCCCGAATAAGGATATGTTCATAAATGCACGCTTAGCTATGATCACACTTGTATTATCAGCTGGTACTCTATTTTAGCACGCCATTCTCGTAATAGAAGCAAAATCGTAACTTATATATATTTATATATATATTTTATTGGCAACATATTTTTATTTCGTGTTTTTTCAAAGAATATTTTAGTTTTTTTCATATATTTTTGGGTTCGGGAGACGGATGCTTTAAAATGCTTTAAAAATTTGTTTGTATGTATTATGTTAATGGAAAATAAAGTTGTATCCTAAATCTAATCTAAACAAAATTAATATTGGGTTTTTGTGCGAATAACTGTCTCATAATTTCTGAATATTAAGAGTTGTAATGAAATTTAGATTTTGTTCAGTTTGGAATGTTTCTTCTTGTAATTGGCACTTTAAACAAATTATTTCAATTATTTCTTGTATATTCTTGTATAATTTATATTGAACTAGAACACAACACCAAAAATAATGTTTCAAAAATGAAAGCGCTGCATGAATGTTTGCATATCGTGTATTAGGAAACCACATTTAAATGTCAAATAGTGAATAGTGTGCAGTGAAACATTTGACTATATATCGTATACTAGCCATACGTAATCACCAAATATATGTGCATTCTTATGTAACCACATCGAATGCAACCCTTCTGGTTATATTTACACATGTGTCTTTTTGGGTAAACATGCGGTGTACTTACTACCGAAATATTCGTAGATATAACAACATCGCTAAATGATGCGCTAGTAACACAAATACACCATTGGTACGGGACGTCAGAGACACATTCGCATGTGGTTTTTAACATTCCGTGTACTACATCCTTAAGTTTTGCTTTTAGTATTTCTGTTGTATATGATCCAACCTTCGAAATATTAGATACTAATATTTCAATGCAGGGAAATTTCTTACCCCAAATTTCTTTTTATATCGAAACAAACAAACGAAAACGCAACAAGTGAAGTAATAAGTTACCGGTGTAGAAACAGCGTAACCAAAAAATAAACGAGTTTGTGAACAGACCCAAAAAGCTGATGATTTTGAAAAAGGCGGGAAAATGAATCCACCACTATGCTTAGGTGAGAGTGTGTGCAGTTTTCCTTTGTTCTCACGCACACTTTCTCACCTAAGCTGAGATCAGCTGATATCGAAGCTGGTAGGTAACGTCAAATTAAATGACAGGATTACCCTCTCTATTATATCAAAAAAACTAAAATATTTTTTCAAAAAACACGAAATAGAAATATGTTTCCAACAAATATATATATATATAAGTTACGATTTTGCTTCTATTACGAGAATGGCGTGCTAAAATAGAGTACCAGCTGAAAATACAAGTGTGATCATAGCTTAGCGTGCATTTATGAGCATATCCTTATTTGGGAGAATTCTACCTCATTTCATGAACGAAATCCATCACAGCTTATCAGTTTAAGGGGAAACGTGAAACTTACAAAAATCATGAACTAATCGCCGTGGAATTTTATTTAATAACACAAGAGAAGTGAGTGTTTAAAAGCAATCTGTAATATCTACAACACGTTTAAAAACATTCAGAAACATTTATTAAAATAAATCTGATGCCGCAAATACTGTTAAATCAATATGCATTTTATATTTATACTTCTAGTGTTTTCAAACAAGATTCAAACTTTTTTAGTCTGTTCATAAACTTGTTTATTTGTTGGTTAGGCTGTTTCTACACTGATGACTCACAAGTTAAAGTGAGGCTTATAATAAGAAATACTATATTTGTATTTGCATTTTCGTTCATTTGTTTGTTTCGATATGAAAAGAAAAGAAGGTAAGGAATTACCTTCAATTAAACTATCAGTTCCGAACCTACTTGTAAAAGAAAAATGAAAAACAGTGCTTTTTTGGCACAATTGAAATCGACATTAGTCCTTTCATATTATTTGATACAAAATATGGAAGTGAATCGATGACAATAACTACACAGAATATTTTTTCCGTTTTTTACTGTTTCAAACACATCAGTAAACATTTTACTTAAGCAATTTGAATACAGAAAATAAGTTTAAAAGGTAAACAGTCTCTTTACTTCTGATGCTATAAACGCGCAAATGTAAAAAAAATAATTTTTTATCGACTGGTTTTATTTTTACTCTTGTAGCAATTATTCTTGAGTTAAAAGGCAAGAGAAATAAAGAAAAACAAATACAAATATATAAAATTAATTAACAAAAAGAAACTCCCTTTATTGACTACAAACATTTTTTTGAAAAACAACAAATTAAAACACGAAATTTAAATTTTTAAACTTTTTTTTTATTTGTGTGTATTTAACAAATCGAATGCATTTCGAACTGACATGCAGTTCATCATCAGCAAAACCTCCATTAACACTAAAAACAAAATAACAATAAAGCACCAAATATGGGTATAAAATAATATAAAACATAAAAATAAAAGTTAACGTTATACAAACAACAATTTTCTGTTCTAAATCAATGAGAATAAGGGAGACAGAATATTCCCATTGTCACTATTCATAATATTTTTAGTTTTAAAGATTAAAAGAGACTCAAATGCATCAAGCTTCCTCTCATTTTGTACGCTCTTTAATAAACGGACGCTCTCTTCAAAGGGACCAATGTGATGTGGGGGTTCGTTGTTGTCACACGATGCGAAGACATGCGTAGCGACTGATGATCTATTCAGTTGTTTATCCTTGATACAGCTGATGTGTTCTTTGAATCTGGTTTTTATACTCCGCTTGGTCTGGCCTATATATTTTTTGTTGCAATCTCTACAGCTAATTTCGTAAATACCACTCTTCTCACTTGTTGGTGTGACGTCTTTTGTTGACCCGAGAATGTTTCTCAGCTTACCGTTGTTGTTGTAGGCGATGTGTACATTTTCCTTCTCAAGGGTCTTCCGAAGTTGATTTGTGATCGCTGGTATGTAAGAAAATGATATACGGAATTTTGTGGCTGAATCATTTTGGCTACATAGTGTAGATATATTATTTTTCATTATTTTATTTGATTGTTTTTTAACAATGTTTTCCACTACTGTCTTCTCAAAACCATTAATATCAGCTAAATGTACAATGAAATCAAATTCTTTTTTGAAATTTGCAACTGAAAGTGGGAGTTTGCACAATCTGTATGCCATTGAATGAAACGCTGCTATTTTATGTTGGTAGGTACAAAAAGAATCTTTTGTGATGTAACGTTCAGTTGATGTGGTTTTTCTGAACGCGTCGAATTCTATTTTATTGTTGCACCTCTTGCATAAAACGTCTAAGAACGGAATGGAATTTTGGTCGTCTTCTTACTCATACGTAAACTTAATGGTGGCATATCTGTTGTTTAGTACATTGAGTGTTTCATTCACTGAATTCTTTTTTATTACGCTAAAAACGTCATCAACGTATCGTCGCCTGGACAAAATATTGTCGTATGTTACAATTTGCTACTTTTGGGGAAACGAAATTTAAGTTCAAAAATTTTTTTCTCAAAAACTATACGGTGAATTTTTTAAAAATTGTATGGCTTATACAGAAAATATCTGGCAACTTAAAAACGAGAAAGTAAATATAAAATTCTGATAAAGGAAGGAATGAGAGTAAATTATTCTCAGTATGCCGTTGTCGTATGTGACGTTTTAACCAAAACTGCTTGTTACCCAAACACATACGACAAAATAATCACACATACGACAAAAATAAAACAAATTCAAATGTTGTTAGTATATAACATACAACATTTAAACATACCTACTACCTTTTTATATAAAAACAGAAACAAACTCAGATTTATTTTTTATAATTATTTATTTTTCTGTATAAAAAATATTTTTTTCCAACAAAACTTAAAATAAACAAAAGTAAAAATAAAAAATAAAAATAAAAAAATAAATAACGGTTAACGGTTAAAAAAAATCACATTTTTAAGTAATATGGTCCTTCACCTCATCTACACGGTCGACATCTGTAGCCTTTCTACCACGCTTATTCTGAGATTTAGTAGACTCTCCATTTGTATATTTTAAGAAAAAGTAGTATACTGTTCTCTCTGATATATTCAATGTGTTTAAAAAATACTTCTTGCATACTTGTATGATCTCATGCCTTACTTTAAAATAGTAATGAAAACTTGCCTTTTTTGTGGATTTTCATCATGTCTGGTATTTTTTCGTCTACGTTTAACTTCATTTTTTTTTATATAAGTTCCATAAAATATTTTTTTGTCCTGTGATGATAGACTCCAGAAATTCGTATGAATGGCTTCCCTCTGCGCTTCAGTAATATTCCGGGTACAACCATAAAAACAGTTTTGTGTGCCACCCAACGTTTTGCCAGGTCTTGAAACACCACCTTTTCCCTCATATGGATTTGTTTCTTTTTCTTGTGTTTGTTGGCGTTGTACTACACGCTGTAGAAAACAATAACAAAGGAAATTTAACTTGTGATATATTGTTATGAAGGTTATGTTTATGTATATTCAGAAACTTACAAGAACTGCTATAAACAGATGGTAGCCTACGGTCTTCGACTCGATTAGTGAAGGGAGTGGACAAAATCATTTTATCTGCAGACTCATAAGAATTTCTCAGGGTTGAGGTTCTGTTTTCTGTGTTAATTGGCAATTCATATGTTGGATCTTCTTCCTCATCATCAGCTGAAAAATCATTAATTCTGGAATGAACACTCGAACCTGTATCATAATTATCATCCCCTAGTATTTCGTTGCGCATGCTAAAAAGATTAAAAAGAATTACTCAAATGTCTCTTTTGCCTTATCATGCATTATCATACGCATAGAGTTCTTCAGACACACTTGGTGCAGGGGACTCGTCGGACCTCTGCAACATCTTGATCACTACTGAATTTATACCAGTCTGTGTTTTATCTTATGCGACATACGACAAACGTTTACCGAATTTACAGTAAAATATTGTCGTATGTGCATCAAAAATGACACATACGACAATTATTTACCAAACTTGCACTAAACAGATTTTGTATGGAAAAAATGTCGTATGTTTTTATTTTGTCGTATGTGTAGCATTTTGTATACACATACGACAAAGAAATACTTAAATGTTGGCGACCTTGCACATACGACAAATTTTAAGGATATTATCTTGGAAACTAAGACAGATATCGAAAAACGGATTTCACTAGGTTGTAGAGAAAAAATCAAATAACAAAACTGCATTTAAATCTCAAAACCTCAATTTTTCACATACGACAATATTTTATTCAGGCGACGGTATCTCAGCCAGATTCTTGGTAAAAGACCCTCTCTTCTTAAATCCGTCTCAAATTTTGACATAAAGGCTTCGGCGATCAGAGGTGATAAAAGGTTTCCCATACTCGTACCATTGTTGTTTTTGTAAAAATTGTAACGGAAAATCAAACAATTATGTGACACACAAATTCAAATTCAAATTAATGATTTCTAATCCGGAAGTACCAAAAATGTATGGTTTACCGAAAATTCACAAACCAGGTGACAAAATGCGTAAAATTGTTTCAAATGTAAATTCACTACTAGTTAAGGTCTCCAAATGGCTAGTCGAAGAAATGAAGTTGTATGGAAGATTTGAGAGCGCCAGCGAGCGTATTAAATACTTTTGATTTCGTCGATGAGTAAAAGAAATAAATATACAAAATGATGAATCCATAGTTTCTTTTGATGTTGAAGCATTGTTTCCAAGTATACCAGTCGACGTAGCTATAGAGTCACTCAAATTACATCTTGCAGCAAAAAATATAGAGGAAAGAAAAATGAACGTGTACCTTAAAGCAGCAAAAGTTTGTATGTCACATAATTGTTTCATTTTCCGTGACAATCTTTACAAAAACAACAATGGTACGAGTATGGGAAACCCTTTATCACCTCTGATCGCCGAAGCCTTTATGTCAAAATATGAGACGGATTTAAGAAGAGAGGGTCTTTTACCAAGAATCTGGCTGAGACACGTTGATGACGTTTTTAGCGTAATAAAAAAGAATTCAGTGAATGAAACACTCAATGTTGTAATAGGTACGGTGTTAAAAATTTGAACTAAAAAGTTCGAAAATGTCGATTAGTATCATGAGCTGGCATGCTTGTTGTTGCTCGGCCAAATAGCTCGTCGAAAATGGGTGGGATCTTTGCCCATGATACTCAACCTCGCCTATTGACAAAACACTGATCATGCCGAGAAGATTATAAAAAAAAATGTTCAAACAAAAAAAAAGAATCGGACGGACATTACCACTAGAGGGCGCTGAGATGTTATCAGTGATAGCCTAAACCCACCCTACCATGGAAGTCAGCGGCTAAAAATTGACTTCCCCTATACCTTCGGTTTACCTTTAGTCTCTGCTCAGTTCATCCGTCCATCACCACTTTGGTTACCATCGGCATCCCCTGAAAATAAACAAACTAGCAAGCCATCAAGCTATGCGCTTGAAAAAATAAACACTGAATTTCAACCATATTGGCGCAGTTCCCAATATTGATTTTTATTGAAATAGGGTATATTAAACATCAAATATGTTTTTTTTTTTGTTAATTATGTAACGTAGCAAAGAAATAAGAGACAACGGTCATACAAAAAAAATTTATGAAATACATAAAAAAAAATTTTTAAACAAAAGCAAAAAAAAATAAATAGATATTATAATAAATTAAATATTCAAAATGGACGAAAAGGAATGGGTTGGGTGTTGTAGAGAGCGGGTAGTCACTGAGTGGCATCAACATGGCGATGCCCAGTGATGTAACGTAAACTACACACCAATTGTGCTTATTTTACCTCCAAGTGGTAACCATCGGGTACTGGTCTCGTCCATCCGGACTTGACTTGCTAAACAAATAAGTGCGAGTGTTAGCAAAAGAGAAAAATAGCAACACTATAATGCTCTGTTGGATAAGACTGGCTGAATAATTAGGCTATAATATTGGATGAGCCTTTCAGAAGGATGGTGGGCGGCGAATGAATTCAACTTAGAGAATCAACGGTGTCACTAACAGCCTTGAAGACAGAAACCTTACACGAGCTACTCTGGAATATTTAGAGCTGAGGTCAGTAAGGATTTTTAGTACTTGCCAGGGTGCTAAAAAAGAGATGGTGGCGGATGAACCCTTTAAGGGCCAACGGCAGCGCTCATATCCCCATAGTGGGTTACTGGTTTCGAATTTTATTAAAAAAAACCCGTGCAAGGACGGGTCAGAATATCCCTGCAGTGGGTCCCGCTTGTCGTAAAAGGCGATAAAGAGATAATTAACATCTATAGGCTAATAACACCTGAGAGAGCCTAACGACACAAATAACACCTTAAAGCTTTCCCAACAGCGTGCATGCGTGAGTCCTAGGGTTGCGCGACTGGAGATCACCGGCGTATTAAAAGGCGATCAAACAATATAAGCGCATGCCAGTGTCGATAAAAATGAGAAAAAACGTTATACGAAATTTCGAAAAATTTCGAGCATTATGGAAGTACTTGCTAATACAACAGGCACTACCCCGCCAGGCAATACCACTGCTCTGCAAGGTACTGATCCTGGGCCGAGCAGAAATGACCGGGTCAGAGCTAGACGGATTCCGGGGGCTAGCAAAGTAATGCAACAGATTAGTCGAAATATGAGAGTAGCGAGTTGGAATGTTGGAAGTATGAACGGACGAAGCTTCGAGCTGGAAGAGATGATGAAGAGAAGGCGTTTGGACATCTTGTGTGTCCAAGAAACGAAATGGCGAAACACCGGAAACAGGGCCCGTTTCTTGGATGTCAAAACAAAAGATTATAAGATGTTCTATTATGGACAAGAACAACGGAAGAACGGTGTAGGTATCATCCTTGCAAAAGAATTACTTGGAAGCGTCTTGGCTATTTCAAAGTCTAGTGACCGTTTGATGTCCCTTAAACTGGTGATGCAAGGAAAGGTGTGGAATATTGTCAGTGCCTATGCTCCCCAATCTGGGTGTGAGCAAGTGGAAAAAGATAAGTTTTGGCTCGATTTCCACAACCTCCTTAAGAACATCTCGAAAGAAGAACTTTTGTTTGTGGGCGGAGACTTGAATGGACATATCGGGGAGACCAATGAGGACTATGAGGACTGCCATGGTGGCCTGGGATACGGCACCAGGGATTCAGATGGTGAAAACATCCTTAACATGTGCAGGTCATACGGTCTTATTGTGTTAAACACTATGTTCATCAAACACAGCAGACACCTAGTTACCTACAGCAGTGGAGGCAATAACACTCAAATTGACTTCCATTTGGTTAACAGTTTCTTGAAACCAAATGTGAAAGACTGTAAGGTGATACTAGGAGAAGCGATTGCCCAGCAGCACCGTCTCCTAGTGACAGAATTTTTTATGGAGACGAAGAGCATAAGGAAACAAACAGAGTCCTCTGGAAGAATCAAGTGGTACAATCTGGACAAAGCTAAGGGAGAAACTTTTATCTCTTGCATGAAGAACGTTCTGTGCCAAACCATCAACAGAGCTGAAAGTGAAGAGTGTAATGCACAAAATATGTGGGATTCTCTGCAACGAACTTGCCTTCAGAAAGCGAAATCACTGCTAGGAACCGCAAAAGGACACCACCATCAACGGGACAAAGAAACATGGTGGTGGAACGACGAAGCCAAAGCAGTGATGGCTAGGAAAAAATCCGCTTTCAAAGCTTGGTCAATGTGCCCCTCTCATAGCATAGATGAAAAAGCAAGATTAGAAATAATCTACAGACGTTTCAAGAAAGAAGCAAAGAAGAAGTGCGCCCAACTTAAAGCAGAGAGTACGGAGAGCATGTATCGGGAGTTGGAAGAAATATCTGCACCGGCTGCTGACGCAAACCAGGCCCTTCAGGAACTGCGAAATGCTAATATTAACAAAGGCGCAACTATCTTTAAAATTGCTGCACAAAGAAGGAGAAATGCCCAGGAGATTTGCTCACCAAAGTTCATAAACGATGCTCAAGGCCAACTTCTTGTGAATGATGATAAAATTCTTCACAGATGGCGAGAGTACTGCGAAGGACTTTTAAATGAACAGTTTCCCAGACGATACTTTCCAACAGCCGAACCAAACTACGAAGAAGTGCCCGACATCACTGTCGAAGAAGTGAGTGCGGCCGTGAAAAACTCCAAAAAGGGAGAAGCAATTGGGCCAGACGGTTTACCGTCTGATTTCTGGAAAAAGATGGGAAACATCGGGCTAAGATGGCTCACGGTTCTCATCTCCAAACTTATCAGCGGTAGCCAAATGCCAAATCAATGGAGGGAAAGTTACCTTCTCCCAATTTACAAGGGGAAGGGTGATACGCGAAACTGCGATAATTACCGTTCAATCAAGCTGATGTCACACACTATGAAGATCGTTGAGCGTGTACTGGATGGCCGCTTGCGAAAAATAATAAGGCTTTCCAATGACCAGTGTGGATTTGTCTCGGGCAAATCAACCACAGATGCAATCCAGAGTGTAAGAATCAGAATGGAAAAACACCGCGATTCCTCAAGTAACTTGCATGCTGTGTTCGTAGATTTTGAAAAAGCATTCGATCGACAACCACGAGATCTGATATGGGTGGCCCTTAGACAACGGGGAGTTCCAGAAATCTACGTGCGGATCATCATGGATATGTACGAGCATGTCAAAACAAAGGTCAGATGCACTGCAGGAGTAACCGAGAATTTCAGAATAGAAGTTGGTGTACACCAAGGAAGCGTTCTGAGTCCTTTGCTCTTTATAACAGTCCTTGATTATCTACTCGAAGATAAGGTGAGAGACCCTAAAGTGACTCAGTTATTCTTTGCTGATGATGGAGCCATCATAAGTGAAAATGCTTCTTCCTTGCAACGAGCACTCGATGTGTGGGTGGACGCTTTGGAGGGGAATGGATACCGCATAAGCGCCAAAAAGACAGAATACCTATGCTGTCCATTTTCTGATCCAACCATGGCCATTCCGGACATTTATTTGAACGGAACAGTGCTTCCCAAGTGCGAAAAGTTTAAATATCTTGGATCTATGATCAACAACGAAGCATCCTGTGATGACGACATCAACCATCGCATAAGCGTAGGGTGGATGAAGTGGCGTGAGAACTCTGCCATCTTCTGTGACCGAAAAATGCCCCCTAAGCTAAAAGGAAAACTCTACACATCAGCAGTCCGTCCAGCGCTTACATATGGTTCACAATGTTGGACAATGTACAAAAAGTATGAGAGCAAATTGACGGCAACTGAGATGAAGATGCTCCGCATGACAGCAGGAGTAACAAAGCTAGATCGAATCCGAAGTAAAAGGATCCGAAGAAGTCTTCACTTTAAGGATACCATCGTCGATAAAATACAGCACGACAAACTCAGCTGGTACTGGCACGTACTTAGAAGAGACGCTGAGAATCCCGTTCAAAAGGCACTTTCATACAACATTCCAGTACAATCGCGGAAGAGAGGCAGGCCGAAAAATTCCTGGAAAAAACAAATGCAGCGACATCAGCATTCAGTTGGCCTCAGACATGGAACAATCCATAACCGGGAAGCTTGCCGACATTTTCTGAGGTCAACCCGACGAACCCCACACACAGATCAGTAGGTGAAGTGGAGAAGTGGGAAATATATGATCCCATTCGAGATCGTATATAGCATCGTCGGAAAAAGGAGAAGAAGAAGAAGAAGGACGAAAAGGAATGGGCTAAGTGCATATACATATATATACCACTTAGGGTATGAAATTTCACCCACTATAAATTTAGTTATCTAAAAAAAAGGGAACTCCTCCTACCTAACCTGAGCTCAATTTAGGCGGACGCAGAAAGCCTTTCTTTTATGGTCATCAAAAAAAAATACGATGACGAGTATTGTTCTAAGCGAACAGCAAAAAAATATATGGCCTTATGCTTCCTACATACATATGTCGATTTCGGAAATTTTAACTTTAACATAAGTACCCTACTTGTACAATTAACACAAAAAAAATTAATATTACGCCAATTAACAAAAAAAAATATCTACAAAAGCATCTAAATGTGTTCCCACGATGCCTCACTTCCGAATTAAAGATGGAGTATGTTCCTATGTCCATGCATATAGTTCGATGAATAAGTCGCGAGATTATATTACTAAATAGGCTTATATATATATAGTTATATATCATATATATCATATGCACATTTATATATATATATATATATATATATATATATATATATATATATATATATATATATATAAAAATATATATAAAATATATATATATATATATATATAGCCAGATTTAATTTGCCGGACTCTTTCTTTTAATTTTGGATAAAACTTTATGTCAATTATTTTATAATTCAAAATAAAACTTAAGCGGCAAAACTAAATTAACTGTGATTGAAAGGCACTTAAACTGTCGGCAATTTAATATTAACACCCAAAGTCTCGAACAAACCCTTCGTGCTGATATATGTAGGCATATGCGTAGAGGATTTAATGAATTTAATCGGGCGATCCGGACTCCAATAGGTATATCCGCGATCGCCAAACGTTTTTCCAAAAATCAATTATAGTAGTGGGAAAGTTTAATATGGGGTATATAGATACTTCAAACAAGATGGCAGTACTTAAGTATGACACAATTCAATTATTTTTATTGAAATATTCACACTTCAATATGACTTGTCAGAAAAATTTTAATTCATGATTAAGTAAATTAATTATGCACTTCTATACCTTTTGGATGTTCTCTTAACTTTAATTGCATACATAATTCATAACTTCTATGCACCCATCGTTCCAATTCTACAAGCAGTTAATCGGATCTTTCGATTTAATTCACCAATCAAATTGGATTTGATTGATTAAATATTTGTTTTTATTGTACCACTGCGGATAGTGTGAATCGGGACTTAAATTTGTCTAATTGCCGACCGAAGCGACACCTATCCGTAAGGGGACGTTTTAAACAATTCGGCCATTATTATTTTCGGAACAAGGTTTCTAAACAACAACAACAATCTGACAACTCAAAAATCTAAACAAAACTTCATCTATACAAGTCAGCAAAAAAAAAAAAAAACATTTATCATTTGTTTGTTCAAAGTAAGGTCGCTATATACAAAATATTAATTTTAAAACGATTCCCCCTCACTCAATTTGAAGTTTGGAATCAATTTATATATATATTTGCTTTAGACTGTGATTATTGAGTGCGATTCAAGTTTCAAGTAAAAGTTATTTGCACTCAACTTTTCGAATTTTGTTCCTTACAAGATTTTTAATTGAAATTATAGTTGAAATATCAGAAGAAATATCTTGAAGAAAGAAGAAAATCTATAAGATACCCTCCAAACTTCACCAAGGAAACAGAGTCAACTATTCTGCATGTCGGCTGATTTCTTTGATATATCATCGAACCCGTAGGTATTTTTGCGATTGAAATAAAACATATTGTAATTAATTTATTTAATATCCATAGGTGTCCACAACAAAACATTGTGCAAGGAAATGTTCCTAACAATGCCGAGAAAAATGGAAGGACACTTAAATTATAAAATTATGTGAAATAAGATAATATATTATACGGAATTATTGTAGCCAAATCAATCGAGAATAATAAGTAGGGTGAGTTATATGATTGCTGTTATTATTAAATTTATTTTAACACTTAAGACCTGTTGTTAACTAATTAAGTACCTAGTCAATAGTAAGTACCTATATTTTATTATAATAAAACTATATTTGTACTAACTAATAACAAAGTTGTTCATTTTTGTGATTGTATTTTATTATAACCGCAGTATAGTTAAGGGTGGGTAATTTTTTTTAACATATTGTTATATAGGTATGTAGGTACGTTACGTGGTGAAGAACCCTTGCAACAAAAGCCGGGCTATCATGTATATAGGTACTTCTCAAAAACACCACTCTTATCCTGTAATATCAAAGATTTTGATTTGTTTTCATTAAATGGATTATGCTGCTCCTCTTTTTCAATAACAACAGTTGATATTTGACGGGGTGTGTATTTGACCTTCGCCGTAGGTAACTTGCGCTTCAAGTTGTTACTCGGTTTATGAAGTTGAAGTATCTTTTATTATAGTATCATGCTTAAGACTTTAATGTCCAGTTTCACCAAAATACACCTAAAAGCATTTTAGTTAACGGAGTAATAAAATTTATTGGCATTTTCATATCAATCGAAAAATTTCAACTTTTTCTTTGTCTTGCATTTTTAAGACGCCTTTAAAATTTATGTGGAACAAAATGGGACTTTAGTTTATTGGCCCTTTTAAAACTGAAAGTGGTTGGTGAAATTGAAAAATGCCATTTTAAGATTTAACAAACCAATAAATATTTAAAAGTGTTTGGAGAAACTGGCCATAAGAATGAAAGAGTAGGTAGGTATATAAATAACCTAATGTTGTGATAAATAATCCAAAGATAAATAAACATAATAAATAATTAAATCATGAGAATTAAATAACAATAATATCAATAAATACACATAATACTGCAATGAATTGACAATAAAATTGAATAAATACATAAATAGGTATACATATAAACTGTCAACGGCCTTGGCTCTGATAAAGCATCGCTTCCCAATAGATCAGCGAAATCAAGCACCATTGCGCGTGGATAGTACTTGGATGGGTGACCGTTCATGTGCTATCCATGTGCTGTTGGCATCTGTTCTCTGTTCTCTGTCTTTCTTCTGTTGTGTATGTCTCTGTCATGTATCAGTCTATTTCTCTTGTGTTGTTCAAGCCGATGGCCTAAGCTGCTAGTGCTTATATGTGTCTCTACTTCGTAGATTTATCTACGGAGTAGAATAATATGTAATGTAATGTATACATATAAACTAACGAAAAAAAACTAAGATTTGACATAAAGTTAATAAATAAATACATAACTAAGGAAAATAAATAAATAAGTACATAAACCTGATGACAAATTAATACATTAACACATAGATAATATTAGTATACACTGAAGAAATTAATAAGTTAACAAAAATCAATAAATACACTAACAAATAAATAAATTAATCGAACAAATAAGTAATTTAACGAAATACATAATAGATTATAAATATACGCAAACTAAATAAATAAACTAATAAACAAATAAATTTCTCTATGATATATATAACTACTATAATAAACTATACTAATCCTAATATTGCCCTTAAAAAAAAACTAAACTAATACTAATATTGCAAACTTAATTAAAAATAAATTAACATAAATATCACAGGGTCTGAAGGACTTCACTGTTTTGATAATATATCAATAAATTAACATAAAATAAACTAACATGGCAACAATAAAATAAATAACATATAAATAAATGCAAAAAGCTTAAGGCGTTATAAACTATAAATATGTTTTTAATACCTTAGTATATAGTTAAATAAAGTAAATAATTTATACAAACTTGAGTTTGCACATCTAACAATAAATATAAATAATAACATAATATAGATAAAAACATACTACGTAATAGAATTAAATAAATAAATAACTAACAAAATAAATAAATAACTACATATATTACAAACTCATTTCACTGCTTAATGTCTTTAGCATGAAAAACACCAATGGATTTGCCAGATAAATTTTCTAACTCGTAGAGATTTTTGCCAATTGCTTTTAGGATTCTACATTTAACAAATTTTGGACAAAGTTTAGCACTGAGGTATTTTGAACTGTCGCTTAGGACAAAGTTCCTTCGGAATACCTCTTATATTACGAACAAATCTTATATTACGAACGCGAGTATTATACTTTTGAGCACTCTTCTCTCCAGCTTTCGCTATGCTAGCTTTGATTTTATCTCGCATGCATTGGAGTCTAGTTTGACTTGAAAGGGTCATGAGCTCGCCATCCTCAACGGAATTTAATTTTTGTGCTAGCTCATAACAGCTACCGTGGGTCATCATATTGACGCCGAAAAGAGCAAAATATGGTGACACACCAGTGGAAGTGTGAACAGCACTTCTAAGGGCACATGCTATTTCGCTCAAGTGCAAGTCCCAATCTCGCTGGTCATCCTTAAGATATGATCGGATGGCGGCAAGAAGAGTGCGATTCACTCGCTCGGAAGCATTCGATTGAGGTGAATAGCTAGCTGTTTTAAAATGTCTAATACCATAAGATTGCATGAAATTCTGAAAATCTTTTGACCGAAACTGTTTTCCATTGTCTGAGTGTATAATTTGAGGCACTCCAAACATATGAAAAACATTTTCTTGCAAGAACTTAATAATACTTGAAGAGTTAGCATTTCGTAAGGATTTCAAAACGACAAACTTGGACATATGATCATATGACGACAAAGATGAAACTATTACCAGACTTAGAACGCGGATATGGACCTAAAAAGTCAACATATAACTTTTGAAACGGACGATCAACGTTATACACACTAGACATAGGAGGACGCAAAACTTGGTTTGTAGGCTTACACTGCATGCAAGTATCACATTTCGCTACATACGCCCGTATTTGAACTGTCATATTGGGCCAGTAAAAATATTCGCGAACTCTTTGCAATGTTTTTGCTACTCCGCCATGAGCAACTTGTGGGGGATTATGAGCACGGACAATAATTTCACTAGTCAGGCCTGACGGTACCCATAGTCGCCAATTGTGTTCAACGGTAGTAGAATCTATAGCTGGAAAAGATCGTTTATACAAATAATTTTTATCTTCTACTTTTAAATCTGGTAGACAGTCTTGATTTTCTTCTACCGTTTTTATCAATAAGTATTCATCTGATTTGAATTCTTTTGACTGAACGTCAATCAATGGTGCGATATTTTCAAGTTCGATACTCTCAACGTCCATATATACTCTAGACAGCGTATCAGGTACTGTATTTAAATTTCCTTTTCGATATTCGATATTAAAGGAGAAGGCTTGAAGTTGTAAACTTCAGCGTGCAAGTCTTCCACTCAAGTCTTTTAGATTCATAAGCCATTTAAGGCTTGAATTGTCAGTTATGACAGTGAATTGCATCCCTTCGACATAAGGCCTATATCTTTGAATAGCTAACACTGCTGCCAAATATTCCTTTTCTGCCACGCTATAGTTTTTTTGACATTTGTTTAGCTTTTGTGAAAAGAATGAAAGAGGGACTTCTTACTCGGCATCGTTCTTCTGGAAAAGCACCGCCTCCACCCCTGTATCAGAAGCATCACATTGTATATAAAAACGCATACTGAAGTCTGGATGCGTTAAGGCCGGGGCTTCAGTTAAGGCCTTTTTAAGTTTTTCAAAAGCCTCTAGAGCTTCATTAGTCATTTTAAATTTAACATTACTCTTTTTCAGTGTCGAAAATTCCCGTATAAACCTACGATACCACCCTGCTAGGCCAAGCAGCCTGCAAACATGTTTTGCAGTTTTTGGTACCGGGAAATTTTCAATGGCTTCTACTTTGGCTGGATCGGTCTTGATATTCCCACCACCAACGATGAAGCCTTAGTACTTCAATTCTTTAAAGCAGAATTTCGACTTCATCACGTTGATGGTGAGTCCAGCTTTATTAAGACAAGTTGCAACTTCGTCTAGCAGAGTGATATGTGTCTCGAAATCTGGAGCTATGACGAGCAGATCATCGAGATAAACGAATACACGGTCCCTTAACCTTGAGGGAATGACCTTGTCCATCAACTGACATAACTTTTGGGCTGCGTTACACAAACCAAAAGGCATGACAGTAAAATGGTACAAGGGCCGTCCCGGTATTGTGAAAGCAGTTTTTTCTCTACTCTGCTCCTACAGCGGTATTTGCCAAAATGCGTCTTTGAGATCAATACTACTTATAAAAATAGTATCACGAAGACGACTGAAGATGCCTTCGAGATTTGGAAGGGGATATGCATTTTTTTTCGTGAGGGAGTTCAGCTTACGCGAATCCAGACACAGACGATTTTTGCCGGGTTTCTGTATCAGGACCACTGGCGAACTCCAAAGGCTTTCACTCTCTTCTATCACTCCAAGGGTCAACATTCGATCTATCTCGGCATACATCAGAGCTTGTATCGCTGGCGAGACAGGATAGTGTCGCTGCTTCACAGGAGCCGCCTCTCCGGTCTCGATGACATGCTCGACAAGGGTCGTTTTTTCGAGACCGTATTTGGTATAACACCGGAATTTCCATCTGACAGCATCTAATTTTGACTGTTGCTCTGGTGATAATGGGTGAGTATGTGTAATATCATTAGCTTCGTTTATTGAAATTTCGCTGATTATTCCAGGGGCAAGGTTAAATGCTCTCCAGAAGTCGACACCAAGATACATTTCCTGATCCAAACTCGGAACAAGATAAAAAGTTATGACACGTAAGCAATTATTAAAATTAACTTGTAGGTTTATTTTGCCTATAATGGATTGACATTTTCCATCGGCTGTTTTTACATTAGATGTAAATGGGACAATTGGAACGTTAAGTTCATTCAAAAAGTTTTTACAACCTTTGCCAAGTATACTGACGCTTGCGCCGCTGTCTAGCAAACCAAATATTTCTTTGTCAGCTATTGTTACTTTGGCATAAGGCCTAGGATCAGCCGACTTGTCTAAAATAGTTGACAATAAGTTGCATTTTAATTGTTTTCTTAATTTATATCTTTTTCTAGCTTTAAGTATCTTATTGCTAACACTACTAACATTCAATATTCTATTTCTAGCATTATTGTAATCATTTATTCTTATATGTAAAGGTTTTCTGTTACTAAATTTATTATTGTTATTTTTCTTGATATCATTACTTTCTCTCTTTAAGATTGTAATTTTCTTTTCTTCACTTATTTGTTGATCTAAGCATTCGGTAGCATTAAGGGTTCGGGGATTTGCTTCGAACACGATTCCCCCGTTGGAATCGTGCTCTTCAATGCGTTTTTCGATTTACATTTAGGACAGTTGGAAACTATGAAGTTTTCTTCACCGCATTTGAAGCAAAAGATATTTTGTTTAGGAGATGGGCATTCCCAATATAAATGTCCAACGATTTTGCAATTCCAACAAGTAAGTACCTTACTTGGCCCAGGCCTATTATTATTTATATAATGCATAGCAGCTACATTATCTTCATAATGATTGTCTTCATAATGATTATGATCATCTTCAAAGTACTGCAGTTCATTATTTGTAAATTTTTGCATTGGTCTATGGAATAGATTTGGATTGTGAGAATTTATTGGAAAAACATTCTCTGCTTCCTTGCAAGCAAATCTAAATTGATCCATGGAAAAAATTTGCATTGGATACACGAGCTTTCCAATCCTATCATTTAGATTTCTCTTTAACATTTTATGATCTCGAATTCGGGCATTGGAATTTTAAGTTGCGACTTTATTTTAAATATGGCCGAGAAATAATTATCGCACGACTCAGCTGGGCCTTGTTTCCGATCCGAAAGCTCACGCATGATCTCAAAATCGGATTTTGTGTTTCTAAAATGTAGCAATAAGGCTTCACGCAATAAATTCCAATTTGGTCGGTAATTAGATCTTTGGAAACTCCAATACCAATCCTGAGCATCTCCAGCCAGAGTAAGATGGAACTGTTTTAAGATCTCTGACCAAGGACATTGATATTGAGACTGAAGAGTTTCTAGCCTGAAGATAAAAGCTTCGACTGTCAATACTCCAGGTTTTCCTTCAAATTTCAAACCCCATCGGTCGATCTTGATTTTTTCATGATAACCTCTGGCAGGATTAAGATTCGTATCGGGATAGTGATTACATGAAGTCTGTTAATAACCGTTAGGGTTATCTAGATCAGGATAATTATTTTGAGAAAACTCAATTGGTTGTTGTATCTCGAAATTATATATTGGTTTGAAATTATTTGATGGTAGTGAAAATGCCGAATTGTGGTTGCTATGTAAATTTTGGTTTGGTGTTTGTCTCAGTTTTTGTTGTTGCTGGTAAAGAAAATTTTGAGTAGTATGTGGTTGTTGTTGATAAAGAATATTTTGGGAATTTTGTTGGGGAGCGAAGTTTTGGTTTATCTGTTGCTGTTGTGCAATATTGGGGTTTGATTTGAGTTGCAGTTGTTTTTGAGAAAAAGTGTTTTGGAAAGATTGTTGTTGTAGAAAGTTTGAATTTTGAAAGGATTTATGTTGTAAACTAGGATTTTCTAAATATTGAGCTTGTTGTTGGTTAATGGATTGTTTTTGTGACTGAGGATGTTGTTGTAGCTGAGAATGTTGTTGTTGAGCTTATTGTTGGTTATTGGATTGTTGTTGTGGCTGAGAATGTTGTTGGCGCTGTGCCGAACGTCGTTGTTGCAAATGTTGCTTTTGCTGAAGATATTGCGGTAATGGTTTTCGAATCGCATTCGGGATAGTAGCGGGCTTGGGATTTGGCTCTTCTCGTCTTAAGGGCTGAGTTGTAGAATTTAAATCACCTAGGAAATCTAAGAAGTTATTTTTAATTGAATTTTTTATACTTTCGGAAATATCCGATTTCATATATTCCGTGTAGGACGAAAAGGCGTTCAAAATAGTCAAATTTACATAGGACTTGAGATCAGTTGGTATAGAATCGGTATTATTAACTTTTTTAGGATTGAGATTTGATCTATCTGCAATTTGTTCATTTCGAACGATTTCAATACTATGGTCAAGACCCGCGAAAGCTGCACCTAAATTACTCAGACTGCTATAAGATGGAGCTCTGATTGAATCTGATCCCGTTGACCTTTTAAGCGGACCTACACCTAAAGCATTATCCGTATTATCAAACATTTCTTGTTGCTGATCTTGTTTTCGACTTTGATTTGAATTTGGATTTTGATTTATTGTTTGTATTTGGTTTTGACTTATGTCAATATTTTCTATTATTGGTGTGCGTACTATTCGTGGACGAGATTAAAAGTCAGTCAAATTATTGTTAGGAGCATTAAGATCATTAATCTGAACTGATGCTGCTGCAGAATTGGAACGAGGTTGGTTGTTTACGTTGGATTGTGCATTAACTGGAACCAATGGGCTTAAGCTATAAAGCAAACGTTCTTGCTCGCTAGGGTTTAACCTTGCAGAAGACCTTGAGCCTTTCTTTTTGTTAGTGCCAGTTTTAGAAGTTTGACTCATTTTGGTTTATTTAAGCAAAATAACGAAAAACAGAAAACAGAAAAATATAACGTTTAAAAAGTTTAGAAAAATTTTTACTTATATAAATGGATTTATTTGAAAAAAAAAAGAACAATATTGGAGCATATGGAATGTTTTTATTTTTTTGGTTTATAGTGTATTTTGTTTTATTTAAGAAAAGATATTAAAAAAAAAAATTTCAAAATTGTAAACTCTGAAAATATTTTTCTTTAACTATAGGTAGTTTTAAGAAGAACAGAAAAAAGTACATTTTTCAAAATTGTAAATCCTGAAAATATTTTAAATAATATAAAGGTTTATGATTTTTTTTTTATATTTCTATCAATAAATTTCAAAAAAAAAAGTTTTTTTTTTGTTTTATTTTGTTGGTTTTGTTCATGTATCATTGCGGGGATGCTTCAGGTAACTTCTTCGGTGATGGTATTGTTGGCGAAGTATGAACTGAGCTAAAAAAGGTAAGCGACAAAAATAGATTCTGAAAGACAGTCGGACGGACTAATTCGGAAAATATTCCCTCTGAGTGGTAAGTTGATAGACACAAATTTGGACGTAGGACAAAACTCGTTGCTATCTTTTTGCTTCCGCAATTTTAGAACAGTCTGAGACCTCATGTAAAAGACATGAAGCTGTTAGAAAAGCAACACAAAAAAATTAGAGAAAAAAAAAGAAAAGAAAATAGTGCAACTGTATGACACTTCGTCATCTCACAGGTCACAGTTTCTTTGATGAAAAAACGAGACAGAAGAATAAAGATTGAAAAAAAGAGAAAGAGAAAAGTAAAATTGAAACATCTATGGAAAAGGTAAGACCAGAAATAACACGGTTGAATTGTTGTCGTCATCACCATCTTGTTATCTCGTCGCAAATGAAAAGGTATGCTAAATAACTTTCCTTATTCATGACTTACGAGTCACTGATGGTGATGACAAGAACAGTTCGGGAATTATTAAGTTTGGAAAAAGGAATAAACAGAAACGAAGACTCACGTGCGGGCGCCATTTGTAATGGGGAGGTGTGGAGAGCAGATCAAAAAAAAATTCGAAACTACGATTGTCAATTGGCATCATAGGCTGGCATGCTCGTCGTTGCTCGGCCTTAGCTCGATGGAAGTAAAAGGGTTCTTGCCTATGATTCGCAATCACTCCTATTATCAAAACACTGATCATGCCGAGAAGATTATAAAAAAAAAATGTTCAAACAAAAAAAAGAAGCGGACGGACATTACCACTAGAGGGCGCTGAGATGTTATCAGCGATAGCCTAAACCCACCCTACAATGGAAGTCAGCGGCTAAAAATTGACTTCCCCTATACCTTCGGCTAACCTTTAGTCTCTGCTCAGTTCATCCGTCCATCACCACTTTGGTTACCATCGGTATCCCCTGAAAATAAACAAACTAGCAAGCCATCAAGCTATGCGCTTAAAAAAATAAACACTGAATTTCAACCATATTGGCGCAGTTCCCAATCTTGATTTTTATTGAAATAGGGTATATTAAACATCAAATATGTTTTTTTTTTTGTTAATTATGTAACGTAGCAAAGAAATAAGAGACAACGGTCATACAAAAAAAATTTATGAAATACATAAAAAAAATTTTTTAAACAAAAGCAAAAATAAATAAATAGATATTATAATAAATTAAATATTGAAAATGGATGAAAAGGAATGGGCTAAGTGCATATACATATATATACCACTTAGGGTATGAAATTTCACAAACTATAAATTTAGTTATCTAAAAAAAGGGAACTCCTCCTACCTAACCTGAGCTCAATTTAGGCGGACGCAGAAAGCCTTTCTTTTATGGTCATCAAAAAAAAAATACAATGACGAGTATTGTTCTAAGCGAACAGCAAAAAAATTTTCTAATTATTTATGTATATATAAATATATGGCCTTATGCTTCCTACATACATATGTCGATTTCGGAAATTTTAACTTTAACATAAGTACCCTACTTGTACAATTAACACAAAAAAAAATTAATATTACGCCAATTAACAAAAAAAAATATCTACAAAAGTATCTAAATGTGTTCCCACGATGCCTCACTTCCGAATTAAAGATGGAGTATGTGCCTATGTCCATGCATATAGTTCGATGAATAAGTCGCGAGATTATATTACTAAATAGGCTTATATATATATAGTTATATATCATATATATCATTTGCACATTTATATATATATATATAGCCAGATTTAATTTGCCGGACTCTTTCTTTTAATTTTGGATAATACTTAATGTTAATTATTGTATAATTCAAAATAAAACTTAAGCGGCAAAACTAAATTAACTGTGATTGAAAGGCACTTAAACTGTCGGCAATTTAATATTAACACCCAAAGTCTCGAACAAACCCTTCGTGCTGATATATGTAGGCATATGCGTAGAGGATTTAATGAATTTAATCGGGCGATCCGGACTCCAATATATATCCGCGATCGCCAAACATTTTTCCAAAAATCACTTATAGTAGTGGGAAAGTTTAATATGGGGTATATAGATACTTCAAACACGATGGCAGTACTTCAATATGACTTGTCAGAAAAATTTTAATTCATGATTAAGTAAATTAATTATGCACTTCTATACCTTTTGGATGTTCTCTTAACTTTAATTGCATACATAATTCATAACTTCTATGCACCCATCGTTCCAATTCTACAAGCAGGTTATCGGATCTTTCGATTTAATTCACCAATCAAATTGGATTTGAATGATTAAATATTTGTTTTTGTTGTACCACTGCGGATAGTGTGAATCGGGACTTAAATTTGTCTAATTGTCGACCGAAGCGACACCTATCCGTAAGGGGACGTTTTAAACAATTCGGCCATTATTATTTTCGGAACAAGGTTTCTAAACAACAACAACAATCTGACAACTCAAAAATCAAAACAAAACTTCATCCATACAAGTCAGCAAAAAAAAAAACATTTATCATTTGTTTGTTCAAAGTAAGGTCGCTAAATACAAAATATTAATTTTAAAACGATTCTCCGTCACTCAATTTGAAGTTTGGAATCAATTTATATTTGCTTTAGACTGTGATTATTGAGTGCAATTCAAGTTTCTTAGTCAGAAAAGGTAAAAGTTATTTGCACTCAACTTTTCGAATTTTGTTCCTTACAAGATTATAAATTTAAATTAAAGTTGAAATATCAGAAGAAATATCTTGAAGAAAGAAGAAAATCTATAAGATACTCTCCAAACTTCACCAAGGAAACAGAGTCAACTATTCTGCATGTCGGCTGATTTCTTTGATACATCATCGAACCCGTAGGTATTTTTGCGATTGAAATAAAACATATTGTAATTAATTAATTTAATATCCATAGGTGTCCACAACAATGTACTAAACAACAGATATGCCACCATTAAGTTTACGTATGAGTAAGAAGACGACCAAAATTCCATTCCGTTCTTAGACGTTTTATGCAAGAGGCGCAACAATAAAATAGAATAGATTTCGACGCGTTCAGAAAAACCACATCAACTGAACGTTACATCACAAAAGATTCTTTTTGTGCCTACCAACATAAAATAGCAGCGTTTCATTCAATGGCATTCAGATTGTGCAAACTCCCACTTTCAGTTTCAAATTTCAAAAAAGAATTTGATTTCATTGTACATTTAGCTGATATTAATGGTTTTGAGAAGACAGTAGTGGAAAACATTGTTAAAAAACAATCAAATAAAATAATGAAAAATAATATATCTACACTATGTAGCCAAAATGATTCAGCCACAAAATTCCGTATATCATTTTCTTACATACCAGCGATCACAAATCAACTTCGGAAGACCCTTGAGAAGGAAAATGTACACATCGCCTACAACAACAACGGTAAGCTGAGAAACATTCTCGGGTCAACAAAAGACGTCACACCAACAAGTGAGAAGAGTGGTATTTACGAAATTAGCTGTAGAGATTGCAACAAAAAATATATAGGCCAGACCAAGCGGAGTATAAAAACCAGATTCAAAGAACACATCAGCTGTATCAAGGATAAACAACTGAATAGATCATCAGTCGCTACGCATGTCTTCGCATCGTGTGACAACAACGAACCCCCACATCACATTGGTCCCTTTGAAGAGAGCGTCCGTTTATTAAAGAGCGTACAAAATGAGAGGAAGCTTGATGCATTTGAGTCTCTTTTAATCTTTAAAACTAAAAATATTATGAATAGTGACAATGGGAATATTCTGTCTCCCTTATTCTCATTGATTTAGAACAGAAAATTGTTGTTTGTATAACGTTAACTTTTATTTTTATGTTTTATATTATTTTATACCCATATTTGGTGCTTTATTGTTATTTTGTTTTTAGTGTTAATCGAGGTTTTGCTGATGATGAACTGCATGTCAGTTCGAAATGCATTCGATTTGTTAAATACACACAAATAAAAAAGACGTTAAGTTTAAAAATTTAAATTTCGTGTTTTAATTTGTTGTTTTTCAAAAAAAAAAATTTGTAGTCAATAAAGGAAGTTTCTTATTATTGTTGTTATATTGTACTATTTGTACTAGAATGTCAGTTTTTATTACTGACCATTCTGTTAATTTTCATTGAATGTGTTTGAACAACAACTACAACTTAAAGGCGCTACCACCAATTTTTAAACGAATTTTATTTACTCGTTTACTAATATTATTATTCGTTTCTTTCTATCTTTGGCTGGAGATATAGATATTTCAAGGATTGCCAATTCCTTTCATCAGTCTCCTTTTAGTGGTATTGAGCTTTAATCCAATTTTATTATGAAAAACTTTTTCACATGCACCTCGTGAGATTCGAACCCACGCCTTCAGATTTACTCAGTTTTTTTTTTAATTCATTTTTATTTTCAATTTAACTTATAACTAATTTAAATGCTAGACAAAAACCTTAAAAACTAGCTTACAGAATAACTTAACTAACTTACTGGCCCCATACGGGCGCTCTTCATTATACTATAACTATATATTAAAAATGCCTTTGGGCGTAAAAACTAACTTAAATTAAAATTCAAAATTACTTAAAACTTAACGAGAAAATTTTTTAAAAACTCGTTTTCCAAGATATTTGTTTTATTTAAAAACTTAAAACTACCCTTTACCTAAATAAAATTAAATTAACCTAAATTAAACTAAAATATACGTAAATATACGTAATTAACTTAAAACTACTTAAAAATACTTAAAATAACTTAAAACTAGAACAGCCACCAGCAGCATTTTTTTTTTTTTTGTTTTTTTTTATCGCGCCGCAGCCAATGCATATGCGCACAGCGCCAAATGCACATACACACAAACAAATGCCATTTAATGTGTTTTATATTTTTTTTGGTGCCACCACTGTTCTACTAAAATATACCTATTAATACTTAAAAATACGTAGGTCGGCCAAGGCAACAACTTTGACTAACCATCAATATATAGGTGGTCACCCAACCACCAGAATTGTTTAATTTGCTTATCCATGTCCTTTTTGTTCCGAAGGGGCACAGCTCTACTGAACCGCAGACGCTCTGCTCCGTTCCCAGAGCCGACGTCTCGACCGTACAGGATCCGCCGATCCACAGTTCTACGGCCGACGTGGTAGATTAACGGAACCGCCAATTTATCCTGTATCAGCCCCCGACTGTCTAAATAGAGGAATGTCTCGGGCGGGATGAAACCGTTAAGACAAACGCTCTCACTATATTCGTCGTTGAGGTAATAAGCCCCGAAAATAAGTCCATTGGCTGAGGTCATCGCTCTTGCAATGTGACCCCGAATCAGCTTAATTAAAAATTTATATATCCTGTTTACATTGGCCCCGTTGTATAAGACCTCGTTGGCATAATAATGTTTGTACTCCGACTCTGGTGTTCTGTGTAATCCAAGACAGGTCTTAAGACACTGCCTCTCAAACACCCGAATCTTTTCCATTTGAGATGGGGCAACGTTAAACCACACAGGGCACCCATAGGCAATCATCGGCCGGATGAGGGTCATGTAGCAAATCACCTTCACCCTGTTTTCAAGGCGGCTGCTATAAAACAACCGTCTTGTCAGAGCAAACGCTCTTCTAGCTCTAGCCAGAGCAGCATCTATATGTCGATTGAAATATAGATACTAATCTAGCCAGATACCAAGGTACTTTACTACATCTTTACTCGCAAGTTGATGTCCACTTGGTCCAACGATCACTAGATTTCTCCAGTTCTTTCTTGTATCCCTAGAAGCTTTAGACAAAGGGGTTCTAAACAGGATAGTTTCTGATTTCTGAAAGTTAATTTTTAACTTCCAAGCATCACAATGTCGCTGAATCTTGTCGAGGTCACGCTGCAAGAGAATTCTAATGACTTCAACTTTTGGACCCGTCCTGTACGCTACAAGGTCATCGGCATACGCAATCGCATGAGTGAGACTACCTATCAGATCGCTGGTGTAAATACTAAAAAGAATCGGTGAGTTCACAGCTCCTTGCTGTAGACTGTTTTTAATATCAAAAGTTGTGGTCGAAGTTACATTGCCACTTTTGACAAAAAACTTTCTACCATTAAGCATGTCATGAAGCATGTATAACAGTGGTTTACTTATGCCAAATCTAGTTAATTTCATATAAAGACCCTCTAACCATACCATCAAAAGCCTTCTCTAAATCAACAAGAACGGCACCCGTGCATTGATTTTTCGTTTTGTTCCATTGAACATCAGAAACTAACTTACACGCGGCATGAATAGTGTCATGTCCCGCCTTAAAGCCAAACTGATTGTCTGGAATAATATTCTTGTCCTCAGCCCACTTGAACAGAGCTCTATTGAGAATCTTCTCGAATACCTTACTGATACTTGGAAGAAGACTTATCGACCGATTGCCGGATTGGAGCTGTCCTTTTGGGGAGAGGATGGACCACAGCTGTCTTCCAACTCACTGGATAATATGCATTATTCAATGCGTTGTTGAACAGTGTGGTATAAATGTCTATGGCTTCCTCAGGCAGATGTCGTAACACAATGTTGGGTATACCATCGACCCCCGCAGATTTCTTTTTCTTTAATGTTTGCAAAATTAATTGAAGTTCTACCTTCGAAATTAACAATGAACTGGGTCCATTTCGCTCGGCGATAGTGGCGTTTGCCAAGTTTTCGTCATTGAACCCGGTGAAACCAGTATTCTCAGATCGCCATTGCGTTATGTTATTTCCAAGATAGAAATTGTGCAGTAAGGCTCTGTTCTCCAGGTCATGATTCGGACGAATGCTAGCATTCACCTTATACACTTGCTGGAAAGCAGCCCCTACAGCTTCTACCTTTTCCTGAGGATCTTCTATCATACAAAAATTATCATCGAAAACGGCACTTTCCGGATCAATTCCCGCAATCGTTAGTACGTCTTCGTTATCTGTTGTCCTCTGGAGTTTAAGACATGAAAGATCGTTTTGATCATTTCTTCTAAATATCTTATTTATTTGGGGAAACATACTAGGGTCACTAGAATTAACAGCCCGAATTCTGTTACCCCAATATAAATTAATAGATAATCTATAGTTTTGTCTAGTCAGAACGTTAACGTTTTTGATCGACGACTTCAATGTCCTAATCTCCAGATCACGTGTGTCCGTGAAACGTCTGTATAGAAGTTTCAATCTAGTCAGCAGTCTACTTTTTTGTCGGTGTAGTGCGTCGATTGTCGCGTTCTTGTATAAACCAGTAAGGTCTTGTTCCTTATATTTTGGGATTATTTTGTCCATTGTTCGTTTTATAGTCGTATCCATTTGAGTCAGAAACCCGTCGATCTCGAGGTTCGTCAGGTTTCTGTCATTTGGTGGAGAAATGTCATCGGAACGTATTTCTCTTGCCAAGGCGTTGGAGATGCGTGGCCAGCGCGTCTTACTGAAATTGTAAGAGTGCACAGGCACATACTCATCCAATTCCACAAGTTCGCTCCGAAGCTGTATTACGGTGGCAAGTCCGCAGTGATCGCTTCAATTGTTCGTAAACAGTTTCTTGTCTGTTGATTTGTTGCGTCAGTAATAACAAGTCGTGAGTCAAGCAGTAAAAGATCCAGAAAACCACCGCTCCTAGGAAACGAAGGTCTATCTGTCGCAAAAAGATCGATCCTACACTCAACACTGTGACGACCCATTCAATTTAATATATGGTACCCTCTCGGATTTTGAATTTGATTTCCCCAAATCTTCATGTTTGGCGTTCAAATCTCCTGCCATTAGATAATAATTTTCATCCAAGTGCAGTCTTAAGCATTCGAAAAGTTTTTCGAGTTCTGGGATAAAATTAGCAGGCTGAGGTGCTTCGGGTGCGTACACCGCGATCACGTACATTCGTTTACCTTGAAGGAGCGGAATGCAAATGATGCAGGCTTCTAGCTGCCCAAATCTTCGCACTTCACTAT
Source organism: Baccha elongata (assembly GCA_951217065.1). Lineage (NCBI taxonomy): Eukaryota > Metazoa > Arthropoda > Insecta > Diptera > Syrphidae > Baccha > Baccha elongata. Next base: position 670,065 of record CATNUY010000077.1, read on the forward strand.
TATATATGTAACCTTATATTTAATGCCCTTCCGTATGAAGATTGCGACCCCACCCCCTTGAGAGGAGTTAGGCCGATCCCTTCGCACGATATTGTAATTATTATTAGTCAATTTGTGTTTCTGGGTAAGCTTAGTTTCGCTAGCCATAAACACATCAGGACTTTGGTCTTGCAGCAAATGAAAGAGATTTGCTCTACGTTCGGTCCTAATCAGCGAATTTACATTCACAGCTAGGATCTTAAAGAGTCGCTCAGGCAGCGCGCCTTTAACCATTTCGCGTTGCCGGCAGAATAGAGTAGAGGTAATCCACTCTAGCCGCCTGCTCCCTGATCTGTTTTTGCACGTCGGTTAACTGACCATGAATGGTCATCAACACCTGCATCAGATCTGCCTCTGGCACAGGAGCCGTAGGCACTTGGACCTGTTTGGCTACCTGTGGTTGAGGCTGTACCGTGTTTCCCTTTCCAGACGCGATTTGGGCGTAAGAAATTGCGTTATTGCGTCTCACCTCAACTGTTTTCTTTTGGGCTTTGTTTTGTTTTATCTCCTGAAACTTCGGACATCCCCGATAATTTGCGGGGTGCCCGGAGCCTCGGCAGAGCGCACATTTTAGTCATATCTGTGACTCTATCTTGCCCGAGTTTACACTCTACTGTTTTGTGGGTATCTCCACATTTTACGCAGACTGGGTCCATACCACAGTTAACTGCAACGTGTCCGAACCCTTAGCAGTTCATGCATTGAAGCATGTCTTTCTGCTTATTTAGTTTTTCCCATCGTACAACTTGGTAATCCAGGACTGTTATATTCCTTAGACCACTCAATTTGCTTTGGGGCGAGACTTGAACTAGGAGAGTTGAACTAGGAATGGTAAATTCCGTTTTTCCCGTCTGGTTTTGACTGTGGTGAACGGTCTGACCCCGATAAACTCGAGATCGTCGCTCGCCACTTGACGCTGTTGCTGTTGTTGCTGCTGCTGTTGCTGCTTCTGTGTCTGTTGTCGTTGCTGTTGTGGTTGTTGTTGTTGTTGTTTTTGTTTTGCTTGCTGTTGCTGAGGCTGATGCTGTGGTTGCTGAGACGGTTGTTGTGGCTTAAGAAGCTGTTGCTGTGGCTGCTTCTTTGACTGCTGCTTCTTTGACTGCTGCTTCTGTGGCTGCTGCTGGTCTGGGAGTGGTTGTTGTTCATGAGGAAGCTGCTTTTGTTGCGAAGATTGCTCTTGGAGCGCTTGTTGGCGGGTGCGCTGCTCAAGAGCAACTATGCGCTCCTTCTCCCGTCTTGCCTCCTGCTTCTTTTTGAGCGCTTCAATTAGCTCTATGAGCGAAGAGATCTGCTCCGTTAAAGCCTCAACTTGCTGGTCCTCTTCTTCGTCAGACAGCTCAACTACCTCGCCACTGACGTAATATCCTTCTCCTTCCACAGACAGGTAGGAGATGTCATCACCATTAGCGTCAGCGGCGTTTTCTTCGCCTGTTAGACGGGCGTCTTGATCTTTCAGATTGTCGGCGGTGATCGGATGCATGTCATCCGCCTCAGCTTCATCGTCGCCTTCTTTGTTGTCGTTGCTTTCGTTGTTGTCTTCATCGTCGTTAGAGGAGCTATCAAGCTGCCTCTGTATTTTGGCCTCAGCCGAAGCCTTGGCTGAACGCCTGCGTCCTCCTATTTTCCTGGCTGCTTCTATATCAGAGGTACGCTTCTTAACTACTAGGTTTGGTTTGTACCTAATGTAGCGCCTTCCCTTCAGAGGATCTTGTTCATCGACACATGCCGGGCATGGATTTTTCCCTTTAATAGGGCTCAATGTCTTTGCAGTTGCCATGCTGCTGGTTCCGACCTCGGCACGTACCGATGACGATGTTGTTGTAGTTGTCGTTGCTGTTGTTGCTGTTGTTGCCACTTTGGGCTTTACTGGTCCTGCTGCTGCTGCTGCTGTTGTTGTTGCTTTTTGGGCTTTGGACTGCCCTGATGCTGCAGTTGGTCTTATTGCTTGGCCTGATGGCTCCGCTATTTGGCTGTCGGATGACACATCACCTGATGCTCCAACTGCCTTCCAACGGGGACCATCTTTCGATGTCCCCGTTGGTTTTCCCATCTCTCTTTCTTGTTGCTCTCTATTTCTGGTAACCTTCTCCCAGAAATTATTTAAAACAAAGCCCGGACCACAGTGGGGCTCGAACCCACGCCGTTCAAATCCGTCGTCTGCTACTCTTTTTTTTTTTTTTTTTTTTTTTTTTTTTTATTTTATTTTTTTTTATTTTTCATTTTCTTATATCTATCTTAATGCTAGACAAAAAATCTTAAACAACTAGCTTACATATTAACTTATCTAACTTACTGGCCCCATGCGGGCGCTCTAAATTAAACTGTGACTATACTTAAACAATGCCTTTCGACGTAAAATAGCTTATATTTAAAATTCATGATAACTTAAAACTAACGAGAAAATTATTAAAAAAAAAACTCATTATCTATATCATTGTTTTTTAAATCTTTTATAAAACTTAAAGCTACCCTTTACCTAAATAAAACTAATTAAAACTAAATTTAAACTAACTTAAACTACATTATATCTAATTTAAACTACTTAAAATAACTTAAAAACTAGAACAGCCACCAGCAATTTTTTTTTTTTTGCATACGCATATGCATACTTACGCACGCTCATACACTGCACTTTTTTTTTCTTTTTTTTTTTGTGCCACCGTCCTGTTATACCTACTCTACTCTACCTATATTTACCTTAGAATTATGTAAGTCGGCCAAAGCAATAATGTGGTCAACTTTCAATATCACGGTGGTCACCCAACCACCAGAATTTTTTGACTTGTTCAATTAAGTCCTTTCTGTCCCGAAGGGGCACAGCTCTGCTGAACCGCAGACGCTCTGCTCCGTTCCCTGAGCCGACGTCCCGATCGTAAAGAAGTCGCCAATCCACAGTCCTATGGCCGACGTGGTAGATTAACGGCACCGCCAATCTATCCTGTATCAGCCCACGACTGTCTAAATAGAGGAATGTCTCGGGCGGGATGAAACCGTTAAGAGGTACACTTTCACTATACTCATCATTGGGGTAGTAAGCCCCAAAAATAAGTCCATTGGTCAATGTGACCCCGAATCAGCTTGATTAAAAAGTTATCTATCCTGTTTATATTGGCCCTGTTGTATAGAACCTCGTTGGCATAGTAATGTGTGTACTCCGACTCTGATGTTCTGTGCAATCCAAGGCAGATTCTAAGACACTGTCTCTCAAACACCCGAATCTTTTCCATTTGAGATGGGGCAACGTTAAGGGCCATGTAGCAAATCACCTTTGCTTTGCTGTCAAGGCGGCTGCTATAGAACAACCGTCTTGTCAACCCAAAGGCTCCCCTAGCTCTGGTCAGAGCAGCATCTACATGTCGATTGAAATATAGATACTGATCTAGCCAGATGCCAAGGTACTTTACCACATCTTTACTTGCCAGTGGATGTCCACTTGGTCCAACGATCACTAGATTTCTCCAGTTCTTTCTTGTATCCCTAGAAGCCCTAGACAACGGGGTTCTAAACAGGATAGTTTCTGACTTCTGGAAGTTAATTTTTAACTTGCAGTCATCACAATATCGCTGAATCTTGTCGAAGTCACGCTGCAAGAGAATTCTAATGACTTCAACTTTTGGACCGGTCCTGTACGCTACAAGGTCATCGGCATACGCAATTGCATGAGTGAGACTACCTATCAGATCGCTGGTGTAACTACTAAAACGAATCGGCGAGTTCACAGCTCCTTGCTGTAGACCGTTTTTAATATCAAATGTTTTGGTAGAAGTTACATTGCCACTTTTCACAACAAACTTTCTACCATTGAGCATGTCATGAAGCATATATAACAGTGGTTTACTTATGCCAAGTCTAGTTAGCTTAAGATAAAGACCCTCTAACCATACGGTGTCGAAAGCCTTCTCTAAATCAACCAGAACGGCACCCGTGCATTGATTTTTCGCTTTGTTCCATTGAACATCAGAAACTAACTTAGACGCGGCATGAATAGTGTCATGCCCCGCCTTAAAGCCAAACTGATCTGCGTGTACTATTTGATTGTTGTCAGTTGGAGTTTCTGTGTGCTCGAATTTTGGCTTAATTGGTTTTCTATCGTACTTAGCCCGATTACACGTATCGCAGTTATTAATATATTTTTGAATCAATTCTTTAAGATTTTTGAAGTATATGAGTTTTCTTAGACCTGCATAATTTTCGTTTATGCCTGCATGCCCTGTTTCATTTTTATGATATTTAGCTATCTGTTTAAAGGTATCGTCTTCATTTTTCATATTTTGTGCATGGTACATACATTTATAAAATTTTATTTGTTTTGTGGGGTCAAACAACTCGATCAGCTTTAATTGTACTAAATTGTACTCGTGTTCTGATAGTTCAGAAAAATACCTATTCGTCCTTTTCTTTTTATAAATCTTCTAAATATGTCTGTAAGTCTTTCTGCTTGAATATTTTCAGAATTAATATATATGATTCTTTTATTATTAAGTATTTCAATTTCTTTGCTTTTATTGTTCGTAAGCATAACTTGTGTATAAAATCTGTTTACTACTGTATCTAATATAGGGAAATGATCATTTTGTTCTTCTTCTTGTGAATGAATCGTGTAATCTATACTCATGTTATCAATTTCAAAGTTAAAATTTGGAGCTTTCTCTCCCTCCTCAGTTGTGAGCGTCTCGATCACATTTATTTCACCTGTTTCGCAATTAATTCGACTCATAAAATCTGTTGCTTTGTTTTCTTTCCCTTTTATATAATCTATACTAATGTTATATTCCCCGAGTTGTAGTAACCATCTCTGAAGTCTTTGATTTATATCTTTTCCCTTATGCTTTGTTTGCAACCATTTAAGTGGTTGATGATCTGTAAGTAAGTCAAAAGCTCTACCGTAAATGTAGGGTCTAAAATAGTTTACAGACCAAACTATTGCTAACAGTTCTTTTTCTGTGACGGAATAAATCCGTTCATGATCGTTTAATGTACGACTTGCGTAACATACTGGGTGTCCTTCCTGAGTAAGAACAGATCCGATAGCAAAATCACTTGCGTCGGTTGTAAGTTGAAATTTTTTGTTGAAGTCTGGGTACTTCAAAACCGGTGAATCTGTGAGGATTATTTTGAGTTTCTCGAAAGCGGCTATATAATTTGGATCATTCATATTTATTTTGGTATCCTTTTTGAGATACTTAGTCATTGGTTGCGCGATTTTCGCGTAGTCTTTAATAAATTTTCTAAAATAACCAGTTATGCCTAAAAATGACTTTATTTGTTTGGTATTTTGTGGTAACAGAAGCTTTTGAATGCTCTCAATTTTATTTTTATTTGGTTTTACCCCTTCCGTCGTTAAGACGTGTCCCAAATATTCTGTTTCTTTTGCAAAGAACTTGCACTTATCAACTTGAATTTTAAGGTTGTGTTGCCGTAGTTTATCCAGAACTTTTTGAACGCTAATAATGTGTTCTTTCAAAGATGAGCTAAATATTAGAATATCGTCTGAGTAGACGACGCATATTTGATTTATGCATTCTCTAAGAACTGAGTTAATCAATCTTTGAAAAGTCGCCGGGGCATTTTTAAGCCCGAAAGGCATTCCGAGAGGAGTCGAAAAGGCTGTTTTTTTTCTATCCTCTTCTCTAACTAAAACTTGGTGAAAGCCTTTAGCTAGGTCTAAGGTCGTAAAGTATTGAGACCTTCCCAATTTATCTAATATAGTGTCTATATTAGGAATTGGAAATTTTTCATCAATTGTAGCTTCGTTAAGCTTTCTATAATCGACCACAATTCTCCATTTCTTTTGTAAGGAATTGTCTAACTTCTTAGGTACAATCCAAAGGGGACTATTGTATGGAGAATTACTTTCTTGAATTATACCTTGCGAAAGCATTTCTTTAATTTGTTTATTGATCTCTTGCTTGGATTTGGGGGTACCGATAAATTTTTGCGTAAATTGGTCAACCTGTTGTAGTTACGATTTCATGATGAATATCATGTGCACAACTTAATTGTTGTCCTTCGCGAAAAAACAAATCTCTATTTTTCTTAAGGAGGTTCTCTAAGGTTTTTCTTTCTTCTGTATTTAAATGATTACCAAGAAGACAATTTGGTACGTATTGGTCATCTTCTATATTGCTTTCTAAAATATGTATTTCTTCATACTTGTGAGGCAATTACAAATTTTATTTTATTCCCATGAATTTCTATGTGTTCTTCCTCTAAATTAATTTTTGCATCTAAAGGTTTTAGTAAGTTCACTCCTAATATACCATCAAAATGTTTGTCTTTAAAGGATGTAAGTTTCCAACACATTTGAGCTTTTTCATTGAATTTATTTGGTAGCTCTGTTATAATTTCGGTGTCTATTGTTGTATTCCCGTTAAGGGTATTAAATATTATTCTTTCTTTTAAAGGAATTCGTTTGTAATTTTGTAATTTGGTCTTGTCGAGTAATGTAGTAGTTGAATCTGTATCTATTAAACATTTCATTTTATTTTCTCCTATATTCAATTCTATTATCGGTAAGTCCGAATTGGAGGCTGTGAGTGAAAATTTACTTCTTCAACAGATTGTTGAACATGATCGCATTACATTGGTGTATGATTATTGTGTTGGCCTAATGCCCTCTGATTTAAATTATTATTGTTATTGAAATTGTTTCTATATTGACCCGAATTGTAACGATTTTGGTTAAAATTGTTTCTATATTGACCCGAATTGTTTCTATTTTGGTTAAAATTATTCCTATACTGACCCGAATTGTTTCTATTATATTGATCATTATTGTATCTATGATGTCTATACTGATCCTGTGGACTATTCTGAGCTCTGTTTGTATTGTTATTTGGGGTATTCGAATTTTTATGGGTTACTGGTATTTGTCTATTAAACTTCTGCCTATCTGCCTGGATCATACCCGTTTCTTCGAGCGTATAGTATGCGTCTCGTAAACTATCAATTTGTCTACTTATTACAATGCTAGCGTGATTAGGATCGAGTCCATTAATAAAAGTTTTAACTATCATGTTTTCATTAGCTACTGGTGAGAATTCATTCGGTTTTTCTATATCAAATTCGTATTTAGTATTTAATTTATCTAATATATCTCTAAGTCTTTCGAAATACTCACTAACATTATTGTTTCTGGTACTGATGGCTTGGTGGTGTAAGTTGTAGTAAGTTTCCCGAACTCCAAAGTTCCTGATCAATTCAGCTTTAATGTTGTCCCACGTTGGATTTGCTCCCAGCATCCTTATTGCTTGTAATGCTGGTCCTTGAATTTTGTTTAACACATTCCCACAAACAATGGCAGGAAAATCTCCACTTCCCTGATGAACGAAGTCAGGGCGTACTCTGATGTACCCCAGTATTCTCTGATCCTTGAGGATTCCTTCATCAACTCCGTTACTCCTATAGTAGCTGGTGCAGGACCTTGTGGTTGTGCTGGACCTTGTGGTGGAGCTTGAGCCTGTTGACCGTGATTGCCTTCGTCTGTTGAATTCTGCATCTTGATTTATTTTATGTTTTGTTTGATAATATAAGTTTATCACTTTGTTTGATAATATGAGTTTATCACTTTTAACTTTTCTCTTTATTTTTATTCTTCTTTTTTTTTATTATATTAATACATAGTTAATAGTCGAACTAAAATGATTTACAAATCGGCGACCCAATATTAATTTTAGTTTAACTTGGTATCACTTTGTTCACTCTTCACTGCCAATATTAATTTTAGTTTAATATGGTAGATATGTCACTTTGTTCACTATTTTGCACTATTTTTATTTTTGTTCTTTAATTTCAATCTTCGGATTGAAATCCTACCGACTGCGCCACTTAAGTAGAAATAAAGATATTTAAGTTAAAAAAAAACTTTATTCATAATATAATTGAATCTTAAGACAGAACGTTACATTTCGCGGTTATATTTTAGACTAAATTAATAATATTAATTATTGTTGGAGGCCGCCTCAGGTAGCTGAACACTAATCATGTCGTCAGCGTATTTCGTAGTTCCTGGAATTGTTATTGCGACCAATCGATTGCAAAATTGGTGGCTCGTGTTGCTGACGATGGAATATTCGCATTTGTCAATAATATGACATCCGTTCCGTCTGGGGTTGCTAACCTGGACGTAACCCGCGCACGTTAGGATTTTGCGCGCTGTTAACTGTCTGTATCTGCTGTGGAAAATTTTTTTATCATGTTAGATAGCATAGGGGAGGGTTGTGAAAATAAAATAAATGCCTTCACTTATGCACACGATGAATGTGGTGAGTGAGAATAACGTCGGCAGTTTGAAAAAGAGAATAATTTGTGTTTGTTTGTTCTGTTGTTGGAGCTGGAGGCATACAGAATCGTGCACTTTGCAAAAAAGTTATGTTACTGTGGGTATGGGTGGGTATGGGTAGAAAGGCAGGTATCGACTTATTATTGTGTTGGGATTTCTCTATTTAAATTCAAAATTAGCAGTTATAATATGATGGATATCAAAATTGTTGTGCGGTATTAAACAAAAAATTAAAATTAAAAAGTAGGTAGGTATAAGTAGGTAGGTATGTGTTGGTTGTTAGATAGTGGCTTTTTCAATGCTTGCTCACTGCACCCATTGGGTTAAGCGCCCTGCGCATTTGCACCTCTTGCACGTATAGCTGGTCCGGCCCTGGCTACTGCTGCCTTTGTTAAATTTACTGTTGTATTTGTTGAGCTTTTTAATAATGTTCACGCTGCAATCTGTTGCTGCTTCTTCTTTTGTTGAAAATTTAGTTTCTGCAATTAATGCTTTTTTTAGGGCCTTATCAACTGTGATTGTTGCATCCTCCTCACAAATTTAATCAAAAATTTGATTTGGTAGACCCATCATAAATTTATCAAGAATAAATGCGTCTAAGTGATCTCCAAATTTGCAATTGATGACTAATTTTTTAACTTTAGCAAACCGTTGAGACACAGATTCGCCTCCTTTTTCGCATTATGGAAATTACGATGTTCACGATATATTATAGTGGGAGGTGTGTAGTGAGTCTCCAAAATATCGCACAATTCTTTAAACGATTTTGAAACTTTTGAATTTGGTGAACATAAGCTATGGAGTAAACTGTATGGAACAGCACCAATAGACTTTAACAAAATAGCCTTTTTTGTATTTTCGGCGTCACAATTTATTTCACAAAAGTGCAGATCCAGTTTTTCTTTCCACACAAACCACGTTTTGATTGATGGAGAAAATTCTGGCAAATTTGCTGTTTGATAAACGGTTATCGTCGTCATTATATTCGTTTTACTATCAATTTCAGTATCCTTATCAGGACCGGACATTTAAATTTTTCAATCGTTAAGAAATAATATAAATTTTAATCTTTATTAATAAATCAAAACTTGATTTTTAATTTTTTTTTTTATCTCGTCGCCATTTATGTTGTGTACTGTAACTACAGTACTACAGTACCATCGAACCTTTATGGTTCGATGGACGATACAAGACTCATTTATTTTATATTCTTACAAACTAGAGATTAAGTATACATAATTCTTAATGATCATTAATAAAAGTTTTATAGATTTATGAGGTTGCCAGATTGACAATATTAATTTCTAATACTCAACAATACCCATCACAATGCTGTTCGCCGTGATCCAAAAATCAACTGGATCTGCAAGCAAGTGCACAAGCATCGTGAATTGCGTAGACTTACATCTGCTGGCAAGAGGTCCCGTGGCATTGAAAAAGGCTATAGATATTCTCAGACGATTGGAGGTTCCCACCGTGCTTCCTGGAAACGCAAGAACCGTCTACATTTGCGCAGGAAGCGATAAGCTATTTAAGTTTACTGGTGTTTTATATATTTACCTCTGGATAGTGGTATAAAAGTTAAAAGAAAAATAAATCGAGTAATTTTCCCTTGCGTTGGAAAAAAATTATTAAAAACAATAATAGCCGCTGATGCTGTTTCGTTGCCTCGCGGGAAAAAAGAAGAAAAAACACACAACAACAACGCAGTACAGTGAAAAAAAAAAAAATATCCATCGACCACCACGAATTCCTGACGTTGCAGGTCAAAATTCAAACACTCTAGACTTGTTTCTTACCTCTCAGCCAGATAAATACTGTTTGACAAAACGAGAAAGCCAACTGGGACGGTCATAATGATTTTTTCAGGAGCTTTAACTGGTCACTATGCTTCTTCGATAGTGACTTAGATTCCAGCGCAGATATGGTCACAAATTTAACTTTTCTCGGGATGAAAAATTCATTCCGAATAGGTCAAAAAGCATAAAACTTAAAGAAAACTCGTGGTTTGATTTGGGCTGTAAAGAGGTTATCCGGATTAGAGAAGTAAGTTTCCGTTGTTTCGTCACTGAGGAAAACCGGAAAAGGTTTAAGCAAGCTAGAAAGACCTGTAACGGTCATATTCGACGATCCAGATTTTTACATGATCAAAAATTACGTCAAAAAATACTGCAATATCCCCAAGGTAGTAAACATTTTTGTTCATTTGTAAAAAACATACGAAATACAAATTCATCTTTGGTTCCGACGCTCGTCTTCAATGATTTTGTCAATTTGTTTCCTGCTCAGTTTGCTGCTAACTCGACGCTGCCACTTAGTGTTATGTCTCCTCATGTACCTTCAGTGGAAAGACCACATATTTGACGTCACCAAAAACGCCTCGAAATGCTTAGATTTCTTACGACTGTTATCTTTAAAGCATACATCCGTCCAAAGCTTGAGTGTAATTCTCAGTCTGGGTATGTGCTCCTTAAACCTATCTGAAGCTCCTTGATAGAATTCAGAAAAAAGCTTTGAAATTGATTGGTAATAGGACTATAACGGAAACTTTCACATCGCTTAAACATCGTCGTAACGTTTTCTGTCTTGCCTTATTTTATCGGTACTTTTATAAAGAGTGTTCCGAAGAAATAGCCAGTTGCATTCTTCCCTTGAAAAAATTCAACCATAATACTCGCATTGCAAGGAATGCTAGAGCCCAACTTCGGACGTACTGTGAAGTACAGAGATTCTGTAAAATAGAGAAGAATGTAATTTTGAAATTAACAATGGACGGACTGAAGCACAAATTGACGGAATTTAACTTGACGACGACGGGGTTAAAGAGCACTCTCCAGGAGAGGCTCATCCAAGAGGAGAGGCTGACACCTAATGCGGATGCTCAGGATGTGGGCGGCAGTGGGGTAAATGGTGATAAGACGGAAGAAGGAGATGAAAGCCAATCCATGTACGAAGATGCTCGACCTGCAAGAGAAGGAACCTTTACGTTAAAAGACATTAAAGACTCCATGATGCCTTTCTTCGGCACCGGTAGCACAGACGTTAATCTGTGGTTGCGGGAGTTTGAAGGAAATGCAGTGAAGGTTCAGTTGAACCAATTACAAAAGTTTATTTATGTTTCGTCCGAAACAATTCAGGCATAAAGGCGAACACTAAAATCGGCGTTGATCGAAGAATTTGGAGTCACTGCATCGGTAGCAGAAGTGCATCGTCAACTCAAAAATCGGAAAAAGAAGCCATCAGAGTCACTTGGTGATTATTTATACGAAAATTATTTATACGGGCTGATGGAATCAGGAAAGGCAATCTAGTTTGACGAAGAAAGCCTCATTGAGTATTATATAGATGGTATACCGGATAGCAGGCAAAATAATTTGGCCCTTTACTAAGCAAAGACGATAAGGGAATTGAAGGCTCAAATACCAATTTATGAACGGATGCGCGGATCAAGTCAGCAGGTGTCATACCAAAGACCAGCAGCTCAGGCCGGTACAAGTAGCCAAACTGTTAAGCTTGAGCCAAGAACGCAAAATGTTTTAAGTGCGGGGACACGTCGCATCACGACAAAGATTGCAAGAAGGGGTTTTAATGCTTTAGATGTGGACAGACTGGTCATCGATCATTTGAAGTCGCCAGAATATAGGTCAGAGGTGACAGAGCAGACCGAAGGGAGCAGAATCGTGTTCATACTGCAACATCAGATGACATCAAGGACGAAATTCAGGTCTCGCTGGCGACAAGCAGCAACAGAATCTTCAAAGGTTTGACGTCAATCGGTTGAGATACGATGCCCTGCTAAGGATGGAATATTGGGAGCTGGGTCCAGTTAAGAAGAGCCTGTCTGGTAAATGACAAAAGAAGGTAACTACGTTGGGTTATTTGGAAGCAGAAGTGCAGCTAGATGGAAATGAATTGTTGTCAGAAAATCCCAAAGAGTAGAAGAAACCAACTCAGGAAGCAAATGCCCGAGTTGAGTTTAGCAGAGCAGGCACTCGTGGTAGTGTAAGTAGTAGAGCGAAGAGTTCAAAAGATCTTGGACGTGAGCACTTGACCAATAGGAAAGATGGAAGCCTGGGATGGAGAGTGCTGGAAAGAGAAAGTCTGGAGAACGCCATCGTTGAATTTAAAGAAGTAAGAGAAGTTATAGACGAAGAAGTTAGAGACGAAGAAGGTTTATTTCAGAGCTTAAATTAATCTGCTTATCAGCTAAGGGCCTTATTGTGAGTGTCGTTTTTCTATCGATAAACGACTTTTGTCGATATTCGAACACCGAAAATTTAATTTGGTATTGCGAATCTCAATTCTGAAAATAAAATTCGTATGAGCTATCGATCTTTGTCGTTCACATTTTTCTGATCGACTGCTTACAACGAGTTTAATTTTCTCCCCAAATGTATGTTGATTTTCTTTTAAATATGATTTTATTGTTTCTAAAATAACAATTCTTTTAATCACAGAGCAATATAATAATAAATAAAGGAAAATAAAACGCAACATAGAATTCTAAAAAAAAATTAAATAATGTTATAGCTGAAAGAATAAAATAAAAACAATAAAAAGACTAAAAATAGTCGAATTAAAATTTATTTAGTGGAGTATTTATGAATGAAATTCAATATTAAAGGTTTTGTGGCCTTTACTCCAAAAGCATTGCGTTTCGCCCTAGTATATATAGCTGAAAGGTATACTATACCAAATCTCTGAAAATGTAAAATGTGCGATGACAAACTCTTATGAAAATATTTGGACGAAATAAATAAAAACTAACTAACTAAAAAAAAAAAACGCAACATATGGGTTGGGTAAACAATCACTGAAACACATCAAGATAATCTTTATTTACCTTACATTATAGTATTACTCTTATAACTATTTTAAACAAAGAAAAGATGTTAAATAATAACAAATAACATGAAATATTTATTTTTTGTAGAAAACAAGTATTAAAACATTTATTTTTTGTAAGAAAAAACTCTTCTTTCGATTTACTGATAAAAACTTGTTTGCTGTCTTTCAAATGTCAAATATAGGAATGACTGAAACATATGACAGTGATAGAACTGCAGAACAAAAAAAGCCCATACGTTTGTAAGAAATGTCCTGACAAAATTCAAAACGATTAAATATTACAAGAGAACAAAGGAAAATCTTCGTGTCATTTCACAGACACACAGCAAACAAGGTGCCTTGTAGCAGTAGTATAGATACTCAACGCTTATTTTTAAGAATTGCATGCGATAGGACTGCGTTATTATTGCATCATAAGAAAATTCAGCCAGTGTTTACACAGTTTTTAGATGATTTACGTCACATTTCCAAGATTTCTAAAGTTTTCTGTTTTAATTTATCTATTAATTGGAAATATTTCTTGACTTAATTTAAGACTAAAAAGTATTTTTTTCCTACATGTACTCTCACTGGCACTACCCCAAATGCCAAAATATAAGGTTTTTTCACAATAAGCGTTTTCGTTATTCACAGTAATAGATATCTCTGTCGATCAAGTTACACAATACCAAAACGAACATTTATCGATGCTTTCGACTTTTATCGCATCGAAATTTAAACGACACTCGCAATAAGGGCCTAAATAAGATTTTGCGAAGGAGATGGAACTAGATGTCAGTCACCTAAATGCCCTTAAGAGAAACGAATTGGTTAAGCTCATTGATGATTATGTAACAGAGCCTAATAAGAAGTCTCCAGTGGAGATGAAGCTGTTGTTAAAAGATGAGATCCCAGTGTGTCAAAGACCAAGAAGGATATCGTATGCGGATCAACCGGTGGTAGAATAGCAAGTGGCAAATAGGAACTGTTGGATACTGTCACTCCCCAAATTCTGTCAAGCCCTAAGGGCACCCTTCATTCTTACCGAATTCGAGACACCTTCCGCAAACTCAACAAAAATATAAAATTGTAAACACCTAGAGCACCAAGGCTATATGGAGGTGAAATAAACACTTGAAGTTTTTACCGAGAGTTTTGGATGTGTTTATTTTGTGCGAGTTTTGAGAAATTTATTAAAGAGTGTACTTAGAAGTGTTTGGATTGATTTTCATTTATAAAATTAAGGCTAAATTAACGCCAAACATTTTGGTCCTTAACGAGCCTTAAATAAGTAACTCAGACATTTGATTATTAATCGATTTTTTGTTTGTAATTGAAAAGAGTGTGTGCCGACATTTTGTCGTGTTTGAAATTTATTCAAAATATTTCAGTTGATAATTACAAAGAATATATACATTTATTGTATTAAAAAACAATTGTGAACATAAAAAATTTAAATTGAACATTTTGAAAGACAATTTTAAATAAAATTCAATTTATATAATTTAATTAAATAAAACTTAAATCCACGTTGAGAGTTCCTTGGTAGTTATAATAGCGCTACCAACCACCCACCATCATCTGTAAGAATAAAAAAAAAAACGCAGTGAGTACAAATTTTCTTACTTTTTTAATATTGTACATATATAATTATTTTGATTTAAAACATAAAAACAAAGCAGAGTTATTGAAAAATATTTGTAAGCAAATAAATATGGATTTTGAAAGTTTTGAGCAAACCATAAATTAAAATCGTCAAACGAAAAATTATGTCTCAACACGCCTTGAATTATTAGAAGGCAGTTTTTTTTTAATTTGAATAAGTATTATTATATAAAGTATTATATAAAGACATCATCTGTGATGAGAAAATTGAAGAAGATGCTCTTTCAATGCTTGAAGAGTCTTATGAAACAACTCGTGAAGAGTATTTTTTCTCAAAGTCAAAATTGCAGGATGAATTAGATAAATTCACTTTATTCCATGAAGAAAATGCAAAATCAGTAAGTGCAAAATCATATGCTCAGAGAAATGTTTGTCATAAAAACATATAACCCGCCAAAAACTGTACATGTTTAAGATGGCGGAGTCTTATCTTATGGATTCAAAATAAATGAACAATCGATTTGAATATTTAATAATTAGATATATCTTTATTTATAACGACAGCGGAACACGTCATTATACTAACGAGGTAAATGAATGACTGACTCTTCTTTCGTGTTATTCGATGAACACAGAGTGTAAATACATACATACATAATAAAATAAAGCAAAGATACTTATACATTTAAAAAAATTCTAACATGGGTACAAATATAATAAAGGGATACCTATACCTGGCAGCCCGTGTTAGTTTGTGTACAATAATTTTTTTTCGCTTACACATGTAAAGTATATTATGGAGGTGTACATTCATTACGATGTCAATAATAGACAACGAATTGTAAAACAAATTGGTAATTGTTTTAATTGCTTGGCATACACCCATCGCACAGGCAGTTGTCCAAGTAACAAATTTTGTCATTTCTGTCAAAGACAGCACAACTCACTTCTTCATTTTGGCAACACACGCAACCCAAACATAAATCATATAATCCATCAACAATTTTCAAACCAAAATTCATTACAACAAAACTCATACAATCAACAATCATTCGCGCAAACTCACCAAACCCCACCCAACACAAACGACACTCATTCAATCTAAAACAACTCTCATTCATACTCTCGAAATCAAGTCCCAACCCACTCACTCATACACACCAAAATAATAAACGAAACTGTTTCGGTCATGCAAACAATTTTAACCCAAATCAAAATTCGAAAACTAATTTACAATCCCAAATAAACCATTGTTGTAACATCACTAAGAAGTGCCCGGGAGGGCCCTTTGAAGTTTTATCACCCTTCCAGGAAAATAATCACCCAGAACTGAAAAGTACAAAACAAAACACAAACAAACTTGAAAAGAAGCTAGTGTGCAACCAAACACAACACAAAGAATGCAACAGAAGAAAATCAAATGGAATAGGTAGATATCCCTCATGACATGATATAAAACTCAACTCACCATTTCGTTATGTCGTTCCGCATCATGTTGTTTTCAGCGGCTCGTCTACAACTTCAGATGAAGGTTCGTTGCATAGTCAGTTGATGGCGAGATCTAAAAAACAAAAAAAAACATATTATCAATTATTTTAAAATGTTTAACAAATAAACTTACCTAAAAGATAACCCAGAGTGAACAAAATGGACCTAAGTAAATAAGCATTCCAAGAAAAAATATCTCAATACTGACTCAAATCATAAAATGCATTCGAACATTCAATATTCAAACAAAAAGCAAACACATTTACTCATCCGCTCATTCGCTCAAAGAGATATTCGTCCGATAATTTAAATACATTCAGTTGGCACTCGCGTTCATAAATAATTCAAAATGCATTCGTAAACATTTAATCATACCTAACAAGTTTCACATAATAGATACTCGCTCACTCATAACATCAAACATACAGTCCACTTGAAGTATCTATGTAATGTATACTTATCAAACATTTCCTAAAATCAAATCACGTAAAATTAAACATACTCAACATACTCTACAGTGATACCTATATGCTTTAAATTTAATGACGCACTCATAAAGTTTTACTTATTAGTACCTACTGTAACATAACATATTCACACTCTTTCATACAACATCATATTAACCAGCCATATAATTTAGACACGCCATCAGTAGTTATTATAGGGAACTTTACCATATTGTCAAAAAATAAATGACAGCTCACACTACGCGGATGACAGATTGAAATTATGCATCGCGCTTTTTTCAAACTGTCAAACTCAAAATCTTGTAAAAGAATTTTGTAAATAATATGTATTTTTCCTGTGAAATTTGAAATTTCCGTGACTAAAAAGTTTAATAATACACTATTCACAATTTTCGCGCACAACATTAATATTTCCGCTCTTGTTGTCAACCAATTTTCAACAATTATAAAAAAAATAATCAGCTGTCATCCGCGAACTGCTGATTTTCACACTGCTCTGCGAACGAGAAAGAGATATATAGTTGTTACCTAAAAAGACCTACCACCTAATCTAACACATATCCTGAAATTCATATGTGTATAATCATTCAAAAATCAAATTATCAACTCATAACTTAGTCCACTTAGGGCCTTTTGCACGAAAACAAAGGATAAATTTATAAAATCGCAGTTAGCTATCCAGGATTAAATAAATAATTGTTTATTTTTTGATTCTACGTTGCACGAATTATAACCAAAGATAAAAAAATAAAAACAGGAACGAAACAGAAAACCTACACAAAACAACAACAACATTTGCTTCACACACTATAGGGCTTTTTAGGTAACAACGATATATCTCTTTCTCGTTCTCACAGAATTGTCAAAAACAGCAGTATGGTGAACAGCTGATTTTTTTTTATCATTGTTGAAAAATTGATTGAAAACAAAAGCGGGAATTTTAAAGATTTGTGCGCGAAAATTGTGAAAATTGTTGGTTTTGCTAATTAAAATAAATTTTTAAGCCACGGAAATCACAAATTTCACACAAAAAAGAATACCGCATTTAAAAATTATTTCCAAATTGTTTTCTTCAAGATCTTGAGTTTGACAGTTTGAAAAAAGCGCGATACATATTTCAATCTGTCTTCACCATAGTGTGAGCTTTGACAAGATGGTTAAACTCCCTATTGCGAACCTAACCGATAGCAACTTCTTGTCAAATTCTATTTGATGGATGTAAAAAGTTATCCAGAGAAAAATGAGTGGATAAATATTAAAGATTTTGCAACGAGTTTATATTTTTATCGATGGCTAGTGCCTATGCATGGAATAAATCGAAAGGTCGTGGCAAAAATTCAAAGGAGAAAAAGCAAAGGAAAGTAATAATAATAGCAATGAAAAAAAGTATAAAAGAATAGACGCAACACATTAATGGAATGAAATATTCTGGTGGTCTGCTTGGAGATATGACAAAAACTTTGATCAAGAAAATAATGTGGTTTTTCATTGGTCGCAAAAAGTGTTTTTTATTGATCTAGATATATTTTTATCGCATCTTTTTTTATATTTTACGTTTCTTTCTAGGATCTACTTGTACTTTATTTACGTATCTAGACTTTTTAAGACACGACACAAGTGCAAGGTCAGATACAGCTTTGCGTATTCGTGGACTATAGCTATGTTATTGCATTAAGTTGATACACATAGATTAATCAAGGTGGTTTCAAACTCACGGAAGTAGATGTCGCTAAATGATCATATCGAGTAATTATTATTGCAATAATTCCATGTAACGAAAATCCCTAAACCCAAACCGAACCAAATTTTTCTGAATACATTTGTATTTAATGTTAAAACTTTCAAATTTATTATTTAAAAGTACTGAACCTATGTTGTAGTCGAACTTTATAAAATTAATTAACAAAAAGAAACTTCCTTTTTTCTCCTTTTAGTGGTATTGAGCTTTAATCCAATTTTATTATGAAAAACTTTTTCACATGCACCTCGTGAGATTCGAACCCACGCCTTCAGATTTACTCAGTTTTTTGATTTTTCCATTTTCTTATATCTATCTTAATGCTAGACAAAAAATCTTAAAAAACTAGCTTACATATTAACTTAACTAACTTACTGGCCCCATACGGGCGCTCTAAATTATACTATAACTATATATTAAAAATGCTTTTCGGCGTAAAAAGTAACTTAAATTAAAATTCAATATTACTTAAAACTAAACGAGAAAATTTTGAAAAACTCGTTTTCCTATAACATTTATTTTATATAAAAACTTAAAACTACCCTTTACCTAAATAAAACTAAATTAACCCAAATAAAACTAAAATTTACGTAAATAACTTAAAACTACTTAAAATACTTAAAATAATTTATGTATGCACACACGCTCATACATATGCATATATTTAGTCATATGCATATGTATGCGCTCACGCACATATCAACAAACAAACAAATAACTTTTTGGATTTTGTATCTTTTTTTTTGGTGCCACCGTCACTGTCCTACTTAAACTACCTTAGAAATATGTAGGTCGGCCAAAGGCAACAACTTTGACTAACCATCAAGGTGGTCACCCAACCACCAGTATTTTTTAACTTGCTTATCCTTTTTGTCCCGAAGGGGCACAGCTCTACTGAACCGCAGACGCTCAGGTTCTAAGACACTGCCTCTCAAACACCCGAATCTTTTCCATTTGAGATGGGGCAACGTTAAACCACACAGGGCACCCATAGGCATTCATCGGCCGGATGAGGGCCATGTAGCAAATCACCTTCACCCTGTTTTCAAGGAGGCTGCTATAAAACAACCGTCTTGTCAGAGCAAACGCTCCCCTAGCTCTGGCCAGAGCAGCATCTATATGTCGATTGAAATATAGATACTAATCTAGCCAGATACCAAGGTACTTTACTACATCCTTACTCGCAAGTTGATGTCCACTTGGTCCAACGATCACTAGATTTCTCCAGTTCTTTCTTGTATCCCTAGAAGCCTAGGACAAAGGGGTTTTAAACAGGATAGTTTCTGATTTCTGAAAGTTCATTTTTAACTTCCAGTGATCACAATATCGCTGAATCTTGTCAAAATCACGCTGCAAGAGAATTCTGATGACTTCAACTTTTGGACCCGTCCTGTATGCTACAAGGTCATTGGCATACGCAATCGCATGAGTAAGACTACCTATCAGATCGCTGGTGTAAATACTAAAAAGAATCGGCGAGTTCTCAGCTCCTTGCTGTAGAGCATTTTTAATATCAAAAGGGTTGGCGGAAGTTACATTGCCACTTTTGACAACAAACTTTCTACCATTGAGCATGTCATGAAGCATATATAACAGTGGTTTACTTATGCCAAATCTAGTTTATTTCAGATAAAGACCCTCTAACCATACGGTGTCGAAAGCCTTCTCTAAATCAACCAGAACGGCACCCGTGCATTGATTTTTCGCTTTGTTCCATTGAACATCAGAAACTAACTTAGACGCGGCATGAATAGTGTCATGCCCCGCCTTAAAGCCAAACTGATTATCTGGAATAATATTTTTATCCTCAGCCCACTTGAACAGAGCTCTATTGAGAATCTTCTCGAATACCTTACTGATACTTGGAAGAAGACTTATCGACCGAAGATTTGCCGGATTGGAGCTGTCCTTTCCCATTTTGGGGAGAGGATTTACCACAGCTATCTTCCAACTCACTGGATAATATGCATTATTCAATTCGTTGTTGAACAGTGTGGTATAAATGTCTACTGCTTCCTGAGGGAGATGTCGTAAAACAATGTTGGGTATACCATCGACCCCCGCAGATTTCTTTTTCTTTAATGTTTGAAAAATTAACTGAAGTTCTGCCTTCGAAATTAACAATGAACTGGGTCCATTTTGCTCGGCGATGGTGGCGTTTGCCAAATTTTCGTCATTGAACACGGTGAAACCGGTGTTCTCAGATCGCCATTGCGTAATGCTATTTCCAAGGTAGAAGTTGTGCAGCAAGGCTCTGTTCTCCAGGTCATGATTCGGACGAATGCTAGCATTCACCTTATACACTTGCTGGAAAGCAGCCCCTACAGCTTCTACTTTTTCCTGAGGATCTTCTATTATAAAAAAATTATTATCGAGAACGGCAGCCTCCGGATCTATTCCCACAATCGTTAGTACGTCTTTGTTATCTGCTGTCCTCTGGAGTTTAAGACATGGAAGTTCGTTTTGATCATTTCTTCTAAAAATCTTATTTATTTGGGGAAACATACTAGGGTCGCTAGAATTAACGGCCCGAATTCTGTTATCCCAGTATGAATTAATAGATAACCTGTAATTTCCTCTGATCAGATTATTAAGATTTTTTATCGACGCCTTCAATGTCCTAATCTCCATATCTCGTGTGTCCGTGAAACGTCTGTACAGAAGTTTCAACCTATTCAGGAGTCCACTTTTTTGTCGGTGTAGTGCGTCAATTGTCGCGTTCTTGTATATACCAGTAGGGTCGTGTTTCTTATTTTTTGGGATTGTTCTGTCCATTGTTCGTTTTATAGTCGTGTCCATTTGATTCAGGTACCCGTCGATCTCAACGTTCGTCAGGTTCCTGTCATTTGATGGAGAAATGTCATCGGAACGTAAAATTGTAAGAGTGCGCAGGCACATACTCATCAAACTCCAAAAGTTCGCTCGGGAGCTGTATTACGGCGGCAAGTCCGCAGTGTTCACTGTCGTATTCAATCGTTCGTAAACAGTTTTTTGTATGTTGACCTACAGTGTCAGTTATTATCAGTCTTGAGTCAAACAGGAGTAGATCCAGAAAACTACCACTTCTCGGAAAAGACGGTCTATCTGTAGCCAGAAGGTCGATCCTACACTCAACACTATATCGACCCATCCAATTAAAAAGATGGTTCCCGCTTGGGTTTTGTACTTGATTTCCCCAATCTACATGTTTGGTGTTCAAGTCCCCTGCCATGAGATACTAATGCTCATCCAAGTTCAGTCTTAAGCATTCAAAAAGCTTTTCGAGCTCTGCGATAAAATTAGCCGGCTGAGGTGCGTCAGGTGCGTACACCGCGATTGCGTACATTCTTTTCCCCTGCTGGAGAGGAATGCAAACGATGCAAGCTTCTAGCAGCCCAAATCTTCGCACTTCAATATTATATATAACTTTATGTTTAATGCCCTTTCGTATGAAGATTGCGACCCCACCCCCTTGAGAGGAGTTGGGCCGATCCCTTCTTACGATATTGTAATTTTTATTAGTCAGTTTGTGTTTCTGGTTTAGCTTAGTTTCGCTAGCCATAAACACATCAGGACTTTGGTCTTGCAGCAAATTAAAGAGATTTGCTCTACGTTCGGTCCTAATCAGCGAATTCACATTCACAGCTAGGATCTTAAAGGGTCGCTCAGGCAGCGCGCCTTTAACCATTTCGCGTTGCCGGCAGAATAGAGTAGAGGTAATCCACCCTAGCCGCCTGCTCCCTTATCTGTTTTTGCACATCGGTTAACTGACCATGAATGGTCAGCAACACCTGCATCAGATCTGCCTCTGGAACAGGAGCCGTAGGCACTTGGACCTGTTTGGCTACCTGTGGTTGAGGCTGTTCCGTGTTTCCCTTTCCAGACGCCATTTGGGCGTAAGAAATTCCGGGATTAACGGCAGTTGTTGTCTGGCGTACTACTGGGTGTTTTACCTCCACTGTTTTCTTTTGGGCTTTGTTGTTTTTCATTTCCTGAAACTTCGGACATCCCCGATAGTTTGCGGGGTGCCCAGAGACTCGGCAAAGTGCACATTTTAACTGGGTCCTGTCTTCGACCCTATCTTTCCAAAGCTTACATTCCCCTATCTTGTGGGAGTCTCCACACTTGACGCAAACTGGATCCATACCACAGTTAGCTGCCACGTGGCCGTACCCTTGGCAGTTCATGCATTGAAGCATGTCTCTCTGCCTATTTAATTTTTACCATCTTACAATTTGGTAGTTTAGGACAGTTATACTCCTTAAACCACTCAACTTGCTTTGGGGCGAGAGCTGAACGAGGAAGAATGGTGAATTCTGTTTCTCCCGTCTGGCCTTAACTGTGGAAAACGGTCGGACACCGATAAAATCGAGATCATCGCTCGCCACTTTACGGAGCTCAGCTAAGAGCGCCTGCGGATCCGTAGAGGATTCTATACCCTTCAGAAGAACTGTTTGCAGCTTTTCTTCCTTCGGAGTGAAACTGTAGAATTCTGTCTTCGTTTGTGACAAAAGATCTTTGGCTTTTTTACAATGCTCGACCGAAGAGCAATGAATAGCATGTCGGTCTGCTTTCAATCTTTTTATAATAAAATTATTGCCTATGGCCGACTTACATAGTTCTATTGTATCTTTTAATTCTATTTTATAAGTATTAATTGGTGGCACCTTACCTTTTTTTGCTTGTGGCTGTTGCTGATGTTGCTGCTGCTGTTGTGACTGCTGCTGTTGTGCCTGCTGCTGTTGTATCTGCTGCGGTTGTTGTTGCTGTTGTATTTTCTGCTGCTGTTGTTGCTTCTGTGTCTTTTGTTGCTGTATTGGTTGTTGTGTTTGTTGTTGTATTTGCTTTTGTTGCTGATGTTGTTGTTGTTGTTGTTGTTGTTGTTGCTTTTGTTTTTGTTTTTGTTGCTTTGCTTGCGGTTGCTGATGCTGTTGCTGGGGTTGCAGTTGCTGCGCCTGCTGCTTCTTTTTGTGCTGAATTTCCGGAAGTGGTTGTTGTTGCTTGAGAGACTGCTGCTTTTATTCAGCTTTTTGTTGCTCTTGGAGCGTTTTTGTCTTTTGCTTTCAAGAGCAACTAGGCGCTCTTTTTCCCTACGCGCTTCTTGTTTTTCTTTCAGTGCTCTTACCATTGCCATAAGTGCAGAGATTTGCTCTGTCAGTGATTCTATTTTTTCTTCCTCAGTTTCTGATTCTGGAGGTGAAAGATCTACTAACTCGGCACTCACGTAGTGCCCCTCACCTTCTACGGACATGTAAGCAATGTCTTCGGCATCTGCCGCAGCGACGTTTTGCTCATCTGTCTTCTTGTCAGTCTCGTTGACGGCCCCTTTGGCGACCTCATAGTCAGCTTCTCCTGCTATTTCGTCGTCCGCCTCTGCCTCGTCATCGCCCTCATCTTCGTGTTCGTTGTCATCCTCGTAGGAGGAGCTTTCAACCTGCCTGTGCATTTTAGCTTGAGCCGATGCCTTAGCCAACTTCGCTCTTGTGCTCCTGTCAGGGCGGTTTACAAGATGAGGCTTGTATCTAATGATACGCCTCCTCTTTTTGTGTTCTTTTGTTGTTGCTGCGGCACGTGCCGGTGTTGAGGAATTGCCTTTTGGAAGGCTTGATGTTGTTGCAGTTGCTAAGCTGCTTTTATTGGCCTCGGCACGTGCCGATGACTTAGTCGTTGTTGTTGCTATAGTTATAGCTGTTGATACTTGAGCATTGGATTGGCCCGCTATATTAGCATTTGCCGTTGCATCACCTGATGCTCCGGCAGATTCTTTTGTTGTTGGGGGATTATCTTTCGATGTCCCCGATGGCTTTACCATCTGTATTTGTTGTTCCTCTCTGTTTTTGTTCACCTTCTCCCAGAACTTATTTAAAAAAAGCCCTGACCAGGGTGGGGCTCGAACCCACGATCCTCCACTTCGTCGTCGTTCACGCTATCCACTAGGCTAACTTGCCTTTTAATTTTACTTGGCAAATTGCCACTTAATTGTGCAGTGAGTGCACTTAAACTATTAATGAAAATTTAATTCAATTGAACACACTTGGAAATTATTTTTGTATACTGAGAAAGTAGTCAACGCGTCTGTACACTTTCACAACTGAAGATCGACTGACCAATCTTCCTACCTCTCCCCCTTTGATATGTGCTACAAATTGTAGTCTATCAAATAAGGTTAGGAGAAAATGGAGGCGGAACAAAACAACATACTTAGAGGTGCTTAGAAAAATGTTGAAGCTCCAAATGCGTTTGAAAAAACATACAAACATAACATCTCGACCTGTGTCATCAGTGGTCATAAGCGGTGGAATGCTTAGTGCATACGACTAGTCGATCTTCAGCTGTGAAAGTGTACAGACGCGTTGACGACTTTCTCAGTATACAAAAATAATTTTCAAGTGTGTTCAATTGAAATAAATTTTCATTAATAGTTTAAGTGCACTTACTGCACAATTAAGTGGCAATTTGCCAAGTAAAATTAAAAGGCAAGTTAGCCTAGTGGGTAGCGTGAACGACGACGAAGTGGAGGGTCGTGGGTTCGAGGCCCACCCTGGTCAGGGCTTTTTTTAAATAAGTTCTGGGAGAAGGTGAACAAAAACAGAGAGGAACAACAAATACAGATGGCAAAGCCATCGGGGACATCGAAAGATGATCCCCCAACAACAAGAGAATCTGCCGGAGTATCAGGTGATGCAACTGCAAATGCTAATATAGCGGGCCATTCCAATGCTCAAGTATCAACAGCTATAACTATAGCAACAACAACGACTAAGTCATCGGCACGTGCCGAGGCCAATAAAAGCAGCTTAGCAACTGCAACAACATCAAGCCTTCCAAAAGGCAATTCCTCAACACCGGCACGTGCCGCAGCAACAACAAAAGAACACAAAAAGAGGAGGCGTATCATTAGATACAAGCCTCATCTTGTAAACCGCCCTGACAGGAGCACAAGAGCGAAGTTGGCTAAGGCATCGGCTCAAGCTAAAATGCACAGGCAGGTTGAAAGCTCCTCCTACGAGGATGACAACGAACACGAAGATGAGGGCGATGACGAGGCAGAGGCGGACGACGAAATAGCAGGAGAAGCTGACTATGAGGTCGCCAAAGGGGCCTTCAACGAGACTGACAAGAAGACAGATGAGCAAAACGTCGCTGCGGCAGATGCCGAAGACATTGCTTACATGTCCGTAGAAGGTGAGGGGCACTACGTGAGTGCCGAGTTAGTAGATCTTTCACCTCCAGAATCAGAAACTGAGGAAGAAAAAATAGAATCACTGACAGAGCAAATCTCTGCACTTATGGCAATGGTAAGAGCACTGAAAGAAAAACAAGAAGCGCGTAGGGAAAAAGAGCGCCTAGTTGCTCTTGAAAGCAAAAGACAAAAACGCTCCAAGAGCAACAAAAAGCTGAATAAAAGCAGCAGTCTCTCAAGCAACAACAACCACTTCCGGAAATTCAGCACAAAAAGAAGCAGCAGGCGCAGCAACTGCAACCCCAGCAACAGCATCAGCAACCGCAAGCAAAGCAACAAAAACAAAAACAAAAGCAACAACAACAACAACAACAACATCAGCAACAAAAGCAAATACAACAACAAACACAACAACCAATACAGCAACAAAAGACACAGAAGCAACAACAGCAGCAGAAAATACAACAGCAACAACAACCGCAGCAGATACAACAGCAGCAGGCACAACAGCAGCAGTCACAACAGCAGCAGCAACATCAGCAACAGCCACAAGCAAAAAAAGGTAAGGTGCCACCAATTAATACTTATAAAATAGAATTAAAAGATACAATAGAACTATGTAAGTCGGCCATAGGCAATAATTTTATTATTAAAAGATTGAACGCAGACCGACATGCTATTCATTGCTCTTCGGTCGAGCATTGTAAAAAAGCCAAAGATCTTTTGTCACAAACGAAGACAGAATTCTACAGTTTCACTCCGAAGGAAGAAAAGCTGCAAACAGTTCTCCTGAAGGGTGTAGAATCCTCTACGGATCCGCAGGCGCTCTTAGCTGAGCTCCGTCAAGTGGCGAGCGATGATCTCGATTTTATCGGTGTCCGACCGTTTTCCACAGTTAAGGCCAGACGGGAGAAACAGAATTCACCATTCTTCCTCGTTCAGCTCTCGCCCCAAAGCAAGTTGAGTGGTTTAAGGAGTATAACTGTCCTAAACTACCAAATTGTAAGATGGTAAAAATTAAATAGGCAGAGAGACATGCTTCAATGCATGAACTGCCAAGGGTACGGCCACGTGGCAGCTAACTGTGGTATGGATCCAGTTTGCGTCAAGTGTGGAGACTCCCACAAGATAGGGGAATGTAAGCTTGGGAAAGATAGAGTCGAAGACAGGACCCAGTTAAAATGTGCATTTTGTCGAGTCTCTGGGCACCCCGCAAACTATCGGGGATGTCCGAAGTTTCAGGAAATGAAAAACAACAAAGCCCAAAAGAAAACAGTGGAGGTAAAACACCCAGTAGTACGCCAGACAACAACTGCCGTTAATCCCGGAATTTCTTACGCCCAAATGGCGTCTGGAAAGGGAAACACGGAACAGCCTCAACCACAGGTAGCCGGTCCAAGTGCCTACGGCTCCTGTGCCAGAGACAGATCTGATGCAGGTGTTGCTGACCATTCATGGTCAGTTAACCGATGTGCAAAAACAGATAAGGGAGCAGGCGGCTAGGGTGGATTACCTCTACTCTATTCTGCCGGCAACGCGAAATGGTTAAAGGCGCGCTGCCTGAGCGACCCTTTAAGATCCTAGCTGTGAATGTGAATTCGCTGATTAGGACCGAACGTAGAGCAAATCTCTTTAATTTGCTGCAAGACCAAAGTCCTGATGTGTTTATGGCTAGCGAAACTAAGCTAAACCAGAAACACAAACTGACTAATAAAAATTACAATAAGAAAATAAAAACAATAAAAAGACTAAAAATAGTCGAATTAGATTTTATAAATTACAATATCGTAAGAAGGGATCGGCCCAACTCC
Source organism: Baccha elongata (assembly GCA_951217065.1). NCBI lineage: Eukaryota > Metazoa > Arthropoda > Insecta > Diptera > Syrphidae > Baccha > Baccha elongata. The sequence goes on from CATNUY010000077.1 coordinate 697,483, forward strand.
TCTCAAGGGGGTGGGGTCGCAATCTTCATACGAAAGGGCATTAAACATAAAGTTATATATAATATTGAAGTGCGAAGATTTGGGCTGCTAGAAGCTTGCATCGTTTGCATTCCTCTCCAGCAGGGGAAAAGAATGTACGCAATCGCGGTGTACGCACCTGACGCACCTCAGCCGGCTAATTTTATCGCAGAGCTCGAAAAGCTTTTTGAATGCTTAAGACTGAACTTGGATGAGCATTAGTATCTCATGGCAGGGGACTTGAACGCCAAACATGTAGATTGGGGAAATCAAGTACAAAACCCAAGCGGGAACCATCTTTTTAATTGGATGGGTCGATATAGTGTTGAGTGTAGGATCGACCTTCTGGCTACAGATAGACCGTCTTTTCCGAGAAGTGGTAGTTTTCTGGATCTACTCCTGTTTGACTCAAGACTGATAATAACTGACACTGTAGGTCAACATACAAAAAACTGTTTACGAACGATTGAATACGACAGTGAACACTGCGGACTTGCCGCCGTAATACAGCTCCCGAGCGAACTTTTGGAGTTTGATGAGTATGTGCCTGCGCACTCTTACAATTTCAGTAAGACGCGTTGGCCACGCTTCTTTAATCTTTGGCAAGAGAAATACGTTCCGATGACATTTCTCCATCAAATGACAGGAACCTGACGAACGTTGAGATCGACGGGTACCTGAATCAAATGGACACGACTATAAAACGAACAATGGACAGAACAATCCCAAAAAATAAGAAACACGACCCTACTGGTATATACAAGAACGCGACAATTGACGCACTACACCGACAAAAAAGTGGACTTCTGAATAGGTTGAAACTTCTGTACAGACGTTTCACGGACACACGAGATATGGAGATTAGGACATTGAAGTCGTCGATAAAAAATCTTAATAATCTGATCAGAAATTACAGGTTATCTATTAATTCATACTGGGATAACAGAATTCGGGCCGTTAATTCTAGCGACCCTAGTATGTTTCCCCAAATAAATAAGATTTTTAGAAGAAATGATCAAAACGAACTTCCATGTCTTAAACTCCAGAGGACAGCAGATAACGAAGACGTACTAACGATTGTGGGAATAGATCCGGAGGCTGCCGTTCTCGATAATAATTTTTTTATAATAGAAGATCCTCAGGAAAAAGTAGAGGCTGTAGGTGCTACTTTCCAGCAAGTGTATAAGGTGAATGCTAGCATTCGTCCGAACCATGACCTGGAGAACAGAGCCTTACTGCACAACTTCTACCTTGGAAATAGCATTACGCAATGGCGATCCGAGAATACCGGTTTCACCGGGTTCAATGACAAAAACTTGGCAAACGCCACCATCGCCGAGCAAAATGGACCCAGTTCATTGTTAATTTCGAAGGTAGAGCTTCAGTTAATTTTCAAACATTAAAGAAAAAGAAATCTGCGGGGTTCGATGGCATACCCAACATTGTTTTACGACATCTCCCTCAGGAAGCAGTAGACATTTATACCACACTGTTCAACAACGCATTGAATAATGCATATTATCCAGTGAGTTGGAAGACAGCTGTGGTCCATCCTCTCCCCAAAAAGGGAAAGGACAGCTCCAATCCGGCAAATCTTCGGTCGATAAGTCTTCTTCCAAGTATCAGTAAGGTATTCGAGAAGATTCTCAATAGAGCTCTGATCAAGTGGGCTGAGGACAAAAATATTATTCCAGATAATCAGTTTGGCTTTAAGGCGGGGCATGACACTATTCATGTCGCGTCTAAGTTAGTTTCTGATGTTCAATGGAACAAAGCGAAAAATCAATGCACGGGTGCCGTTCTGGTTGATTTAGAGAAGGCTTTCGACACCGTATGGTTAGAGGGTCTTTATCTGAAGTTAACTAGACTTGGCATAAGTAAACCACTGGTATATATGCTTCATGACATGCTCAATGGTAGAAAGTTTGTTGTCAAAAGTGGCAATGTAACTTCTACCACAACATTTGATATTAAAAACGGTCTACAGCAAGGAGCTGTGAACTCGCCGATTCTTTTTAGTATTTACACCAGCGATCTGATAGGTAGTCTCACTCATGCAATTGCGTATGCCGATGACCTTGTAGCGTACAGGACCGGCCCAAAAGTTGAAGTCATTAGAATTCTCTTACAGCGTGACTTCGACAAGATTCAGCGATATTGTGATGACTGGAAGTTAAAAATTAACTTTCAGAAGTCAGAAACTATCCTGTTTAGAACCCCGTTGTCTAGGGCTTCTAGGGATACAAGAAAGAACTGGAGAAATCTAGTGATCGTTGGACCAAGTGGACATCCACTGGCAAGTAAAGATGTGGTAAAGTACCTTGGCATCTGGCTAGATCAGTATCTATATTTCAATCGACATGTAGATGCTGCTCTGACCAGAGCTAGGGGAGCCTTTGGGTTGACAAGATGGTTGTTCTATAGCAGCCGCCTCGACAGCAGAGTAAAGGTGATTTGCTACATGGCCCTTATCCGGCCAATGATTGCCTATGGGTGCCCTGTGTGGTTCAACGTTGCCCCATCTCAAATGGAAAAGATTCGGGTGTTTGAGAGGCAGTGTCTTAGACGCTGCCTTGAATTGCACAGAACACCAGAGTCAGAGTACACACATTACTATGCCAACGAGGTTCTATATAACAGGGCCAATATAAACAGGATAGATAACTTTTTAATCAAGCTGATTCGGGGTCACATTGCAAGAGCGATGAGCTCGACCAATGGACTTATTTTTGGGGCTTACTACCCCAATGATGAGTATAGCGAAAGTGTACGTCTTAACGGTTTCATCCCGCCCGAGACATTCCTCTATTTAGACAGTCGTGGGCTGATACAGGATAGATTGGCGGTTCCGTTAATCTACCACGTCAGCCGTAGGACTGTGGATCGGCGACTTCTTTACGATCGGGACGTCGGCTCAGGGAACGGAGCAGAGCGTCTGCGGTTCAGTAGAGCTGTGCCCCTTCGGAAGAGAAAGGACTTTATTGAACAAGTCAAAAAATTCTGGTGGTTGGGTGACCACCGCGATATTGAAAGTTGACCACATTATTGCTTTGGCCGACTTTCATAGTTCTAAGGTAAATATAGGTAGAATAGATTAGGTAGAACAGGACGGTGGCACAAAAAAAAAAAAAAATTGCTGGTGGCTGTTCTAGTTTTTAAGTTATTTTAAGTAGTTTTAATTAGATATAATGGCGCAAAATTAAAGTCAATATAACACGGTCCTAAAAAGAATTTAATACTTTGTTAACGTTTTCACAACCTATAGACAGATAAAGCTAACTCTTTAATGAAGCATACTTTAAATCCAGGAAATCTCCATTTTATCTTTTTAGATCCGAGTCTAGTTTTCTGACAGAAAAACTGAACACTCTCTAGAAAGAGAACGAAACTACACACAAACACTATTTAATTCCAACAACAAAATCTCTCACTGGAAGATATTACTGGAAAGTCCATAAATTGTTTATTATATGATACAAACTTATCACCTGGTGATAATGTTAAGTTGATGTTTGTTAGGATTAACTTAATAGTTTTGCGCCAATGTAGTTAAAATTAGTCTTAATTTAGTTTTAATTAGTTTTATTTAGGTAAAGGGTAGCTTTAAGTTTTATAAAAAATTTAAAAAACAATGATATAGATAATGAGTTTTTTTTAATAATTTTCTCGTTAGTTTTAAGTTATCATGAATTTTAAATATAAGTTATTTTACGTCGAAAGGTATTGTTTAAGTATAGCCACAGTTTAATTTAGAGCGCCCGCATGGGGCCAGTAAGTTAGTTAAGTTAATATGTAAGCTAGTTGTTTAAGATTTTTTGTCTAGCATTAAGATAGATATAAGAAAATGAAAAATAAAAATGAATTAAAAATGAAGTGCATACGACTTCAAAGACTGATTAAATCTGAAGGCGTGGGTTCAAATCTCACGAGGTGCATGTGAAAAAGTTTTTCATAATAGAATTGGATTAAAGCTCAATACCACTAAAAGGAGACTGATGAAAGGAATTGGCAATCCTTGAAATAGCTATATCTCCAGCCAAAGATAGAAAGAAACGAATAATAATATTCGTAAACGAGTAAATAAAATTCGTTTAAAATTGGTGGTAGCGCCTTTAAGTTGTTGTTGTTGTTCAAACACATTCAATGAAAATTAACAGAATGGTCAGTAATAAAAACTGACATTCTAGTACAAATAGTACAATATAACAACAATAATAACTTAAATAGTATGGTCGTACCAATCTTCCTACCTCTCCCCCTTTGATATGTGCTAGAAATTGTAGTATATCAAATAAGGTTAGGAAAAAATGGAGGCGGAACAAAACAACATACTTAGAGGCGCTTAGAAAAATGTTGAAGCTCCAAATGCGTTTGAAAAAACAAACAAACATAACATCTCGACCTGTGTCATCAGTGGTCATAAGCGGTGGAATGCGTAGTGCATACGACTTGGAAGACTGAGTAAATCTGAAGGCGTGGGTTCGAATCTCACGAGGTGCATGTGAAAAAGTTTTTCATAATAAAATTGAATTAAAGCTCAATACCACTAAAAGGAGACTGATGAAAGGAATTGGCAATCTTTGAAATAGCTATATCTTCAGCCAAAGATAGAAAGAAACGAATAATAATATTCGTAAACGAGTAAATAAAATTCGTTTAAAATTGGTGGTAGCGCCTTTAAGTTGTTGTTGTTGTTCAAACACATTCAATGAAAATTAACAGAATGGTCAGTAATAAAAACTGACATTCTAGTACAAATAGTACAATATAACAACAATAATAACTTAAATAGTATGGTCGTACCAATCTTCCTACCTCTCCCCCTTTGATATGTGCTACAAATTGTAGTCTATCAAATAAGGTTAGGAGAAAATGGAGGCGGAACAAAACAACATACTTAGAGGTGCTTAGAAAAATGTTGAAGCTCCAAATGCGTTTGAAAAAACAAACAAACATAATATCTCGACCTGTGTCATCAGTGGTCATAAGCGGTGGTATGCGTAGTGCATACGACTTCGAAGACTGATTAAATCTGAAGGCGTGGGTTCGAATCTCACGAGGTGCATGTGAAAAAGTTTTTCATAATAAAATTGGATTAAAGCTCAATACCACTAAAAGGAGACTGATGAAAGGAATTGGCAATCCTTGAAATAGCTATATCTCCAGCCAAAGATAGAAAGAAACGAATAATAATATTCGTAAACGAGTAAATAAAATTCGTTTAAAATTGGTGGTAGCGCCTTTAAGTTGTTGTTGTTGTTCAAACACATTCAATGAAAATTAACAGAATGGTCAGTAATAAAAACTGACATTCTAGTACAAATAGTACAATATAACAACAATAATAACTTAAATAGTATGGTCGTACCAATCTTCCTACCTCTCCCCCTTTGATATGTGCTACACATTGTAGTCTATCAAATAAGTTTAGGAGTGTTGTATAAATGTCTACATCTCCCTGAGGAAGCCATAGACATTTATACCACACTGTTCAACAACGCACTGAATAACGCATATTATCCAGTGAGTTGGAAGGCAGCTGTGGTCCATCCTTTCCCCAAAAAGGGAAAGGACAGCTCCAATTCGGCAAATCTTCGGTCGATAAGTCTTCTTCCAAATATCAGTAAGGTATTCGAAAAGATTCTCAATAGAGCTCTGTTCAAGTGGGCTGAGGACAAGAATATTATTCCAGACAATCAGTTTGGCTTTAAGGCGGGACATGACACTATTCATGCCACGACTAAGTTAGTTTCTGATGTTCAATGGAACAAAGCGAAAAATCAATGCACGGGTGCCGTTCTGGTTGATTTAGAGAAGGCTTTCGACACCGTATGGTTAGAGGGTCTTTATCTGAAATAAACTAGATTTGGCATAAGTAAACCACTGTTATATATGCTTCATGACATGCTCAATGGTAGAAAGTTTGTTGTCAAAAGTGGCAATGTAACTTCCGCCACAACTTTTGATATTAAAAACGGTCTACAGCAAGGAGCTGTGAACTCGCCGATTCTTTTTAGTATTTACACCAGCGATCTGATAGGTAGTCTCACTCATGCGATTGCGTATGCCGATGACCTTGTAGCGTACAGGACGGGTCCAAAAGTTGAAGTCATCAGAATTCTCTTGCAGCGTGATTTCGACAAGATTCAGCGATATTGTGACCACTGGAAGTTAAAAATTAACTTTCAGAAATCAGAAACTATCCTGTTTAAAACCCCTTTGTCCTAGGCTTTTAGGGATACAAGAAAGAACTGGAGAAATCTAGTGATCGTTGGACCAAGTGGACATCAACTTGCGAGTAAAGATGTAGTAAAGTACCTTGGTATCTGTCTAGATCAGTATCTATATTTCAATCGACATATAGATGCTGCTCTGGCCAGAGCTAGGGGAGCGTTTGCTCTGACAAGACGGTTGTTTTATAGCAGCCGCCTTGAAAACAGGGTGAAGGTGATTTGCTACATGGCCCTCATCCGGCCGATGAATGCCTATGGGTGCCCTGTGTGGTTTAACGTTGCCCCATCTCAAATGAAAAGATTCGGGTGTTTGAGAGGCAGTGTCTTAGAACCTGAGCGTCTGCGGTTCAGTAGAGCTGTGCCCCTTCGGGACAAAAAGGACTTCGATAAGCAAGTTAAAAAATACTGGTGGTTGGGTGACCACCTTGATATTGATGGTTAGTCAAAGTTGTTGCCTTTGGCCGACCTACATATTTCTAAGGTAGTTTAAGTAGGACAGTGACGGTGGCACCAAAAAAAAAAGATACAAAATCCAAAAAGTTATTTGTTTGTTTGTGGATATGTGCGTGAGCGCATACATATGCATATGACTAAATATATGCATATGTATGCGCGTGTGTGCATACATAAATAATTTTAAGTATTTTAAGAAGTTTTAAGTTATTTACGTATATTTACGTATATTTTAGTTTTATTTGGGTTAATTTAGTTTTATTTAGGTAGTTTTAAGTTTTTATATAAAATAAATGTTATAGGAAAACGAGTTTTTCAAAATTTTCTCGTTTAGTTTTAAGTAATATTGAATTTTAATTTAAGTTACTTTTTACGCCGAAAAGCATTTTTAATATATAGTTATAGTATAATTTAGAGCGCCCGTATGGGGCCAGTAAGTTAGATTCTTTTTAGTATTTACACCAGCGATCTGATAGGTAGTCTCACTCATGCGATTGCGTATGCCGATGACCTTGTAGCGTACAGGACGGGTCCAAAAGTTGAAGTCATCAGAATTCTCTTGCAGCGTGATTTCGACAAGATTCAGCGATATTGTGACCACTGGAAGTTAAAAATTAACTTTCAGAAATCAGAAACTATCCTGTTTAAAACCCCTTTGTCCTAGGCTTCTAGGGATACAAGAAAGAACTGGAGAAATCTAGTGATCGTTGGACCAAGTGGACATCAACTTGCGAGTAAAGATGTAGTAAAGTACCTTGGTATCTGTCTAGATCAGTATCTATATTTCAATCGACATATAGATGCTGCTCTGGCCAGAGCTAGGGGAGCGTTTGCTCTGACAAGACGGTTGTTTTATAGCAGCCGCCTTGAAAACAGGGTGAAGGTGATTTGCTACATGGCCCTCATCCGGCCGATGAATGCCTATGGGTGCCCTGTGTGGTTTAACGTTGCCCCATCTCAAATGAAAAGATTCGGGTGTTTGAGAGGCAGTGTCTTAGAACCTGAACGTCTGCGGTTCTAAGACACTGCCCCTTCGGGACAAAAAGGACTTCGATAAGCAAGTTAAAAAATACTGGTGGTTGGGTGACCACCTTGATATTGATGGTTAGTCAAAGTTGTTGCCTTTGGCCGACCTACATATTTCTAAGGTAGTTTAAGTAGGACAGTGACGGTGGCACCAAAAAAAAAAGATACAAAATCCAAAAAGTTATTTGTTTCTTTGTGGATATGTGCGTGAGCGCATACATATGCATATGACTAAATATATGCATATGTATGCGCGTGTGTGCATACATAAATTATTTTAAGTATTTTAAGAAGTTTTAAGTTATTTACGTATATTTACGTATATTTTAGTTTTATTTGGGTTAATTTAGTTTTATTTAGGTAGTTTTAAGTTTTTATATAAAATAAATGTTATAGGAAAACGAGTTTTTCAAAATTTTCTCGTTTAGTTTTAAGTAATATTGAATTTTAATTTAAGTTACTTTTTACGCCGAAAAGCATTTTTAATATATAGTTATAGTATAATTTAGAGCGCCCGTATGGGGCCAGTAAGTTAGTTAAGTTAATATGTAAGCTAGTTTTTTAAGATTTTTTGTCTAGCATTAAGAAAATGGAAAAATAAAAAAACTGAGTAAATCTGAAGGCGTGGTTCGAATCTCACGAGGTGCATGTGAAAAAGTTTTTCATAATAAAATTGGATTAAAGCTCAATACCACTAAAAGGAGAAAAAAGGAAGTTTCTTTTTGTTAATTAATTTTATAAAGTTCGACTACAACATAGGTTCAGTACTTTTAAATAATAAATTTGAAAGTTTTAACATTAAATACAAATGTATTCAGAAAAATTTGGTTCGGTTTGGGTTTAGGGATTTTCGTTACATGGAATTATTGCAATAATAATTACTCGATATGATCATTTAGCGACATCTACTTCCGTGAGTTTGAAACCACCTTGATTAATCTATGTGTATCAACTTAATGCAATAACATAGCTATAGTCCACGAATACTCAAAGCTGTATCTGACCTTGCACTTGTGTCGTGTCTTAAAAAGTCTAGATACGTAAATAAAGTACAAGTAGATCCTAGAAAGAAACGTAAAATATAAAAAAAGATGCGATAAAAATATATCTAGATCAATAAAAAACACTTTTTGCGACCAATGAAAAACCACATTATTTTCTTGATCAAAGTTTTTGTCATATCTCCAAGCAGACCACCAGAATATTTCATTCCATTAATGTGTTGCGTCTATTCTTTTATACTTTTTTTCATTGCTATTATTATTACTTTCCTTTGCTTTTTCTCCTTTGAATTTTTGCCACGACCTTTCGATTTATTCCATGCATAGGCACTAGCCATCGATAAAAATATAAACTCGTTGCAAAATCTTTAATATTTATCCACTAATTTTTCTCTGGATAACTTTTTACATCCATCAAATAGAATTTGACAAGAAGTTGCTATCGGTTAGGTTCGCAATAGTGTGTGAAGCAAATGTTGTTGTTGTTTTGTGTAGGTTTTCTGTTTCGTTCCTGTTTTTATTTTTTTATCTTTGGTTATAATTCGTGCAACGTAGAATCAAAAAATAAACAATTATTTATTTAATCCTGGATAGCTAACTGCGATTTTATAAATTTATCCTTTGTTTTCGTGCAAAAGGCCCTAAGTGGACTAAGTTATGAGTTGATAATTTGATTTTTGAATGATTATACACATATGAATTTCAGGATATGTGTTAGATTAGGTGGTAGGTCTTTTTAGGTAACAACTATATATCTCTTTCTCGTTCGCAGAGCAGTGTGAAAATCAGCAGTTCGCGGATGACAGCTGATTATTTTTTTTATAATTGTTGAAAATTGGTTGACAACAAGAGCGGAAATATTAATGTTGTGCGCGAAAATTGTGAATAGTGTATTATTAAACTTTTTAGTCACGGAAATTTCAAATTTCACAGGAAAAATACATATTATTTACAAAATTCTTTTACAAGATTTTGAGTTTGACAGTTTGAAAAAAGCGCGATGCATAATTTCAATCTGTCATCCGCGTAGTGTGAGCTGTCATTTATTTTTTGACAATATGGTAAAGTTCCCTATAATAACTACTGATGGCGTGTCTAAATTATATGGCTGGTTAATATGATGTTGTATGAAAGAGTGTGAATATGTTATGTTACAGTAGGTACTAATAAGTAAAACTTTATGAGTGCGTCATTAAATTTAAAGCATATAGGTATCACTGTAGAGTATGTTGAGTATGTTTAATTTTACGTGATTTGATTTTAGGAAATGTTTGATAAGTATACATTACATAGATACTTCAAGTGGACTGTATGTTTGATGTTATGAGTGAGCGAGTATCTATTATGTGAAACTTGTTAGGTATGATTAAATGTTTACGAATGCATTTTGAATTATTTATGAACGCGAGTGCCAACTGAATGTATTTAAATTATCGGACGAATATCTCTTTGAGCGAATGAGCGGATGAGTAAATGTGTTTGCTTTTTGTTTGAATATTGAATGTTCGAATGCATTTTATGATTTGAGTCAGTATTGAGATATTTTTTCTTGGAATGCTTATTTACTTAGGTCCATTTTGTTCACTCTGGGTTATCTTTAAGGTAAGTTTATTTGTTAAACATTTTAAAATAATTGATAATATGTTTTTTTTTGTTTTTTAGATCTCGCCATCAACTGACTATGCAACGAACCTTCATCTGAAGTTGTAGACGAGCCGCTGAAAACAACATGATGCGGAACGACATAACGAAATGGTGAGTTGAGTTTTATATCATGTCATGAGGGATATCTACCTATTCCATTTGATTTTCTTCTGTTGCATTCTTTGTGTTGTGTTTGGTTGCACACTAGCTTCTTTTCAAGTTTGTTTGTGTTTTGTTTTGTACTTTTCAGTTCTGGGTGATTATTTTCCTGGAAGGGTGATAAAACTTCAAAGGGCCCTCCCGGGCACCTCTTAGTGATGCTACAACAATGGTTTATTTGGGATTGTAAATTAGTTTTCGAATTTTGGTTTGGGTTAAAATTGTTTGCATGACCGAAACAGTTTTGTTTATTATTTTGGTGTGTATGAGTGAGTGGGTTGGGACTTGATTTCGAGAGTATGAATGAGAGTTGTTTTAGATTGAATAAGTGTCGTTTGTGTTGGGTGGGGTTTGGTGAGTTTGCGCGAATGATTGTTGATTGTATGAGTTTTGTTGTAATGAATTTTGGTTTGAAAATTGTTGATGGATTATATGATTTATGTTTGGGTTGCGTGTGTTGCCAAAATGAAGAAGTGAGTTGTGCTGTCTTTGACAGAAATGACAAAATTTGTTTCTTGAACAACTGCCTGTGCGATGGGTGTATGCCAAGCAATTAAAACAATTACCAATTTGTTTTACAATTCGTTGTCTATTATTGACATCGTAATGAATGTACACCTCCATAATATACTTTACATGTGTAAGCGAAAAAAAATTATTGTACACAAACTAACACGGGCTGCCAGGTATAGGTATCCCTTTATTATATTTGTACCCATGTTAGAATTTGTTTAAATGTATAAGTATCTTTGCTTTATTTTATTATGTATGTATTCGCTGAGACACTCTGTGTTCATCGAATAACACGAAAGAAGAGTCAGTCATTCATTTACCTCGTTAGTATAATGACGTGTTCCGCTGTCGTTATAAATAAAGATATATCTAATTATTAAATATTCAAATCGAGTGTTCATTTATTTTGAATCCAAAAGATAAGACTCCGCCATCTTAAACATGTACAGTTTTTGGCGGGTTATATGTTTGTAAAACATTTCTCTGAGCATATGATTTTGCACTTACTGATTTTGCATTTTCTTCATGGAATAAAGTGAATTTATCTAATTCATCCTGCAATTTTGACTTTGAGAAAAAATACTCTTCACGAGTTGTTTCATAAGACTCTTCAAGTATTGAAAGAGCATCTTCTTCAATTTTCTCATCACAGATGATGTCTTTATATAATACTTTATATAATAATACTTATTCAAATTAAAAAAAACTGCCTTCTAATAATTCAAGGCGTGTTGAGACATAATTTTTCGTTTGACGATTTTAATTTATGGTTTGCTCAAAACTTTCAAAATCCATATTTATTTGCTTACAAATATTTTTCAATAACTCTGCTTTGTTTTTATGTTTTAAATCAAAATAATTATATATGTACAATATTAAAAAAGTAAGAAAATTTGTACTCACTGCGTTTTTTTTTTATTCTTACAGATGATGGTGGGTGGTTGGTAGCGCTATTATAACTACCAAGGAACTCTCAACGTGGATTTAAGTTTTATTTAATTAAATTATATAAATTGAATTTTATTTAAAATTGTCTTTCAAAATGTTCAATTTAAATTTTTTATGTTCACAATTGTTTTTTAATACAATAAATGTATATATTCTTTGTAATTATCAACTGAAATATTTTGAATAAATTTCAAACACGACAAAATGTCGGCACACACTCTTTTCAATTACAAACAAAAAATCGATTAATAATCAAATGTCTGAGTTACTTATTTAAGGCTCGTTAAGGACCAAAATGTTTGGCGTTAATTTAGCCTTAATTTTATAAATGAAAATCAATCCAAACACTTCTAAGTACACTCTTTAATAAATTTCTCAAAACTCGCACAAAATAAACCCATCCAAAACTCTCGGTAAAAACTTCAAGTGTTTATTTCACCTCCATATAACCTTGGTGCTCTAAGTGTTTACAATTTTATATTTTTGTTGAGTTTGCGGGAGGTGTCTCGAATTCGGTAAGTATGAAGGGTGCCCTTAGGGCTTGACAGAATTTGGGGAGTGACAGTATCCAACAGTTCCTATTTGCCACTTGCTATTCTACCACCGGTTGATCCGCATACGATATCCTTCTTGGTCTTTGAAACACTGGGATCTCATCTTTTAACAACAGCTTCATCTCCACTGGAGACTTCTTATTAGGCTCTGTTACATAATCATCAATGAGCCTAACCAATTCGTTTCACTTAAGGGCATTTAGGTGACTGACATTTGAACTGTCAAAGTGGTTACAAGCTTGATAAATTGTCTAACTAAAAGTCCTTAAAATTATAGTAAAAAGTGCAAAAAAAATTATTAAATTGAAATAATATTCAACACAAGTGGTATTCCTACCTTAACAACCTAATTCCCACGTAAGTCTTAGCACTTAAGAGCAATAAAAGCCGAATCAGTTCTGACCTGCTATTTATAACCTCAATTAATGCATAAAAGAGTTTTGCTTGATACCTCGCCTGAACAACATAGAGAAGATAAACGTAGATCATTTCTTACCAAAAAAGAATCTTCTGAACTGAATATGGGATCATCTACAATTACCATCGAAATTTTAAAAGAAATTCTGCAAGAAAGTAACAAGAAACTGATAAATGAGCTCCCTTCGAAATAAGATTTTCAAGTTCTCCATGCAGAGCTTTCTGGATTAAAACTAAAATTTGATGAAATTTCAGCAAAGGTTGAGTATCTGGAACATCGTAACAACACATTAGAGGAACAGATAGACAAACTGACGCAAAAAAGTTTGGAAGCAAATGTCGTTGTGCACATGCCCGTGGATGTCAATGCAGACATGAAGGAAGAAGCAAAGTCTGTTTGCGCTAGCCTATTAGGCGCTGACGACTCAAATCATGTTATTGAGTATGCACGCACAGTATCTGCAGAGAACACACGTACTGCAATGATTGTTGTAAAATTAAACTCGCGAAATGCAGCTTGGACAATTCTACGCAACTATGCAAAAAGCTGAAAGGTACACAAATTTACATACATAAAGATCTTCCGTTTAATACACGACGTAAATAAACAAATTTGCTCCCAATTGCAAAATTCTTGCGTGAAAGATTTCCTGCTGTTAGAAACCAACTAAAGGATGATAACTTTTATATAAATGGCAAGCTTTTTACATGGGATCTAACAAACGGTCTAAAATGTGGCACAAATAATCCATTGGAGGTGTTAAAGTCAATTTATGGTTGCGATCAAAATCTATTTTCAAACATTGAACATTTTATGAATGAAGTTAAACGAGGTGTGAAAAACGTAAAAAATGTCAATGTCAAAACAAAAACGTCAGTAGAGCTGTCCGAGGTTGGTAGCAGTTCATGTTTACAATTGTGTGAAACAGCCGCTGTACAGAGTAATTGTGGTGCACACACAAGGAATAGTGTCAGCAGGTGTTCAGACATCGCATCAAAATGAGTCGACCTCGTCTACCAGAAACCAAATTTATATTTAGATTTAAGAATATTAGGATATAATGTCGCAGGACTGAAAAATAAATTTTTTGTAATAGATTTTTTTAATTATGTTAAAAGTTTTGATATTTTTGTACTCTTCGAGACTCACGTACTAGAATATGAAATTGAGAAATTCGAAGGAATATTTATGAATTTCGACCTAAAATGGATTCCAGCAATAAAATCAAATGTTTTTGGAAGAGGAAGCGGGGGTGAATTATTCGGCTACCGTAAAAATTTTCAAGCAGTTTCTGTAAATTCGAAGCGTTTTGGTGAAAAGGATGTTTTGGAAGTTCAAATAAAAGGATCCAACCTTTACATCGTACCCATATACCTTAATTGTTCAAACTGGACAAGAGATTACGACCGACTTTGTGAAGCATTACTGTATATGGGATCAATGGATGTTCTCCTGGTTGGTGATTTTAATGCAAAAATAGGGTTATCTCAGAATAATTTTGTAAGTGGAACCGCGTCAGATATTTTAAATCCAACTCGAAGATCAAAGGATGAATTATGTGATTTGAAGGGAGCCAAAATATTGGAAGTTGCTGATTCTTTGGACGCAAGTGTTTTAAATGGAAGCTGCCAAGGTGACCAATATGGTGAGTTTACCTTTATTCGTGGAACAGCGTGCTCAGTGATAGATTACTGTTTCGCTTCTGGGAAATGGAACACAATTTTGAAGGATTTTAGAATAAATGCGAAAATTTTCTCCGACCACATGCCTCTAGAAATATCCTTTTCAGTTTCAAACGAAGAAGAGATGTCCAACTCTAAGCAACTTGGATTACTTCCAAAATTAAAATGGAACGATAAATTTAAATTTGTTTATCAAAATAATCTAAACTTAGAACTAGACAAACGTAGTTTGGAAAATATACCAACTTACTTGGACGATCTTACTAATATAATAATTGAAGCTGTGCCTGAAGTTGCCAAAGGGAAACGCAGAAAGAAATTTAAACAAGCATGGTTCGATGCTGAGTGCCAGAAAGCCAGACACAAATCCTTTGCATTTCTGCGTTTATTAAGAAAACACAATACAGCTTTCTTTAAGAGTATGTATGCAGCAGCAAATAAGAGCTTTAAACAAATTTGTTTGTCGAAGAGGAAGCAACTGGAGCAAAGTAATATTGCTGTTTTGAATTCTTCAAAATCTTCGGCGGAATTTTGGAAAGCCGTCAAAATTATCAGCGGAAGAACAAATAATATTTCAAAAACATTGCATGCGGCCGAACTCCGATGCTACTTTATGAATCTGTTGAACACTACGCAATTTGCACCACTACCCCAATACGCAGCACCATTTTTTACTGATTTCTTTTTAGATGCACCGTTCACATTTATAGAAGTACAGAACGTAATTGAAAAATCTAAAGTAGGAAAAGCTCCAGGAGATGACAGAGTACCAGCAGAATTTTACAAAAATTGCACTTTAGAGTTCCTGTCCGCACTGACAGAAGAATATAATAGGATATTCGAGACAGCAAATATTCCCGACAGCTTTAAAAGGGCAATTATTTATCCTCTGCACAAAAAAGAACCTTAACCTTAGGCCTGAAAATTACAGGGGAATTTCTTTCTTGAACACCTCAGCCAAGTTGTTTAGTGCTCTGATTTTTAATAGGCTTGCGCAGTGGGTCAATGAAAAGCAATTACTCAATGAATATCAAGCTGGATTTAGGATTAACTACTCGACGTTAGATCAAATATTCACTCTGATAAATATTGCGGAAAGTTTTAAAAGGAGAAAGAAAAAACTTTATGCATTTTTCGTGGACTTTCGAGCTGCCTTCGATTCAATCGCACGGGAAGCTCTGTTTTATAAATTGTATAAGTTGGGAATTTCAGGCAAAGTGGTAGTTCTACTAAAAGCGATGTACGAAAACAATGTGGCGTATGTGTGGGATGGTGAGTTTGTTTCCGAGGAGTTCACAACCCAAATGGGAGTTAAACAAGGATGTGTTTTAAGTACTTTACTTTTTGTATTGTTTATAAATGATATAGTGGAAGCAATCCAGTAAGGTAAGGAATCCAGTAAGGTAACATGCAAATACCAGGTTTAATCTTTGCTGACGATATAGTGTTTCTTTCTGAAACGGTCGACGGAATGCAGAGAATGATGAATCGTCTTGAAAGATACTGCAAACTTTGGAACCTTACTGTAAATTTGGATAAATCTAAAATAATGATCTTCAGAGAAGGAGGTGGTAGATTTTCACGGAATGAAAAGTGGACGTATCAAGGAGAAAATGTTTCCATTGTTCGTGAATATAAATATCTTGGAGTAGTAGTGACGGCGAATCTAAATATGAAAAAACATTTTCAAAGCAAACTGGCCGAGGCAAAACGGGCCATTTCATCAGTTTGGGTTCGATGTTTCGATAGCAAATACATAGAACAAAGTATGAAATTAAAAGTTTTTCGTGCAACTGCTGCCTCCATAATGATGTATGGAGCTCAAGTTTGGGGTCACTCCCAAGTCGATGAAGTGGAAAAGTTTCTGAGGTATTTTTTAAAAAGGATATTTCGATTACCAGCCTGCACACCAAATTATATGCTGCATCTAGAAACAACAGTGCCACCATTATTTTTAGACACCCTTAAGATTCACTTTGAATATGTTATAAAAGTATTGGATATGGATGATGGAAGGCTTCCTAAGCAGGTTCTAAAGTACCTATTAGCTACTAGAGGAAATATTGTTTTGAAATGGGAGGAGCTAGCCACAGTTTTAGGAGGTAACCCGTGTATTGCAACCGATACAAGCACTTCAGACTTAAAAACCATGTTCAATAATATTTTGGAAAGAATAAGCCGAAGTGCATACGAACAATTTCGAAATGATGCACAGGCTTCCCAATACAGAGAAATCTATAGCCAACTGAACTACGACTTAAAAGAGCACACATATTTCCAAAACAGTTTTTCAATTAACATGATGAATACATTATTTAAAGCAAGAGGTGAAATTATCAACTTAAACTACATGCCACATCGACCGGACCTACCAATTCTATGTGACTTATGCAATCTCAAGGAGAGAGAGGATATGTACCATTTCATTGCCAGATGTCCTATCCTAAAGGAGTTCCGGATTAATTATTTCGGAGTTTCTATAATGGACATGAATGCAGTCTTGGATATTTTGAACGGGAAAGTAGGATGGAAAATTTTATATAATTATATTACAACGGCACTAAATTATCGAAAACGAATTATTGAAGAAGACTTTTAATCAAAGAATAATTAATATTTGTAAAATAAAAAATAGTCAATATGGTAGACGGCCTTCGGCCAAACCAAATTAAACTTAAGATTGAATTATGTTAATTTAAATATTATTTGTTTAATAAAGTTTTCAACTAACTACTTAACTAACTAAGGTGACTGACATCTAGTTCCATCTCCTTCGCAAAATCTTATTTAGGCCCTTATTGCGAGTGTCGTTTAACTTTCGATGCGATAAAAGTCGAAAGCATCGATAAATGTTCGTTTTGGTATTGTGTAACTTGATCGACAGAGATATCTATTACTGTGAATAACGAAAACGCTTATTGTGAATAAACCTTATATTTTGGCATTTGGGGTAGTGCCAGTGAGAGTACATGTAGGAAAAAAATACTTTTTAGTCTTAAATTAAGTCAAGAAATATTTCCAATTAATAGATAAATTAAAACAGAAAACTTTAGAAATCTTGGAAATGTGACGTAAATCATCTAAAAACTGTGTAAACACTGGCTGAATTTTCTTATGATGCAATAATAACGCAGTCCTATCGCATGCAATTCTTAAAAATAAGCGTTGAGTATCTATACTACTGCTACAAGGCACCTTGTTTGCTGTGTGTCTGTGAAATGACACGAAGATTTTCCTTTGTTCTCTTGTAATATTTAATCGTTTTGAATTTTGTCAGGACATTTCTTACAAACGTATGGGCTTTTTTTGTTCTGCAGTTCTATCACTGTCATATGTTTCAGTCATTCCTATATTTGACATTTGAAAGACAGCAAACAAGTTTTTATCAGTAAATCGAAAGAAGAGTTTTTTCTTACAAAAAATAAATGTTTTAATACTTGTTTTCTACAAAAAATAAATATTTCATGTTATTTGTTATTATTTAACATCTTTTCTTTGTTTAAAATAGTTATAAGAGTAATACTATAATGTAAGGTAAATAAAGATTATCTTGATGTGTTTCAGTGATTGTTTACCCAACCCATATGTTGCGTTTTTTTTTTTTAGTTAGTTAGTTTTTATTTATTTCGTCCAAATATTTTCATAAGAGTTTGTCATCGCACATTTTACATTTTCAGAGATTTGGTATAGTATACCTTTCAGCTATATATACTAGGGCGAAACGCAATGCTTTTGGAGTAAAGGCCACAAAACCTTTAATATTGAATTTCATTCATAAATACTCCACTAAATAAATTTTAATTCGACTATTTTTAGTCTTTTTATTGTTTTTATTTTATTCTTTCAGCTATAACATTATTTAAATTTTTTTAAGAATTCTATGTTGCGTTTTATTTTCCTTTATTTATTATTATATTGCTCTGTGATTAAAAGAATTGTTATTTTAGAAACAATAAAACCATATTTAAAAGGAAATCAACATACATTTGGTGAGAAAATTAAACTCGTTGTAAGCAGTCGATCAGAAAAATGTGAACGACAAAGATCGATAGCTAATACGAATTTTATTTTTAGAATTGAGATTCGCAATACCAAATTAAATTTTCGGTGTTCGAATATCGACAAAAGTCGTTTATCGATACTTACACTACCACGAGTGCCTGCTCTGCTAAACTCAACTCGGGCATTTGCTTCCTGAGTTGGTTTCTTCTCCTCTTTGGGATTTTCTGACAACAATTCATTCCCATCTAGCTGCACTTCTGCTTCCAAATAACCCAACGTAGTTACCTTCTTTTGTCATTTACCAGACAGGCTCTTCTTAACTGGACCCAGCTCCCAATATTCCATCCTCAGCAGGGCATCGTATCTCAACCGATTAACGTCAAACATTTGAAGATTCTGTTGCTGCTTGTCGCCAGCGAGACCTGAATTTCGTCCTTGATGTCATCTGATGTTGCAGTATGAACACGATTCTGCTCCCTTCGGTCTTCTCTGTCACCTCTGACCTATATTCTGGCGACTTCAAATGATCGATGACCAGTCTGTCCACATCTAAAGCATTAAAACCCCTTCTTGCAATCTTTGTCGTGATGCGACGTGTCCCCGCACTTAAAACATTTTGCGTTCTTGGCTCAAGCTTAACAGTTTGGCTACTTGTACTGGCCTGAGCTGCTGGTCTTTGGTATGACACCTGCTGACTTGATCCGCGCATCCGTTCATAAATTGGTATTTGAGCCTTCAATTCCCTTATCGTCTTTGCTTAGTAAAGGGCCAAATTATTTTGCCTGCTATCCGGTATACCATCTATATAATACTCAATGAGGCTTTCTTCGTCAAACTAGATTGCCTTTCCTGATTCCATCAGCCCGTATAAATAATCACGAAGTGACTCTGATGGCTTCTTTTTCCGATTTCTGAGTTGACGATGCACTTCTGCTACCGATGCAGTGACTCCAAATTCTTCGATCAACGCCGATTTTAGTGTTCGCCTTTATGCCTGAATTGTTTCGGACGAAACATAAATAAACTTTTGTAATTGGTTCAACTGAACCTTCACTGCATTTCCTTCAAACTCCCGCAACCACAGATTAACGTCTGTGCTACCGGTGCCGAAGAAAGGCATCATGGAGTCTTTAATGTCTTTTAACGTAAAGGTTCCTTCTCTTGCAGGTCGAGCATCTTCGTACATGGATTGGCTTTCATCTCCTTCTTCCGTCTTATCACCATTTACCCCACTGCCGCCCACATCCTGAGCATCCGCATTAGGTGTCAGCCTCTCCTCTTGGATGAGCCTCTCCTGGAGAGTGCTCTTTAACCCCGTCGTCGTCAAGTTAAATTCCGTCAATTTGTGCTTCAGTCCGTCCATTGTTAATTTCAAAATTACATTCTTCTCTATTTTACAGAATCTCTGTACTTCACAGTACGTCCGAAGTTGGGCTCTAGCATTCCTTGCAGTGCGAGTATTATGGTTGAATTTTTTCAAGGGAAGAATGCAACTGGCTATTTCTTCGGAACACTCTTTATAAAAGTACCGATAAAATAAGGCAAGACAGAAAACGTTACGACGATGTTCAAGCGATGTGAAAGTTTCCGTTATAGTCCTATTACCAATCAATTTCAAAGCTTTTTTCTGAATTCTATCAAGGAGCTTCAGATAGGTTTAAGGAGCACATACCCAGACTGAGAATTTACTCAAGCTTTGGACGGATGTATGCTTAAAAGATAACAGTCGTAAGAAATCTAAGCATTTCGAGGCGTTTTTGGTGACGTCAAATATGTGGTCTTTCCACTGAAGGTACAGGAGGAGACATAACAGTACAGGAGGAGACATAACACTAGGTGGCAGCGTCGAGTTAGCAGCAAACTGAGCAGGAAACAAATTGACAAAATCATTGAAGACGAGCGTCGGAAACAAAGATGAATTTGTATTTCGTATGTTTTTTACAAATGAACAAAAATGTTTACTACCTTGGGGATATTGCAGTATTTTTTGACGTAATTTTTGATCATGTAAAAATCTGGATCGTCGAATATGACCGTTACAGGTCTTTCTAGCTTGCTTAAACCTTTTCCGGTTTTCCTCAGTGACGAAACAACGGAAACTTACTTCTCTAATCCTGATAACTTCTTTACAGCCCA
This sequence comes from Baccha elongata, assembly GCA_951217065.1. Classification (NCBI taxonomy): domain Eukaryota; kingdom Metazoa; phylum Arthropoda; class Insecta; order Diptera; family Syrphidae; genus Baccha; species Baccha elongata. The sequence continues at coordinate 718,270 of CATNUY010000077.1, forward strand.
AATCAAACCACGAGTTTTCTTAAAGTTTTATGCTTTTTGACCTATTCGGAATGAATTTTTCATCCCGAGAAAAGTTAAATTTGTGACCATATCTGCGCTGGAATCTAAGTCACTATCGAAGAAGCATAGTGACCAGTTAAAGCTACTGAAAAAATCATTAAGACCGTCCCAGTTGGCTTTCTCGTTTTGTCAAACGGTATTTATCTGGCTGAGAGGTAAGAAACAAGTCTAGAGTGTTTGAATTTTGACCTGCAACGTCAGGAATTCGTGGTGGTCGATGGATATTTTTTTTTTCACTGTACTGCGTTGTTGTTGTGTGTTTTTTCTTCTTTTTTCCCGCGAGGCAACGAAACAGCATCAGCGGCTATTATTGTTTTTAATAATTTTTTTCCAACGCAAGGGAAAATTACTCGATTTATTTTTCTTTTAACTTTTATACCACTATCCAGAGGTAAATATATAAAACACCAGTAAACTTAAATAGCTTATCGCTTCCTGCGCAAATGTAGACGGTTCTTGCGTTTCCAGGCAGCACGGCGGGAACCTCCAATCGTCTGAGAATATCTATAGCCTTTTCCAATGCCACGGGACCTCTTGCCAGCAGATGTAAGTCTACGCAATTCACGATGCTTGTGCACTTGCTTGCAGATCCAGTTGATTTTTGGATCACGGCGAACAGCATTGTGATGGGTATTGTTGAGTATTATAAATTAATATTGTCAATCTGGCAACCTCATAAATCTATAAAACTTTTATTAATGATCATTAAGAATTATGTATACTTAATCTCTAGTTTGTAAGAATATAAAATAAATGAGTCTTGTATCGTCCATCGAACCATAAAGGTCTTTTTTTGTAGTTACAGTACACAACATAAATGGCGACGAGATAAAAAAAAATTAAAAATCAAGTTTTGATTTATTAATAAAGATTAAAATTTATATTATTTTTTAACGATTGAAAAATTTAAATGTCCGGTCCTGATAAGGATACTGAAATCGATAGTAAAACGAATATAATGACGACGACAACCGTTTATCAAACAGCAAATTTGCCAGAATTTTCTCCATCAATCAAAACGTGGTTTGTGTGGAAAGAAAAACTGGATCTGCACTTTTGTGAAATAAATTGTGACGCCGAAAATACAAAAAAGGCTATTTTGTTAAAGTCTATTGGTGCTGTTCCATACAGTTTACTCCATAGCTTATGTTCACCAAATTCAAAAGTTTCAAAATCGTTTAAAGAATTGTGCGATATTTTGGAGACTCACTACACACCTCCTACTATAATATATCGTGAACATCGTAATTTCCATAATGCGAAAAAGGAGGCGAATCTGTGTCTCAACGGTTTGCTAAAGCTAAAAAATTAGTCATCAATTGCAAATTTGGAGATCACTTAGACGCATTTATTCTTGATAAATTTATGATGGGTCTACCAAATCAAATTTTTGATTAAATTTGTGAGGAGGATGCAACAATCACAGTTGATAAGGCCCTAAAAAAAGCATTAATTGCAGAAACTAAATTTTCAACAAAAGAAGAAGCAGCAACAGATTGCAGCGTGAACATTATTAAAAAGCTCAACAAATACAACAGTAAATTTAACAAAGGCAGCAGTAGCCAGGGGCGGACCAGCTATACGTGCAAGAGGTGCAAATGCGCAGGGCGCTTAACCCAATGGGTGCAGTGAGCAAGCATTGAAAAAGCCACTATCTAACAACCAACACATACCTACCTACTTATACCTACCTACTTTTTAATTTTAATTTTTTGTTTAATACCGCACAACAATTTTGATATCCATCATATTATAACTGCTAATTTTGAATTTAAATAGAGAAATACTAACCATCCCAACACAATAATAAGTCGATACCTGTCTTTCTACCCATACCCACCCATACCCACAGTAACAAAACTTTTTTGCAAAGTGCACGATTCTGTATGCCTCCAGCTCCAACAACAGAACAAGCAGACACAAATTATTCTCTTTTTCAAACTGCCGACGTTATTCTCACTCACCACATTCATCGTGTGCATAAGTGAAGGCATTTATTTTATTTTCACAAACCTCCCCTATGCTATCTAACATGATAAAAAATTCTTCCACAGCAGATACAGACAGTTAACAGCGCGCAAAATCCTAACGTGCGCGGGTTACGTCCAGGTTAGCAACCCCAGACGGAACGGATGTCATATTATTGACAAATGCGAATATTCCATCGTCAGCAACACGAGCCACCAATTTTGCAATCGATTGGTCGCAATAACAATTCCAGGAACTACGAAATACGCTGACGACATGATTAGTGTTCAGCTACCTGAGGCGGCCTCCAACAATAATAATATTATTAATTTAGTCTAAAATATAACCACGAAATGTAACGTTCTGTCTTAAGATTCAATTATATTATGAATAAAGTTTTTTTTTAACTTAAATATCTTTATTTCTACTTAAGTCGCGCGATGTCAATTCTTTCATATGAAAACGATTTCAACAACATCACTCAAACTGCTATTTTTGGGTGAAATAGTGATACTCAATAACTTAACAGCGCGCAAAATTGAAAATTGCGCCTATGAATTAAACTCTTCCTGTTGAGTGTTTTTTTACGATTTGGTTTGGCACTGACTTCTCTTGATGAGTGCAAGTGTAGCTTTGTTCTATCGTCTGTTGAGACAAAGGGGTGAAATAAAAAAAAAAGTTTGTCGTTGATGAGTGAATCTTTTGTTTTCAGTTTCAGTGTCTCCTTTTCTCTATTGTTTTGTTCTTGCCAGGCATTGTTTTCATTAAAAAACAGGATTTTTGACAAATCTAATGACTTTATTTGTCTATGTTGGCAGTGTTCTTATTGTGGTCAAACTCAAAAACTCAAAATAAAGGAAAGGGAATCTGGGTAGGTAAATGAGAATAAAACTTGCTACGCGCAGAGACCAGTCGTGCTTATATTTTTTAGAAAGGCCGATAAATTATTATTTAGAAGAATCGAAACTTAAATCTTTTTGTATAAATTAATAAAAAGTGATATTGAAACAATCCGTGCAGTGTTAATCTAAAGTTGTTCTTACATAGTTTGAACAAACTTTGAAGAATTTAGAAAAAGTGTTTTTCCTACATAGGTACCTACATATATTTAAAAAAAGGTAAACAAAAATAGTGGTAGGTATATAGAATAAAAAAAAAGTGAAACTGTGAAAGTGTAACTGCAAAAGTGTAACTTTGAAAGTGCTTACTGTCTCCCGAAGTGTATTTTGTTTTTATTAGTTTGATTAAAATGGAGAAAAAAAAACCATCGGGAGCAGAAAATAGAAAACGGCGAAAAATTGTTGAAGCCGACAAAAAAAGGCAAGCAGGTCAGCTTTGCAAATTTTTAAAAAAGAGTGTTGATAATGGTGAGGGGGTAAGTGAAAGCCATCCTACAAGGATCCAAGCAATTGGTCCAACTTAAACGGTGAACAAATTGTAGGAATCGTTAGTAGGGGTCCTTTCCAGGTTAGTAATCTCAGTTTTCCCAAAAATAACGGTAGAAGATTCATACAATCAAGTTACCAACGTACATTAGCTAATGGTACAATTGTCTCACGGCCTTGGTTGTTTTAATTAAAGTCCCAAGATGCTGCATATTGCTTTTGTTGTTACTTGTTTGCAAAAGATAAACATTCTCATGCTTTATCAAGCACAGGATATTAAAATTGGTCTCATTTATGCTCAGTTTTAAAGAGCCACGAAAATAGTTTATTACATATGAAAAACTTCAAATCCTGGAGAGATTTCGAAAAGAGGTTGAAATTGAATCAAACAATGGATTCACAATTAGATATTTTAATGAGTGCTGAAACTAAGCATTGGAGAGCAGTAATTCACAGACTGTTTGTTTTAGTTAAATTTCTTGGAACTCAATCGTTAGCTTTTCGTGGATCTTCGGATCAATTGTATGAACTGGACAATGGAAACTTCTTACAGCTCATTGAAGAAGTGGCATCATTTGATTCAGTGTTTGGAGAACATTTAAGAAGAATAAAAAGCCAAGAAACGCAAAATAAATATTTAAGTAAAAACATTCAAAATGAAATTATAAGTCTTATTTCACTAACAGTTAAAAATAAAATAATTTCCATGGTAAAAGAGGCGAAGTATTTTTCAATTATTGTTGACTCAACACCTGATAGGAGTCGCATTGAGCAGGTTTCAATTATTATCAGATTTGTCCATAAGAAAAAGAATGAATTTAATGTTGAAGAACACTTTTTAGGATTTTTGAAAGGGCAGGATAAAACTGGCGAAGGTTTGACTGAGTTAATTTTAGGTGAACTTAAATTGCATGGCATATCTCTAAGCAATTGCAGAGGCCAAGGTTATGACAATGGTTCAAACATGAAAGGAAAAGAGGCTGGTGTTCAAAACAGAATTAAGAGCATTGAACCAAGAGCATTTTTCGTTCCATGCTGCTCTCATTCCCTGAATTTGGTAGTCAATGATTCAGCTCGTTGTTCGTTGGAAGCTGTTAAGTTTTTTGATATTGTTCAATGCCTATACAACTTTGTATCAGGTTCAACTATGCGTTGGGATATATATAAAAAAAATGTCCCTGGTTTGACCTTAAAACCTCTTTCTGAGACCAGATGGGAAAGTAGATTAGACGCCTTGAAACCATTGAAAAATAGCTTAGGAGACATATATGAAGCTCTTATTGAAATATCCGAGGTAGGAAACGTTGAGAGTAAGAACACTGCAGAGTCATTAGGAAGTAAATTATTAGATTTCGAGTTTGTATGTTGCGTATTAATCTGGTTTGATATTTTAGAAAAAATCAATATAACTAGTAAGTATTTACAAAGTCCGTCCGTTAATTTGTCGAACAGCGTTTTAGTTCTGGAATCTACTAAAAACTCGTTAGTGGAAATGCGATCTGAAGAACAATTCAGTAACTACTGCTGCTGAAACCATAGCTATAAATCTTGAAATACCTTCACAGTTTCCGGAAATAACATGTATGCGTTCTAGACGTAGAAAAAGATTTTATATTGATGAATGTCCCGAAACAATTTTAGAGCCAAAACAAAGATTTAAGGTAGATTTTTACTATAAAATATTAGACCAAGCGATTAGCTCCATTACGGAAAGATTTGAACAGCTAAGGGAATACAACACCATTTTTCGTTTTTAAATAATATAAGTGGGTGTTCCAAAAATGTCGGTTTAAGTGCATCTTGTCGAAATTTGCAAAGAGCTTTGACATTTGCAGGGTCCAAAGATTTAGATGGTGCGGAATTGCATCAAGAGTTATTACATTTATCTCCAATTGTAAAACAAGGCAGTTCACCCTTAGAAGTCCTTACCTACATTTTTGACTAACACTTGGAAGACCTTCTTCCCAATGCAGTGATAGGTCTTCAAATATTAAATACGTTGCCATTAACCGTAGCTTCAGGAGAACGTAGTTTTTCAAAATTAAAATTAATTAAAAACTACCTGAGAACCACAATGACTCAGGAAAGATTAGTTGACTTGTCAATCATGGCTATAGAAAAAAAACTTGTTAAATCATTAGATTATGATGACCTGGTCACTGAGTTTGCTAAAACAAAAGCCAGGAAAGTTAATTTATTGTAGTTTTATTTGTGTTCCTTTTTTTAATTTAAATAATTTTATTTTTTGTATTAACACTAATAATGTAAATATATAAATATGTACATATTTGTTATTTTCTTAGTTTTTTTATTTATTTTTATATTGTTATGTTCTTAAATATGTTTTTAATATTTTGTACTTAACAAAATATTTCAGTTCCTATATTTTTGTGATATGTTTTTGCTTACTATTGCTATAGTTTACAATTATTTTTGTATTCTTTAGTTTTTTTTGTTCTTGTGATATATTTGGTTTTATATAGTTTTTGTAACAATCCTATTTACTTTTATTAGATATAAGTATTATCGAGGAAAAGGCCTACTGGGGATACCTCGTTAAAAAAAAACGCATTGCAAAGTCTACCCCTTGGGTGATGAGGAAATGACTTCTTTCACCAATAACTGCAAATGAGGGGCGCAAATAGTGTGGCTTGCGCAGGGCGCTAGTTTAGCTCGGGCCGGCCCTGGCAGTAGCAGTAACAACAGTAACAAAAGCAACAACAGTAACAGCGGTAATCAAAGCGGAAAAAAATCATGGAAGCATTGTGGATGGCGAAATCATAATTCCAGCGCATGTAAATTCAAGAGCAGCACTTGTACCTATTGTTCAAAGAGTGGACATTTGGCATCTATTTGTCGTACTAAATTAAATAAAAGTGTAAATTATTTTTCTGATTCAGATGATATTGTAGTTAGTGATTATGATGACATTAATATAAAAAATCAACTTGAATATTCTGTTTTTAGTCTCTCCACAGGTAATTTGTCTGATGTGTACTCGCTTTTGGTGGAATTGAATGGAACATCCATGAACATGGTTTGTGATACGGGTGCTCCGTGTACATTGATTTCAGCTTCAATATACCGTTGTGGTGTCTGATACTTCTAATCCACCTTTGTTAGGGCGTTCATTTTTAAGAAAATTTAATTGTGAACTAACAAAAATTAATGTAATTAATGATGATCAAAAGTAGTCGGTTATTATTGAACAGTTAAAAAGTGAATTTAGTGGTGTTTTCGATGAACAGTTGGGTTCGTACAACGGTCCGAAAATTTCATTACCAATAACGAATTTTTTTTTAAACCGCGTTCCATTCCATTTGCCTGGAAAAATAGAATTGAGAACCAATTAAGGGACTTAATTAAGAAAGATGTTCTAGAACCTGTAGATAGTTCTGATTGGGGAACACCATTAGTCCCTATACTCAAACCAAACGGCGATTTACGTACATATATGCGGTGACTACAAGGTGACCTTGAATAAATATTTAGTGGATATAAAGTATCCATTGCCTCGAATAGATGAAATATTTGCATCTTTAGAAGGCGGCAAGCTTTTCACAAAGCTTGATTTATCAAACGCCTACAATCAACTTATTTTAGATGATGGACCACAACTTTTGTGTACGTGGAGTACACATATTGGAACTTTAAAAATGAAACATTTACCTTTCGGCGTTAAGCCAGCCGCGGCAATATTTCAAAAAACGATTGAAAGTCTCTTACGTGATATTCCTTATGTTGTTGTTTACCAAGATGACATTACTGTCACTGGTAAAACTTTTCAAGAACATGTTCAAACATTGAAACTCGTTTTAAATAAGCTTCAAATAGCAGGTCTAAAGTTGAACAAAAATAAATGTTGTTTCATTCAAACAGAAATAAAGTACCTTGGATTTTCCATTGACGAATTTGGGTTATCTAAAACAGATGAACGAATTTCGAATATTTTAAAAGCCTCTATTCCAACTAACGTTTCTGAATTAAGAGCATTCATCGGCATAATAAACCATTATTCGAAATTTATTGATAAATTTGCTGATAAAATGATTCCTTTATACCATTTATTACAGAAAGGAGTTTCATTTAATTGGTCAAAAGATTGTCAAAACACTTATGACTCAATTAAAAAGGAAGTCACTTCAAATAAAGTTTTGGTACATTTTAATGCAAAATTACCAATAGTTTTAACCACAGATGCTTCCAACAGTGCAGTTGCTGGTGTACTTTCGCATAAATATTCAGATAACACCCTTAAACCTATTGCTTTTATATCAAGGTCCCTTTCGAAAAGCGAAAGAAATTATAGTACGCTCGAAAATGAAGCTTTAGCTATAATTTTCAGTGTAACCAAACTAAGACAGTATCTACTAGGCAATCATTTTATTCTACAAACTGACCATAAGCCTCTCATATCAATTTTTGGTGAAAACAAAAGCCTTCCAATCATGGCAGCCGCAAGAATTCAAAGGTGGGCATTCATTTTGTCAGGCTTCAATTACACGATTCAGTACGTTAAGGGAAGTTTGAATGAAGCTGATAATTTATCACGTATTCCTCACGTTACTTCTTTGGAAGATTCTGCCATTGAAGAAAATTATATCAACTTTGTTGAAAAAGAAAACCATTTAAGTCTTAATTTTAAAGACATTGCTATTGAAACAAGACGAGACCCTGTTTTGTCAAAATTAAATCATGCAATTCAAAACGGTTTAGTCAGAAATTTAGATGATTCAGAATTTAAGTCGTTTAAAAATAAATCGTTGGAATTGACGGTTGAGCAAAATTGCATTTTGAGGGGATTCCGCACTATAATTCCTCAAAAATTGCGTAATTCAGTTTTGAGCGAATTACACATGTCACATCTTGGCATCGTTAAAACTAAGGCACTTGCTCGATCATATGTTTGGTGGCCAAATATAGATAGTGACATTGAAAACTTAATTAAAAACTGCAACCCATGTCAAGAGTTACAAGCAAACCCAGAAAAAAGTCCATTAATTTCCTGGCAACCGACATCTTCAGTTTGGAGTAGAATCCATATTGACTTTGCTGGTCCAATAAATGGTTTCCATTTTCTCATAGTGATTGATGCCTTCACTAAATGGGTTGAAGTTTTTAAGACCACCGAATTAACCACAAGATTTGTTATAAGAAAAATGAGGGAGCTATTTTGTCGCTATGGTATTATTGACACTTTAGTTAGTGACAATGGTCGACAGTTCACATCTGAAGAATTTAAATACTTTTTAGAAATGAACAACGTAAAACATAAATATTAACAGCTCCGGGCCATCCAGCTACTAATGGCCAAGCTGAAAGTTTCGTTAAAATACTAAAAAAAATCACTATATGCCAATATTAAATCTGAAAAACAACCTGATATCGACACTATATTAAATCGATTTTTATGTGATTACCGTAATACAAAGCATTGCACAACTGAAGAATCACCAGCGAAATTATTTTTCGGCCGAACTTTAAAAACTCGATTTAGTTTATTGAAACCACCATTAATTAAAGATAATATTATCAAAAGTCAAATCAAAAGCCAACAGAATTTTAAAGGTAATCGTCAAATATGTTTTAACAAAGGTCAAAAAGTTTATATTCCTGATTACATAAATCCCAATAAACCAAGTTGGTCAGCAGCAACAATTGAAAACAAAATTGGCCCTCGTACTTATTGTTGTATCATCTCAAATAATAATAGATTTATCAAAAGACATGTAGATCAAATTCGGGGTTAAAATAGAAGCGATTCTCAGATAACTGATGCTGAGGTTATTGATAACGTAGCACCTGAAACACAAACAAATAAAGGTGTTTTTTTGAGAGGTATAGAACTTTAAATTGCAATAAAAAAACGATGGAATATTCGATTGACATGATTTTTTATTTATTCGAAAGATAATCTTGTGCCATTACATTTTAAATATGATTTCTGGCATATGACTGCCACGGCTAGCTCGGATGTAGTCCAATCTGGACGTCCAATTTTTGATGACTTTTTCCAACATTTGTGGCCGTATATCGGCAATAACACGGCGAATGTTGTCTTCCAAATCGTCAAGCGTTTGTGGCTTATCCGCATATACCAATGACTTTACATAACCTTACAGAAAATAGTCTAGCGGTGTTAAATCACAAGATCTTGGAGGCCAATTCACAGGTCCAAAACGTGAAATTAGGCGGTCACCAAACGTGTCTTTCAATAAATCGATTGTGGCACGAGCTGTGTGACATGTTGCGCCGTCTTGTTGGAACCACAGCTCTTGGACATCATGATTCTTCAATTCAGGAATGAAAAAGTTAGTAATCATGGCTCTAAACCGATCACCATTGACTGTAACGTTGTGGCCATCATCGTTTTTGAAGAAGTACGGACCAATGATTCCACCAGCAAATAAAGCGCACCAAACAGTCAGTTTTTCTGAATGTAATGGTGTCTCGACATACACTTTAGGATTAGCTTCACTCCGAATGCGGCAGTTTAGTTTGTTGACTTAGCCATTCAACCAGAAGTGCGCTACATCGCTAAACAAAATAAGCTTATGAAAATCGGGAACAACGGCCATCTCGTTTTGGGCCCATTCGACACAATTTGCAAGCGTTGTTAAGGCATGAGTCTATTCATGATGAATTGCCAAACCAAACTGAGAATAAATCACTTGACAGCTGTTAAATCGGTTGCCGTCTTGAAAAATAATGCCAACTTAAAGTTCTATGCCTCGAAAAAAAACACCCGTTTACAAATACCATTCCACCTTAGGAGAGTACACCTCATGGCAGTTCCTCAAATCCAATTGAAAATGTAGATTCTATTCAAAATAGACAATTAAGAGCAAGATGCGATAAGGGTAGAGCGATTTGTGAAAAGAAACTTAAATCTTAATTAAACTCATAAATAAATGTACTCTAATGTAATATAATATCTTTTTATAGAATGTAAATTATTTAAACTTGAAGTAATTTTCTTTTACTTGTTTTTTAAATATAATAATTTGAAATATACATAATTATATGATTTGTTAAAAAAAAAAGGAAAAACAAAAGGATATTGAATAATGTAGAGGGGCGCATCTTATTTTATTCTGTCTGTCCGTCGTACGTTTGTTTGTATTGTTACTAGTGTATCGTTCTCGTCGTCGTCGTGTACGTGTACTATATTATTCGTCAGGGATGATGTTGAAGAACACTCACCAGTATTGCCCTATCTTACATAAATCAATATAAGAAAATTTTATTGTTTGTTTTTCAATATACTAAGACACTTTTTTTTATTTTATATTCAAGTTTTATGATCACCCTTTGTAAAGAGAGCAATAAAGTATTGTGACTCATTTTAGAAAAATAATAATTGAGAGCTGTACATCATTATGGACTACTGGCTCACCTGAGTGGGTTAAAAGTCCATAATCGAAGGGCTTTAAGTCCACAGGATTTCCTTGAGTACTTTTGGCTCAGTAGGGTGGGTCAGAAGTCCACAATGCATTTATGGACTTCTGACCCAAGGTCAAAAGTCCATTATGAAAGGCCACAACCTCTGGACTTCTGATCCTGCACCAAATTTTATAGGTATGTACATTTGTAATTGATTTTTCTAATCTTAAAATATACATTTTATCTTCAATTATTTAAGTTCTGACAACAACTAAGCACGAACAGTTGGGTTATGTCTTATAATATTTTTAAGCTGCTGTTAAATATAATCCCAAAAAAGGGTTCCAAAAAATAAGTAAAAAAATTAACATAAGAATGAGTTGTAGAGTTTCAATAATGTAAGTACAATGTAGGTATGTTCAGAACATAATCATAATATTTATACGACTAAGTCCAAGCAGATACTTTGAGGCGGTTAAGTAGGAATGTTATGTTTCCATTCCAGGTCAGAATCATTGTCAGAAAAAAAAAAGAAAATCCTAGGTTCTAAAATAACGGTTACTGTCGTTTAACCGCCTACAAAAATTTAATTTTTCTGAAAAAATGCGATCCATTTTGATAAAATTTCTATTCAGTGATCTATTAATAACAGTAATGTTTTTTTATTACTTAGAAAGTGGATGTAATGCCCTTCGTATTGCATACTCATACCTAGAATTTCAATCGATCATCATCAGCATTTCATAAATTAATTAATAATTTATGAACAACATTTCTCATCTGACGCTTTTGATGGCAAATATTTTCAAAACAATCTGAAGTTTAGTGTCATACCTTAAAAGCAAATTATGCCTCTAACAATTATCATCTCAAGTCAAATAACCGACTCATATGTAGAAATATATAAACCAATAGCATTACATCATCATTTTCTCCTCAAATTACTAACCATTTTGCGTGAAGCATCATCAAGGTAGATACATACACTCAACACACTTCTTAGAGAAATGCTTACCATATCTAGAGACTAGAGACACAAACATATATGTTATTAAACTGCAACTTGATGCTTCCTTACCTACAATCGTATAACGGCTTTCCCACATATCACGATATATAGACACCTTCCTGCCTATCTTCAGTTCTACATATACTATATGCCTATCTTCCTGCTTTATAGAAACCGTTGATGTATTCACATCAACACAGAACTGATATTCTACCTAAATTGAGATTTAAAATCACTAAAGCAATAAACCTCAAAACTTGTGGGTTTTGGCAGAATTAAAAAAATTTCCTTCATTTGATCTGTTATATATGAGAAAGATGGGTAGGATATCTAGATAGTTTTACCAACTATTTCGTATATGCTTCGAAGGCGATACTGATATTATGACGCCCCGCGCGCCGTAAATCGCACCACACCGATGCAAACGAATTGCAAAAACTAAGTATGTCAACAAGAACGACAATTTTTAAAGATTTACATTCCATTTCTATATAAATTATTTATTTATTTATTTAGCTACAAATTCAATTCTTAGCTTTTAAAGTAAACTTACATAGGAACATAAATATAATTTTAATTTTAGTCTTGTAAATTGTTTCTTAATATTATTTTTAATTTTTTTGAGTTTAAATTGAAATCTATTAAATTAAAACAATTATTAAAATCGACACAAGCAGCAAAAAGTGGTTCATGAATACCATAGACAGTTCTATTAAATCTTAAATTTAAAAGTTCAAAATGACGGAAAGTTCTGTTTGGAACATTAATGGTTATTTTAAAAAGCAGATTATTTGAATCGATATTTCCATTTAATATGTTAAAAACAAAAAGGATGTTAGATATATTTCTTCTTTTACTTAATGTATCAAGGTTCAAAAGTTTTAAGCGACTGTTGTACGATGGTAGGTTAGTCGATCTATCCCAAGGAAGATACCGCAAGGCAAACAACAGGAACTTTTTCTGGACAGATTCAATGCGGTTTATGTTAACATTGTAACGTGGACACCATACGTTGCTACAGTATTCTAAACCCGATCGCACCAAAGAACAATATAGCATTTTTAGTATATGCGGATCTTGAAAATCTGTAGCCCACCGACGCAAAAAACCAAGCATTCGATTCGAATTATTCACAATATAGTCAATATGTTTATTAAACGTCAGTTTTTGATCCAAAATAACACCAAGATCACAAACATAATTTACACTTTCCAATAGAACATCATTTATTTTATAGTTTTTCTGGATCGGCAGTATTCTTTGAGTAAAAGTCATTACGTTGCATTTCGACATATTAAGCTCCATTTTATTAGTACGGCACCATTTTACAACATTGTCTAAATCACTTTGTAACCAGTTAGCTTCCCTTTCATTTTTATAAGAGAAATACAATTTAGCGTCGTCAGCGAACATTTGTACATTTGACCGAACAATAACATTGCACATATCATTAATAAACAACAAAAATAGGGGAGGTCCCATATGACTTCCTTGAGGGACTCCAGAATAGACATTTATTTGTTTTGAAACTTTGTTTTCAAACAACACATATTGAGTTCTACCTGATAAATAAGAATCCAACCAATTTAATATCCAGATAGGCAGTCCTATCCATTTTATCTTTTCCAATAGAATGGAATGGTTCACACGATCAAAGGCTTTTGAAAAATCCAAATAAATGGTATCAGTTTGGTATCCGTCTTGATTTTTATTTATGACATCCGAGCAAAATTCCATTAAATCTGTAGCCGTAGATTTTCCTTCAGTGAATCCATGCTGATAAGGAGAAATTATTTGTTTCCAATTATTCTTTACGGCATCGAATTAAAATTAAAGATCAACACCAGGCCGGAATCCTTCGCTTTACCAAACACCACACACATAGGTACCCGTTGAATAATAACATTTGGATACATAACCAAATAAACTCATTTTATGTGATGCCATATAAATTTTAAATAAAGGATGTTATACAGTTTCTCTGAAAAACACTAAATGCTAATGAAAGTTGGGATAGTTGGTGTTTAGTGCTGCTCACGGGGCAAAGGAAAATAAAGCTTGAAAGTTAAATAAGGATAAATTAATATTTAATCAGACTATATGAAATTATATGTACCTATATAAATAAGCTATAGAATGCTTGAAGCACGTTAAGTACAGTTAGCACCCCCATTTCATACATACGATATCTTTAATTTTTGAGGTGCTTTGGTGTGGTGAAAACTATATTAGGTAGCCACAGATGTTGTATTGTGCAAAAAGTTTTACTCTTCATGCGATTAAATGCATTGAAATGACTCCTAAATTTCATATTGTCTTTTCTAGGAAATGTGTAAATATTGAAAATGTGTAAATATTTAGTTTGGATTTACCGTAACCTATAACCTTTCAAAATCAAATAATTAAAAATAATGCAGGATCTGAGTCTATAGTCTGTCCACTAAAAATTGGCAGTACAGGGAAGATAGGGATGTTTGTCTCTCATTCGCACTTCTTTGCTTTCCATAAGGTTATCTTCTTTCAAAAGCTCTAACAGGGTTGCCGTAGTAAGCATTTTGAATTGGAAAAAACTGAAAAAATGTGATGTAGGGTTACCTTTTTTCTTTTTTAATTAAAATTATTTTCTTAATTTTTATTTATAAAAATGAAATGAAATTTATCTTTTTCCACACCACCACGAGGTAAGATAGTAGGCGCGTTTTTGAAGGGTATCATTATTTGAAAAAAACTGATGCACGATTTGTCTGATGGCGCACTTATCAAAATCATCTATTTTCCTTCTGGGGCCAGATTGATTTTTCTTTTTTGGTGGTGAGTTGTGGACTTTGGTATCATTTTCGCTAAGAAGTCTGTAGACTGTTCGCATAAACACCGAAAAAATGCCTGCTACTTGCTTCACAGTTTCCGTTTTATTTTGCAGGTTCTTGTAAATCTTTTTTGTCGCTTCTACAATTTCTTTTTTTTTTCGGCGCTTAAGTCTTTCGATGTTTTTGAATCTATTATAAACTAGATGAAGGAGCACAACAGTAGCAAACTTCTCAAATAATTTACGTTTTTAAAAAAAGTAATATTTACAACACTTCACTTCACATTAATTTCAAAACACTAATCACAAAAATAGGTACACGGAACATCAATACCGACCGCCCGCGCGCTTTAAAAATCTACGCAAATAAGAAAAAAATATACACGAAATATCAACCGACCGACCGGCACGAGAATCTACGCAAATAAATTCTTTAAAGACAACAGCTTACCTACATTTTTGTAACTGCATTTTAAGATTTTCCCCACATAAAAAACACAAACATGATCAACAAAAACACTGCACGATAACACTTTTGTACTAGTAATATGCTCATCTCAATATCTCATTATCATTTCATCAATAAAAGGTATTTTTTAAGCTCTAAAATCAAAAGTTCCTCAACAGAAACTCAATATAAAAAAATACGAACCGAGTTACCAAATTGACAAAGGTATCTCTGTTCGAATGGATGTTAAAAGAGGGTTGAAATGCATTAGCCAATCAGTGCGTATTCAACTGTACGCTAGGCAGGTCGTTGTGGGATTTATGTCGGATGCGATCGAAAAATCATTGGCGGGTAAACATTTTTTAAATGGGGTTTCTTTCAATTCAGTATGGTGCACAAATAAGGCGCGCTACTGATTTTGAAAAAGCTTCCCCATAAGGCCTGTACTGCCAATTTATAGAGGACAAACTATAGTGACTGACATACCTATACTCTTTGTGGTTTGTTTTGCAGAAATGGAACACACTTTCTTTTATTACGTTTATTCGTGTGGGACAGTGGAGATAGCAAATTTTTTTACCATCAAGAAATCAAAAAAATGTATTTTTTTTTTATAATATGCATGTACATAATTTGGCCGTCAGTGCAAAATAAGTGTAACCCCAAAAGTTCACTTAAGAACTACAAGGAATCTTAGAAATAAGTTTTCTTTAAATTTAGTTTTTTCATTGAAATTTATGATTGCTCTAAAAACGGAGAAGAAAACAAAATTGTGGGTTACGCCACTTGCTTTTCTGTAAAAATAAAAAATCAAGAAAGATTACGTCAAATTGATTTAGCTGTTTTTTATGTTTTTTAAGTTTCTCATGTTTTCAAAACAATAACTTATGCAGTTTTACTTTGATTGATTTATAATTTTACTCCTCGTCTGAGTAATCATCAAATACCTGCATTAGAGCACATGCCGATGATTTTATACATAGAAAAGGTGGTGGATATGTGGTATAAAATGGAGCAGTTCAATTAAATCCTCCATCTTCTCATCTTTTATTTTTGGCTGTTCAAATAGGTTTAATATTTTATATCAATTTATTTTCTCTTTTTGCCTATAATTTCTTCAAAGGAAACATCAGGCGTTGTTCAACTGCAGTCTAAAAAATCGCTTTAGAATGGAATGTATGAAATAATTTGGTTTCTACTTGCTTACATGATTTTCTATTTCTTAAGCCAAAATATTTGATCCAAATTTTTGGCTACATTTTTATAAAAGTTTGTTCTTATATTAAGTGACACCGACAACAAAAGATAAAAGAATGAAAAAAATAGGTAACCATTATACTATCAACATCAATTTGTACGTACAGTTAGGTTTGTCAGTTTTTTTTTTTATTGTTTTGCATTTTGTGATGGCTGAACTGTCACTTTTTAGAAAAACTACATTTGTTACACTTGCAACGTAGTTTAAGTAGTTAATGTAGTATATGAAACAAATTGTAGCTGACGTATTTTCAACTGTCAAATTATCTGTCAGCTGCCATTTTAGTGTTTGAATTTTAATGTTAAGTTATTTATTTAAGTATTCTATTGCATCGAAATAAAGTAGACATCGTACGAAAAACGGCACATGTTTGGTTATATCGATGCAATGAAAATACATATTAAATAAATAATAAATATTTACATAATAAATTATTGTTTTTCTGGATTAAATACATGATTTTAAAGATGTAACAAATTGTAGTAAATAAGGGGTGTAGTTTATTCAATTTACTACGCGTAGTTAATGATCTAGAAAATAAAGTATAGTTAATTCAGCCAACACAGCTAGAGAGTGGGAAAATCAACATCAGGTTTCACAAGTCGCCATGGGCCCTGGAAATATGAGGACAGGAGAACCATGGAGGAAACACAGGCGATGTTAACCATCTGGAGAGATTATTTCAACCAGTTGTTAAATGGCGATGACAGCCAAGATCCCGCCCAAGAACAACTTATTAAAGTAAATATATATGACGACCATGAGTTATATCCGCCCGACCAAAATGAGGTCAAAGTAGATATCACCAGACTAGAACTGAACAAAGCAGCTGAATCCAATGGTCTACAAGCGGAACTTTTAAAACACACTGGAGATGACCTGGTCAGGAACATCTGCAAAATAGATTTGGCACAAAATATAAGAAACTTTTAAGTTATGCGGAAGTGCGCTTATTCTGGAGAGGAAATATGTTGGCTCGATTAAACTTCGATATAAAGTAATTCAGGTTTAAGAAATTCAAAAACAAAGTAAATTATTTGTGGAATTCAAAAAACTATGGGTCCAAGTAGTATATTGAACTTAGTATTACCCGAAGAAGACTCGAACAAAATTTGTCATATTGATCCAATAACGTCATGCACTGAAAAGTTGCAACTTTAGAAACGCAAGATTTTTGCTTGCAATTATTCCTGCTTTCTTAAACTTTTTTCGATCACTTCAAAGAAGCGCCCTTTATGAAAGTTATGGATGAAACTGACAAAAAATATAAAATAGAACACCCTTGCAGCACCTCACAGACTAATTCAAGTGCTACTTCCCTAACTCGAGCGATTATATCTAATAATACATCGATTGGTGACCGATCCTTGTCACGTTGACATAGACGTGCTGCCAAATAGTTAACAAGAGCAAGCGTTGGTAATTAAAAATGATTCTGCTGCCAAATATGATTTTGAGAAGATGGATGGAAGGCACTGTTTTGGGTAAATCAGCTGTTGATCCTAGCATAGCAGGACTTAAATTGTATTTTTAAGCACATATTTGTGCGAAAATTCGTTTTCAGCAGTTGTCCCAATATAAATAAAGTACAGGAGCAAGCTAGTTATCTACGTTACGCACTTTCTTTGAATAAACCCGGGATTGGAAATCTTGTACAAAAAAATGCTACTTCAGTCACATTGATTTATTTTGTAATAAGTGTGTGAAAACAATATTTTCTTTTAACAAACATTAATTTATCCAGAATCTTTTGTTTTCGTATTAAAAACAATTTTTCTTTGCAATTCGTTACACTTATTTTTTTTATTTTACAGTTGGGATAGTGACTAAGAATTGTTCATTCTTTTTATCAATACAGCACATCTTAACGTTAAGTGCTTTTTAAAATATTCTACTATAATTTTAAAGGTAGTTTTTTTTTTAAATTTAAATGTTGACAGCCCAGTCGAAAACGCTCCATAGAATAGCCAACATTCACAGGCATGTCACTATATAGTATTTAATCCATGCCCATGTGAAGCGTACTTTAATGGAGCACGTGAATATAGCTCAATTCTTTTGAAACTAATAGGTTTGCATCGAAGACGTCATAATTCAAAAAAATATAGCATTCTTTATGATTTCAAAACATACCATTTTGGTTTTTGCATCGAGGGGGGGGGGGCGTGGGCTTTATCATTTAGGTAGTAAGGAGGCGTGATAGAAACAAATTTGGGAACCCCTGCTCGAGCAGAAGGCTACAGTCCGATTCGCAAGCAATCATACGGTAAAGCTTAAGATAATCTAGAAATAGAATACAATGTGAATGCTTGAAAAAACTAAGTATGTCATTAACAAAAAGTAGAAAGAGTAACGGGCCTAAATGGTTATCTTGTGGAACACCCGAAGAAATAAGAATATCTTCAGAGTTGAAATTTTCAATTTTTTAAATTTGGATTCTTTCTGTTAAGTAACACTAAAAGAGATGAATTGAAACCAAAAGAAAAAAAGTTTATTGACCAGAATTTTATGATTAACTCTGTCAAAAGCTTTCGCAAAGTCGGTAAAAAAAGTATCCGCTTGGAAGCCTATTTCATATTATTTATGATGGCATTTGCTATTATCGTTAGGCTAGTTGCTGTTGATTTATCAGCTACAAAATATGAAATATTGTCTTGAACTAGTTTTGTAATTCTTTTTCAAAATGTTTAGGTGTGGCAGATAATTTACAAATTGGCGTATAGTTTGTGACTTCCTGCTTAGAAACCGATTTAAAAATTGGTGATAAGAATGCATTTTCCAAGTTTATGAAGAACGTTATATGAAGAACAAAGCGAGCAGTAACTGGTGCTTTTACGTTTATGGAGTCAGCAGCAAGTAGAATGCGTCTGAAAATAAACGCATTCCTACCACCGACTTGGTCAGAACTCGACCATTGACAGGTATGTATAATTTCGAGGTAGTCAGTGAATTTGTCTACCTAGGCACTGCTGTAAACACAAGCAACAACATTATTTGACGAAGAAGATACAACGACGAACTATACGTGCTGTACATCGACATAAGCCTGGACAGAAAAATTCGAGTTCAACGACTAAGATGGCTTGGCCATGTAGATCGTATGGACATCATCGCTCCAGCCCGTAAAGTCTTCAACGCTTAACCAGAGGGAGTCAGAAGCCAAGGTAGACCTAATTTTCGATGGAGCGATCCGGTAGAGGGAGATCTCCGACTACTTGGAGTGCAAGATTGGAGACGACTGGCTGTAGATCGAGCCGGCTGGAGGGACATATTAAGCAAGGCCTAGGAGCACTACGCTCTAGTTGAGCCAATATAAGTAAGTAAGTAGGCATCATAAGTTGCAAATGTAGGTTACTCCACTTTAACACTCAAATATTAAACAAAACTATAAAAAAACAAAAACTTTGTTTTGAAAGCCATCTGGGTTTGAGTACAAGAAACCGAGTAAAACAATTTTTAAATTAAAAAAAGATATTGGGTAGTGTGAATAAAAACTGAGTGCGCAAGTTTACTCTACTTTTTATAGCAAACACTCCGTTTGGTGTGAACAAAAAGCTTTGAAAAACTTTCGAAGAAAACACTTTACTTGAAAATTGGAGTGTTCCCTCAAAATTTGACGGTTTCCTCATTTATTGCTGAGAAGACACTCCAAATTTTGAAGGGTACTCATAAGCAACCTTGAAAATTTTTTTAGTCAGTTAAAAATGGATTTTTTGTAATAAATACAAGTTTTTTTTAATTTATAGTGTTATAAAGTAGGTATACTTTTATCATAATGAACTTATCTTACTTTAACAGTAGCAAAACACTTCTTTATCTTTTTTTTAAATGTGGGTTGAAATGTATGTATGTCTACTGTGTAGGTACTTTATTAAGCAGTCATTTGTCATTGCACATTTACAACCAAAAGTAAAATTTGTGTGCTGATACTTATATGATACAAAGATCCTGAACTTAACCAGTTTGTATTCATATATACTTAGGTATGCATATGTACCTATTGTGTACTTAGGTATGCATATGTACCTATTGTGTCTTCTATAGGCCATATATATGTAGCTTTACTGCAAGGTGAGGTGTTCATAGTTTATTTTAATTTTAAAAAATATTGTACCTAAGTAGGTATTCACCAAACACTCAACTGCATCTTGGTATGTATGTACTCTGAAGGCTTATTGTTGACGATGACGATTTCTCTAGTGGTGAAGTGCGAAAATTGAACATGCCAATTATATACTAACTTTTGAGATTTTTTTTTATTCTAGATTAAATTATTGACCACTTGTATCGTATCTACAAATAAAATATTGTGAAACATAAAAAAAATATTATATAACAATTTAATGTAGGTATGACAACTCAAAATAATGTGTGATTCATTGTGAGGTTTGATTTTCAATAGGCATTCATTTGCATTCCAAGCATTTCTTTGAAGTCCAGCATTCCTTTGCAGTCCAGCATTCCTTTGAAGTCCAGCATTCTTTTGCAGTCCACCAATTATTTGCATTCCAAGTATTTATTATTAGCTCGAAATGCAGAGAAATGCTGGACTTCAAAAGAATGCTGGACTGCAAATGAATGCTGGACAGCAAGAGAATGCTTGGAATGTAAAGGATTGGTGGGCTGCAAAGGAATGCACTTCACTTTATTCTTTTTAAGCACACCCCTATGAACGAATTTTTTGTTCAAACCAACTGTTCTACCAACAAAACCATAAAAAACCAACCAGTTTGAAACCACGACATCATTCACTCTTGTTTTTGAATTGGAAAAGCATTTATTCTGTAAGCTCTTGCACACAAGCTATATAGAAAAAGAGGTAGTTAATGTTGGGTAGCTTAGAAAAGGTAACTCTTACATTATCAACAAACAAAACAACAAATGATCCTGATTGGATGATCATTCTAAACTCGGCAGTGTGGCAAGTAGGTTATGGGAGATGTACGACTTTCATTTAAGCATTAAGGAAGGAATTACAAAAACAATGCCGTGGTGGCTGTGTGTTTTGTTATAGATTTCAGGGGCTTTTTTGATGTTTGCGTTCCCCTGGAAAATAGGAAGGTCGCACTGATTTTAAAAAAAGCGCTTCCATAAGACATGTTGTCAGTACATCTTTTCTGGACGAAGTAAAGTGACTTATGGGACTTTCAATTGGTAAATACAGATTTCAATAAATAAATTGATTCGTGGCAAATGGAACGCGATTTCAAATCGATTAATTTTTGTCATTGTGTTAAAAGTAATTTCTTGTCTGTGAATCTATAACCAACATGGCCGTCAAACTTGAATTTTTCAAAAGGCCTTCAAGGATTAAAAAATCTATTTAAGACTGTTACATTTTTTGATAACAATTATTTCTTAAATATTTCGCACACAATTTATCACAATTGAAATAAATAAAATCCATTCACCAAATCGATAGCTGATTATTGCATTATTGTGGTAGTACAAGGAGAGGTAAATCTGCCGAAAAACCCAGATCATCAAAATTGATCGGATATCAAAAAATAAATCAATTTATTTGCCCATTGGATCAAAAATAAATGGATTTATTATACCAATGGAAAGTCATATTACACTCTCAGTCTCAACCAATCCTTGTATGTGCGCTGTTAGTTGTTGTTCTAGTTGAGTGGCAACTGTCAAATGAAAGGTTGTGAGTAACTTCGGAACTACAAAATGGGCACGAGTACGATAACTTTGGCGCCAAGAATTGATAACTGTTTTTTGTAGAACAGATCAATACAAGCATTTTTTACTATGGGTGGGGGGTCTATCTCACTCCGTTTGGGCGGGAGGGGCAATTTTATAAAAACAGTGCTAAAAATTTAAAACAAATATTAAAAAATAACAATAATACTTACAACTAAGTTTTACATCTTTTTTTAAAGCCAATACTTTTTTCTATTAGATGTTTTTTAAATCAAGTGAAACCATATGCACAGTCTTTGAAAAAACGTCTTTAAACTCAAAAATTGCGAAAAAAAAGGTAACAAAAATTTTTGAAGTGTGATTTTTCAAAACTGTAAAATAAAATACTACTTTTTTTTATAAAATTCGTTGCTTATATTAATTTTAAATCATAAACTGAAAACAAAATGATTTTATGTGTTCTGGTTTTTGAGAAAATGGAAAATTACTAAAACTACTTTCTTATAAGAGTTTTCGGCACGAGTACGATAACTTTGGCGCCAAGAATTGATAACTGTTTTTTGTTGAACAGATCAATACAAGCATTTTTCACTATGGGTGGGGGGGTCTATCTCCCTCAGTTTGGGCGGGAGGGGCAATTTTATAAAAACAGTGCTAAATTTAAAACAAATATTAAAAAATAACGTTAATAGTTACAACTAAGTTTTATATCTTTTTTTAAAGCAAATACTAATTTCTATTAGATGCTTTTTAAATCAAGTGAAACCTATGCATAGTCTTTGAAAAAACGGACTTTAAACTCAAAAATTGCGAAAAAAAAGGTAAACAAAAAACTTTGAAGTGTGATTTTTCAAAACTGTAAAATAAAATACAACTGTTTTTTTATAAAATTCGTTGCTCATATTAATTTTAAATCATAAACTGAAAACAAAATGATTTTATGTTTTCTGGTTTTTGAGAAAATGGAAAATTACTAAAGCGTATAAACAGTGAGGTATGTAAGGGGGGGCATGCTGCCCCCCTGCAACCCCCCTGCTTGGACACACTATAGGATTTGGGGTGGGTGCGAGGTGGGGTGGGCGCGATGTTGGGTGTATGCAAAGTTTCTGTTGCATTTAAAGATGGACAAGCATCATTGCAAAAACGAACCTACGTACAACATTCACCGTATACCAAAAAAAAAAGAAAACCCTTATAAGAAAGTAGTTTTAGTAATTTTCCATTTTCTCAAAAACCAGAAAACATAAAATCATTTTGTTTTCAGTTTATGATTTAAAATTAATATGAGCAACGATTTTTAAAAAAAAAAGTAGTATTTTATTTTACAGTTTTGAAAAATCACACTTCAAAGTTTTTTTTTACCTTTTTTTTCGCAATTTTTGAGTTTAAAGTCCGTTTTTTCAAAGACTATGCATAGGTTTCACTTGATTTAAAAAACATCTAATATAAATTAGTATTGGCTTTAAAAAAAAATATAAAACTTAGTTGTAAGTATTATTGTTATTTTTTAATATTTGTTTTAAATTTTTAGCACTGTTTTTATAAAATTGCCCCTCCCGCCCAAACGGAGAGAGATAGACCCCCCCCACGCATAGTAAAAAATGCTTGTATTGAACTGTTCTACAAAAAACTGTTATCAATTCTTGGCGCCAAAGTTATCGTACTCTCCCCACAAAATAAATGAATTTTAAAGTAAAAATTGAAAACTATTATTAAAGATTGAACAAAGTGTATATACTGTGTGTTTATTTTAAGCGAAAAATCTTTTGAAGTCTTTGCCATAGTAACGGTCACTGATCACATCTACAAAATACCGCAAAATAAATTTAAATCGAAAGTACCGAAATTATTTTAAAATCACAACTGCACAATACAGTTTTATAGAAAAACGACCACTGTCATGGATTACCCCTGAATCACTACCAAGTAAAAGATTTGGCAGTAGTAACAGTATGGAGAAACTACTATATAAGCTATCGCAAATGGAAGGATCAAATGCAGTTAATGTTAAAAGATCTTGCAACTAAAAGTGACCATGGGCATTTTGGGCTCATTTTCAACATTGCTCAACAGCAATAAAAAAAAGTATTTAAAATGC
Source organism: Baccha elongata (assembly GCA_951217065.1). Taxonomy (NCBI): domain Eukaryota; kingdom Metazoa; phylum Arthropoda; class Insecta; order Diptera; family Syrphidae; genus Baccha; species Baccha elongata. The sequence goes on from CATNUY010000077.1 coordinate 742,337, forward strand.
TTTACTTTTTTTTATAAAATGCATCAAATTACCACTTTTGCCCTCGATTTCAATTAAGCTGCAATGTAATAAAATACAGTGCTCTCAATACGCTTTCAGATGACATAAGTTTTATTACGGTTCAGCAATGTTGAAAATGGGCCCAACAAGAAGAGTACTGAAAAGAATCTTTTATTCAGAGGTTATGATGGAAATGGTGAAAATGAGAAGAAAACAAAAGAGGTGTGCATAATTATAACAAAGGACAGCACAATTATGAAGAGGTCGGTAATGCAGCTTATGCACTTAGTTCTAGTTCTTTCTCGGTAGAATTCGCAGATTCAGATAGATCAGCTGCGGTGTTAAAATCCTGCAAATTTCTAAGAAACATCGGTTCATTCGTGTCTCGTGACTACCATCCATGAGTCAGAGTCAAGCGACAACAGCTTTCAAGACTTCGTAACGAAATTAAGACGAAAACACCAATTCTAAAAGTAGTGCTACGTGAAGACAAATAACAGGTTGTTGATATTGTTATAATGTGCACCCAATGAAAAATCGGTGTAAAATTAACTTAAATCGGGTGTTAACTTACCTATGCGCTAGCGCCTTATTTGAACCTACTTATATTTTTAAGGTAAATTGACTTATTTTGCTTACTACCAAACAACGTCCGAATGTGTCGAATTGCCCTAAATCTATCATATTTTATGTCAGATTTTCTAAGGTAATTTTAACTTCAAATAGGATGAATTCAAGCAATTAATTTACCTTAAAACAATGTAAGTTGCCTTAGTGTATACCCTACACTAGAGATGGTCCTTACTTTAGCAAGGTGCAAAAAATGCTGAACTATGTTTTCAGATAGGTAAGGTGAATTTTTCATCACAAAGAAACAATCTATTGCTAGCCTGCAATAGATGATATTAAAGAAAAAAATCGATTTTTTTAGCACAAACAAAGCAGATTTAGAAATTGGAAAAAAAAAATACATTATTTTTTAATTTACTTTACTTTTTTATAGTATTGAAATTTAATTGCACTATTTTTTTTTTTAGATTACATATTGTACTTTTAGATTATTTCCTCCTCGAATTTATTTCAGTTCGTGGGTATATGTTCAAAATCAAAGTTATGTAATGAAAAATAAAAATTCAACTAGCTCTCTTTCCATTGTACCAAAATAATTCTTTCCTATCTTTCTATTCCTTCTAACTAGTGTCGTGCAACACCTGTTGCATTTAAAAGGCAATGTGCCTTACAGACACATAGTTAAAATATTATTATTATTATTATTATTATAAAGTTGTACCTTTTCTTTTAGCTTTAAAAGGTTTCGAGTTCTTACTGTGACTACTTTATAACATCTGTTAGGTCTTCCAAATCAATCGAGACTTCGACTGACGAAATTCATAAGGTTGGTTTTCAGGTTGGCCTGGTATTCTATCTTTTTTGATTCTTTCCATTTTAGTTTAGAAGCCTACTTTGGTCTTGTTCAATTACGTCAGTATTTACATTTATTTATTTATTTAAAATTTTTTTTTTGGCCCTACAATTTTATATTGTTTCTTATGAAATAAAGCTTATATTTAAATATACAAAATGTACAAGTATTTATGTATTTTAATATGAATTCAGTTAATTACTTGGATAATATGTTATAATTATATTCTGTATGTACATGTATTTATGTATTTATTATAAAGACCAATTTTCTTAAAGAACATTTGAATATTTGAAATTTCAAAATTATTTCTTTCTTGTGCTGTTAAAACGCTCAAAAATATGTTTAACAGAAAGAACTTCGCTACAAGCACATCGAGGAAGCTCAATCGGCTGCTTAAATAGATAACCATTGGGTAAATCTAGTGTGTCCTATTCTAATTCCCGTAATTATGGTAGATTCCTTTCGATTTAGGCCATCTTGTAGCTTGTTAGTCATTTATTTCTTGTTACTTGGTAGTAATTTTTTGCAGTTTTGAGTTGTTTCCTGATAAGTTAATTCAAATCCTTGCATTGAAATAGGAAATTCGGATAAAGGTTGCCTTTTTAGCTAGGTTGCCTTTTTAGCTAAATCATCAACCTCATTATTAAAACCTAGCCCCAAATGTCCACGAATCCAGAAAAAAACTATTTTTTTACTTTGCATTTCATGTAATAAATCTTTTATTTGAATCGCGATTGAGTTTGTTGTGTATCATTGTTTAATGGTTTGTAGGTTGCCTAATGAATCAGAACATATTAATATGTTGGAGATATTACCATTTTAAAATATTCTTAAGTATTGCGTAGAATTCTGCAAAGAAAACATTAGTATTTTCTAAGAGTTTAAACAATAATTCGACCGATTGGTATTTAAATGCACACCCAGAGAGCCTATTGAAAACTGAATCATCAGTATAGCATTTCTGAAAGTACGAATATTTTGAATCCATTTGCTCCAAAAAGTTTGAGAGAAACAGTTCTTTAGCGGTTTCATTTTTTGTGCAATTTAGCAAGAGAGAGTTGAATTTAAAGTTTTTGTTTTGCCAAGGGGGAAAATTTTGAAATTTTGTTTTGTCAAAATTAAAAATTAGGGATTTGAAGTCTATTAAGGATAATTTTTTATCGAATTATGCAAGATTGGTATCTAAGTGGTCTATTTTTATGTTTGTTGAACAACTGGTCATCTAAGAATTTCTGGTAAAGCATATGATTTTTAAAAGAGAGAATTTTGCCTAAGTAAAATGAAATTTGTTTATTATGGCGATATGTAAGAGAAAACTCTTTGCTTTTAGCTTAAATGCTAGAGATTTGACTTGTGGGAAAAGCACCAGTAGAAAACCATTTCCAGTATAGTGAACAGAGTCCAATTTTTAAAGATTTGATTTGTTTGCTGTATAGAAAACTCCCGTAGTCTATGATTGGAAGCACTACCATGTTGTGAATTCTTAAAAGAAGTTTTCTGTCGAAATTTTCAGAAGATTGAAAGCCCTAGAAGATTTTGTTTTTGTATATGCTATGTGTCGCTTCCAGTTTAATTTAGAGTCGAAAGTCATGCCATAAAATGTATGTTCTTTTGAATATTTTCTTAATTTATGGTTCAAAAGTAAGTCGGGATAGTAAATGTTCTCTGTTTTTCTTGAAAATAACATTAATTTTGTCTTATTTTCTGAGAATTGAAAACCTGTCTCATTACACCATTCAGATAACTTGTCTAAAGTAGTTTGAAATGTTTTTTTAAGTCGCTCCAAGTTTTTAGAAGTTGCAAAAATGACCAGGATGTCAGCATACATAGCTAATTTAACCGGATGTTAAATCTTTGAAATTATTTTATTGAAAACTACGATGAATAATGTTACGCTCAACACAGATCCTTGAGGGATTCCGTTTTCCATTTTCTGAGTTGAGGATACGGTTTTCCCTAAAACAGTATAACATGTACGATTCTGCAGAAAAATGTTTATAAAATGGACAATACTCCCTTTGAGACCCATTTCTAGCAATTTATCGACAATTTCTTTTTTCCATACCATATCATATGCTTTTTTGATATCAAAAAAGACAGATAGGATGAATTTATTTGAAGCAAAGGCTTCCCTTCCATAACTTCAGATTCTAGGTAGATTAAATTATCTGTCGTTGATCGATTTTGTCTAAAATCTGACTGAAAAATACTCAATTTCTCATTAATTTCAAGAAACCATCTTAAACGCTTATTGATCATCCGTTCAAAGATTTTGCATAGACAGTTTGTGAGGCCTATAGGACGATAGCTGGATGTTGAATTAGGATTCTTACCCTTATTTAGAATCGGTATTAGAATTGCTGATCTCCAATTACATGGAAAAATGTTGGTGGAATACACTTTTTAAAAAAGACAAGCATGTGTGATTTATTTGATATGTCCATGTTTTTGATCATGTCACGATACATTTTATTAGGCCCAGCTGACGAAACGAAACAAAACGAAACGATAGAGAGATTTCGAGCTCATCTATTGAGAAGGGTTGGTTATAACTGATATTTTTGTCGGGTGGGATTTTAAGACGTTTTGGTTCACATAAGTTTTTATGTAAAAGTAACGTCAGAGTATAGTTATCTGAGCTTGATAATTGGCGAAAGGAAATACCAAGTTCTTTGCATATGTATTTTTGTAAAGTTATTAAATTTTCGTTAACAACAAGTGAGGTGATATTGTTAGATTTGAATTTACCATTAAGTTTCTTAAGCTTTTGGAAAATTTCCGATGCAGATGTTTTACTTGAGATGCTGCTAATGTATTCTTCCCAAGACTTTTGTTTATAGAATCAAATAATATTTCTGGTTTTGTATTTAATAGAAATAAAATTTCTGTATTCATCCATATCTAAGGATCTTTGGTATTTGCGGAATAATTTGTACCGGGTCTTTGTAAGTTTTTTAATTTCATCATTATACCATAGAACATTTTTATGGCCTTGTTTGTTTTTAGAAATAGGTAGGTATAGATTTATCGGCAGCAGCTAGAATGTTGCATGTAATAAAATGTTCATATTCGTCTATAGATTTATAATCGGTTTCAGTTTTCAAGTTAAGTTCGTTCCTAAAGAGATCCCAATTGGCTTTTTTTGTTGAATAATTTTCTCTTTAGTTTGAATTAATCACAGAGTTAAGGATTGGCATGATGACGGGAAAGTAGTCACTGTTGTGTAAATCAACTTCGACAAACCATTCAAAATAATTTTGAATTATTGGAGAATCTATTGTTAGGTCGATTGCGCCAAATTTTGTGAGTGCATAACTAAAATGAGTAGGGCATCCATTATTTAGAATAATAAGAAATAAGAATCTTCTACTATTTTTCCTATAACATCGTACTTTTAAGATGGTTATGTTCATTAAAATCGCCAAGTAATATAAAAGGAGAAATCAACTGCTTTATAAGATTAAGTTTGTTCCGAACCAGATAAATAAACATTGCATATAATACATTTTATGTGATGAAAAACTTTAACAGCTACTGCTTGTAGATCAGTTTGTAGCGAGGTAATAAACTGTATTTTTAAGTCTTGTTTCCGGGTTTACTAATCCATGGATTAAGAAAAAATTCCCACTCCACGTAAAGGCAATTATTTACTGTTTCAGTAGGTTCCAGAACATTAGTAATACATGGATTAGTTTTCTTGAAAATTGAACTTAAAATTACAGTTTATTTTTTAGTAGTAGGGCTGTAATAAATTAAAACCATTGCAATTCCACTGTATTAAATTGAAATGTTAACTCCTTTTGGTCACTCAAAGTTTCACTGGATATACTACTTACATCCATCTTATTCATTTTGTTGGCTTTAATCTGGCTTTTTAGCTCTTTTTTTCTTTCTTGCACTTAGCTTAACGGGAAAAACACATTTCTCTCTTTCCCGGAGTCAATGATTTTCGTTGGGGGTTGATCGTTTGATGATGATGCAAAAGAGTCGGTCGCTTTAAGACGCTTGTTCTTTTCTTTTTGGGTAGGTCCCTCTTGCGAAGGAGCATAATTTTTCGAAGTTAGTTCTTTAATAGGTGTCTCTTTCTCTTTCTGTTTACAGGTGCAAAGGCACGAGCAGGTTTGTTTGGTGGTGTTGGTAGTTGGTTAAGATTGAGAGATTAAATTGTGGAATCTCTCATTGTATTTTTTAATTGCTTCTTTCATGTCGACTCGTTCTAATGTTTTGATCTTTTGCACTTCTCTTTCTTGTAAGTATTTATAACAAGATTAAGAGAGAGCATGATGACCTTGTTGACAATAAATGCAAAAAGGTGGTCTGTCGCATTTTTCCTTCTTCTCATCATCTTTGTTGTTGCTATGGAAAATTTCAGAGCTATTGGAGCATTTTTTTTTCAGCAGTAATATGGCCAAATTTAAGGCATTTAGTGCAACGTAACGGTGCCGGAATATATCTGATTTTATAGTTTAAATAATTGTAAAAATATAAGAACGACAGAACTGAAAAATAATAAAATTGAAATAAGAATCTGAAATCACTATCCTTATATATTGAAAGGAATTTAACTGGGTTTAACCTCTGAGTTTCGTGAAAAGCGAGTATGATAAAGATATACAGAGTTTCAAGTTCAAGAAATATACAGTCCATTTGATCTGCCAGCTGGACTATCGTCATGGACCTTCGAGCCAGATTAATTAGTATGACCTATGGGGTAACAAAGAATAAAATGATTGCAAGTTTGTGTACAAATGCAGCATCATACCTATTAAATGATGACGTAGTTCACCACAAAGAGGAGTTTAATAAACATTTTTCGAAAAAGGTGGACAATTGAAAAATCAGTAAAAGCTGGAAAATCAGGTATGGGAAAGCATTAATACAATGTGTTGTCAGTCATATGTATGTATAATGGCTTGTGTGGCGTGTTTTTGTGGGTCACAATTGTAGCTATAATCCAATAAAATTTTGGAGGTCACAATATGCGTATTCGCAGTCAAATGCAGAATGGCTACTGGGTCCACAATATGCGTGGCCATAAAGATAATACATTACCGATTATGGGTCACAATATGAGTGGCCATAATTGAAACAAAATGGATTGTGGGTCACAATATGCGTGACCGCAACTAAATGCAGATTAATTTGTGGGTGTCAATATGCGTGGCCATAATCAAACACATGAATATAGTTTATGAGTCACAATATGTGTGGCCATAATCAAACACATAAGTACATGGATTACGGGTCATAATATACGTGGCCGTAATCAAACACATAAACGATCCCTTGTCACACAAAATGCTTAATAGATTTTGGGTCTCAATCTTAATATGCGTGGCCATAATCAATACCAGATTTTCTTGTGAGTCGCATTATGGGTGGCTGCAACCATATACACATAATGCAGAATGGCCATAATCAAATGTTGTGGGTTAGTTATGTTTTGAGCGATTAATGAATCAAAAAATATTTGATCAGAATTAAGGCAAACTAATAACCATTTATTTTACAGACAAAAAAGGCAGGACAGCCGAGCCGATGTAGTTGAAAATTTCTTCAGATTCAGACTTGGGAGTCGAGTCCATGGAGCAGGCGTATACTGGACTTATGGGTTCCGTAGCATATGAATCCAACAAAAGAGATAAAACTTCGATATAAGACTATTACAATTTCCAGAAAGTGGACGTAGATAAGATTTTTGGGAACAATACAAAACCGCATCTGCATGTATCCAAGGGCTATCAATCCATAATCTTTGAAATGTTGCAAACAGATCATATGGTTAAAGTTGACCGTGAGCCAAGTTTATGGTGCTACTTTATTCCACATCATGCTGTAACGCGTAAATTTCAAGTCCCTTTTGATCCAAAATCAGCTATAGATTTTCTTTAACGAAGAACGAATGATTGGTGAAATATATGAAGAAAACGTGTTTGCCTTATTATGCGGTTCCGATCATAGAGATAAGATTTAACTGATGTTCAGAACATGTATCTGCAGTCTGGAAATATGAGGCAGTAGTGTACATCTAATAGTCTGGTATCCCGATGTAAAAGGTGATGTGAAGAAATATTGATTAAAAAGAGTAAATTTTGGAATTGCACCTGCAACGCACTGTGCAATTATATGGACGATATGACAGGTGAAATCAACAGAAGAAGCACATTCATTACGTTTAGAAATGCCAACCATAATGCCCATTAGTGTTTTCGTAAATGTTTTTTAATGGTGCCCATACTGCCGTCCTAAGCGAAAAGGTCGTAACTCAATTTTTTTTAATATTTTATTTTTCTTGTTTTGTTTAGTTTCAAACTCTGAAACCCGATGACAATTAAAAACATTAAAAAAGTATAAAGTAATTTAATGAATAAGATTTATAAAAAAAAACTGTCGAAGCCTAAGAAAATTCGTCTTTTCTCAGCATGCTTCGTTAAAAATTGTAATTTGAGATACGAACTTCTTTCTCGCTTAGGAGGGCAGCATAGTGTGCCAGCACAATCAGCAGAAGCAGTTGAGTTGGGAAATTAAATAGCACCACGGTTCTTGTTTTGCGATGGCTTCAGTACGGATGAACTCACGTTCAAATTTAGTCACAGCCAGCCACCAGTGGAGAAGCAGAGAATGACAATGCGTAATATATACGAAATTAAATGGCGCAGTTGTTTGATCTCAATGGTTATCTTTGGTCCATCAATAGTGGATGTGAAAAATATCATGCAACGGATAGAAACCACACAAGTACCCGATAAAATTGGAAATGATTGGATGCAGATTCAATCCGACGCATCTGATGCGACATATGACGCCTTTTTTTACTTCAGAGTTGAACAAAAAAACGAAATAGTATACAATTTCACATCTCAATCGCGAGTGGCACTTGTTAAGACAATAACGATACCGCGATTGGAAATATGTGTCGCCGAGCTGCTAAATGAATTTGTAAAAGTCGCTAAAAAGGCATGTACATTTGATCATATTTGTACTATGCCTTGGACCGATCCATTATATGGCAATGGATAGAAAAGATTGCAGAAACTTTAAAACTTTGGCATTTTTGCATAGCCGAATTCAAAGAAGTCGCAAGTTAACGGCTTACTCTGAATGATAACATCTAACAACGTCTGAAAATCGAACTGATGCAAGCTAATGGTAGAATTATCTGTCTCGATTCAGGAAGATATACATGCTGAAATTAAATAATTTGGCTGGAAATGGTCAATGATGAAAAGAGGCTGTGTTTGAGATACGTGGTAAAAATACCTTGTCAGATATGTGGGACTGCATTATGGCGTAAATTTATTTGCTGTGGATATTTTGCGAAAAATTCAAAATTCGTAAAGAGGACAAGTATAAAAGAGAGACAAGTGACATTACTGAAGTAGAAGAGGAGAAGATATCACTCTATGAGTCAACCGTGTGGCCTATAATTAAATTCTTTATTGCTAGGGCTTAGCCCATTGATCAATTTAAAAAGAATTATGCAAGTAGGTGGCTAATTTTAGAATTCAGAACCATACCAGCAAAAACATCAAATTATATTGCCCAAAATATAATACAAATACTGCGGATGGTTCAAAAACCAGTGTTACTGCCGTTGGACCGAATTGAAGAATCCTCAAATAATAAAGCTGCAACTCGTTCGCTGAGCCCAGTGTGGAAATATTAGAAGGTGAAAATATTAGAACTTGATACCAACATTAATTTACATGCATAAATCAAGACTTATAGCGATTAGAAAATGGGTTAAACAACGGCGATTAATGATCAGATTGTTTTTACTTATGAATTATGATTAATTTAAATGATCTCAAAGTTTTTGATTTTAGTTTCAATAATTTTTAAAATATAAAAACAACAGAACTGAGAAATAATAAGTTTAAATAAGAACTAGAAATCATTGGCTTAATACATTGCAAAGAATTTAACTGGGTTTAACCTTTGGGTTTCGTGGAAAGCGGGTATGGTAAAGATACGAAGGTTTTCAAGTTCAAGAAATATACAGTCCATTTGATCTGCCAGCTTGACTGTCGACACTGTTTATGCGCCGTGAATTAATTTTCACATTCAAAATAAACTTACACCATATGGTCTTAGTTCAATTTTGAATTCGAATTCAAGCCATAATTGGATTACGGCTTTGATTCGCATTTTGAAAGTGAACTAATACCATTATGGCGTTACTTCGTATGGGGTTATAATAAATACATACTTGTATCCTTATATAAATGAGCAGTGTTGCCATATAGATTGTGTCTCAATTTTTTTTTCTTTTCAAAACTACGTGCCCCAAGAGTGTGCAAAAATTGTGAAAATTATTGCTTACAACACAATGTACAATGTACATCCTTAATACCAATGAATCTAGTTTCCATATAGGGTGGTGGGATGATGTTGAAAATAAACCATGGTGAAAATAGTTCCAATAAATATTTTCGTTTCGCAAAGCGTCTAAACACGAAAAAAAAACTGTATCTAATTAAAACTTTTCTTTTATTGACAAACTTTGGATAACTTTAATTTTCTTTTTAAATTCTTTATACAATCTTCATTATTACATCCAAAATTAAACAAAAATAAAAAAATACCTTATTTTTCAGCAAAAAAACGTTCCTTTTCATCGTGATTGGTTAAAATATATACATTAGTACGAGTAGAAGATATATAATAATATAAAACAAAATTCCTCCATGACATGCACATTGCACAGGGACAAAAGAATTCCAAAAACAATAAATTATAAATTTCCCCCATGAAGGATTCAGTTTTTCGTTTATTTTTCTGTAGAATGTGGTGTCTCTATACCTACCAACCTCTGAAATATAGCCCGTGATGTTGAAATATTTGGTTGATTTTTTTGTATCTTAATCGGATTATTTTCCATTATTTTGTTTTGATGTTTTATTTTCGAATAAGTTGAATGCAATAAGTCTTTTTGAAAACAAATTACGGACCCATATAAATATATATATATAAATATTGAAAAGCCTGGGAAGTTCCAAGGACATATTTATAACTAGTTCAGGTCTTCAAAGAGCGGATAGGCTGACCGGATTTCTTCTGCCTAGAGGTTGCCTTCCTGAAAGTCCGATGTGATGAACTGAAACGGCTGGCTGGTTAAAAAAGCATACTTCCAATGCTAGTATGTACCACAGTTCATATAATCGTCGACACATTATTTATTTGAAGCAATTTAAGTATTTTATTAAATAACTAATTATAAGACAGGAGATGAATAGCTATACATTTTTGATTGTCCTAGTGTAAAATCGGGTTTAAATCTGAAACCGGTTGACTTGTTATGGAGAAAGAAAATATATGAAACCGTTAGAACCATAGGTATACAAATCTCTTAATTGTAAATTGTGTCTGAAAAGACGTTGTAAGCCTAACCAAATACTGCAGATATTGTTGTTATAAATTCTACTCAAGATTTCTGACCCTGCGAAAGGTTCGAAAAAAGTTGCTAGTAAAATCTGCGCTACCCACTATTTCAGAACGCATATAGTGCTGACAAAGATCATTGTTATCGGTAGCCGACGACATCTCTCCAACAGATAAAAAAAACTTATTTAATATGTTAGCTACACGGTTAAAAATGTTGGGGTACTTTTTAATACAGCACTTATATTACAGCCGTATGCAATACATTAAAAATAACATTTAAATATTTCATAAATATAAAAAAAATTCTAATCATTTCGTATTATATTCTAATATTTTTGTATTAAAATGATTATTTGTAATACAAAAAAGATTGAAATGCAATGAGTTAACAAATTGTAAATGTTTTATTTAAAAAAAATATTTTATTAACAAAATGTTATTACATTAGGTTACAATATTAAAAATAAGTTACTCTAATGGAGTCGGAGTGTGCGCGTCGAACCTAATCGAGGGTACAAGTCGTTCTGCACATTCGTCGCTATGATCTCCTTCATGAATCCTCGGTTGATCCTCGGATGCTGTAATGTTACGTTCGAGAAGTCACGTACGCCTTTTTGGTTAAGTGGATTCATCAATTTTATTTCATCACAGACAATCTTTTTTTAAAGCCAATACTTTTTTCTATCAGATGTTTTTTAAATCAAGTGAAACCTATGCATAGTCTTTGAAAAAACGGACTTTAAACTCAAAAATTGCGAAAAAAAAGGTAAAAAAAAACTTTGAAGTGTGATTTTTCAAAACTGTAAAACAAAATACTACTTTTTTTTATAAAATTCGTTGCTCATATTAATTTTAAATCATAAACTGAAAACAAAATGATTTTATGTTTTCTGGTTTGTGAGAAAATGGAAAATTACTAAAACTACTTTCTTATAAGAGTTTTCTTTTTTTTTTGGTATACGGTGAATGTTGTACGTAGGTTCGTTTTTGTAATGATGCTTGGGCATCTTTAAATGCAGAAACTTTGCATACACCCAACCTCGCACCCACCCCACCTCGCACCCACCCCAAATCCTATAGTTTGTCCAAGCAGGGGGTTTGCATACCTCACTGTTTATACGCTTTAGTAATTTTCCATTTTCTCAAAAACCAGAAAACATAAAATCATTTTGTTTTCAGTTTATGATTTAAAATTAATATGAGCAACGAATTTTATAAAAAAAAGTAATGTACATGTAAACTCACTTTGTAATATTACTAAAATGTTAGTCTTAAGTAAAATTGATTATGCTTTGTCCATCTACGGTTCATGTCCAAAATCAACGAAGAACATAATTGCTCCTACCTACCACCAAGCAGCTAGGAAAAGCCTTGGTGCTTTTCCAACTACACCGATTAAAAACATACTTGCTGAAGCTGGGCTCCCAACGATAGAAGACCGGTACAGAGAAATCATTTCTAAACTCAACGTAAAGTTCATCTTTCAAACAGGTTCAGTTATAGACAGAGATATTTCAAAGGCAATATCGCACAGACGCAGAAGAAGAATCCCTTCTACAATACACCTTGTCCTTGAAATTCAAAATAAACTTCAATTACCCATAACCAGAACTACCAAATTTACACCAACACAACCACCATGGTCATTATCCAAGGAATCAGTCATTCTCGATTTACAGGAATTACGAAAGAAAAACACCTGTAACACCATCTACAAAGCTCGATTCTCGGAAATCTTAAATGGTTTGAAAAACAAAGGTTGGAACTTTATGTACACAGATGGTTCGAAAACAGATTTAAACACTGCCTTTGCGGTCATATCCCAAAATGGGGCAATTATATCCCAAGGCATTCTTCCAGACTTTGCGTCCGTCTACACAAGCGAAGCATTAGCTATCTTTGAAGCCACTAAGTTGAGTCTATTAAAAAAAGGGAAATGGGCAATCTGCTCCGATAGCTTGTCAGTTTTACAGGCCATCGTCAATCCGAGCAACGACACAGACATCATAGCAAAAATACGAGATATTCTTTCAAAAGCAAAGACTAAAATCAAACTCATCTGGACCCCAGGTCATGTAGGAATAAAGGGTAATGAACTTGCAGATCAAGCTGCAAACGCAACACTTAAGGCTCCCACCTACACTTTCAACACCTTCTCTCGGCGCGACCTAAAGGGACTAATCAATCAAGCTTTTCATAAGCAAACTTTACTTGACTGGGAGCATTACAAACACCACTATAGCTCTATAAACCCGAAGAAAATTCAGCCAAAGTTTCCAACAAATGTAACTAGATCCGACCTCAAAACATTCATTCGACTCCGCCTTGGTCACACAGCATTCACCCACCAACACCTGCTAAAGAAGGAAAATCCACCTATTTGCCCTAATTGCCTAAACTCAATTACCGTAACCCACTTACTCAGTCCATGTTTTCTGTCTGGGCATTCACAACTACAAGTCAACAACTACAACTCTAATCCCATTGAACTTCTCAAAGAACTGGATTTAAGCAATATCGTTAAAATAAAAAAATTATTTAATAGTCTAAAAATTTTCATTTAAACAATATAGTATTGTAAACCTAGAGCCGAAAGCCTTCGCTGCTGTTTGCTCTTATCAATAATATTACTAACAATTTTAATTGTATATTAATATTTTAATAAATAAATAAATAAATAAATAAAATCATTTTGTTTTCAGTTTATGATTTAAAATTAAAATGAGCAACGAATTTTATAAAAAAAAGGAGTATTTTATTTTACAGTTTTGAAAAGTCACACTTCAAATTTTTTTTTACCTTTTTTTTCGCAATTTTTGAGTTTAAAGTCCGTTTTTTCAAAGACTATGCATAGGTTTCACTTGATTTAAAAAAAACATCTAATAGAAAAAAGTATTGGCTTTAAAAAAAGATATAAAACTTAGTTTTAAGTATTACCGTTATTTTTTAATATTAGTTTTAAATTTTTAGCACTGTTTTTATGAAATTGCCCCTCCCGCCCAAACGGAGGGAAATAGACCCCCCCACTCGTAGTAAAAAATGCTTGTATTCACCTATTCTACAAAAAACAGTTATCAATTCTTGGCGCCAAAGTTATCGTACTCGTGCCGAAAACTCTTATAAAAAAGTAGTTTTAGTAATTTTCCATTTTCTCAGTTTATGATTTAAAATTAATATGAGCAACGAATTTTATAAAAAAAAGTAGTATTTTGTCTTACAGTTTTGAAAAATCACACTTAAAAGTTTTATTTTACCTTTTTTTTTCGCAATTTTTGAGTTTAAAGTCTGTTTTTTCAAAGACTATGTATAGGTTTCACTTGATTTAAAAAACATCTAATAGAAAAAAGTATTGGCTTTAAAAAAAGATATAAAACTTAGTTGTTTGTATTACCGTTATTTTTTAATATTTGTTTTAAATTTTTAGCACTGTTTTTATATAATTGCCCCTCCCGCCCAAACGGAGGGAGATAGACCCCCCCACCCATAGTAAAAAATGCTTGTATTGAACTGTTCTACAAAAAACCGTTATCAATTCTTGGCGCCAAGGTTATCGTACTCGTGCCATGATTTTTGTATTCAAGCTAGCACGAATATTGCCTGATAACAACGATTGTGCTTGATAATATTTGTAAATAAACAACTACGAACCTGATAATTCCAAATTATTTGTGATTATTTAACCACAAAGTCGACCACAAAAATCGATTGATAAAAATGACCACGCAAGCTTCTTTGAATCCATCGCACGGTCCTGTTGACGCAACATCAACCAAGAGTATTGTTTGATTTTACCAAGGTTTTTCTTTGGGTGAACCTATAACGCCATGCTATACCTTTTTAAAAAGCCAGAAATCTATTCTTTTTTATTTTAAAATAAAGTTATTTTAGTGAATATTTTTAAAAAATTAATTTTCAAACTGTCCCCATACAAAATTCACTTTTTACACCCTTACGAGCACAATAAAGATTGATTATCGCTTCACTGTACAATGTATCGTTTCTGCACGAATTTAAAAATTTCATAACTGGTTCTCCATGTCCTATCTATACAAGACGCTTCTTTGTCCTCATACAAAGTGATAAAAACACCTCCCTATGCCCCATAAATTTTTTTCACAAAAATCATTAATGTTCAATAAAGATTAATATGCAAAAGGTCTTTTTAGATAAAAATTTATTTTTGTTGTTAAAAAAAAGGTTTAGTTTTTTGTTTAAATATGATACATGGACGTATGAGATTGTATTTCGGTCTTCGACTTACTTTCTTCCAAGTCGGTTGTAACTACTTCCCAAAATGTCAAAAATGTGTGCAAGTTGCAACATTATTATAAAACGATCCAAAAGTACTGAATTTGTCGAGCGCGTTTTTACTTTGGTCGTCACTTTCATAAAAATTGTGTTGAGTTATCTGATGATGATTACAAATCATTAATTAATCATAATTTTTTCTGGAAATGCAACTCATGTGCAAATTTAAACCTATCAAATTTCATAAATAATTTTCATGAGCTTTCTATGAGTGCGAGTGAGATAAAAAACGATATTAATGCTCTCAAGTCTTTATTTCCTAATAATAATTCTCCTCCGCGAAGACTGCGAAAAAAAATAATATCAAAATCTCTTTGAGAGAATCTGAATGCTCTCCAACTCCAATATCGGAAGATACCGTCAACTGTTCTCAAAAAACTGATCTGCCATGCACATCGGCCGCAGCTTTAGATTCTGTGCGAGTTACAAAGGTACCCATTCCCATGGCCACACCACAGTTGGTACCTATCCAGATACCAATGCCCCAGACTAAACAATAATCGTAGACTAAACAAAGGATAAGCAAATTCAACATACACACATAAACTTTATCCAATATAACTTCAACGCATATACAAAGACAATCAATTCGGCATCGTAGGTTAAATTATCAAATGTATCTTAGTTTTAAGTCAGTTCTTATTATACCGTGAATAAAGAAAGATCGCCTTGATCTCATTCTTGAAATTAAAAGTTGTGTTTGCGTTTTCATTTTTGCCTCCACGTTTAGGAGAAGATAAATTTATATTTTTTTAAGATCCCGGAGGATCTGTTACTTAACTGGCGCAGTCGGTAGGATACCCAGTATCCGCTCGAATACAAATAATATCGGTTAAATCAAAATCCGATCTAATAAAAGTGAGAAAATTGTTCTGATCTTAAACTGAGTAAATTGGGGTTGTGTGACCTTATAAATAAGGGAAAGCCATATAAACACACTCTTAAAACGCCTATTGAGACTGGTAGGTTTGACCCAAAACTCTGATCAAATAATATAAATCAAATCACATAAATTCGACAAATTACATAATATACCTAAACATAAAATGGAGCAACAAATTAGTCTACTTTTAAACGCGACGGCGGAGCAGAAAGAACTCCTGCGGCAGCAGCAGATATTGCAGCAACAACAACAACCAGATCTACAGGAACATGACCAACAGCAAAAAGACCAACAGCAACAAGACCAACAGCAACAACAGCAAGAACAACTACCTGATATCAAACCTGTTTCAATTGTTCTACCAGAAATGGAAATTGTAAAAATAATTCAAAGAGTTAAACCGTTTAATGCAGAAGGGCCAAGAGACGTGGCATCCTTTATATATGACATAGATATTAACTTACAATATCTAACACCAGCCACAAAGGCTTTTACAATACAAAATGTAGTCAGGGGACTAATACAGGGAAGAGCTCAACAACCAATTCGAATGCTAGGACCATATGCAGCATGGACATCAATGAGAGAAACACTTATCAAAAACTTTGGACCCCAAGAAAGTTACATCAATATATATCAAAAAGCCGTAAGTTTACGAAATAATAATTTAGAAACATATTATTTTAAGTTGTGTGAATTAATGGATAGAATTAATATTAAATATAATTTTGAATTGGTTAAATGTAATGAATTTTCACCCGAAAATGTTAAGGGTATGTTTTTTAGAATTTTCTGCTCTCAATTAAATACAAATCAGGAAAGTTTCGTACTTAGTCGAAACATAAATTGCATGCAAAAAGCATACGAACTATTAAACAATTATAGAAATTCGAATCCACAGTTTTTAGAAGGACACCCTTCTAGACCTAGAAATTATAATGATTCCAACCGAAACAATGGTGGAAATTTCAACAATAGAAATTCAAATAATAACTTAAATAGATTTAATAATAATTTCTCAAATAACAGAAATTTAAACAGTGGTAACTTTAATAGTAATAACGCCAATAATAATTACTCAAACTTTAGAAATTCTAAAAGTAGAAATTTTAATAATAATAATACAGGGAATTACAATAGGATTAATAACTACCCGAATAACAATAATAGTTATAGTAATAATAATGGGTATAACAATAGAAACAATAGTTACGGGAACAATAGTAATAGGAATAATTATAATAATAATTTTTTTAGAAACCAAAATCAAAATACAAATCCAAGAAATTTGAGTACAAATACGAATCAAAATAATGAAGTAGATAACCGTGACATAAATTTTCAGGAGGAGGCCTCAGAGGTCATTTACCCATAGTAAATCTAACAATTGAAAATGAAATTATACCTGTACTAATTGATTCCGGAGCATCAACTAGTAGCATTGATATAAATTGTCTAAAAACGTGTCCAAGGTATAAACTACAATATCCCCAAGATATTAATGGTCTAACAGGTGTAACTATAGTAACTGAACAATTTAAAACATTCTTTCCTAAAGAATTTAATGCACCAAAAAATAATAAAATGATGTGGAAAATTTTGAACCTTTCTGGAAAAAGTTTCAAAGCTATAATAGGACAAAATATTCTGTATCCTTTAAACGCCACCCTCAATTTGGGGGAAGGTTCTTTTAAAATTTTTAATGACACTCTATTTTTTAACTATGCTTGTCCACAAGAAATTAATTGTTTTGAAGAATTTGAAGAACTCACAGAAAAAAATAATTTAGATTGTCTCTACAAAGACTTAAATAAAGAAGAAAATGAATCCTTAAGAAAAGTGTTAAGAAATAATAGTGAATTATTTTACAAAGAAGGAACCGATTTGAGTTGCACGTCTAATACTAAACATAGTATAACCACTACAGATAGTATACCTATTTTTTCAAAAATTTATCGTTTTCCTAAAATACATGAAGAAGAGGTGGAAAGACAAGTTCAAGATATGCTCAAACAAGGCATTATACAAAAGTCTAATTCCCCATATAATGCACCAATTTGGGTGGTACCCAAAAAACAAGATAATTCAAAAATAAATAAATGGCGAATAGTAGTCGACTATCGCAAATTAAATGAAAAAACTCACGAGGACAAGTTCCCTCTCCCAAACATTGAGTCAATTTTTGATAAACTTGGTAAAGCCCTGTATTTTACCACACTAGACCTAGCTAAAGGTTTTCACCAAATTTTAGTCAATGAAAAAGACAGACACAAAACCGCATTTAGCACTCCACAAGGTCACTACGAGTTTAGAAGAATGCCGTTCGGATTAAAAAATGCCCCGGCCACATTTCAAAGAATGATGAACGAAATCCTTCGAGAACACATTAATAAAATTTGTGTCGTATATCTAGACGATATTTTAATATTTTCAACTTCACTCCAAGAAATGGAAGTGAATATTGAATTAATTTTCCAAGAACTAAATAATCACAACCTGAAAATTCAAATCGACAAATGTAAGTTTTTTTCAAAAAGCACTGAATATTTAGGCCATATATTGACCGACAAAGGCATTAAGCCAAACCCATCTAAATTAGAAGCAATACAAAAACTATGTGTACCCAGAACAACTAAACAAATAAAATCCTTTTTGGGAATAACTGGCTATTACAGGAAATTCATCGAGAATTATTCCAAAATAGCTATCCCATTAACGGAATGTTTAAAAAAAGGTAGTAGGATTGATGAAAAAAATCCGCAATACATAAATGCCTTTGAGAAATTAAAACACTTGATTACGAGTCATCCAATATTAAGATATCCTGACTTCAAGAAACGTTTTACTCTCACTACTGATGCTTCCGACAAAGCTATCGGAGCCGTTCTATCACAAGACAATCACCCAATTTCATTTGCATCTAGAACTCTCAACGAACATGAGATAAACTATGCAACAATTGAAAAGGAACTATTGTCTATAGTTTGGGCAACAAAATATTTCCGACCATATCTTTATGGAATAAAATTTACAATCAAAACAGATCATAGGCCATTAGTCTGGTTAAATAACCTCAAAGACCCTGGCTCTAAAATGATAAGATGGAAGACAAAATTAAATGAATATAATTATGATATAGAATACGTCAAAGGTAAAGAAAATAAAGTGGCAGACTTTCTGTCAAGGATAAATACAAACGAAAATGAAATCAATGTGAATAAAACTAATAAAAGTGAAAATGAAATAATAGAAAATGGAGGAATAGTGAATAAGTTTAAAACACAAATAATTTTAGTAAAAGAAAAAGAGCAAGTGTATAAAAAAGTACATAGTAAAAAGAAAATTTTTATTACAGAAACAGAAATTAGAAATGATGAAGTAATTAAAATATTAAAAGAATATTTACCAGAAAAAGGAGTATTAGGAATTTATTCAGAATTAGAAGATAACTTATTTGAATTATTTAAAAGTAAAATGTTTGCAAATCTTACAACGTCACATTATAAGTTAATAAAATGTGCCTTATTAGCAGAAGATTTACTTAACAAAACCCAATGCTTTGAAAAGATAAAACAAATTCATGAGGAGACTAACCATAGAGGTATCCATGAAAACTACACAGAACTAAAATTAAAATATTATTTCAATAAACTTCAAGAAGTAATAACAGAATATATTAATAATTGCGAAGTCTGTAACTTAGCAAAGTATGACAGGAAACCCCCTAAACCAAAATTTAAACATACGGTAACACCAAACAATAAAAACGAAATAATTCATTTAGACATATTTCACATCGAAAAGAAATATTATTTTATAGTAATTGATAAATTTTCAAAACATTTATACGTCAAAGAAACTGCAGAAAAAGGCTCAACTACCTTAGTTGAAATGATAAAAGAATACATTCAAAATTTTGATAGACCCAAATTAATTGTGGCAGATAACGAATTCAATACAGCTAATGTAATAGAATTTATAGAACAAGAAAATCTATCAATTCATTTTAATTCTCCAAATAGCCATACAGGTAATGCTGACATGAGTAGATGTCATTCTTCTCTCCTTGAACACATAAGAATACTTAATATCACGGAACCGAATCTTGAAATCACAGAAAAGATTCTTAAAGCAGCTACGTATTATAACAATACAATACATTCAACCATAGGTAAGAAACCAATAGAAGTACAATTTGGAAATGTAGATATTAATGAAATTTTTAAATTATTAGAATCAAAGAAAAATCAATGGTTAGACTATCATAATAAAAACAGAGAAACAAATAAAGAATACCCCTACGATAAAGCTAATATTAAAAATTATGGTCAAGTAAGACATAAGGAAAAACCAAAATTTAGAAAAGTAGATATTAAACCAGACGATGAAGGAAATATTAGACATAATAGAGGCAATAGAAAATTAAAAGTCCATCCTACACGGATTAAAAGACAGAAAAAGTATTTTAAAGGACCAAATAAAGATAAAATCCCAAAACCCACAAATAAACAAAACCAAAATCAATAAAATTCTTTTATTACAGATTTTCAATCAACTCAACAGAAAAACAATCTTTATAATTGTAACATTGTTAACTATGAGTCAAATAACAAGCATAAATGCTGATATCCAAATAGAAAACATAGAAGATGAAGGAATCATCCTAATAAAAGATGGAGACATACCAATAATAAGTGATTATTATCGAATTTATCACAGAATTAATTTACAAGAATATTTAGACACTATATATAACTTAACTTTATATATACACCAAAACGCAGATATTATATCAGTTATAGGAAACGACCAATCCCTTTTTCATAAAATTTCGAAAATTCAAACCAATATAAACATGCTTTTAAGTATTAATGAACATTCTGTAAAGAATAATAAAACACTAGTAAATAACAGAGTTAGAAGAGGACTAATAAATCCAATAGGTTCAATTTTTAAATTACTTTACGGAGTAATGGACAACGATGATAGAGAAGAAATATTAGAACATTTAGATATCATAGATAAAAATGACAAAAAATTAGTAGATGCCTACAACCAACAAATTTCTATTAATGGAATTTTTCAAAACAATTTTAAAAATATCAGAGATAACATAGAAGAAGTAAAAACCCAATTTTTTTAAATTAACAGAGAACGTTAGAGACGAAATAAATGAAATTAAAAACGAAATTACACTACTTAAACTCCATAATTATATTTCTGAATTAGATAATGAAATTGAAAAAATTATTGATAATGTAAATGCAGCAAAAGAAGGAACTATGTCTAGATCAATCCTGGATATAGATGAAATTGAAGAAAATTTTATAGGTTTAAATGAGCTAAAAGAAATCAAAATTAACATTTTTGGTAAAGAAAATTCAAATATTTTTATAATTATAATAAGTGTACCAATATTTTTAAATAAACAATTTCCAACTTACTACCTAAGATTAATACCTTTTTTAAATAATTCAATTATATCAAATATAGAAGAACAAAAAGTTCTAAAATACGAAGATAAAATCTATCCTATTAATAAATATCTTAAAAATTTAATTAAGCCAATAGAATGCTCGCCGTGTAAATCAATTGAATATAAAACCAAGAATTATGTAGAAGAAATAGATAAAGGTCTATTAATTGTCAAAAATTTTGAAAATGCTATTGAACAAAATTGTAACGAAAAAATATACCATTTACATAAACATTTTATTATAAATTTTAACAAATGTACTATTTACCTAAATAATAAACAATATCATAACAAAATACAATTTTTTAATCATAAAATTGTAATACAACCAAACTTAAATATGAGCATAATAGACTCAGAAATTGTTATAAAAGACCTAATTATTCAGGATATAGAGCATCAAAATAAAATAAAACTTATAGAATATAAGAATAACCGTAATACGATTACATTTTCAACCATAATTGTTATATGTACTGTAATAGCTATTTGCTACTTTCTATTAAAATATTTATATAAAAATAAAAATATTAAATTATAAATAAGATATGTGCCGAAGAAGTAAAATCTGAACAAATAAATATACCACTTAATGATATTAAAATCATGAAGCCTCAGGAGAGTCTTCAATCTAAGGCGGGGGGAGTTACAAAGGTACCCATTCCCATGGCCACACCACAGTTGGTACCTATCCAGATACCAATGCCCCAGACTAAACAATAATCGTAGACTAAACAAAGGATAAGCAAATTCAACATAAACACATAAACTTTATCCAATATAACTTCAACGCATATACAAAGACAATCAATTCGGCATCGTAGGTTAAATTATCAAATGTATCTTAGTTTTAAGTCAGTTCTTATTATACCGTGAATAAAGAAAGATCGCCTTGATCTCATTCTTGAAATTAAAAGTTGTGTTTGCGTTTTCATTTTTGCCTCCACGTTTAGGAGAAGATAAATTTATATTTTTTTAAGATCCCGGAGGATCTGTTACTTAACTTGCGTAATTTAATTGAAAATTCATCTACATCACTTCAAAATAATCATGATGCATCTCAACAAGCTAAATAAAATTTCGCAATCATTGAAATTGATTTTGTCTCTGAATGGAAAACTGTTCATGCTATAAAAAAGTCTTCGAATCCGAATAAAATAATAGGCACTGACAATTCATCATCTCTTTCTGCACTGAATGATTATAAATGGCTTCACATATCCAGATTCAACAAAGACACTAAGCCGGAAGACATAGTTAACCAAAAAACAAACATTTCTTTAAATCTATTTAGATGTTATATGCTAGTTAAAAAAGATACAGATTTATCGAAAATTAAATTTGTCACATTTAAACTTACGGCCATATTATTCAGTAGTTTAAAACTTAAATCCGGATTTAAATTATTCTTGTTTTCGTTTATTTTCATATAAAAACCATCTTTTCTGATTGTTTTTTCCATTATATATTTGCTAAGAAATAGGTAAAGTGAGTAATTAATTTGTTGGTCTACACGCCAGCCACCGTACCTTTATAATAAGATCTGTAAAACGCGCTCACTCAGATCTTTTAATCTTGTACCAACACGTTACAATTTCTTAGTATCCGAACATCAATGTTTTATCAATGCGATACGTCTATCGAACTCTCTTCCCCGAGTAATTGGGATGATATGCTGTACAGCTCTCTTTAGGATAAGACTAAGGAAATACTTGGCGATCTTTTGATGATGATGTACATACATAGGTACAATTTTCTTTCATTTAAGACTTTATTTTATTTTACTTTATTTTTCTTCTTTTCTTTTCTTTACTCTATTTTCTTTATTTTCTTTCTCCTTTCCTTTTTTTTCTTTTTCTCTCTTACTTTATGTCTTTTCATATTATTTAACATTAAATCCTAATTTAAAAAAAAAATAATGAAACTATACACTTTGAATTATTTATATATTGTTAGCTACTTTGTTTTATTTATGTATGTCTGTTATTTAACACATCGATTCTACATCTGGATTTGACGAGTGAATAATATGGCCCGAAGTGTTGGATCTTCTAAACTTTCTGCTCAGCTGCATACTAGGCTTGAAATAAAACGAGAAATTTTATACAAAAATGACACAGTGAAATCATAAATGAAATTTTTCGTCCTTCTTACGCAGCTCCACGGTGAAATGTTTGATAACCGGTTCAATCTCCACTACTCTCTACACTCTTTTCGCACACAATTTAATTGACCGGGATATTAATTGCTCGAGAAATTTTGACATTTGTATTTTGTTCGTGTTTTTTTATGGTTATTATCATTATAAAATGGATTTCTGTTCTTTTTATTTATTTTTTTGTGTGTTTTGAAAAATATTTTTTTTTGCAAATAGCGAAACTCTACATAACAATTTCACCGTTTTGTTCTCATTTCGTCTGTGTTTTTGGAGACGACGGAAAATTTCGTTTCACTTCAATTGCATACAAGGCTTAAGTTAACAATTGATAACATAATGAATTTTCCACAAATCGTTTAAGCAAAGATAGATATTCTCGTACAACTTGATTGGAAATAGGGGAAGTGTGTTGTTTGCAGTTTGTTCCACTTTGTTGTGTATTGAAGAAATGTACTTACCTTCATCTGCTTCTTCTTATACATTTGATATCTATCAAATTATTGTAAGGTCATTATTGATAATCGTTATGTATTATTTGCTGTTGTAAGTTATATTTCACCTAGAAGTCCATTAGATTTTTATAAAATGCATAAAAGCAATTGTAATTTTTATTTGTCAAAATTCAAAGAAAATTAACACATAATTATACAGGGTGATTCACCTAAGGTATGCCAAAAAGATAGAGCGAGTAGGTTGAATTGATACCAGATAAAAATCGTATAGAAGAGGGGTATGTCTCTCCCCGTTCAGGCGGGAGGGGCAATTTTCTAAAAAAATTACTTAAATCAGAAAAAAAGTTATTAAAAAACAGTGGTTCAACCTACAATGCCATATTATACCTTTTTAAAAAGCCAGAAATGAATTTTTTTTTTCATTCTTTTTAAATAAAGTTAATTTAGTTTACCATCAATTTTCAAACTCAAAATTTTGAAAAAAAAAAAAAAAATTAAACTAACTTTTGTCAAGATTTTATGTAATTACTTATTATTTTTATTTTCGAAATTCAATGCTGTAATTAATTTTTAGTGAAAAAAAAAGAAAACCAGATGCCAAAATAAATATTAGTTTTTGAGAAATTAAATAAAAAATAAGAGTAAAACTAGTAAGTAAAGTTAAAAGTTCATTCGTTTTTTTTATTATTTGCTTAAAATCGGATCGTATGAAATAAAAATAAACAAGATATATTCCCCTAATTAATAATTGATCTGAGCTGGTCAAACTTGGGAAAACCAAAAAAATAGTGTTTTTCTTAGAAAAAAGTGTTTTTAGTTTTTTCTTAATTTTTCATAAACTAAAAAACATTTAGGCATCCTGTTTTCTGTTTTTGACTAAAAATTAATAAGAGCATTGAATTATTGAAAAATAAGAATAATAGTTAATTACATAAAATTTTGAAAAAATTAGTTAAAATTTTTTTTTCAAAATTTTGTGTTTGAAAATTGATTTTTCAAAAACTGTAAACTAAATTAACTTTATTTAAAAATTATAAAAAATAATGGACTTGCGGCTTTTCAAAAAGGTATAATATAGCATTGTAGGTTGAACCATTGTTTTTTAATAAAATTTTTTCTGATGTAAGTCAATTTTTTAGAAAATTGCCCCTCCCGCATAAACGGGGGAGATAGACCCCCTCTCCCATTCGAATTTTTTCTTGTTTTAATTTAAACTACTCGCTTTATCTTTTTGGCACACCTTAGGTGAATCACCCTGTATAAGGTGATTTTAATTTAACGAACATTGATTGGGTGTTTGATCCCTAAGATCAACTTTTACCATTTAATGTTAATAATGACCAAGAAATTGAATTAATTGACTATTTTTCTAGTCATAACTTAGTTCAAATTAATTGTTCGAAAAATTTCAGTCATATAGATTTGGCTTTTGTTGATAGAGAAATAAATAAATAAAAAAAAAATAAATTGGTTGATAAATCACTCTTCTATCCTAATTCTGTTCATCATAATGCTGTATCTGTTAATTTGTCTTATTATAATTACTTTAAATCAACTAATTGTAGTAAATTTAAATTCAATTACTTGATAGCTAAATTTGAAGGCATAGCGAGTTATATCTTTAGTATTCCGTGGCATTTAAATTTTTGTTCTATGAATTTTTTGCAATCTTACAATTTTTTTATTGATAATCTTAAAGAGGCAATTAATATGTATGTACCGAAGGTTACAACTAAAAATTCAAAACCTGCGTCATATAACAAAAGGAGTATTGCTGTGTAATATAAAATCCCTATTATAACATCCATTCGAATAGAATTAAAAATATACAAAAAAAATTACCAGATTTGCGGTATGGAAATTAGATTGGAACATCGAAACTCCCTCGTACTGTTCTAGATTCAAACTTTTTTTAATGCAGTCACTTGAAAAATGACGGAAAGTTTTCTCTGTAATATGTATTAGCTATATTTTATCTTACCATATTAAATGTCCTCTTTTGTTATCATTGATTAACTTGTATGCGCCATCCCGACAGCTAAGAGTACGTTGTTTATTATTCAAAAGTGAACACAGGGTTAATTATGCATACAATGAGCCTATAACTCGCTGTGTTAGAGAAAAGAATATTATATCAGAAATAATTGATTTTAACTTTCACACAAGTAGAGATACTTTAAAAAATAACTTGTTGATGCATTTTCTAAATTAGTTATATATTATGTTTATTATGTTATTATATTATTTCATATACGTTTATTTATTATATTTATTGTTAAATTTCGGCAGTCTATAAGATGATTGGAAGATCTCTGATTAATGTACGTAAATAAATAAATAAATAAATAAATGTTATACTACCCATACGTCCAATGCATCAAATTAACCCCTTGCTGATAATACAGCAATAACTTTCATGTATTTATTTCTCTCTTACTCTTTGACATTGACTTGTATATTATGTGTGTTTTGGTAATTTATAATACAATCAACTCTATTTATCTGCACTACCCTTTACAGAAAAATGTTCGTTGGAACACAAAATAAAACAAACGATAAATAATAATAATAACATTAGTTAGATGAAAGCTTCAAAGTGTCGCACTTTCGATTCAGTTAAGAGGAGTTGATTGTAATGCAAGACCAACGATAAGGAGTAAACCTTCAACCCTTCAAAATCGTACATACACGGGATAAAGATTTATAAAATGTTCACAGTCGACAGCTATACGTGGTCCTACGAGATATATTCGGGGGCAACTTTAGCAATGGATGGTCTTGACAAACCAGGGTCTGTAGTTATTAAGTTGTGTGAACCACTTTCAGGTGAGGGTCGAATGATTATTGCTGATGATTATTGTTATAATAGTTTACACTGTATTTGAAAAATTGGAACACAGATTTGTGTGGAACATTGCGCAAAAATTGAATAGATCTTTCAAAACGCGTAACTAAGGTTAAATTAAAAAAAAAAAAAACTATTAGTCGGCAAATGAATGGATGCATCACTGTGCTTAAATGGCGGGATAAACGCAAACCTCAAAAAGAAACAGTGAAGCTGCCTGGAGATCAAAACAAGTACAAACAAAGTGCAAGCACTGCAACACAACATTCTGTTTGCCATGATAAAATAAAACTTTTATGTTTTTTATTTCAAAACACTTTTTCCATGTTTTTTATATTATTATTAAATTCTGACCTTAATCTACATATTCATATAAAGATTTTGTCCTTAAGGTATTTTGATCACATTGAAAAAATGTTTCAAATAGGGTTGCAAAATATATATTTTGTATGGGGACAGTGAAGCATCTTGTAGAGATGCGTTGGTCCGAGTAAATAACTTAAGATTAAATCCCACAAAATCTAAGTGTTCGTTTATAAAACTAAAGTAGACCTATTGAAAAACGGAAGTTTAAACTGAAAATGGAGTTTAAGCCCTCACTGCGAAACTGAGCATAAGGGTTTGTTTCACAATACACACAGCAAAGAATTAATTTAACTGCTGAGTTTTTTATTTGAAACTTACACGGAGACTGTAAAATAAGTGCTGATTTTTAGAAATTGGGTCGGTGTAATGAAATTATAAAAAATGGGAAGGTTTATTGAATAATTGAAATCAAACAACATGATATTATTTTTTTTTTTTTACACTATCAGATCCTGTTCATAAGGAGCTTAGAGCAAGCTTCAGCTTATGAACCAAGATTTGCCAACACATTATATGTGTTCCACTGGCTCATCACTTAGTGCTGGTGTTAGTTGTTAGTAATGTAAAACAAATCACTACAATAACACAAGCACTATAATACAATAAAACATATAATTTAACAATACAAAATACATAAAACATGAACTAAAAGCGTGGAGCACTGGTTTTAAGTACATTTTTAAGATTTATTTTATTGTCATTAAAATCAATAATTTTAGAATTTAAATTGAAAAGCCTGCACATGCGGGTAAGCGGCTCATTCATACCGTAATTAGTCCGATGGTGTGGACAATGTAGGAGCTCAAGGCTACGCAGATGGTGAGCACCCCCACGATAATTGAGTCCAACACAAGTAAGTAGATCAGGTGCATCTAATGCGCCCGAAAGAAGTTTGTGGATAAAAACTATATCGTTATTTACACGCCTCTGTAACAAGGACTGAATGTGTAGAAGCTGAATTCGGTGTTCATAAGGTGGAAGGTTATAAGGATCTGTCCAGGGAAGACCTTTTAGAAAGAAATAAAAGTTTTTCAACATTTTCTCCACGCAAATTAGACCTCCTATCAGCAAACATCTGTTCAACAGCAGTTAATAAAATAATTGCTCGCTTGCTACACTGGTGGGAGGAGCAGATAAATATTTCGTTGATACTTTTTCGTAACAGTTTGAAAATTGCAATTTCAGACTTGACGACTCTTTCAGAGTAAGCATTATTCAATCTTTTTATTATGTCTACTTTGTTCTGACTATTCCTCACTCATTTCAATAATTTCAAGCAAAAAGAGACAATACAAAATTCTTACTAAAGCTTTATTATATTCAAATTCGACTTTCACATAATGACACAAATGAAGACGCACTAACTTTGGATTTCTATAGAAATTGAATTTATACATTATTGGCTTATCTTTTTACAATTGAATTAAGAATTTTCGAAGCATGTGTTCTTAAAGCCTAGTTGGATACCAGTGGAGTGATTCAGAATATCACCACCCGGCACGCATTAACCCCTGACATGAACCCTAATTATAAAATAAGTCTCGAAATACCACCATGAGCTAATTTTTGCGATATCCTTTAGGATTATATTTCAATGCAAACTAACACTATTCTAAAAGATTACACATTTTCGGGCCTCAATATTAAGAGCGTGTATATATTTAATTTGCAGTTTAATGATTGTTTCAGAACCCTAACTAAGCTTATAGAATTTTAAGATATATTCCCTCGCATGCAGTGAAAAAAGGGTTGTCGAACGAACAAAACAAAATTTAGATCCGTGTCGCCATCGATGACATACATCTGAGGATGACACACAAGACACTCAAGGTTTATGCATAACCACAGAGCAGAAGAAGCAGTAGCTGATATCCCTCAACAAAATGTTGCCAACTCGACAACATATAAATCCGTCCTCAGTAATGGACATATATGCACACTCTATGTACATATATTCTGCAAGTATACCATTGTGTACTCTTTACGTCAGCGTTTAGGAAAAAATAAATAAAAGGGTACTCCTATTCCCGTATTCCAGATAGGACATCCTTTTACAGAACAATTTAAGAATCTCCAAGTTATTCGGAAGCATATTCAATTTATTTTAAGTAAATAAATACGTTGTTCCTTGGATCAGGAGCACACAGGAATTACAAAGGGGCAGGGGCGTATGTTCCACTTGAGTTGAGGTTCAGATCTGAATCCTATTTTAGAGGTTTTATGAATGGAAGTTAAAGACCCATGCGGTTCGCCTTTAATGCAAATTCGTAAAGTGAGCGTTTGAATAGCATATGAAGCGAAAATAACTATGTGTATATATAGATTTCCAGTACTCTTCCAATACCTAGTACATACTTTATTACTCTGGTTGGTATATGGCTTTTCTCAAACGGTGGGATGGACTAAAGTTCACATGATTTTAATTTTCACATATTGACTTAGTAAAATTAAACACCAATATGCTCGACTGTGTTTCCAAGCGAGATTATGATGTAGAAAACTTTTCAAATGACGATCATCCGACGTTGGGTGCTCTTAAATTTAATAAGGGTTCGTCAAATTAATAAAGATTGAAAGCTATGTGGATTTTTTATGACTATGAAGCTAAAGACTTGCTTAACTATTCTTGTGTGAAGAAAATATACTATTTCATCCATAAAATCGAAGAAACTTGGGGTGGAATTTAACAAGTATCCATTAATTTATAGTCCTAACTATTGTTTCAATCACAAAATTAAGAAAAGTTTCGGATGGGTACTTTAATAAATATTAAAGTTCATCATTGGAACTCTAAAAAATATTCTCTTGATTTTTTTATTTACTTTTTAGCTGTAGTAATGTTAACATTTCTTTAACATTTTTACTTTAATTTCAATTCATTTTCTTCCAATGTATTTATACGTGCTCATTTTACTGAAACTACATAGGTGCACGCTTTCAAACATAATAAGATATTGTTTTGTAGGAGATCGTGTCCATAAATATTTTTCTGGAGAGATGATAGCGAGATGAATTTAATTTTTCAGGGATTTTGCCGATGCAATTTCACTTTGGATATTTTGAACTACACCCATTTATGTAATATCCAAATTCCATTTCATAAAAATATAAATAACATCATCAACATTAAATGCATCTTAAAATGAAATGCATAACTCGATCGCACGCACTTGCTCTTATAGCAATTCTTGGGGCTATAAAATTTAAATTAATTTATCAAATTATCTTGAAAGGTGGAAAATATAGAAGAACGCTACTTTGTTTAAAATATAGGTATAATTCAAATATCAGACAGAATTTAAATAAATATTTTCAAGCCGTTATCAATGTATGGTCAATTTTTAAAACATCTAACACCAATTCTAAATTATGTGCATTTTTAATAAAAGATCTGAAATGCTGTTATATGAAAAACACTGTAACTATAACGTTCAAAAAGTTTATCGAAATCGTTAGTGCCGTTTTCTAAAAAATTTAGACAATCTAAAACCGTTATATGAGATATATCGTTTAAATTGTGAAGTGGTCTAATTAGACAAAAACAACCTGTGTACACCAACACTATTCTTGGCAGGAGTTATAGCTCGGACGTGGCAGCCATGGGTCACTTGGGTCATGACCCTTTCCACCCCCGAAACGTACAAGTAAAATTGATAAACCTCTTAAAGATTAATAGAATTATTTATAAGGATTCGCTGAAATGACTCCAAACGGTTGAATAAGTATGCAATAATCATTGAATAAATTTTTATTTATGAAATTTGTTACCACCCATTTTTTTATACAAAACTCATGACAATAAAGTAACGTAATCAACCAAATAAGTATCTTAATTTTTGGATTTGGCTTAAACTAATTCTTATGCCAAAGTGTGCAGCATCAGCAAAAAATGTTCGCTCTGGTTCAGTACTCATTATAGAGCAATAGCCATCAAACAAGACCCTCAAAAAGAATAATCTTTCATTTAACAGCATTAACTATTTCAGTTCTTGTACTTCTGAAATCTGAAGCGGATCCACGTTTTTTTGTTTCTATTCTTTTAAAGCGAGATCATTAAGCAGAGAAAAGCATGCCATTACACAAAAGCAGACAAATCATAGCAACTTTCCCATTCCTAGGGGGTAAAATGTCAAACAATACAACATTGTCATACATACATATTATAAAGATCAATATCATAAGCAAACGCAAGAACGGTGCCATAGAAAATTTACTACCGTCTTTTCTTTTAAAGTGAGATTATTGAGCAGAGAAGAGCATGCCATTACACAAAAGCAGACAAATCATAGCAACTTTCCCATTCCTAGGAGGTAAAATGTCAAACAATACAACATTGTCATACATATAAAGATCAATATCATAAGCAAACGCAAGAACGGTGCCATAGAAAATTTACTAATTTTATTCTGGATACCATCAACCTTTTTGGAATAGGCATTTTTATGCCAAAATCTGAATGATCAGAAGTAGATCTTTTAAACATCGACCATCTTAACATTTTAACCAATTAACGAAGACGCACACCAATATCTCAAAGGCAAACAGGAGTGGTAAAAAACGTCATTTATCAATTGCCACAATATTTTCATGCGTACAACACTTTGACTACAATGTTTAAAACGTTGATGGAGAGAATGAACTTATTGTTAGCTTCGTGTTGATTAATAAAATTGAAACCAACAATTTGTTTTATTTTAATTTTTATTTATAAGAACTTTATGAAAACAAACTATTTGAAATTATTACTATATTTTACTTCTTTAATATTTAATTTTATTTAAACTGACCGCTTTGGTTCACATCTGAAGATTGAATTGAAATTCAAATTCAAAATGGTTAAACGAGAATTATAGAAATTAAAAAGGAATGTAATTTCTCTTTACCGCATCCACCTCCATCTATGCTCTCATGAATAAATTAAGTTCGACAAACATGAATTTTATTTTAGAACTGTTTGTGTGTCGCAATCGCTACATCACCCCCTTTCCAGCGAAGCGAATCATTTTTGACGTTTTGTTTTGTTTACTCTTTCTATTTGTTATTTTTTATTATTCAGAACGAAAAAATGGTTTCAGTCGATCGATGGATATGGAATAATTTTTTCCGTCTTTTAAAACAATAAAATATTTTCGTAGTCTTTTTATTATTTTATAAGGACCCTCATAAGGAGATTCCAGACTTCTTTTAACTCTGTCTCTTCTAATCAGGAAGTGGTCGCAAGTCTCAAGACTCTTTGGGATATGGACAGATTGTTTTGGATTTTGTCTAGTTTCTAGTGAAGTATTTGGTATATTTTCAAAGAATAGTTTTAATTGTTCTACCAAATTCGATTCCTTTTACAGAACAATTTAAGAATCTCCAAGTTATTCGGAAGCATATTCAATTTATTTTAAGTAAATAAATACGTTGTTCCTTGGATCAGGAGCACACAGGAATTACAAAGGGGCAGGGGCGTATGTTCCACTTGAGTTGAGGTTCAGATCTGAATCCTATTTTAGAGGTTTTATGAATGGAAGTTAAAGACCCATGCGGTTCGCCTTTAATGCAAATTCGTAAAGTGAGCGTTTGAATAGCATATGAAGCGAAAATAACTATGTGTATATATAGATTTCCAGTACTTGAAAGCGTATCTCTTCCAATACCTAGTACATACTTTATTACTCTGGTTGGTATATGGCTTTTCTCAAACGGTGGGATGGACTAAAGTTCACATGATTTTAATTTTCACATATTGACTTAGTAAAATTAAACACCAATATGCTCGACTGTGTTTCCAAGCGAGATTATGATGTAGAAAACTTTTCAAATGACGATCATCCGACGTTGGGTGCTCTTAAATTTAATAAGGGTTCGTCAAATTAATAAAGATTGAAAGCTATGTGGATTTTTTATGACTATGAAGCTAAAGACTTGCTTAACTATTCTTGTGTGAAGAAAATATACTATTTCATCCATAAAATCGAAGAAACTTGGGGTGGAATTTAACAAGTATCCATTAATTTATAGTCCTAACTATTGTTTCAATCACAAAATTAAGAAAAGTTTCGGATGGGTACTTTAATAAATATTAAAGTTCATCATTGGAACTCTAAAAAATATTCTCTTGATTTTTTTATTTACTTTTTAGCTGTAGTAATGTTAACATTTCTTTAACATTTTTACTTTAATTTCAATTCATTTTCTTCCAATGTATTTATACGTGCTCATTTTACTGAAACTACATAGGTGCACGCTTTAAAACATAATAAGATATTGCTTTGTAGGAGATCGTGTCCATAAATATTTTTCTGGAGAGATGATAGCGAGATGAATTTAATTTTTTAGGGATTTTGCCGATGCAATTTCACTTTGGATATTTTGAACTACACCTATTTATGTAATATCCAAATTCCATTTCATAAAAATATAAATAACATCATCAACATTAAATGCATCTTAAAATGAAATGCATGACTCGATCGCACGCACTTGCTCTTATAGCAATTCTTGGGGCTATAAAATTTAAATTAATTTATCAAATTATCTTGAAAGGTGGAAAATATAGAAGAACGCTACTTTGTTTAAAATATAGGTATAATTCAAATATCAGACTGAATTTAAGTAAATATTTTCAAGTCGTTATCAATGTATGGTCAATTTTAAAAACATCTAACACCAATTCTAAATTATGTGCATTTTTAATAAAAGATCTGAAATGCTGTTATATGAAAAACACTGTAACTATAACGTTCAAAAAGTTTATCGAAATCGTTAGTGCCGTTTTCCAAAAAATTTAGACAATCTAAAACCGTTATATGAGATATATCGTTTAAATTGTGAAGTGGTCTAATTAGACAAAAACAACCTGTGTACACCAACACTATTCTTGGCAGGAGTTATAGCTCGGACGTGGCAGCCATGGGTCACTTGGGTCATGACCCTTTCCACTCCCGAAACGTACAAGTAAAATTGATAAACCTCTTAAAGATTAATAGAATTATTTATAAGGATTTGCTGAAATGACTCCAAACGGTTGAATAGTTATGCAATAATCATTGAATAAATTTTTATTTATGAAATTTGTTACCACCCATTTTTTATACAAAACTCATGACAATAAAGTAACGTAATCAACCAAATAAGTATCTTAATTTTTGGATTTGGCTTAAACTAATTCTTATGCCAAAGTGTGCAGCATCAGCAAAAAATGTTCGCTCTGGTTCAGTACTCATTATAGAGCAATAGGCATCAAACAAGACCCTCAAAAAGAATAATCTTTCATTTAACAGCATTAACTATTTCAGTTCTTGTACTTCTGAAATCTGAAGCGGATCCACGTTTTTTTGCTTCTATTCTTTTAAAGTGAGATCATTAAGCAGAGAAAAGCATGCCATTACACAAAAGCAGACAAATCATAGCAACTTTCCCATTCCTAGGAGGTAAAATGTCAAACAATACAACATTGTCATACATATAAAGATCAATATCATAAGCAAACGCAAGAACGGTGCCATAGAAAATTTACTAATTTTATTCTGGATACCATCAACCTTTTTGGAATAGGCATTTTTATGCCAAAATCTGAATGATCAGAAGTAGATCTTTTAAACATCGACCATCTTAACATTCTAACCAATTGACGAAGACGCACACCAATATCTGCAGGTGTATTTCATTTCTTTGCAGTGACCGAGTCGATAGTCGATACAAAAGGCAAACAGGAGTGGTAAAAAACGTCATTTATCAATTGCCACAATATTTTCATGCGTACAACACTTTGACTACAATGTTTAAAACGTTGATGGAGAGAATGAACTTATTGTTAGCTTCGTGTTGATTAATACAATTGAAACCAACAATTTGTTTTATTTTAATTTTTATTTATAAAAACTTTATGAAAACAAACTATTTGAAATTATTACTATATTTTACTTCTTTAATATTTAATTTTATTTAAACTGACCGCTTTGGTTCACATCTGAAGATTGAATTGAAATTCAAATTCAAAATGGTTAAACGAGAATTATAGAAATTAAAAAGGAATGTAATTTCTCTTTACCGCATCCACCTCCATCTATGCTCTCATGAATAAATTAAGTTCGACAAACATGAATTTTATTTTAGAACTGTTTGTGTGTCGCAATCGCTACATCACCCCCTTTCCAGCGAAGCGAATCATTTTTTACGTTTTGTTTTGTTTACTCTTTCTATTTGTTATTTTTTATTATTCATAACGAAAAAATGGTTTCAGTCGATCGATGGATATGGAATAATTTTTTCCGTCTTTTAAAACAATAAAATATTTTCGTAGTCTTTTTATTATTTTATGAGGACCCTCATAAGGAGATTCCAGACTTCTTTTTACTCTGTCTCTTCTAATCAGGACGTGGTCGCAAGTCTCAAGACTCTTTGGGATATGGACAGATTGTTTTGGATTTTGTCTAGTTTCTAGTGAAGTATTTGGTATATTTTCAAAGAATAGTTTTAATTGTTCTACCAAATTCGATTCGTGTGTAATTTTAGTTGTTATGGAAAATTCAAGAGGCAATTTAATATTTTCTCCATACAAGATCTCGGATGGTGTGTGCTTTGTGTCATCCTTAATTGTTGTTCGAATCCCTAACAAAATTAGTGGCAATTTTTGTGTCCAGTTTATTCTATCACCAGATGCCCGAATGGATGTTTTAAGTTGGCGGTGGAATCTCTCCACCATGCCATTCGATTGTGGGTGATATGCTGTTGTGCGAATGCGTGTTGTGCCCAGAAATCTAACTAGTTCTTGGAAGAGTTTTGACTCGAATTGCGAACCTTGATCTGTGGTGATTGTGTGTGGAACACCAAACCTGGATACATGTTCATGAACGTATGTTCTGGCAATCGTTTCCGCGTTAATGTCTCGAATGGGATAGGCCTCTGGCCATCTAGAGAATCTATCAACGATCGTCAGTAAGTATTTATAATCGTTTGAGGGTGGAAGTGGACCTACTATGTCCATATGTATGTGTTAGAATCGACCAGGAGGAATTGCAATGCGTTCGAATGGTGATTTTATGTGTCTTTGCACTTTTTCTACCTGACATGGCTTGCAGTTTCTTGTCCATGTATTTATGTCGTGGTTCATTTTTGGCCAAAAGAACATTGTTCCTATCATTTTGCGAGTGGTTCGTATTCCTGGATGTGAAATTGAGTGAATTTTATGGAAAATTGTTTCGCGAAGGTTGTTTGATACATATGGACGATAGTTTTCAGTGGATACTTCACACCATAGAGAAGAGTTGCATGCAGGGATTTTTATGAATTCAAACTTGATTTTTGATTTACTTGGAATATTGTTTCGTAGATTTGTTAGTTCGTCGTCGTTTATCTGAGATTTGGCTATGTCTTCAATGCCAATTGGAGATTCTTCAATTGAATCTATGTCTGGTCGTGATAGGGAATCTGCAACGACATTCAAAGAACCTTTGACAAATCTGATATCACTTGTAAATTGCGATATGAAATCGAGATGTCGTTCTTGTCTAGGGCTGCGTTTCGCTTTGGTCGTGAGGGCTGTTGTTAGGGGTTTGTGATCTGTGAAGATGCAAAATTCTTGTCCCTCGACAAAATTTTGAAAATGTTGAATGGCAAGATAGATTGCCAACAATTCCCTGTCAAAAGCTGAATACTTAGATTGAGAAGGTGAAAGTTTCTTGCTGAAGAATGCAATTGGTTCCCAAGTGTTGTATTAAAGTTGCTGAAGTACGGCTCTTACATCCGTGTTCGATGCGTCTGTTGTAATGCTGAGTTGAGCGTTTTCTTGTGGGTGATTGAGAAGAGTAGCTTAAGATAGTTCGTTCTTTGCCTTGTCGAATGCTTGTTTACACTCGAGCGGCCAAGTAAAATCTTTTGGTTTGGCGTTTCTTTTTGTGAGTGAAGCTAGGTGTGCATAAATGGGCGCAAGGATACGGGCTAGATGAGGTACAAAGCGGTGATAATAATTCACCATACCTACAAATCGCTGTGCACTTTTTATAGATTTGGGTTCACTAAAATCTGAAATCACTTTGACTCTCTCATTGGATGGCTGAATGCCTTTTTCAGAAACATCAAATCCAAGAA
The DNA here is from genome assembly GCA_951217065.1 of Baccha elongata. Lineage (NCBI taxonomy): Eukaryota > Metazoa > Arthropoda > Insecta > Diptera > Syrphidae > Baccha > Baccha elongata. Next base: position 779,712 of record CATNUY010000077.1, read on the forward strand.
ATTGTAGTTTAGAAACGCCAAAGACACATTTTGAAGCCTTGATTCGAAGACCGTACTCCGAAAGGCGTTTGAATAGGGTTCTCAAGTGCTCTTCGTGTTGCTCAGCTGAATTACTAGCCACAAGAATGTCGTCAACGTATACGAACAGGAAAGGAAGACCTTTCAACACTTGGGACATGAACCGTTTAAATGTTTGTGCGGCATTTCTGAGCCCGAATGGCATGCGTAAGAACTCAAAGAGTCCGAAAGGTGTGATTACCGCTGTTTTGTGTATATCCTCTTTTGCCATTGGTATATTGTGGTATGCTCGTACCAAATCAATTTTTTAAAATATTTTGCAGTCGAAGAGTGTTGCGTTCATGTCATGAATGTGTGGAAGTGGGTTTCTATCTGGGACTGTGATTGCATTCGTGGATTCGTGGAAATCGTGGACTTATTATGTTTTCTCTGCAAGGTGTACCACTAACACTTGTATTTGTGAGTGGGTCCATGAGTCTTTGGTTTTTTATATCAATAACCAAGCCAGTAGATTTTAAAAAATCCGCACCTATTATAGGTTTTGTTACTGAAGCTATGAGAAATGTGTGGTTGAAAATTCTTCGAAATCCAAGTGTAGTTTTTAAAAATTTTGTACCAAAAACATTAATTGCAGAGCCATTTGCTGCTGAAATTTTTTGGTCTATTTTATTGTTTTTGTGCTGATTTAATGACAAGGCTGGAATGGCTGAAACGTCGGAACCTGATTCAATTAAAAATGTGATGCTAGAAATTGGATCTTTAATAAAAATACGGCTTGGAAAATTATATGTTTTACTGTCATTTGCCGCTGCAATGACAGTAGAACTACGTTTGGGTTGTTGTTCTTGAAGTCGCAAGGCTGTGAGCATTTGAGTGCACGTTTTCCAAATCTTTTGTGGAACCAGCATAGTTGTGAATTATTTCTTGATTTGGATCTAAATTGATTATAACGATTTTGAGAATTTGGTTGACGGCTAAATGGAACTCTGTTTTGACTACGTGAAGAACGTTTATTGAGATTTAGATTTGAAAGAATATTTTTTATTTCGCTTATTTCGGATTGAAGGTTTTGGTTAATGGTGGTGAGTTCATTAATTGAACGTTCAGAATGTGAGGGAGTTGAATAGGACGAGTTTTGTTTTTGATATACTTCAAAAATATCGTCTGCTATTTCAAGCAGTTCGTCCGTTTTTGTTTTAGATGTCGATTTGATTGAGACTTGGACAAGAGTGGGAAGACGCCTTTTCCAAAGTTCCAGAATGAGCGACTCCGTAACAATCATTGATTGTCCGGCCAATGTTTGTAGTCTTCTGTAAAACTCTGAAGGCTTTTTGTCCCCCATCTCCTCCCCTGAAAGCAAAGCTTCAATTCGCTTGCTTTCGCTCATCGAGTGTCTATCTATAAGCGCCTTTTTGAGATTTGTGTATAGTGTTAGGGATTGTTGAATTAATATGTCATAGACGCTTGCGGCCACGTCCTGAGGAAGAGATTGTACAACATAATGAAATTTTGTTTCCTCTGAAACAATACTTCGGGTGGATTCTGGGATTCTACTTGAATGAACCAAATGGCTGGCATTTTAGTCCAAGATTCCGGTAGTTTAATCGAGACTGCATGAATGATTCCGCCTGGTGGGGGATTTGCAGTAGAAGGGGTTGACGTATTGTTTTCGTCATCGGTTTTACTCATTTTTGAAAGTTTAACAAAATAAAGAAACTTATTAAAAAAATTGTTGTGTAGAGGGATGCGGTTTATAAGATGGAGAAATTATTAGGTTTAATTGATTATAAAATGTTTTGAATAAAAAATTAAATTTTGAAAAAAAAACAAAATGAAGTAAGAAAAAGGAAAGAAAGAGCAAATAAAAAATTAATAGATACTTTTGATGTATAACTGCTTCTGGAACGTTCTTTTTCATCCGATGCTTTTCGTGCGTTTCGTTGCGATGGCAGAGCACGATGATGATGCTTCTGGAAAGTTCTTATACGTCCGTTGTTTTTCGTGCGTTGCGTTGCGTTGGCAGGGCACGATGGCGATGCTTCTGGAATGTTCTTTACGTCCGTTGTTTTTCGTGCGTTGCGTTGCGTTGATGGGTTTTTATGTTTCAGGTGGTAATTGATGATTTGATTGCAGCGAATCGGACAGCAATTGAACAATTTCTGTTGCTTAAGCGGCTGTTGGCACGTGGATGAGGCTGCTCACGATGGTGGTTGTATCTGGATACCAGTGTTTTTACCAACGTTTGTTCTGGGTCGTAGTTTGAGTTGGCTGATTTAAATCAAAATATCAAGTTTTCCTTCGAGTTACTTTGATTATATTTGGGGCGTTTTGTTTGAATTCCTGCCCTCAAAAAAAAAAACTGCATGAACGTCCGTCGGCTAGGGACGTGGAACGTACGGGGTCACCAATATTGTTAGCTTCGTGTTGATTAATAAAATTGAAACCAACAATTTGTTTTATTTTAATTTTTATTTATAAGAACTTTATGAAAACAAACTATTTGAAATTATTACTATATTTTACTTCTTTAATATTTAATTTTATTTAAACTGACCGCTTTGGTTCACATCTGAAGATTGAATTGAAATTCAAATTCAAAATGGTTAAACGAGAATTATAGAAATTAAAAAGGAGTGTAATTTCTCTTTACCGCATCCACCTCCATCTATGCTCTCATGAATAAATTAAGTTCGACAAACATGAATTTTATTTTAGAACTGTTTGTGTGTCGCAATCGCTACAAACTCAGACGAATGGAATTCGTCTTCAAACATGATGGAAGTCTAGCCGCTGAAAATTTATTGATACAATGATCATTCAGACATTTGTAAATTGGTTGTTGGTGATTAAACGCACATACTGTAGTTGCGTGCTTGATGACTAACCTCCTCATAATTCATTGGAAGGGGTAATTTAGATACGATAGTTAGAAAATGCTCAATCCGATTACAGGTTAAACGGTAAACAACGATCTAAGGGCAACTTGGTGTTACGGTAAAGTTAACCGCAACTAATTTCACAACCTTTTTTTTTTTTTTGTATACAATATCAGATCTATTTTCAAATGGAGCTTAAAGCAAGCATCAACATATGAAAGAAAGATTTGTCAACATATGTATGTAATGTGTCCCACTGGCTCATCACTTAGTGCAGGTGTTAGTTGTTAGTAAGCACAATGGTATAAAAACAAAAATACATACACATATATACAACATAAATACAATATTACAATACAACACAGAAACAATTATGATCGTGGAGCGCTGGTTCTAAAGAGAGTTATTGAAGTATTTCTATTTAAATTAAAGTCTATCAGGCTCTCATTCATCTTATGTAACTTATTCATCCGTGTGAGAGGCTTATGCATGCCATAATTAGTTCTGTGGAGTTCAACATTCAAAAGTTTAGATCTTCGCAGGTGGTAAGACCCTGCGCGGTAGTTTAAGCCAATAGAAGCTAACAGTTCCGAAGCATCAATTTGTCGGCTGACAAGTTGACGAAGAAACATTAAATCATTATTTACCCTTCGTTGGCATAAAGATTGAAACTGCAAAAGCTGTATCCGCTTATTCCTTATCATTTATTTACATTAATACATTTTGCTATATTCGTTGCTGCTTCAAAATGCTGTTTAATAAGGAGACTGGTTCATCAGCCAAATGCCCTGCTCTCAAGTACTTTGGAAAAGCAACAACATTATAGCTCATCGTCAGTAAAACAGGCTACGTGTAAACCATTAGGTTTGCAGTCCTAAAATTGCTAATATTGTGATGGAATGTCAAAACTATTTTTAAATACTAATCGTGTTACGGAAATGCAATAAAGAGATCATCGTGTTTAATACGAACACACAGAATATATTCACAAGCAGACGGCAGAAACAGTGGAAACTGGCATGTCCAGGCGTCGAATTTTATTATGAAAGTTTAATCTATAGTGTATTAAGCACGAACAAAAAATTACTTTGTTTGGTGTTTAACTTTCCCTAAAAATCTGCGCGAAGGTCAATGAGTTTTTAATGCTTTAATTATATCGCGAGTGTGCTATTCCTGTCTCACCATTTTGGTTTAAAAATATGGTAAACACTTCTCTGACACAACAGTTTTCCTTCGTGTTATAAGTTTTGGTCGGATTGGTACAGGGGACTTTATTGTGTGGTAAATAGTCTTTCGCTTTACTTTTTTCTATAATGGAATTGACGATAAGGGACTGAACTCGTTCATTCAACCATATCGTCTCTGAGCGGATAGGTGCAACGGTGCAAGCCTCAGCCAAAACGCGGGGTTTTGCCAAAAATAACAAAATACCAGAGTAGCAAGAGTTACGATTTTGTTAATGCTAACTTCTAATTGCAAACATTTGTCGGTATTATATTTCCTTTGGCAAACACATTATACTAGTTGTCCGTATCTGACAACACGTTTATTTGCTAAAATTTAGCATTTCTTTCAGATTTTAGCGATTGTAGCCTAAAGCTGCGGTTCCGGCGCCAGCAAAAGCAAGTAAATTGTAAATTTCCCTCGCGCGAATTTGAAAAGTACCTACGCATTTCCTACCTTTTGGTTCAAGTGAACAAAATTTATTCGCGCGATTTTTAGCGATTTTTAGGGATTAAAATGTTTGTTATTTTAATCGCTTACATTCGCCAAGTTGGCGCGAGTAAAATTTACACCGGAACCACAGTCTAAAGGACTAGTTTTCGACAGTTCCTTTTCAGCACGTTTTTAAAGTTAACTATATTTCCTACATCATGAGACATTAAAGCAGACTTAATTAATTACAATATGAGACCTTAACTTTCTCTGTACTTCTGTAGTACAGTGCGGGGCAGTAGCAAAGAAAATGCTCACTGGTTTCTTTCTATATAGGATTCTTACAGCTACGGCAGTAGCTTTTGAAGGGTATGCGAAGTTTAGCCGCGCATGTTCTCCTATTGGCCAATGACCAGTACTGATTGCAACGATCCTGGCCGTGTCTACTTTGCTTCGCTTTATTAAATCATTTAATCTATATTTGTCATAGGATGGCCATATCTTCCTAGATATTCAGTTTGTCAGACCTTGCCGAATCAATATTGGTTCTGAAAGGAAATGGTTATATCATAACATACTAATTAGTATAATTAACCAAAATACTTAGGAAAAAAAGTTAGTAAAAATTACCTAATGAAAAAATAAAAAACAAAATTGATTAGATACTATCTACTTTATTTGGATATATAAGAATCTTGGCTGCAGTCTGCCTTAGTGATAATATTTAATTTGTAGTTATGTAATTCTTAATAATAAACAATTGCATTCATCAATTAGTAATACATATCTTTTTTTTTTGTAACCATCGATGGTAATTTAAGGCATAAATCTGGTTGGTTTAAGAAAACTATCAGGCTGATAACCTAAGCGATGTATAGTAAATTTGTAAAGTATTCGTAACTTCAAATGCGAATATTATTTTTCTAACGTAGTTGTGTTTGTATTATTAATTTAGTTGTATAATCTTTACATAAGATAAAAACGATAACACAAAAAACGGGAGAGAATGAGAGATAGACCCTCCTCCGATTTGATTTATTTTTTGATTCACCTCACCTCTTATTCGATTAAAAATTTTTGTCTACGTTCCTTAAAAGACACGAAAAAATGATTTTTAACGAAAAACACTAAAAACACAAAATCAGGCTGAGGAAAAAACTGCCAAGAAAATGTTATTACCTTTAATTTGACACCCAATTCATCTTTTAACTCTATGAGTAAACCCCCCCCCCCCCCCCAAAAAAAAGGGGCCGCTTCTTAACCTTCCCACACCGCATTCTTGCAGCCCACACCCGGACTAATAAACGACTTTACAAATAAAGTTTACCGTGTTTAAATTTATGCCTATAAAAACTTTTGCCTCATTCGACCCTCTCATTTATTTCGAAATCAGCTGTTTAACGTGCGTCGAAGCAATACCCCAGTGTGTATTTTCTACAAATTCCGTTTCACAACACAGATAAAAATCCATAATTTCCTACAAAAGGTCCTTTCCTACCTTCTAATTTTGCATTTGCTAAAAAAAGATGACAAGTGTTACCTAACTTTTCCCACCACGATGAACACTATATGTAAGACATAGAAGAAAATAAAAAGGATGTTTGCTGCGCCAAGAAATGGATTGGTTTTCGTTGTTTAACGTGTTTGTGTTTCATTTTTACAATACTTTATTAATTATTATTCAGACAAAATTGCTGTTCTGTTTTATTTAAAAGATTAAGTGTAAAGCAATCCCAATTCTTTTCTTTTAAAGACAAAAACAATCTATCGAAACGTAACTAAAGTGAATTGTTTGAAAAGTGAAGGAAAAGTACCTATGTAGCTACCTACCTAGATGAAAATATATCTCTATAGGTAGCTGAAACTAAAACACAAAATTTTACTAAATTTATTGTTTAGTCTTCTTTGTTACATTTATATTCTCTTTATGTCTTAAATTAGTTAAAATACAATAGATCTACTATCTTTAAGACAAACGAATGTTTTTCTTTCTACTACGGTGGCGCGGCGGCGAAGCTGGAGTGTTGGAGAAATGTAAGTATAGTAGGTATGTTTTTTTTTGCTCCATTCGGATCTTTTCTTGGTGATAATTATTTCGTCATGGCGCTGATTGAAAAGCCTGCAAAGCTTTTACTTCTGACGAATACATATAAATTATATTATAAGACTTATGATAGATAAGTACATATTGCAGGCATATACTGCAATATGTACTTATCTATCAAATTTTAAGAGACAAATACTTTGTCTGTTTTGGTGAAACTATGATTCAGTTGAACTGAATTAATACCAATACAAAAGTCATTTGATTCAAACGATATACTCGTTCATGACAAACTAAATTTGCTGCGGTATGTATATGTGGAGGGTCCACTGCTTCAAGACGAATACCCTATGTTGCCGTCACCAAGCATAGAAGAGGTTGAGAAGGCTATAGGCCGGCTAAAGAAAAACAAAGCCCCGGGAGCTGATGGTATACCAGCCGAATTATTTCAACACGGTGGGCCAGCTCTACGTCAGGCAATTCATGATATTATAGTGCACGTGGGGGAGCATGAAGAAATGCCAGAAGACTGGTGAAAAGGTATAATATGCCCCATACATAAGAAAGGAGATGTCACAACGTGCAGCAACTATAGAGGTATCACGTTGTTGAGTACCGCCTATAAGATACTCTCCTCTATCCTACAAGTCCGAATAACCCCAAACGCTAAAACCATCATCGGACAATATCAGTGTGGTTTCATTCCAGGCAAATCAACAAGTGATCAGATCTTTACCCCTTAGGCAGGCGATGGAAAAATGTCTAGAATTTAACATCCCAACATACCACCTGTTTATAGACTTTAAGGCAAACTATGATAGCATAGCCAGGGTAGAACTTTACAAAGCCACGAGAGAATTCGGCATCCCAAATAAATTGACACGACTATGTAGGTTGACCATGGCCAACGTAATAAGCCAAGTAAAAATAGCCGGATTGCTATCCAGACCAATCAACATCTTTAATGGTCTCCGACAAGGGGATGGTTTGGCCTGCCTCCTCTTCAGCCTGGCGTTGGAGAAAGCAATCCGTGACTCTGGCACGGCAACAAGAGGGACCAACGTCAACAGGTCCAGCCAGATACTGGCTTACGCAGACGACATCGACATCATCGGAAGAACCGAGCAAGCTGTACACAATTCCTTCATCGAGATCGAGCAGGCGGCATAAAATCTGGGGCTGCACATTAATGAAGGTAAAACAAAGTACATGGTGGCGTCGAATGCGAGAGGAACAGTTGGTCAAACAATCAAGGTAGCGGAGCACGAATTTGAAGTTTTGGAATCCTTTAAATACCTCACCATAACCAGAAATCTCACCATAACTTCAAAACTACTGCTGTACAGGACCATGGTCCTGCCAGTACTCACATATGAATCCGAGACTTGGGTGCTTAGCAAAAGGCACTCTGACCTCTTAACCGCGTTCGAAAGAAAAGTCTTATGTTGGCCCCATATGTTAGGAAGGACGATTCCGGAGACGGTACAATCATGAATTGTACGCAATCTACCTTGGAGCAGATATCGTGACAAAAATTAGGCTCGGTAGACTCCGGTGGACAGGGCACCTAGCTCGCATGAGCGAAGAGGAACCTGTTCGGAAAGTTCTTTGTGGTACATTCTATGGCAGACGACAGCGTGGTAGACCATGCTTGCGCTGGAGAGATGGCATAGACCAGGACGCCCGGAGCCTTGGGGTGCGCAACTGGATGGCGTCGGCTCGAGACCGGGATAGGTGGAGAGACTTGTTGAAGGAGGCCAGGACCGGACCCCGGTTGTCGAGCCGATGATGACGATGATGATGTATATGTAAAATCTTTACCGAAAAATGTTTTGTCTTTTGTTGTGCAACTATGTTTCAAAAAGAGCGAATATATTTTGGAGCTCTCATATTGCATGTGCAACTTATCTTTGCGATTGAAACAGTGTTGCAGATTAGCACAATGGCGAAAATGGCGAAAATGCTCGCTTCTCACACCGGACTCAGTCCTCAGTTCAATCCCTACTGGGTATTCAAGTAAGTAATACATGTAATTCAATAGAAATAAAAATTATATGTAATGATTCAAAAAAAAAAAAAAAAGAAAAAAAAAAGAAAAAAAAAACAGAAAAATTAAAAAGAAAAAACATAGAAAAAACAAAAGAGAAAAAATTAAAAAAAATATTTTTATTTTTTCAGATAAATATAAAACTATATGAACCAAACTAGCTATATGAACCAAGTCCGTTTACGGCTCACGAAATTAGCTGTAACATTTATCGATAAAATCCTTGAGTACAAAAGTTTTGTCTGTTTGGTAGAACTAGACTTCAGTTAAAGTGAATATATTTTGGAGCTTACGATCATTAAGATAAATACTTGCAGGCAAATACAAAACTGTTCGAGACAAACGATATACTCGTTCATGTGAATTCCATTTTGGAGCATAAGATATGTACTTGCAGATAAATATAAAACTATTTGAGGCAAACGATGTGTTCATTAAGGGCAAACAAAACTAGCTGCAACATTAATTGTTAAAACAAACAACTGACGCGTGCCAAGACTGTTTTTGTTGTTTTATATTGCAGATTAGATAGTTACTTATTATAATATGAAGCTTTTAAATAAATATTGAAATAAATTATGGGCTTTCCTTGGGCAAGAGACAGTTGATTATTTAAATTGAGTTGGTATGTTATAAATGAATTTGCTTGCTTTTGCCTTATTGATACTTGATAATAGATTTTTTTGATACATGATATAATTTTAAAGAGAAAAATTGTTGCCAGTCAAATGTCTTTTTTAGTTGTGTAATAAATGCGGAATCGCAAAAGATGCTTATAGTGAAAGCGAGTATATTTAGAATTTGTATTTGCTCTGAGTTTCGATAACAAATTGGAATCGATTTTTGAAAACGTAAACTAAAGAGATGAAACTTCACAAAAAGGCCGCAAAACTGGCTCTCTTGAAAGAGTTTTAACATAATAAGTAAAAAATCTCGTAGAACGCAAACAGGAAAATTTCACTGTAAAACACCTTCTTGCCACATTATTTTTTACATACTTACATATCTTACTAATATTATAAATGTGAAATATTGTCTGTATTCATGTTTGTTTCTCAAACAAAGCCAGAACGAATGAATCTTAATACGATTTGACACGGAGATAATTTATTATCTGACATAGCCAATAGGCTGCTTTTATCCCCGAAAAATAAACGGTTCCTGTGGGAGAGGCTTCAATGTGAAATTTTTATTGACTGGAGACTTTTCGATATTTTTACTCCTTAACGACGACAAGAAAGAATGTGAATTAATGGTAGGTAAGCAGATGGATGGGACACGTGATATCGCAGAAACCACATGGTTCCTATGGGAGAAACTTAAATGTTGTCCCTTATACAATTACTTTAAATAATGATTTGTTTTTCGAGTTACCATTTAAAAAAGTCCACCCCACGGCACTGGTACCTAGTGAAACAATATTCTGAACAAACAATAGATTGCAGTGTTATAACTTACACTACCATATTGTGAAAGTGTTCCCCAGCCCCTTCTTTTTAAAGTCGCAGTTTTTTTTTCATATTTATTAATTTTTATTTCACTAGTTTTATCTCCAGGCAGAAAATCAGTTTCATTCAATTCCACAAAAATAAAATTTCTAAAAAAATAAAAAAAGAAACAAAAACTTTACAATTTTAAAAATTCACTTATAAAATTTTGCTATCTGACCACAGAGTTTCTCTTTCGAATATGAATATTTACTTAAATGCTTGTTCAAATCAAAAATAAAGAAAAACCCCTGAGAAAAATACAAACAAAAATTTCAAAACTATGAGTAAGCTTATTTTAAAGATGAAATTGAATTAAATTATACATATAAAGCTAAGTAATAATAAATAAGATGTAATAAAAAAATTCCTGCTATAAATAATGTTTTATTTATAATTAATTTGAAGAATATTTGAACTTAATAGCATTTTGAAGGATTAAACTCAGAGAAAAATATTTTTTTACGCTCGTGTTTAAATTTACGTTGCCGGCTACTTTGAAAAAAAGTTGCTTTTTCATACAAACAGTAGTAATTCAAAGTTGAAATAACATTATTTTTAAAAAACGACATTTTGATTTAGGACAAAATGATGCGACTTTAAAAATAACTGTTATTTCAACTTTGAATTACGGTTGTTTGTATGAAAAAACAACTTTTTTGAAAGTAGAACGAAACGTAAATTTAATCACGAGTGCTACAAAATATTTTTCTCTCAGTGTATGAATGGTCAACACGGCATCCGGTTTAATTTGAAAAGGATGAATTTGACAATACTCTATGTCAAATATATGGTGAGCACTGTTGAAATAACAATACACCATCTTAATTTTAAATGGAAAATTTACATTGAATCATGTTAATAATACGAAATACAGCTTTGAATCAAGATTCACAAAATGTTTTGATAGAGTTAATTATGAACGGTTACATGTTGATTCAACAATTTACTTGTATTGATTTAACGCGATGTTTTGACCTTGTACCTTGTCAAACATTTAACAGGAAAACAGCGTTGAAAAATAACAACACTGTAGTTAATTTTTGGTTAATTTTACATGATTTAGTTCCCACTAAGTGGTAACTTAGTCCCACGGAGGACTTGGTTCCCGGCGACTTGTTTTCCTGCACCAAATCTTTTCGATAGGGATCTCGTAGTTTTTCTACATAAACAAGCCGCTTTTTGAATATTTAGATATTTTAGTTCTGATTTTGTTGTTGCAGAGAACGTTTTTTAAGGTGAAGTTGTTGAAAAAAGCAGGTGTTAAATTTAATGTGGATAGTGGATAGTGATAGTGGATAGTAATAGTGGATAGTGGACTATACAATTTTTTAGAAACACCAGGAATGTAGGGGATCTTTCTCCAACTTTGTGGTTATTTTTCCATGCATTTTCTATGCTTTGACCATATAGATACATAGGAGGCGTGAAAGCCAGGTACAAATTAAGTATTAAATCAAATTTGATTCATTGGACATGGAAGCAAAAGTCGTTATTATTTAATGTGTAATTATTAATCTTCTGGTTGTTGGTAGACCCCATCTACAGTAAGAATAAAATAAAATGAACAAAATTTCTTAAACAATGTGGTTTTTTCTTGAAAATAAATTTGAAAATAAGAATTGAATCACCCTATATAGAATATCCAACCCATAAATATTGTTTTTTAGAGCAACACCAATAAGGTAATGCCTGACATGCATATTGCCCACCTCTCTGCATCGAGAGTAAATCGTTTAATTGCCCCATGCAGCAGTTTTAATGTCCTTCATCGCACACTTCAAAGACCGAGGGTATTTTTGTTCGTATAATCGTTTTCGTTTTCAATTTATTTCATTGTCTTCGTCCTTTCGAACACACAATTATCCTTAGAGATGAACATACGCATTGGCAGTTTTCGTGTGGGTATACTATACATATTCATTATTACTTCATTACGGCAATAAAAATTGTTCGTTTTTATTTCTTATTATTATCTATTATACGAAAATCGTCATTGTACATAAATCTTTGCATGCGAAAATGTACACGTTCACCACGTTACGTCCTTTTATTCTTTACATTACACTCACACACTACACCAACCATATTGCTTTCATTAATTCAATGACAGAAACGAAAACAAAAACAAAAAATATACTGCCAACTGACAGAAACGACAGTTTGTGCTCTACTTTTAAATCTCTTTCAGCAATGGCATGGCATCGTCGTCGAGGTTCCGTTCTTTTCAAACCTTCATGACTATATGATAGCATAGCACATCGACACCACCCACCTTCCCACCCCACCATCGCTTGCACAGAAGTTTGCCCATTTTTCTGTGTTTTTTTTTTTATTTATTTTATATAAATCATCTGCATACATATTTATATTAGAGTTCAGAATTTTATTTAACAAAATAGGTAAGGAATCGCAAAGGAACATCTCCGCTTACCATCACCATCGCCCATAGAGATGCGGAGGCAGGAAGTAAGAAAAAATGCTTAGTAGCCTGAAGATACATCCGTTCCATGCCGTTCCTACTCGTATATACTAGGTGCACACGATGTGTCTGAGTCCGGGAAAAAATCTTTATGATTTATTTATTGAAAGTAAAGAAGAAAAAAATCTAAATTACATTCATAGTAGTTTTTCTGTTTATTTATTTATATTTTAAACTTTTTTTTCGTTTATGTATTTATTTTAATTTAAGATTTTTGTACGACTAGCTTTCCGGTTTTTTGTATCCTTTGAACACAAAAATGAAAAATAACATTTAAATTCTGACGAAATAAAACACGGACGGCTCAGGCAGCCTTTTCCTGCGGCCGGCATCAGCAACGGTGGTGAGAGGAAACTAGCAAGAACGCAAGTAAAACCCCAAGCATAATCCTTTTTATGCAAATATCGAAATGTATGGATGGGGTGGGGAGTTAGTAATTTTCTTTTTTTTTCTTGATTACCAATTTGAACGCTTGAGGGTTTAAAATTCGGTTCGTGAATGTCGGACGGTGTGGTTGGTTTCATTTTAGTGTTGCACTCTGCGCAGCCAACCAAGTCAACTCAGGGTAAATTGAAGTTTTTTGCTGTGCTTTTTTGGTAAAGATATAGGTACACGCAAGTCTAATAAAATAAAATGCATGGCTGGGTCGCACGAACTTGCTCTTGTAGCGAAATATGGGATTTACAAAATCTAATTTATTGAATTATGTTGAAAGGTGAAAAAATGGCCTAAATATGATATAAAGTTCTATGGTAGCTATCATTAAATGGCTATTTAGGCAAAAACTTTAAATGCCATCTTGTGTTGAAAACTTAGATTAAATACCGAACCAAATTTAAATCAAATCAATTAAGCCGTTATCCGTTATGTGCATTTTTAGCCAAAAAGCTGAAATGCATTTATATTAGGACTAATAAAAATATCACGTACAGCAAGTTAAATCAAAAAAACCGTTATATGGGGGGTACCCGTTATAGCCGGGCTAAAACAAAAAATCGAATTTCTCCTCTACGGAATCACCAAAAAGTACTACACACGAAGTTTTTTTTTACGCGAAACCAATACTTGCCCTATTGAGCAAGTAAAAATAAGCCATGGAAGAGATAAATAAGAAGGTCATAATAGGTTTGGTTGGTGCATACCAATTATGTATGGACATTTTGGCACAGCAAACAATTTAAATCAAGGCGTTAAAATATAAAAGATCGAGAACAAAAGTCTTTGTACGAGTTTGGACAAAAATGGTTAAATGAGATGATCCAAGTTCAACAGATGATGTTTTTTATAGAAAAATTGTTGAAAATTACCTACACTTTTTTTGCAAGACCTTGAATTCAGAAACTTGTGTTTTAGTGCAATTTGTACAGTTATGTAATAAAGGTAGTTGTTATTTTTGTAAATTACCTACCTAGTATTACGTATAAAGTAGTAGAGTTGGTTTTTTAAGGTGACAGCACGTAATGATAGATTATTTGTATTTCACATGTAACCATTGAGTTTATACACATAGAGAAATCATATACAAATCGCTAAATGAGCATACATATTAAGTGACTATTATTGCTCTAATTCCCTGTAACGAAAAACACTCACACCGAACAAAATTCTTCTACATCTTTATTTCTCTTGCCAATAAACTCCGAAATATTTGCTAAAAGGGTAAAACAAAAACTTGTCGATAGTAACGACATAATACGAGGAGTATTTGAAACTTACTTTTGAAAAATATGATTTCTCTATGGGCCTTCTTACCAAAAATAAAATTTAGACGTGACTAAAATATTTAAGTGGACTGTGTATTATTACGCATATTAATAACACAGGTCTATAAAAAACAATTTTTTTTTTACTGCGGCATCAGTTTATGAAGTCACTTTAGATAGCTACATATGATTATGAAGTACTTAGCCTGCAAATTATTTTGTTTGAATTGACTCGGGTTCTCAGGGTAAACGTTTTTTTCAAAGTCTTCCACTTTCGTAAAAAGGACAGCGTCATCTTGATGGAAAGACTGTTAAACAAAACTTATTTAAGTTATTCCCTTCAAATTTCTTAAAAGAAGCTATACAAAGAAAGTATTACAGAATGCTCACATCCTGGAGCCATCTGCATACCAGAACCGGGACTTATAAGCCCACCATCGTAATCTTCCCTTAATAACTTGTTCTTTTGAAGTATAGACACCCAAATGCTTTCCGAAATTTAAAATTTCGTATCTTGATATTGCTGTTATTTGATTTATTTGATTTACTACTAAGAAAAGAATGAATTCTTTCACTCAAACCTTTGTCTTATAAACATCGAATATTTTTGTTAGATTTACCCTACCCATATGGTAAATTATGCCAAAAAAGCAACGAAGGGTATTTTGTAAGAAAAAATTATCAAGCACATTTTGAAAAACAACTTTAACAATCTTAAAAAAAAAAAAAAAAAAAAAATAAAAAAAAAAAAAAAAAAAAACAACGTAGGGTATTTTGTAAAAAAAAAATTATCAAGTACATTTTGAAAAACAACTTTAACAATCTTCAATAAAAAAATTATCAATCGGTATTAAAATCGTGTGTGAAAGTGTTGAATCATTTAACTTGGTGATCAGTAAACTTCATGAAGAGAACTGCCAATTTTTTTCTCATGATCTACAACAAAATAAACACTTCAAAGTGGTTCTCTTTGGCCTACATGACATGAATCCAAGTGAACTTAAAAACGAACTTATTAAAATCGGTCTTAAATGCATCGAAACCAAAAAAAATAATAAGAAATACGAACAGTATGAAGACACTTTTTATATTGTTTCACTGGAAAATGGCACAGTTAAATTAAACGAGTTAAAAAAAAGTTATCGCACCATTTTCCACACACAAATTAGTTGGAACTTTCAACGTAAAACAAAAGGTAAGTCTACACAATGTCATAATTGTCAGATGTTCGGGCACGGCGAGAGAAACTGCCACATTAAAACATATTGTGGGTCGTGTGCGGGAACACACAAGACTTCCGAATGCGAGAACTCATCTACGATCTAGTGTGCTAACTGCAACGGCAATCACAAATCCACTGATCTCACATGTGCTAGTAGAACCAAATACATGGAGATGAAAAAAAATACATCAGGCCGAAAAATGTTTACACCTGCAAGTCATATGCAAGTGCATGGTTCTTCTAATAACCAAGTAATGCAACAACAGCAACTGGTCTGCTTTGGTTCTATGGCTGACTTTCCTTCGCTCCCACATCGCAAACAAACTGTAAAGCAGAACACAAGTAATGCTTGGGCAAATTCTCCATCTGCTGCTGCTGCTGCACTGCAAGACAACAATACTGGTTGCCAAAGCAATGATGACTCACTTTTTTCTGTTGATGAACTGAACTCTCTTTGCATGGAGATGATTACAAACTTATCCAAATGTAAAAATAAATTAGAACAATTTAATGTCATTGCACATTAAGCGACTAAGTTCTTGTATTCAAAAAATGTTAAGTAATATGATAGACGACAAATACATAGGATTAATTACTTGGAATGCAAAAGGCATTCGTAAAAAATATTTAGAATTTATAAATTTTCTGAAAGTAAATAAAATAGATGTTGCTTTGGTCACGGAAACTTGGCTTAACACAAATATAAAATTGCCCTCTTCTGATTACATTTGCTATCGAATGGATAGAAATGAAGATAGAGGTGGCGGTGTTGATCTGCTAGTTAAGAAATCAATTCAACATTCGCTCTTACCGGTCTTTCAAACGCGTTGTGTGGTAACATCGGTATTGAAGTTAAATTAAGAAATCAAAAGAAAATAAAAATATTTTGTGTATATTTTCCTGGGGGTTCGTCAAACGAACTGAAAAGAAAATTATTAAAATCCGACTTTACAAAATTTTGAGTGTTAAAGGAAGATTTTTTAATTGGGGGTGACCTTAACTGTCGTCATAGGGATTGGGGTTGTATAAAAGCAAACGCTTGGGGCAATATTCTGTCTAACCTATCCCTTACGCTTCCTATGTCAATTTTGTTTCCTCCCAGTCCAACTTATTTCCCGGCAGGTTCTCGTGGTATTTCTTCAGTCCTTGATATATTTTCTACTTACATACCCAGTCAAATAACATTTCCAATTTCTGTTAATGCACTAAGCTCTGACCATAATCCTGTTTTTTGTCTTCTTCTTTGTTCGGGTGTAAGAAAAGTGCAATATATTCAAAACCTTAAAAATACAAATTGGGGTAGTTTTAAGTCAAAAATTAATACGAGACTTGGTAATATTTCCACTAACGTCGAAAGTATTTCAAGTACAACGGAAGTAGACTTCGCTGTTCATAAATTTACTGAGTCAGTGAATATTTCTATTGAAGAATGTGTTCCCAAAACAATAAAAAAGATGTTTTTTATAAATTGCCTGATCATGTTTTAGAACTTATTAAATTGAGGAACCATTCACAGAAGGAATTGGCAAAGGTATCGACAACCTTTTTCACGCAACATGGTTAGATATTTTAACAATAGAATTACTGCTTTCATAGAAAAACATAGTTATGAAGAATGGAACAAAAACTTAACGTTCTCGATAAAAATGCCAAGCCTTTTTGGAACATTGTAAATATAATTAAAAATAAAAATAGAAGCATACCACCTTATAAAACTCCTCTAAGAGCATTATTCACAGATACTGAGAAAGCTACAGAGTTGGCTCACGTTTTTTCTGAAAATCATGAAGTTTCGAAAGATTTAGGTAATAGCAGTACAAATAGAATAGTAAATGATGTTATCGATGTCTTCTACGCGCGTTATGAAAATACTCCCTTGAATGTTTTCGTAAATAATGGAGATATAAGAAGTTTAATAAAAACTTTAAAGACCAACAAAAAAGGTGGATTAGATAAACTGAAAAATATCTATCTCAAACACTTACCTAACACTGGAGTAGCGTTTTTGACTTTTATAATGAATGCTTGTCTTAAGTTGCAATATTTCCCGAGTGTGTGGAAACAAGCAGAAGTCATTCCTATACTTAAGGCTGGAAAACCTCCATATAGTCCTGATAGCTACAGGCCAATAAGCTTGCTAACCACCTTGAGCAAAATGTATGAAAGAATCTTGCAAGAAAAAATTTCACATTTTGTTGTTGAAAAAAAATCACTTCCAAATGAGCAGTTTGGCTTTAGAAAACACCATAGTACCTCGCATCAGGTCAAAAGAATCTGCAATCACGTTAAAACTAATCGTGAAGAAGGCAGGTCAACCGGAATGGTTTTATTAGACATTGAGAAAGCTTTCGATTCCGTTTGGCACAATGGTCTTATTTTGTAAAATAATCCAATGTTTTTTATCTCATAGGTGTTTTAAGGTCAAAGTCTATAGTTGTATTTTTAGTTTAATCCGTTTTGAATTTGGTGTCCCCCAAGGTTCAGTTCTTGTTCCATAATTGTTTAATTTGTACACTGTTCCTTGTGCAACAAATTGTGATCTAGCTGTATTTGCCGATGATACTGCAATATTTACATCGCATAAATTCGCTCTTGATATCGAGAGGAATCTTCAATTTGCGATAATTCATTGGAACCGTACTGCAAGAAATGCAAAATTAAGCTTAATGCAAGAAAAACGCAAGCAACCTTTTTTTCAAGAAAAAGAAAAGCTTGTAACATTCCAAGCACAGAGCTTGAAGTACATGACATAAAAATTCCTTGGGAACGTACAGTTAAGTATCTCGGTGTACACCTTGATTCAAAACTTACATTCAGTGATCACGTACTAAAAACATTGAATAAGGTAAACATTGCCATTAGATTACTCTACCCATTTATTAATAGAAACTTGAAGCTATCTATCGAAAATAAAATTATTATACAAAAAGTTATCTTCCAAGCGTTGTTACTGTATGGGTGCCCGGTATGGGGAGATTGTGCTAAATGTCACATAAATAAACTTCACATTTCACAAAATAAAATACTTAAAATGATGTTTAATCTTCCGTGGTATTATTCCACCATAGATCTTAGGTTAGGTTAGGTTTATGTGGCTGTCAGGAAGACTACTGACACACTTAGACCACAGATAGGTCCGTTGTGATACCACGAAATGAGCGAGGGAGTATTTATTTAATTAAAACCAGTTGGAGCTTCTTATGAAGCGATGTAAAGATAGAATATCAACGTTCGACATATCGCTTGGATCGTCGAAAAAGAAATTACCCAGGTGTAATTTACGTCTTTGGGAGAGAGCTGGGCATGAACAGAGAAGATGGGTGATAGTCTCCTCCTCCTCCTCGTCCATGCAGCTTCTGCAAAAATCATTAGAGAATACGCCAAGTCTTATGGCGTGTCTTCCTATGAGGCAGTGTCCGGTTATGACACCAATTACGGAGCTAAGATGTAATCTGCTCATAGATAACAAACATTTAGTACGTTTCTGATCTAATTTTGGCCAGATTTCCTTTGTCGCTACGCAGGTAGTAGTGTTTATCCATCTTAAATTTGTTTTCTCTATGGCATTTAGTTTTACCATGAGTTTGCTTGTAGCGATAGGTATACCAATATTCACCTTGTTAGGTAAAACCGGCAATAGAGTTCCATTTCTGGCGAGTTCATCGGCTTTGCAGTTTCCCTCAATGTCTCTGTGTCCCGGCACCCAGAAAAGGTGAATGTTGAACTGTTCTGCCATCTCCATGAGAGATGATCGACAGTCGCGGGCAGTTATTGAGTTTGTGGAAACAGCACTGATTGATTTAAGGGCTGCCTGACTGTCTGAAAATATACAGATATCCGATGCAGATATCACGTTTTCCCTTAACCAGGATAATACCTCTTGAATCGCCAGAATTTCCGCTTGGAACACACTACATGTCAGGGAGACGAAAGGAGAGACTTAAATTTAGTCTGTCTGAGTACACGCCACCAATAAACCCCATCTTTAGTTTTTGAGCCATCAGTATAAAAATGAACTGATTCATCTTTCAAGAATCTCTCATTTTCCCAAGTGGATCTTGGTGGGATGGTGACTTGAAAATTCTTGTCAAAAACTAGCTGGGGTATAGAGTAGTCGGAGTGACTTAATTTTGGTCCGAATGCTTTCAGAATAATTGAGTTATCGGTCCATGAGAGATGGCTTTGAGACGAACGGCTGTGCTTGCGGCCGTTTGTTTGCTAAAAATATCAAGGGGTATGAGATTAAGTAGAATATCAAGAGCAGCTGAAGGTGTCGAACGAAGAGCTCCGCTAATACACATACAGGCTGACCGTTGGACTTTACTTAACTTGTCACGATATGTAACTTTGTCTGGGGCAGTCCACCATACTGCTACCCTGTAAGTTAGTATCGGTCTGATGACCGCTGTGTAGAGCCAGTGGGTTATGTATGGGGATAAGCCCCATTTATATATAATTCAAGATTAGATCTTCACAGAAGAGCGAATGTTGAATTGATTTCTGACCGAATAGAAAAGCTAAAAAAAAATTCAGGAACAGTTGTGATTGTATTGATAATCCGTTGATTAATCAACTATATTCTAATCTGTGATAAGCGCACACATCTTTTTATGTTTCTGGCTTTTATGCAAAAAATATGTGAAATTCTGTGATACATAAATGTTTTTAGGTATTTTTTCAATTATAATTACTTGTTTATTTAATTTTTGATTATTTTATATATTTATTTATTTACTTATTTATTAATTTACTTTTCCTTTTTAATTACTTATTTATTTATGTTAATGTTTACTTATTTATATTATTTATTATTTATTTACTTATTTATTATTTATTTATTAATTTATTATTTATTTATTAATTTATTATTTATTTATTTTGTTATTTTATTTATTTATGTATTTATTTATTTAGTTATTTCATACTCAATTGCCAACGTATTTATATACGAATATTCCTAATGTATATATATATATAAATATTCAAAAAGTTAAACGAATACATGTTACACACTGATTCTTTTTTAAATATTATGTTAAATGGCTTACTATTGCCATAACATGCGTATATGTAACGCTATATGCTTTTTTTCATCAGATAGGGGGTTTTACTCGTCTTTCCTCCTAATTTAAATTAATGATTAAATAATAATTCTTAAAAAAAAATTAAATAATGTTATAGCTGAAAGGTATACTATACCAAATCTCTGAAAATGTAAAATGTGCGATGACAAACTCTTATGAAAATATTTGGACGAAATAAATAAAAACTAACTAACTAACTTTAAAAATCTGGCAAAACTTACGCCGGAAAAAAACTAGCCCAGTAAAAGCTCGAAAATCATTTCGAAATAAGAGTCAAGGATAACGAAACGCTATAAGTGAAAGGCTATGCACCCTTCGGGTACGAGGCAAATTTACGAACATCAGCCTCATTAACGTTCACGAACCTACGGAGGAGTCCTCAGACGAAGAAAAAGAGACTTACTACGAACAAGTCGAGAGGACCCTCAATGCCTGTCCAAGGTATGACGTAAAAATCATCCTTGGGGATTTGAACCCAAAAATAGGTCGGGAGCTGGTATTCAGGCATTACGCAGGCACCCATAGTTTGCAGGAGAACACTAATGACAATGGACTTCGAGTCTTAGAATTGGCAGCATCGAAAAACATGGTCGTTGCGAGTACCAGGTTCCCGCGAAGAGATATATACAAAGCCACCTGGGTATCACCTGATGGAGTCACTCGTTACCAAATAGACCACGTGTTGATAGACCGTCGCCACTATTTGAACATGATGACGGTACGAACGTACCGAGGCGCCAAAGTCTTGCGAAGACGTATTGCATCCACCGATCAGGTTCGAATCAACACGGCTGCCCTGCGCAATGAAAATGCTAGTAACACCTTTGGTAATGCGTTAGGACTCGCCCTAGAATCACTTGATTTAGGGAGAGTAAGTCCTGGAGCTAGTATGCTGGGCGTAGATGAGAAGTGGACACGCTTTAAGAATACTGTCATTAGTACTGCCAACTCCATCTTAGGCAGCAGTCGTAGAAATCGGAACGACTGGTTTGATGATGAATGCAAGCTAGCGATTGAACGTAAGAATGTTGCGTACCGAGCAATGCAACAATCTCATAGAACACGGGCACGCGAAGAAGAATATAAAGAGTTCAGAAGAATAGAAAAACGGCTTCACAGACAGAAAAAATCAGCCTGGGAGAAGAACTTAATCTGTGAAATAGAAAAAAGCCGAGTGCGAGGTCCGCACCAGGCGCGGAAGTTCTACCAATCCATCCGAAACATGACGCAGTACACACCACGCTGCACATACTGCAAGGACGGAGAGGGAAATCTGATCACCGATCCACAAAGCATACTGGAGCGATGGGAAGTGTACTTTAATGAATTGCTAAATGGTCAACTCACTGCAGAAGTGGAGCCTCCACAGGTATCACCTGATGGAGTCACTCGTTACCAAATAGACCACGTGTTGATAGACCGTCGCCACTATTTGAACATGATGACGGTACGAACGTACCGAGGCGCCAACGTCTTGCGAAGACGTATTGCATCCACCGATCAGGTTCGAATCAACACGGCTGCCCTGAGCAATGAAAATGCTAGTAACACCTTTTGTAATGCGTTAGGACTCGCCCTAGAATCACTTGATTTAGGGAGAGTAAATCCTGGAGCTAGTATGCTGGGCGTAGATGAGAAGTGGACACGCTTTAAGAATACTGTCATTAGTACTGCCAACTCCATCTTAGGCAGCAGTCGTAGAAATCGGAACGACTGGTTTGATGATGAATGCAAGCTAGCGATTGAACGTAAGAATGTTGCGTACCGAGCAATGCAACAATCTCATAGAACACGGGCACGCGAAGAAGAATATAAAGAGCTCAGAAGAATAGAAAAACGGCTTCACAGACAGAAAAAATCAGCCTGGGAGAAGAACTTAATATGTGAAATAGAAAAAAGCCGAGTGCGAGGTCCGCACCAGGCGCGGAAGTTCTACCAATCCGTCCGAAACATGACGCAGTACACGCCACGCTGCACATACTGCAAGGACGGAGTGGGAAATCTGATCACCGATCCACAAAGCATACTGGAGCGATGGGAAGTGTACTTTAATGAATTGCTAAATGGCAAAGTTGTAAAAGACTGCAGTCATTTGGTACTGAAGTCACATAAGTCACAGTCAATTGACTTAACCATTTACTTAAAAGTTAAGATAAGTAATTAGTCATTTAACTTCTATACTAGAAGTCACCAGTCATGATGAATACTCTGACTGGGCAGTCAACTAAAGCAGTCATTGACTGTAAAGTTAAATGACTGCAGTACTTTTTGACTGCTTTAAGTCACTTAAGTCAGGTAAAAGTCACCTATGAACCCCAGTCATTTCTTGCAGTCAGTAAGTCAATTGACTACAGTCATTTTACTTTAAGTCAATTGACTGATTTTAACTTTTTTTTGACTGCTTTGTGCCATTTACTATACAAATCAAAATAAATAGATATTTTGGCTTCTTACTTCCAATTAAAGGTACTATAAGGCAAGCTATGCACTTTAAAATAAAAGTTTTGAGATAACAATCAAACATCACATTACTAAGATATAGAAATGAGAAAGAAGTAGGTTCGGCAATAAATAAATAAATAAATAATAAATAAAATAAATAACGAAATGTTAAATAAAAAATTGACCTGAAAAAATTGAATTGAAAAAAGTTAAAAGCAGTCAATTGACTTAAAGTAAAATGACTGTAGTCAATTGACTTACTGACTGGAAAAAATGACTGGGGTTCATAGGTGACTTTTACCTGACTTAAGTGACTTAAGGCAGTCAAAAAGTACTGCAGTCATTTAACTTTACAGTCAATGACTGCTTTAGTTGACTGCCCCAGTCAATACTTTTATAAATGACTGGTGACTGTAGTTTTAAAGTTAAAGTCATTTGGAAAGTCAAAAGTCTTAAAAAAAAAAGTCTTTTTAGTCACTTAACTGCAGTCATGACTTGACTGCTTTTTTTACAACTCTGCTAAATGGTCAACTCACTGCAGAAGTGGAGCCTCCACTGCTTCAAGACGAATACCCTATGTTGCCGTCACCAAGCAAAGAAGAGGTTGAGAAGGCTATAGGCCGGCTAAAGAAAAACAAAGCCCGGGAGCTGATGGTATACCAGCCGAATTAAACTATATTCTAATCTGTGATAAGCGCTTACATCTTTTTATGTTTCTGGCTTTTATGCAAAAAATATGTGAAATTCTGTGATACATAAATGTTTGTTTAAATTAATTATTAAATCAAATACAAGACTGTTTAGGTATTTTTTCAATTATAATTACTTGTTTATTTAATTTTGATTATTTTATATATTTATTTAGTTACTTATTTATTAATTTACTTTTCCTATTTAATTACTTATTTATTTATGTTCATGTTTACTTATTTATATTATTTATTATTTATTTACTTATTTATTATTTATTTATTAATTTATTATTTATTTATTAATTTATTATTTATTTATTTTGTTATTTTATTATTTATGTATTTATTTATTTAATTATTTCATACTCAATTGCCAACGTATTTATATACGAATATTCCTAATGTATATATATATAAGATCTTTCTTTAATTTTAAGAAAAGCACAGAAATAGACACTTTTGAGTTTCTCCTGTAAAAAGAGATTTTGTTTCTTTATTTACATATCACATACTTTTTAACAATTTACTTTATCTCTTACCTGTAAAAAAAGAAACGACATTAAATGTCTATTATTTCCTATGTCTTTTTCTCTATTTTACAAATAATAAAATTATTTTAAATTTCTTTATAAATTATTTAGTCAATCTTTTTATCACGTTTTAAGTCATCTTGACACATGGCTATCTGTCATAGTATGTCATGATGACTTTTCCATTTGCCTCTTTATCTCTATTTCTCTTCTTCTTTTAACGTTAAGGTCAGCTTACATGTGGTCCGCTTACATCTCCCCCCCTTAAGGAAAAAATTTGTTTACACATTTTTTTTTTCTCATTCGTAATTAATTAATATCTTATCTTCTGCTATCTCGGGTGCAGGGATGAGTTTTGTTATGTGGAAGAGATTTGATTCTGATTTTCTGTGTCCGGTGTCTATTTCAAATATAGAATTGGATACTTTTTTTAAAATCTTATAGGGACCAATCTTAAGTTTGTCTAGTTTTTTTCTGTTTAATTTGTTCCCGTTTTCAACGTAAACTATGTCTCCAACTTTAAATTCCCAGTGTATCCTGTTTTTGTCGAATATTTTCTTGTTATAATCATGTGATTTTATGGTATTTTGGAAAGCCAGCTCTCTGTCCTTTAATAAATCTTTATGGGTTCTCTGTATTTTTAATTCTTCTGGTAAAATTGTAGTAGTTTCACCCTCTAGAAGATATATAGGTGTAAAACCAGTGACAGTGTGTTCCGTTTCATTATATTTATTTGTGCATTCTTGTGCAATCGTTGTCCATGCAGTTTTTTTTATTTTTTCACCTGCACCTGATTTTGTTTACCAATGTTTGGTTTAATCTCTCGTTGAGTCCATTTGAAAAAGCTGAGTTAACTGCGGTAAATACGAGTGGTATTTCTCTTTGTTTCAAGAAGTCTTTAAATTCCTTAGAGTTTATTCCTGGATATTGATCCGTCAGAATCATTCCAATCTCATTGTGTTTCGTGACTTTTTCCATAAGTTTTATGAAGTCGTTTGCATTCTGTGTTTTCGAGGTTACTATATAGGCGTATCGTGTAAAGTGGTCAATTAAGAGGTGCAGATATTTTTTTGTTGACCTTGATCCTCCAAATCCTCCAACCGTATCTATTGACATAATTTCAAAAGGGTTTTTCGCTGGTCCCAGATGCGACATCAATCCGTATTTATTTTGACCTCTCGATTTAATTTGTATGCATATTTCGCAGCTTCTGCATACTTTTTGTATATGAACTGTCAAATTTTTCACAGTATAAAATGGGCATATTTTTTTTTTTTCATCTGTTCTATACCTATGTGATAGAAATGCTCATGCACCGTTTTTATTAAATCTTTACTTAACTTCTCTGTTACTATGATTTTTTCCTTTCCTCTTATTTTTTTGTAATATATTTCATTTTTTTTTTACGAAATTTCGTTTTTTGATTTTTAAAATTTCATTTTCCTTTTGGTCGCTTATAATATCTTCTATCTTTATTAGATTTACGATCTTGAGTTGTTCATTTCCATTTTCGTGTGGTTCCAATACTGGGTTTCGACTCAAACAGTCGGCTTCTAGATTGTATTTTCCTGGACAATATTTTATATCAAAATTATATTGTGATAAATAATATGTCAGATCTCCTAGTTCGTCATCGGTTCGAGACTTTATGTTCATATTTTCCAGTGGCTTATGGTCTGAAAAAATTGTAAATTTCTTTCCTATTAGCCGATATTGCCAATATTTGAAAGCTTCTTTTATAGCTATGCATTCTAAATAAATGGCTTTTTTTTTCTTCTGGGCTTGATTTAATTTTTTTGAAAAGTAAGCTATGGGTTTTTCTTCTCCATCAGTTTGTGGTTGTTTAAATATTGCTCCTATTCCTTTTAAACTGGCGTCTGTGTAAATATTTATCGGTAATTCTGGATCAAATATCCCTAACACCGGTTCATGACAAAGTAAATTTTTTATTTTGTCAAATGAATCTTGACAATCTTGTGTCCAAATGAACTCTTGGTTTTTTCTTAGCAAATTGTGTAGTGAATCCAAAATGATTGCATTGTCCTTAACATATTTGTTATAAAAATTTATTTTCCCTAAAAATTGTCTAACCTTTTTCCTTGTTTTGGGTATAGGGAAATTTCTTATTGATATTAAATTATCTTTTATAGGCCTTATCGAATTATAGTTTATAACATGACCTAAATACTTTACCGAGTCTGCTGCAAATGTGCATTTTGAAAATTTTAGTCTTAAACCTTCTCTCAGTATGGCTTCTAATAGTTGTTTTAGGTGGTGTAAGTGTTCCACAAACGTTTTTGAAAAAATCAGGATGTCATCAATATAATTGACTGTAAAGTCGTTGAGCTTGTTCTTTCTTATAATGTTGCTCAATATCCTTTGGAAAATCGCTGGTGAGGTTTTTAACCCAAATGGTAGGCCAGTCCATTGATAATGTCCTTCTTGGGTCACAAACGCTGTTTTCTTCCTGTCTTCGATTTTTAAGGGTATTGACCAAAAAGCAGAGTTAATATCAAATGTAGAAAAATACTTGCAGTTTCTTGTTTTTTCCATTAGATCCTCAATCAATGGAAATGGTTGTGATTGAGGAACAACAATTTTATTCAAATCACGAAAATCAATGCACAATCTCGATCTTTTATCTTCTTCGCGTTTATATGCCAATGTTACTGGAGCTGCGAACGGGCTGTAAGATTCTTCGATCAATTTTTGTTCAAGTAGTTTTGCGATTTGTGTTTCTATTTCCTTTTTGTCTTCAATCGTACATCTGTACGGTCTTTTACTTGGATATTTATCAATTAATAGATCAATATGAGCTTCATAGTTTTTTACTGTTCCTATATCGTATTTGTCTTTCGCGAAAATTGGTTTATACATTTGGATTAAATTATCAATCTCAATCTTTTCTTCATAGTTTAAATGATTTATAGATACCTTAAAATTGTCTTCAATCACATGCTCATTAAAGTTTATTGTGTATTTGGTTGAATATTCTTCTCTTGAATCTTGGATCATATTTTGTTCAATTTCTAATTTTTCATTTTGGCTTAATCTGAACTTTTGTATGCAGTCCAAGCCAATTAAAAATTCATACTTAAAATTTTTAAAGTTTATTACGAAAACATTTAGTTTTTTTCCTAAATCTAGGATTTTTATTTTTACCGATATTAGTCCATCTGTTTTTTTCTCACCATTGATCGTTTTTAAATTCACGTTTCCATTAAAATTCATCTTATTTTCACTTGATTTCAGCAATTTTGAATTTATCAAAGATACATTAGATCCTGAGTCGTAAATTCCATTCACTTCTAAAGTATCATTGAGTAAAACTTTAATTTTGGTCAATGGTGGCAAATCTAGTTTTTTGGCATCTCTTTAACAAATTCACACTCCAATTCTGAATTATTGATACATTTGATGGTATTAATTTTGTTCTCATCGTTATTTTTAGTTCTGAACCAACATGAAGATTCAGGGTGAAAACGGTTTTTTTTATTTAGTTTTTCGCAAATTTCACAAGGTTTTTTTCTTTCTGTTTTTTCTTTTACATTAAAGTTATTACTCTTTTCTTTTCGAGTTCTCTTGTTAATTTAATGTTCCAGGCTTCTTAATTCATTAAAAAGGTCTTCAGTATTTTTTAAACTTTTCTTATCAATCCTGTCTGTTATAAAATCTGGTAGCCCTATTGCGACTAGATCTATCATAGTGCATTTGTCCATTGACTTGTTCAATTCCAATAAAATCCTTTCCTTTTTTAATGCATAATCTAATAGTGGACCATTGACGTATCTAAATGTCATTGCATATTTAACTGGGGACCAACCCTTATCTGCATAGGTCTCACAGAAGTTTTTTTTCCAGTCTGTCCATTTCGAGTATAATGAGTTCTTTATAAGTATTGAGCTATACCAGTCTAAGCATGAGCTCTCTAAGAATAATCTGAAAATTTCAATCTTATCCATATCCTTTATTATTTCAAATCTTTCACATTCATTTTCAAATATATCTATCCATTGAATTACGTTTGCACTTTTTCCGTCAAACTTTTCCATGACAAACTTTTCCGCTAAAATTTTTGAGTTTTGTGGTTTATTTTGTTCTTTCTCTTTATTTTCCCGATTAAGACTAGTTTGTTCTATCTCCTCCAAAAGGTAGTCTTTAAATTGAACATTATCCTCGTCCAAGTATACTTTGCTTAACTCTTCTGTTAGAGTTATCCACACTCTTCTCGTTTGGTGTCTTTTTTGCAGTGAATTTTTTATTTTTGTGAAAATTTGAGTTTTTATTAGATCTGTGTGAATTTTGGTCGGCTGATATTCCTCCGGCATGCTAAAGACTTTGCCCTCAGTAGTGGCAATTGAGGTTATGCAAATAACATTTGATTTGGTATCCTCAGAGGCTTTGTCTACAAAGTTAAAATAAAGTTTTTCCATCTTTATTAATTAGACGTTAATGTCGTTTTATAAGATCTTTCTTTAATTTTAAGAAAAGCACAGAAATAGACACTTTTGAGTTTCTCCTGTAAAAAGAGGTTTTGTTTCTTTATTTACATATCACATACTTTTTAACAATTTACTTTATCTCTTACCTGTAAAAAGAGAAACGACATTAAATGTCTATTATTTCCTATGTCTTTTTCTCTATTTTACAAATAATAAAATTATTTTAAATTTCTTTATAAATTATTTAGTCAATCTTTTTATCACGTTTTAAGTCATCTTGACACATGGCTATCTGTCATAGTATGTCATGATGACTTTTCCATTTGCCTCTTTATCTCTTTTTCTCTTCTTCTTTTAACGTAAAGGTCAGCTTACATGTGGTCCGCTTACATATATATATAAATATTCAAAAAGTTAAACAAATACATGTTACACACTGATTCTTTTTTAAATATTATGTTAAATGGCTTACTATTGCCATAACATGCGTATATGTAACGCTATATGCTTTTTTTTCATCAGATAGGGGGTTTTACTCGTCTTTCCTCCTAATTTAAATTAATAAATAAATAATAATTCTTAAAAAAAAATTAAATAATGTTATAGCTGAAAGGTATACTATACCAAATCTCTGAAAATGTAAAATGTGCGATGACAAACTCTTATGAAAATATTTGGACGAAATAAATAAAAACTAACTAACTAACTTTAAAAATCTGGCAAAACTTACCCCGGAAAAAAACTAGCCCAGTCAAAGCTCGAAAGTCATTTCGAAATAAGAGTCAAGGATAACGAAACGCTTTAAGTGAAAGGCTATGCACCCTTCGGGTACGAGAGTAATTTACGAACATCAGCCTAATTAACGTTCACGAACCTACGGAGGAGTCCTCAGACGAAGAAAAAGAGACTTACTACGAACAAGTCGAGAGGACCCTCAATGCCTGTCCAAGGTATGACGTAAAAATCATCCTTGGGGATTTGAACCCAAAAATAGGTCGGGAGCTGGTATTCAGGCATTACGCAGGCACCCATAGTTTGCAGGAGAACACTAATGACAATGGACTTCGAGTCTTAGAATTGGCAGCATCGAAAAACATGGTCGTTGCGAGTACCAGGTTCCCGCGAAAAGATATATACAAAGCCACCTGGGTATCACCTGATGGAGTCACTCGTTACCAAATAGACCACGTGTTGATAGAACGCTGATAGTCGCCACTATTTGAACATGATGACGGTACGAACGTACCGAGGCGCCAAAGTCTTGCGAAGACGTATTGCATCCACCGATAAGGTTCGAATCAACACGGCTGCCCTGCGCAATGAAAATGCTAGTAACACCTTTGGTAATGCGTTAGGACTCGCCCTAGAATCACTTGATTTAGGGAGAGTAAGTCCTGGAGCTAGTATGCTGGGCGTAGATGAGAAGTGGACACGCTTTAAGAATACTGTCATTAGTACTGCCAACTCCATCTTAGGCAGCAGTCGTAGAAATCGGAACGACTGGTTTGATGATGAATGCAAGCTAGCGATTGAACGTAAGAATGTTGCGTACCGAGCAATGCAACAATCTCATAGAACACGGGCACGCGAAGAAGAATATAAAGAGCTCAGAAGAATAGAAAAACGGCTTCACAGACAGAAAAAATCAGCCTGGGAGAAGAACTTAATCTGTGAAATAGAAAAAAGCCGAGTGCGAGGTCCGCACCAGGCGCGGAAGTTCTACCAATCCATCCGAAACATGACGCAGTACACACCACGCTGCACATACTGCAAGGACGGAGAGGGAAATCTGATCACCGATCCACAAAGCATACTGGAGCGATGGGAAGTGTACTTTAATGAATTGCTAAATGGTCAACTCACTGCAGAAGTGGACCCTCCAAAGGTATCACCTGATGGAGTCACTCGTTACCAAATAGACCACGTGTTGATAGACCGTCGCCACTATTTGAACACGATGACGGTACGAACGTACCGAGGCACCAACGTCTTGCGAAGACGTATTGCATCCACCGATCAGGTTCGAATCAACACGGCTGCCCTGAGCAATGAAAATGCTAGTAACACCTTTGGTAATGCGTTAGGACTCGCCCTAGAATCACTTGATTTAGGGAGAGTAAGTCCTGGAGCTAGAATGCTGGGCGTAGATGAGAAGTGGACACGCTTTAAGAATACTGTCATTAGTACTGCCAACTCCATCTTAGGCAGCAGTCGTAGAAATCGGAACGACTGGTTTGATGATGAATGCAAGCTAGCGATTGAACGTAAGAATGTTGCGTACCGAGCAATGCAACAATCTCATAGAACACGGGCACGCGAAGAAGAATATAAAGAGCTCAGAAGAATAGAAAAACGGCTTCACAGACAGAAAAAATCAGCCTGGGAGAAGAACTTAATCTGTGAAATAGAAAAAAGCCGAGTGCGAGGTCCGCACCAGGCGCGGAAGTTCTACCAATCCGTCCGAAACATGACGCAGTACACACCACGCTGCACATACTGCAAGGACGGAGAGGGAAATCTGATCACCGATCCACAAAGCATACTGGAGCGATGGGAAGTGTACTTTAATGAATTGCTAAATGGTCAACTCACTGCAGAAGTGGAGCCTCCACTGCTTCAAGACGAATACCCTATGTTGCCGTCACCAAGCATAGAAGAGGTTGAGAAGGCTATAGGCCGGCTAAAGAAAAACAAAGCCCGGGAGCTGATGGTATACCAGCCGAATTATTTAAACACGGTGGGCCAGCTCTACATCAGGCAATTCATGATATTAAAGTGCAAGTGTGGGAGCATGAAGAAATTCCAGAAGACTGGCGAAAAGGTATAATATGCCCCATACATAAGAAAGGAGATGTCACAACGTGCAGCAACTATAGAGGTATCACGTTGTTGAGTACCGCCTATAAGATACTCTCCTCTATTCTACAAGACCGGATAATCCCATACGCTAAAACCATCATCGGACAATATCAGTGTGGTTTTATTCCAGGAAAATTACCCTTAGGCAGGCGATGGAAAAATGTCTAGAATTTAACATCCCAACATACCACCTGTTTATAGACTTTAAGGCAAACTATGATAGCATAGCGAGGGTAGAATTTTACAAAGCCATGAGAGAATTCGGCATCCCAAATAAATTGACATGACTATGTAGGTTGACCATGACCAACGTAACAAGCCAAGTAAAAATAGCCGGATTGCTATCCAGACCAATCAACATCTTTAATAGACTCCGACAAGGGGATGGTTTGGCCTGCCTCCTCTTCAACCTGGCGTTGGAGAAAGCAATCTGTGACTCTGGCACGGCAACAAGAGGGACCATCGTCAACAAGTCCATCTAGATACTGGCTTATGCAGACGACATCGACATCATCGGAAGAACCGAGCAAGCTGTACATGATTCCTTCATCCAGATCGAGCAAGCGGCATAAAATCTGGGGCTGCACATTAGTGAAGGTAAAACAAAGTACATGGTGGCGTCAAATGCGAGAGGAACAGTTGGTCAAACAATCAAGGTAGCGGAGCACGAATTTGAAGTGGTGCAATCCATTAAATACCTTGGGTCAATAGTAGCAACCGATAACAATATAGAAGAAGAAAAACGCGGGCGGCTTCTCAAATCCAACAGAGCCTACTACAGTCTGTCAAAGCTCTTCAAATCCAGAAATCTCACCATAGCTTCAAAACTACTGCTGTAGAGGACCATGGTCCTGCCATTACTCACATATGGATCCGAGGCTTGGGTGCTTAGCAAAAGGCACTCTGACCTCTTAGCCGCGTTCGAGAGAAAAGTCTTAAGGAGAATTGTTGGCCCCATATGTGAGGAAGGACGATTCCGGAGACGGTACAATCATGAATTGTACGCAATCTACCTTGAAGCAGATATCGTGACAAAAATTAGGCTCGGTAGACTCCGGTGGACAGGGCACCTAGCTCGCATGAGCGAAGAGGAACCTGTTCGGAAAGTTCTTTGTGGTACATTCTATGGCAGACGACAGCGTGGTAGACCATGCTTGCGCTGGAGAGATGGCGTAGACCAGGACGCCCGGAGCCTTGGGGTGCGCAACTGGATGGCGTCGGCTCGAGACCGGGATAGGTGGAGAGACTTGTTGAAGGAGGCCAGGAACGGACCTCGGTTGTCAAGCCGATGATGATGATGATGATAACGAAAATGGCTTCCTTTGGCAAAACCGATGAGATAGGCCGAACCAAGAAAACACCTAGATGTTGCTACTATTTTGCTGTGAATGTATGAAATATATATGATATTCCTAAATAGTGCAATGATAAAATGCTCTCGAATTTCTTAAAAGTATGAGCTAGATTGGGTGTGAAATTGGAAGATTTGCCCAATCATTAACATAAGTTTTCTGACAATCTGGTTGATTATAGCAAAAACCAGACTGGTGAAACGGTTCCACCAGCAGATCGATATTATGGAGGAGTGATGTCAAGTGCTTTCGGTTCTCAATATGATGGCAGACTAATGCTTGAACTTGCAAAGAGACTGTCCAGAACAAAAACACCATACAAATTCCCATATACAACGTTTTTCTGAACTCTTATTCATTCATCATTTTATCATTGTTTAGTTGGCAGTGAGCCGTAGTGAATAGACGTGTTTTTAAATCTATCCCTGGTTGCAAATTTTCTTTTTCAATTAGATTTCTAACCATATTCATTCAATTTGAACCCTTTTTTTGTTTTGTCAAAGAACAAACAATTGAAACAAAGTGATTAATTGAATATTTATTCAAGTGCAGATAAATTAAATACATTAAAGTTAGGTATTACATTGCATATACATATATTATATTTGTTTTAATTCGCTTGCAAAGGTGAGAGAAAAAAAAAAAAAAAATAACTTTCAAAATGAGTGTCTGTGCGTCTTGTGGTGATTCTCTTCCGATTGAAGGAGACTTCGTTGATTGTCCTTGTTGCAAGCGCAAACTGCATTTCCAATGTACAACGGTCACAGAAAGAACTTGGAGGACCATGGGCGTGCGGAAGGAATCCTGGAGATGCCACATTTGTAGGAACGAAGGTCAAATACGCGAAAATACAGATCCACCTAGACCGCAAACACCAGACTTACAGGCACCGAAGCGAACAAGACCGATTGACAGCCCCGGCAACAACAATGCGGAACTTAGCAACAACGGCAACGTCAACCAAGCTGTGCTAACTGAGATTCGTTATTTGAGAGATCAGTTAAATAAAATAACCGCAAGCTGTGAATTCCTGGGAAGCAAATACGATGATATTAACACAAACATGATTAAAAACAATGCTCTAATTGAAAGTTTCACCAAAGAAATTAACGAATTAAAAGAAACAAATAAACAGAAAGACATCATTATAGAAAATATGCAAACACAAATTAACAGCATAGAACAACAAATGCTTAGTAACAATATAGATATAAAAAACATTCCACTAACTGCGCAAGAAAATTTGATAGAGGTTGTAAAAGGATTAGGAAAAACAATTAACAATGTTATTAATGATAACGACATAACCGACATTTACAGAACAAATTTAAAAAAACCCGAAAAATCAAATATAATTGTTAAGTTTGCATCGAATAAAATCAAAACGCAATTCATTAACCAAGCGCGAAGCACACGTCCAATTAAACTTTCTGCTGTCAGACAAAACACAAACAACTACAATATAAATTCTATGCCAGCTGAGTTCGATGGTACAATTTATGTAAACAATCAGCTAACAAGGCACAATAAGCATCTCTTGTGGCTGACAAAAGAAAAAGCAAAGCAAGAAAATTGGAAATATGTATGGGAGAGTGCGGGAAAGATATTAGCACGTAGGAGCGAGAACACACAATCTATTATTATAAATACTGATAGAGACGTGAACAATATAAAAAGCGTATAATAATATTGTTGTTGCTTTTTATCAGAACGTAAAGTAGTTTAAAATAGTAAATTAAATGGAGAGCACAAACGAAACACATGAACTCGAAGTTAATTTGAATTGTAGGGTAATTCCGGGCTTTAGCGGCATTGATGTAAGTGAATTAAAAAATAATAAATGTTGCTATCTATGTTTTAATATAAGATCAATGCGCCTACACTGGAGTATTTTCTGTTTGAGTATTAATCACTTTATAAATGAATTGAATGTAATTATTTTGGTAGAAACGAACATTAAAGAGGAAGAGAATGGATTTTACCAACTTAATGGTTTTCAACAAGAAATATTAAATCGAAACGATCAAAGAGGGGGAGGAATAATGATG
This sequence comes from Baccha elongata, assembly GCA_951217065.1. Classification (NCBI taxonomy): domain Eukaryota; kingdom Metazoa; phylum Arthropoda; class Insecta; order Diptera; family Syrphidae; genus Baccha; species Baccha elongata. The sequence continues at coordinate 814,696 of CATNUY010000077.1, forward strand.
TTTATTCGAAACAAGTTAAATCACCAAAGGTTATTTTCGTCAACGGTTTCATATGAAAGCATTAAAATTCAGTTCACTGAAGAGAATAAAACAACATTTATGATTGGAATATATAGACCCCCTGGTTTTAGTAAAGTTGCATTTATTGAAGAGCTTGGCAACGATTTAAGAACGATCAGGAAAAATGAAGAATATATTGTTTTGGGTGATATAAATATTGATGTCCAAAAAACAAAACTAAACATAAGTTATGTAAAAGATTATTTGGAAATGCTAGCATCGTCGAGACTTACGAACGTCATAACAAAATGCACGAGAGTTGATCCACGAAATGGAACCAAGTCGTTGCTTGATCACATCTTAGTAAGCAAAATCGACAATCCAATTTACACTGCAGTAATTGAAAACGAAATCACCGATCATTATCCAACACTGTATTATATAAAAACTCAAACACATTCGGAAAAACAGGTTGTTAGTACTTCTCACATAACGAACTCGAAACTAAATCAATTTATTCGAGAAGAAAATTGGAATTTGGTTTTAGAAGAGGAGGATGCTGAAGGAATGTGCAATAACTTTGCTGGTAAACTAAAAGATATCTACAGGAAATCAACAGTCATTAATAAAGTTTCGAAAATACGAAAAAATAACCCCTGGATAACACCAAACCTTATTGTAGATTGTAAAAAAAGAGACACATTATACAGGAAGTGGAAAAATAATAGAAGAAACAAAAGTTATGAAACAGAATACAAAATCTTAAGAAACAAAATCAATAAAGATATAATAATTCAAAAATCCAATTACTATAAAAACCAGTTTGTTGAGTTCAGATCAAACCCTCGTAAGACATGGGGATTAATAAATGAAGTTCTAGGAAGAAAGAAATCGAGCATTGATGAAACAATGATAAGCAACTTCAAAACAGGATTCAATTCACTTTCCAACGAGTTTGCTGAATTTTTCTCATCACAAACTGCAAAAATAATACACCAATGTAATTTGAAAACATCACATAACACAAATATCCATATTGAAAACACTATCTTCACATATGCTACAAATGTTATGGAGGTCAACAAGATTATTAAGTCACTTGGGACGAATAAGTCACCTGGAATCGATGGCATCAGAGCAGTGGACATACAAAAGCATGCCGATTTGTTTGCTCCAATCTTGTGCAAAATAATTAATCTAAGCCTAACAGAAGCAACAATACCAAAACTACTTAAGACTGCTGTTGTAAGACCAATTTATAAAGGTGGAGTTAAGAATCAACTGACTAATTACAGACCGATTTCAATACTTCCGGTCTTTGAAAAGTGCCTAGAAGGAATAGTTGTTAGTAGATTACAAAGCTTCATTGAAAAACACTCACTTATAAACAAAAGCCAGTACGGATTTCAGAAGAACAAAAATACAGGACAACTGCTTGGTGAATTTGCTAATTGTGTGAACGAGAGTTTAAATAAAGGTCACCATGTACTTGTGATGTTTATGGATTTTAGCAAAGCTTTTGACACACTTAATCATTCAAAATTGTTAGAAGTGCTAGAAAGAATCGGGATTCGAGGTGTGATGGCTGATTGAATGGCAGACTATCTTCAAAACCGAAGGTTTTGCGTCAAGATAAAGGATGTTTACAGTGAACCAAGGAATGTTAACTATGGAGTTCCACAAGGATCTAATTTAGGCCCACTTCTTTTCATCCTTTATACAAACGAACTTCTTCGGGTTTTTAAGCTAAGCATTCCATTTGCTTTTGCTGATGACACTGCAATTGTTGTTCGCCATAAGTCTCTGGATTCGGCGACAATGATAATGCAAGAGGAATTCGCCTCAGCTGTACGATGGTGTCACGACAACGGATTGGTAATAAACGCTTCTAAAACAAAACTAATGCATATCCGTAGCCCACATTTCAAAAAAACCGACAAGCAAATATACTTCAGAAATGAGTTCTGTTCAAACACGCCCAACGAATGCATCGAAATTGTTGAAAGCTACAAATATCTTGGAGTTGTTATTGATTGTCATTTCCTTTGGAACAATCATATAGACAAGCTACGCACGGATCTGAAGAAGGGCCTTTATGCACTCTCACACTTGCAGTATTATGCTTCTGAGGACGTTTTGAGGCAGGTCTACTATGCGTTACTAGAGTCAAAGCTAAGGTATGGTGTACTTGCTTGGGGAAACGCAGCACCAACTCACATCAAGAAACTTCAAAGACTACAAAATTCAGCTCTAAAAATAATTCAGAACAGTCACAGGCAGCAAACGGAAAGCAGATTTCAGGTACTCACAGTAGAGCAAATATTCAAGATGACGACAGTTTTGGAATACCATGACAACAACCGTTTCATTCGACCGATTCAACATCCATTCAACACCAGGCAACGCGCACAAGGTATGCTTCAAATCCCAAGAAACTACAACACGTATGGTATGAGACAGCTGCAGTACGTTGTTCCATCAATTATAAATTCTTTACCTCAAGAACTTAAACAAATACAAAATTATAAAACAAGAAAAAAACAATTAAAACACTTCTTCCTTAATGAAAATATTTAACTTCTGTTTATTTTTTTTTTTTTTATTTTTTTATATGTTGAAGATTTTTTATGTAATTAAAAATTAAAATCTTACATTGAAATTGTTAAATTTTGTAATTCAAAATTTAAAATTAAGCTCACTTTATTATTATTTAATATAAACAATCTTCTGCAGAAAAGCCTAGGCTTCGCAGAAATATATGAAATTGTATAATATTTTTGAATAATAAAGCGTTAATGAAAAAAAAAAAAAAAAAAAAAAAAAAAAAAAATCATTTTATTATATAAAAGTAAACTATTCTCCTCATTTTTAAAATTTTTAATGGATTTCCTTTATCTTAAAAAGGAGAGTCAATTTAACAAAATTTTTATCATTTTCGTGTTAAGCATACCAAAATTACCTAAAATTGACTAAAAAACTTAACTTAACAACTTAATAGTCAGCAAACAAATTAACTCGTCTTTTAAATTTAAACCGCGTGTTTATATAAACGCCTGGTTAGCGATTGGTTATTGTAAAGGGTCCATGTGTATAAACTTAATGATATAATATAACCCAATGGATTTTGGTTCAACAATCCCGTAGCAAGGGGCGGTTGAAACTGTGAATTGTTTCTGTTGAAACACATGCAAATAATACAAATTACAGTTGTGTTATATGATTAAGTCATTATTTTTTTTTGATTACAACAATAATTATGGCAACGTTTGATAATATTCAATTATCCTAAACGTTTCAATATTTGTTTTTTTTTTATAAAAATAGAAAACTAGAAAACTAATTACAATTGCGGTCAAAAAAATTGTTTTCTTGGTGACAACTCATTACTCATAAAAGCAATTTAATTGGAAACATATGATACCATGCTTTTAATTTGTTTATTATTCTGGTTAAATTCTGTTCGAATCTTTTCTTTGCATCGGTCATAATAACAGCAATGGGCTGTAAAATCCCGCGAAATTCAGCCGTCTTCCGAAATTACATAAAATCAAATATCCAAGATCACACAATATAAAATATCTATTAATTTAGTTAGTAAGTTAGTTTCTGATATAAATTTGATTTGTAATGGAATGTGGAAAACACTATAGGTAGGGTAGGTAGGGATGGCGGCTATTCAACTAGAATAAAAACCCAATTAGCACTTGGCGTGCCGTTTTGATACCATAAACTCATGAGACCTATCATTGTGTGGAGGTTGGGATATCATTTTGGTGATTATGGTGTATTAAGGTTTGAAATTGTGTTGGGAGGTGATCCCTTTATTACCATTTACCATAGAAAAATACCCCCCACCAGGCTTTATGCCAGGCTGTTAGCTCCGATATGTCTGTCTTCGCCAAAAACCTAAACAGGCAGAGTGCTGGGTGGCTTAGGGTAGAACCAGTTTCCTCGTGAGATCGATTCGGTTTAGGGAAAGACATGATGTCCGCCGTAGACACAACCCGCCTACACGGCTAAAGACTTGGTTCCTGCGGAAATCATGTTTTTCGGCCCTTGGAAAAGGTGAGATATTGGTACGGTGATTTATGTTATAAGGTTTGAAAATTGTTTTGATTGGGAGTAAATCCCTTAGTTACCAACTTCCATATAGGAAGGCAAAGAGATCCTCGGATATTTGGTTGCATTCAAAAAGCCAATGAGGTTACTTATGCTCAAAACAGTAAGTTCGTTAAGGTTGTCAATAAAGTACTGACCAAAGAATTGGCATCTTGGATTTGCCAAGGCAGGGCAGCAGCAGAGATAGTGGGTCACTGTTTCCTTTTCCCTTTCATCTCCACAGCTACGGAAATGAGTATTATGCGGAATGCCCATTTTTTCTACATGCTCTCCTATTGGCCAGTGGCCCGTGCTAACTGCAATGATTTTGGCTATGTCTGACCGAGTTCTACATAAGAGTTCATTTGTGCGAACTTGTCATAGCTGGGCCACATCTTTCTTGAGGTGGCACAGTTAGTTAGACCATTCCATCTACGATTGGATACAGATAGATAGTGAGACAAGAAAATGCCCTTCACAGCCCCAGCAGAATAGTTACTGCTTCGCCATGTGAGCTGCAAAGGGCCGTTCCTTGCCTGGCAAGCTCATCAGCCCTTTCATTTCCCTGAAAACCACAGGGCATCGGAAGGGCAGGATCGCAGTACTCCTGTGCTCCCTACGCTAGCTGTTCTTTGTATATTTTTGAGCTTATCGGTATTGTAGGCTTTGCTTAAGGCAGGCCACCAGACAATCGATCCATAGGTTAGTATTGGTCGTACTACTGCGGTGTACGTCCATAGAATCATCTTCGACTGGAGGCCCCAATTTTTACCGAATGTTTTACTGCAGGCATAAAAAGATATGCTGGCTTTTTTAACCCTTTCTTCAATGTTCAATTTCCAGTTTAGTTTATGGTCAAGAATTACACCCAGATATTAAGCACGGGTTGAAAGTGTGAGAGTATGACCGTTGAGGCGAAGAAGAGTGAAGGTAGGTATCTTATATTTGTTTGTAAATAGCAACAGTTCTGTCTTGCTTTGATTAATCCCCAAACCGCAGCTTATGGCCCAGCTGTTTACTTTACACAGGGACCTGTCAGTGATTTCACTAATCACAGATAGGAACCTACCAGATGCCAGCAAAACCAAGTCGGCATACGCCACAGCCTTCACCCCCCCCTCCCTTCCTCAAGTTCCACTAGGATTTTGTTAATTACAAGAAGCCATAGTAAAGGAGAAAGAACTCCTCCCTGTGGTGTTCCTCTGTTAACGTATTTGATCGACTGTGTATGACCTAACTTAGCTTGATTTACTCTGTCACTAAGCATGGATACTATCCATTCTCTTAGAGAAGCATCAACTCCAAAGTCGATGAGGGATTGTAGAATAGATTTAGTTAGGACGTTATTAAAGGCTCCTTCTACGTCTAAGAAAGTTGCCAAAGTATATTCCTTATAATATAATGTACTTTCAACTGCGCGCACAACCTCGTGAAGAGCTGTTTTAGTAGACTTGCCTTTGAGGTATGCATGTTGTGATTTTGATAGAGGGGAAATAGTTAAAATTTCCCTAATGCGATTACCTAAGATTCGTTCTAGGGTCTTTAACACAAAAGAGGTCAGACTAATCGGGCGAAAATCTTTTGCCGATTAATGGCCCCGCCTTCCCACCTTTGGGATAAAAACAACTCTAACCTATTTCCAAGACTCTGGAACATGATTAAGCAAGAGACACCCTTTAAAGATATACTCCAACCATGGAACTACTACGTCTTGGAGCTTTTGTAGCATTATAGGGAGTATGCTGTCCAGGCCAGGAGATTTATACGGAGAAAAACTTTTTATAGCCCAAACTATATTTTCTTTAGTTATGACGGATGTAATTTCCTCTAAATGTACTGACTGTACTTCAGGGGATCGATGTGATATTGGATAACTGTCTGTGCAACCTGGAAAGTGTGTTGCTATCATTAGCTCCAGAGACTCAACAGGTCAATCAGTCCACGTACCATCCTCCTTTTTAAGAAAGGAGGGGTTTGAGTGCTCTTTGGACAAGATCTTCCCCAATCTTGCTGAGTCTCTGATATTTTCTATCGAATGACAATACTCTCTCCATGCTTGTTGCTTGGCTGATGCTAGAGTACGCTTGTATAATTTAAGACAGTCTTTATACGGTTTGAAATACTTATGCTTATAACATATATTGAAGACATCTCTCGTCAATCTTCTAAGATTTGAAAGAAAGCTGAATTTTGGTAAGCAGAATTATGAAAAGCAGACTTTTGAAAAACTGAATTTTGAAAGGCAGAATTTTGAAAAGAAGAATTTTAAAAGCAGATTTTTGCAAAGCAGTATTTTGAAATCAGAATTTTGACAAAAGAATTTTGGCCCCGGCAGAATTTCGATCCCAACCCATTATAATATAGTGAATCCTGCTACCGCAAGGATTATTATTGTGAATTCTGCTTCTTCAAGGATTATAAAGTGAATCCTGCTCTCTCATGGATTATTAGTTAGTAAGGTCCTATCCGTTTTTAAAGAATTTCTATGCATAAATAATAGTTAAGTTAAAATAAAATGTAAACGAAACCTAATGAATTTATGCCGAAAACATAATGAAATAACGTTCAATATTGTAGGTTAAATAATATTTGCCGAAAACACAATAAAAAAATGTGTGGTAAAACACAAGTTGCCGAAAATAATAATATAAAGAGTAAACGAAACATAATAAAGTAACGTTTTGATTTTTAAATTAAACACTATTTGCCTATAAACGAAACATAATAAATGAACTATCTGCAGGTATGAAAATAAACAATGAAAACTGAATGAAATATTCAATTTAATTTTTATTTAAATACGGGGTACAAATAAAACTTAGTCTTTTATAGTACTTAGATAATAGAATACATTTGAATTAATATTAGTGGGTACTTAAATTTAAAGCTTAAAAAAAATTAAACCTTAATAATATGGTATTCGTCAACTTGTATCTTACTTAACATTATTTTATTATGTTTTCGGCAAATAGTATTTAACTTACAATATTGAACGTTATTTCATTATGTTTCCAGCAAATAGTATTTGAATTCATTTCAGGTTTCATTTATATTTTATTTATACTTAACTATTATTTATTCATAGAAATTCTGTAATAACGGATAAGATCTTACTAACTAATAATCCGTGAGGCTGAAAAAAAGTAAACTAATTGAGAATATGGCAGCAGAAAATTTGAACACAGAGGGATATGTGGCTGTCCTTCGCGAAATACTCAGCTTTGCACAAGGAGTCTCGCATACGTCGGTCAACCCAAAACCTCGTTGAAGAAATGAAACATTTGATAACTGAGTTTTCCCCGAAGAAATCGTGCATAAACCAAAACAAACAGTAAGGCTGAAGAAAAATCCCCACATAATTGCAATCGAAACACAATTTGCAATTACCGCCCCAACTACTACCACAACTCCAACCGCAACCCATGTATTCATGATCGATTTGAATCTTTCTAATCCCGATGCTAGATATAAATCAATGGGGAATCACCCACCTAGGAAGCCAACTAATTCCCCAGAACAATATCCAGCCATTCCACCCCTAGGAAATCCCTCAGACCAAATGTTTAATACAAACTCAAGGCTAAAGAAGGTTAAGCGTAATCGAAGAGGATGTCATGGATAAGGTCCGCTAATGGGACCTACGCTTTGATGTGACAGATAACCCTCTGTGCAGCCTGCTTACGTCACTTTTTACCAACAAGAAAGCGAAAAGACCCACGAGAGAAGGTCAATGAATACATTCTGACCTCATCCGCCAGTATCCTCGAATGCGCACAGAGGACAGTACATACAGGATATATGACCTGAATACAGATGATATATTCGAAGGAGAGACTTCGAAACGGTGGAAGTGCTTACTGAATTAGCTGAAGAGTTAGAATTCGTCCCAGCTGAGGAGAGAAATACCCGCCCGCCTATGCAACCACACACTTCCTTGCCTAGCCGTCTCCCATACCGACCGAATCATGCACCACAACCACCACAACAAGTCCGATTTGCACCATCTGTCACGTACCGTATGATAAGATAACCCATTGCTGGAATTGCAAACAGCGAGGCCATTGAAAACAAAACTGCCATAGGCCGTTACGTCTAATTTGTAGTAATTGTGGTACCGTTGGAAAGGGACTGTGACTGTGGCTGTTTGGGAGCACGACCGAAATAGAATAACATGTGCTATCAAGCATCCGCGTTATGATATGAAAATATGCAAGAAAAAGCTTCGTTGAAAGTGCATGCAAATGACGAATATATACCAGAAAAAATACTAAACAGCCGAATAAAACACCATACAGCCGCACTTAAGGAGCAGACCAAACGTAAAACAACACTGGCAATGAAGAAACTCCGCAGACGCCCCTGTTCGTTATTGATTCCAAGACGATACTGAGCCCTATTACCAAATCATCAGCCGTGCGAAAATTAGCTGATGAAATAGCAGTACCCAGAACTCCGTCAAAAGGGCCACTATCAATAAGAACTTGATCGAAGAGTCCAAAGAGATTCTTGAGGAACCATGGATAGATCCCCGATACTTCCTACCAATAAACATTGGCAAAGATACGTTTAACGCACTCGTGGACAATGGGTCAGCTTAAAAGTTCATTGGTACTAGGTTACGGGAAGAATTCCGATGGTTGAAAGTCCCCATTTGATATGAACGGTGTGAAATCAAATCAGCAAATGGTAGCCCAGTATTGACTCAAGAGCACTACACAGTAACCTTATATTCCGCAAAACGCCCTTTTACAGGGGAAGTAACTTATTTAAAAGAAATTACTGAAGATGCCATTATCGGCATAGACATCCTAGATCAAGCAGATTTCTACATGTCAATGGGAGGTAAAACGTTCGCTCGACTAACTGAACCCCAAGGTGAGATTAAGCCCAGGCGTAATCTAGTCAGCAACAAAAGATTAAGACGGCAATAAAGTGATCAACTATGCCAGTTTCTACAACCGAACAACACTGCTTTGATGGGCAATCGAACTACAACAGTTCGATTTATCAATTCAATATCGAAGAGGATTACTCGATTTGGTAGCCGACATTCTGTCTCGTGAGTCATGACCTTCAACCAATTTCCACCAACGATTTTTTAGCTGTCAGTATCGACGTTAAACCAGATTGGGTTCCTAAAACCCAACGAAATGTAAAAGCGAACGCAGTCCATTATCAATATTTTGTATTTTATTTTGAACCTAAGTATAAGCAGTACAATCAAAGTTGATACTCTTCAATCTTTAAGTCTTAAATAGGATATACATTTCAAACAGACAAAACAAACCTAAACAAATATGTATACATATGTAGCTTTGACCAAGTTGATAACTATATGAATATTTGAGAATATTTATATTGATTCTCTTGAGCTGTGTTGGTCGTAAAACATTATTAAATGAAAACAATTTTCATTTGTATTTTTCCCGGTGGTTGCCGTCTTCTTCAGGGGAGCTTTATTTACAAAATTAAAAAAATTATTTTAACATATATAATTACATAATAGGTGGACAAATATAACTTACACCGATTTCGATATATAACAAAAACAGAATAAAAATATTAAACAATTTTTTAATTGTACAAATAGAATTTTTACACTTAAATTTAAACACTTCTTTGATTGGAGATTATTCCGTTGAGTTTGAACTTTCAACAGTTTGATTTGTTCTCAGCAACCAAGGAACAGTAAACTGATGATATGTTTTGTATGTCTTGTTAACGGTTCATAGTATTTTTGTTGTTTATTATGTGAAGTGTTTCTAATGTATAGCGTTTAGATGTGTGTTTTTCTGTTGCCAGGATTTTTACCCCTTCAAAGTCCAGTTTGTGACCAGTCTCGACACTATGACTAGCCAGTGCCGTCTTCTCAGAACTTTTCAAGCATACGTCTGATTTATGGTTCGCTATTCTTTGACGAAGAAGTTGTTTTGTTGTGCCTATATAACATAGATTGCACGGTTCGTTTATTTTTCCATTGCAGTTTATTTTGTAGACTACGTCAGAACGGCGATCGATTTCTGTATTCTTTTTTAGGCAGGTGAATAGCGACGCAACGGTTTGGTTTGACTTATATGCCAAGTAGATTTCCGTGTTGTTTTTGGCTATTATTTTTTTGAAATTCTCGGAGAGTTTGGCAACATACAAGACACTTTTATAAACACCACTCCTCTCTTCAAAATTATCTTCAGAAGGAACTTTGTGTTTTTGTCGTAGTATCAAGTTCCTTATTAATTCTTTCGGAAAAAAATTGTCTAAGAGTATTTGTGTAACTTTTTTCTCATTAGCGGAGTGGAATTTTCGGTCACTCAACGCAAAGACTTTGTTTATGAGGTTGGATGCAGTTTTTATACGCATGTGTTTTGCATGATTAGACCGCAAATTGATCAGTCTTCCAGATGCCGTATCTTTCTGGTACCAATCGAAAGATAGCTGATTATTTTCACGATATATAATGACATCTAAGAACGCTATAGATCTACTTTTTTCTCTCTCGATAGTAAATTGGATTTTTTCGTGAAATTTGTTTAGGCATCGGAGCACATTATCTATTTCATCTCTGTCAACAATCGCAAAAATATCGTCGACGTATTTTATATTAAACTTCGGTCTGTAGTTTAGTTTGAAACATTCATCAAGAAGGAAATCTAAAACCAAGTCTGCTATTGTCGGGGATAGTGGATTTCCCATTGGCATCCCGTGTATTTTTCTGTATAAGTTTTCCCAAACTCTCCGAGAATTTCAAAGAAATAATAGCCAAAAACAACACGGAAATCAACTTGGCATATAAGTCAAACCAAACTGTTGCGTCGCTATTCACCTGCCTAAAAAAGAAGACAGAAATCGATCGCCGTTCTGACGTAGTCTACAAAATAGACTGCAATGGAAAAATAAACGAACCGTGCAATCTATGTTCATCATCATCATCGGCTCGACAACCGGGGTCCGGTCCTGGCCTCCTTCAACAAGTCTCTCCACCTATCCCGGTCTCGAGCCGACGCCATCCAGTTGCGCACCCCAAGGCTCCATCGGTCATTGTCTACGCCATCTCTCCAGCGCAAGCATGGTCTACCACGCTGTCGTCTGCCATAGAATGTACCACAAAAAACTTTCCGAGCAGGTTCCATTTCGCTCATGCGAGCTAGGTGCCCTGCCCACCGAAGTCTACCGAGCCTAATTTTTGTCACGATATCTGCTTCAAGGTAGATTGCGTACAATTCATGATTGTACCGTCTCCGGAATCGTCCTTCCTCACATATGGGGCCAACAATTCTCCTTAAGACTTTTCTCTCGAACGAAGCTAAGAGGTCAGAGTGCCTTTTGCTAAGCACCCAAGTCTCGGATCCATATGTGAGTACTGGCAGGACCATGGTCCTGTACTGTTTTGAAGTTATGGTGAGATTTCTGGATTTGAAGAGCTTTGACAGACTGTAGTAGGCTCTGTTGGATTTGAGAAGCCGCCCGCGTATTTCTTCTTCTATATTTTTATCGGCTGCTACTATTGACCCAAAGTATTTAAAGGATTGCACCACTTCAAATTCGTGCTCCGCTATCTTGATTGTTTGACCAACTGTTCCTCTCGCATTCGACGCCACCATGTACTTTGTTTTACCTTCACTAATGTGCAGCCCCAGATTTTGTGCCGCCTGCTCGATCTGGATGAAGGAATCGTGTACAGCTTGCTCGGTTCTTCCGATGATGTCGATGTCGTCTGCGTAAGCCAGTATCTGGCTGGACCTGTTGACAATGGTCCCTCTTGTTGCCGTGTCAGAGTCACGGATTGCTTTCTCCAACGCCAGGTTGAAGAGGAGGCAGCCCAAACCATCCCCTTGTCGGAGTCCATTAAAGATGTTGATTGGTCTGGATAGCAATCCGGCTATTTTTACTTGGCTTGTTACGTTGGTCATGGTCAACCTACATAGTCGTGTCAATTTATTTGGGATGCCGAATTCTCTCATGGCTTTGTAAAGTTCTACCCTGGCTATGCTATCATAGGCGGCCTTAAAGTCTATAAACAGGTGGTATGTTGGGATGTTAAATTCTAGACATTTTTCCATCGCCTGCCTAAGGGTAAAGATCTGATCAGTTGTTGATTTGCCTGGAATGAAACCACACTGATATTGTCCGATGATGGTTTTAGCATATGGGGTTATCCGGTCTTGTAGGATAGAGGAGAGTATTTTATAGGCGGTACTCAACAACGTGATACCTCTATAGTTGCTGCACGTTGTGACATCTCCTTTCTTATGTATGGGGCATATTCTACCTTTTCGCCAGTCTTCTGGTATTTCTTCATGCTCCCACACGTGCACTATAATATCATGAATTGCCTGACGTAGAGCTGGCCCACCGTGTTTAAATAATTCGGCTGGTATACCATCAGCTCCCGGGGCTTTGTTTTTCTTAAGCCGGTCTATAGCCTTCTCAACCTCTTCTTTGCTTGGTGACGGCAACATAGGGTATTCGTCTTGAAGCAGTGGAGCCTCCACTTCTGCAGTGAGTTGACCATTTAGCAATTCATTAAAGTACACTTCCCATCGCTCCAGTATGCTTGGTGGATCGGGGATCAGATTTCCCTCTCCGTCCTTGCAGTATGTGCAGCGTGGTGTGTACTGCGTCATGTTTCGGACGGATTGGTAGAACTTCTGCGCCTGGTGCGGACCTCGCTCTCTGCTTTTTTCTATTTCACAGATTAAGTTCTTCTCCCAGGCTGATTTTTTCTGTCTGTGAAGCCGTTTTTCTATTCTTCTGAGCTCTTTATATTCTTCTTCGCGTGCCCGCGTTCTATGAGATTGTTGCATTGCTCGGTACGCAACATTCTTACGTTCAGTCGCTAGCTTGCATTCATCATCAAACCAGTCGTTCCGATTTCTACGACTGCTGCCTAAGATGGAGTTGGCAGTACTAATGACAGTATTCTTAAGGCGTGTCCACTTCTCATCTACGCCCAGCATACTGGCCCCAGGACTAACTCTCCCTAAATCAAGCGATTCTAGGGCGAGTCCTAACGCATTACCAAAGGTGTTACTAGCATTTTCATTGCGCAGGGCAGCCGTGTTGATTCGAACTTGATCGGCGGATGCAATACGTCTTCGCAAGGCAATCCGCCCTCGGAAGACCATACCAACAAGATAGTGATCCGAGTCGATATTGGCGCCTCGGTACGTTCGTACCGTCATCAAGTTCGAGTAGTGGCGACGGTCTATCAACACGTGGTCTATTTGGTTACGAGTGACTCCATCAGGTGATACCCAGGTGGCTTTGTAGATATCTTTTCGCGGGAACCTGGTACTCGCAACGACCATGTTTTTCGATGCTGCCAATTCTAAGACTCGAAGTCCATTGTCATTAGTGTTCTCATGCAAACTATGGGTGCCTGCGTAATACCTGAATACCGGCTCCCGACCTATTTTTGCGTTCAAATCCCCAAGGATGATTTTTACGTCATACCTTGAACAGGCATTGAGGGTCCTCTCGACTTGTTCGTAGTAAGTCTCTTTTTCTTCGTCTGAGGACTCCTCCGTAGGTCCGTGAACGTTAATGAGGCTAATGTTCGTAAATTTGCCTCGCACGCGAAGGGTGCATAGCCTTTCGCTTATAGCGTTAAAGCCGATGATGGTAGACTTCATTTTTTCGCTGACTAGGAAGCCTACCCGAGCACATGGTGTTTTGTATGACAGCTGTAGTATACGTCATATTCTTTCTTCTGTAAAACACCATTCCCTGTCCATCTGATTTCTTGTAGTGCTGTTATGTCAGCTCTATATTTTGACAGGGCATCGGCTAGCTGCTGAGCAGCTCGAGCTCTTTAGAGCGATCGTACGTTCCATAAGAAAATTCGTAAATCGTTTTGCCGTTTTCCTTGCGTTGGTTGTCGTCGTGAGATCAGTCCGTTTCCGAGGCTTGTTGTCGGGTTCGTAATTCTAAATTTTACGGAACAGGGAATTAACCTGTTGCCAACCTGAGGAACCAGCCTGATCATATTAGCCAAACCTTTTTTAAAAGGCTTGTTACTAGCGGCCGCCGCAAAGAGGCTATGATCACACTTCCACCAGTCCCGAATAGTTACGGCACGTGCATGTTTTCATATGCTACATGTTATTCCCCCTATTCGTCTGATGGCTGACCGCAATCTATGTTAAATAGGCACAACAAAACAACTTCTTCGTCAAAGAATAGCGAACCATAAATCAGACGTATGCTTGAAAAGTTCTGAGAAGATGGCACTGGCTAGTCATAGCGTCGAGACTGGTCACAAACTGGACTTTGAAGGGGTAAAAATCCTGGCAACAGAAAAACACACATCTAAACGCTATACATTAGAAACACTTCACATAATAAACAACAAAAATACTATGAACCGTAAACAAGACATACAAAACATATCATCGGTTTACTGTTCCTTGGTTGCTGAGAACAAATCAAACTGTTGAAAGTTCAAACTCAACGGACTAATCTCCCATCAAGGAAGTGTTTAAATTTAAGTGTAAAAATTCTATTTGTACAATTAAAAAATTGTTTAATATTTTTATTCTGTTTTTGTTATATATCGAAATCGGTGTAAGTTATATTTGTCCACCTATTATGTAATTATATATGTTAAAATAATTTTTTTAATTTTGTTAATAAAGCTCCCCTGAAGAAGACGGCAACCACCGTCGAAACGTTGGGAAAAATACAAATGAAAATTGTTTTCATTTAAAACATTAATACAACCAACACAGCCGAAGAGAATCAATATAAATATTCTCAAATATTCATATACTAAACAAAAATGGTTAAAAACTTTCTTTTAGCAAAAAAGCGAAATTCACAAATTGATTTCTTGAGTATTTTGCACACGTCTGGAGGTCACTTTGCCTCACTTAAGACTTCTGGCCCTTCTGGGACTATATTAGTGCTCAGAACGACTTAATTTCGATAAAAAAAAAAACAAAATGGTCGGGAAAATCAAAATTCATGGTCGATTTTCCGGGTTTTTTTCGAGTGTTTTCTTCAAAATAATTTTAGCTTTGTTGGTTCACAAAATTACCAAAAATGTAAAAAATGCTTTTTGAGATAGACTTGTCTTGCAAGGGATCGAAATAACTTAGAATTACATCAGAGTAAGTAATTAAATTTTAAGACGTGATTTTTCTGAGTGTATACTTCAGTATCGGTAGCTTCACTGTTCTCATCCTCTATAACCAGAATACTAGGTTCGTGACCCTAAGTTGACTCATCGCTGATCTTAAATATTTTTTTGCAATTTTAAATTTTAAACTATCACAGCCTGTGGTATTGCTCAGTACAATAGTATAAGGAACAAATGAAAGGTTATTGAATGAAAGTCAATTCTCAAATCATTATTGTCTGGGGTGAGCACTTATGAGCAAAAACTGTGAATGGATTCAGACAAATTAGATATAGAAGTAGGCTTAAGCTATATAACTGATGGATATGTGCCGATAATTTTTAATAAGCCTTTGGACAACTTTGATTTTGAATAAAGTTTCTCTAGATTTTAAAAATAGCACATTGTGCTGTGGTTGTGTAAAATAAAAAAAAAAAAAAAAAAATAATAAGTTCTTATGTTCCAAAGAAAGTAACCAAGTCCATTTCAACTGCAGTGGCATGAAAGCAAAGCAGATTAAGGAATAATTCGAGCAATGTTTAAATTCTGCTTTGGGGTTTAAATCCTTAAGCATTTGTTGCACTCCTTTGTATTTCCCAGCTATGACAGCGGCATTACGTTTGACCTCTGCAATCCTTCTCATCAACACCATCAATATTCAACCTTCTGAGAATCATTCCAGAAATCAGCATTTTAATTTGTGAGTTTCGATAAAATCAATAAGGAACCCACTACCTATATGTATCGAATTACTTGACTTTTTTTTATCTTTTTGTGATAAATAAGGAGTTATATTGCATGTAATTGAATAATATATTGCGTTTTAAGAGCCGACACACCTTAATTGAGTTCAAAACTTTGTATATTCGTAACAAAAGTATAATGTAAATAAAATAAACGAGTGTACCTTGGATGCATTTCGGAATGTTGTCATTGACTCCTCAGCATCACGACTAAGTTGAAAAAGTGTGTGCTTAGGTGTGCCTTCTTGTGGGTGCATTCATATGGTTTTCCTTTTAAGTCGGTTAATATTTTATTTTATTTTATTTTATTTAAATTAAAATTTAGTCAAAAGTATATAAAGTGTAAATTTAATTAAGGTGTTTCGGCTCATAGCATTTGTTTGTTATATTTAATAGATTTAACATCGCTCAGAAACAAGTTTTTATTTATTTTTTACTTATCTCTTCCTTATTTCTTAAATTTAGTATCATTTTTATTTTGTGGTTGACGTTGTATAATTAGTAGTTGGTAGTTTACATTTGTTGACTCATTTTCATCCGCTCAAGGTGTTCCAAAGCAAACAAAAATATTTTTTGCCACTTTTCAAAACGTCTGACAGAAGCATTGCCGCACTCGTAACGTCTTCGACCAGCATTTTTGCTATGAGCTGAGAGCTTTTAACATAATGAAATTGAGTTTCTCAGTTCGCTCTCTGCACTTTCATCGCGCAGTTGATTCTTTCATTAGTTTCTTGCCTCATATGCAATGTCTTTTTCTAATAAATGCTTTAATTGTGAAAAAAAACAACGACCGGTGAAGAATTATCGTGCGTTGTTTGCCAATTGCATTTCCACATAAAGTGTTTAAATTTGAATGAAACTGTGACAGATCTGTTAAATCGTTCAAATTATGCTTGATATGTGTTCTAATGATAACGCACCCAATTGTTACGCTAATTTAAATGTCTTAAATAAAAAGCTCAATAGCCTATGCATTGACTTTAATACGTTTCGTGATAGTTTTGATGCCAGTTCAAGTACAAAAACAAAAAGCTTCGTGAACACAAGATCTCAAGCTAAGTTGCATCTCAAACTTATATATAAGTCATGTCAAAAATGTAAAGCATAGTAGTGTATAAAAGCAAAGAGTAATGTTTGTTTTTGTTTTTGATTAATGTTTTAATTAAGTGCAATATATAACTTATATATAAGTTATGTCAATAATGTAAAGCATAGTAGTGTATAAAAGTAAAGAGTAATGTTTGTTTTTGTTTTTGATTAATGTTTTAATTAAGTGCAATATATATGTGAAAGGCAATATATATGTTAAAAGCAATATAAATGTTTACAAAATGCAATATATATGTATAATTTGTTTTGTTTTGTCTAACAGACATTTTATATTTCTTGTAAAGTTTAAGCATTTGTGTCGCAATAACTATTAATAAATCTGATGATGTTCATAATCATGAACGAAACGTCATTTTAAACAACATTTTGTGTTTCATTCAAGTGGAACAAAACTGACCTACAGTCCATAAACCAACTTATAAGTATATTCATATATAAAGGTCAAAAAACATAAACATAAATATAATATATTAACGACAGAACTGTTTGGTGCTGAGTATGTAGTATATAGGAAACCAACTTATAAGTATATTCATATATAAAGGTCAAAAAACATAAACATAAATATAATATATTAACGACAGAACTGTTTGGTGCTGAGTATGTAGTATATAGGAAAGTTCGGTGTCCAATTCAAACTGGTCTATCTAGAGGTGGTGGTGTCATCCTTGCAGTCAAATCTTCCCTTAATAGCAGATTGGTTGACCTAAACGACTCTTCAGGTACAATTGAACAAATTTGCATATGTGTTACTTATATTCGCTCTTATGATTTTGCTGATATTAAAATATATTATTTTGTATCATATATACCTCCTTACTCTATTACAAGTATTTACAAAACTCATTTTGCTAACATAAAACACATTGTAAATAAATTGGGCGCATATTCCTATGTGTTAGTTTTAGGTGATTCAATTTGAGTAACATCAAATGGATATATATATAGTTGATGAAAAATGTTTGCTTCAATGTAATGTTCTAAAAGAATTTGAAATTGAAATGCTGGACTCTTTACTGGCTATGAATTTTGTACAACTTAATTCCATTCAAAATAGTATTGGTCGAATTTTAGATTTAGTTTGTGCTTATGATGATTTAGATGTATGTTTATATGAACTGACTTTTTACTATCAAATAACAGTGTTTTTCATAAAGCTTTGCACATTTCATTCGATATTTCATTTCTTAACTCTTATAGCACTGATAGCAATAATATTGAATTAAAATTTGATTTCGATAAAGCCGATTATGGCTATGTTAATAATTACCTCTCTTCGATTGATTGGAACTTCAGTTTATCGGGGTCCTCAGATTTGAAAGAAGTTTACTTGTTGTTTACATAATATAGTTGATGATGTTTTTTCTAAGTGTGTGCCTACTTAAAAATGTTTAAGCTCTAACAAGCCGATCTGGTTTAACAATCGACTCATTAAATTAAAAAATGCTATGAAACGTACTTATAAGAAAAGTTTAAAAAATCATTTATAGCGTGCGGAATTTTGTCGCTTACGAAAAGAGTACGAATTTTTAAAGAGATTTTTGTATCGTCAGCATGTTTTTGCATTTAGAGTCTAAAATAAAAAGTAATTCAAAAGCTTTTTGGACCTTTTTAAACACGAAAAGGAAATCAGTTGGGATTCCGTCTTCTATGAGCTACAATGGTAATATTAGCAATGACATAAAAGAAATTTCTAATATGTTTGCTTGTCTTGACTTTGATAAAAGTTTCAATGTGCTTTTTCCTACCAGAGACGAATGGAAAAACGATACGGTGACAAATGAATATGACACCACAATTTTCACTGACGGCTCAAAGATGGTTGACGGAGTTGGGGCGGGTGTTTACTCCGACAAACTTAAAATTAGTCAATCGTTCCGCCTGCCCGACGCTGCCAGCATATTTCAAGCTGAAGTGCTTGCTATTAAGGAAGCCTGTAGGATACTCAAACAAAAAACAATATCTAACCATAATATTCACAATGTAGCCATTTGTATAGATAGCCAAGCTGCAATTAAGGCAATTAACAGCTGCCTGGTGTCTTCAAAGATAGTTCATCAATGCAGAGCAGAGCTCTCAGGTTTCAGTGATAGTATAAAAATTTCTCTCGTATGGGTCCCAGGCCATAGCGACATCCAAGGCAATGAGCGAGCAGATGATCTTGCTAGGCAAGGATCAGCCCTTCTCGTCTCTCAGGCGGAATCAGTAGATCTTCCACTGGGCTTCGTGAAGGGCAGAATATATGACCATTTCCTTTCAGAATCAACAAAGAGGTGGCAAGGTTTGGCAACCTGTAAAATAACTAGAAAGATATGGCCAACCTATGACAAAAACAGATCGAATGATTTAATAAAACGAAACAGAATAGACACGGCCAGGGTCGTTGCAATCGTCACTGGCCATTGGCCAGTGACGATTTTCTCAGTTCGCTCTCTGCACTTTCATCGCGCAGTTGATTCTTTCATTAGTTTCTTGCCTCATATGCAATGTCTTTTTCTAATAAATGCTTTAATTGTGAAAAAAAACAACGACCGGTGAAGAATTATCGTGCGTTGTTTGCCAATTGCATTTCCACATAAAGTGTTTAAATTTGAATGAAACTGTGACAGATCTGTTAAATCGTTCAAATTATGCTTGATATGTGTTCTAATGATAACGCACCCAATTGTTACGCTAATTTAAATGTCTTAAATAAAAAGCTCAATAGCCTATGCATTGACTTTAATACGTTTCGTGATAGTTTTGATGCCAGTTCAAGTACAAAAACAAAAAGCTTCGTGAACACAAGATCTCAAGCTAAGTTGCATCTCAAACTTATATATAAGTCATGTCAAAAATGTAAAGCATAGTAGTGTATAAAAGCAAAGAGTAATGTTTGTTTTTGTTTTTGATTAATGTTTTAATTAAGTGCAATATATAACTTATATATAAGTTATGTCAATAATGTAAAGCATAGTAGTGTATAAAAGTAAAGAGTAATGTTTGTTTTTGTTTTTGATTAATGTTTTAATTAAGAGCAATATATATGTGAAAGGCAATATATATGTTAAAAGCAATATAAATGTTTACAAAATGCAATATATATGTATAATTTGTTTTGTTTTGTCTAACAGACATTTTATATTTCTTGTAAAGTTTAAGCATTTGTGTCGCAAAAACTATTAATAAATCTGATGATGTTCATAATCATGAACGAAACGTCATTTTAAACAACATTTTGTGTTTCATTCAAGTGGAACAAAACTGACCTACAGTCCATAAACCAACTTATAAGTATATTCATATATAAAGGTCAAAAAACATAAACATAAATATAATATATTAACGACAGAACTGTTTGGTGCTGAGTATGTAGTATATAGGAAACCAACTTATAAGTATATTCATATATAAAGGTCAAAAAACATAAACATAAATATAATATATTAACGACAGAACTGTTTGGTGCTGAGTATGTAGTATATAGGAAAGTTCGGTGTCCAATTCAAACTGGTCTATCTAGAGGTGGTGGTGTCATCCTTGCAGTCAAATCTTCCCTTAATAGCAGATTGGTTGACCTAAACGACTCTTCAGGTACAATTGAACAAATTTGCATATGTGTTACTTATATTCGCTCTCATGATTTTGCTGATATTAAAATATATTATTTTGTATCATATATACCTCCTTACTCTATTACAAGTATTTACAAAACTCATTTTGCTAACATAAAACACATTGTAAATAAATTGGGCGCATATTCCTATGTGTTAGTTTTAGGTGATTTCAATTTGAGTAACATCAAATGGATATATATATAGTTGATGAAAAATGTTTGCTTCAATGTAATGTTCTAAAAGAATTTGAAATTGAAATGCTGGACTCTTTGCTGGCTATGAATTTTGTACAACTTAATTCCATTCAAAATAGTATTGGTCGAATTTTAGATTTAGTTTGTGCTTATGATGATTTAGATGTATGTTTATATGAACTGACTTTTTACTATCAAATAACAGTGTTTTTCATAAAGCTTTGCACATTTCATTCGATATTTCATTTCTTAACTCTTATAGCACTGATAGCAATAATATTGAATTAAAATTTGATTTCGATAAAGCCGATTATGGCTATGTTAATAATTACCTCTCTTCGATTGATTGGAACTTCAGTTTATCGGGGTCCTCAGATTTGAAAGAAGTTTACTTGTTGTTTACATAATATAGTTGATGATGTTTTTTCTAAGTGTGTGCCTACTTAAAAATGTTTAAGCTCTAACAAGCCGATCTGGTTTAACAATCGACTCATTAAATTAAAAAATGCTATGAAACGTACTTATAAGAAAAGTTTAAAAAATCATTTATAGCGTGCGGAATTTTGTCGCTTACGAAAAGAGTACGAATTTTTAAAGAGATTTTTGTATCGTCAGCATGTTTTTGCATTTAGAGTCTAAAATAAAAAGTAATTCAAAAGCTTTTTGGACCTTTTTAAACACGAAAAGGAAATCAGTTGGGATTCCGTCTTCTATGAGCTACAATGGTAATATTAGCAATGACATAAAAGAAATTTCTAATATGTTTGCTTGTCTTGACTTTGATAAAAGTTTCAATGTGCTTTTTCCTACCAGAGACGAATGGAAAAACGATACGGTGACAAATGAATATGACACCACAATTTTCACTGACGGCTCAAAGATGGTTGACGGAGTTGGGGCGGGTGTTTACTCCGACAAACTTAAAATTAGTCAATCGTTCCGCCTGCCCGACGCTGCCAGCATATTTCAAGCTGAAGTGCTTGCTATTAAGGAAGCCTGTAGGATACTCAAACAAAAAACAATATCTAACCATAATATTCACAATGTAGCCATTTGTATAGATAGCCAAGCTGCAATTAAGGCAATTAACAGCTGCCTGGTGTCTTCAAAGATAGTTCATCAATGCAGAGCAGAGCTCTCAGGTTTCAGTGATAGTATACAAATTTCTCTCGTATGGGTCCCAGGCCATAGCGACATCCAAGGCAATGAGCGAGCAGATGATCTTGCTAGGCAAGGATCAGCCCTTCTCGTCTCTCAGGCGGAATCAGTAGATCTTCCACTGGGCTTCGTGAAGGGCAGAATATATGACCATTTCCTTTCAGAATCAACAAAGAGGTGGCAAGGTTTGGCAACCTGTAAAATAACTAGAAAGATATGGCCAACCTATGACAAAAACAGATCGAATGATTTAATAAAACGAAACAGAATAGACACGGCCAGGGTCGTTGCAATCGTCACTGGCCATTGGCCAATAGGCAAACACGCAGCTAAACTGCGCATACCTTTTAACAGCTACTGCCGTAGTTGTAGAAATCCGCTGGAGAAGGAAACTATTGAGCATTTCCTCTGCCACTGTCCGGCCCTGGCTGGATCTCGCATCCAGGCATTTGGTAGCCTGTTTCTCGACAACCTTAACGTGCTGTCGAACAAAAGGATCAATGATTTTACCGCTTTTCTCAACAGCACCAGTTGGCTCTAACAAACCAAGCAATATCTCTATTTCAACTTTCACCTTGGAAGTTTTTGGAACTTTCGTTTAGGACTGGCTATTCGGACTAGCACTTACTCTATCTTTGGCAATAGCATCAGAGTACTCATTAATACCTGGTAGGTATAAACTGTCTTTGAACGGGCTTAGCCTCATATAGATCTAGTGTAAAGTTATTGGGCAGGCTCTCAGTCCAAATGGAACCACCCAGCACACAGTGTGAGCTAGGTTCTTCCCTTGTGACTGCGGGCACAGACCAAAAACTGGTCCCCTTAGCTTTTCAAAGCACTCACTCACTTTCCATTTCAACTTTCACCTTTTAAGTTTCTGGAACTTACCTTTAGGAATAGCTTTTCGGACTAGCACTTACTCTATCTTGCGGCGAAAGCATCAAAACACGGATTAACACCTGGCAGGTGTACCGCCTTTGAACGGGCCTAGCCTCATATAGATCTATGGTGTAAAGTTAATTGGTCGTCTCTTAGTCCAAATGGAACCACCCAGCACACAGTGTGAGCCAGGTTCTTCCCTTGTGACTGCGGGCACAGACCAAAAACTAGTCCCCTCAGCTTAACAGTCACTACCACTATATCACAAAAATTAGGTCAAACGAGTTATGGTATCAAAACGGCGCTTTTCCGCGCTAATTGGGTTTCTTCGGAACAGTTGTTCTGCGAAACCGCCATTTTACCTACCTACCTTGCTTGTTATTTTCAATCAAACTATGTTGCTGAACCAGATAATAATTACAGTCCTGTCTTCCGTAACTCTTTAATAAGTTTAGGATTTCTAGATATCACTGAAGATGATGTTCTAACGGAGTTATTAAATCTTGATAACTCTAATAGTCTTGGACCGGACAACATTCCTCCAGCTGTCGGTAAAACCAGTTGAGGACTTAGTCATTAATCTCTCAAGTGAAAATTTTGATCAAGATGAATTGCAACTGTTAAACAGAGGTCTTAATTATTCTGTCAAACCACGTTAAATTCCAATTTTGGACACCGTAGCTGACATCGAATCTTCGATACAATACAAACAGTTTGGATAAAAGTCAGTGAGAGACAAGGCTCTGCCTCTAATAAAAAAAGCACTTAAAGAACAACCTCACTTAAACCATACAGATACCAAAATGAACCTCGCTATAGATAAACTCAAAAATCATAAAACTTACTTCATGAAATCAGATAAAGGTAATAAAGTCGTTTTAATGAGCAAACCAGATTATGATAGCAAAATTTTAAAATCAATCGAAGAAGACAACTTCAAAGTAGTTAAAAAATCACCATTGAATGCAATGATTACTGATGCAAAAATTGCTGTTGACACCATACATCGTGTTTTCAACGCCAACAAGTATAAATTACGTGTATCCAATCCAATAGTACCATTAATGTATGGTTTACCTAAAGTGCATAAAGAAGGAGATAAAATGAAAAAAATGTCTCTAACGTAAGTTCTCCACTCACCAATATAACAAAATGGCTTGTTAATGATTTAAAAAAATTCGGTAACTTTGATGGATTTTCAGTCAAAAATACATTTGATTTTGTCGACAAAATAAAAGAGATAACAATTGAAGAAGATGAAATTATGATTTCATTTGATGTGACAGCTCTTTTCCCACCAATTCCCATTAACGAAGCAGTCGAAGCAATAAGACATTTACTTAAATTTAATCTAACACCAGAACAAGTAATTGCTTATGTTGATTGCATAAACATTTACATGAAACATAATTGTTTTCAATTTCGAAATGTTTTCTACACCAACAACTTCGGATGTAGCATGGGTAATGGCCTTTCACCATAATATGTAGCTGAAGCATTCATGTGCAAATTTGAAACAGATTTAAATAAAATAGGCAAACTACCACGCATTTGGTATAGGTATGTTGATGATACCTTTGCCGTGGTGAAAAAATCTGAAGCTGACCAGGTACTTGAAATAATAAACAGCAGATTTCCAAGTATCCAATTCACTTTTGAAAAAGAAGATGATTTACTGCACACTATATCTTTTCTCGACTTAGAAATAAAACGGCTACATAACAAACGATTCCTATTGTTCATACAATCAAAAACTTGCCGCCTTTCATCCAATGGTTTACAGATTATGCCGTCTTCCTCTATCTGTTGAAAATTACATGAAAGAATACCAACAAATATTACATATAGCTAATGTAAACGGATATGATAAATGCATAATAGACCATCTGATCAAAAACACTCAGTGAAATTAAAACGAAGCAACATCAGTACGTTATTTGATCAAAACACAGACTCACATGAACACCGTGTCATTATACCCTTCGCACCTGATATTACCAACAAGCTGATAGATGTCTTCTCTAGAGCTGAAATGAAGGTTGTACATACCAACAACAACAAACTAAAATTTCGTTTAGGATCCACAAAAGACCACACACCAACTAATCGATGCAGTGGCTTTTAACAAATCTCTTGTTCTAACTGCGACAAAAAATACATTGGACAGACAAGAAGGGCTACTGAGATAAGGTTCAACGAACGTCTTTGGTCCGTTAAAAAGAGAGAGAAAGACAAAGCAATCGCAGCCCACATATATGATGAAATGAAAATCCCCACGCAATTACATCATTTGAAGACAACTTTCTTCTTCTTCTTCTTCTTCTTCTTCTCCTTTTTCCGACGATGCTATATACGATCTCGAATGGGATCATATGTTTCCCACTTCTCCACTTCACCTACTGATCTGTGTGTGGGGTTCGTCGGGTTGACCTCAGAAAATGTCGGCAAGCTTCCCGGTTATGGATTGTTCCATGTCTGAGGCCAACTGAATGCTGATGTCGCTGCATTTGTTTTTTCCAGGAATTTTTCGGCCTGCCTCTCTTCCGCGATTGTACTGGAATGTTGTATGAAAGTGCCTTTTGAACGGGATTCTCAGCGTCTCTTCTAAGTACGTGCCAGTACCAGCTGAGTTTGTCGTGCTGTATTTTATCGACGATGGTATCCTTAACGTGAAGACTTCTTCGGATCCTTTTACTTCGGATTCGATCTAGCTTTGTTACTCCTGCTGTCATGCGGAGCATCTTCATCTCAGTTGCCGTCAATTTGCTCTCATATTTTTTGTACATTGTCCAACATTGTGAACCATATGTAAGCGCTGGACGGACTGCTGATGTGTAGAGTTTTCCTTTTAGCTTAGGGGGCATTTTTCGGTCACAGAAGATGGCAGAGTTCTCACGCCACTTCATCCACACTACGCTTATGCGATGGTTGATGTCGTCATCACAGGATGCTTCGTTGTTGATCATAGATCCAAGATATTTAAACTTTTCGCACTTGGGAAGCACTGTTCCGTTCAAATAAATGTCCGGAATGGCCATGGTTGGATCAGAAAATGGACAGCATAGGTATTCTGTCTTTTTGGCGCTTATGCGGTATCCATTCCGCTCCAAAGCGTCCACCCACACATCGAGTGCTCGTTGCAAGGAAGAAGCATTTTCACTTATGATGGCTCCATCATCAGCAAAGAATAACTGAGTCACTTTAGGGTCTCTCACCTTATCTTCGAGTAGATAATCAAGCTTGAAGACAACTTTAAGCTTATAAAAAAAGTAAACAAACCCTATAAACTAAACTAGACGCATATAAGTCAATACACATTCATTTAAGCAACAACTTAATGAATTTGGAACCTGGTCCAATAGACTCTCATTTATTCAACGCGCTTAAGAAGAAAAAATAATAAAAACTGTTCTTTTCACTCTCTTTTGTTTACATTGTTTTCCCAGAGTCCAACTTATGTAGTTTGTTTTGTTTCTTTGTATACCTACTTTCGTTTAATTGTCGTTCGCTGATGATGGTTCCGCTGCTATGAACCGAAATGCATACGTATTAAGTAAAAAGATTTTTTAAAGTTTTAAAATTTAAACAAACGTTTTTTATTTTTTGTTCCTGTTTTAAAATTTTTTTTTCTTTTTATTTCGATTTTTGCGGTCAATAAGGTGAAAAACTCTCAATTAATTAATTAATTAATTCCTCCAGCGTTTATTAAAAACTGTAGATTTAATTTTGCAACTCCGCTTCGTATAATTTTCAATCTATCTTTGTCAAGTGGCTTGTTTTTGGATAATTGGAAGTATTCTTTTATCACCCCTATCTACAAATCTGGATCTAAGCAAAATTGAGAATTATAGACCGATTGCAAAGTTAAAGTTGATCCCAAAAATTTTTGAAGCCATTGTAAAAAAAAATATATGCAATTGTTCGTGGTTTCATTTCAAGTTCTCAACATGGGTTTGTAACTGGAAGATCAACTGTAACGAATTAAGCGATTTTTACAAACTACTGCCTTACTAATATGGAGGAGCACAGCCAAGTTGACACTGTTTACACTGACTTTGCTAAGGCATTTGCAATTGTTCGTGGTTTCATTTCAAATTCTCAACATGGGTTTGTAACTGGAAGATAAACTGTAAAGAATTAAGCGATTTTTACAAACTACTGCCTTACTAATATGGAGAAGCACAGCCAAGTTGACACTGTTTACACTGACTTTGCTAAGGCATTTGATCGCGTCCAATTTCACGTTTTAGAACGTAAATTAATAAGATTTGGTTTTCATTCGTATTTGATGTCATGGTTGATGTCATACTTAAAACATCGAAAACAGTATGTGAAAATTGGATCCCATATTTCTAAAGTAGTGTTCAATTACTCTGGAGTGCCTCAAGGTAGTCATTTAGGCCCACTCCTTTTTCTTATATTCATCAATGATTTACCGGATTGTGTACAGCATTCCATCGGATTATTATTTGCAAATGATTTCAAATTATTTAAAATAATAAAATCAAGGTCTGACTGTGTTGAATTACATAATGACATAGATAGATTAATTAGTTGGTGCGATAGTAATTGTTTGCATCTTAATATTCGTAAATGTTCTATTTTGTCTTTAACAAGATCTAAAAATCCTTTAATATTTGATTATAAAGTTTGCAACATTGACCTTTGTAGGGTTTATGAACAAAAGGACCTTGGAGTTGTTTTTGATTCCCAATTAAACTTTGCCTTGCATATGGATTTTTTAATCTCTAAGGCTAATGCTTTGCTGGGGTTTCTATTTCGAAACTCTAAAGATTTTAGTGATCCGTACACTCTTAAAACTCTTTTTGTACCGTTGGTTCGCTCTAACCTGGAATATTGTTGTGTGATATGGTCTCCGTTCTACAACAGCACTTCAATGCGTATTGAAAGAATACAAAAGAGGTTCACAAAATATGCGCTTCGTAAAATATATTTCGAATCTAACATGCCTAGTTACGATATAAGATGCCAATTGATTGATTTAAAGCCGTTAAATAAAAGAAGATTTTTCTATTTAGCTATTTTTGCCAGGGATATTTTGTGTGGTCATATCGACTGTTCTTCGTTACTATCCTTATATAATATATTTGCTCCAACGCACTCACTTAGGCCAAGACATAATAACTTCTTTCAAATAAGTAGACACTCCATTAACTACGGTTTGAAAAATCCAGTAACCAATGCATCATTATGTTTTAATCAAATTGAAAATTATACAGATTTACATATGAGTAGAAATGAAGGCAAAGCTATTATTTTGAACACTTAGTAAATATTTAACTTTTTATTTTTGTTAATTTTATTTTATAATTAAGTTGTCTTATATTCTATTTTATAAATTATGTAATTCTAATATCTAAGAAAGTCTAATGTACTTGTTGGATAAATAAATAAATATATAAATAAGTTTGATCGGTTATACCAATTAACTCATTTTTTGAAAAAAGTGATTTTCTAAGCTGCTATAACTCACGGAAGCCGCCATCTTGAACTGCAAGACTTGCGTTTTTATCATGACCTTCACCCCTGCTATTGACTAATATACTTCTTTTCGAGTGGTCTTGCTTACGTTTCACTCTATATATTCAAGTGTTTTCATCTTTTTATGTACATTACCTATACGTAAACAAAATTGGGTGAATACAAAAATCGGGAGAGGGGCAGCAATTTACGCTCTGCATAGGGCGGCAAAATGTCTTACTCCGTCCCTGTACGGAAGTCTATTTAAGATAAATTTTTCAATATTTTTGTAATACCATTTTGCTTAAGGAGTAACTATTATGTATGTACACTTAGTTGTAAAGTTCGCCTTAATCCCATAGCCCCCACCTTACTACGCCCAGTGTGCTGCTATATTATAAGCAAATTATTATGTTATAAGCAAATGGGCTATGCCCTCTCCTTCAAAAAGGCTGAAGTTATATAGCAACGGAATTCAACACTTCCCCCCAAAAGGCGCAATTTAATAAGCACAATCGGGTATACCCTCTCCTTCGAAAAGGTTCAAACTTAAAATGGCAATGGGATTTAACCCTCTAATTCGAAAAGGCTCAATTTAGTAGAGTCGATGGGAATAAACCGTCTTCTCCAAAGAGGCTCAAGTGAATTCGGCTAATGGGTCTAGGCCTCTCCTACGTAGAGGTGCAAGTTGAAAACAAAAATGTGACTAGCCTTCTCCTCCTAAGAGGCTCATACGAAAGCAATGGGAAATAACCCTCTCCTTCGAAAAGGGTCAAAAAATCAATGGGAATCAATTTTCTCCTCCGAAAGGGCTCAATTTAATGAAATCAATGTGAATTAACCCTCTCCTCAAAAAAGGCTCAATTTATTAAAATCATTGGGAATTAACCCTCGTCTCCGAAAAAGCTCAATTTAATAAACTCAATGAGATTCAACCCTCTCCTTCGAAAAGGCTCAATTTAGTAAAACCAATGGGAATTAAAAATCTCCTTCGAAAAGGCTCAACTTAATACCTACGGTAGCAAATGTCGGCAATGGGACTAGCCCTCTCCTCCTAGGAGGCTCAAGTTAAATAAAATGATTCTAGCCCTCTCCTCCAAAGATTCTCAAATGAAAGCAATGGGAATTAACCCCTCCACTGAAAAGGCTCAATTTAAAAAAATCAATGAGATTCAACCCTCTCCTTCGAAAAGGCTCAATTTATTAAAATCAATCTTAGATCTATTATATTAAATTATATACTTCCTTACATGAAGTAAGTTTTAAAAAACTTTATTTTTAAAGTAATGAACTTAACTGTTCTAGTGATAATGAATAACTGACTCTAAGTACATTTGGAATCTTAGAACTAACCTAATGTATGGTGGGAGCTGTGATATGATGAATCAGCATATTGGCATCTCCCGTTATTCCTCTGGAAACTTATGATTCATATTTGCATATCTTTGCATGCCTGCAATTGGGGACGTGTGCAATATGATTCACACGGTATATGGTCCTTACAGATGTTTTTAGTATAATTGGATACGTGACTTTTGATCGATTGTCCCGTTATGATCCAATGGATATGCGGTATGTTAAGCAAATTACTATGTTTTAAGCAAATGGGATTTGCCCTCTCCTTCAAAAAGGCTCAAGGTATATAGTAACGGGATTTTACCCTCTCCTCCTAAAAGGCGCAATTTAATAAGCGAAATCGGGTACACCCTCTACTTCGAAAAGGCTCAAACTAATAACAGCAATGGGATTTAACCATCTCCTTTGAAAAGGCTAAACTTAGTAGAGCCAATGGAAATAAACCCTCTCCTCCAAAAAGGCTCAAGTGAATTGGGCTAATGGATCTAGCCCTCTCCTCCGTAGAGGCGCAAGTTAAAAACAAAAATGGGACAAGCACTCTCCTTTTAAGAGGCTCAAATAAATGCAATGGGAAATAACCCTTTTCTTCAAAAAGGCTCAAGAAATCAATGGGAATTAACCCTCTCTTCCGAAAAGGCTCAATTTAATAAAATCAACAGGAATTAACCTTCTCCTTCAAAAAGGATCAATTTATTAAAATCAATGGGTATTATTAACCCTCTCCTCTGAAAAGGTTCAATTTAATAAAATCAATGGAAACTAACCCTCTCCTTCGAAGAGGCTCAATTTATTAAAATCAATGGGAATAAAATCTCTCCTTCGAAAAGACTCAATTAATTAATTAACCCCCTCCTTCGAAAAGGATCAATTTAATAAAATCAATGGGAATTAACCCTCTCCTTCGAAAAGGCTTAATTTTATACCTACGGCAGCAAAAGTTGGCAAATGGGACTAGCCCTTTCCTCCTTAGAGGCTCAAAATAATATAAACAGCAGAAAGTGCCAAAAATTGAGTATGATTTTGCTAAGGAATTTCACTTCCCTTAGTCACTTTTTCTCGAAAAAGAAAGTGTGAATTATATAAACAAACTAAATATGTGCATTGTCTTTTGTTGTTTTATTTTTTTTATTATTTTATTTTTGCTATACACATAGCAGAGCACAGTGATGGTGATGTGGATATTAGGGCGGAGTGATTTTTTTTTTTTTTTGAAATTCAAAAACATACTACCCGCAAAAGTTGCGTATGGTTCAGGAATGAATTTAAGGAATTTTTATAAATTTTAATTTTCACCACTAGGGGTCGCGCAATGCGTGGGGAAAAATTTTTTTTTTGTTTTTATTTTTAATTTTCATTATTTTTTTCCGTGTATGGATTGATTTAAAACTTAAATAGATATGAAAATTAACAAGTTGAAGAACGCTCTATGGGTTTTTTAAGGCCCGGTGTCAGTTTTCAAACATTGGGGTTCTAATGTCTTAGTTCATACAAACAATTTTAAAGAAAATTTTTTTTTTTATATTTTTAAAAGCTCCGTTGTTGCGAAAGTAGCAGACAGATTCAAGATATCTGATAGGGCAACAGCAACTATAGTTACTGCAGTCTTAACAGATTATGGTGTTATACATGACATGGATCAGTCAAATATTGCTGACAGAAGCAAGAAAAAGAGGGAGAGATTTAAATTAAGGAAGCAAGTAGATCAGGTGTCTCTGTCTAACCGGGATCCGTTGGGGATCTACTTCGACGGTCGCAAGGACATAACAAAAACTGCCAAAGGTTATGTGCTTGAAGAGCACATTGTATTAATTGCAGAACCTGACAGCCAGTATTTAGGGCATATTACAACACCAAATGGAAAAGCAGAAACAGTAACAAATTTAATACTCTTTCTCGAAAAATCTAGTATCTCAAAAAAATATAGTATCTGAAAATTATTGGTTGCGACGGTACCAATGTTAATACAGGGCTCAGAGGTGGAATTATTCGACAAATTGAAACAAAAATACGCCGACCTTTGCAATGGTCTATTTGCTTGCTTCATGCCAATGAGTTGCCACTAAGGCACCTGTTTGAGAAACTTTACGGCAAAACATCAGGGCCGAACGCATACTCCGGAGATATTGGAAAAGACCTCAAGAACTGTCAAAATTTATGCGTTGTTCCATATCAGGCAGTTCGAATAAATCTACCCGATATACCATTGTCTTGTCTGAGCTCTGACCAAAAGTATTTTTATGAAATATGCAAAGCAATAAGCAATGGTGTCCGAGAAGGATCAATTTTCAAGAAGAATCCTGGAACAATGGTGCATTCGAGATGGCTTACGACAGCTAACCGCATTCTTCGAGTATATGTTATGTGGTTTGAGATAAAATCGCAGCCTTCTTTCGTGTATGGTGCGAAACACTTTTTCAAGACTATAAAGTTGGCACGGTATCTGCCAAACGATTTAAAGAAAATTGTAGATGCTGTCTTCGCTCGGAATGGATATTTTGGACACTGCGAAAACATTTTGGTAGCTATGTTATTCGATGACCGCCGCAATGTTCAAGAGCTGGGTCTTCGGCGGGTATTAAAAGCAAGAGCAGCAGTCAAAAGCAACACCAGTGGCGAAGTTGTCCGAAAGTTTCAGCTCCCAAACTTCAATTTCGAAGCCAATATACTTCGAATTGATAGATTCGTGGCAAATTGAAAATAACCGTTTGACTGAGCCTCCAATTCTCAAAGATTTTACCGAGGAAGACCTTTGGGAAATAGTGCAACAAACACAATCGACCAGTTCAAACTTCTTAAAACAGCTTCCATGTCACAGCCAAGCAGTTGAAAGAGCTGTTAAGTTGGTGACCGAGGCCTCCCAGAGTGTTTGTGGTTTTAAAAACAGAGATGGAATCATAAAAAATACTTTGATTTCTCGAAAAGAATTACCCAATGTAGAAACTAAAAAAAGTTATTTTAAATAAAACTTGAAACAAAAAATGAATACAAACATTGTACCTTTCCTTTCTTATTTATTATTTTTAAAACAAACTTTAAATACAAAACTTTCAGTTACGGTACCTCGCAAGCAAATACCAGAATTCATTCATACCGAATTTATTGAAATGCACTGCATATCAAACCAAACTTATGTTCACAGTTTAAATTAAATTTTAGCTCCCTCTTCCAACTCAAGCCCCACCCCATCCAACAACGACCCTCTTCCCCGACGAAGTGGAGTATTAAGGGGGGGAGGGGGAGGGGCTCGAGCCTACAAGCCTTTAGTATTTAGGTGTATTCATCAAAATGTACTTGATTACCTGAAACTTTTTCGTAAGTCATAGAGGCTTTAACAGGTGACCCCCCCCCCCTCCCCCAAATTAGTAGCCGCTTAAACCTTGGGCTGGTTTTTTAAGGAAATAAATTGTTTAACAAGTAAAATTTAAATCTATAGAGCATCTGCAACGCATCCGTGTGATTCTATCATTTTTCGTTTTTTTTTCAATTTTCAATGCGAATGCGCGACCCCTAGCGGTCATTTTAAAAATAAAAAAAAATCTTAAAATTCATTTTAGGACCCAACACAACTTTTGCGGGGGTATGTTTTTCATTTTAACAACTTTATTTTTTTCCATACAGCCGCGCTCCGCCCTAGGATATATGCACACAGTGTTGTATGCTGCGAGTGGTTTGTGCTTGGTCCTACCTCTTCGCCTAGTTCACCATACCCTAATAGTTTTATTATAAGAAAGGAAGGTAGGTACACATTATGATGTTGATAAACTAGCGATAAAGAATGAATGTATCTTAAATTAATCGGTAGGTATTATTTAATTTATTTAAATAACAATGAGGAGAACATCAATGGGAGGGCGGTATGATTTATAAACTGTATTGGTGGGTTGGTGTTTCATAGTTATTATTGGATCATCCAATAATAAAAGAAAAATTGTAACTTTGTTACAATATTATTGCAAATAAGGCTCACGCAACCAAATGTCAATTAAGGTAACATTTTATATCTGGTTCAAATATTTCTGGTAGAACTTATTAAAAACCAGATATTTCTAATCATTGGTGTTCTTACTTGCAAGTTATCACTTCTATTATATGGACCGCAGCTGTAAGTACCTACATACAGGGTGATTGGTATAAGATGCACCAAAAAGCTTGAGCGTGAAGGTGAAGTTAAGACAAGAAAAAATTGTAAGGGAGGGGGGGTTTATTTCCCCCCGTTTAGGCGGGAGGGGCAATTTTCTAAAAAATTGACTTAAATCAGAAAAAAAATTATTTAAAAACAACGGTGAATGATACAAAGCCTTGTTATATTTTTTTGGAAAACCAGAAAACTATTCTTTTATTCAATTTTTAAATTAAGTTGTTTAAGTGAACAGTTTTAAAAAAACTAAATTTTCAAACTCAAAATTTAAAAAAAAAACTAAAAAAAAAATTTTTAAACTAATTTTTTCAAAATTTTATGTTATAAACTATTATTTTTATTTTTAAAATTCAATGCTCTTATTAATTTTTAGTCAAAAAAAGAAAACCGGATGCCAAAATGTATCTTAGTTTTTGAGAAATTCAAAACAACTTAAACAACTTAATTTAAAAATTAAATATAAAAGAGTAGTTTTCTGGCTTTCCAAAAAAATATAACAAGGCTTTGTATCATTCACCGTTGTTTTTAAATAATTTTTTTTCTGATTTAAGTCAATGTTTTAAGAAATTGCCCCTCCCGCCTAAACGGGGGGAAATAAACCCCCCCTCCCTTACAAATTTTTCTTGTCTTAACTCCACCTACACGCTCAAGCTTTT
Organism: Baccha elongata; assembly: GCA_951217065.1. Taxonomy (NCBI): domain Eukaryota; kingdom Metazoa; phylum Arthropoda; class Insecta; order Diptera; family Syrphidae; genus Baccha; species Baccha elongata. Next base: position 849,218 of record CATNUY010000077.1, read on the forward strand.
TGGTGCACCTTATACCAATCACCCTGTATATTATACTCGTAAAAACATAATTTAAACCGTATCTACCCAGAATAAATGCCAGAATAATTATGCATCTAGAAAACAATAAAACTAAGAAAATATATTTTTATACTTCCGATTATATAGATATTAGATAGGTACATATTATGTAGATAATATATAAGAATATTTTGGATTCGTGGAAAAAAAATATGAGATAACAACCAAACAAGAAATTACGATGATATTAGGCGTGTTTTATTGACAAAATTATTTTACTTTATATAAAGTAGAGTAAAATTTTCATGTACTACAGAAACAAAAATTACTTTATAGCGAGTAACTCTTATTTCTCCTATTATCCCTAGCACCTCTTATTGGGGATAAAATATTCAAGCTTGTACATGGTATACGTATATGTACAAGTAGTGCCAATTTTTTAAATTTAATTTTATTGATTTTTCGAATGTCTGGTCTAGATATAAAAATAACAGTATGTACGGTTATGAAAAGCTTGTTTTCCGCGAAAGCGGCTACGACGATTGTGATTAAAATTGGCATGAGTGATTTGACATTGAAGGCTTTTCAGATGGTTTCAGTCGTTATTCCTAGAAAATTATTTAACGGTACCTGCAATATAACAGTTTTGAATTTCTCGTTGACTTTTTATTAATTCAATATTTTGAAATCGAGTTTTGTTTTTTTTTTTTAAATTGTGTTCTAATATGAAAATTATTAGTTTTCTAATATTGGCAAAACTACTCTAAAATTTTCAGTAAAATAAAATAAAAAATTGCTGAAAAAATATTTTTCTTATACAGATTTGGTAAAAAAAAAGTTTGTAAAGTACGTAGATACTGGTTATATAATAAAATATATTATAATACAAAATTAATTGCATACCACGATTATCTCGGAAAACTCTGGGTTGTAGAAATTATTATTTTTTTAAATTTGAGTGATTCTACAAGAAATGGAATAAAATGCTCATAATTTGGACAAACAAATTTTGGGAGCTTTCAGTCATACAAATTAGTTCTAGTACCTAGAGTTATATAGAATGTCCTCTAACATTATTAAGTGCGGCCAGTCAGAAAAATTACAATTTTTAGTCCCCCTGACTGATGAAAAAACAAATATATAATAATGTATATCTTATAAGTTGATGATAATATAATAAGAATTAAACATTAAATTTAGTAACCGCATTGTATTGTACACTCTTCAATAAAAAAATATCTGAGGTTACCGATGAGCGAAACAAGCTTAAATTTTTTTTAACGCAAAATTTTTTTAAATGCAAAAAATAATATATAATATGTGAGAGAATATACGTGTTATAACTGCCTTAGAAACTACTTATTGAAAGTATGCTTTCACACTTAATTTTTTTATAGTTTACCGATGTCTAATCGTCATGCTATTTTATTCGTCATGTTTGGACCGTCATAATGTTTGGGTCGTCATGTTACCGTCATGTCATGTCGTTATGATCGTCATTCTGTGATCGTCATGGTGTTTGGGTCGTCATGTGACCGTCATTTCATGTTGTTATAGGATCTCCATGTTGTTTGACTTGTCATGTTTGTTTTAATTACCCACTATGATGTCAAAAGTGCACTACATGCATGAAAATATCGAAGGATTGATGTTTAACGGTTCAGTCCTGGATGTTTTGCCGATGCCGTTGGTTGCATGCTGGGAAATAATTAATAGAAAATGGAAGCAAAGACAGCCACTTTTTGGATATGCCTTTGTCATAATTATCTAACGCTTCGATTACGGTGTTGCATATTGTTTACGGCAGATTATATAGTAAATTGTCTACAAATATTTTATATATTTAGCATTGTCAACTGGCGAAAATAAGTCACTTTTAAATGTATTTATATTCACCTCATTTATAATTTATACCATTCAACTAACTCTCATATTACCAACTTACTATCTAACTTCCTCTTATTGTGCCAGCCTTCATCAAAGTAAAAACTTAATCTTTTGTAATAAGTTGGAAAGATCTTAAATTTGAAAAAAAATCTAGTTTTTTATTTCAATCGACTACCTCGGAGTTTTTTTTATACATAATTTTGTTATACAGGGTGAGTCATGAGCAATGCGACAAAATGCTAGGGCGTGTAGGTTGCGTTGAGACAAGAAAAAAATCGTATGGGAGGGGGGGGTCTATTCCCCTCCGTTTAGCCGGGAGGGGCAATTTTCGAAAAAACTGACTTAAAATGGGAAAAAAATTATTTAAAATCAACGGCTTCATTCACAATGCTATGCGATACGTTTTTGAAAAGCCAATAACTTTTTCTTTCATTCTGTGTTTAAATAAATCTATTCTAAGAAATAGTTTTTGAAATATTAATTTTCAAAGTCAAAATTTTGAAAAAAAAAAATTGAAAAAAAAATTTCAAATTCATTTTTTTCAAAATTTTACGTAATTAAGTGCTAATTTTAATTTCAAAATTCAATGCTGTTATTAATTTTAAGTCTAAATAAGAAAACCGGATGCAAAAATTTTATGTCGTTCTCAAGAAATTAAAAAAAAACCAAAACCACCTTTTTCTAAGAAAAACATTTATTTTTATTGTAACGAAGCAATTTATTTATTTATTTAGCATTAATCTTAGTTTTTTTAATTTTTTTTTATTCCTTTTATTTTTACTATGTTTTTTATTGGAAGTACTTATAAAAAATTCTCGATATGATCTCCATTGTTTAGAAGGCATAGATTATATCTCCTTGTAATGGCTTCATATAAGTTTATCCTTGACAAATTTTCCTGCAATTTGACTCCAGCGACTTCAATTCGTTCCTTCAGTTGTTCCAATGATACTATTTCCACTTCGAAACGTGCTATGATGGGGACACCTCCTATCGGGATATCTTTCAGCGTACAGTCTTTCGGCTTCACGACTTCGACCATTAGCTAAACCGTAGCAGAAATGCATGTCCGTTAATTCTTCTCGGGTGTATGAGCTTGACATCGTTACGTGTTAATGAGTTAATATTCAAATTTGAAATAATTACCAAACAAAACTGCAATGCCTTTTATTTATCTTGCGTTGCAATTTTCTTTTTTTTTCATTAAAAAAAATGCGGTTTTATTGAACCCATGGGCTGCGGGCAGGCCAAGGCAAAAATATTGACAGGTCAGTTTTCAGAAGTTATCAATGAAAATAATATTAATCCAGGGTTATTCCAATACTATTTAATTTTATTACGTTCTCATAAAACTCCAATTAAAAAAAAAGTAAAAAAACTAAGATTAATGCTAAATAAATAAATAAATTGCTTCGTTACAATAAAAATAAATGTTTTTCTTAGAAAAAGGTGGTTTTGTTTTTTTTTTAATTTCTTGAGAACGACATAAAATTTTTGCATCCGGTTTTCTTATTTAGACTTAGAATTAATAACAGCATTGAATTTTGAAATTAAAATTAGCACTTAATTACGTAAAATTTTGAAAAAAATGAATTTGAAATTTTTTTTTCAATTTTTTTTTTCAAAATTTTGACTTTGAAAATTAATATTTCAAAAACTATTTCTTAGAATAGATTTATTTAAACACAGAATGAAAGAAAAAGTTATTGGCTTTTCAAAAACGTATCGCATAGCATTGTGAATGAAGCCGTTGATTTTAAATAATTTTTTTCCCATTTTAAGTCAGTTTTTTCGAAAATTGCCCCTCCCGGCTAAACGGAGGGGAATAGACCCCCCCCTCCCATACGATTTTTTTCTTGTCTCAACGCAACCTACACGCCCTAGCATTTTGTCGCATTGCTCATGACTCACCCTGTATATCAAGACTTAGACGCACCCAAACACATATACTAGGGTTTCTTCCAAGAAAGAGTACGACACTAGTAACGAAGGCTTTGATCTGCGAGAGGAAACCTACAACAAGGGTCCTAGTTAGATGCTGAATGGTAAAGTAAAAATCGAAAATTCGATGTGAAACGTATGCGGTAAATTAGCCAATCAAAAAAATTATGTAATCGATTTCAATTGTAATCGATTTCAATTGCTTAAGACATATTAAGGCAGCAATTTAGTTTACGTTTTATACACCATATTATAATTTTTAAAACTAGTATTGTACACTACAGTGTCAAAAACTCAGACTTGTGACTTGCATTTAAAAACAAGTTAATAAAGTGCAATTTAATAAAAAAAAGCTAAATAAAGCGATTTTGTAAGTGCGAATATTTCTTATAAAAAGGGTCATTGCGGCATAATATACAACAAAGGGCTAGAGCTAAAAGTTTGGATTTGGATCAAGAAAATATTGTAGTTTCATGCTGAGAAATAATTAATAGAATGGAAGCAACTCAAGTTATGCATAGTTTTTGTTAAGTTGCAAAACAAAACTTTTGGCCAGCCTATTAAAGAAACCTGATATAAGACCGTTATTTTTTCTTGAGGTATCTCATGAACGGTTTAATCGATTTTTACCTATTTTTTTTTAGAAAGATCTAGATGACTTGATAAAGTATTTTATTATTTTTTTTTATTCAATATTTGAAAAACGACAACAAATTTGATTGATTTTACAACTACTATACTTATTTTTAAACCACTGATTTCCATAGCTAATCTGTCAAAATCGGTGTGTTAAAAACTTGAACCACGATTGTACAACTGGCCCTTGTGTCAGGCCGATATATTAAATACTTTATAATCTTATATGTTGAACTGTTAACATGTAATATTTTATCAATCTAAAAAAATTTAGTGCATTTGATAGATTCACACACGCTGATGAAACCCCCTGGAGATACATCTCATGAAAATTATTTCAATTTATAAGTATATCGAAAATTTTTCTTCCAATAATATGCATTTTTAATTTTAACGCCTAAAGAATTTTATAAATATTTAAAAGTGTAAAGCTCACTTGCCCTTTTATTTTTAAATTTCCCATTCGAATTTTTGTGTTTGCCAACTTATATTTTTCAATAAAAAAAAAATCGGACGAAAACAGATCACAGCAGTGATTAAGTATCGACGTATATTAAAAGCAATTTATTGGGGTTGTATTCCAATTAAATGTATATTCATAAATATTTCTGTATAGTGAAAGTTATTGAAATCGGAAGAATTGGTATTCGTGAAAGCATACCAACCTAATGAGATTTTAAGATAAATACAAAATCATACATAACGAGTTTGCTCTCGTTGTGAATGCGAAGGAGATAAAGCAAATATACCGATCCACAGAATATATTGATTTGTATGTTTAATTTAAGAACCATGTCCAAGAAGAACAATGTATATACAAACACTACTGTGTTTTTATGCAATGTATTTTATCGCAATAAATACACTTTATAAAGTATAACTTTAACAACAAAAACTAATTTAGAACTAAACATACATTTATCCTTAGAATATTAATCTCTAGAAATGATCATTAACTTTAATAACCCCATTCAAAAAGTTACCAGACAAAATTGCGTTTCGCCCAGTGCTAGCTTGATGACTCGTCAGATGACGTCCAGCAAAAAGCACCTTGTCATTACGCAATTTAAAGATTTATTTAGCTCAGCTTACATAAAAAATCAAAAACTAATTGAAATGGCGAAAAAACAATGCGAAATGATTATTAAGTTATTATTTATGACTCTATCCAAATTGGTCATAATGTCCATAAATATTGTGTCTATTTAAAGTAGTCATAATGTCCACGGACGTTATGTCCGCGGACCTTATGTCATCCAGTCGATTTCATACCACATGTCGCACTCATTTATAAACTATATTCAATTGGAATCTCGAGTAAAATGATTAATATATTAAGACATTGTACGAAAATAATTCAGCGATGGTTTGGGACGGATTCTGCGTTTCGGATGAATTTTCTACCACCATAGGCGTAAAGCAAGGATGATCGTTGCTATTTGTTTTGTTCATTAACGACATAAGTGAAGGCCTTGGAGAAGATATCAAAATAAGCACAGCAAACATTCCTGCATTAATGTTTGCAGACAATATTGCTTTCCTTGCTGAAACAGTCAACAGTATGCAGCTGAAAGTAAACAGATTAGCACGTTCCTGCAGAAAATGGAACTTTTCAGTCAACTTGAAGAAAACAAAAATGATGATATCCAGGAATGGTGGAGGGGGATACTCAAGAAGCGAGCATTGGAACTATGAAGGAGTGCCAATAGATATTGAAAGAGAATATAACTATTTGGAAGTTTATGTCACATCAAACCTCAATACGAAAACGCATTTTGAAACCAAATTATCGGAAGCAAAACGTGCTATCAGCTAAGCATGGGGAAGGTGTATGAGTAATTAATATCTAAAGCACTGCTCAAAACAAAAAATCATCCGTGCAACGGTAATCATGCTATATGAGGCTCAATTATGGGGCTCATTTACTTCAGTTAAAGTTTTTAATCGATATTGTATCAAAAAAGTTTTGATTTTCAGACTTCCAAACAGCACATGATTCATTTGAAAAGAGGAATGCCGCCACTATTTCTGGAAACACTTAAATTGAACTTCGACTGGGTGAATAAAGTTATGGAAATAGACGAGCGAAGACAAAATTTTACTCTCCTACATGCTTGTCACAAAAAGTAATTGTGTGCAAGAATGGGATATCATTGCCGGAAATGGTGGATTGGTTATAAGCTTTGAAAACCACGAACAATCTACACTTCGTAAGAACAATTTCTTTGAAATACTTAAGGTAACAGGGCAATCTTCTCTACGACTCGTATGTCAATGAAGCTAAATCAGCAAACTTAAGTACAACCTGCAAGGAAAAACTTATTTTGTGAACACAAATCCCATTGAAAAGATAAAAGTAATATTTAAAATACGAGGCTTACAAATTACATACCTCATCGACCTGACCCTCATATTGAATGTAGCCTATGCAACTTGAAAGAGAAAGAAGATGTGTATCATTTTATTGCAAAATGTCCAATATTTTTTGAATTAAAAAGAATGTACTTTGAAGCAATTTTACTGGAAATGGAAGATGCATTGAATATTTTGAATGGTGACCGTGGATGGTATCTGCTTTACAAAAAAAATATATCATTGGTTCTCTGAGATACAGAACTCGTATTATTGAAGACGACTTCTAAAGATAAGCCTTTTTTTATATTCATCATAAGATTTCATTTTATAATGTAAGCAGTGTTGGTAAGTTACGCAAGTTTTACAAATTTTAATAAGTTACGCGTAACTAATGTAAATAATTGAATTAGTTATGTAACTAAAGAAACTAATGTAGTTAGTTTTGACATTTCTCAAAAAAAATCTTCATATGAAAATAAAATTAAAAGCGAAAAGTCACGTTTTATAAAAGGTGATTTAAGATTTTGAAAAGTAATGATTTTAAATTTTAAAGTTAAAATGTCGTAGTCGAAAAATAAATCAAAGCATCAATCTGGAAGGCCTGTTTTCCATCCGTATGAGGATTTCGGATTCATACCAAAAAGATGCTAGAAACGTCAAGACTGGTGGTTTTGTGGAAAATGTTCAATAGCAAATTTCAAAACACTGTTGTAACGGTTAGAAGGACTTAGGACAGTTTTTAATCGACAAACGGAATATGTTGTTTCATTAATGCATCTATTGCGGACTTCAAAAATGCTTGTAAGATGCCTCTGGTGAACTCCGAGCGCAATATTTAAATTGACAGAGATAAATGAATAAGTATAACAGCAGCTAAAGTGTGAAATATGTATGTGTTTAGATTCCATTGTGGGATGAAGATGAAGTCGTATTCACGGCAGTTCTCGGGTCAATCCTAATTCAACAAATGAAGATCTTCTACCAGAACTATTGGAACATAAAGAAAAATTAATCCAACAGGGACTAATGTTTTTTTATGAAACTTTACGAATGGAGGACATAAACCTTGGAGGATTTTGACGAGTTTAACTAAATAAATACCTATGTATTTTTGGATTTAATACATTTATTCTCTGAATTCTTCATAATCTTTCTTTTATTATTTGATTTTGTTTATTGAATAAATATGTTGTTTTACTTACAAATGTTATTGTTTAGTTTTTTAAAATGTTCAGTCCGAATTTTATTTATCTATATTATATATTTTATATGGTACAACTGGGCTTTGTTACATTTGTTATATGAGTAACATTAGTTTCTCGGGTAACTAATTTTAATGAGTTACGCGTAACTTACGTTGCCAACACTAAATGTAAGTTAAAAAAGTGTCAATCTGGTAGACGGCATAATGCCAACCCATTTAGACTATAAGTCAACTTTATTGAACACATGTACAAATACTATGAATATTTGGTCAATAAAAATAAATAAATAAATAAATGAGTCTCAGATAACGAAATCGCACTTTTTATAAACTCATTGGCAAAAACATACTTCAGTTTTTTTAAATATCGCACACTAAACACTCGCAATTTCCAACCAAAATCTTGTAAACTACCCAGTAGCGGTAGTTGCATCTGAAAAAAGGAACTTTCCACTGCAATTAATCAAAGGAATACAATTTCTTTTCAACCATGCATCGGTGCAGTAGCGCTGGTCGACAACAAGTACAAGCTCACAGGTTCAAGTGGAACGTGGGAAGCGGATTCTTTTGTAAAGATAAAAGCAATGATGCGTTTGCATAATGCCATGAAGCGTTGCTAAAGTCCCTAGATTGAGAATATTATCCAAGTTGAGGCCGTTTTCAGACTAAGCAAAAGACGAGGTAATGGCCCTAAACAAAACAACTTTTCAACTTTTATATTTGCAGTTTTGAAAATGTGCGTCAAAATCTTTGCGTTTCTCAGAACAATAAAATTCGATAAGTGAAAAGTTAAAATTGAAAAGTATAGGTAATTTGCAAAATCTTTACAATTTTTATACTCACTTTGCAGTTTCTGTTCCACGAACGTTCTCTTGTGCATGAAAAGTATATTTTGAAAAGTATAATTTGCAAAGACTTTTCAAAAACTGTTTTGCAAAGTAAAATTTAATAAGTTTGTCAAAAGTCTGCGAGGTAAACGATCGCTTTACAAATTCATATTTGTTTTGAAATGTGGTGCAGAAACAAATACAACATCAACTTATTAATACCTACTTTTGTTGTTTTGAAAACTAGCAAATAAAATATCTTTTTTTTTAACAATGAAGATTTTCTTCAATTTTTATTTTGCAGTACATTTTGAATTGTTTTTGGACTGTCTTAGTGACAAAATGATTAATAAATTACTATCAGTACAAAATATTAAAATTTAGCTTAGTACATAATGGCGCAAAATTATAGTCGATTTAACTCGAAACTAAAAGCAATTTAATGTGAAACTTGGTTAAAAATACGTTTTTCCGTATTATAAACGGCATTAGTTAGTTAGTTAGTTAGTTAATTTCTTTATTTTATGAAAAAAGTGATACAATATTTTTGTTTCAGAAATACGAACATGGCGAATGTGCCGTCTGCCGGATTTGACATTAAAAATATACATATACAATATTTGAAAAAAGAAATGTAATACAAAATCTTATTTATATAATAAGTAAGATAATCAAGTTCACAATTTGAGAAATAAATAATTCAATAATAATAAATGAATAATTTACAATTATGATAATTTGCAACGCAAAAAACTTAAGATTCTACATAATTTAAATACCAAATACATATGTAGGTGATTTAAAATTTCGATAAAAAAATTTAATACAATTTTAAGGATTTTCAAGAAAAAGAACAAGTATTTTGGAACAATTTAGAACATAAAAGATGACTACATAGTTTAAATGATTTAAAACCTAAAATGGTGGTTTTAATTTTTTGTTTTAAAATTCATATAACAATTTTAACGATTTTGAAACCTAGAAAATTGTGTTTTTAGAGCACTTTAAAAACCTCAAAGAAGAAAAGATTAGTAAACCTAAAAGTGCTGATTCTAAATTTTAAAATTTTAGGTTATATGACAATTTTAATGATTTGCAACATAAAAGGTTGTGTTTTTGAGCAATTTAAAACAACAGAGATAACAATTTTAATGATTTGCAACATAAAAACGTGTGTTTTGAACAATTTGAAAAAAAAACACCAAATCCAAATATAACAATTTTTAAATGATTTGAAACATAAAATAGATATTTAAAATAAAAAAAAACTGTAACTGACAGGAGATTATGAGTGCTTTTAAAAGATATTAGAAGCTGTTGCGATATGCCATGGCATGGTCACAGAATTTATATAAATTGAACCAGCCCCTCTGACCATTAAGTATTTGATTGAAACTATTTAAAGACAGAAAACTTTCTTGAAAGTACAACCGTCTGATTTCTTGCAGGATAGGGCAAATGGCAATAAAGTGGTACACGTTTTCTGATTCCCTTGTGTTGCATAGGCTACAAATCGGTTGTAAATCTGTTCTATGTGGTATGAAATTGAGACTAAGAATTTCAACCCTAGCTCTAAAAATAGTGCTTATAATTTGAGGAGAGTAATTTGAGCTAAAGTAATTTTCATCGGTATACATTTGGTGGTTCAGGTTTTTATAAAACAGTCTGGAACTTGACGTTAAGGCCCTAGTTAAATGTTGGTCGTATATTTTTTCATCGACTTTGGCTATGATGTTCGCGAATATAACCTTCCAATTGGAGACGTTAGTTTCTAATAGCCTCACAGAAATATCGTGAGATACCGCTAACTGGTTCCATTCCCTAAAGGGAGAAGCATTGGACTGTAGTAATCTTACCATTATTGCTTTATGTAGACTGTTTCCACTCCTTTCCATAACTCTAATTAAATAGTCTGAATGAGATTTAAGATTTTGAATGAAAATAGGAGCCAAACCAGACTCTACATGAATAGCATAGGTCGGAGTTGAGTTGGGTAATCGAAATATACGTTTGAAAAAATACCTTTGCACAACTTCGAATTCTTCAAAGGGGAAAACTCCAAATGCTTGCACTCCGTAGCAAAGACAGGTATTTACTGTAGCGTTGAAAACTTTGTATTTTGATGAAAGATCAATATTTTGATTAGCAAAGAATTTAGACCACATCATGTTAAGTGCCAATTTTGCTTCACAGCTTTTTTCTTTGGCATGCTTGCTAAAGCTTAAATTAGAGGCCAGCAAAACACCGAGGTATTTAAATTCGCGCACTATCTCAATCTGCTCATTATTAAGATGCCAGGCTTCTTCCGCAAGTCTTGTTCTTTGACGGCTCTCAAAAACCATTACCTTTGTTTTATTAATGTTAATACACAGATCCCATGATTCGCAGTAGGCTTGAAGCTTATTAATTTGAAGTTGAAGTGAAAAAGGCTTATCCGCAATCAGTACCAGATCATCTGCGTAAAGCAGGACCTTGATGAGATGTCCTGCAAATGTTACTCCACCAGGAAGAATGTCAACTATATCATCGATGAACAATGCGAACAAAATAGGGCTTAATATGCAGCCTTGCTGGACTCCTGCAGACGTTTCGAACCATTCCGAAAACTTGACACCATCCCAAACTCTTGCCTTTGATGAAGAAAGAAAATTTTCATGTAGCGTAAGGAATTTTCTCGATAATCCTAGCGTCGCTAATTTATAAATCAATGCCTGCCTGTTTACTCTATCAAAAGCAGCTTTAAAATCTACAAAGCAAACATATACTTTTTTTTCTTCCATAAAGAATCGTAGCGAATATTTTTCTAAGTGACGTAAGAATGGAAATGCCTCTATAATTTTCAGGACAGCTAGAATCCCCCTTTTTAAAGATTGCAAAAATTATTGATTTTGTGAAACTAGGAGGTATACATTGAGTATTATAAATAAGATTACAGAAATCGACGATATACTTTTTGAGCTGGAGAACTCCATTTTTAAAAAATTCGACTGGAATGCCATCACTACCAGGAGCTTTATTATTCTTCATTTTTGCTAACGTAGCTTCAAGTTCACTTAGTGTTATATCGGCGTCGAGTTCGAATAAGCAAACATCCTGCATTGCGTAGCTAAATTTGTGAAGATACTCATTAGCTGACAATAAAGTTTTAAAGTATTCTGCTAAAGACTCGGCTTGGAGAGAAATACTTGAACTTCGGCTCCGGCCTCCCAACTCACGAACATTGCACCAGAATTCCCTAGAGTTTTTGCATAGCTGAAGCTGTTCTGCAGTATTTTTAAAATAAAGTAGTTTTTTGACAGAGCATAATTCTTTGAAGTTTTTATTCGCATTAAGGTATAATTTTTTAGAAGATGAGGTATTTGTCAGACGGAATAGCTTAAGGTATTTGAACGAGAGTTTGCGAAGATTAGAGCATTCAATATCAAACCATTTACTTTTAGGTACGAGTGAAAAGTTATTGCTTACTGATGGTACCGATGCATAAATAACATTTGTGATGTTGTCTTCAATTTGTTCGACATTGCACGATGACTGAAGTGGAAGTAGCTCGCAATGCTGACTTAATTGTGCTTTGTAGCGGAGAGTTTTGCTTTCATTCCACCTTAGCTTGCGGAAATTATCCGATCGTCCGTTGATCACCTCCTCGTAAAACCGTGCTTTTACTAAAATTGGCATGTGCGCTGAGAAAGTAGCCACCAGTACTTGAAAATCCTCAACAGCTCTAGACCATTCCCCAGTAATTGCACACAAGTCGATAACTGACTGGCCTTGACCGGAAATGAAAGTGAGCTCACCATTCTTGTCCCCATTGCTAACCCCATTAAGTAGAAACAGACCAAAGTCTTCAAAAAATTCCGCTAAAAGTCTACCATTTCGGTTTGTAGTCACGTCTTTAGATAACCTATTTGCTTGAGGGTAAGACTGATCTTGAAAACTGTGAACAGAAGAGTTTTGATAATCACCGATTCGCGCATTAAAATCTCCAAGTATCATTGTATTTTCTAAGGAAGCATTTTTCATAAAGGTACAAAGATTGTCAAAATCATTCTGCCAGTTATTGCAGTTAAGATATACCGGAATAATAAAATGCTTTATATTATTGCTAATAATTTGCACAACCAATCTATCGTTTACTGTTATAAATTTAACAAAATGTTCAACTTCAGTTTTGATGCCGCACAAAATACCTCCACTTGCTCTTCCATGTATATTATTTCTTATTGCTGGAATAAATCTTAAATTAAAATCTTTGAAGAATTTAAAGTAATCCCTTTCATAATCTTTTTCTAAAAAAGTTTCCAATAATATAATAATATCAAAACCTAATATATAATTGAAAAAAAGAGGTTGCAAAATCTTGCTTTTTAAACCTGTAATATTATAAGCTAAAATAGAAACGTTAATATAATTATTAATTTTTTGGCAGACGGCATTATTTTGCTAATGTTTTATGTTGGTAACTAGATTTGATGATTGACTCCTAGGTGGCGCTGATGAGGGTAGAGAGTCCAGTGGTGCGGCATATACAGTATACTTTTATTTATTGAAGTTGTCTAACCTTAAAAACAGCAAACCTTTGCGTTATATTTTTAATGCAGCACACTAAAATCTCTGAGGGAATGACAGCTCACTCTCTTGAAATCGCTTTTGTGGAACTACACACAAACACTGCATAAACTAATCAACAACCCCTTTCAGTGGAATAAACTACTGGAAGTTAAAAAAGTGTTTATTCTTGAGTTAAGGTTTGACAACTGTTCAAAGTTGAAATAATGTTAAGTGGTGTCACGTTGATTTCTTAAATATAGGTTTAACTCGAAACTAAAAGCAATTTAATGTGAAACTTGGTTAAAAATACGTTTTTCCGTATTATAAACGGCATAAAGCATACATTTTCCTAATGAAGTGGTCTAACTTTAAAAACAGCAAACCTTCGCATTATATTTTTAATGCAACACACTAAAATCTCTGAGAGAATGACAGTACTCTCTTTTGAAATCGCTTTTGTGGAATATAACTACACACAAACACTGCATAAATTCATCAACAACCCCTTTCAGTGGAATAAATAACTGGAAGTTAAAAAAGTGTTTATTCTTGAGTAAAAGTTAGACAACTGTTCTAAAGTTGAAATAATGTTAAGTGGTGTCACATTAATTCCTTAAATATAGGTTGACTATAATTTTGCGCCATTGTGTTTTATTTCTTTAATAAAAATCATACCACTGTAACAGATGTTGACTGCTTCACGATTCACAGAAGAGCGATCAATACGCAAGTTAAGCTTAACATGATCATACGAAAACAATAAATTAAGCATAAAATCAAATAGCTCAAATGGTTACAATTAATTGCAGCTCGAAAAAAAATGTGTAATAGCAAGATAATTCCACTATTCAAATTTAAATAACTGCATTGTTTAAGATTAAATTAATAATAGACAGCGTATGATTGAAATTTTTGGCAATTTAACAATAATTACAAATAGTTGGTATGAATTTTAGTGGCATGAAGGATTTGAATGCATTTAAATGTGAATATTTTGAATGATCTTAAGTATGAATGATTTAAATGCAAGAGTTTACAATTTAAATAAAAGTTAAAAAGAAGGATAAAAGCTTAAGGGTCAGTTTTTCAATGGGCTGTTAAGTCAGTTAGTACTTATTCCTTAGTTAGTGAAAAAAGTGTTTTTTCAACAGTCAGTTAGCTCTTATTCTTGGGAATACATAGCTTAACTGTGGAATAAAGTTATTTGTTCGTTCCAGAGCCAGTTAAGAAGTTATTCCCAGGAATAAATTGTTTGACTGTCAAAAAAGTACCGCAACAGCTTCAAATAACTGACACCTGTGGCGCTTTGAGTTTGGCCTCTCCCATAGATTATCAAACATGGTTGCCATTGAATTATTTGTTTTGATTTGGACTGGGAGTCAGGATTTGGAAAAGCATTGTAGAAGTGAGCAAATATTCTTTGTGTATTATAATTATTATAGTTTTGTTTTTAATTTCAGAATTTCAATGTTTGAAAATTGCAATGAAAAAGAAACTTATTGGGTTTATCTCACAGAAACAAAAAACGGCAATTTAGATACATAACTGGAGTGGGTTGCACGAAATCACAGACAGTCAATTATAGGGCTGATTTTATCAATATATAATATATTATTTGTTTCGTCAACAAAATTTATTTTTATTTTTTGAAATAAATAAATAAGAAAAAACTGAATGAAAAAATTGATATCCGATTTGTTTCTGAAAATTAAAAGTAAACAAATAAATGTATGTCTATTCCACTTCATCACATATCCCTATAGACAGCTAAGAAATTTTCTCACTCTAACACTATGAAGTTAGACGTAGTTTATTTTGTTATTCTGTGGAATAAATAACTGACTCTTTTTATTGCTTGAAAAATCCACCAATGTTATCAGACTGTTAAAGAGTCAGATAATTTTATTCTTCTCATAGCTAACTGACTGTTTAGCTGCCGAATGAAAAATTGGCCCTAAGTCATTTAACTAAAAAAATAAAATGATGATAAAAGTTAGCACACAAACAGCAGTATTGGAATAATTAGCGTTTTGCTAGAACCATCCTCTTTTTAATGGGTGTTATCTTCTGAGTAGTGTTAAGCATGCGGAGACCTATATTTGTTCTGGCGATTTGAATTTTTGTAGTTGTTCCAATTGAAATTCTTATTAAAAAATTGTTCCTAGCTTAATCGCAAAATCTACTATTTTAATGGGATTATCATTCAGGACAGGAACAGGAAGATATGATATATGTAGATATCCACATTTTTTCTAAATATTTCTGAGCATTTCGTTTTGTTAGGGTTTAAATACAGACTGTTGGACTAAGACCACTTTAAATTCATTAAGGTTATCACTAAGCTCGTACACTACTTTTTCTACAAGAACTCTTTTGCAGCTGAACATCATCGGCATTCATGTCAATAACAGTGTAACAAACGCGAGAGAAATTCATGTATGTACATAATGAAAAGTAATGGTCTTAGAATCGCATTTTGCGGCACATTTCCTCTTTTTAGACTAAAATACAATTGTTGAATACGACTGCTTGCGATCTGCCTCGTAGATAAGAGTTAACTTTGATCCTTCTTTCTTCTTATTTCCTATACCTTTCATTTCCTCTCCTTTAATCCTCTTGTCTTATGATTTTTTTTCTTTTAAAATTAGGCGAATAAACTTTTAAATTTTAATTAATTTTTTTTTTTGTATCTTGTAAGCTTGACTTCATGTTTATTGTACAAAATACTATAGTCTAAGAATGTTCATTCTTTTTGTTCTACCTCGAAATAAAGAAATAAATAAATAAAATAGATATATTTCTTAGTTTAAACAAAATAATATGTATTTCAAAATAAACATTCATCTCTTATAAATACAGTTCGAAAAATGATCAATTGAGTATAGATACCATCACAAGAACAGTTATCCTACCTTTGCCGTCAAAAATGATGCTGCATGTAAGGGAAGTGTTAGGCGTATTCGACCTTCACATTTAGAATACAAAATTGTTCTATGCACATAAATATTGTATGTGTTCCTAAAAGTGGCGGCTGGTAGGTTAACGAACTGGCAGTGCACTTCACTAAAATATAAAATTAGAAAATTGAACAAAACAACAATTGACATAAAATGTGTTAGATTTTTATTATTTTTTATACATTAAATCAATGCGACGATATTTTTCTGAAGCGAAATGTTCAATCACCTTTTTATTAAAGTCCTTTTTTTACAGTAAAACTACAGTGACAACGAGATGTCAAACATGTCTGCCGTCGTCGCTTCAGTTGGGCCAAACCCATAGAACGCGTTCCTTGCGTTGAGTGCTTGCTTTCAAATGAGTGCAATATTAAATACACAGGCTCTTATGAGAAGTCACTCGAACACAAAACGCTGCCTATGGGTCGCTTCTCATAAGAACATGTACATTTAACATTGCACTTAGTTGAAAACGACCACGAAACGCACGCAACGCGTTCTATGGGTTTGGCCCTTTCTCAAATCTCAATATCTACTCTATATTGTCTATTTTGTGCACAAAAGGCAAATGAAAAATTATGAAAAAAGCTTTTCCGTACCGTACACAGCCGTGTTCGTGTATGCATGTGTTGTGTATGCGCAACAACATGACTGCATGGGCATGCGCAATATATTACCTTCGATGTGTGTTGTGTACTGTGTGTGCTCTTGCCAATCTTCGGTTCTCTTCTCACGTGCGGCGCTCGAGAACCGTCTTATTACTTGGTACATTTCTATGAAATATTTTTTGTTCACGCGTCAGGCATATTACTCGTATCTCATACAAGTTATATTAGCAGCCCTCGTGCGCTCGCCGAAGCGCACGAGATTTTATCTTTGCAGGAAAATAAGTCTTAATAGTTTAGTAAAGCCCTCAAACTGTTTCTCATAATTTAAAATTTAATTTTTTATACGTTTTTGTATGTTTAAAAAATAAATATTAAAATGGTAATTTAAAAAGTTGAAGTTATGTTATGTAATTTTTAATCTTTTGAATTGGTGGTTCAGCGCACGAGCGCACTTAAGGTACAGCCGCCACTGGTTCCTACCTATCTTTTTTTTTAAGCTTACAAATAAAAATAAATACAAAAAAAAGAAAATATCAATCGTAATTGTAGTTTTGATTTCAGGAAGTCAAATGGGACGAAGACGACAACAATTCCCATCCAAAGCACCCATCGTTGATGGGTAGGTAGGTAGATAGATGTACACAGGGATATTGGATAGGATACGTCGTCATGGCTCCGGTGTCGTGGTAATGCCAGGACGTGAGCTCCATATAATGCCAACACAAACACGACATGCCAAATGGAGCTGCACGAATAGCACATGCCATGGGGCAACATGAACAACGAAAACAACAGCTTTACCAAAAAAAAAATGAAAAAGTAAAATGAATAAACTTGACAAAACGGTGCAAGGTGGCGATGGTGGTGGTGTTAGCGGTGGTGGTGGTGGTGTTGGTAACACTGATGAGGGCGGGAGAGCAAAAAATTGCTTCGACATGCTGCATGCATTGACGAACAAAGGATATTCATGGCGTCGCGTGTGTACCTACTGTTTTACCTGCAGGCGGAAAAGCCATAATATTTTTCCTGTTTTAGCCTTGTTCCATGGCTTTGTCTGTTGTTTTGTAATCGCTATGAACAGAGAGGAGTTCTGTGTGGTTGTGGCACAGTAAAAGCCAAGCTATACGCACAAACCCATATGTAGGATGATTAAGAGATTTTTTCTGACCCGTGAAGAATCTAAGCAAAGGTTTGAACAAGGAATTTCATGAGTCCGAACGCAGTTTAAACTCTAATAATGGGTTCGAACTTCTCAAATTTGTTTTCGGAGCAGATGTATCTACTCATCAATAAATGGCACGACTGGATCGTACAAACTTGCTCCTGTGTCAGAGGATTTTAACCCAAAATTTCAATAAAATTGTTCTTATAAAGTTGCTTATCTTTATCCTTAAAAGATTCAAAACAAAATCAAATAAAGGAAGACATTTTTTTTATATACTATGAAAAAAAAATAAAAATTTTTGGAGCAGTTTTCTTAACGATCGATTTTTAAAAATATTTTCCTTAAAAAAGTGAGATTTATGAAACTAATTTATTTTACCTTAAAAATAAAAATACGTCAACAAGTTTTTGAAAAATTATTTAAGAACTTAAATGAACCATTTTGACCAAAATTCTTCTGTCATGTTATTAAAAATATCTACTCCAATTTCAGTATAAAATTTCAATAGGATTGCTTCAGCCGTTTCGAAGAAGTCGAAACTTAAAAATACAGTTACATGGCAAGTGTCGTTAAGAGAATTTTATCGGAAGTTTGGTTTAAACATTATGATAGCAATTTAACCCTTTATAACACAAAATAAAATTTGTTGAAATCGTTAGAGCCGCTTTCATTAAAAAGTGCTTCGATAACGGATTTATTGCAGATATCATTCAGCCTTATTGTAAAGTTCGCCCGAAAGACATTCCAGCCGGAAAAAATTAAATTTCTCTTTCCGTCTATTGTGAATTTCACACGAAAAATGTTAAATGTTCGAAAAATTCCCCCTATTATGGTCACTTTTTCCGGGCGAAATGCAAGTGCCATAACAGCTAAAATGTTCACTCATTTTTTGGCGAAGTTATGTGAATTGTGAATTGCAAGCTATCTGGTTATTTTTCGTAAATAAATGTATATTCTCTCAAACACATGAAATGTTTCAAAACATTCAACACCAAATCATCCCTCAAAATTGTCTCCGAACTGCTATTTTTGGATATCTCCGTTTTGCACTTTTTATTTACAAAATATGTCTATATTCATAAGTTTTTCCTGTAACTTCTCGAACTTGAAGGAGAAGAAAACATTTTCTCAGAGAATGCAGAATTGCAGATATTACAAAAAAAAAAAAATAATAATAATAATAAAAGTATTTTAGATAGTTGCAGTAGCTATTTTATTTATAATGTCTGTGTTATAATACAATATCTATATACTATATTACAAATATATTATATTAAATAAATAAATTATTAAATAAATAAAAAATATTTCAACTAAGTAAAAGATTTAGCAATGATTTGCGTAAGGAAATAAGCAACGTGTTCGATATCTCGAGAAAAACAGTAAAATAAAATTGTAGGATTGAAATTGAAAGAAATAAAATGAAAGAAGATGATTTTGAATATATGTAATATAATGTTTTATTGAAATCTTAAAAGCGCGGTTATTGAAAAAAATGATCTGAACCCGAAGCGGTATGCTTCAAGAGTGATTTGAGTGAAAGAGATTAGCTTGAAAATTAGTTGATTTTAGTTTAAGTGGAACAAATTGATAAAGAGTTTTAGGTGTTGCCAGTTTACAATATAAGATATATAATACATTAAGTTTCGGATAATAATTGTAATATATCTTAAACATACCGCCGGGGATGAACTACTGTTCTTAACTAAAGATACAAAAAAAGATACAATTGAAAAAAATAAAAAATATAAGTTAAAGGTAGATGAGCATTTCCTCTCGTCTACATAATATGATGAATTCTGTATGTTGGAACAGGTTTTATAGCGCCTGATACTGATGTAAATTGACAATTGAACAAAGTTGAAATAGTAGCTGGTATTGGAATTATATTTGATTGATGAGTGATGGTTTAGGTATAGTAAGCTTTCCTCAGATATGATCAAGTTGTAATGTTGACATCAGGAAGTAGACGTAATTTGGTTATAGGTTAAATTAACACCCCTGAATTTATTCTTTTTTAGCTTTGCTTTTTTTTGCTTAGATACTTATTAATATACATTTTAATAATTAAATTCGCTTATTGACTGCTCTCTTTATTCT
This sequence comes from Baccha elongata, assembly GCA_951217065.1. Taxonomy (NCBI): domain Eukaryota; kingdom Metazoa; phylum Arthropoda; class Insecta; order Diptera; family Syrphidae; genus Baccha; species Baccha elongata. The sequence goes on from CATNUY010000077.1 coordinate 869,446, forward strand.
AGCGCATATTTTAGAAAATTCACAAGTTGGGTCCAGATCATGATTCCGTTTAGCAAATTTGCGACCATGTTTTCATCCGGCTCAGCTCTTTCCAGGTATTTTTGACGTATACCAGAAGGTATAGGGCAAACTCGAACAAAGTGTAGCAGGGAATCTTCTTCCCGTATGTCACAGAGTGAGCAAATTACGTTCTCCTGCACTGATCTCGTTGTACCATTGAGGATTATTAGGCCTCCTCGCGCATTTAATACCCATCTAATTGTTGCAACTTTCTGATCATCACAGACACAGTCCTTGCCTGTTTCAAAATCAAGTAAATGATATAAGCTATGTGATCTTGTTAGCTGTGATCTTTGCAGTGCTTCAACATTTTCCTCAGCAACAATTCCTTCCGTTGCTTTACCAACCACATCATTAAAAAGATTCCTATTAGATTCAGAGAATATTTTGCTTATTGGATATGTTAACTCTAGGATTGGTGCAAGACAGATAGTTCCATCTGAGACTAGCTTCATTTGCGGAGATAAACGAATCTCAAAAGACAAAATAACAAATAGAAATGGTCGACTGTTCCTGGAAATGTGTCAGTCTTTCAATTTGTAAATTCTGAACGGATGTTGCAAAGGTGATGAAAACGGAGAATTTACGTTCATAGGAGGTTCAGGAAAATCAGTAATAGATTTTTGCGCAGTGTCAGGACAATGGAATAATATCATATGTTAATATCACGTAGGTACCCAAATTTTCTCTGATCACATGCCCATATGTGTAACCTTGAACTCTGTTCCAACCACCGAATTTTGTGCTCTAACCTTACCTCCGAAACTTAAATGGAAAGAGAATCAAAGAGAATTATATGCCTCCAAACTATTAAACGAGGTCGAACGCACCAGAACAACTCATACAGCATCAAAAAAAATAAACCAACTAAACAACTGTATAAAAAAAAGGAGTTCCCAAACCAACATTAAATAAACAGAATTTTCGGCAAAAGTGGTTTGACCATGAATGCTTCGTTGCAAGAAAACTATCGTTTACCTTGCTAAGAAAATTTGTAACGGATTTTTAAATGATTAAAATTTTCTCGTTGTTGACCATTACACGGGGTTGGTTATCATACAGAAAATTGAAAATCAGAAAATCGCTTGAAGAATTGTGGATTGGTATAATTGTGAAGTGAAATTCCCAAAAACACAAAAAGAAAACAAGAGATAACTGAATTTTCATCAATGAAATTTCGTATAAGTTTTTTGTTTGTTTTGACGAGGTGAAACGAAAAATTTAATTGATAAGTGTATGTATGCATTAGGAAAGAGAGATGTTGTATTTGCATATGATTGTATGGAAAATAATAATAATTTATTGTTACAAGAAGAGGTTGCTTAGTTTCTTTCGCTAACCGAATATTACCTTCACTCCGACAGGCTCACACGCTTCAAGACTGTGAAAATATTTTGACTTAATTTTGCTGCTCACAACTTAACTAAGTCTTGGGTCCCTACTACCTATCTTCAACTAGCTCTCAAAAGAAACCAACTCCTTCTTGTAGATCTATTAGCCATAAAAAAGACTCTTCAAGTAGATTAGAGAGAAATGTATAAAATTGACTTCACCCTCCATCCATCTCAACAGAAAGGACAGGGATCTACTTCAATATCTACACGTCCTTGCACCACTAGAAGAATCTGTGTGTACCTAGATGTTGTATACACAAGTTATATTACACTTGGAAAGATTCCTTGACCTTACTTCTGATGAAGGATAGATTATGCTCAAGAGCATAATCCTCAAATGATCTTCAAACCCAAAACATAACTTCCCTCTTATTTCTCTACTTTTTCAGAGGAGTATTCAACTCCCCTACCTTGACGACTATAAGGTGTGAGCAAGAAAGAAAATTCGTTGAGTTCGAAGAGAACTATCACGGACAAAGATCTTAACCCTATTCACTATCGACATTTAGTACTCCACTCAACAGAGAAGCACGTCCAAGCCGAAGCAAATAGGGGTGGCTAACTCTCGACTGCTGCGTCAGGTCCTTCTCATCCACCTCAACTAGCTCACGGGGCTAAGGGTCGCGAGTCTTTGCTACAGGAGAAGAAGCCGGTGTTACCATATATTTGACCTGGAACCAAGATGTTATCTGACTCGAAAATGATTAAAAATGCCTCAATGGGGTTATACAATTGCCGAAACTCATAGTGAAAAAGTGTAAAACGTTGAAAAGAATGAAAAAGAAAATTATTACCAGCAGACAGATTCACAAATCAGGATATGATGTATTTATCCTGTTGAGCAGACTATAACCTACCCTCCTTGTTCTTTGTGCTCATAAATTTACAAGAACCCTTTAAATGTGGAGAATCAGATGTTGTAAAGATTCTCCAGTGTCTAACTGCCCTACCTAAGAATTCTATTAGTGGCCACTAACAGATATTCTCCCTTAGATATTTCCTCGGACACGAAATTTAAAATGAGGAAACATCCCACTAACTCATACAGACTAGTGAAGAATGTTCCTACACTCTACATAATTGTTGTTGCCATTGTTGTTGTTGCTGTTGCTTTCTTCGACGTGAAAGAGATCCCCTCCACGACTCCGTTCCTTATATTTCTCAAACTACCATGACGAAAACTGAAAAAGCTCTAAAACTGAATTTTACTTCCCTGAGATTTAACTTCAATCTCATCTCAAAAACTGTATCAAGAAAAACTAAGAAATTCTATTATGTGGAATTCCTTAAACAATTTTATTTCTTCATAAATCTAAATCTAACATTGAATCTTCATCATAAAATTAACTGAATCTCAAAAATATCTCTAAAAGTGACCATGTCAAAAGTTAATATGTATCAGACTGACTTTATTCTAATATCTTCAAATTTACTAAAATATCCTTAAAATATAAATTCTAAATTTCATATGAGAGATCTTCGTATTCCAAAAAGTGTTGTTCTCAAAATGAATCTTCAAGATTCTCCCGACACAAATGAATTTACTTCACGAACTAAATGACCTTGTTCAGGCTCTATAAACAAGAGGTTGTAAAAATTTAATTTTTTTTACCTCCCCTCTACACGATCTTATCAAATTATCTCGGCAGACAATTTGAATGTTAAACGCGACAAAAATCTACAAAGAAACGAACAAATGAATATCGTTCGTATCAGTCCTTCTCGGAGACTTATCTCAATAAAGGATAAGATCGAAGGTAACGGCTCCTAGGAGTGATACGCAACCATTCAAAATTATCACGAGCAATACGGCATTGCTAAATGACTCAACAAACTATGTTCACGAAAAAGAATCAAAATTCAAAAGTTGGTGGTTTACACCTCCCACAAATCCCATCAATATTAAAACCAAAGAAATATACACAAAAATGAATTTAAACAACAGAGCTAAGGAAAGTAAAAAGTTATTTAAATGTTGTTGTAATATAGTAATATAGTTTTAATAAAGATCAAAATATCTACAAATATATATATACGCAAGGTGGTGAGTAGAAATGCATTTCCCCTTATTCCCTGGTAGGTAATTACTTTAAAAGAGCAGACAATTATTTCTTACAGGTTTTTCAGACAGATTAAGTCATTAAAGTTTGTGGCGTAATGACTTTGTAGGTAAGTAATATAGTTTCCACTAATCACTTTAATAGGTTTATCTTCTTTTTCAGATCACCGAATATAATTCGTGACCTTTCTTAACGCGACTCTAAACAAAACAAAAATGGTTTACATTCGATGTAACACGACGATATTTATGTTGGTGTACCGAGTGTAAGTAGGTAACTATATATTATAGTGCCGAAACCATTGACGTACTAGATATGGACCGCCAGTCGGTTGAAATTTTCATACAAACAGCCAAGAAAAGTTGTTCCATCTTAAAGCAGCCTAAAAACGCCATCATCTTTTAGTGTTAAATACGAGTACTAATTTCGTCATTAGAATTTAAATGATAACGATTATATATTCATTTGTAAGTAACTCATGGCATAAGGAGTGGATTTGTTTTGTAAAATAAAAGTAGTTTGATAATAATTTCCACCAAAATATTTCAATAGTAAATAATTAATTAAAAAAATCATATCACTGATATGCAGATTCCCTGCTAGTAGTTGATGGCGCCCCTAGTTATGTTGGAACACGCGTGAAGTTGGCTACTGGCGGTCCATACCTAATACGTCAATGGCCGAAACTAAACTGAATTATCCATTAACTCGGATGTGATTGAATTTACTTTCGCACTTTCAAAAATCTTTCACTTTTATCTTAAATGTTGCTTTTCGTTTCAGCAACTCAACTTTATTTACTTTAATGAAGATTTTTTGAATTAGTAAGTGGGCTTCAGGTCAAAAAATGAAACAAAGTTAATTTGTGTTCGACGTTTCGTCCATGAATATGGACATCATCAGGAAAGATGTGCAATAAATGTTACATTTATATTGCACTTTAAAATAAATATGTAAGCTGAACTTACAAGTAAAATCAAAACTTTATAAAGTTTTGATTTTACTTGTAAGTTCAGCTTACATATTTATTTTAAAGTGCAATATAAATGTAACATTTATTGCACATCTTTCCTGATGATGTCCATATTCATGGACGAAACGTCGAACACAAATTAACTTTGTTTCATTTTTTGACCTGAAGCCCACTTACTAATTCAAAAAGTTGATAAACCAAAGGTCACATCATACACATAAAATATTTAATGAAGATGGATACAATTTTACTTTAGGTGTAAAAATAACTCTATCACTCTATTTGTCGAATTGTATACATCTTATAATTTCATTTATATTTTCAGCAGAAGGCTTTTCGTCAAAATTGGTAGGTACCACAAACTTACAACACTTGTACACTTTCACACACGACTGTGATAATTCGTTATCACAAAATTTATACACGTAGGTATACAAAAATGATTCCACGACAAAAAATATTTATTTCTTTCGATCAAAATTGAATTAGCTTTTTATCAATCAAACGCGATCAAAATTTCTACGTATTCGTTAACTTGAATTAAAATTCTTTCAAACAGATGACTCTCAAACGAATCACAATAGGTTTCATAAATAGGTATATAATTTTCGATCTTGTACAATTCTTGATCGAATTTATTTCATAAATAGTTTTTGCTTTTATCTTTACTTTAGCTTTCTACAATTAAAATTTTTGATCTCATAGATCGATTGCAAATTTATATCATCAAATAATTTTTAGTTGCAATAGCTGAATTATATTCAACTATCAACTTTCGATTTGTATTCTTAAGTTTTATATCACCAACGAGTATTTCAAATAGTATTTTTAAATTCTCTTTTAGCAAGATGAACCGCAAATTACGAAATTTTGTGATTTTTACCTAAGTAAGTATTTCACGTATAGACTTAATGAATTTATCAATATCACTTATAGTTGGTTTGTTTCCAAAAGAAGAAAAATTAGGTATTTAATTTTAAGTAAGTATAATAGGTCACTTTGAATAACTATATAATACACTTTTTTTTATTATCATACAAATAATTTTCTGGTTTTTTCTGCTTTTAATTTCAGGTTTTTTTGTTTTCAGGTTCATGGACGATCTTTCCCCAGGGTTGAGTAGAATGGGTGCGAATAAAATAATTTAAATTTACAGTACCTTTATTACTCCTAAATACTCATTTTACTTTCTTTACAGTTGCACGCTGAATTTTTGCTTTTTACAGTTGTAACGTTATTTTTTCTGGACTGTGACGTACGGTATTTTCACTAAGTCTCACACAATTATTATTGCTTTTGCTGGCTTTATCGCATCCTGACATCGATTGGTGAAATTGCTTTCTGTCCAACGATGGTTGAGCCACAAAAATATTGTTGATTTGACGCATGTGTACGTCCATGTGCTTTTGATCAGAACTGGGTATTTTATACCAGGTAGTTTGGTCTCGAAATATAGTTTTCGTGGTGCCGTTGTCTCTACAGACTGTTGGGGCACCTTTAATTTCGTTTGAGACGTCTGAATACCTATAGTATCAAAAAAGATTTATTAGATAATTTCCTATATCTATTCTACAGCACTGTAGTGTGCTTCTAATGCATCTCAAGAATTCTAATTGGCTATTTTTTCTATTGAATTTTTTTCTACAAAAAGTTTCTACTTTAGCTAAATAACAAAATTTTTACCTGGTATTTTCTGCTATCCGAGGATTTGTTGTATCCTTCTCCTATTTTTACACCCTTTTAGGTACTTTTCTCCAAAGAAAAAGATCGTCTATATATATATGGACAATGACGCTTATTAATTTTGGTTCTAGATTTTTCTTTAGTTGTTTTAATTTTGGTAGGTATTTTTATTTTCGTTTATTTGTTTTACCTTTTATTTCAGAATATCCTTTTTTTCTTTCGAATGCTTGAAAAAAGTAGGTATGTCATTGACAAAAAGTAGAAAAAGTAACGGGCCTAAATGGCTACCTTGTGGAACACCCGAAGGAATAAGAATATCTTCAGAGTTGACATTTTTAATTTTCACAATTTGGATTCTTTCAGTTAAGTAAGACTCCAACCACTTTAAAAGAGATGAATTGAAACCAAAAGAAGAAAGTTTATTGACAAGAATTTTATGATTAACTCTGTCAAAAGCTTTCGCAAAGTCGGTAAAAAAAATGTCCGTTTGGAAGCCTTTTTCCATATTATTTATTATGGCATTCGCCATTATCGTTAGGTTAGTTGCTGTTGATTTACCAGCTACAAACCCATGTTGAAAAACTGAAATTTTATCTTGAATACGTTTTGAAATTCTGTTATAAACTACTTTTTCAAAAAGTTTAGGTATGGCAGATAACTTACAAATTGGCCTATAGTTTGTGACTTCCTGTTTAGAACCCGATTTAAAAATTGGTGATAAGAATGAAGTTTTCAAAAAATGACCCTCAGACAAAGATAGATTAAAAATTTGTGTTAGAGGCTGAGATAAGGCAATCGCACATTTTTTTAAAAGAATAGGTGGAATTTCATCAGGGCCTCCTTTCTTGTTCAAATCTAGGCCTGCCAATGCTTCTTCCACTTCCGCTTGGAAAAGGTCAATAGAGCCAATGTCAACACATTTGGTTAAGTTTGGAAGGTCTGAATGTGAAACATATTCAGATGAATAAACTGATTTAAAGTATTTCGCAAATAAGTTGCAAATTAGGGGAACTTCACTAGTAGTTGTGTCGAGGTACTTCATACAGCTTGGAAGTCCAAAAGATTTTTTTTTGGTATTTAAAAATTTCCAAAAGCCTTTACTATCTTTTTTTAGATCATTTTCTATCGAAAGAATGTAGTTACGATACAGAAACTTGTCCAAATAGTCAAATTTACGTTGGCAGACTAAATAATTTGTACGAAAATCTAGATTTTCTTTGTTATTTTTGTAAATTTTGTACGCTTTATTTTTTTGGTTTTTGAGGTTAGTTAGTCTCCTATTGTACCAGACTGGATTTGAATTAGCTATGAAACTTTTAATAGGTACATACTTTTCAACTGCGTTTTTCAAAATATTTGTAAAAATAGAGTAAATATTTTCTAAATCAAAATCTTGAAATATATTAACCCACGAAATCGATGAAAAGTACTCGACCATTGCATCAAAGTTAGCCTTTTTAAAATCATAAACAATTATGTTACTAACATTTTCATTTTTTAGATAACAATATAAAATAAGATCTCCTTCAATTGCAAGATGATGGAGTGAATTTTTTTATAATAGGTAACATAGATTTTTCTACTGAGATAAAAAACTCCTTGTCCACAAATACCAGATCCAAAATTCGATTAAAATTATTAAATTGATAGTTAATTTGAATTAAATCATACTGGCTTAAAAAATCAATAACTGATGACTCAATTTCACTTATTACATTAAAAGGAATCCTCTAAATCTAGACTCCATTTGATGTCACCAAGGTTAAAATCACCAGCAAAAATAACATGTTGTTGTGTATTTAAACTATCCAAAACATTTTTAGAATTAAACAAATGTAAGTTATAGAGTTCTAAGGTGCTCCTTGGTGGAATATAACTAGCTAAAACAAACAAATCTGAATTACCTAAGTTTATACAGACAATAAGCTGGTCAACATCTTGGTTAGGAGAGGACAAGTTTGATTCTAACTCAATTTCCCTGCAAGGCAAACTAGCTCGAACCGCAATCAATACTCCACCTCCCCTTTCCATTCCAGTCTTTCGCTTACATCTGTCTTTTCTAAATACAGTATAGACATCTGAAAAAATTTCAGATGTTAAATGATTTTCTGATAACCATGTCTCAGTTATAATAATAATATCATATATACATGAAGAGAATGAAACATATACTGAGTCTAATCTAGTTCTTAACCCACCTACGTTTTGATAATAGAATGAAAGTTTCTTATTTGCAGAATGATGTGATGATGTTTTTCTTGATGAATTTAGAGATGAAATTAAAGATGAATTTAATGATAATGATCCAGCAAGTAGATCTGAAGTAGTTGCAGCAGCAGTAACTTCAGTGACAATATTAATGGATGAAGATGTATTGTTTACTTGAGTTTTGTTTTTATTTGATGGGTTTATAACTCTGTTGTTTACTTCACCTTCGAATTGTCGTCCTTCTTTGGAAAATTTACAAATTGTTTTATTTGCAAAGACACCATCCAGCGACAAAGCAGAAGCACCTTCACCATGAGCTTTAGCAACACCATCACAACCCCCGATACCAACAACAGCAGATTCAGCGCAGCATTCAACTTCGTTAACAAAAGCTACTGCAGCAGCCGCATTAGCAGCCTCATCATCACTGACAACAATGATGACATCTGATTTTGTCTTATCTCCGCCGTGGTCGTCTATATTTGAATTTTTTTTTTTTTTCAATATTTTCATCAGTTCTATCAGAACCAGTGGATAGAGATGATGCACAAATCTTATCAGTTACTTTCTTCGATGATGATGCTTGCACTTGCACATCCGAAACCTTAGCAAAATCGATGCTCTGCGTAGCAGAGCCCAAATTACTTGTTTTTTCTGTGGTTAGCTTTGAAGGAATACATTGGCGGAATACATAAGAAACGGAATTCCCGATTCGGTGCAGAATAAGACCATACTCTACGAAGCAACGAACCTGGAAGAATTGAAGAAAAAGCTGGAATGCTACAAACAAATGAAAAAAAGGTATGCCGGCACAGAACTTGAACAGAAATAATAATATTAGACCTGCACCTCCGGCAAGAACAGTGCCTGTAAATTCATTCGGACCAGCGAGACGATGTCATAATTGCGGGTCGTTATCACATCTGGCATTTAACTGTCCAGATAAAATAAAAGGTACGCGTTGTTTTAACTGCAATCAGTTCGGACATATTTCATCCAATTGCCCAGTTAAGAATGAATCTCCGGCAACGTCCAGAGGTATAAGTCACATTAATCGCATTGAGTCGGACGGAAGTCACTTAGCGATACAAATAGAAGGTAAGCCATACCACGCGTTTATAGACAGTGGAAGTGATGTGTCCGTCATACATGAAACGCTACAAAGAAAAATGAAGAAAACACACCTCGAAAAATCTGGTATGACGCTGAAGGGATTTGGGAACAGGCCACGGGCGACGTTAGGATCATGCTTGGTAAAAATACAAATTGAAGAAGACAGCCATTGGATTCGTTTTCAGGTGGTACCCGACAGATGGATTCCGGATGAAATTTTATTGGGAAAGGATTTTCTACGAAATGTGGAATTAATCATGAACCAAGGGAAGATAAAAAGCGTAAAGAATGTAAGCTACGAAAAGGAGGAACCGGAGAAGAGATACGAACTCAAAGAAAATGACGTATTTAATATAGAGTGTGCTGGCGACGAGGACTGGGAAACGAAGTTACAAGTAGGTAACGAAGAATATCGAGATATCGTGAACCACATAGTGGAATCATACACTCCAAGAAAGGTAGCAAAGTCATGTATTGAAATGGGAATCGTATTGACGGACGAAATACCGGTATACAGAAAAGCCAGAAGATTGGCACCACTGGAAAGAGAGGCAGTAAATCAACAAGTACAGGAATGGCTGGAAGAAGACATCATAGTGCCAAGCAGATCGGAGTATGCCAGTCCTATAGTGTTGGTCAAGAAAAAAGATGGATCCTACAGATTGTGTATAGATTATCGTGAGCTTAATAAAAAGATGATAAAAGACAGGTTCCCGATGACAGTGATGGAGGAGGTATTCGAGCCGATGCACGATGCCAAAATTTTTATAACTCTAGATCTAAGGAATGGATTTTTTCACGTGGACGTAGAAAAGGAAAGCAGAAAATACACAGCGTTTGTAACGCCAGATGGACAATACGAATTTAAGAAGGTGCCGTTCGGATTATGTAACTCGCCAGCTGCATTTCAAAGGTTTATTAATAAAATGTTCCGTGAATTAGTTCTTCGTGGATATTTGCTGATTTATGTAGATGATATAATCATTTTTGCAAACAATGAAGACGAGTCGCTGAAGAAGTTGGAAGTGGTGTTAAAGGTAGCGGAAGAGTACGGATTGAAGTTTAAGTGGGAGAAATGTAATTTTCTATCAAAATCAGTGGAATTTCTTGGACACGTAATAGGAAATGGAGGTATTAAACCATCACAAGAAAAGGTTAAAGCGGTACAAAAATTCCCAGTACCAACGAGCGTAAAACAGGTACAAAGTTTTTTGGGATTAACGGGCTTTTTCAGGAAGTTTGTGCAGGGTTACTCCAAAATAGCTGAACCCTTATCCGATTTGCTTCGAAAAGACACCAAATTTGAATTTAAAGAAAAAGAAATGACAGCCTTTAATGATTTAAAATTTTATCTTTGCAGGGATCCAGTGTTGAAGTTGTTTAATCCCCAGTTGCCCACGGAGTTACACACAGATGCGAGTATTGTTGGCTATGGAGGTGTGGTACTCCAAAAACATGAAGACAACCAATACCACCCAACGTTTTTCACGAGCTTCAAGACGACCGCACAGGAGCGGAAGTATACTAGCTACGAGCTAGAGGTACTAGCCATCATAAAATGCCTAAGCAAGCTAAGAGTGTATATACTGGGATTGGAGTTCACGGTGGTGACAGATTGTAAGGCGTTTGAAGCTACGATGAAAAAGAAAGATCTATGTCCCCGTGTAGCCAGGTGGGCCATCATGTTGCAGGAATACACTATGAAGGTGATACATAGGGCGGGGACAGCAATGCAACACGTGGATGCCCTAAGCAGGTACCCAGTTGTGATGCGAATAGAAGAAAGTCTGATCCATCAGATTAAAGCTGCACAAGGTAAAGATGAGTTTTGCCAATTAATTTTTAACGTTATTGCAGCAGCCGGAACATACAAGGATTACGAAGTAAGAAGTGGATTGCTGTATAAGTTCAACGAGGGAGCTCACTTGTTGGTGGTGCCGAAAGTCATGCAGAAGGAGATCATACGCAACGTTCACATACAAGGACACATAGGGTCGCGAAAGGTGGAGGCAATAGTCAAACAGGATTATTTTATACCAAAACTGATGGGGTGTATCGAAAATGTGATAACAAACTGCGTGGCGTGCATTTTGGTGGCAAAAAAGAGTGGACGAGCGGAAGGATTTCTTCACACTATCGAAAAGAGTGACGTGTCGCTACATACTTTCCATATAGATCATTTAGGTCCATTACCGTCGACTAACAAATTTTACAATTATCTATTTGTAGTGGTAGACGCATTTACGAAGTTCTCTTGGATTTACCCTGTAAAAACAATGAAGAGCGAAGAAGCCATAAAGCGACTAGAGACACAGAGCGAAATATTCGGGAATCCAGTCCGCATAGTCTCAGATAGAGGTGCCGCGTTCACGGCAAATACGTTTAAGGAATACTGCAACCAGGTGGGGATACAACACATTCTGACGACTACAGGAGTTCCACGAGGAAACGGCCAAGTCGAACGAATCAACCGAATCATCATTGAGGTGCTGTCGAGAGTCACGATAGCTGAACCTAGCAAGTGGTATCAACACGTCGGAAAAATACAACAGATAATAAACTCAACCGTGTCACGAAGTACAAAAAGGAGTCCATTCCAGCTGATGTTTGGGACAGTGATGAGGCGAGCAGAAGACTTTGAGATGCAGAAGCTACTGGAGGAAGTAATATTAGATGAGTTCGAAATAAATCGCGACGAAACAAGAAAAGCAGCGAAAGAAGAGTTAAGAAAAATTCAAGAAGAAAATCAAAGAACGTACAACAAGAGGAGGAAAACCGCTAGAGAGTATCACCTGAACGAGCTGGTGGCGATTAAAAGGACGCAATTTGGAACCGGACTTAAACTTCATGCCAATTTCTTGGGGCCCTACGAAGTAATAAAAGTAAAACGAAACGAGAGATATGACGTAAGAAAAGTGGGCTAGCATGAAGGACCTAACGTAACGAGTACATCCGCCGACTATATGAAGCCGTGGCCGAGAAGCGATGACGAAGATGAAAGCGAGGAAGATAGAAATGACCCAATGAGCGACTGAGGGCAGTCGATTTTCCAGGATGGCCGAGTGTAGGAACGATAGATTAAGACCGCTGACGCATCATATTATCATATTAATCAGAATGCAAACAGTCATCCAGTCATTTAGCCCAGCGATAGCGACGATCATATTGCATCCCGTTTGGGATACAATTAATGAAGAACAATGCAACGATGACGCGACGACACACAAATTATATCACAAACGAATTGTGACCTAGTTTGTGTGTCGTTTAAATAGAGTCAAGAACCCCACACATTCCGAGAAACGATAACGAGATGGCAAGACGAGTACTTGTTTGGATTGGCTTGGTCGCTGGAATGTGCGGAGTTGGCTGGTTGGTTAGCTGGCTAACAAAGGCGTGGGGCTGGTATCGCCTGATGACAAGAATGTACCTGTGGGACTTGATTTGAGGGAATGACTGGCTGGATGACTGGGTGCGAGGGAGTCTTAAAATTGAGTTACGCGAGTACGGTTGGCGATCTGGCGGTCCTTGTAGTTTTATATTGTTCTAAAAGTAAATGTTTGTAGTTTTATATTGTTTCTAAAAGTCAATGTCAATAATTATTATTATCGAAATAAAAACACAACATATATTATGTATTATTATTCGCGTTATTTTACAGCGTTTATAAAGTTTAACTACGTTAATATGAAGTCGGATGGAAAAGAAATTTATTTTCCACGCTTCGAAACTTTTCAGCTCGGCAGTTGTTCTAAAGTGCGGCCGTTCCGACTTTAAACTTTTAAGTAGGGGAAAGAGAATTTTAGCTTGGAACGGCGTGCTGTTCCAATTGGATCTCTGCTCTCTTATATGTGATGTAGTGCGGATGTCATTTTATGTGGGAGCGGTTCGGAAGCCCGTTTTTTTAAATCCCGTTTTTTATAATCCCGCAAAAAAAAATTTTAAATCCCGATTCTAAAGTACCGCTTTTTTAAAATCCCGCTTTTAATAATCCTGTTTAAACAGAATTCCGTTTCTCGTTAGCCCGCTTTTTAAAATCCCGTTTAATCCCGCTTAGCCCGTTTCGTATTTTGATAAATTTACTGAATGTTGTACACATAAATATTACCTAGCAGTTCCCCAATTTGAGAAGCTGGGCTGAGCAATAAAGTTGTTTGTGGTTTGTGTGAATTTTTTTTTTTATTAATATAAACTTCAACAGATAACGGCTTACTGTTTTTCTAGTTGCATTTTCTGCAAAAACTGGTTGGTTAAGCAAGAGAAATATAAAGTGTTTGATAAAGCGGCAAACGTAGGTACATGTGCAATGTTATGTCACCCCATCATCATCACTCATCAGCATTGGTCTGTAAAATAAACTCAATCCCGCTTTTGGAATCAACACAAGGTGTTTTATTTTAAAAATCGCGGCGATTTTTAAAATAAAACACCTTGTGTTGATTCCAAAAGCGGGCTTATAAAAACGGGAATTTAATAAACGGGATGGTAAAAAACAGGATTTTAAAAGCGGGATTTTATAAAAACGGGATTTTTAAAAACAGTGGCGCAAAACTATAGTCGCCTCGTTTTAAATGTTTTAATTATAATTTTTGACCAATATCACTTTTTCTAGTGATATTTTATATATTTAAATTAAAATTCATAATAAATAATTTGCTTAAATACAGTGCGCGGTGAAAACAATTGTTTGATTAAGTCACCCATATTCTTATTTATTTTATTTTAATTGTTATTTGATTCATTTGCGTGTGTGATTAAGTGCTTTTAATGTGGTTCTGTGTATGTGCTCACCTTAAGCTAACGTTAAATATCCCCTTAATTTGAGCTTTTCTCATTTTAATTTTAGTATTTTTTATTTTAATTTAACAAAAATCCATTACATTTTAAGGAGCTTGGTAGCTCAATTAGATAATACTTCATTCTCAGATATTCGCCTCGTGGGTTCGCATCCCACCGTCTGCAATCTTCTTTTTTATTTTATTTTTTTTTCTCTTCTCTTTCATCTTAATTTTAATTTTTTTTTTTTTTTTAACTAAAAACAATAATTTTTTATTGGTTTATTTTTTATATCATTTTTATATAATATTTTTAGTTTTTTTTAAATCGCGATAATGGTTTGCTCCGCAACAGCCTGCCCTGATAGCTCAAACAATCAGCCCTTGTTTGCATGTTTTGGAACCTGTGGCAATCTTTATCATGCCAAATGTGTTGGTTCCACGAATGCATTCATTGAAAAAATAATAGCTTCGAAAATTGCCTTTTGGTACTGCACCGACTGTCGCAAAATAACCATTTCACAGCTAGATTTCAAGATGAATTCTTTCAAAGAAAAAATTTTAAAATTGTCTGCAGGGTTTGAGGACTTGCTTACAAATTTCAATACTGAAGTCTCAAACGTATCCACTTTGTGTCCTTTAAATGATAAGGTTAACATATCAACATCAACTGATGATCTGATCCAAGGACCTCCCCTTGCTTCTGTCTCATCAGTTGACAAGGATTTGTTTGCAGAATCCTCTTCATCTTCTAGTATTCTTCTTGCCCCAGTTGTTAAAAATGGTAAGAAAAGGGGACGAGAAAAATCAGTGATTAAAAATACGAGTCCTCCCCCAAAGCGAACTAATCTCAGGAGCTGTTCAAACCTTAATAATACTTCGGTTTCACCTGTTTCATCTCAGACCATCAATCCTACTTTAATGCCTATTTCAGATATAGATGGTGATATGGATTGTGAAACCATATCGGATCATCTTGTATCAACAGATTCTTGTCCTAGACCTATCGAGGCTGTCCCGAAACCGAAGTCTATTTTCGTATCGCGTTTGAATCCAGATATTGTTGTTGATGATATTGTTTCTCATTTAGTATCTAACAAATGCATTCCTGACAAAGCGTCTATTAAATGCACGAAGATTAGCAAAGTAAATAGTTTCGTTTCTTCTTTTAAAATAGTTGCCAATCCCACACTTTTCGATTCAATCATTAACAATAATAACTGGCCAACTGAAGCTCTTGTAAAAGAATTCACAACTGTCAAAAAAAACAGACCCCGGCGAGTTATATCGAAAAATTCGGCAGCAAAAAACTGAACAGGATTACCCTCTTTTATCAGAATGTTAGAGGGCTTCGCAGCAAAACTGCCAATTTATATACTAACTCTCAAGCTTTTTCACATGACATCTTTGCTTTAACAGAAACCTGGCTGAATTCTAGCTATTTGGACACAGAACTTTTCAATCAAGAGTTCTTAGTGTACAGAAAAGATCGTCATGTTGATAAACCTAAAGAAGTAGGAGGCGGTGTTCTGATCGCTGTTCGTAATCGTCTTTTATCAACGTCTATTTCTTTTCCATTTGTTCTTTCTATTGACTTAGAATGTATCAAAATAACAATACAGTCTAAGCTAATATATGTTTTAAATGTATATATTCCACCAAAAAGTTCAATCGAATTGTATAATGAACTTGCTATGGCCTTAGACTTTATTATTGACTTGTCTTGCTCCAACAGCAATATTTTACTTCTCGGAGATTTTAATCTGCCCCATATAGAGTGGGTTCCTTCGGAAGATGGTTCTTATCAAGAAGCTACATCAACATCTTCACAAACAGAGCTTTTTTCTTTAGATGGTATTTATTCTACTGACTTACAGCAAGTAAGCTGTATTAAAAATTTTAAAAATCGAGTACTCGATTTAGTATTTTCTTCTGACGCTATTAGTACTGTTGTTCTCGAATCTAGTTCTGGCATTACTAATATAGACAACTACCATCCACCTCTGGATATATTTTTTGACCTGAGAAGCCATCTTCTTGATAATTGTTATCCACAAGACTGTTCTTATGTTTTTGATTTTCGTAAGACAAATTTTCAGTTGCTTTCTGATGTTATAAGTAGATCTAATATAGAAAATATATTAGATTCTACAAATATTGACAATGCGGTAACTGGGTTTTATAATATACTCAGTAGCTGTATAAATAATTCTGTACCTACGAAAAGATCTAAAAATAATAATTTTTGTCACCCTTGGTATACACAAGAGCTTAAATCTCTTCGAAACAAGAGAAATAAAGTATGGAAAGTTTACATAAAAACCCTTTCTCCAATAATCTTTGAACAGTATATAACCCTTTTTGAAGAATTTAATAATCTTTCAAAAGCTTTATACTACAACTATGTTAACGAAATGGGAATCTCTTTAAAACATGACCCTAAAAGCTTCTGGCATTTTGTTAACTCGAAGAAAAATTCGGACGGCTTCCCAGCAAGTTTTATATATGAAAACTCTTCGATACAAAATCCCAGTGATATTTGCAATGCGTTTGCAAATAATTTTTTAAACTCCTTTGTTGATACCCATGTAAGTGTTGATAAAGATTTTTTTAAAGACGTGAACTCCTACCCGCAAGTAAGTTTTAACACTATTCCTGTGGAACAAGATAGGGTCTTATACTTTTTGTCATTATTAAATGACGATTGCTCCTATGGCCCTGACGGTATACCCCCAATTGTTCTGAAAAAGTGTAGTCGTGTATTAGTGCAGCCCTTGCAATTATTATTTGAGCTTTCGTTAAAGTCTGGGAAATTTCCGTCATTCTGGAAGAAATCATTTCTCACTCCTGTTTTTAAAAAAGGAGACAAATTTGACATCAAGAACTATAGACCTATTTCTAAATTGTCCTGTATCCCTAAGCTTTTTGAACAGGTTGTATGTGAAAGCCTCTTGTTCTTTGGTAAGAACATTATATGTAAACAGCAACACGGTTTCGTGCAGAAAAGGTCTACTGTTACAAACCTTCTTACCTTTTTACATAATTGTTCAAATGCAATAGAAGGTGGTTCTGAAGTTGATTGCATATACACAGATTTTTCTAAAGCATTTGACCAACTCAGTCATAATATTATTGTTTTTAAACTGCAAGCATACGGTTTCCCTACTCTTTTTATATCATGGATCAAATCCTACCTAAAAAATAGAACTTACCAGGTTAAATTTAGAAATTCCCTTTCTAATACTTTCGTTGCCCATTCAGGCGTACCCCAGGGAAGCCATTTGGGTCCATTCTTATTTATTCTTGCTATAAATGACGTTTCTTCTTTTATACGCTTTAGTGAGATTCTCATATTTGCAGATGATATGAAAATTTATAAATCAATCAAATCTCCCAATGATCATACTCTTTTGCAGGCTGATCTTGATAGTTTCAGTATTTGGTGTATTAAAAATGGGTTAACTCTTAATCCTATAAAATGCCAAACTATTACTTTCTCAAAGAAAAACGTTCCAAGTAATTTTGAATATTGTATAACACAAAATAAAATTAGTCGTGTTTTTAGTTTTAAGGACTTAGGAGTTAATTTCAGTGCTAATCTGGAATTTTCTGAACATGTTAACCTTATTGTAAAAAAGGCGAACTCTATGCTTGGATTCATAAAACGGTGGGCAAAGGAATTTAACGATCCATACATTACCCTCTCTTTGTATAACTGTTATGTTAGGCCGCATCTTGAGTATGCCTCACAAGTATGGACCCCTTTCTATGAAATCCATAAGAAACGTATTGAATCAGTCCAGCATAATTTTATTCGCTTTGCTCTTAAAGGCCTTCCATGGGCTGATCCTTATAACCTGCCACCATACGAGCATCGGATAAGGCTTTTGCAGATACAATCTTTATATCAACGTAGAGTAAACAATGACTTAATTTTTCTCCATCAACTTATCTCTGGACAAATTGATTCATCGGATCTGTTAGCCTTAATTGGTTTTAACTACCGCGGACGGTCGTACCACCTTCGAAGTTCTGAGCTTTTTAATATTGAACATCACAGAACCAATTATGGCATGCATGAGCCTCTCACGCGGATGAGAAAGTTATATAACTTGAACAATGGTGTGTTGGATTTTAATTTAAATAAAAGTAATTTAAAAACTATCTTCAGAACCAGTGCTCCACGATCCTAAATGTTTCTGTGTAATTTTGTTTAATTTTGTCTTTATATGTTTTCATCTTTTTATGTGCAAGTGTTTTTGTTTTTGTTGCATTGTGCCTACTAACAACTAACACCTGCACTAAGTGATGAGCCAGTGGGACACATTTTATGTGTCGGCAAATCTTCTTTCATCTGCTGATGCTTGCTTTAAGCTCCATTTGAATAAGATCTGATAGTGTAAAAAAAAAAAAAAAAAAAAAAAATCAGTTAAGTTAACCCTAACAAACATCAACTTAACATTATCACCAGGTGATAAGTTTGTATCATATAATAAACAATTTATGGACTTTCCAGTAATATCTTCCAGTGAGAGATTTTGTTGTTGGAATTAAATAGTGTTTGTGTGTAGTTTCGTTCTCTTTCTAGAGAGTGTTCAGTTTTTCTGTCAGAAAATTAGACTCGGATCTAAAAAGATAAAATGGAGATTTCCTGGTTTTAAAGTATGCTTCATTAAAGAGTTAGCTTTATCTGTCTATAGGTTGAAAAAACGTTAACAAAGTATTAAATTCTTTTTAGGACCGTGTTATATTGACTATAATTTTGCGCCAGTATTTTCAAAAACGGGATTTCAAAGACAGGATTTTAAAAAACAGGATTCTGAAAAACGGGCTCCCGAACCCAACCCATTTTATGTCACATCGCGCTACCGTGTGTGGACTATATTTTTATTTACCACATATCTTTTTGGTATGCTTGATGTCTGTGATTGACATTTTATGTTTTCAGCGGTACGTAAGTATTTGTTAATGGTATTTGTTGTTTCGTTATTATGTCATGGTCTGGTAAGTATTTATTATACTATAAAGTTTTTCGTTAATGTGTCCGTTTAGGACTGTTGGCAAATTTTGTATATGTCTGTAATTTTTATTTTACTTGAAGGTGAGTATAATTTTGTATTTTTCCGTTCGTATTGGGTAAGTATTTTGTAATTGTGTTTGTACGTAAAAATGTCAAGTTCAAGTTCGTTTTCCGTCTGTCGGCTGAATTGACATTTCACTGTCTACTACTTCTCGTTTAGAGATTGATTGAATGAAAAGGATGTTTGTGCATTTCACTTTATTTCGTTCTCTTTTTCCCATGTAAGTTGCTACTTATCTATGGTTATTTTATTTAACCGTATCTGACTACTAAGAAACTAATTTAGACTGATCTAAGTGGTTTCGACTTTTACTATTTGTCTTCTTATATTACTTGTTCGTATCTTTGAAATCTTCTATTTCTTTTTTCTTGCTCTACCTTTATAAATCATGTATTTAAATATCGTTCTATGTTCTGGTTACAAAATATTTTTCTACTCGTAGTGGAATCTAATTTTACTTCTGCTACTCTAATAAATGCCCTATTTACTATTTTGTCTCCTTCTGTTCTAACTATCAGGCAACTCTTTTTTTTTTCTGCTCGCATAGCATTTGAGTTAGCCATTTTGTCTCTTTGGCTGACGTCAGTATTACGCACATTTGGTGGTTGTTTTTAGTGTGCCATTTATCGAAGTGTTCTTCGAACTTTTACTGTTCCGTTCACTGCGATAGCTTTGAGTGAGGGGTAATTATTGTTTGCATTTTATTGTTCATAGATGTCGTGAATATCTTTTAAGTTGAACTTTCAGATATGATTTATTTTTAGTTGTGTTTTTTTGATGTATCTATTATGAGCTTTGGTTCATAATATGTGTACATTTTTGCGTTGCTAAATATTTTTGGTTGGTGTTGTTGGCCTTGAATGAAATGTACTGAGGGAAATTTCTGGGTACATTTTTCGTTTGAAATTTTCGAGTTGGATATGTAGGGATGTTGTACCTACAGATTATAACCTGTGTGATAATGTTATAGTGTATTGTTGCTAATGTAGATGTTGTGTATGTTATGTGATGTATGTATAGAGTTTATATGTATATTCATTAGGTGATGAAAATGGTTTCTCTACAAAACATGCTCATTTGTTCGAGTCTACCTCGGTCAAGTGAGTATGGAAAAGAAAGCATATAATTATTTTACATTTTGAAAATATTATGTTTGATTAAAAAAAATAAAGTCTCCAATCCATTGAACCCACGATCCCTGAGTCTCATGCACAGACTAGCTAGCATCGGGCTCAATATAACCGTGTTCTTCAGTTTTATCTTCGTTTGTCAAAAAAAAATATCATCTACTTCCGCAAATCTTTCGTATGGACTACTGTCTCGAATCCCTTTTCGTCACGTACTTAATAAAGGTTATTACCTATTATCTTGATAACATGTCCTTTAACAAACTTGGGACAAAGTTTCGCATTTCTGTGTTTCGTTGCGTCACTTAAGACGAAGTTACGCCGGAACACTTTGTCTCCCACATTATACGTTATCATTTTACTTCTTAGGTTATACGTGTGTTCGTTTGACTCATGAGCTCGTCCAAGAGCTGTCTTCAAATAAGCTTGTAGAATGTTCATTTTTGCTGCTTTCGGCAACCAATCTATCTCTGATTGATTCAGACCGCCCAGCTTCTTCAACAACTTATAGTCTGCACCGTGTTCCACCATACGTTGTCCAAACAAGGCTTCATAGGTTGACATACCAGTCACACTGTGAACTGACGTGCGTAGAGCACTACTGATTGCAGATAAATGTTCGTCCCAGTTACTTTGCTTTGGATCAATGTCGCGCATACATTGAAAAAAAAAAAAAAAAAAAAAAAAAAAAAAAAAAAAAATTGTACGCTCTTTGGAAAAATTTGTATTGAATCTTTTGTTAATCTAATGATTTTGAATAAAACATTTACTTACTTACTTACTTACTTACTTACTTGCTTACATTGATCCAAAGCAAAGTAATGGCGCTTAAAATAGAACGGTTCACTCTTTCGCTCGCGTTTGCCTGCGGTGCGTAAGCAGCTGTTCTTATATGTCTTATTCCAAAATTTTCTAAACATTTTTCGAAATCTTTACTAATGAACTGAGAACCGTTGTCGGAAAACAACGTCTCAGGTACTCCAAAAATTAAAAATACTTCCACTGTCAGGAATTTAATAAGCTCGCTAGTATTAGCTTTTCTAAGAGGCTTAATTAATACAAATTTAGTCAATTGATCACGTATGATACCTTTCTTTGATCTTGGATATGGTCCTAAAAAGTCTACGTATACGTGTTGGAATGGTCGTTCTGCCGTGAAGGCTTTACCCATCTCAGTACGTAACGTTGTGTTTGGCGCTTTGGTAGTTTTACATATATCACAATTATTGATGTAAAGTTTTACTTGACTTGCCATAGTTGGCCAATAACATCTCTGTCGCAGGCGATACAAGGTTTTAGTAATTCCCCCATGCGACGATCTTGGTGGTTCATGAGCCTGAAAGATTAACCTTTCGGTTAGCTCCGATGGAATCCAAAGCTTCCAAGTCATATCATCTTCTATAGGATTTCCAGTTGCATGTTTTACCTTTTTGTAAATGAAATTTTCAGATACGATAAGATCTGGTAGTTGTTCTTTATTCTTATTAATATGTGCAACAAGCTGAAGATATTCCTCAGATTTAAAAGATGGATCTTCCAAATTGATATGCAGTACTTCGGATTGGTTCTTCGTTATAGACACAGTAGTGGAATTTTCAACTTCGAGTACATCAATTTCGTACACACGTGACAGTGCGTCAGGTACTTGGTGTTGAGTTCCTCTACGGTGTTCTATTCGGAAGTCAAATCCTTGTAACTTGAGACTCCACCGGGCTAATCTCCCAGTTGGATCTTTCAAATTCATCAACCATTTCAGATTAGCGTGGTCGGTTATTGCCAAAAATTTGTAACCCTCGACGTACGGTCTAAACTTATATATGCCTTGGACTGCTGCTAAGCATTCTCTTTCTGTAACTGTATAATTTCTCTGAGCAGCGTTAAGCTTCTGAGAATAAAAATAGATCGGCATCTCATCTCCGTCTTCGTTCTTCTGACATAATACACAACCTATGCCTGTGGCAGATGCATCACAGCAAATAATAAATTCTTTCGTGAAGTCAGGGTTTGTAAGAACGGGTGCGGACGTCAATGATTGCTTCACTTGCTCTAAAGCCTTGATAGCTTCTTTTCCAAAATTAAATTTTTGATTTTTCTTTAATGTGTCTGATATAGGAGCGGTCAGAGTTGAAAAATTCTCAATAAATCTCCTATACCATCGGGCCATTCCTAGGAATCTGCGGACTTGACGTAAAGTCGTTGGTATAGGGAATTCTAAAATCGCTGAAATCTTTGCCGGATCAGCTTTTAAACAACCCTGTCCCACTATGTTTCCTAAATATTGCAGTTCTCTAAAGCAAAACTTTGACTTTTCTACATTAATAGTTAATCCAGCGTCGGTCAAATGTTTAGCTACTTTCTTTAAAATTTCGATATGGTCATCGAAGTTCTTCGAGATGACTAAAAGGTCATCTAAGTAAATGAATACTTGTTCTCTTAACTCTCAAGGAATCACTTTGTCCATCGAACATGTCAAACCTTGCGCGGCGTTCGAGAGTCCGAACGGCATCACACGGAATTGATATAAGGGACGTCCTTACGACTGTGAACGCTGTCTTCTCCCGTGATTCTTTCTCCAGGGGTACTTGCCAGTACGCATCTTTCAAATCCACACTAGAAATGTAACGTGTTTCGGAAAGACGTGCTAACAATCCTTCGATGTGCGCAATTGGATTCGCATTTTTCTTCGTTACGCTGTTAACTTTTCGGAAGTCGAGGCATAATCGGTTTTTTCCTGGTTTTCTCACTAGTACTACTGGTGAGGACCATGCACTCTGACTCTCCTCGATAACACCTAACGAGATCATACGATCCAATTCCGCGTCAACTAGGCATTGTACTGCTGGGGGTATGGGATAGTGACGTTGCTTTATTGGAAGCGCGTCTCCCGTATCTATCTTATGCTCCATCAGATGTGTTCGTCCGAGACCTCGGACGGCGAATGACGGAAATTGTTCGATAACTTTTTTCAGAATGGTGGATTCCTCCACGGATAAGATGCATTCCGATTTGTTGGCTGGTTCGGATGTTGTCTCGGTAGCGGAACTTAAAGAAGAAATGATATGTGGTGCGATTTTGAACATCGACCAAAAATCTACGCCTAAATATAACTTCTGTGATAGTGATGGTACTATGTAAAGATTCATAGAATGAGTTATGCCTTTACATTGCACTTGTGTAGTGATTACACCTATCACGTCTTGTTTTCTGCCATCGGCAGTAGAAACACTACTCGTGAACTTCCTTATTGGGATGTTCAATTCTTCAATAATTCTAATAGCACCGTTACCAAGGCAACTGATGCTCGCTCCGGAGTCAAGTAGTCCAAGCCATTTATTTTCTAATAATTCTACTTCGATATATGGGCGCGGATCACCCGAAATACTATCGATTGTGGTAGCCGATAAGGCTCTAAACATTTTGCGTCGTCGCAAAAATCGGTTTCTTAACTTCAAAATTTTCTTCTGGTGGTTTGGAAAAGTATAAATTCTCTTCCTAGCTTCAGCATATTCAAGCTGTCTTTGATGTAAGGGCTTGAGCTTTCTCAAAATAGGTATTTTCGACTTAAAAATTGGTTTAAGTATTTTAATTGGGTTTTGTTCATTAATATTGTGTTCTAAAATTTTAATAAGTTTTGTTACGGAAAAATTTGGAATGACATGTTTATGCTTAAGTGAATCATCTACATCGGTCGTTCCGAGGTTCCCGTCTTCACCAGATCTCTCTCGAGGGGATGCTGGTTCTTGAATGGGTTTCCCGAGCATTTTCTGCAACTAGGTGTAACTACTCCTGGGGTACCACATTTATAACAAAATAAGCGTCGCTGCAAGTCGTTACAGTCACGGAAAACATGGCCTATTCCTTGGCAGTTCCAACAACTAACGTTGTCGCTTATTTGCTTAGCTTCTCGAGATCGGTTCGGGTTGAACGCTTCCACCGCTGTCGACATCTCAGCAACTGGTAGTTCATTCATCTGTACTCCTTTTTCACTCACTTGTTTGCGTTGGTAATTAACAAACGCAGGTGGAGCACGGTTACGTAATAAGTCTTGATTGTTCCAGTATGTGTTGTGGCTATCCTTGACTCTTTCCAGACGAAATAAGAATTCGTCCACTGTCATATTTTTGCCGTTGTATTTGATCCCCCACTTGTGATAATGTGGAAATCTCAAAAACGTTCCGGCTGGTGATGTCAGTGGTACTTCAGCATTAGGCCTTGCTGGTGAATCTTCAAATCTCATTTGGTTAATTCGTCTGAAAAACTCCAAGTCATTAGCGCTCGTGTCATTAGGTTGGTTAGTAGGATGATTTATCGTAGGGTATTCTCTCGTATAAGTAGGTACATTAACTTCTCTAGCACGAATAGGTATGTTATTTTGATTTTGCGTAGTTTCATATCGTGGCGTAGGTTGATCACATAGGTCTACTAATGGTTGTGTTGGCGGAATTGTTCCTCTAGCATTGTTTTGGCTTAGCGATTCCGTTAGCGTTTGTCGAATAATATTGCCGACTTGATCGAGTATCTGCTTTTGACTACTAGCCAATGTTTCTTTCAATGCTTTCCGATCGTCTTCTTTGCTGATGCTAACTGATGTAGCCACTATGCCTCGTAGTCCTCTAATCGATTTTCCTCCTGCGAATTGAAACTAGTGTTCAGACTGCGTCTACCTACAGGTGATGGAATCCTCTGTGTCGGTGCTGGGTCTGGTCTGTCATCAGTAACGTGTATTTCTTGTGTTGCAACTGGTGGTTCTGTTGCTGGTCGGTTTTCAGTTACACTGTTACTTGAACCGGACGGTCTGTCCATTGCTAAGTTATCTTGTTCGTCCATGTTTCTCCTTGAGCGGGTGTTGTGTTCTCTCGGGATCGACGGTAAACGTGGATTGGATTGTTTGGATTTGATTGGGGTGTGTTTTACTTTCCCCATGAAAAATTAGGTCACTTTCCGTATTACGGATTGAGATTAAATGTTCTAAGAACGAGAATGCCTACTATGATATATAAAAAAAATTACTAACTAAACTTATTAACTATCTTCCTTTTTATTGGGTTTTGGCCCTCAAAAAAAAACTAAATTATTAAATTTTTGGATTATTTCTTCCAAGAATTTAATCTTATCTCTACTACAAAATTTCTTAAAAAAAACTAAATGCGCCACCAGGCAATCTTACAGGCAAAACTACATAGGCCACACGGCAATCTTAAACTACAAAAACGCCACCAGGCAAAACTATATCTAAAAACGACGCCACCAGGCAAATAAAAAATTACTAACTAAACTTATTAACTATCTTCCTTTTTATTGGGTTTTGGCCCTCAAAAAAAAACTAAATTATTAAATTTTTGGATTATTTCTTCCAAGAATTTAATCTTATCTCTACTACAAAATTTCTTAAAAAAAACTAAATGCGCCACCAGGCAATCTTACAGGCAAAACTACATAGGCCACACGGCAATCTTAAACTACAAAAACGCCACCAGGCAAAACTATATCTAAAAACGACGCCACCAGGCAAATAAATCTAAAAGTGCCACACGGCAAATACTAAATCTAAATATCTCAAAAAAGGTTTCCTCAAAAATAAAGTCTCAAAAATTTTCCTTAAAAAGTTTAAAAAATTTCTTCAATAATTTTTAAACTTGACTGAATTTTTCTTTAAATTGGTTTTCTCTATCTCATTGCAGGTTTGGAGTCGTGGATGGAATTTCTACGATCCAAGAGCAACTTGACAACAACTTTCAGATTTTCTTCCTCAAAATCTGACTCAAAAATATGTAAAATATTTTCTTCCATGAATCTTGCAAAGGCTTTATAATATTATAGCGGATTGTTACAATTTCCTCTTTCTACAACTTCCCCCTGTCGCTACTGACTTAAGAAAGTTCTTCACCTCTCTTAACGGACAACAGACCACAAACTAAGAAAAGATTTGATCATAAACAAACGATGCTAATTTTCTACACCTTCAGTGTATACGATGTTAAACAAAAACCAAATTTTATGTTGGTATGTCTTCTACTCTGTTTTCGCTTGTTGGCTTTCGCAGCTGACGTAAACAGGAAAAAAGTTCGACTATTCACCGGTCGAAATAACAACTAACTAAACTTCTTCAAAGACTCATTAAAAGGCGAATTACTTCCATTAAACGCTACAGCCACTGGACTAACTATCACATCCAATACGGCCGTCTAACTTCTAAATAACTCTAAATGTGAAAAAAAATTATGGTATTTTTACGAGAGTGGAAAAGTATTTAAGCAGGTTATCGCTGCTGACGTAATCGGGAAAAATGTTCACCAATTACCGGTCGATACTTAAGTTAACTACCTTCCGTTAGAAAATCTCAAATAAAAATTATCAACCACAAGCGATTTCTCAAAAATGTTTTACTTCTAACAAAAAGAAATTTATTGAAGAAAAATGATGAACGATTCACGACGTTGGACGCCATTATGTAACGGATTTTTAAATGATTAAAATTTTCTCGTTGTTGACCATTACACGGGGTTGGTTATCATACAGAAAATTGAAAATCAGAAAATCGCTTGAAGAATTGTGGATTGGTACAATTGTGAAGTGAAATTCCCAAAAACACAAAATGAAAACAAGAGATAACTGAATTTTCATCAATTTCGTATAAGTTTTTTGTTTGTTTTGACGAGGTGAAACGAAAAATTTAATTGATAAGTGTATGTATGCATTACGAAAGAGAGATGTTGTATTTGCATATGATTGTATGTGTAATGGTAACAATAGGAAAATAATAATAATTTATTGTTACAAGAAGAGGTTGCTTAGTTTCTTTCGCTAACCGAATATTACCTTCACTCCGCCTTGAATCTTCATAAAAACACGACAGGCTCACACGCTTCAAGACTGTGAAAATGTTTTGACTTAATTTTGCTGCTCACAACTTAACTAAGTCTTGGGTCCCTACTACCTATCTTCAACTAGCTCTCAAAAGAAACCAACTCCTTCTTGTAGATCTATTAGCCATAAAAAGACCCTTCAAGTAGATTAGAGAGAAATGTATAAAATTGACTTCACCCTCCATCCATCTCAACAGAAAGGACAGGGATCTACTTCAATATCTACACGTCCTTGCACCACTAGAAGAATCTGTGTGTACCTAGATGTTGTATACACAAGTTATATTACACTTGGAAAGATTCCTTGACCTTACTTCTGATGAAGGATAGATTATGCTCAAGAGCATAATCCTCAAATGATCTTCAAACCCAAAACAGAACTTCCCTCTTATTTCTCTACTGTTTCAGAGGAGTATTCAACTCCCCTTCCTTGATGACTATAAGGTGTGAGCAAGAAAGAAAATTCGTTGCGTTCGAAGAGAACTATCACGGACAAAGATCTTAACCCTATTCACTATCGACATTAAGTACTCCACTCAACAGAGAAGCACGTCCAAGCCGAAGCAAATAGGGGTGGCTAACTCTCGACTGCTGCGTCAGGTCCTTCTCATCCACCTCAACTAGCTCACGGGGCTAAGGGTCGCGAGTCTTTGCTACAGGAGAAGAAGCCGGTGTTACCATATATTTGACCTGGAACCAAGATGTTATCTGACTCGAAAATGATTAAAAATGCCTCAATGGGGTTATACAATTGCCGAAACTCATAGTGAAAAAGTGTAAAACGTTGAAAAGAATGAAAAAGAAAATTATTACCAGCAGACAGATTCACAAATCAGGATATGATGTATTTATCCTGTTGAGCGGACTATAACCTACCCTCTTTGTTCTTTGTGCTCATAAATTTACAAGAACCCTTTAAATGTGGAGAATCAGATGTTGTAAAGATTCTCCAGTGTCTAACTTCCCTACCTAAGAATTCTATTAGTGGCCACTAACAGATATTCTCCCTTAGATATTTCCTCGGACACGAAATTTAAAATGAGGAAACATCCCACTAACTCATACAGACTAGTGAAGAATGTTCCTACACTCTACATAATTGTTGTTGCCATTGTTGTTGTTGCTGTTGCTTTCTTCGACGTGGAAGAGATCCCCTCCACGACTCCGTTCCTTATACTTCTCAAACAACCATGACGAAAACTGAAAAAGCTCTAAAACTGAATTTTTTTTCCCTGAGATTTAACTTCAATCTCATCTCAAAAACTGTATCAAGAAAAACTAAGAAATTCTATTATGTGGAATTCCTTAAACAATTTTATTTCTTCATAAATCTAAATCTTACATTGAATTTTCATCATAAAATTAACTGAATCTCAAAAATATCTCTAGAAGTGACCATGTCAAAAGTTAATATGTATCAGACTGACTTTATTCTAATATCTTCAAATTTACGAAAATATCCTTAAAATATAAATTCTAAATTTCGTATGAGAGATCTTCGTATTCTAAAAAATGTTGTTCTCAAAATGAATCTTCAAGATTCTCCCGACACAAATGAATTTACTTCACGAACTAAATGACCTTGTTCAGGCTCTATAAACAAGAGGTTGTAAAAATTTATTTTTTTTTACCTCCCCTCTACACGATCTTATCAAATTATCTCGGCAGACAATTTGAATGTTAAACGCGACAAAAATCTACAAAGAAACGAACAAATGAATATCGTTCGTATCAGTCCTTCTCGGAGACTTATCTCAGTAAAGGATAAGATCGAAGGTAACGGTTCCTAGGAGTGATACGCAACCATTCAAAATTATCACGAGCAATACGGCATTGCTAAATGACTCAACAAACTAAGTTCACGAAAAAGAATCAAAATTCAAAAGTTGGTGGTTTACACCTCCCACAAATCCCATCAATATTAAAACCAAAGAAATATACACAAAAATGAATTTAAACAACAGAGCTAAGGAGAGTAAAAAGTTATTTAAATGTTGTTGTAATATAGTAATATAGTTTTAATAAAGATCAAAATATCTACAAATATATATATACGCAAGGTGGTGAGTAGAAATGCATTTCCCCTTATTCCCTGGTAGGTAATTACTTTAAAAGAGCAGACAATTATTTCTTACAGGTTTTTCAGACAGATTAAGTCATTAAAGTTTGTGGCGTAATGACTTTGTAGGTAAGTAATATAGTTTCCACTAATCACTTTAATAGGTTTATCTTCTTTTTCAGATCACCGAATATAATTCGTGACCTTTCTTAACGCGACTCTAAACAAAACAAAAATGGTTTACATTCGATGTAACACGACGATATTTATGTTGGTGTACCGAGTGTAAGTAGGTAACTATATATTATAGTGCCGAAACCATTGACGTACTAGATATGGACCGCCAGTCGTCCATCTTAAAACAGCCTAAAAACGCCATCATCTTTTAGTGTTAAATACGAGTACTAATTTCGTCATTAGAATTTAAATGAAAACGATAATATATTCATTTGTAAGTAACTCATGGCATAAGGAGTGGATGTGTTTTGTAAAATAAAAGTAGTTTGATAATAATTTCCACCAAAATATTTCAATAGTAAATAATTAATTAAAAAATCATATCACTGATATGCAGATTCCCTGCTAGTAGTTGATGGCGCCCCTAGTTATGTTGGAACACGCGTGAAGTTGGCTACTGGCGGTCCATACCTAATGCGTCAATGGCCGAAACTAAACTGAATTATCCATTAACTCGGATGTGATTGAATTTACTTTCGCACTTTCAAAAATCTTTCACTTTTATCTTAAATGTTGCTTTTCGTTTCAGCAACTCAACTTTATTTACTTTAATGAAGATGGATACAATTTTACTTTAGGTGTAAAAATAACTCTATCACTCTATTTGTCGAATTGTATACATCTTATAATTTCATTTATATTTTCAGCAGAAGGCTTTTCGTCAAAATTGGTAGGTACCACAAACTTACAACACTTGTACACTTTCACACACGACTGTGATAATTCGTTATCACAAAATTTATACACGTAGGTATACAAAAATGATTCCACGACAAAAAATATTTATTTCTTTCGATCAAAATTGAATTAGCTTTTTATCAATCAAACGCGATCAAAATTTCTACGTATTCGTTAACTTGAATTAAAATTCTTTCAAACAGATGACTCTCAAACGAATCACAATAGGTTTCATAAATAGGTATATAATTTTCGATCTTGTACAATTCTTGATCGAATTTATTTCATAAATAGTTTTTGCTTTTATCTTTACTTTAGCTTTCTACAATTAAAATTTTTGATCTCATAGATCGATTGCAAATTTATATCATCAAATAATTTTTAGTTGCAATAGCTGAATTATATTCAACTATCAACTTTCGATTTGTATTCTTAAGTTTTATATCACCAACGAGTATTTCAAATAGTATTTTTAAATTCTCTTTTAGCAAGATGAACCGCAAATTCCGAAATTTTGTGATTTTTACCTAAGTAAGTATTTCACGTATAGACTTAATGAATTTATCAATATCACTTATAGTTGGTTTGTTTCCAAAAGAAGAAAAATTAGGTATTTAATTTTAAGTAAGTATAATAGGTCACTTTGAATAACTATATAATACACTTTTTTTTATTATCATACAAATAATTTTCTGGTTTTTTTCTGCTTTTAATTTCAGGTTTTTTTGTTTTCAGGTTCATGGACGATCTTTCCCCAGGGTTGAGTAGAATGGGTGCGAATAAAATAATTTAAATTTACAGTACCTTTATTACTCCTGAATACTCATTTTACTTTCTTTACAGTTGCACGCTGAATTTTTGCTTTTTACAGTTGTAACGTTATTTTTTCTGGACTGTGACGTACGGTATTTTCACTAGGTCTCACACAATTATTGCTTTTGCTGGCTTTATCGCATCCTGACATCGATTGGTGAAATTGCTTTCTGTCCAACGATGGTTGAGCCACAAAAATATTGTTGATTTGACGCATGTGTACGTCCATGTGCTTTTGATCAGAACTGGGTATTTTATACCAGGTAGTTTGGTCTCGAAATATAGTTTTCGTGGTGCCGTTGTCTCTACAGACTGTTGGGGCACCTTTAATTTCGTTTGAGACGTCTGACTACCTATAGTATCAAAAAAGATTTATTAGATAATTTCCTATATCTATTCTACAGCACTGTAGTGTGCTTCTAATGTATCTCAAGAATTCTAATTGGCTATTTTTTCTATTGAATTTTTTTCTACAAAAAGTTTCTACTTTAGCTAAATAACAAAATTTTTACCTGGTATTTTCTGCTATCCGAGGATTTGTTGTATCCTGCTCCTATTTTTACACCCTTTTAGGTACTTTTCTCCAAAGAAAAAGATCGTCTATATATATATGGACAATGACGCTTATTAATTTTGGTTCTAGATTTTTCTTTAGTTGTGTTAATTTTGGTAGGTATTTTTATTTTCGTTTATTTGTTTTACCTTTTATTTCAGAATATCCTTCTTTTCTTTCTATATGGTTTTATGGCTGTCTTCTTGATGACGGATTTTGCCACATGTATTGCGCACTTAAGATGGGGGACGATTTATCCAGGGCGATAAATCGCAAAAAAAAAATGTTCTATAGGGTGGGTAATTAATTTTAATTTTGGTTTTCTTTTCTTCGGCTAATATTACTTACTTGTTTTTTTTCTATCTAATTTGCTCGGTTTTTTTTCTATATATTATGTATTATTATTCGCGTTATTTTACAGCGTTTATAAAGTTTAACTACGTTAATATGAAGTCGGATGGAAAAGAAATTTATTTTCCACGCTTCGAAACTTTTCGGCTCGGCAGTTGTTCTAAAGTGCGGCCGTTCCGACTTTAAACTTTTAAGTTGGGGAAAGAGAATTTTAGCTTGGAACGGCGTGCTGTTCCAATTGGATCTCTGCTCTCTTATATGTGACGTAGTGCGGATGTCATTTTATGTCACATCGCGCTACCGTGTGTGGACTATATTTTTATTTACCACATAACTTTTTGGTATGCTTGATGTCTGTGATTGACATTTTATGTTTTCAGCGGTACGTAAGTATATGTTAATGGTATTTGTTGTTTCGTTATTATGTCATGGTCTGGTAAATATTTATTATACTATAAAGTTGTTTCGTTAATGTGTCCGTTTAGGACTGTTGGCAATTTTCTTATATGTCTGTAATTTTTATTTTACTTGAAGGTGAGTATAATTTTGTATTTTTCCGTTCGTATTGGGTAAGTATTTTGTAATTGTGTTTGTACGTAAAAATGTCAATTTCAAGTTCGTTTTCCGTCTGTCGGCTGAATTGACATTTCACTGTCTACTACTTCTCGTTTAGAGATTGATTGAATGAAAAGGATGTTTGTGCATTTCACTTTATTTCGTTCTCTTTTTCCCATGTAAGTTGCTACTTATCTATGGTTATTTTATTTAACCGTATCTGACTACTAAGAAACTAATTTAGACTGATCTAAGTGGTTTCGACTTTTACTATTTGTCTTCTTATATTACTTGTTCGTATCTTTGAAATCTTCTATTTCTTTTTTCTTGCTCTACCTTTATAAATCATGTATTTAAATATCGTTCTATGTTCTGGTTACAAAATATTTTTCTACTCGTAGTGGAATCTAATTTTACTTCTGCTACTCTAATAAATGCCCTATTGTCTATTTTGTCTCCTTCTGTTCTAACTATCAGGCAACTCTTTTTTTTTCTGCTCGCATAGCATTTGAGTTAGGGGCCAGTTATAGCTATCAGTTAAAACCATCAGTAAATGATGGAACAAATTAATTCTGAAATTTTTTGCGTATGAGCGTTTAAAGCAATCAGTAAAAATATCTCAGTAAAAAGGCTATCCTACCTATAGAACTGATTTTCTGGATGCAAATTGCTTCAGTAAAATTTTTACTGATGTGTTGGAACAGTAAAAAATTGGAACGCACATCATTGGAACGATTTGTTTCATTTTGGGTGCAATGACAGTCAGCTGATACGTAAAATGAATTTACATCAGTAAAATAGATAAATGGTTTTTTCACAAAAAATATATATCAAAATAAAGATTTTCTTCAAGAAAAAATTATTTAATGTTATTTGTTATCGATTCACATCTTTTTTTTGTTTCAAATAGTGTACAAAAATATAAAAAAATGCAAAAGAAAATTTTTACTGATACGTTTTACTGATAGCTATAACTGGCCCCTTAGCCAGTATTACGCACATTTGGTGGTTGTTTTTAGTGTGCCATTTATTGAAGTGTTCTTCGAACTTTTACTGTTCCGTTCACTGCGATAGCTTTGAGTGAGGGGTAATTATTGTTTGCATTTTATTGTTCATAGGTGTCGTGAATATCTTTTAAGTTGAACTTTCAGATATGATTTATTTTTTAGTTGTGTTTTTTTTATGTATCTATTATGAGCTTTGGTTCATAATATGTGTACATTTTTGCGTTGCTAAATATTTTTGGTTGGTGTTGTTGGCCTTGAATGAAATGTACTGAGGGAAATTTCTGGGTACATTTTTCGTTTGAAATTTTCGAGTTGGATATGTAGGGATGTTGTACCTACAGATTATAACCTGTGTGATAATGTTATAGTGTATTGTTGCTAATGTAGATGTTGTGTATGTTATGTGATGTATGTATAGAGTGTATGTGTATATTCATTAGGTGATGAAAATGGTTTCTCTACAAATTAAAAACAGCAACAAGCCCTAATAAAAACCTAACAAAACAATACACCACTGCAAACAAAAGTTATAAACTGCTATGCAAATACAAACGTGAAGAATACCTTAAATCAGTTGCCCTGGAGCTTTCAGAGACAACTAACAGTAAAGACTTTTGGAATAAAATAAAAACACTCAAAGGCATAGACTTTGTCACATATCTGCCATGAGGTAAGCCGAATATTTTAAACTTCTTCTTAACCCTACTTCCATCTGTGAAAGTATACAATTTGCCGAGCCCTACATAGTCGATGATTTACTCGATATAGAGTTTGAAATGAGTGAACTCAAAACAAGGCTCCATAATACAAAAAATAAAAAAGCACCAGGACCTGATCGAATAGAAAACGAGTTCTACAAATATGCTCCACCCGAGTTTCTAAGTTAAATGTTAGCAGCATTCAAGTTCATTTTTAGAACGGGCAATATACCACAGGAGTTTCAAGATGCTATAGTATATCCAATGTACAAAAAAGGTGATATTAACACACCTAGTAATTATAGAGAGATCTCGTTCATGAACTGGATTGCTAAAATCTTTTCATCTATTTTACTGAGCAGAATTAACTCCTGGGTGGAAAGAAATAAATTACTTAGTGAATATCAAGTAGGTTTTCGAAAAGGATATTCCACTGTTGACAATATTTTTACGCTTACAACTGTCGCTCAATACTTTCTTAGGCAAAATAGAAAGTTATACGTGTTTTTCGTAGACTTTAAGGCAGCGTTTGACTCGATTGATAGTAGCGCAACAAAAATGCTGAAAGTCCTAAAAAACATGTATAAGAACACGCGTCAAACAGTATGGGATGGTAAAAATGTTTCTGATTGGTTTGAAACTAAGTCTGGTTTCAAGCAGGGGTGTCTTCTTAGTGCAGTTCTTTTTGCTCTGTTCATAGATGACATTACGGAACATTTACCAGCAGGCATCACAATTGCTCAAAAAGTAATTAAGGTTTTGCTTTATGCAGATGATATTGTCTTGCTAGCAGAATCACCTCACAGCCTACAACTAATGATCAACAAAATGAACATATACTGCAAAACATGGAACTTGCAGGTAAACCTTGAAAAATCAAAAATAATGATCGTGCGCCGCAGACAAATCAAACTGGAGGAAAATGAAAAGTGGTTTTTTGATGGTGAAGGAATTGAAGTAGTCAACAAATAGAATTATCTCGGCATAATTTTAGAACCCAACATGATACTTACACAGCATTTTGAAAAAAAAAAATTCTCAGGATCTAAAAGCCTCATTAACGCCTCGTGGAAAAATATTATAAACAAAAACGAAATACCAATCTCAGCAAAATACCGAATCTTTGAAGCAGTTATGCGCTCAGTTATGTGTTATTGTTGTCAAACCTGGGGATTCAAACAATATGAGGATGTTGAGAAACTACTCCGCTTCTGTTTAAAAAAAATTATTTAACCTTCCCATGAACACGCCCAATTACGTTCTTACCCTTGAAACAGGTCTACCAAATCTCTTTCATTTTACACTGAAATAACATTTCGACTATATATCGAAGGTGCTAAAGTATCCAACTTATAGACTACCATACATTCTCACAAAATATACTCTCCAAAACAAGCTGGAATGGGTTAATGATTGGATGGCATTAGCAGAAAAATGTAAGACAAGCATCGAAATACAGTTCGATGATTTATCAGTTTTGAACCAACAATGCTATAATCTTTTGGAGCTCTCTGATATCCACCATCGTAATGCAAGTATAGTTCAGGCAACAACCTCTATAAATAGATTGATTTACCCCGAACTTAACTACGATCTGAAAAGCAATAATTATTTTACTGATTGTCAAAGCTTGAAGGCGATATCTCTGATATGCAAATCAAGATGTGAAATGTTGAACTTAAATGGATCACCTTTTAAAAATCCAGATTCAAATCTTTGCACAATATGCAATTTAAAATCAAAAGAAGATACATTCCACTTTTTGGCAATATGTCCGATATACAAAGATTTATAAGACTTATTTATTTCGGAAAGCGTTCATTAACTATGGCAGAAACAAAGAACATTCTTAATGGATATAACTGGAA
Source organism: Baccha elongata (assembly GCA_951217065.1). Classification (NCBI taxonomy): domain Eukaryota; kingdom Metazoa; phylum Arthropoda; class Insecta; order Diptera; family Syrphidae; genus Baccha; species Baccha elongata. The sequence continues at coordinate 905,605 of CATNUY010000077.1, forward strand.
AGCTTTGTATGCTTATATTGAAAACGCAGGCTCATATCGATACAACATCATAAATGAATTTAAATGAAAAAAAAAAAATCATAATATATCATGTTTTTGAAGTAAATTTATTAGTTTATCCTTAAATATTTTATAACTTTATTTTAAAATTGTACAAGAAAAAACATTTAAACGTGTCAATAAAGCAGACGGCAACGCCATTGCCCACATATTTTATTATATATTATTTTTGTAATAATAATAATAAATATATAAAAAAAAATAATAATAAGATTCCTGTTTGAAGCTAAATCAGTTTGATTTTTCACTACGTTAGACTGTCTCATGTTGCTTTTCCAGCTCTCATACCAATATATACCCCTTTCCATGACAATATTTGCTAGAAACCTGGCAACCCTGTTGTTGCCATAAGAGTTAAAGACTTTTCTCAAATATTTCATGTGGCAGAGCATTGTGTATTCAAAGATTGATTTCATTTGGCATTCTAGTGTTAGCGTATAATTTGGTGTGACGTTTGGTAGGCCGAGTATCTTTTTATCACGAGCTTCCTCACAGGCCACTGCAAACTCAGAAGAAACCTGAGTTTTATCGGCATAACAGACAATCCAATATGCAGATTCTGCAATGAACATGAGGAAACTCCAGACCCCTTAATTGGAAAATGTGGGGCACTATAACAAAGAAGATTCACACATCTGGGGCGTTACCAGATAGAAGAGAGTGAACTACCCTCTCTGAAGGTACTCCTATTACTAAAATTCATCAAGGCCATAGGACTTGAAGAAGATCTGTAGTATAAGAATTCTCACCCAGCTCTAGATGGGGGCAGAATAGACCTTAAGGTCGCAGTGTATCTAACCCCACTATTAATTCATTAATTCATTCATCTTTTTATAGAAATATCTTTGAACTTTTTCCACTTCATCATGTTTTGCAAATCCCCAAACTTGAGCTCCGTATTATAGAATAACTACAGTTTTGAATATTTCTAGCTTTAAAGAGAGTTTCACATCTTTATTTGATCTGCTTAGACCATACCCCTAGATACTTATATCTATTGACTATTTCAATGGATTGCCCGTTTAACTTCCAGCATTCCTGTTCACCTATCCTACCACTTCTGTTTCTGAATTTTCGAGAATTTTCGACTTATCAAGGTTTATGAGGAGATTCCACCGCCGAGTATATTCCGACATTTTGTCGATCATTTTCTGGAGTGCTTGAGGGCTATCAGCAAGTAGCACTATATCGTCTGCATACATAAGTAACATGACCTGTTTGTCATTTGAATTTAGTCCTCCTCCACTGAAGTCATCGATGTCATTTTTGTACAGTGCAAAAAATAATAGGCTTAATAAGCATACTTGCTTAACACCCATCGACGCGTTAATAATTTAAAAAAAAAATTCTCCGAATTTAATATTTTTTGTAGCTTGTATAGTAGTGCTCCGGTCTATATAATCGAAAGCCGCTTCGAAATTAATAAAAAAGCAGTAAACTTTTTTTTTTTGCATTTTCAGTTAAATTATGCTGAAAAGATTAAATAGATTATCTGCTGTACTATATCCTTCGTTAAAAACAGTTTGGAACTCATTTAGAAAAGAATATTAATTTTCCCATTTCTGTAGTCGATTCAAGAGCACTCCAGTGAAAATCTAAGCAATTGAATCCATGAAAGATATACCTCTATAGTTATGAACTACATTTTGCTTCCCTTTTTTATAAATTAGGAATATAAGGGATTTTTTAAAGGCTAGAACAACTTTCCCAGATGACATCATCCGGTTGAACAAACGCGATATGATTTCAATCGCAGATTCAAGTGCATTTTTCCAAAACTCGTAGGGGACTCTATCATACCCTGGTGCTTTATTTTTTTTTTGTGCAGTCAAGGAACAACCAAATTTCTGAGATAGATATAATACGATCTAGAATAGCATTGCTTTGAGCGGGAGCTGTAAGAAGGTTGTCAAAGTAATCTTTGAAACTGTCAATTGTTTTAAGATTACCCTTTACAAAAATAACTGACTTTACTTCTGAAGTACGACCGTTTAGGATTACCATACCAAAATTTTCACACGTATCTAACACCTTTCGGCCTATCGTAAAAAATACCTTGTTTTTTGAGACTCTATTATTTGATATCAGGCAGTTTAAATATGCGATTTCTTCGGATATATTCTGTTTTTCCCCTATCCTAGCGTTAAAATCTACGATAGTCACAAAAAGTTTTTGAAAGTTTTCTTTGAAAGTTTTCTTCCTGCAAATAGTTGGTAAATTTTTAGTAGTATTACTATTACAGTTTAGATATACCGGTTTTATGTAAAAGTCCTGACTTTCTGCACAGATACAAACCAACTCCTGGTTAATTTTTTTCACGAAAATTGCTTACCTTTTATCAGCTTTAATGCCGTAGATTGCTCCACCACTTGCTCTCCCAAATCTAGCCCTTTTTACTGCATAAGCGTTTAAAGTCCTTAAAAAATCTTGTAAATCTTTCGAAATCCTCGGTTAAAAAAATCACATATAAGAAGAAAATATATTGCTCACATATGTAATTAAAAAAGTTTGGATACAATATTTTAATGCCTATGCCGAGAGCATTACAAGAAATTATTTTAAAAGTATTTTTGTTAATATTATTTATTATTTCATTTGTTTTAATTCTACTTAATCTAACATTGCGATGGACTTTCAACTGCTAATAATTGTTATTTAAACTTAAATTTAAGCTTGAAAAATCTTGGTTGTAATTTTTTTCCAAAATATCCTTAGCTGACATCTCTTCACACTTCAGTTCACCTTCAAACATTGCAAAGGACTTTCCTTGTATTTCCAGAAGATTTCCTTTAAACTTGACATTCGATCAATTTTTTTCAGATCTCTCCTTATTCGAAGACGACAATTTTAATTACTGCGTTTCATTTTCGTGAGTTCTCTCTTAATTCCATAATTTGTATTCGCTAGCTTTTGTGTGTTTAGTCGTTAACGAACTGTTAACGAGCCTGTAAAAAGAGGGTTTCAAAGTGATAGTATACATTTTGGGAAACTGCAAACCTGATAGAATCGGCAGAAATGAACCTTAATACAAATTTTACCTATCAAGGTGAATATTGGTACACCTATCGCTACAAGCAAACTCAAGCTAAAACAAAATGCTATAGGTAGAGAAGACAAATTAAGATGAGCACACACAACTACTTGTATAAAGACATAGCAAATCTGGCCAAAACTGAATCTGAAACGCACAAAGTGTTTGTTCTCTATGAGCAGATTACATCTTAGTTCCGTAATTGGTGTCATTACCGGACACTGCCTTATAGGAAGCCACAAGACTTGGCGTATTCTCTAACAATTTTGGCAGAAGGTGCATGAACAAGGAGGAGGAGGAGAATATTCCCCACCTTCTCTTTTCATGCTCAGGTCTCTCCCGAGAGGTAAAATGCACCTGGGTAATTTTTTTTTCGACGATACTAGCGATGTAAACAACATTGATAATCCTTCTCTTCATCGCTTCAAGATGCTCTAATTGGTTAAATGAAAGAGGTACTTCCTCGCCCATTTCGTGATATCACAACGGACCTATCTGTGGTCTAAGTGAGTCAGAAGTTTTGCTTACAGCCACATAAACCTAAGCTAACATATTCCCCGGAAGTTTTAATTCTGAGGCATCAGCTGGCTGCCCTGTTTATTTCAGTATGAAAATACGCAGATAAAATGTTTTTTTTCTGAAATTTCTATAATCTGATCTCAATTAACCTACTATTGTGAATTACAAGACACACAAAAATCCAGAAGATTTTTAACACATAAAGAATAAAGATATTCGATTTTGTCACAATAATTATGCTGCAGCAGGCCATGGCCAATAATAATGCTGATGTTAATTTTGAATTGATATTAATATTTTTATTGTGCGCATATTTTTTTTCGTTCAGGCTTACAAGGTATTTTTGATTAAGTTTTTTACAATATAAGTGCATCATAAAAATATGGGTTACGACCAAGATATACAGAATAGAAAGGTAATATATTCCCGCACATTGTTTTGTGTATGTTCTGCGCATGTACGTCATCTGAATTATTGTCGTTTGACAGCTGCGCTTCCTTTCTTTCATTTCGCTTATGAATAATATCGCGTGTGTTGTGTTTTGAAAAAGAAAAAATTTGTGAAATAAAAACTATGGCGGTTTGTTCAGTTTTCGGTTGTGATACGAATAATAATAAAAAAAGTAAACCATATAAAAATAAAGTAAATAATGTGCCTGTGAAACTATTTCGTTTTCCGAAAGATTTGGAATTGGCAAAAGTTTGGCAGAATAAATGTGGCAGAAAAGATAAAATTAATGTGCAAACGGCCTACATTTGCTCAAAGCTCCATCATTCTGGAAGAAATCATTTCTCACTCCTGTTTTTAAAAAAGGCGACAAATTTGACATCAAAAACTATAGACCTATTTCTAAATTGTCCTGTATCCCTAAGCTTTTTGAACAGATTGTATGTGAAAGTCTTTTATTCTTTGGTAAGAACATTATATGTAAACAGCAACACGGTTTCGTGCAGAAACGGTCTACTGTTACAAACCTTCTTACATTTTTACATAATTGTTCAAATGCAGTAGAAAGTGGTTTTGAAGTAGATTGTATATACACAGATTTTTCCAAAGCATTTGACCAACTCAGCCATAATATTATTGTTTTTAAACTGCAATCATACGGTTTCCCTACTCTTTTTATATCTTGGATCAAATCATACCTAGAAAATAGAACTTACCAGGTTAAATATAGAAATTCCCTTTCTAATACTTTCGTTGCCCATTCAGGCGTACCCCAGGGAAGCCATTTGGGTCCATTCTTATTTATTCTTGCTATAAATGATGTTTCTTCTTTTATACGCTTTAGTGAGATTCTCATATTTGCAGATGATATGAAAATTTATAAATCAATCAAATCTCCCAATGATCATACTCTTTTGCAGGCTGATCTTGATAGTTTCAGTATTTGGTGTAATAAAAATGGGTTAACTCTTAATCCTATAAAATGCCAAACTATTACTTTCTCAAAGAAAAAAGTTCCAAGTGACTTTGAATATTGTATAACACAAAATAAAATTAATCGTGTTTTTAGTTTTAAGGACTTAGGAGTTAATTTTAGTGCTAATCTGGAATTTTCTGAACATGTTAACTTTATTGTAAAAAAGGCGAACTCTATGCTTGGATTCATAAAACGGTGGGCAAAAGAATTTAACGATCCATACGTTACCCTCTCTTTGTAAAACTGTTATGTTAGGCCGCATCTTGAGTATGCTTCACAAGTATGGACCCCTTTCTATGAAATCCATAAGAAACGTATTGAATCAGTCCAGCATAATTTTATTCGCTTTGCCCTTAAAGGCCTTCCATGGGCTGATCCTTATAACCTGCCACCATACGAGCATCGGATAAGGCTTTTGCAGATGCAATCTTTATATCAACGTAGAGTAAACAATGACTTAATTTTTCTACATCAACTTATCTCTGGACAAATTGATTCGTCTGACCTATTAGCCTTTATTGGTTTTAACTACCGCGGACGGTCGTACCATCTTCGAAGTTCTGAGCTTTTTAATATTGAACATCACAGAACCAATTATGGCATGCATGAGCCTCTCACGCGGATGAGTAAGTTATATAACTTGAATGGGGGTGTGTTGGATTTTAATTTAAATAAAAGTAATTTAAAAACTATTTTCAGAACCAGTGCTCCACGATCCTAAATGTTTCTGTGTCATTTTGTTTTAATTTTGACTTTATATGTTTTCATGTTTTTATGTGCATGTGTTTTTGTTTTTGTTGCATTGTGCTTACTAACAACTAACACCTGCACTAAGTGATGAGCCAGTGGGACACATTATATGTGTTGGCAAATCTTCTTTCATCTGCTGATGCTTGCTTTAAGCTCCATTTGAATAAGATCTGATAGTGTAAAAAAAAAAAAAAAAAAAAAAAAAAAAGCATTTCACTCGGGACAAATATATTCGCAACTTGCAACATGAACTTTTGGAATATTCACCAAAAAGTTGCAAAAAACTGAATCTGCAAAAAACTGGATCTCTTGGAAATGTTTTTTGGAGTGATACGTGCCAAAGGTGGACTGTACGACCACCCAAGTGCACTTGAATTTAAATACCGCTTACGTTCTTATTTGCTCCGTCGAAATGAAGACATTATATCTGACTCTTCAAACGTAGAGTCATTTAATGAAGAAGAAGTTCAAATGGATGTTGACCTCAACAATGACTCGGTAATAGTGGACGAGGAGAGCACGCTCACTTACTTCAGACCTTTTATCCTGTTTTTCTGATTGCGAGACAGTACAAGAAGACGAAAAAAGCATAACTGTTCCAAGAAATGACAAAGAAATGTCCGAAGTAAAGTACGATGCCTTGGAGTACCTTGCTGGCTACCTTTTAAAGCGTTTTAAATCGAAAATACCAAACATAGAGATTCTTGCTGATAAGGAAGATACCACAGGATTAACATGGACAAATGTCATCAATGAAGGGGGTCTTCAGAAGCCAAACGAATTATTCATCATGGAATTGAAGAAGTTAGATTTAATTTTCAACAAATTTAACAATATCCAGGAATAAGAATACGCTCTCGAACCATCTGAAGGCTACATACAAAATTTGTTTTCTTTGGCAGCCGACTGCTCTTTGGATCCTGAAATGATAAGAACTTTCTAAAGGTGTAAAATGTATTTTAGAATCAGAATTCAAAATCAAAACATAATAAACAATGTTTGGAAGAAAAAAGATCAACTTAAAAGAAAATTAAATAAAATCTGTTCTTAAAGTAATACCTAACGTGTTATACTTTTTTTTAAATATGATAGTTTACGCAGAAATACATAAATGGGTAAGTTAAAGGTGTCGCAGTTATTCGTTGAGAGATGAAAACTTATTGCAATCTGCATCTTTTGTCACAAACATTTATTTACTTTTATATTAAAGTCTACACTCACTTCAAGAAATAGAATTCGAGTGACGTCACACAAAAGAGGGAGATAGGATAACGACATGCGCAATATACTACCTTGTTTTCTGTATATCTTGGGTTACGACGATACACCTACCAATATTCGTATGCATAAAGTAAAAGTAAAAAAATTAAAAGAAGTATGTAGCTAATAGAGAACATATATAGTTTTTACTAGTTTCTGATTATTTTGTCCATTTTTAAATGGTAGATATGTATACAAACCATTACAATTTTTTTCCAAGTAGATAGGTACCTACATATTTAAATACCTTAACGCAAGTATACATAAAAACAAAAACATAATAAGCATCATCAACGCAAATATGCTACGAAATCAAAGTATATTTTTTTTTTTGTTCGAGCACTTCAATTCAAATCTCCATGTAACAATGTTCGTAGCAAAAAACAATTCGTCTCTGAATTAGCTTTAATAAAATTCCATGTAAAAATGTTCGTAGCAAAAAACAATTCCGCTCTTAATCAGCTACCGACTTCAATTTTGTCGGCACATAGAAATTGATTGCTTCCTTTTGTTAATGTTAAAGGTTTAAAATAATTTCAAAAATTATTATGATTAATGTGGTGTTGACGACATAAAGAGCGTGTACAAATATAATTGTTCCAGGTACCACGTACGCATTGTGTTTCTCGTTCTAAAAAAATAAGATTTATTTCTTCTGACTGATTTCTTATTGAAATACCAATTGAATTTGTGACAACTCGGCAACACTTAAAAAGTATTGTTATTATCTATTATAATCTGTCTATTGTATTTCTTAATATAATAAATGGCTCAGTCCTTAAATAAACTTGTTGGAATTCAAAAGTCGATTTAGTGTTTGATTTCTGCTTTAGTGGTTTGGTATTTTTTTCATTGCTCAAAAATTTACCAGATTAGGCCATTTTTCGAAAAACTGTGGCTTCGCCCTCCATCTTTTTGTACTTAAATACGATCTGGAAAAAACAACAAAATTGTTGAAAACAGTCCTCAATTTAGAATCATCTTATTATTGCCTAACCAATGTTTTACGTAATAAATTTAACTCTTAAGCAAATTAACAGCTTGATATTTAAAACGTCATGTAAATTTAATTATATTTTTAATAATTTATGAGTAGAAAATAAATTTGCTCGGCCAGTCTTCTGATTATTTTTGTCTGGCAAAGCACTTTTTTTTAAAATTAATATTTTATTGCATGCGGCGTCATTTAAATTATTGATCTTAATGAAAGCTGCATTTTATTATCCTCTCTTAGATTTGCGTGAGGAAAAACATGCAAATAACAACAACACAAGATCAATTTTTGTTTATAGATCTTGCAAAGTAGAAAAGCAATAAATTGGTGTACAAAGCAAACAAAAACCAAAATAAAAATTTATATAAATTGAACTAAATATGAAAAAGCATGACATAAATAAAAAGAAAGCAATCATGACTTCATTGTGTACCTGGAGCTCATTTGAATTAGGTCATCTTTTGTCGCACCTTAGTTCAAGCCTCTCTTCATATTTGTGACAATAACACTGAAAGATTATCAACAAAACGGTGACGTGAAATAGCGCCAAATGAAATAACGCCAAATTGGCTTTACTGCGTTTTCAAAAACGAAATAACACTAAATTTGGAGTTTGGCTTAATTTCAATTTATAAATCAAATATGGCCAATTTGGCTTTATTTCGTTTCCAATCAACAAGAACAAGGTATTTTAGGTTTTCAGCGTATAAACAGTGAAGTTGGTATCTGTGGGCATGCTGCCCCAATGCAACCCCCCTGCCTGGGCCTACGATAGGATTTGTGGTGGGTTGAAATTTGGGTAGATGCAGAGTTCTTTATTCAAAAACTAAGCATTTACCCAAACTCGCACCCACCCCAAATTCTATCGCAGGTCCAAGCAGGGGGTTTGCAAGGGAGCAGCATGCCCCCCTTACCTTAATACATTACTTACTTGGTATTATAAAATGATTATTTCTTGTCACCAAACAAAACATACGCGTAATTCTGGGAAAAAATGTTAGTCTTAACCGTTATTCTTAAAAATTTACTTGATTATATTCAATGACAAGAGTAAGTAAATTTTTTTGCTTATTTGACCTATTCAAATCTCAGATTTTCAAAAATTTATATTACTCAGAACTACTAAGTCGTTCGGCTAACAAATCAATTGATTATCTGTTTAAAGGTATTTTTGAAGTGCATTTTAATAACTGATATAATGAAAATAATAGCTAAAAGCTTTATAACTTCTTTATAAAAAGTGTAAGCGATATTTGTAATTCTGTGATATTATCTGAATACGATAATCTAGTAGATGAGTACAATATTGAATTAAAATTCAAATATATAGACAGCGATGAACTTATCAATGGGTGCGATGACCCTCTCGTCTGCACCAACTACAGAGGCATTAGTCTTCTAAAAATCGCATACAAGATCTTCTCCACCGTACTATGTGAACCCTTGAAGCCATTCGTCAGCAATAACCAGGAAAGTCCACCATCGGTCAAATATTCGCACTACGGCAGAACTTAGAAAAAACCCAGGATTTTCAAATCGATACCCACCATCTTTTCATCGATTTCAAGGCCGCGCATGATAGCATCTATAGAGACAAACTATACAGAGAAATGTCTTGTTTTGGAATCCCTACCAAACTCGTCCGTTTGTGCAGGAATACGATGGAGAATTCACGCTGCTCAAAATCCCTGAAAGAATAGTGCAAAAGTCTCATGTCAACAACAGAGGCGAAATCTTTCAAAAGTCCGTCCAATTACTTGTTTACGCCGACGATGATATTGGCATAATGGGAAGAACAAAGAGGATACCCAACACCGAGACGTCTTGGACAAAACACCACCGTAAATGGCTATAACTTTGAAGTGGTCAGAGACTTTGTGTACTTAGGCTCCGCTATCAACTCAGTCAATATCACCAGCACTGAGATTCAACGAAGAATTACTCTTGCCAATCGCTGTACCTTCGGGCTGAGAAGGCAACTGAAGAACTGTTGTGCCCCTTAAGTTAGTAAGATGACCTAAGCAATATTCTTTCTGTGATAAACTCCACAAATGACTTTAATTATATGAACACACACGTTTTGAAAGATTCTATCAATATAATTGGTCCTGTCCTTATACGTATAATAAATACTTCACTTATATATGGATTTTTCCCCAAAACTTGGAAAGAAAGAAATCCCAAAAAAAAGGTGGTGAGTTTTACTACACGTAGTTATTTTTGTCCCATAAATGTGCTTACACTTTATGAATAAATTTATCAGAACAACTACATCAACATCTGAACAGTAATAATATTCTAAGCAAACAACAATCAGGTTCCGCTCAAACCTTTCATGTGTAACACTGTACCCTTTATTAATATTGTGTTCAGTGACTGGAAAAAGAAATAAATAATGAAAATTGTGTTAGAGCTGTTTTCTTAGACCTTAAACGAGCTTTTGAAAAGGTTTATCATGTGATTCTATTGAACAAACCACTTAAGTATTATCACAATTAATTTTTGTTCATCAAGCGATGTTGCTGTTTGATTTATGCAGTGTTTGTGAGTAGTAACGTTCCAAAAGGATGGTTTTGTAAGAGAGAATGGTTATTCTCTGTGATAGATTTTGACATGTTGCTTAAAACTTTAGTAATTTGCTAACAAACATAAAACAGGAAATTGATTTTTTATCGTAAAAGTATCATACTAGTGAGAATCAAAATATTTAAATCCAACAAATTACGCAAGTAAAATGCTTAATTCACTTTAGCATCATGCTAAGTCGATTAAAAATTTGCGCCAATATTTTCAATCCCTCAACAGTTGCAACTTTAGTTGCACGAGGAATAATTTTAGGAGTACTTTTTTTTTGCTATATATAAATAATATAGAAAAAGTAAAACAACATTCCAAGCTTGTGCTATTTGCAGATGATGCTCTGCTTTATATAACAGGAAAAGATTTAAAAACATCTTAATTCAGCACATTCTTGGTTCAATATTAAAAAAACTCATATTTAATATATGTTGAAAATTAAGTACACCCTGTTTTCTTTTCATATTTGCTTTTATTCTTTTCTTACTTTGCATACATTCATACTCAAAAATACAATTGAACTTTACATACTCATATATTTACATACTCATTATATACTCATATATTCAACATTCATACTCTGTTAATTCTGAACATTTGGTACATATATACTTTGTTTATTTCATGTAAATACTTTATTGCATACTTTATTAAATAAAATCAGTTGTCACGAAATCTTAGACCCGAATTGATCGGTTGTTTTATTTTCAAACAAGGCGGAAGACAGTCTATTTTTTCAGTTTAACTTTTCTCCCAGGGTTATTTTTGACATTGTGCCGAAACCCGGGAACATATTGAGACTGTACATAGTTTGAAAAAGTGATTAGTTAATTTAATTAGATAATTCGATACGTATTGAAATGGAGCTGCAAGGGCGCGCCGGCTATCGCAGCTAGATAACAAAAATAATAAATGAAACGACAGTGTTTAGAAAACATTTTATTCAAAAGCCAAACAAAGCGAATCTCACCTTATGTTTATAACATTACATTAAAAAATCAATTTGCATTTCATATCATACTGTAAACTATTATGACTTATTTACTCTTTTATCATTTGCACTCAAATTCTCATACACTCAATCAACTTTGTTATTTACCGTAACTTAAAATCTAATTGTTAGCAAGAACATTGTTTTTCATTCGTAAGCTAGCAGTTGACAAGAGTGGTTCGTTTAACAAATTATTGCCTAGTATTATTTCACATATAAAAACATTGTACAGTTTTACACAAGTTAAATACACATTATACAAAACACATTAAATTCATTAAACATTTATTATACATTACACATTAAATACACGGTTTTTTATTAACATTTAAAAAGACACAAACATTAAAAAACATTCACCTGTGAAACAAAAAAGATACACTTAAAGACTTATTCCTGGAATCCCCCTTCCGTTCCCAAACATAATGGTCCTTCTCTGTCGGATGCGTGCATCAGCTTTTTTATGATTTTTTATGGATGGATTTTGGAAAAATAAGTTTGATTTAACAAACGTCGAACAGGTGAAAATATAAAAAAATCGTAAGTACATTTAAATGAAATGTGCATATATCGTGGTACATAAAATATATGTGTGATATTAAATAATTATATAAAAGATAAAGTGCGCATATTAGACTATATATAAAAAATAAAAGATAAAAATTATTTTATAATATTTGGCAAAATGTATAAACGCTTGAGGCTGGTTCGCATTTTAATCCCTATTCAAGACATTTTTAAATACATAGTGTGATTTTGCATTTTCACCGCGTGGACATTTTAGTCAGGACATACCTATATAAAAATCACGCGTTTCGGCACATAGCGGTACCAAAGCCTACACGATAGTTATATATATAAATATACAGTTGATAACGGTCGAACGGTACAATTCAACCGTACCTACCTAAGCTAGTGTTTTATATTAGTTGATTGAAGCCAAATTTATTCGCGTTTTATTAATTTGCCCTTTAATAAAAATTTATTATATAATTATATTATAATGGCAACAATGAACAAAATTATATCGAAACGGGGTCGCGCAAAAGGGTGCATAACGCTTGCTTCGTCTTTTGCCAATGCAATTGACAGTACGACCAGTTTATATACGCTGGAATTCCGCCTTAACAAACTCGAAGAATCTTGGCAAGAATTCGTTACTTTACAAATGGATTTATTAGACTTTATCGATTCAGATAAATACGTAGACCATGAGCCTGAATACACCGAATATGAGGACAAATATTTTCGTACGCACGCTGTTATTACAGACGCCATTTTTAAATTAAAGGAATCAGATAAAAAGATTTCCCGTCTTCATGATTCGGTTCCCAATGAAAATCGCGAGTCGCCTTCAAACGCTGCTTCTGTTGCGGTTCTCAACGCAATACAGGATATCCCTGAAGAACAGAACGAAGAGCCTCCTCGGCATGTTTATAACCCAATTCAGTTGCCAAAAATAACAATCGAACCTTTTTCTGGGGATTATAAAAATTGGCCAACGTTTTGCGACATGTTTTTAGGAACCGTTGATTCCAATAATACGATATCGCCGGTACAAAAGCTTCATTTTCTTAAATCTTTTCTACGTGGAAGCGCTGCGGAATTAATAAGTCACGTCAAATGCTCGGAAGCAAACTATGTTGAGACGTGGGATCGGCTAGAAAGACGCTACGATCAACGTCATTTAATTGTCAAATCTTTTATTGAGGCATTCCTTTCACTTCCAACTTGCGTCAATGGAAACTTAAATTCGTTAAACAAAATCGCAGACGGAGCAGAAGAAATAGTAAGGGGGTAGAATGCACTTGACTGCAATAGTAGGGATCCTTGGCTCATTCACATATTATACGAAAAATTGGATTATGAAACCAAACAAGCTTGGGCAACAGAAATAGGTTCAAGGGATGATCAAACGGTAGATGAATTCTTAGGTTTTCTACAAACTCGATGTCGATGTTTAGAAGCTTGCCAACCAATCGGTCGTGTTACTTCAATTCGTGGAAAGGTTTCTAAGCCAGTATATTCTCATGTAGTTGAAACTCGTCAAATCTGCCCCAAATGTAAAGGTGATCACTCTCTCTCGCAATGTCCTGATTTCAAGGGTCTCTCTGTAGCTGTTCGTCGCGATTTCGTCAAAAACTTGTCACTCTGCTTTAACTGTCTTCGGCATGGACATTCATCTCGGAGATGTCAGTCAAAATCTCGTTGCCGTCTGTGCAATTCAAGACATCATGTCTTAGTGCACTTGTCTGAAGACCCAAGGGTGTTGCCATCTCCATCACAATCATCTTTGCCTTTTTGTGCCAATCCAATGCAAACTGCTTACCTTTCGAATCACAATTCCGAACAACCTGTCGTAGTTAATTTTTCGGCTGAGTCGTCTCACCGCACCCCCTCTATTCTGCCAACCGCTGTTGCTCGGGTTAAGGATAGATCTGGTGAATATCAGGACGTTTCCATGCTTCTCGATTCAGGATCACAAGTGTCCTTTATAACAGAAAGGATTGTACAACGTTTAGGACTAACTCGAAAACACTCTCGCATCCCAGTCATGGGAATAGGATCTACCTTGGCCGGAGTTACTAATGTATTAGTATCCCTGCATCTGCTTTCTTCCTATAGTTCCGAGTCTATAGAGATTGATTGTTATGTGATGCAAAAATTAACCTCAAATTTACCATCGTTTTCATCAAAGCATATTCCCCATGTTTTATATGCTATCGAACTTGCTGATCGAACCTATAATAAACCAGGCCCCATTGACATTTTGGTAGGTGCAGATAAATTCTTCAGTTTAATAAAGGGAGCATCAACACAAGTTCAAAATACAAACTTGATTTCGATTCCTACCATTTTTGGTCATGTTATAGCTGGAAGAAATCTTAAAACTTCAACTGATAAGTCTGAAATCAATTCTTTTGAAGTCTCACATGAAATTCCATTATCTGTGGAAGAAGAATTGGCTGAAGAAATTTTTGTTAAAAACCACACTCGCCGATCTGATGGTAGATACGAAGTCGTACTGCCCTTTAAACCTTCAGCCCAACCCAATTTTGGTAATTCCCTTGGCACTGCTGCTAGCCGATTCCATTCCGTTGAAAGAAGGTTTAAATATAATCAAGATTTGAAGGCGCAATACTCTGCATTCATACATGAATACTTGTCTCTTGGTCATATGGAAGAAATTCCACATGATGAGTTAGCAGTCACAAGGAACACCTATTATCTGCCTCACCATGCTATTTTTAAAGGTGATAGCACAACGACCAAAATAAGAATCGTATTCGATGCACGGGCTAGATCAAATTCTAGCAATTCTTTAAATGATACTCTTCTCGTTGGACCCACTATACAGCGTGACCTCTTTTCCGTTTGTCTACGCTATCGACGACATGTTTACGTCATTTCGGGGGACATCGAAAAGATGTATAGGCAAATATGGATTGCTGCTCATCATGGTGATTTTCAACGAATTGTCTGGCGTGAAAGTCCTGAAGAGCCATTAAAACATTATCGACTACTCACTGTTACATACGGCACATCTTCGGCTCCATTTTCTGCTGTTCGTGTTCTAAAACAACTCGCCAACGATTCTGTTAAAACGCATCCCATCGCTTCACAAATTCTACTGGAAGTTTTTTATGTCGACGACGTAATAACCGGCACTGACAATATCGAAGACCTATTTGTTCTTCAATCGGAATTAGTAACATTGTTAAAATCAGCGGGATTTAATCTTCGCAAATGGACGACCAACTGTTGGCTACTTCTGATTTTTTTTTTTTTTATTGAGCGCGCACTAAAGGGGTTATGAATACCCTTATAATGATTAAACACAGTGCGAGCAATTAGGAAATGAGGATAGGATAAGAAAGGAGAAACCGATGCACATTGGTTTTGAATGTCTGCAGACTGTAATGAGTGGGAAATACTGTGTCTGGTAGAGCATTCCACATTCGCGTAGTGCGGCTAAAGAAAGAATCTCTGTACTTAACAGTACGTCCGAAATTGGGCTCAAGGGTAAACTGATGGGCATTCCTAGCAGTACGGGTATTACGGTTGAATTGTTTAAGGGGAGGAATGCAACTGGCTATTTCACTAGAGCATTGTTTATGAAAATAACGATAAAACAATGACAGGCATGAGACCTTGCGGCGGTGTTCAAGAGAAGCAAATGTCTCAGTAAGAGAACGATCTCCTATCATTTTTAAAGCTCTTTTTTCAATTCTATCCAGAAGACTCAAGTACGTTATTGGGGCTCCAGCCCAAATATGAGAGTTATACTCAAGTTTGGGACGAATAAAAGCTTTGTAAATTGTAGCCAGATCAGAAGGGGTAAAAAACTTCTTGCATCGTCGGAGAAAACCTAAACACTTAGCAGCATTTTTGGCGATGTCAAATATATGATCACTCCACAGCAAGTGGTTTGTGATGCACATACCTAGGACCGATAGTTGTTCAATCTCCTCGATGCAAGTACCACCCATGGATAGTGGCATTGGGGGAGGGTTACGCTTTTGCGACAGTAGGCAGCATTGAGTTTTCGAAGCATTAAATTCTACACGGTTTTTAAATCCCCATTGAACAATGCTGTCAAGATCAGAATTTAATGAGCTTATCATACGCTGCCGTTGGTAGTCCACATCCGAAGAACAAAGATGAGAATCTAAAAACGAATATGAAAAGCAGAGGGTACTGTCATCAGCGAAACAATGTAGTGGGTTAGAAGTTTCAGACAAAAGATCATTTATAAAAATAAGGAAGAGCGTCGGAGACAAAACGGAGCCCTGGGGCACACCAGCGTTTATTTTGTGGATATCAGATTTGAACCCGTCCAATACTACTTGAATTGAACGGTCCGAAACGTAATTTCTAACCCAACAAAGAAGAGATTCGTCAATACCAAAAGCACGCATTTTCGATAAGAGAGCTTGATGCCAAACTCTATCAAATGCCTTTGAAATATCAAGTGCAATAATCTTACTTTCTCCAAAACGATGTAAAGATTTATTCCACTGTTCGGTGAGATAAACCATGAGATCACCAGTGGACCTATTGCAACGAAAGCCATACTGCCGGTCATTAAGAAGCTTCCGTTCTTCAAGATATTTCTTAAGCTGAAAATTGATCAGCGTTTCCATGACCTTGGAAAGAAGGGACGTAAGTGCAATTGGACGATAGTTAGAGGGGGAGGAGGATTCACCTTTTTTAGGGACAGGCTGGACAAATGCAGTTTTCCATCCACTCGGAAAGAGACCAGTAGAATAGGACAGATGAAAAAGCTTACGCAGTGGTTTTGCCAGCGTTGAAGAACACCTCTTCAGAACAATAGCGGGGATACTATCCGGGCCAGCGGATTTGTGAGTGTCAAGATCTTTTAGGACTCTAGCAACTGAACGAGTGCGAAAGAAGATTAGTCCCATAGAATCGTTTACGCTTTGAAGTACAGGAGGAGTCATGTCACTCATTGGCAGCATCGAATTAACAGCAAACGGTGCTGCAAGCAGATTGGCTTTATTAATCGAGCTTACAAAAGGAGTGTCATTGGAAACGAGCGTAGGAACTGACGATGACGTAGTGTTGCGCACATTTTTTACAAATGACCAGAAATTTTTACTACCTTTGGGACATTGTAGTATTTTTTGCCTTAATTTCTGGTCATGCAAAAATTTAATGCGTCGAATATGTCCGTTACAATTCTTTCTAGCTTTTTTGAACTTATTCCGGTTTTCCTCAGTAGGGTTGGCTTTATAAATCCGGAAACTTACATCTTTGATCCTAATAACCTCTTTACAGCTCGAATCAAACCATGAGTTTTCTTTAGGTTTGATAGATTTTACCCTATTCGGGATAAAATTTCTCATTCCTAAAAGAATTAAGTTTGTAACCATATCTGTGCTGGAATCCACGTCACTATCGAGGAAGCATAGTGACCAGTTAAAGTTCCTGAAGAAATCGTTGAGACCGTTCCAGTTGGCTTTCTCATATTGCCATACGGTTCTCGTAGGGTTTTTCTCTTTAACTGGGGTTTTTTGGCATGAGAAATTAGCAGATATGACACAATGGTCTGATGTGCCTAGAGGCGGTAATACACTAATCGTATATTTATTAGGATCAGAGGTAAGAAACAAGTCTAGAGTGTTGGCGGACTGACCTGCAACGTCAGGAATCCGAGTCGGCTCATCAACTAACTGAGTCAGGTGGTTTAACTCAGCAAAGATCTCGACATACCTTCCTTCGGGTGTTGTCTGACCAGAATAGCGCAGCCACGAAGAATTGTGAACATTGAAATCGCCCGTAACAACGATCTCACTGTGCGGAAAGTGGGATACAATTCTCTGGATAGAGTCAGACAGCGCATCGAATTCGTTGGAAGTCGAATTACTATCCAAACTTGGGCTACGATAAATAAAACATGTATGAATGATGCGCCTTTGGACGGTGAATTTAAACCACATATAATTAAAATTTGTGTTGGTGCACTGACCATATTGTGGTAGAAGTTGATAGGCAACATCATTCCGTACATATACGGCTAGACCATGGTGAGAAAAGAATAAAGGCACTAAGCTATAACCGTAAAGGTTAAACTCCGAGTGGTCAGTGGTTTCACCAACCTGAGTTTCGCTTAGTGCCAAAATAGCTGGCCTGTTCAAAACAGTATGAACGTACGCAGCATGGAAATTTTTCCTAAGCCCACGAATGTTGCTATAATGAACACTGAACTTACCAGCCATCACAATACACAAAAACACTAAAAAAACCAAAACAAGACAGGTAACTATGAAGCAAATTCTTTTTGGACACTAAAACTTCACAGTTGTAATTTACCATTAGTGTTATGCCTTAATGGCAAATTAAAACTGATCCGCTCCTGAACCCCAAAAAAAATTTAACCGCAATTTATCTAGTTATCATTTCACATAGTCTATTGCCGCACTGTATGATATGTTTATAACAGCAGTACTTGCAGTGGCTATGCGAAACAATTGTGGGCGAAGGTGGAACAGAGAGGGAGGGGAGCACAAGGAAGACTCGTTGTGTTGTTTTTTATTTTGTTTTTCTTTATATTGATGGATGAATGTGCACTGCACTGCACATTCATAATAAGTTTGCCAAAAGATCAACGCGAACTCTCTCCAATTGATTTTGAGGATTCTAATTCGGTGAAAATTCTAGGGTTACAATGGTGTCCGTCAAAAGATTGCTTCTCTTACAAAGTAAAGCTGAGCGAAAATACTACTTGTACGAAACGTCCTATACTTTCAGACGCGTCGCGACTTTTTGATCCGTTAGGTTTCCTTGCACCTGTTATCGTTGGAGTCAAAATACTTTTCCAGGAACTATGGAGAATAAAACTGAAATGGGATCAAGACGTTCCAGACGAACTTGCTGAGCAGTGGAGTACAATACGAGATGAACTTCCAATGGTGGAATCTCTATCTATTCCGAGGAGGATGCTGACATACAAATCGAATTGGGAACTTCATGGTTTTTGTGATGCTTCTTTAGATGCATATGCGGCTGTCGTGTATTGTCGAAGCACTTCTTCTGTTGGAAGAACTTCTGTAGCACTTGTTGCAGCCAAATCGGAAGTTTCCCCTCTTAAGGTCTTATCTTTACCTAGGCTCGAGTTATGTGGAGCAGTATTGTTAACACGTCTAATCAACAAAATTAAGTTATCTTTACAGGAACCAGATGTAAAAGCCTTCGCTTGGACGGATTCCTCGATTGTGCTGCATTGGTTGTCAGCTCCTCCTAAGAAGTGGTCTGTGTTCATCGCTAATCGAACGTCAGAAGTGTTGTCCTCACTACATATCAAACATTGGAATCATGTACGATCAGCCTCAAATCCTGCTGACATTGCGACACGAGGAATTTCGCCATCGTCCTTACGATCAGCAGAATTGTGGTGGAAAGGACCACCTTGGCTAAGTAAAGAAAGAAGTTACTGGCCAGTATCAAATTGTCCCCAGGAAGAAATCAGTGTCGAACATCTGGAAGAGAGAAAAGTATCCCCGGTGCAGGTATTCCTTTCTCATATAATTATTACAGACCCTCTAGAAAAATTAATGAATAACTCATCCAATTGGATGTATTCGGTTCGTGCAATTGCCTATGGTTTACGTTTTCTATTAAACTGTCGATTAACACGCAATAATCGTAATTATGATCCTTTATTAGCTGAGGAACTATACATTGCAAAAACTAAATTAATAAAGTGTGCTCAAATGTCGGTTTTTCGAACAGAAATTGAACTTTTAAAAAGGGGACACAATTTACCCCCCAAAAATCGGCTCCTTTCGCTAACCCCTTTCATTGACTCTGCTGGTGTGCTTCGGGTCGGTGGTCGCTTGGAACATTCCGAACTATCGTTTTCAGAAAAGCACCCAATTATTTTGTGCAACTCTCATCCTATATCCAAACTTATCGCTCGTCATCTTCATTACAAATATGCTCATTCTGGAGTATCGCTTTTGTTCTCCTTGATAACTCAACATTATTATATACTTGGTTGCAGAAATCTCTCGCGTAAGACTGTACATGACTGTGTAAAATGCTTTCGACTACGTGCATCAAATACCCAACAACTCATGGCCGATCTTCCCGTCGAACGTGTTCGGTACGCGAGGCCATTCATCAAAGTTGGTTGTGATTACGCTGGTCCCATTACCTTGCGCTTAAACCGAGGAAGAAACCCTAAATTTGTAAAAGCTTACATTGCGCTATTCGTGTGTTTTGTGACCAAAGCTATTCACGTCGAGCTCGTTGGAGATTTGTCGTCTGTCGCGTTTCTACTCGCATTAGATCGTTTTGTCGCGCGTCGTGATAAACCAAATGAAATCTGGAGCGACAACGGTACCAATTTTCATGGTGCGAAACGACTACTAGATGAAATGTTCAACCTGCTGTCCAGCCAACAGCACAATCATCTCGTTGCTGATCATCTCGCTAACGACGGTATTAGTTGGAGGTTTATACCACCCTCTTCACCCCATTTTGGAGGATTGTGGGAGGCTGGTGTAAAATCCGTCAAGCTACATTTAAAACGGGTCATCGGTGAATCCAAACTCACTTATGAAGAGATGTATACTCTATTGGTCGAAATAGAAGCCTTGCTCAATTCTCGCCCCATGTGGAAAACTTCTGACTCTGAACCTATAGCGCTTAGTCCTTCACATTTCCTTACAGGAGAACGCTTAACCTCTGTCCCACAGCCATCTGTTCCTAATTCTATTGTTTCTATGAATATTAACTGGTCTATTTTACAGGCAATGTTACAAGGGTTTTGGAATCGCTGGCATCGCGAATATTTAACATCGCTGCAGCAGCGACCAAAGTGGCAGAAATCACAGCCTAATCTTTGCATTGATGATGTTGTTCTACTAAAAGAGCCAAATTTGCCTCCTTCGAAATGGATCCTAGGAAGAATCATCAACATTCACCCTGGAAGTGACGGCAAAATAAGAGTGGTGACCGTTAAAACCAATCATGGAGAATTTACTCGCCCAGCTGTTAAGGTCTCCCCATTTCCTTTTTCTGAAAGAACGTAGTCTTTCAGGGGGGGCTGGATGTTTAGAAAACTTTTTATTCAAAAGCCAAACAAAGCGAATCTCACCTTATGTTTATAACATTACATTAAAAAATCAATTTGCATTTCATATCATACTGTAAACTATTATGACTTATTTACTCTTTTATCATTTGCACTCAAATTCTCATACACTCAATCAACTTTGTTATTTACCGTAACTTAAAATCTAATTGTTAGCAAGAACATTGTTTTTCATTCGTAAGCTAGCAGTTGACAAGAGTGGTTCGTTTAACAAATTATTGCCTAGTATTATTTCACATATAAAAACATTGTACAGTTTTACACAAGTTAAATACACATTATACAAAACACATTAAATTCATTAAACATTTATTATACATTACACATTAAATACACGGTTTTTTATTAACATTTAAAAAGACACAAACATTAAAAAACATTCACCTGTGAAACAAAAAAGATACACTTAAAGACTAATTCCTGGAATCCCCCTTCCGTTCCCAAACAGACAGAGTATTTAAAGTCAGCAAAAATAAGAATCACGGACGATCTGTCTGCACTCGATTCCATTGAAGAAGATCTTGCATCGTACCTTCAACGTCTAACTACAGCTAACGACAATCTTAGAGCAATCAACAGCGATATTCAGATTAAAAATATCGAAGACTCAAAGCCAGAGAAGGTAGCTGAATATGAAGACTCTGCCGTAGGTATGATGGCGAGATTGCAAGTTCGTTTGGCGAGGGTGCAATCACAAATTAATCCCTATCAAAGTCGCATTAAACGAAGCTTCCCAAATTAGAATTAAAAAAGTTCTCAGGTGACCATCAAGACTGGATTCGTTTCTGGGAAAATTTTCTTCCAACTGTACATGAAAACAAATCATTGAACGGTACCGAGAAATTAAACTATTTGCAGTCTATTCTAACTGGCAATGCGGCAAAAACGATATCTGGTTTTACTCCCTCTGATACCTGCTACGATGGAGCTATCTCACTCTTACAAGAGAAGTATGGCGACACCGAAAAATTAATAGATAAGCTAATGCAACAGCTTATGGCTCTTCCAACAGTTTCTAGCAAAACGGACGCAACGGGTTTGAGGAATTTATATAACACAGTAATAGCTTGCAGCCGTTCTTTAACGGCGCTAGGTGTTCCCTCTTCGCACTATTATATTATGCTGAAAACAATACTTTTGAAATGCATGCCAAACGAGCTCAGAATAGATTACCATCGAATACAAAAGGAATGCGTGACAAAAACAGAAGATGGAAATGATTTAGTTTCTGAGAGTGGAGAGAGTCTCTATCCTTTGATGGAGACAAACAGGTAAAAAATATTCAAAAATTTTTAAAACAAGAGGTGGAATCGATAGAGAGAGCAGGCGTCAATAGATCATCAACTAGAGCGAGCTCGCATCACCCGCAACCGTCGACGGCAGCAGGTCTTTTCACTACCACACAGCCAGATACACCGTGCTTTTTTTGCAAATCTAAAGAGCATTTGACGAAAGAGTGCAACTGTTCAAAAAGTATCGATGAAAAGAAAAAATTGTTGAAGGAAGACGGCAGATGTTTTCGATGCACTATGAAAGGGCATACGGCAAGAAATTGTAAAGTGAGATGCTTATACTGCAAAAAGTGCAAACACAAGCATCCTACTTCATTGTGCCATTTTAGTAATAAAGCATTGTCTTCCAGTGAAGTGTCAAAAACTAAAGAAAATTTAACATCCATTGCAATGCTTAATCCAACTTTAAATTTGTCTGCCCCAACTATTTCAAAGAATAATGTTTTTCTACAGACAGCGCGTTCCATACTTGCAGAAAATCATTCCCTGTCTGCAACGAACAGGCTTTTTGTGCGGCTTATTCTTGATGGTGGAAGTCAACGCACGTTCATAAGAGAAGCAGATGTAAACAAACTGAATTTAAAGATTATTGGATCTGTTAATCTGTCCATCATTCCTTTTGGGCAAGATAAGATTTCTGGTGGTAAGAAAATGAAAATTGTGAACATTTGTTTAAAATCTCAATTTAGCGAAAAGTCAGTAGAAGTTACTGCTGTGGTGGTTCCTGAAATCTGTTTGGACGTCTTGGCAGTTCCTGCGAGCACAAGCACTCTATTTGAGGGTTACTGTTTGGCAGATTCGAATTTGTGTGGACGTGAACAAGAAGGAGGCTTTAGTGTTCTAATTGGAGCAGATTATTATTGGAAAGTGATAACTGGGAAATATAAACGAATTACTAACTTTTTGACAGCTGTAGACACTATTTTTGGATGGACGCTCCAAGGCCCTAACAACACAGATGAATTTATCTCTAAAAATGTTGCAACTCTTTTCAGCTCCTCTTTTGAAGATATGTGGAACTTAGAGAGTTTAGGAATACGGAGCGATGAGACAGAGATGAGAGAATTTACCAGAGAACTTCAATCAAAATGTATTCGAAAGACTGAAACAAGATACGAAGCGCATCTACCATGGAAAACCATAGAGGTACAGCTGGGCGACAACAAAGCAATGGCTCTGTCAAGACTGCATTCCCTTCTCAGAAGACTTGGAAAATATCCCTCTAAACTTCGTGAGTACGAAAAAGCGATGCAACAATTCATAGCATCTGGATATGCTGAGAGCGTTGACCCCAACGACGACAACGTAGAGAACCTGTATTACATGCCACACAGTGCAGTTTATCGACCTGATAAAGCAACAACAAAGATTCGAATAGTATTCGATGCCTCGTCTCATTTACCAGGTAAATTTTCATTAAATGAATGTTTATGGACAGGTTTGAACTTACTTCCAGATATATTGCAAATCTTGTTGAACTTCCGTGTCGGGAAGATTGGGTTAGTTGCAGATGTCGAAAAGGCGTTTCTGCAAATTATCTTAGCCGAAAAAGATAGAAACAGTCATCGTTTTATCTGGTTTCCAAAAAACGGAGATTTGAGCTTAGATTATTTATCCGAAACAGAATATCGTATGACACGAGTCACTTTTGGGGTTTCCTCCAGCCCATTTTTGTTGTCTGCTACCATTGCTCTTCACATTTGCACGCAAGCAAAAGAATTTCCAGAATCATGTGAATTGTTGAGCAAATCGTTCTACATGGACGATCTGGTGACTAGTGTCAGCTGTCAGGTGGATGCGGAAAAGTTTTATGAAGAATCAACTGAAGTTTTTAAGCGTGCTTCTGTGAACCTGAGACAATGGCGTTGTAATAATTCAGAAATACAGAATTCTATTGAAGCGACCCAAGATATGGTTCATTCCGTTTTAGGAATTTTATGGAATATGCGCAGCGATGAATTGATGTTTAAGTTCGATTTGGAGTCCCTGAAATCGATGGAATTGCCTTCCAAGCGCAATTTATTGAAAGTCATTGCGCGAGTGTTCGATCCATTTGGATTTTTAAGCCCAATTTTAATAAAATTTAAAATCTTGTTTCAGACGTTGTGGCGCAAACATGTTGAATGGGACAAGCCGTTAGACGCAGATACTAGCCAAAAATATATCGCTTTTTCTAAGGACTTAAAGCAAATTCCAGAAATTTCAATGCCAAGGTGGCTTGGAATTAATGCAGAATCGACTTGTGTTGAAATTCATGTATTTGCCGATGCTAGCCAACAGGCCTTTGGAGCTGTTGCATTTTTGAGAATCCAGACGACTCATCTGGAAAGCGATGTTAAGTTTGTGTGCACCAAGGCCCATGTTGCGCCACTGAAAGGAACAACATCTCACGTTGCCAAAGTTAGAACTCACCAGTGCATTGATTGCTGCCAGACTATGCTCTTATTTGAAGAAGTTACAATTTATTTTTCGACGGTTTAATTTTTGGACGGACTCACAGATCACACTTCATTGGATACAAGGGGATGCCCGAAAGTGGAAGCCGTACGTGTTCAACCGTGTAAAGGAAATACATGAGCTAACAGATGTGAACGATTGGCATCATTGTTCCGGAAAGGAAAATCCAGCAGATCTGCTAACTAGAGGGATTTCGGCAGAGAAATTATCATCATCGTTGCTTTGGAGGGAAGGTCCATCTTGGTTGAAAGAAGAAAAGTGTAATTGGCCAATGGAAAATGTGTCGCATGCTGAGGATTCTGTTGCATTGTTGCTGCCTGTGTTTCAGAAGGAAGTTGCTGCTGCTCCAGAAAAGTATTTGGAACCACTGCTGCTGTATGAACGAATTGGTGACTGGAAGAATCTGCTTAGAATTACAACCTATATTTATCGAGGTGTCAATGTGCTACTTAATAATTGGGCTCAAAAGCGGGACAGGAAAATTCAAACATCAAGATTTTTGCAAGCAGATGAAATGAAGAAATCAAAAATCTACTGGATAAGTTATTTTCAAATGATTTATTTTCCTAATGAAATTTCATCTTTGCAGGGTGGAAAAACTATTCCTCGATCTTCTACCCTCCTAACGCTTAATCCAGTTTTAGATGATCAAGGTTTGCTTCGTGTGGGAAGTAGGTTAACGCAACTGAACGAGCCACTCGATTTCATTAGTCCAGTCATTCTGCCCCGAGGCTCTTATTTGAACAAATTGATCGTTACTTACTTTCATGGATTACCTTTGCACTATTGAGTGAACACCATATTAGTTCGTCTGCGTGAACAATTCTGGTTACAAGCCGCCCGACAGTTAATTAGAAATGCATAATTTGCCGCAGACTCAGAGGGAAGGCCGCATCTCAGCCTTTTGCCCCTCTACCGAGGGATCGTCTTCAAGAATCAAGACCTTTCG
Source organism: Baccha elongata (assembly GCA_951217065.1). Taxonomy (NCBI): domain Eukaryota; kingdom Metazoa; phylum Arthropoda; class Insecta; order Diptera; family Syrphidae; genus Baccha; species Baccha elongata. Next base: position 931,527 of record CATNUY010000077.1, read on the forward strand.
GGGCCGTCGGTGTGGACTTCGCCGGGCCTCTTAACACAAGTTCTAATGACAGTAAAAGTAAAGTCTACATAATGATATTTACGTGTGCCGTCATCCGTGCAGTGCATCTGGAGCTTGTTCTCAACTTGACGACGGAATGCTGTCTCTTAGCAATACGTCGATTTATAGCCAGGCGGGGCACACCACTTACTATATATTCAGATAACGCGAAGACTTTTAAAAAAGCTGCAACCGACGTAAAGAGCTTAGGTGAAATTTTCAACAGCGAGATTTTCTTCGGTTTTCTTAGTAACCGTGGAATTAATTGGAAATTTAGCGTCGAAAGACGCTTTAACACCTGAGCGTTTTCTTATCAATTGCTGCAAGGTAACTGATAACGAGAACAAAAGCCAAATAATTTCTTCGGATCTTCGAAGAAAATGGAAATCAAAATTGCAGTACACATCCTTTCAATGGAAGAGATGGAAATCTGAATATCTCAAGCTTTTCCGTTCAGCTCATCATTCTATGCACATTTTTTCAAAAGACATCCAACCTGGTGACGTGGTATTGGTGTACGATGCCAGCACTCCTCGTATCCACTGGAAACTAGCGGTGGTTGAGGTTTGCTACCCTGGAAGAGATAACAAAATACGATCATGTGAAGTTCGTTTTGCTGACGGCAAGAGGTTCCGCCGTGCTATTCAACTGTTATATCCGCTGGAAATGCATGAGCAGGCCCGCCCGGAGGATGTTGAAAATTAAGTACACCCTGTTTTCTTTTCATACTTTAATACTTAAAAATACAATTGAACTTTACATACTCATATATTTACATACTCATATATACTCATAAATTCAACATTCATACTCTGTTAATTCTGATCATTTGGTACATATATACTTTGTTTATATCATGTAAATACTTTATTGCATACTTTATTAAATAAAATCAGATGTCACGAAATCTTAGACCTGAATTGATCGGTTGTTTTATTTTCAAACAAGGCGGAAGACAGTCTATTTTTTCAGTTTAACTTTTCTCCCAAGGTTATTTTTGACAATATAAGTAAAACAAAATTTATGACAGTTAATAAAACAATTTCACTACAACAAATAATATTCAAATAAATAATGAACAGTTAGATGAAGTGGCATCAATTAAATATTTTGGTGTAATCCTTGACAACAATATTTCATTTAATGAACACATAGATTATGGGTCTAGGCTAATTCACTGTGCACAGTTCATTGTGCACAATTCACTGTGGAACACTGTGGGGACAATAATTCACTGTGCACCATTCACTGTGCAAAATTCACTGTGGAGCAATTCACTGTGATGGACAATTCACTGTAATGTGCATTTCACTGTGGTGCACAGTGAAATGCAAACTGTGAACTGGCCCCTATTCCATTCTTTTTTTTTATTGGACATTATTCTATATTGTTTCTTGAATCATTACCTTCATAGAAAAATAGAAAACAAAAACATTTCGTTTCCGATTGTATTGATAGAATTTAAACATGGGCAATTGTTATAAACGATATTAATTTTGATTAAATTTTTTATTAGTTTCTCAAAATTTCATATATCTATTTGAGATGTACGAAAATAAAAAAATATCATCTATTTGAGATGTAAATTTACATAAATGCAAATTTTGTAAAACGCGAAGTAAATTAGCTGTGTTCGAAAAAATATACCACAGTGAATTATGTTCCACAGTGAATTGTGATCCTCAGTGAATTGTCTATACAGTGAATTGTGCACAGTGAATTGTGCAGAGTGAATTAGCCAGTTTCGATAGATTGGGGAGAGTACGATAACTTTGGCGCCAAGATTTGATAACGGTTTTTTGTAGAACAGTTCAATACAAGCATTTTTTACTATGGGTGGGAAGGGGTCTATCTCCCTCCGTTTGGGCGGGAGGGGCAATTTTATAAAAACAGTGCTAAAAATTTAAAACAAATATTAAAAAATAACGTTAATACTTACAACTAAGTTTTATGTCTTTTTTTAAAGCCAATACTATTTTCTATTAGATGTTTTTTAAATCAAGTGAAACCTATGCATAGTCTTTGAAAAAACGGACTTTAAACTCAAAAATTGCGAAAAAAAAGGTAAAAAAAAACTTTGAAGTGTGATTTTCCAAAACTGTAGATTAAAATACTACTTTTTTTATAAAATTCGTTGCTCATATTAATTTTAAATCATAAACTGAAAACAAAATGATTTTATGTTTTCTGGTTTTTGAGAAAATGAAAAATTACTAAAACAACTTTCTTATAAGAGTTTTCTTTTTTTTTGGTATACGGTGAATGTCTTACGTATTTTCGTTTTTGTAATGATGATTGGGCATCTTTAAATGCAAAAGAAACTTTGCATACACCCAACCTCGCACCCACCCCAAATCCTATAGTGTGTAAAAGCAGGGGGGTTGCAGGGGGGGAGGATGCCCCCCCTTACATACCTCACTGTTTATACGCTTTAGGAATTTTCCATTTTCTCAAAAACCAGAAAACATAAAATCATTTTGTTTTCAGTTTATGATTTAAAATTAATATGAGCAACGAATTTTGTAAAAAAAAAAGTAGTATTTTATGTTACAGTTTTGAAAAATCACACTTCAAAATTTTTTTTTACCTTTTTTTTTCGCAATTTTTGAGTTTAAAGTCCGTTTTTTCAAAGACTATGCATAGGTTTCACTTGATTTAAAAAACATCTAATAGAAAAAAGTATTGGCTTTCAAAAAAAATTTAAAACTTAGTTGTAAGTATTACCGTTATTTTTTAATATTTGTTTTAAATTTTTAGCACTGTTTTTATAAAATTGCCCCTCCCGCCCAAACGGAGGGAGATAGACCCCTTCCCACCCATAGTAAAAAATGCTTGTATTGATCTGTTCTACAAAAAACAGTTATCAATTCTTGGCGCCAAAGTTATCGTACTCGTGCCGATAGATTATATATGTAAAAAAAGGTTAAAAAAATTGGCTCTTCTTAGAAGAACACGTAAAAATATTTGAAAAAATAGTGCAATAAAAGTTTTCAATGTAAGTTTCAAGCCCCGTTTCGAATATTGTGCAAGTCTCCTATATGTCTGTAACATCTTTTAAAAAATAAGACTTCAAAAACTAAAAACAAATAGTGGAGTAATTTAAAAATGCGATGCGGATCGCGATAACTCAATTTCGACCGTGTTCGCTTTGGGGTATTTTCAAACACGAACACGGTCGACAATAATACTTCCATTTTCCATTTAAATTGCAACTAGTTCCAAGTAATTTATATTCTGACTTCCAATCCGTCACCTTAATAAATGTCGCTTTCAATATCAATATTACACCAACATTTGAAAGTAGTTTCCGTACGGTCGAATTAAAAGCGAAAGGCGCTTTGGAACTACAAAAATACAAATCCGCCATCAAAAGCGATCCGCAGCGCATTTGATATTCACCCCCATTATACTTCAATATTATTCATTCTCGAGTCACTAAAATGGCTTAGTATAAAAGGAAGACTATATACACTGCAAGTCATAAGGATAGAAGCCCGCATTTACGAGAAGTAGAACTCAAATTTTTTTCATATTATGACAGATTGAATACAAAATTTTATAGAAAATTTTTTTTTTTTCGAAATTGCACCCACCCAAACTAGCACCCACCACAAACTCTATAGGGGGCCAGGCAGTGGAGTTGCAGGGGGACACCATGTCCCCCTTTACTCAATTGTTGGCCACCAGGTAATGTGACTCCTCGGGACGTAAGTATGTACCTAAATAAAAGTAAATAAACTATATAAACAAAATTATTCAATAACCAAAAAAAAAACAAATTTTATTATAAACAATAACTTATGAAGAACAAAAACAAACAAACGATTATTTGCTCTCCTACCCTATGACTAAATAAATATTGGCCCTCAAATAATTTGGCCTTAATCGAACGCGACTTAAAAGAATGCCCACCTATAAAGAGCTTTGTATAGGGTAGTGTATTCTGCATGGGGCTTTCAATAAACAGCCAGATTAGAGACGCGAGGGATTATGAAAATAAAATTCAATTTCGCCCAAATTTACTAAATTGTCACTTTTGCCGATTATTGCACAGAATTGAAAACAGTATAGCAAAGAAAAAAAAACATTTATCATCACGCCAAAGTAAAAACAATGCTAATAATATTGCAAAGCAAATTATATGTAGCCCTTGAAATTTCTTCGTGATTAGGGTTTGTGCCTACATATTTATATATGTTGCAGAAGTAATGTTATTTTAAGCGGTTAGTGATTGGCTTGTGGATAGCTCCGATCCGACTTTGGAGATACCTATGTATATACATAGGTTATTTTTGCTAGGGTTCCTGGTTTCGTTCATGAAAAGCAAATATCTATATGGAATTTGATTCAGGTATATCATCGATAATCTCAACTACCCCCGAGGAACCTAAACCAGTACGACCTTAGTCCTGCTTTTTAATAAAAAAAGGTTAGTAACTCACCTCAGTTTAAGTTTAAAATGAATTTATTAAATTAAATGCCTGAGTGGCTTTTATTGATGCACATCAGGACAATCAAATAAGTTGTAATTATCACGCACTGTCTTTTTACAAAGGACTTACACAAAAATATACTGCACTACAATCAACAAACAAGTTAGGTACACTTAGTGCCAACGAGGTGTGGCCTTTGGCGGTTTCAATTAATTTGAAGTTGTTTTTCTTTTCCAGCATCATCGACCTAACAGTAAACATTTTGCATGACCCGCTATCTCAATATCTCTCCAACTACCACCCATTGAAATTTAACGGGTTTATAGATCACCCGATCCTTTCTTATGTGGTGATTATTTTAAGTAATTGAAATAACATTTTGACATTTTTGTACTGTTTTAATTTATAATATCGAGATGAGAATCGATGTTTGCTCGACAGGTTCGTCCTAGAGTTCACTCTGCGACTACTGTATTTTCATCACATTGAACATGTCTTTATTCTTTGACACCATAACATTAGTCAAAACCAATTCGTCGCGACTAATCTGTCAACTGTCAAAACAAACGAAAATATTTGATAATAACATTCAAAAATCAATTGCCATAATTTGCTTTATAGAATAAAACCGCAATTACATTCACATTACTTCATAAATAAATTTAATTAAATAGGTACCTATTAGGGAAATCATGGGTTCATCAGCAATGACTAAGATAAATCCTACATCGATCGATAAGATGATGGATCTTTGTTGCTTCGATGGATGGTTGATAAATGATCCCTTCGCACAAGTCAATCGTGTTGAGTTGCTGAAAGGACCATGTAGTAAGCATTATCCGTAACAAACCCTTTTTCTGAGCGAATTCCTCTTGATTCAAGGAAGAGCCAACGGAGTTGATTATGAGTGATGAGTAAACCAAGAAGACCTAATAGGCGTTTCACTCTTCCGGTATTTAAATACTGTGGAGGTAGCCACAACACTATCTAATCTACAAATTCATTAGGTATTAAAGAACAATGCAAAACAATGCGTTCGTGAGCACTCGAGCTCAAGCAGCTTCAATCTGTCTAATCTGTCTTCCATTGAATGAAGAGAAAACAAAGTATTTGTTGTCACCGCGTCAATATGCCTCCAAATATTATTACTTCAATATTGTTATCCTTGGCTCCGCTGATGCTTACAATAACTAGCGCAGCAATTATAAATCTCTGTTATCATCAAAGGTTTTGTGCAAATAATGAAAACACATGAAAAGCCAAACCTAATTATAGTTATAAGTAAAAATGCAGTGTCACAAAAAAACATGAGTATAATTGAATATATTAAGCGCAACACACGCTGCTCGCTTATTGTTGTTGGGAGTTGTTTTTTTATATTGTCATAAATTTGCATTTAATTCAGTCGATTTGATTAAGTTTTTCAAGCATCAATATTTTTTTAGTTTATTGTTTTTATTCAAAGGAAGGCTCTGGGTGGTATTAATTGAAAGCGTTGGATTGTTTTGCTAAGTTAAATAAAGCAAACAATGTAACCAAATTACAACAATCCAATTGAATAAATATCTGCATATTTTGTGTGATAGATATTTAAAATTCATTATAACTGTTGTGGTATTAAAATTATTTTGACAACTAAATTCGTGATATCAACATAAAAAATGATTTAGTTTTTGAATTAAAAATCGCATTCGCATACTAAGCAGCAAAAAATTAAAAACAATATTTAGAAGCCACTTGTTATGTATACTTTACATACACATATCTTTTAATATAAATCTTCTCATTGCATCGTTGCGTTTTATTGAATACTCTGTATGATACTTTATACTTTATCTCTACTCTACCCACTCAAACTCATTTCCACACAATTCCAATTTCGTGCACACAGCGCATTCTTTTAATTGTTCTTTGTTACTAACGCTTTGCTATAATTTTATTAAGAATAAAATATCATTCCTGTATTACCCTCCAAACAAGAGTGTTTCATTTTGATTTATAAAATACTTCACAAATTGGTGTCAGAAGAAAAGATTATAAAAAAAAAATTATATAATTAATTAATTCAAATCAGATCAAGTATGGTGTTCATATCAATGTAAGTACTTGATAAATCACATTTTTTTGTTTCGCACTTGGTTTAATAAAATTGTGCTTATTGTGCTAATTGTGCGTTGTTGTGATTCATTGAATAAAATAAAATCATGTCGAATGATGATATAAATAGTGTTAGAGAAGGAGATTTGAGTGATAATGAAGATATAAGTGAAAATGAAGCTAACAATGATATAAATAATGAACGTAGAGATTCTTCGGAACTCCCAATTACTTTTCTCATTAAATTCATTAAAGGTTTTGATGGTAACAGGGATCAATTAAATGGGTTTATTGCAGATTGTAACAAAGCCTTTGGCCTGGCAAATGCAACCCAAAAATACATTCTATTAGACTATATACAAACGCAAATTTCTGGCAAAGCCAAAGCGGCTTGTGTCAATAGAATTGGAATGAGCTCAAAGCATTTCTTAAAACAATGTATCAAGACAAAAAACATTACTCCCAACTTCTATGTGATTTAACAAATCTAAAACAAAATGTTGATGAGTCCGTTGCACAATTCGTTTATCGAGTGGAAACGCTTTTAAAACGAACCATAAATGCTACACCAGAAGGTGCTCACCTTACTGGAAAGTTAGAGATGCTGAATGAGATAGCTATAAATCGATTCATTTTCTTTTCCTTACCACGGATATCAAATTCTCTTAGGATAAGAGAAATTAAAACACTTAATGAAGCAATATCAATTGCTATAGCTGAAGAACAAGTTCAAAAAATGTATCAAAATCCACCTCGAAATAATTCAAAACAGATCAATCAAGCTTCTTGCTCAAACTCCGTTAACTTAAATAGTCCCAAATCTTACGGTCCTAACCAAAAACATTGCAAATATTGTAAAAAATATGTGCATCTAATCGAGGAATGCCGTAAACGAACATACAATAATAATAAAAAACAACAGAATATTTCAATTTCAAATCAAAATCCAAAAAAACCGCTCAAATTCTTCAACAGTAGTTGCTCTGCTGGAAGAATAAATAAAACAAGCAACATTTTTAATCATCCATTTAAAGAAGAGCAAATTTTACTTGAAGGAAAATGTTCCTCAACTATCTCAATATTATGTGACTCTTCAAAAAACGCTAAACTCAAACTTCTTATCGATACTGGAGCAAATGTATCTATAGTTAAAGCAAAGTCTTTAAAAGAAATCACAATGGTATATCTTAATAATAAAATTACCCTTAATGGTATAAGTCCTGATCACTCAATAGAAACGAGTGGTTGTTCTATTCTGTCTTTGAAAATATCAGGAAAGTTCTTTAATCACCAATTTCATGTTCTAAATCGAAATTCAAACATTCCTTTTGACGGAATTTTAGGCAATGACTTCTTAAAAGCATATAAAGCTTCAATTGACTACGAAAAGCACATGATTATAGTTGACAAGCAAAAAATTCCTATTCTTTATGAAACCGAAAATAAAATCAATAATATTCAAATTCTTAAACCTAGAACTGAAACTCTTATTGAGGTTATAGTTCAAAATCCAGAAATCAAAGAAGGTATTTTACCTAATATAGTTTTAAAAAACGGAGTATTTTTAAGTAAAGCTGTTACTAAAGTCGGCTCTAAATCTAAAGCGTATGCTTCTATTTTAAATACTACTGAAGAAAATTATACTCTTTCAGAAATCAAATTATGTCTTGAACCTATTCCAGAAAATTTTAATAAATCAAGTTCAAGCAATCATCCAAAAAATATTTCTTATACAAGAGAGCATGAACTCTTAAAAAATATTAGAACTTCACATCTAAATGATGAAGAAAAAACTTCGTTACTGAAAATTTGTCAAGAGTTTAATGACATATTTTTCTTAGAAGGAGATTCTTTGACTTGTAACACATGATATCAATACAGGATCTTCACCCCAATCGCTGCTAAAACATATCGTTATGCAGAAGCTCATAAAAGCGAAGTGAAACGACAGATTAAGCAAATGCTTGATCAAAATGTTATCAAACCGTCCAAATCCCCATGGTCTGCACCTCTTTGGGTAGTTCCCAAGAAACAGGATGCTTCCGGCGCTCAAAAATGGCGTGTAGTTGTAGACTACAGAAAATTAAACAATGTTACTATAGGAGATGCGTATCCTCTCCCGCACATATCTGAAATCCTCGATCAATTAGGTCATTCCGTTTATTTCACAACCCTTGGTATAGCCTCTGGCTTCCATCAAATCAAAGTGAATTCAAACGATACTTCTAAAACAGCTTTTTCTTCACCATTAGGACACTTCGAGTTTGATCGAATGCCTTTTGGGTTGAAAAACGCTCCTGCGACCTTTCAAAGGTTAATGGATTCAGTTCTTTCAGGATATCAAGGATTATATTGTTTTGTATATCTCGATGATATTGTCATTTACGCGTCCAATATTCAAGATCATGAAATGAAGTTAAAAAAAATATTCAATCGAATTAGAATGCATAATCTCAAATTACAGCCTGATAAATGCGAATTCATGCATACAGACGTAGCATATTTGGGTCATGTCATATCAAAAGATGGAGTAAAACCTAATCCCGAGAAAATAAAAGATGTTTTATCCTATCCTACTCCTAAAAATCCAAAAGATATTAAAATCTTCCTTGGATTAGCTGGATATTACCGTCGGTTTATTCAAAATTTCTCTTTTATTACTAGACCCTTAACCAAACTTCTAAAAAAGGATGCTATATTTGTTTGGTCAAAAGACCAAGAAAATTCTTTTAATATTTTGAAGAAAATACTGACTACAGAACCATTATTACAGTATCCAGATTTCTCTAAGGAATTTATCGTTACAACCGATGCCTCCAATTTTTCAATTGGAGCAGTCCTTAGCCAAGGTGCAATAGGTACTGATTTGCCTATTGCCTATGCAAGCAGAACACTTAATCGTTCAGAATCAAATTACAGTACGACTGAACGAGAATTATTAGAAATTGTATGGGCTACAAATCATTTTAGACCATATCTCTATGGTCACCGGTTTAAAATCGTTACGGATCACAGACCACTAGTGTGGTTATTCAACGATAGAGATCCTGGTTCAAAATTAGTCCGCTGGAGACTAAAGCTCGAGCAATATGATTACGAAATTGTTTATAAGCCTGGTCGTGTCAATATGAATGCCGACTGCTTATCACGAATAAATTCAAATAATAATGTATTGTTTACCGAGATAAAAGAATCATTTGAAGATTACGTTAAATTCTATTACAATTCGCTTACTCCAAATATCTATGATTTTACCGAAAGTTCAGAAACTATACTTAAATGTCAACATCATATAGCATATTTAACTGCAACTGATCTTTCCGAAGAAAATCCTTAAATGGATAATATTTTATCATTGTCGAAAAATCCAGAAATAATTATTAACTCTTCTCATGGGCTCCATTCCATCTCCAAATCTCAAAACAAAAATGGAAAAAATATATATCATTGTTTTATCAAACATATGTACTTCGAAAAACCCCTATACGCGGATTTCTTTTATACCATACAAAATCTAAAAATTGAATTAGAGAAAGATAATATCAATTCAATAGCAATCGCTAATCCTGTTGATGATTTCAACCAGTTTAAATATGATAAATGTAAACAGATAATATTGTTTGTTTTCCGAAATTCAAATATAAAAATAGTTTTATTTAACGATACTATTACAAATCCAATGAGCGATCAAATTCCTATTATCTTAAAAGAGAACCATGATAGTCCTCTTTCAGGGCATTGTGGTTACCACAGGATGTTTAAGCGAATTTCTGTCAAATATAAATGGCCAAAAATGAGGAAAGACATTCAAAGGTATATTAAAAATTGTACTTCGTGTCAGATAAATAAAACCATTAGGAAAAAACATAAAGCTCCAATGGAAATAACGAGTACAAGCTTTCAACCGTTTGAAAGGTTAGCACTAGACATAGTCGGTCTATTACCTTTGTGTGAGGATGGTTCAAAATTTGTATTAACTATGCAAGATGACCTTACTAAGTATTCCTATGCAATTCCATTACAGAATCATGAAGCTAAAACAGTAGGAGAAAACTTTGTGCATTTCATTACCATGTTCGGTATACCTAAAAGTATTCTCACTGATCAGGGATCTGACTTAACCTCAGATCTTATGAAAAATGTATCTAAACTATTGCATATCAAACACAAGTTTGCTACTGCTTATCACCCGCAAACTAATGGAGCATTAGAACGCTCGCACTCAACTTTGAAAGATTACTTAAAGCATTTTATCAACTCCAACCAAACAGACTGGAATGAGTATATTGCGCTAGCAATGTTTGCCTATAATACAAGTGTCCATGCTTCTACAAAATTTACGCCTTTTGAATTACTCTTTGGATACAAAGCTATTCTTCCAAGTTCAATTACATCCAACCCAGAGTTTAGGTATTCTTATGATTCGTATCATGACTCCTTAAAATATAGACTAAACAAAACTCATCAAATTGCACGTGATAATATAATGCGCTCAAAGCAAAATTCAAAACAACATTATGACAAAAATGTTAACACATACGAATATAAAATAGATGATGAAGTTTATTTAGAGTCTACTGACAGTAAACCTGGTAAAAGCAAAAAGCTTAGCCCGAACTTTAAGGGTCCTTACAAAATAATTAAAGTTCACAAAAATCAAAACGTTACAATTAAAATCAAAAATAAATTTGTTCGTGTTCATGTCAATAGAATAAAACCATTATCTTCTCTTCCAGATTAATCATCTTGTTAATAAAGGAAGTTTCTTCTTTCGAGATTCAACCAATAAAAACTAGTAGTGGCATATACTATGAGCAAATAGGTCTTGTAAAATTTTATTCTGATAAATATGAATTAATCATTTATACTAATATTTCCTTTTATTCAAGGAAACTTAATAACATCGAAAAAGTTTTTAAACAAACACAATAATTTTGTCCCGAAACAAATCTTTCATTTCATTGTTCTCAAACCTTGAAATTTTTGTCTATCAAAATTCATAACTTATTTCAAAAACAAGAAACTCTATCCCATTTATTGAATCATCCGCATGAAAAAAGAAAACAGAAAAGAGGTATATTCAATGGTGGCGGTTATGCCCTAAACTGGCTTTTCGGTAATCCAGATGCAGACGATGCACAATATTACAATGAAGCAATTAAACATTTTGAAGAAGATAATTCAAATTTACAAAATTTAATGAAAGAACAAACAAAAGTGATTACAAGTACAATTTCAAATTTTAATGATTCTATTAGTGCTTTGAAAATGCACGAGGAAACTTTTAATGCTAATATAAACAAATTAAATAATTTTATTGAAAACTTTAAAGAAACCAAGAGTTCTATTGAAAATTCTGTCATATTATTAGATCATATAAACTATTTAACTTACTTAAGTAATGAACTCGATGAACAATTTGACCTTTTAACAGATGCAATTTTACTTATCAAAGCTAATATCATACATCCATGTATTATAACTCCTAAAAATTTTATAAATGAACTCGATAATAATGTAAAAACATTAACAAATGGAAAAATGTTTCCCCTACCTTTACAATATAACTATGCCTATAAGATATTCGAAATAAGTACATTAAAAGCATTCTATTTAAATGAACGTTTAATATTTGTCATCCGAATTCCTTTGATAACCAATCTATTGTATAATATTTACAAATTAATTCCATTACCAATTGTACAAGATACTTCAACTTATATTTACATAGAACCTACTTTTCAATATATAACATTGTCAAATAATAAACAATCTTATAAACAAATAAATAATCTAGACCCTTGCAAAAAATTATCTGACGAAGACTACATCTGCCAAAATCAATTGGTGTATTCCACAATGGATAAACCGATATGTGAAACAACAATTCTCATCTCAGCAAACAACAAGTTACCAAAAACCTGTAAAGTCAATACCATTAAAGGAAATCTAGAAATCTGGCAACTACTTAAATTCAATCAATGGATTTATGTACTAAGTGAACCACAGAGAATTACTGTCGACTGTCCAAATAAAGACATATTTGATGAGATCATAAAAGATACAGGGATCCTGAAACTTTCAGAAGGATGTCGCGCTTACTCCAGACTTGTCCAACTAATTGCAACTGAAAAATTACAGTACGACTGAACGAGAATTATTAGAAATTGTATGGGCTACAAATCATTTTAGACCATATCTCTATGGTCACCGGTTTAAAATCGTTACGGATCACAGACCACTAGTGTGGTTATTCAACGATAGAGATCCTGGTTCAAAATTAGTCCGCTGGAGACTAAAGCTCGAGCAATATGATTACGAAATTGTTTATAAGCCTGGTCGTGTCAATATGAATGCCGACTGCTTATCACGAATAAATTCAAATAATAATGTATTGTTTACCGAGATAAAAGAATCATTTGAAGATTACGTTAAATTCTATTACAATTCGCTTACTCCAAATATCTATGATTTTACCGAAAGTTCAGAAACTATACTTAAATGTCAACATCATATAGCATATTTAACTGCAACTGATCTTTCCGAAGAAAATCCTTAAATGGATAATATTTTATCATTGTCGAAAAATCCAGAAATAATTATTAACTCTTCTCATGGGCTCCATTCCATCTCCAAATCTCAAAACAAAAATGGAAAAAATATATATCATTGTTTTATCAAACATATGTACTTCGAAAAACCCCTATACGCGGATTTCTTTTATACCATACAAAATCTAAAAATTGAATTAGAGAAAGATAATATCAATTCAATAGCAATCGCTAATCCTGTTGATGATTTCAACCAGTTTAAATATGATAAATGTAAACAGATAATATTGTTTGTTTTCCGAAATTCAAATATAAAAATAGTTTTATTTAACGATACTATTACAAATCCAATGAGCGATCAAATTCCTATTATCTTAAAAGAGAACCATGATAGTCCTCTTTCAGGGCATTGTGGTTACCACAGGATGTTTAAGCGAATTTCTGTCAAATATAAATGGCCAAAAATGAGGAAAGACATTCAAAGGTATATTAAAAATTGTACTTCGTGTCAGATAAATAAAACCATTAGGAAAAAACATAAAGCTCCAATGGAAATAACGAGTACAAGCTTTCAACCGTTTGAAAGGTTAGCACTAGACATAGTCGGTCTATTACCTTTGTGTGAGGATGGTTCAAAATTTGTATTAACTATGCAAGATGACCTTACTAAGTATTCCTATGCAATTCCATTACAGAATCATGAAGCTAAAACAGTAGGAGAAAACTTTGTGCATTTCATTACCATGTTCGGTATACCTAAAAGTATTCTCACTGATCAGGGATCTGACTTAACCTCAGATCTTATGAAAAATGTATCTAAACTATTGCATATCAAACACAAGTTTGCTACTGCTTATCACCCGCAAACTAATGGAGCATTAGAACGCTCGCACTCAACTTTGAAAGATTACTTAAAGCATTTTATCAACTCCAACCAAACAGACTGGAATGAGTATATTGCGCTAGCAATGTTTGCCTATAATACAAGTGTCCATGCTTCTACAAAATTTACGCCTTTTGAATTACTCTTTGGATACAAAGCTATTCTTCCAAGTTCAATTACATCCAACCCAGAGTTTAGGTATTCTTATGATTCGTATCATGACTCCTTAAAATATAGACTAAACAAAACTCATCAAATTGCACGTGATAATATAATGCGCTCAAAGCAAAATTCAAAACAACATTATGACAAAAATGTTAACACATACGAATATAAAATAGATGATGAAGTTTATTTAGAGTCTACTGACAGTAAACCTGGTAAAAGCAAAAAGCTTAGCCCGAACTTTAAGGGTCCTTACAAAATAATTAAAGTTCACAAAAATCAAAACGTTACAATTAAAATCAAAAATAAATTTGTTCGTGTTCATGTCAATAGAATAAAACCATTATCTTCTCTTCCAGATTAATCATCTTGTTAATAAAGGAAGTTTCTTCTTTCGAGATTCAACCAATAAAAACTAGTAGTGGCATATACTATGAGCAAATAGGTCTTGTAAAATTTTATTCTGATAAATATGAATTAATCATTTATACTAATATTTCCTTTTATTCAAGGAAACTTAATAACATCGAAAAAGTTTTTAAACAAACACAATAATTTTGTCCCGAAACAAATCTTTCATTTCATTGTTCTCAAACCTTGAAATTTTTGTCTATCAAAATTCATAACTTATTTCAAAAACAAGAAACTCTATCCCATTTATTGAATCATCCGCATGAAAAAAGAAAACAGAAAAGAGGTATATTCAATGGTGGCGGTTATGCCCTAAACTGGCTTTTCGGTAATCCAGATGCAGACGATGCACAATATTACAATGAAGCAATTAAACATTTTGAAGAAGATAATTCAAATTTACAAAATTTAATGAAAGAACAAACAAAAGTGATTACAAGTACAATTTCAAATTTTAATGATTCTATTAGTGCTTTGAAAATGCACGAGGAAACTTTTAATGCTAATATAAACAAATTAAATAATTTTATTGAAAACTTTAAAGAAACCAAGAGTTCTATTGAAAATTCTGTCATATTATTAGATCATATAAACTATTTAACTTACTTAAGTAATGAACTCGATGAACAATTTGACCTTTTAACAGATGCAATTTTACTTATCAAAGCTAATATCATACATCCATGTATTATAACTCCTAAAAATTTTATAAATGAACTCGATAATAATGTAAAAACATTAACAAATGGAAAAATGTTTCCCCTACCTTTACAATATAACTATGCCTATAAGATATTCGAAATAAGTACATTAAAAGCATTCTATTTAAATGAACGTTTAATATTTGTCATCCGAATTCCTTTGATAACCAATCTATTGTATAATATTTACAAATTAATTCCATTACCAATTGTACAAGATACTTCAACTTATATTTACATAGAACCTACTTTTCAATATATAACATTGTCAAATAATAAACAATCTTATAAACAAATAAATAATCTAGACCCTTGCAAAAAATTATCTGACGAAGACTACATCTGCCAAAATCAATTGGTGTATTCCACAATGGATAAACCGATATGTGAAACAACAATTCTCATCTCAGCAAACAACAAGTTACCAAAAACCTGTAAAGTCAATACCATTAAAGGAAATCTAGAAATCTGGCAACTACTTAAATTCAATCAATGGATTTATGTACTAAGTGAACCACAGAGAATTACTGTCGACTGTCCAAATAAAGACATATTTGATGAGATCATAAAAGATACAGGGATCCTGAAACTTTCAGAAGGATGTCGCGCTTACTCCAGACTTGTCCAACTAATTGCAACTGAAAAAATGAGCACAGAATATCACAATATCATTCCAAGCATAAATATCCTTGAAGACGACTGTTGTTCCAAAGCATCAATGAATAAAACAAATGCCACGTTTTATCTTTCACCAATTCATCTTACAAATATCAAACTTGATGATCTAAAACATGCTGCACATCGACTAAAATATATTGATGGTCAACTTGACCACATGTTAAATAATCATACCATAATTCAACATGGAAATTGGGTTATAATATCGCTTAAAATAATCGCTTTTATAATAGTATGCAGTATTTTACATAAAATATTTTCTTGTATTGGATTATATACATTTCTCCGATTACTATGCTGTAAACGCAAAAGACTAGGATCATCATCAGGGTGTCTTGTCAACATATACAACCAGTGTAGCGGTCAATCAACTTCAGAACCATATCATTCACAATCATTTACCATGCATGCAATACAAGAACAAGAAAATAACAGTTTACCAATTTCAACATCCCGAAACAGTAAATCTCCAAAAACTCGCATCAACTACATTTCTTCCAGACGATCAATTTCATCATCCAGAAACAGTTTATCACCCGGATTTTCAACCTTCGATTAAAAATAATTTAATATGTATATAAACCACATTCCTTTATTTTTAAATTTTATAATTACATTAAAAAGAAAACCTGTATAAAATAGTTCTAAGTCAAATATTTTAAACAATTAATAAGAAAATCTTGTAAAAAAAATTGTAAATTTTCATTTCAATAATTTCCTTTCTACTATTTCCTTTTTCTAAGGAGGGAGGTGTTATGTATACTTTACATACACATATCTTTTAATATAAATCTTCTCATTGCATCGTTGCGTTTTATTGAATACTCTGTATGATAATTTATACTTTATCTCTACTCTACCCACTCAAACTCATTTCCACACAATTCCAATTTCGTGCACACAGCACATTCTTTTATTTGTTCTTTGTTACTAACGCTTTGCTATAATTTTATTAAGAATAAAATATCATTCCTGTATTACCCTCCAAACAAGAGTGTTTCATTTTGATTTATAAAATACTTCACACACTTAAAAGCAACTGAAATAAAAAACTGAAACAAATAATTAAATTTCGTAAAGCACAATCAATTCCCCTTACCCTAAGAAGTTTTTTCATAAGTCCATGTTTTTCCAATGGAAGTCTTAGAGCCCACAGCAAATTTTTGGGTCGGACAGACAAGCGAAAAAAAAGTATATGAGTCGATAGAAGGAGTGAAGGTCATAATAAAAACGTCTTGCAGTTCAAGATGGCGGCTTTCGTGATTTATAGCAGCTTAAAAAATGAATTATTTTCTCAAAAAATGAGATAATTAGTATAATACATCAAACGTAGTTTTACTATATCAAGTGCTCTCAGCAAAAATTTTGGTCCAAGACGTTTCAAGTGTGGCAATGCTTCTGCCAGACGTTTTAAAAAGATGCAAGCATTTGTTTCCTATTTTCTTTCTGACATAACCAAATACTTTCTGCTGCAATGTCTAGAAAAAAATCCCCTCAGAAGAAATGTGAAGGTCCAAGACGATTAAGACGCGGCTATTTGCCTCCCAGACGTTTTCTAAATTCACGAAAAAATCAGGGGGCAGATCGCGTAAAATAAAAACGATTGAACGATCGTCCTTTCACTGTTGCTTTCTCTTTCTTTTTGTAAAGATATGATAGGGACAGCATTTTTAAAACGACGATCGATCGATCGTTTTATTTTACGCGATCTACTCCCAATTTCTGAAATGATTGGTGTAACGGAAATTATTTTTTTATCAAAATATTGAGAATATCTCCCTGAGTATTTGTTTAGGTCCAAGAACATTTGAGTGCGGCCACCGGGGTGCCAGACGTTTTCAAAAATGTCAAATCAGTTTTTGAAATAATTGGTATAACCGAAATTGGTTTTCACCAAATTATTGAGAATGCCCCCGAAACACAGATAAGTGGGTTTGACGATTTGAGTGCGATCAACGCCCTTTCAGACCGTTTTAAAAATTTGCAGTCAATAAAGGGGTTTAAGAGTGCGTCAGCAGGGACCTAATTCATTCCTTCGGAATATTTTTCAGGATGCCAGTAGCCTCGGAAAATATAGAGATTACAATTGCCCTTAAGAAACTTATTCTTGAAATTGAATTGTTGAATACATACATAAGACCAAAATCAAGGAATTTGAAAAATTAAGTCATAATTTTACAAGTAAAAAATAAATTCACATATGAGGTAACAATCAACCAAGGGGTTGTAGAGTTCGTGAGCAGGAACCTGAGTCATTCCTTCAGAATATTGGAAAGTATGATTCAGGAGTAAACATACTAAAATTTCTGACATCTGGTAGGTGAGCTGGAGGGGGAGGGGTACGAAGTTCCCGTTTTTGGGATTTACGTTTATATCTCGGAAAGGGTAAGTTTTAGACAAAAATCTCCATGGTTATATTAAAAATCATTCAATTTTTTAATCTGAACAAAAAATCTATCAGAGGGTAGTAGAGTGTATTAAAAACTTCTGTATCGAGTTGCTCTTGAGAAATTCAAAGAAAAGGATTAAAATTTTAAAGCATCTTCAGAAAGTCACACAAAATATAAAATTGTTATTGAATTGTGAACGGAAGAAAAGGTAACATTCAGTATAAGCAGATAAAGCTTTTATTTATTTTTTGAATTCACCAACGCTGATTTCCAATACTTATGTATGTATAAGCCTCATTTGTGTTAGATAAAATACAAAAATATAAAATCCAAATACATTCAATATATAACACGGTAAAATACTTCACGCTTATATTCCTCTTTGCCTGTCTTCTTCTACACACAACGTCTGAGCTGACTGAGATTGTTTTGAAAATTATAGCAGAGCTTTCACCTCGTCTGATTATTTAGCAAGTACAACAACTAGATCTTGTCTGCACAAAAGCTATTACCAAGACCATTGAGTTTATACACATAGAGAAATCAGGTGTAAGTTTCAAACTTTGCTCGTAGGATGTCGTTACCATCAACTCGTTTTTTGTTTACCATTTTTCTTGATTTTTCTTGAGTTAAAAGGCGAAAAAAATTAATTGAACTACTAAAATCGAAAGATAACGCAATTGAAAAACGAATAGAAGAAGCAGAATAGTTCTCAAAAAGGCTAAACATTATGGTAAAAGGGTTACCAGTGGAAAACGTTGAAGCTAAATAGCAATTTCAACAGGTATGCCAATCTACACTCAAAATATTCGTTGAAACAAATAACGCCAGAAAAATCAATACTGCAAACCAGGAGAGTCCGTCCTATATTTTTGAGCTTTCTAGTGCCAAAGATGTTAGCTCAGTATTATCAACAACGATGCAACTCAAAAATACTCAAATTTCAATAAACAAAGATCTAACATTGAGCGAGAGAAATGAAAGGTACCACCTTCGCCACATTAAAAGATGCCTGCTTAAGTCTGATAGACATCTACTACACATCGACATAAAGCGCTGGTCTCTCGTGGTTGAAAAACGTCAACGTTTTAAATGTAATAAGGATGGACTAATCACAGCATCCAACGAAACAGACAGAGACTACCTTGAAGATCTACTGAAGAAAACAGATTGCAACTACACTATTAGCGTTGCACCAATCCCAATAAGCCGCAACAACACCATACCTCAAAACTAGCAACCCAGCGCCTGTCAGGTTCCTTCTTATAATATAGCTGGTCTTGTAAATAAAACACTTTTATGTAATTTTTTTAAATTTTGTATGTAAATTTCAATTTTTTTCTCTTTGAAACGTTTGTTATGTCTGAAAATGTAAAGAACTATGAAAAATATTTACATGGATTTAAATTGATACCGGCAACAAAAAATCGAAACTTTGAGCGAGCCATTGGGGGTTTTTTATACGGATACAAAAAGAACATTGAAATTACTCACCAACTTAATTTTATTAACTTAAATGAAACAACTGCAAGCTACTTTAAATAAAACAAGAATAAATTTAGTTCATCCTACATTAACTGCAACCACTGGAGAACATACTTCGACAAACTTAAAAGTTTTTTTGCAGAAACGGACTTAGACAATTTTATATTTTTTTGTGATATGAACGTGAGAACTGGAACAAGAGGCTCAGTTGACATTAGCTCTACAGCTTGGACTTCAGTGGCAAAAGACTCTACCTGTAACAACAACTGTAACATATTTTTGGAACTTCTTGAAGACATCGAGCTTTTATTTTAAATTGAAGGAGCTTAAATGATCGAAGTGGAGAATTCACATTTGTCAGTAGCCGTCGCTCTTCTGTTATTTATTATTGCTGCCATTATTACGGATCAGCTCACTTAATTAAAGAATTCACTGTAGGTAGTGAAACATTTTCTGACTACAATCCCATCACATTCTCTTTTAAATAGATGTTATAACTATATTCAAAGTCTTGAGTCAGCCGTAGAAAACATAAAAATTATATCTGATTAGCACGACAAATGAATGGTGGAAAATGGCGAAAGAGATACAATTCAAATTCAACGCTGCTGACTGCTTAAGTTGTATAAATTATTCGCTCGTCATTTATTTAATTTTGCCTGTTTACTTTCAAGGTGCCATTGTAAAACAGTTTTGAACTTTAATCATTATATAATTTGCTATAGTTTGGAACAATTAGTAGTGTTAATTGCAATTCATTTCAATTAATTGTGTCTTTGAATTTTTCTGAAATCTTTGTTTTCCCTGAATTCTATTTTTTATTGATTAGTGCTCTCTGATTTAATACTTCGTCATCGTCATACAAACACTAACATTTTTGTGCATATACACTGTACTTCGTGAGTAAACTTTCTTTGAATGATATATTCAGGAACATACTTTACAATTTTTTATTGCATACTAAATGTATACTTTAAGGCGTGTACAGTTTGGACAAGTAATACTCGTATATGTACATTAGCTCTCATGTAGCACACTGGTGTATAATTTGGTGTAAATTCATGAGTTTTGGTGCAAAATTGCGAAAACTGGTGAAAAATTTGATATTTTGGTGTATTTGTCAAAATATACCGACATAATGAATATACCATTGTCTTTTCTGTGCAAAATTTTAGCATTCTTTCAAAATTCCGTGCAAAAAAGAAACCGATAATGAGTTGTTTTTATAATAAACCATTAATGGTGCATTAGTTATTCGATTTAGAAACCAAACCAACATGAAATATTTTATACACTATATTTTGTAGATAAAATACAATATTTCACTATTTGAAATGTGCAACTTTATTTTGGTGTAGAATTTAAATCCTGTGGCAAACAAAATACACGAAACTGCATATAGTGAATAAGCATTGAAAGATATTTAAAAAAAAATGAGAAGATCGATAAATTAATTATCTAAAACGTTATCGCAGGAGGAAAAACTTTATAACAAAACGTGAACGTTTTTGATGAATATATTGATAAATATTTATTTTATTTCTAACGACCCAATGTTGTTTTTGTTTTGAACAAAAGTTTAAACATTGCTAAAACATTGACTGCAAATTAAATACACCAAAAAATGATACATTGTACACAATGATGCATTTTTCTCATTGCTCTTTTGACTTGGCGTATTTTTACCGTATGTTTTCGGTTATGGCATATAAATTCTACAATTGTGTATTTTTCTTCTCGTTTTTTTCAAATTGGTGCATTTATTCATCTAAATTCAGGAAACAGTGTATATTTTACACGACCGACATATTAACTAAAAATATGAAATACGAAAAATTAAATTTTGCCAGCCGCCTTGTTTAGAATGAAGAAAATATTAAATATTTTATTATAATATCGACTTTATTATGACGCTTTTGGTATTTTTGAATTGCTTTTCGCAGTAAGTCTCTAAAAAAATTAAAGATCCAACAAAAAATAACAAATCCTGAAAAATTAATTTTCACGCATCGAACTAAAAATCATTAATTTATTAATATTCTCTAGGCGCTCAAAATCAGTCGACAGAATGTGTTTCGTTTTCAAATATGGCACTCAGATTCAAATATGTTAATGATTTTATCATAGAATTAATTCAAAACACTTGAAGATACATTTTCAATGAGAAAATAAACAACGGTGTAAATTTAAATTAATTAAACTGATGACGATTAAAAAAATACACTTTGGTGTAGATTTTAATTCAAAATAAATACTGAATATCATACCATTAGCACAAGTTACAAACCGATGGGTATAATTTGTGTACACTCGGTGTAAATTATAAATAGTAACGCGGTATATTTCCTACACTGGTTCGCAAGGAAATGTCAAAAAATGTACTGGAAAGTGGCACATTTTTTTATGTTTAAAATGTATATCACGGATGTGCAAATATTGGTGCATTTAAGACATTTGTGCTACTTGAGAGTACTATCGATGAATAGGACCCTCATAAATTAAAATAAAAATAAAAATAAAATTAAAATGAATTTAATTATACAGTGCACTGAAAGCTTCCGTTTGTTAAGATCCTTGATCTCTTTTCCTTGAAAATGTCTCAAAAAACTTTGCTTAATGTGATCTCGGAATAAACGACACAAATTGTGTTCAATGTGAATCTTTTTGCCAAAATAGGTATCACAAAAATGTGCCGGAATAACGGAATCTAATAAAAAAATATTAATTTCGCAACCTAATTTTATGTGGCGGTGTAATACATGTGTCATCAATCACAAATCTACAAATTTAATGGTTGATAAAATCACTTGTTAAAGTTCTGAGGTCAATGAACTGAATGAAATCAATGCTAAAAAATCTTTGTGAAATGACTTGTCTTAATCTAGAGGCCGAATTAAAATTAGAAATTGTAAATAAATGTAAAATAATTAATAATTCAATTCAAATTGAAATACCGAATCATTCTCTTTCAAAACGAAATTCTGAAATGCTCGTAAATGATCTTCCCGCTTCTTCCACCTTTTGGTCATCTAAAGTTAGTGATAACAACCTAATGGATCATCGACATGCTGCCATTACTAAATACATAAGTGCCAAACTAAATATCTCAATTACAAAAATAGAATGCGTGATGCTAGTGAAAAGCAACAAACATATCAGAGCTTAAATGCATCAATTTTAAAGCTGCCATTCCTGAAAATCTCTTAACACTCGCTTTTGATGCTGCCACCTGGCCAGTTGGTGTCAATGTACGGGAGTCAGTGATGGGACTTCTACCACTTAAGTGGTATTTCTACCACCTTTTTATGTTTCTAAAAATCTACCACCTCCAACTTAAAATCTACCACCTTTTACCATTTGCTGCTAATAATTATAGTTTTTCTTTTCTATCATTGTATTGCTTTGGAAATCACAATTTACCTATATACATTAAACACATATTCTCACATCAATTAAAAAAAATTCCATTGATAACATTCGGTTCTGGATCGTGGTGTATTGTCGCTTTTGTTTTGAAGATTCGTTTCTTACTGCGTTTATTGGGTAACGTCGATGTCTGCGTTTGATTTTTCCATTGTAAATAATAATAGTAATTTAAACTTATTAATAGGTATTAAGAATAAAAATGCGAAAATTCTTGTGTTCTACAACAACTATTATAAACATTTATTTTTTATTAGTGGTAGCTTTGTGCTAATTTGTCAAATTATAAATTATAAAAAGTAATAATTTTATCGGTTGTGAACTAAATATGTTATTTTAAAACTAATTTGAATGGACTGATTTGTTTTGTAATAAATAAATGATATTTTTAAAATAAAAAAAATATATTTTTTCTACCACCTTTTTTTGCGCTATCTACCACCACTTTAGTTTTCCCAAGTCCCATCACTGACGGGAGTTTATTGCATGAGACTGAAATCTCTCATTGTTTCGATGAATTGATGCCCTCTTTCTTAGATGTTGCTAATCCATTGCCATATGTTTCATCTGCTGTTGATACAAATGTTGTTGTTGTGCTTGTAAATGATAGCTCTCTTCCGTTTGATGCTGATGTTGTTGTTCCAGTTCCTTCTGAATTCATTCCTGCTGTTTCTGTAGCGCCCACATTCGATAAACTTACTCTTTATTTCAAAAATGTGAAGGGCATGCGGACCAAAACTAATAAGTTCTATACATCTGTTTTGGATTGCATTTACATCTATGATCTGATATCTATAGGTTATACGAAGACTTTCAACAGAATTGTTCGATTCCAGCTATGCCGTCTTCAGATAAGATCGTTGTTCAACGTCTACTGGTATGAATAGAGGAGGAGGTGTGCTGGTTGCTGTTAGTTCGCGTTTTAATAATAAGATTATTATCTTTTTATCAAATAACTTAGGTATGATCGAACAAATATGTATTTGTGTTGAGAATAGGATCTCAAGACATATTAGTAGGTTTAACAAATACTAAATTTTATTTTTTTTGTTTCTTACATACCTCCAAATTCTGAATTTTGTGTATAAAGTGCTTATGTAAATAATATAAAAAATATTATATCTGCTTTTGAAGATAATTCTTTTGCGGTTATTTTAGGTGATGTTAATTTAGGTAACATTAAATCGATCTATTCTCATGTAGATAAATGTTTATATCCAATTCATGTTTTAAAAGAGTATGAAGCCATTGTAACTGATACTTTTTCTGCTCTTAATTTATCTTAAGTAAATAATGTTCTTAATGATAAAGGTAGAACTTAAGATTTAATTTTTATTCAAAATGAACCTGAGGCCTTAGTTATCATCATCATCATCATCGGCTCGACAACCGGGGTCCGGTCCTGGCCTCCTTCAACAAGTCTCTCCACCTATCCCGGTCTCGAGCCGACGCCATCCAGTTGCGCACCCCAAGGCTCCGGGCGTCCTGGTCTACGCCATCTCTCCAGCGGAAGCATGGTCTACCACGCTGTCGTCTGCCATAGAATGTACCACAAAGAACTTTCCGAGCAGGTTCCTCTTCGCTCATGCGAGCGAGGTGCCCTGCCCACCGAAGTCTACCAAGCCTAATTTTTGTCACGATATCTCCTTCAAGGTTGATTGCGTACAATTCATGATTGTACCGTCTCCGGAATCGGCCTTAGTTATAGTTATAGAAGATGATAATCCATTGTTAAACAACAGTATACACCATAAGGCATTAAATATAGTGTAAGCGAAAAAAATATGATTGGAAACAAACTAACACGGGCTATATGTATCCCTTTATTATATTTGTACCCATGTTACAATTTGTTTAAATGTATAAGTATCTTTGCTTTATTTTATTATGTATGTATTCGCTGAGACACTCTGTGTTCATCGAATAACACGAAAGAAGAGTCAGGCATTCATGTACACAGAGGAGCTAACAGAGAGGGTAATCCTGTCATTTTATTTGACGTTACCTACAAGCTTCGACATCAGCTGATCTCAGCTTAGGTGAAAAAGTGTGCGTGAGAACAAAGGAAAACTGCACACACTCTCACCTAAGCTGAGTGGTGGATTCATTTTCCCGCCTTTTTCAAAATCATCAGCTTTTTGGGTCTGTTCACAAACTCGTTTATTTTTTGGTTAGGCTGTTCCTACACCTGTAACTCATTACTTCACTAGTTGCGTTTTCGTTTGTTTGTTTCGGTGTAAAAAGAAATTTGGGGTAAGAAATTTCCCTCCATTGAAATATTAGTACCTATTATTTAGAAGGTTTAATCATATACAACAAAAATACTAAAAGCTAAACTTAAGGATGTAGTACACGGAATGTAAAAAACCACATGCGAATGTGTCTCTGGCGTCCCGTACCAATGGTGTATTTGTGTTACTAGCGCAATTAAGCGATGTTGTTATATCCACGAATATTTCTGTAGTAGGTACACCGCATGTTTACCCAAAAAGACACATGTGCAAATGTAACCAGAAGGGTTGCATTCGATGTGGTTGCATAAGAATGCACATATATTTGGTGCTTACGTATGGCTAGTATACGGCATGTAGTCAAATGTTTCACTGCACACTATTTGACATTTAAATGTGGTTTCCTAGTACACGATATGCAAACATTCTTGCAGCGCTATAATTTTTGAAACATTATTTTTGGTGTTGTGTTCTAGTTCAATATAAATTAAATATATATGTATAATATATATAAGTTACGATTTTGCTTCTATTACGAGAATGGCGTAATAGAGTACCAGCTGAAAATACAAGTGTGATCATAGCTTAGCGTGCATTTATGAACATATCCTTATTCGGGAGAATTCTACCTCATTTCATGAACGAAATCCACCACAGCTCATGAGTTTAAGGGGAAACGTGAAACTTAAAAAAAATCATGAACTGATTGCCGTGTTACATATTGGAATTTTATTTAATAAAACAATCTGTAATACTTACAACACGTTTAAAAACATTCAGAAACATTTATTAAAATAAATCTGATGCCGCAAATACTGGTTAAATCAATATGCTTTTTATATTTATACTTCTAGAGTTTTTAAACAAGATTCAAACTTTTTGGGTCTGTTCATAAACTTGTTTATTTGTTGGTTAGGCTGTTTCTACACTGGTGACTCACAAGTTAAAGTTAGGCTTATAATGAGAAATACTATATTTGTATTTTCATTTTCGTTTGTTTGTTTGTTTCGATATAAAAAGAAAAGAAGGTAACGAATTCACTTCAATTAAACTATCAGTTCAAAACCTACTTGCAAAAGAAAACGAAAAACAGTTCTTTTTTGGCACCATTGAAATCGACATTAGTCGCTTTCATATTATTTGATGCAAAATATGGAAGTGAATCGATGACAATAATAACATAGAATATTTTTTCCGTTTTTTAATTGTTTCAATCACACCAGTAAACATTTTACTTAAGCAATTTGAATCCAGAAAATAAGTTCAAAATGTATACAGTCTCTTTTTACTACTGATGCTATAAACGCGCAAATGTAAAAGAAAAAATATTTTTAATTGGTTTCATAATTTAAAGACTGTTTTTGCTTATAACTATTACCATTGGCGCAAAATTATAGTCGATTCAACTCGAAACTAAAAGCAATTTAATGTGAAACTTGGTTAAAAATACGTTTTTCCGTATTATAAACGGCATAAAGTATACATTTTCTTATGAAGTTGTCTAACTTTAAAAACAGCAAACCTTAGCATTATATTTTTAATGCAGCACAATAAAATCTCTGATAGATTGAAAGCTCATCACTCTCTTGAAATCGCTTTTGTGGAATGAAACTACGCACAAATACTGCATAAATTCATCAACGACCCCTTTCAGTGGAATATATAACTGGAAGTTAAAAAATTGTTTATTCTTGAGTAAAAGTTAGACAACTGTTCTAAAATTGAAATTATGTTAAGTGGTGTGACGTTAATTCCTTAAATATAGGTTAACTATAATTTTGCGCCATTGAGTTTATAACATAGAGAAATCATGTGGAAGTTTAAACTTTGCTCGTAGGATGTCGTTACTATCGACTTGTGTTTTTTTACTCGAGTAGCAATTATTCTTGAGTTAAAAGGCACGAGAAATAAAGAAAAACAAATACAAATTTATACAGAAAAAATTTGTTCGGTTGGGGTTGAGGGATGTTCGTTACATGGAATTATTGCAATAATAATTACTCGATATGATCATTAAGCGACATCTACTTCGGTGAGTTTAAAACCATCTTGATTTCTCAATGTTTATAAACTCAATGCTATAACCGAGCTATATAATCCGGGAATGCGCAAGGCTGTATCTGATCTTGCACTGCTGTCGTGTCTGAAAAAGCTTAGATACGTAAATAAAGTACAAGGATATCCGATATTGAAAAATAAAAATAAAAATTGAAAAAACACGAAATAAAAATACAAGTTGCTGTTTTGCTTCTATTACGAGATATGCGGGCTAAAATAGTACCAGCTGAAAATACAAGTGTGATCTTAGCTTAGCGTACATTTATGAACACACCCTTATTATGAAGAATCCTACCTCCATTCATGATCGAAATCCACCACAGCTCATGATTTTAAGGGGAAACGTATTCATAGACGCGAAATGCAAAAAATCTAAACATTGGGTAACCGGAGGGACGGACGTAACTACAGATTTTTATCTTTATTAGATAATCTTTGTTCATGTACTTCGCTAGTATAAAGACGTGTTCCGCTGTTATAAATAAAGATATACCTAATTATTAAATATTCAAATCGAGTGTTCATTTATTTTGAATCCAAAAGATAAGACTCCGAAGTCTTAAAATTCATAAGTGGCATTTCCCGTTATTCTGACCTGTTTTAAAAAAAGTTAATAATTTAGTTATAAAACGAAACACGCAAAAAAAAGACGCTATAAAAAAAAGAGAGAAGAAAAAGATTGTCTGGCCCTTATATCGTGTGTGCGCATATAGTACAAAAAAAAAAGGAAAAGAAAAAAGACGGCACTTCGCTAAAAAACATAGAACAACCCTTATAATACCCAAGCAAAGGAGTGTTGCGTGTCGCGTTCTGCATTTGTGTGTGCTATGTGCATCGTACCAATACAAAAAAGGAAAATAAAAATAAAAAATATTTATTTATCCTCTGTCTGGCCCTAGCGAACGAGTATTATGCGTCACAAAATAAAATATTAGCAAAAAAAAAAAAAAACGGCAAACGATCGTTGCATTATGCGCAGTTTATTTAAATGAAAACGAGTGACTGCGTCGTGGCACCACAAGGGTGGCATCCGCCTCAAAAAAAAAGGAGAGAAGAACAACTACGGTCGGGTCGTAACAGTAAAAAAAAACATATAATATTTATCCAAACGACTCATGTGCAGAAATTTCAGTTTGATGACGAGGACGACAAGGAAATTTCAAAATTCCGTGGACGACAACGATGTTTGTATGTTTGTACATCGATAACAATAAAGCCATACAAGATACAACAAGAAGAAATGAGATGGTAAGAAGAAAGAACGTAATAAGGAAAGGACAAACGATTGGACGGCGACAATGCAGATGTTGGTGACGATGACCACGAACAGCCAGACGTATTCGTAGATAGTGTTAGTGAATTTGAGTTGCAAACGATAAAAGGGGAAAGGAAAATGACAGTACCCGTATAAAAAAGAATGCGCCCGAAAATGAAAGAACAAAAGAGAGTTCAAGTAGAAAAAATGATAAGCAACAACTTAATAACCGACCAAAATGATGATCGACAAAATGAAGATGATGAAAAAGAGAGCACTGATGATGAATTAAATAATGAAGGAAAATCTGATGATGATGAAGAGAGTACTGACGATGGAAATATTGGAGTGACTAAACCAGGGATGCTAACCATTAGACTTTCTAAGCAAATGAAAAACGAAATAAAAATTTTAACAAAAGAGATCGAGGTACAAAAGAAAGAAATTAAAATGTAAAGAAGAAAGAACGAAATAAAAAAAGGACAAAATGAATTCAATTCTGACGGCATTGACGACTATGAGCTATATGAACATGAAGAGTGTAACAACTACACAACAATTTATAATGATGCGAACATAAGGGAATTCGGACTCTTACAATTGTTGCAAATGAGTGGAAATCGAATTGACGTACAAACGAGGGAATACAGAACGAGATAACGAAAGCCAAACAAACGAACGCAAATGAAGCTACATGAACATGAACAACGAGAGGAAAATGAAAGACAGCCAATTAACGTGAAGCCAGCAACCACAAATGGCGACAAGAAAATGATGCAACAAATTAATCTACTGAAGAGAGAGGAAAAGGAGTAGGTGAAGGAGGGTGCTGGAAATAAATCTGATGAACAACACAAAAAAAAACCACCACGTGTGGACACGGAACGGAACGGACTATTACAAAAGAGATGCTGTTAATAAAAGACGAATTGTTTACGATACGAAGGAAAATGAATTACCGAAAGAAAGAATATAAAATAATTAAACGAGATGGAAAAGGAGATTCATCAAAAGCAGCAACGAATAATTTTACAGTAGTGTTATAGAGTTGCTTCCCGACTTTATTATTTTTTTTTATTTAAAAAAACATAAAGATATGATACAGCAAATAAAACAAATGATAGATACAAATGAAAATTATATGTAGATATATAAAAATGAATGTTTATAGAAGTAGATATGGAAAAAAAGAAACTGATGAAAAAAATGTTGAGTAAAACAAAAATGAATTTAAAGATTTGATTAATAAGAAGTTATATGTAAAACAAATTAAGTTATGCAATTTTAATGAAATGTAGATATATGAAATGTTAGGTGTTGAATGAATTTTTTTATGAACTGAAAATGAAAAGCTAATGAAATGTAAATGATGTAAATGTATATGAAATTTTGATGACATTTTAGATAAATGACATGTAACTTAATGTAACTAAATGAATTTATAAGAGATTAGTGGGCTTTAGGTCAAAACCACAGTTGTTGTTAAATTATGTGTAACGTTTCGAGAATGTTTATACTCATCATCAGGCCTTTATTGAACAGGATAAACACATAAAGTACATAAGTTAACAACAATTAAACAAAGATGTTGGTATTTAAACTTACAAATTTTAAGGATAAAGAATACAAGTTTCCTCGTATCTTACTCTTTTAAAACAAACAATCTATAAAATATAAAAAATTAAATTAATTTGATTTACAAAATTTCCACTTCAAATATTCAAATTACTAAATTCAAACTGTTGTTATTAATTGCACTCCATCAAGGGGTTCTCCTATACTTTATTTTATAATTGGCTAAGTGTGGCCTTTTTATAAGCTGACTGTATGTGTTGCTTAAGTTTTCACAGTCAGATCTACGGTTGATGGCATTTTTGTGGCTTATAATGTGCAACATTTCCAGCATCATTCTTTTGGAATAATGTTGCTCCGTCTGCAAAACTTCTACATTATCAAAGTCTGCCTTATGTTTTTCTTCTAAACAGTGCAGAGCGAGAGCGGTTTTTTGTGCAGCTCCATTGTTTAAATCAGATTTATGACCCGAGAGCCTGCTCTTCAATTTCTGCTTAAAAGTCCCTATATGCACGGAAAAGCATGCCACTTCCTTATCTCCCAAACAATTTTTTTTGTCTATGGTATTGGCTTTGTCCATCGCTTCTACCTTTCCTTTAGTGTTGGTGAAAAATTGACTTCTCAGAGAATTTGCAGACTTGAAGGCAATTCTCGTTTTTGTTTTGTCTCTGATAGGCGCAGTGTTGATGCGATTGGCGAGGTGAGGGATGAACAACATACTCTTGTATTCCACCGTTTTTCTTTCTTTTTCGGCTATATTTCGTGTTTGTGTTTGCTGTTCATTTGTAATAAGCTACTCGATGATTGCAGGGGGGAAAGAATTTGTGTTTAGGGTCCAACACATCATCTAAAAGAGTTTCCATAACAATATCAGCTAAAATAGGTGATGCTGGGCTTCTCATTGGTACTCCTTGCTTTTGTTGGTAAATTATGCCATCGTACTCTAAGTAATTATTGTCTATGACACAGAACCTCAATATTTCGATGAATTTAGATTTTCTTATATTGGTATATTCCAAGACCAAGATCTCATCATCCTCCAATTCAAGATGTGAAACTTTAAAAATAAAGCCATTTCCGTTTTTGACATTGTATTGGGAATCCCGAGTGAGATTCTGAAGGATTTTAACCATGAATTTCGAAAGTTCATAACATGGTACATTTAAAGATGAACAAATAGGTCTTAGCTGGACATTTTCTTTATTTTGGGAGACCGTATATTTTCGGAGCGCTCGCTTTATATGTTGTCATCCGTTGTTTTTCATGTTCCGATATATGATTGTGTAAGAAAAGATCTTTAACAAACTCATTATTTTTCATTTGTAAAGTTGTGGTTGGGTTATTTCTTAACACCCTGTAAATGTTCCTATCTGCCATTAATTCCTGCATTTTGCTGATAAAAGTAGTTTTGTACATTGCCACTGTGACGTTCCCCTTGTCAGCTGGAACAATGTAAACATCTTTATGTTGCTTAAGAAACTTCTTAGTTTCATTAAAATTTTTATTTAAAATCTTATCAAATAAAGAAGTGTATGTTGTTCTTAATTGACTTTGTAAAATTTCGGTGAAACTTGATCTAGCTATTTCTTGGTCACCCTGTTCTAAAGTATTGATCAGTTCTTCTCCATCTGCAATAACTTTGAACAACGGGGAATCTCCTTTAATTGTTGGCATAACATTTTTTTTGGGCCAAGCGACAGTAGACATTGAACATCTGGTGGGAACACAACAGCAGTGTTATTCACGAACCAATTACTCTGAAATGCTATGCCCATTTTACATTTTAATTTTTCTTTTAAAGCTTCCAGGTTATTTTTGTGTTCTTGTTTTTTCTATTCATTAAAGGTGCTGTTTTGTCCTCTTGAGTATTGAAAAAAGCAATATTCTTTGTTAGTCAATTTATTGGTTATTAAACCTTCCAGTTGTTGAATATGTTTGGATAAAGTTCTCTTTTGTGTTTGTTTAAGAGAAATATTGAAGAGGACAAACACAGCACCTTTAATGAAAAAAAAAAAACAAGCACACAAAAATTGTAGTCTATCAAATAAGGTTAGGAGAAAATGGAGGCGGAACAAAACAACATACTTAGAGGCGCTTAGAAAAATGTTGAAGCTCCAAATGCGTTTGAAAAAACAAACAAACATAACATCTCGACCTGTGTCATCAGTGGTCATAAGCGGTGGAATGCGTAGTGCATACGACTTCTTACGCCCAAATGGCGTCTGGAAAGGGAAACACGGAACAGCCTCAACCACAGGTAGCCAAACAGGTCCAAGTGCCTACGGCTTCTGTGCCAGAGGCAGATCTGATGCATTTGTTGCTGACCATTCATAATCAGTTAACCGATGTGCAAAAACAGATAAGGGAGCAGGCGGCTAGGGTGGATTACCTCTACTCTTTTCTGCCGGCAACGCGAAATGGTTAAAGGCGCGCTGCCTGAGCGACCCTTTAAGATCCTAGCTGTGAATGTGAGTTCACTGATTAGGACCAAACGTAGAGCAAACCTCTTTCATTTGCTTCAAGACCAAAGTCCTGACGTGTTTATGGCTAGCGAAACTAAGCTAAACCAGAAACACAAACTGACTAATAAAAATTACAATATCGTAAGAAGGGATCGGCCCAACTCCTCTCAAAGGGGTGGGGTCGCAATCTTCATACGAAAGGGCATTAAACATAAAGTTATATATAATAGTGAAGTGCGAAGATTTGGGCTGCTAGAAGCTTGCATCGTTTGCATTCCTCTCCAGCAAGGGAAAAGAATGTACGCAATCGCGGTGTACGTACCTGACGCACCTCAGCCAGCTAATTTTATCGCAGAACTCGAAAAACTTTTCGAATGCTTAAGAATAAACTAAGATGAGAATTATTATCTCATGGCAGGTTACTTGAATGCCAAACATGTAGATTGGGGAAATCAAGTACAAAATCCTAGAGGGAACCATCTTTTTAATTGGATGGGTCGTTACAGTGTTCAGTGTAGGATCGAACTTCTGGCTACAGATAGACCGTCTTTTCCGAGAAGTGGTAGTTTTCTGGATCTACTCAACACTGCTGATAACTGACACTGTAGGTCAACATACAAAAAACTGTTTACGAACGATTGAATACGACAGTGACCACCGCGGACTTGCCGCCGTAATACCGCTCCCGAGCGAACTTCTGGAGTTGGATGAGTATGTGCCCGCGCACTCTTACAATTTCAGTAAGATGCGTTGGCCACGCTTTTCCAACGCCTTGGCAAGAGAAATACGTTCCGATGACATTTCTCCACCAAATGACAGGAACCTGACGAACGTTGAGATCGACAGCTACCTGAATCAAATGGACACGACTATAAAACGAACAATGGACAGAACAATCCCAAAATATAAGGAACACGACCCTACTGGTATATACAAGAACGCGACAATTGACGCACTACACCGACAAAAAAGTGGACTTCTGACTAGGTTGAAACGTCTGTACAGACGTTTCACGGACACACGAGATATGGAGATTGGGACATTGAAGTCGTCGATCAAAAATCTTAATAATCTGATTAGACAAAATTACAGGTTATCTATTAATTCATACTGGGATAACAGAATTCGGGCCGTTAATTCTAGCGACCCTAGTATGTTTCCCCAAATAAATAAGATTTTTAGAAGAAATGATCAAAACGAACTTCCATGTCTTAAACTCCAGAGGACAGCAGATAACGAAGACGTACTAACGATTGTGGGAATAGATCCGAAGGCTGCCGTTCTCGATAATAATTTTTTTATAATAGAAGATCCTCAGGAAAAAGTAGAGGCTGTAGGGGCTGCTTTCCAGCAAGTGTATAAGGTGAATGCTAGCATTCGTCCGAATCATGACCTGGAGAACAGAGCCTTGCTGCACAACTTCTACCTTGGAAATAGCATTACGCAATGGCGATCTGAGAACACCGGTTTCACCGTGTTCAATGACGAAAATTTGGCAAACGCCACCATCGCCGAGCGAAATGGACCCAGTTCATTGTTAATTTCGAAGGTAGAACTTCAGTTAATTTTTCAAACATTAAAGAAAAAGAAATCTGCGGGGGTCGATGGTATACCCAACATTGTTTTACGACATCTCCCTCAGGAAGAAGTAGACATTTATACCACACTGTTCAACAACGCATTGAATAATGCATATTATCCAGTGAGTTGGAAGATAGCTGTGGTAAATCCTCTCCCCAAAATGGGAAAGGACAGCTCCAATCCGGCAAATCTTCGGTCGATAAGTCTTCTTCCAAGTATCAGTAAGGTATTCGAAAAGATTCTAAATAGAGCTCTGTTCAAGTGGGCTGAGGACTAAAATATTATTCCAGATAATCAGTTTGGCTTTAAGGCGGGGCATGCCACTATTCATGCCGCGTCTAAGTTAGTTTCTGATGTTCAATGGAACAAAGCGAAAAATTAATGCACGGGTGCCGTTCTGGTTGATTTAGAGAAGGCTTTCGACACCGTATGGTTAGAGGGTCTTTATCTGAAATAAACTAGATTTGGCATAAGTAAACCACTGTTATATATGCTTCATGACATGCTCAATGGTAGAAAGTTTGTTGTCAAAAGTGGCAATGTAACTTCTACCACAACATTTGATATTAAAAACGGTCTACAGCAAGGAGCTGTGAACTCGCCGATTCTTTTTAGTATTTACGCCAGCGATCTGATAGGTAGTCTCACTCATGCAATTGCGTATGCATATGAACTTGTAGCGTACAGGACCGGTCCAAAAGTTGAAGTCATCAGAATTCTCTTGCAGCGTGACTTCGACAAGATTCAGCGATATTGTGATGACTGGAAGTTAAAAATTAACTTCCAGAAGTCAGAAACTATCCTGTTTAGAACCCCGTTGTCTAGGGCTTCTAGGGATACAAGAAAGAACTATAGAAATCTAGTGATCGTTGGACCAAGTGGACATCCACTGGCAAGTAAAGATGTGGTAAAGTACCTTGGCATCTGGCTAGATCAGTATCTATATTTCAATCGACATGTAGATGGTGCTCTGACCAGAGCTAGGGGAGCATTTGGGTTGACAAGACGGTTGTTCTATAGCAGCCGCCTCGACAGCAGTGTAAAGGTGATTTGCTATATGGTCCTTATCCGGCCAATGATTGCCTATGGGTGCCCTGTGTGGTTCAACGTTGCCCCG
This sequence comes from Baccha elongata, assembly GCA_951217065.1. Taxonomy (NCBI): domain Eukaryota; kingdom Metazoa; phylum Arthropoda; class Insecta; order Diptera; family Syrphidae; genus Baccha; species Baccha elongata. Next base: position 967,059 of record CATNUY010000077.1, read on the forward strand.
TCTCAAATTGAAAAGATTCGGGTGTTTGAGAGGCAGTGTCTTAGACGCTGCCTTGGTTTGCACAGAACACCAGAGTCGGAGTACACACATTACTATGCCAACGAGGTTCTATACAATAGGGCCAATATAAACAGGATAGATAACTTTTCAATCAAGCTGATTCGGGGTCACATTGCAAGAGCGATGACCTCGACCAATGGACTTATTTTTGGGGCTTACTACCCCAATGATGAGTATAGTGAAAGTGTGCGTCTTAACGGTTTCATCCCGCCCGAGACATTCCTCTTTTTAGACAGTCGTGGGCTGATACAGGATAGATTGGCGGTGCCGTTAATCTACCACGTCGGCCGTAGGACTGTGGATCGGCGACTCCTTAATGATCGGGACGTCGGCTCTGGAAACGGAGTAGAACGTCTGAGGTTCAGTAGAGCTGTACCCCTTCGGGACAGAAAGGACTTAGTTAAGCAAGTCAAAAAATTCTGGTGGTTGGGTGACCACCGTGATATTGAAAGTTGACCATATTATTGCTTTGGCCGACTTACATAGTTCTAAGGTAAAGATAAGTAGATTAGGTAGAACAGGACGGTGGCACAAAAAATAGTTTTTAAGTTATTTTAAGTAGTTTTGATTAGATATAATGTAGTTTAAGTTAGATTTAATTTAGTTTTAATTAAATTTATAAGGTAAAGGGTAGCTTTAAGTTTTATAAAAAACTAAAAAATGATATAGAAAATGAGTTTTTTTTAATAATTGTCTCGTTAGTTTTAAGTCATTATGAATTCTAATAATAAGTTATTTTCCGTCGAAAGACATTTTTAAGTATAGTCATAGTTTAATTTAGAGCGCCCGCATGGGGCCAGTAAGTTAGTTAAGTTAATATGGTAAGCTAGTTGTTTAAGATTTTTTGTCTAGCATTAAGATAGATATAAGGAAATGAAAAAATAAATATGAATTAAAAAAAAAAAAAAAGTGCATACGACTTCGAAGACTGAGTAAATCTGAAGGCGTGGGTTCGAATCTCACGATGTGCATGTGAAAAAATTTTTCATAATAAAATTGGATTAAAGCTCAATACCACTAAAAGGAGACTGATGAAAGGAATTGGCAATCCTTGAAATAGCTATATTTCCAGCTGTTGCGACGCAACATGCATCATCTTCATCTGAAAACCAAAAATCTACATTTCTACATTTCGCAAATCAAAGATGCAAATCACCGACGGCAAAACATGCATACATTTTTTTTATCGTTTGGTCCATACATAATCGTACCTATTGCCAAAATTGGGAGTACATGAAAGAGGACACCAATTATCATAATCAATCATAATCAATTCATGGGAGTTAACTCTGAAAACAGGTTTCGCCCTATGAATAATTAGCTCCTCCCACGATGCGATGTTTTTTTGTGTAGGTATGCCGTGGATGGTCAAGCAGCAGTTGTCGATCTATCGTGGTTTCTAAGCTAAACGACGAGGGTGAGAGGTGCGAGGAGAAGCTTTGTGTGTGCATTTGCACAGGCATTGGATGGGCATGGTCAAGCAACGGTGGAGAATCGATCGATGATATTGAAAGTTCAATGATCTATAGCTGGACCAAAAGCAGCAGCTGTCGGTCTATCGTGGTTTCTAAGCTAAACGACGAGGGTGAGAGGTGCGAGGAGAAGCTTTGTGTGTGCATTTGCACAGGCATTGGATGGACATGGTCAAGCAATGGTGGAGAATAGATCGATGATATTGAAAGTTCAATGATCTATAGCTGGACCAAAAGCGGAATCAGCTGTAAGACCGAGATTTTATAATAATTGTAACATGCATGAAAATTCATTCCAGATTCGAAAGCTTAATAAAGAAGTTCTACCTAAGAAAGTACAAACTAAATAAAATACAAAATTTGAATTTACATAGTAAAATAAAAACTGTTTTTTATTTCAAATGGTTAAATTCGTTTAAATTCTTTTTATCTTATTTTGGGCACTTGCAATCGTTGATTGAATTTGTGCGATTCCTTTTTTTTGAATTACCGACGGCAATTTTATGTTTGTGACTTCGCGACAGTTGGACTGCGGAGAATAATCTTTAATAATTTGTATGCTAATGTCCTTGCGGCAAACATTGGTCCTTCGAGCCGGATATTAAAGGATTCAAAAAAGGATCATTAAAAACAATAGAAAAACAATCAAAAAGTGCGTGAAAAAAGGATACAATAGTTTCGTGTGCGTATAGTTTTAAAATAAACCTCAAAGACAATCGCGTTCGTGTGTATCTCAAAGACAATCGTGTTCGTGTGTCGGATAAACAAAACAAAAAAAAAACATTTGAAGTTCGCGTGGTCGATTTTTTTTTAATTATCCTGTGAATATCTGGACTATAAGAAGCTGATTCAACGAGGGAGCAACGCATAACTACAGGTGTGTGGCTTTTAATTAAACATTATTTATATTTTTAATTTATTGATCACATTGATCTTAATTAAAACGTGTGTTGTGTGTTCTCTGGGTAATTAATTGAATATCTCTGACTTCAATATGAGTAAGAGCAAACTTCCTGGTTTAATAGATGCGGTTCACACCACTTTACAAGATTGAGATGCTGACTATAAAGCATATAAAAAATTAGATTCATCAAAAAATACGATACACATGAACGAAGTGCGTTTAACTAATTTAGAAACATCTTTTGATGAGGCTAGAGTCCTTCATCAGAAAATCGTTGAAGCTCCTACTGAAGAAGCAAAGGTTAAGTATATGGATGCACTTACTTTTCATAATTTAAAGGAAATTTACTTTAATTCTTCGTGCGAGTTAAAAGAGCAGATTTCCAAAATTGAAAGCCAAGGTTTTCAGAATAAGTCTCTGCTCGGATCAAATGCACCATCACCGTCGGTCGAACTTAAACTCCCTCCAATTAAAATTCCCACTTTTGATGGTTCGCTTAATATGTGGCCAGAATTTAAGGGGTTGTTTGAAGCAATGGTAAATAAGAATACTTCGATATCTGATGCTCATAAACTCCAATATTTGAAAGGTAATTTATCCGGTGAGGCGGCTCGAATTCTTCGAAATACAGACACAAATTTTGAATCTGCGTGGGCGTTGTTAGTGAAAAGATTCCAAAATATCAGATTATTGAAAGATAATCAATTCAAACTTCTTTTCGATCAGTCCAAAATAACTCAAGAGTCATCAGAAGATCTCAAACTCTTATTAGATACGACAAACGAAGCGAAGCAATCATTAAAAAATCTTGGGGTGGCTGTAGAATCGTGGGAAGATGTTCTCATATTTCATACAGTACAAAAACTTCCTTATACAACTCGTGGGCTTTGGGAATCACATATTTCGACGCATGTTGATTATCCTCAATATAGCGTCTTAGAAGATTTCATTTTGATGAGATCGAGGACATTAGATGTCATTGGACAGTCCTCCTCAGGTTTAATTCACCAAAAATCTAAAAAGACATCGTCAAATACGGTTCGTGTTCACAACTCTAAAAATGTCAATAAATGTTCGCTGTGTCAGGGTTTACATTCTATTCGAAATTGCTTTAAATTTAAAGCATATAATGCAAAAAAAGGCATGAATTTGTTAAAAGGAATAATCTCTGCCTTAACTGCCTTTCAAATTCACAATCTACTCAAAACTGCACAAGCACATTCACGTGTTCCACTTGCCATCAAAAACATCACTCGTTACTGCATTTAAATGATGCAGCTAATGCAACACAGGTCACCGAAAACATTCCTGCACCACAATCAAACAAAGCGACTTCCTCTTCCGCTCATACTTCCCAATCGGGATCAGAAAGCTCTGCACCCTCAACTGCAATTGCTTCAGCAAATAACGCGTGTCTAGCCGAAAACGAAATTTCACCTGTTCTTCTGGCTACGGCCCTCATCAAGGTTTTGACACTTGCTGGCCAACCGTTGCTGCTGCGAGCATTATTAGATCAAGGATCAGAATCGTCTTTCATTACTGAGTCTGCCGCTCAACTTCTCAATTTGAAAAAGGAAAAGAATTGCGTTAAAGTAATTGGCGTTGGAGAGAGCAATGTAAGTACCTCAAATTGGAAGGTCACTTTAACGATTTTGTCTAACGTGAACAAAGACTTTACTCTTCAGTTAAATGCCTTGGTCCTTCCAAAACTCTCAGCTATTCTTCCCACGCGTAAGATACCTATGTCTAATTGGAATCATCTTAAGAATATAGAACTTGCAGATCCTAAATTCAACAAACCAAGTAAAATCGACATCTTGTTAGGCAGCGATGCGTACTCTTCCATTATCCTTGAAGGATTAATAAAAGGACCACAAGGTACCCCTATAGCCCAAAAAACAGAGCTTGGCTGGGTTCTTTCTGGAGGCATTTCACCCGATAGCCACTCACAAGTACAAGCCTTTCACATCAAAACTGAATCTGAATCCCTAGACCAAATTCTAAGAAAGTTCTGGGAACTTGAAGAAATTCAAGTTCGAAAGTTTCTAGCACCAGATGAAGAAAAATGTGAAGGCATTTTTGCAGAACACATCAGAGACAATTAGATGGAAAATATGTTGTCCAACTTCCTTTTAAAGAAGGAACATATCCCTCGATAGGGTTATCTCACAGGTCAGCGCTTGTACGATTCTTACAATTAGAAAGAAAATTCAAAACAAATTCGTTGTTCAAAGAAGAGTACACAAAAGTATTCAATGAATATAAAGAGCTTGGACATATGACTGAGGTACCACTTGCTGCGCTTAATTCTCTTCACTACTTCTTACCTCACCATGCCGTGGTAAAAGAAGCTAGCTCGACCACAAAACTGCGGATTGTTTTTGATGCGTCTTGTAAAACATCCGATGGTACGTCGCTCAATGATCATCTTTATATTGGTCCTAGATTACAAGATGACGTCTTTGACCATATCGCAAGGTTTAGGAGATTCAAAGTAGCATTTGCAGCCGACATAACTAAAATGTATAGGCAAATTTGGGTAACTCCAGGTGATTCAATGTATCAACTTGTGCTATGGCGAGATGTAGAAGGAGGAGAAGTGAAGGCATACCGCCTTAATACAGTCACTTTTGGTACTGCCTCTGCACCTTACTTAGCCATCCGAACGCTCCAACAATTGGCATCTGATGAACGTGATGATTTTCCGCTTGCATCGAAAATAGCCTTAAAGAACTTCTACGTCGATGATGTAATTCACGGGGCAGACTCAGTGATAGAGGCGGTGGAGATGCAGACACAGCTCATAAAGATGTTGAAGAAAGGAGGGTTTCCATTAAGAAAATGGGCAAGTAACTGCGAGGAGCTGTTGATGTCTGTACCAGAGGAAGATAGGGAGGTGCAAATCCCATTATCGTTTGATATAAAAAATGCAATAAAAGCTCTTAGCATTCAGTGGCATCCTGCAAAGGATATTTTTGCATTCAAAATCTCGCTTCCAGAACATACAAAAATCACAAAGAGAACTATACTATCAGATCTTGCTCGCCTGTACGATCCAATGGGTTGGATAGCACCTTGCGTCATCGTCGGAAAAATAATAATGCAAGAAACTTGGAAAGATAAACAAACATGGGATTCTGAGCTCCCATCATCAATCATCTCTGCGTGGCAAAGTTTGAAAGCTGGACTGAGATTTTTAGATGCCATCGAGATCCCTCGCTGGTTAAATCTCACCAATGAATCACAGGTCGAGGTCCACGGATTTTGCGATGCGTCTGAAAAGGCATATGTGGCAGCAATATATCTTAGGGTTACCACCGGAAATGAAACGTTCATTAATCTCATCGTGTCAAAAACTAGAGTGGCACCTCTTAAAACTAAATCTTTAGCTCGGTTGGAGCTTTGTGGAGCTCTGTTGCTGGCACAGTTGTTGAACACGCTGTGGATACGATGGAACTTCAATCTGCAAAACTGTTCACTTGGTGCGACTCTCAAATTACTCTAGCTTGGATTAAAAGCGCACCCTACCTGAGAACAACGTTCGTTGCCAACAGAGTGGCAGAAATCCAGGAACTGACTGATGCTGGCCATTGGAATTACGTTCCATCTAAGGAGAACCCCGCTGACATTGCATCTCGAGGAGTCTCTCCTAATGATCTCATTCAGAATCGACAGTGGTGGCATGGTCCTGAATTCCTAGAATCGTTTGATGAAACTCGTCATACGCTTGTTGAACTCAAATCTACAGAACTGGATATGAAAGGGTTGCAGAGTTCAAAACCCAAAAGTAAATTGCTAACATCTGGGTACTCCATAATTAATGTTTTTCAGCTCTGTGTTCACTTCACTACTTTTGAATCGAATCAATCTTTTTTCAATCGTTTTTCATCTCTTAATCGGTTATATCGAGCTGCAGCATACTGGCGTCGATTCTTAACAAATTTTCAATTTAAGACAAAGAAACTAGAAACTCGTGTGCTTGGACCACTTTCAGTCGATGAAGTATCTTCAGCACGATTAAGTTTGATTGCCTTTATACAACAGGAGCATTTTAATGAAGATATCTCCAAACTAAGTAGGGGAGAAATCGTCTCTAAAAAAAGCAAGATAGCGAAACTTTCACCATTCTTGGATGAAAAGGGTATATTACGAGTTGGGGGTCGTTTAGAAAATGCTAATCTGCCTTATTCACAAAAGCATCCTATAATACTCCCATCAAGTAACTTTCTTACGTCACTCATCGTCCATGACACCCACATGAAAACTCTCCATGGTGGACAGCAATTAATGATGGCTACACTTCAATCGGAATATTGGATTCTGCACTTGAAATCTACAGTCAAACACTGTATCCACAAATGTCTTAAATGCTACAGATTCAATGCAACAGAGATGCAGCAGAAAATGGGCAACTTGCCAACGTTGCGAGTGAGTCAAGCGCGCATATTTCAAACATCGGGAGTCGATTATGCTGGTCCTGTTCAACTCAAAGCTTGGAAAGGTCGATGTAGCAAAATTACAAAAGCGTATACCGCGATTTTTGTATGTTTTTGCACAAAAGCAGTTCACCTCGAGCTTGTTAGCGACTACACCACATCCGCATTTATCGCAGCTTTTAGACGTTTCACTGCTCGCCGTGGAATATGTTCAAATTTGTACAGCGATTGTGGTACGAATTTCAAAGGGGCTGCAAATATCATGGATGCAGAGAAAACTTCATGCCAAAGCAGTGGACAAAAGACATCGCAAAAATTCTTGAAGAGAATGGTACACAATGGAATTTCAACCCCCCTGCTGCTCCACATTTTGGTGGTCTTTGGGAGGCAGGTGTAAAGTCCATGAAGTACCACTTAGAGCGCGTAACCGGGCATTACACCCTTACCTTTAGGAATACGCCACCATACTCACTCAAGTGGAAGCTTGCTTAAATTACCGCCCACTTTGTCCTGTAAATGAAGATCCTGATGATCTCTCAATCTTGACACCAGGACACTTTATGATTGGGTCAGCACTTAACACAGCACCAGAAAGCCTTCGCCAAGGGTAGTCACCTTGTTGTGGTGCGAAGGCTTAAGTTTCAAAGATTCATCTGATCTGTGAATCTGGGGAAACCTGGATCTACAGTGATTTTGATGAGTAACGAAGCAAGAACTACCCACCCCTTAATCCAGGGTGTTACGTCACCGTGCCTATTGGATGGTTTGCAGCCAAGGGGTATACCGGCTGTACTCTAACGGTACCTCTTCGAAACCGGGTCAAATCGAAGAGTAACCTGACCTTATCTGTGTACAGGGGGTGATACGCAGACTGACTTTTCCTTCCCCCATACTCGTGGGAACAAAAATGAACAAACAAAAAAACAAAACAAAAACAAAAGGGGACGACGTGCAAGAATCGGGCACGAAGTTCTTAACGGAAGCCGATTCAATCAACGACGACAACATGACAGAAGAAGAGGAGAGCTTCCTTCTCGAATCTTCTTCAGCCCTTAAGGCTACTTCCGACGGCAGCATTGGAGAGAGTGTCATGGATCTAGGAAATCTATTCCTAGGTGACAATGACACTGTCTCCCTTACTGGCTCGTCCATTTCAACATCGTCAGTAGCCTCTAACCGAAGCAGAATTAAGAGCTACAAGAAGACGATTAGGGCCTTGGAAGGGAAAAAGTGGGAAAGACTGAGTGATAGGGAACAACTTAGGCTTCAAATTGCTCGTGCCTACCTACGCAGTCGTGATCCTTCGGGCAACACTAATCCAATGGTAGTCACAAGCAAGAGCGGAAATGTGGAGTCGTCCGAGTCTGTGACAGGCTTAAGCCCGTCGGGACTAAAGACGAACACACACGAAGCCCACATGAACCCGAACTTAAAGAATGTAATGGGTCCACCCAAATCTGTGAAAGGTCTAGGCCCGTCGGGACTGAAAGTGGTACCAATGCATTCGAAACCAGCAACAACATCTGAGAGAAAGATGGGAGCACCTAGTTCTGTGACAGGCCCAAGCCCGTCGGGATCACACAGGTACCCGTCTGACTCTGCAATTGAAGGGGAAAAACTAGGCAGGGTGGAGAAGTTGGTGGACTCATCAAAGTCTGTGACAGACATAAGCCCGTCGGGACCGGTAGTGGGTTCATCGGCTTGTCTGGTTAGTGTAGGCGGTGATGGGGAACTGTTGAACAAATCTGAGACTGTGACAGGCACAAGCCCGTCGGGTCCTACGACGAGTTCTGCAGGAAACTTGATCCCAAAAGTAGATTCACGGGAAGACGGGGACGAAACTATAGGCAGTGTCTGTACAGTACTCTCCTTGCAGAGGGAAACCAAAGCAGGAGGTACTGCTCAGGCTGACATTCAAACAGCATCGCTGAAGTACGGCCCAAATAGAGTACGAAACGCCAGACGAACACATCAACGCCTCAAGGGTATAGAAACCAGCTCCTTAACGGATAGACAACAATTATCGTTAGCTAGAGCTAGAGAAACCCTAGAAAATGTGCCGTCATGCAGAAGGGAACCCGCAAGAAAGCTTGGAGGGAAAGGGAATGGCAAAGCTCAACCCTCTCCTTTGGCATCAACAAATGCCGCCGGTGTAGTAAACACGGGACCGAAGCCAGTTGCGGTTTGTGTAAAAAGAGGTAGGCATGACGACACATTTTCTCCTTCACCCAAACAAAACAAAAAACAAAGAACCGTATCCAATGTGGTCAGAGATAGTCACCGGGTCGCAGTTGTTGACTTTGGTAATCCAGAACGGAGGCTGTCAGATGACCAATGGAGATTGATTGAAGTCAGAATCCTGGATGGGGTGAATGACTCGTACAAAGTGGCTGGGCATATCCCGCACTTTGGCCAGCTTACATCTCTGAAAGGATTCAAAGTGATGGAATGTGAGGACGCGGAAACCCTCAAATGGTTGAAGAAGTTCATCGCCAACACGGAAGCACCATGGCCAAAAGCCAACCTCCGTCTTTGCGATAGGAAAGAGCTAATAGAATTCGCCAAACCGAAGGGTCGTCTATTCCTTCCCGGCCCTTATCTGCCGAAAGAAAGAGTGCAACTCAACATCCAAAACCTCAACCCGGAACTTTTAAGTAAGGACTGGCAGGTGGAGGAAATGGGGCCGCACAATGATAAAGGCATGGAGATTGTGGTGAGACTCAGTCACAAATCCATGCCACTACTGCGCAAATGTGGCTACAAAATACGCGTCGGCATTACCTGATGCAAGATAAGACCATTTGTGACGGTATACAAGAAGAAAAGTGGGGAAACGACTAGCCGGCATGAAGATACGCCAAATTAATCTTCATCACAGCAAAGCCGCTAGCGCCAACCTAGTACAAGCTATGACAAGCGGCAATATTGATCTAGCTCTGGTGCAAGAACCTTGGGTAGTTCGAGGTCAAATACGAGGGCTTAGATCGAAAGACCTGGTAAAGTATGCCTTTCCACAGAACAATGAATGTACAGTTCGAACTTGCATTGTAGCTAAAAGTCAGGTTAACCTATTTCTTTTATCCACCCACAGCAATATTGACCAGACCGCTGTAAAATGCGAAAGACAGAATGGCTATCCAATCGTCTTCGCATCAATTTACATGCCACATGGGACGGACGATCCCCCCAACGAAATGACGAAGGAGCTTGTCATAAAAGCTCGAGATAATAGATGGGACCTTATCCTCGGATGTGATGCTAACTCCCATCATGTACAATGGGGTAGTACAAATACCAACCCTCGAGGTGAGTCAATTCTTGAATTTATTATAGAACATAAATTAGTTATAGGAAACATAGGCAACGAACCAACATTCGTTACTAGAAATAGAAGGGAAGTGCTAGACATAACCCTTATTAACAACTCTAACTCTTTTTCGTTAAGTGGCTGGAAAGTATCTACTGAACCTTCCTTTTCTGACCACAGAAGTATTGAATTTGAAATTGGAGATAATATAAAACAAAAAGAACCATATAGAAATCCCAGGAAAACTAACTGGGATCGTTTTGTCACAAAAGTAGAGGAAAAACAAAACATATTACAAGGCTTGAATTATGGGTCACCTAAAGATATTGACAATACGGTTGAGACACTGAACCTGATTCTCAAAAGCGCATACGAAACATCGTGCCCCGTAATAGCTCCGAGAACAAAAACCCCAAGTAACATCGTTAAAGCTGCAAGTACTTAAAAAGTTTTTAAATAGCTCTAAAAAAGTTAATCTCAAGGCTTCTGTTCTATTTCGAAAACCTTTGCAGCTATTGGCGTTTTCTTCTAAACGACCGTCTCTATATTGAAGTTTGACAACAACTTGCAGCTCTATTATCTTATAAAGCATTTGGCTCTACAATTATGCTCCTAAACAACGTTTGAAATGACACTATAAAAGCATTACACACTCAACGTCTTTGTGCTGCAGAGAAGCTTCTAAATAGCAAATAGAGTTCTTTTAGAGGCTCAATGGAACTGTTTGTTTGTGTTTGACCGGCACCACGCGATTTTTACTATTCAATTTTTAAATAATTACATTAATATAAATGTAGTTGTAGGTCTATAATTTTTGTTTGTGTTTTATAAACATAGAGTTCTTCTGGCAATCTTATTTTTAGCGCTTAGTTCATTTTTATATTAATTTTAATATTGGTTAAATGGATAGCTTTTTAGAAGTTCTTTTGCAGCTATAGTTTATTATTTTCGGCCAAATGACAGGCATCGTGTTTTTTTTGTGCTTTTAGAGCTATTATGAAACACAAAACAAAATCATGATATAAAAGTGAAAATTTATTCAAATCGTTTTGAAACAAAATAAGAACTATGTTATTGCTACATTATTATAGAATTTTAAAAGCCAGCTGAAGAATACAACTAAGCTTATAAGAAATAAAATAGTTTTTGGTTTTCAATAAAATTTGCATTGTTTATGTTTTCTTGGCGATTTTGCTTCTTAAAAGTTCTTTTGCAGCTCTACTAAATCTGTTAACTGACAGCTGAATGCATGGTTTGTCTATGTATTGTATGTGTCTTTTCTCTGTAGGTACTTTTATAGAGTTGGTATAAAACACAGCAGCTCTATAGTGATGTAATTATAGTTCTTTTTCGAGTTTCGAGTTTTATAATAACACAATCCATTGCTACTTACGGTCTTTTTGCTCTTCTTAACATTTTAAAGAGTTCTATAAAGCATGTTGTATGTTTTTCGTTTTTAATAAATTTCTTCTCATAAGTATTGAATGTTTGGGTACACAGGGTGTTTGTACAAAAAAAGTTTTTCAAACATTTGATCAATAACAACATTTCAAAATTACTACTTTCTCAAATATTAAATACTTAGTGAGTAAAACTGAGAGCTATTCGAGCAATTAGATTGCATGTGAGCTAAATTTACAAAAAAAGGATTGCGATGAATTGGAATAAATAAATTTGGTTCAAATGGGAAAACATCAGAAAATTGCCTAAACATCAAGAGATCAATTTTCTGGGTAATCAAACTTTTAATATTAAACGTTTGTTTACCCAGAAACTTTAAAAGCAATTTTGTGTTAAGTGACAAACTCAAGGAAAAACTAAAACCATTATATAGAATTTATCCGTTATACCCGGGCTATAATTAATCACCAAAAAGTGCTATACACGAAATTGGGAGTAAATCCAACCGTTTTGATTGCATTTCTGTGCACAGACAACCGCATATATGCAAATACGCACATACCTTTATCCGCACAGGCATAACGACAGACGGCATGACGATACCTTCTTTTATAGCATTTTCTGTCATCGTAATGTCATGGTTTAATTAAAACCTGGAAATCAGTGTTTACGCAAAACTGCCATTTGTTTTACTGTATGTAACATTTTGTTCTTGTTTATAACACATTAAAACCAATTTCGTGTTATTCAGCCGGTTTCTATACAAGTAAAACAAAATTTGGGGTGCTTCAGACAAGAGCGGTACATTTTGTTTTTCTGTTCATAGCGTAAAAAAGAGCTTTGCCACGCTGCACGAATCAAGTCTTTTATGCATGTGTTTTACATTATGTTCCTGCCCGTTTGTTACGCCTCGGGAGTTAATATTCTTTAAAAGTATTCACAAATATGAATACTTTAACATGCAAAAAAAAAGAAAACGCTCTAATTTTTCATTACCAAGTTTCTACTAGTGACACCCTGTGCTTTATTATTGAGCTGTCATTGATGTCATTAAACAGCTCTAGTGCAACATAACCCAAGTCTTTTGGCGATATAAGAGCTCCAAAAAGTATTAATTTTCTTCAACGAAAAATGGCGAAAAAATTGGATGAAACAATAAAAACAACAAATTTTTTTCTTCTTTTTACATTTATTATATTTATCCAAAACAATAAAAAGCTGTTTTCATTGATACTTTTTTATTTAGAATGTATGAATTTTTTCCGAGTGATTTCTCGCCATGTTTTTCATAATTTGTAATTATTTTTATATTATTTTATTTCCGAAAAGTAAAAATTTCGAAGGCGCGTTGTACTTTTGCTTAGTACTTTACAAACATTTGTGGAAAAATCAAAACCGCACTGAGAAATCACTTTGGAAAAATCTGTATTGCCATTTTATTAATATCTAATTCACTTTATTTCGTAATTTGAAATCGATTTAATAGATGATAAATTTTATCACAAACACAAATAACTTCTTTTTCACAGACGATGATAGTTCATCTATATTTATTTATACATATACTAACGCAAAATATTTATTACACAGTAAACTTCTATTCACGACGCGACATACCACGAATGATGAAAAGGAGTAGGTAAACAACTGTCAAATATGCATATGGCTTTAAATAAGCAAGACACCGGCTTCAGAAGCACTTCTAGAGCTGACATTAAAGCATACAGACAATGGAACTGCTTTTCTAGAGTTGATAAGGAGCAAAATAGTGCTCTCAAACTCATGAAATTGACTCCAAATAAGTCGTACAGTGGCTCTAGAAGCGTATATAGAGTTAATTGTGAAACATGTAGCTACGAAAAATAGCTTTTCAAGCGCTGTTAGAACTTACAACGAGCTTAAAATGTTACTTGGGACATCACCCCATTGGTGGAATAAAGAGCTGCAACATCTAAGAAAAGAAGCAAGAAAACTCTTCAATGCCGCAAGAAGAAGCAATGCAGAGTCCGATTGGGACCTCTACAAAGAAGGTCAAAGAAAGTTCAAAAATGCAACTCAAAGCGCAAAACGAACATCTTGGAGGACGTTCTGCAATGGCATTGAAGGTTACCCTGAATCAGCAAGATTGAGAAAAGTCCTCTCAAAGGAACCGGTAACCCCTGGCTATTTTATAGATAACAGTGGCAGATGGACCCAATCCTGCACCGAAACTATGGAACTCCTACTAAATACACACTTCCCTGGGTGTGTTAAGACGCAGCCCAAACCGGGCACAGATACCAATTACGAAAATCCCCACAGTAATATAGTCCCGGAGAAAGTAATTAGTGAGAAAGGAATAGAGTGGGCAATTGACTCCTTCTCCTCATACAAATCACCAGGCATTGATGGTATTAATCCAGTAATGCTTCAAAAGGCAAAACACCTGTTAATACCAGTGTTAAAAGAACTGTTCATGCGATGTATTATGTACACACATATACCTGCAACTTGGCGAGAAGTCAAAGTTGTCAAAGTTGCAACTTGGCGAGAAGTCAAAGTTGTATTTATACATAAAGCCGGTAAACCAACTCATACTACGCCAAAAGATTTCAGACCAATAAGCCTAACATCGTTTGTGCTTAAAACATTCGAGAAACTACTCGATGTATTTATACGTAGCATGTAGCATGCTTAATCCAGGAACCTTATCCCAGAACCAGCATGCGTACATGAAAGGAAAAAGTGTTGAAACTGCCCTTCATGCAGAAGTCAGTACTATAGACAAATCACTCGATCAAAAAGAATACACACTAGCAGCCTTTCTCGACATTGAAGGCACTTTCAACAATGTTGAGGCTAGTGCTATAGAAAGAAACTTAATAAACATGAACATTGACAACAGTATTACTCAAATAATACTAAGCCTATTAAACAAAAGAAACGTAAACACCTCCCTCGCTAACACAGAATTGAAAATGACTGCCTCAAGAGGTACACCCCAAGGCGGGGTTATTTCACCACTGCTGTGGATATTAGTTGTGAATGAGGTCTTAGTACTGCTTAATAATAATGGGATAAAAGTCATTGCCTACGCAGATGACCTAGTCATAATGGCCACGGGGAAATTCCTAGACACCATCAGTGATATCCTCCAAAGAGCTATCAACACACTGAGCAAATGGGCCCAAAAATGCGGCTTAGGTATTAATCCCCAAAAAACAGAACTAGTTCTATTCACGAACAAACGAATAATTCCACAATTCAATCTGCCATCAATTGAAGGCACACTTCTTAAGTTATCCGAAAGCGCGAAATACCTGGGAATCATACTTGATAGGAAATTGAACTGGAAAATGAATGTCCAAGAAAGAGTCAAAAAGGCATCCATCGCATTCTACTCATGCAGCAGAATTTTTGGGAAAAACTGGGGCCCAAAACCCAAGGTAATTCTATGGATGTACACTGCGATAGTGAGACCGATATTGACGTATGGATGCTTAGTTTGGTGGAAAGCCGCTAACAAAGCTACAAACCTTAAGGCATTGACTAACATCCAGAGACTTGCATGTATTGGATCAACCAGTGCCTTGCGCACGACACCCACGGCGGGCTTAGAAACCATACTTAACCTTCTGCCACTTGACCTTTATATGCAGGAAACTGCAGCAAAAAGCGCTCTCAGGATTAGCCAATCTAATCTATGGAGATCCAGTTTAACTGGACACTCTGAAATTTTGAACTTCCACACAGGAACAAATGTAGAGTCTGACTACATAGTTCCCTTTACAGATTTTGAAAGGCCATTCCAATGCTTGTTCCCAAGTAGAGAGAAGTGGATCAATAATGAAGTCTTACAACCTACAACCAAATCCATCTTTACAGACGGCTCAAAAATTGATGTAGGTAATGGGGCTGGCTTCTTCTCAGAAGCTTTGAATATAGAAGGCTCAATCAGACTTCCCAATAACAGCAGTGTATTCCAAGCAGAGGTTCTAGCAGTAACGAAAGCTGCCAAAGTGGCATCAATGATGGCACTACCCAGAGAGGATATTACCATTCTCATAGATAGCCAGGCAGCGATAAAAGCAATTTCTTCTGTTGAAATAAAGTCCAAGCTTGTGAAAAGCTGTCGCGAAGAGCTTAAAGTTCTTGCCACACAGCATAATATAACACTCTGCTGGGTCCCCGGTCACGCGGGCATCATGGGAAATGAAAAAGCTGATGAATTGGCAAGAAAAGGCTCAGCACTTAGCCTAGAACTCTCAGAAAGGAGCGTGAAACCACCGTTATGCGACCTCAAAAATAGTATAATGTGTGAAATCCTGGCAAAAGCAAACTCGAGATGGGCAAACTTAAACACTTGTGAGGTAGCTAGGAAACTGTGGCCGCAGTACGATAAAAATAGAACGAATGCAATCATTCAAAAAGACAGGAAGTCAGTATCGACGTTGGTAGGTGTTTTAACTGGCCATAACATGCTAAGATATCACGCCAAGAAACTACGTCTAACTGAAAACGATCTATGTAGAGGTTGCAGTGACGAGGAAGAACATGAGGATATAACCCACTACCTCTGTCACTGCCCCAGTCTCTGCCATCTAAGAAATAAAACTCTGGGGAAATACTTCTCCGAAAGCATCAAAGAACTATCAGAGTGCCCAATATCAAATCTATATCGATTCACAAGAGGAAACGGATGGTTGAACACCCCGGGTCGCAGTTGTTGACTTTGGTAATCCAGAACGGAGGCTGTCAGATGACCAATGGAAATTGATTGAAGTCAGAATCCTGGATGGGGTGAATGACTCGTACAAAGTTTCTGGGCATATCCCGCACTTTGGCCAGCTTACATCTCTGAAAGGATTCAAAGTGATGGAATGTGAGGACGCGGAAACCCTCAAATGGTTGAAGAAGTTCATCGCCAACACGGAAGCACCATGGCCAAAAGCCAACCTCCGTCTTTGCGATAGGATAGAGCTAATAGAATTCGCCAAACCGAAGGGTCGTCTATTCCTTCCCGGCCCTTATCTGCCGAAAGAAAGAGTGCAACTCAACATCCAAAACCCCAACCCGGAACTTTTAAGTAAGGACTGGCAGGTGGAGGAAATGGGGCCGCACAATGATAAAGGCATGGAGATTGTGGTGAGACTCAGTCACAAATCCATGCCACTACTGCGCAAATGTGGCTAGAAAATACGCGCCGGCATTACCCGATGCAAGATAAGACCATTTGTGACGGTATACAAGAAGAAAAGTGGGGAAACGACTAGCCGGCATGAAGATACGCCAAATTAATCTTCATCACAGCAAAGCCGCTAGCGCCAACCTAGTACAAGCTATGACAAGCGGCAATATTGATCTAGCTCTGGTGCAAGAACCTTGGGTAGTTCGAAGTCAAATACGAGGGCTTAGATCGAAAGACCTGGTAACGTATGCCTTTCCACAGAACAATGAATGTACAGTTCGAACTTGCATTGTAGCTAAAAGTCAGGTTAACCTATTTCTTTTATCCACCCACAGCAATATTGACCAGACCGCTGTAAAATGCGAAAGACAGAATGGCTATCCAATCGTCTTCGCATCAATTTACATGCCACATGGGACGGACGATCCCCCCAACGAAATGACGAAGGAGCTTGTCATAAAAGCTCGAGATAATAGATGGGACCTTATCCTCGGATGTGATGCTAACTCCCATCATGTACAATGGGGTAGTACAAATACCAACCCTCGAGGTGAGTCAATTCTTGAATTTATTATAGAACATAAATTAGTTATAGGAAACATAGGCAACGAACCAACATTCGTTACTAGAAATAGAAGGGAAGTGCTAGACATAACCCTTATTAACAACTCTAACTCTTTTTCGTTAAGTGGCTGGAAAGTATCTACTGAACCTTCCTTTTCTGACCACAGAAGTATTGAATTTGAAATTGGAGATAATATAAAACAAAAAGAACCATATAGAAATCCCAGGAAAACTAACTGGGATCGTTTTGTCACAAAAGTAGAGGAAAAACAAAACATATTACAAGGCTTGAATTATGGGTCACCTAAAGATATTGACAATACGGTTGAGACACTGAACCTGATTCTCAAAAGCGCATACGAAACATCGTGCCCCGTAATAGCTCCGAGAACAAAAACATCACCCCATTGGTGGAATAAAGAGCTGCAACATCTAAGAAAAGAAGCAAGAAAACTCTTCAATGCCGCAAGAAGAAGCAATGCAGAGTCCGATTGGGACCTCTACAAAGAAGGTCAAAGAAAGTTCAAAAATGCAACTCAAAGCGCAAAACGAACATCTTGGAGGACGTTCTGCAATGGCATTGAAGGTTACCCTGAATCAGCAAGATTGAGAAAAGTCCTCTCAAAGGAACCGGTAACCCCTGGCTATCTTATAGATAACAGTGGCAGATGGACCCAATCCTGCACCGAAACTATGGAACTCCTACTAAATACACACTTCCCTGGGTGTGTTAAGACGCAGCCCAAACCGGGCACAGATACCAATTACGAAAATCCCCACAGTAATATAGTCCCGGAGAAAGTAATTAGTGAGAAAGGAATAGAGTGGGCAATTGACTCCTTCTCCTCATACAAATCACCAGGCATTGATGGTATTAATCCAATAATGCTTCAAAAGGCAAAACACCTGTTAATACCAGTGTTAAAAGAACTGTTCATGCGATGTATTATGTACACACATATACCTGTAACTTGGCGAGAAGTCAAAGTTGTATTTATACCCAAAGCCGGTAAACCAACTCATACTACGCCAAAAGATTTCAGACCAATAAGCCTAACATCGTTTGTGATTAAAACATTCGAGAAACTACTCGATGTATTTATACGTAGCATGCTCAATCCAGGAACCTTATCCCAGAACCAGCATGCGTACATGAAAGGAAAAAGTGTTGAAACTGCCCTTCATGCAGTAGTCAGTACTATATACAAATCACTCGATCAAAAAGAATACACACTAGCAGCCTTTCTCGACATTGAAGGCGCTTTCAACAATGTTGAGGCTAGTGCTATAGAAAGAAACTTAATAAACATGAACATTGACAACAGTATTACTCAAATAATACTAAGCCTATTAAACAAAAGAAACATAAACACTTCCCTCGCTAACACAGAATTGGAAATGACTGCCTCAAGAGGTACACCCCAAGGCGGGGTTATTTCACCACTGCTGTGGATATTAGTTGTGAATGAGGTCTTAGTACTGCTTAATAATAATGGGATAAAAGTCATTGCCTACGCAGATGACCTAGTCATAATGGCCACGGGGAAATTCCTAGACACCATCAGTGATATCCTCCAAAGAGCTATCAACACACTGAACAAATGGGCCCAAAAATGCGGCTTAGGTATTAATCCCCAAAAAACAGAACTAGTTCTATTCACGAACAAACGAATAATTCCACAATTCCATCTGCCATCAATTGAAGGCACACCCCTTAAGTTATCCGAAAGCGCGAAATACCTGGGAATCATACTTGATGGGAAATTGAACTGGAAAACGAATGTCCAAGAAAGAGTCAAAAAGGCATCCATCGCATTCTACTCATGCAGCAGAATTTTTGGGAAAAACTGGGGCCCAAAACCCAAGGTAATTCTATGGATGTACACTGCGATAGTGAGACCGATATTGACGTATGGATGCTTAGTTTGGTGGAAAGCCGCTAACAAAGCTACAAACCTTAAGGCATTGACTAACATCCAGAGACTTGCATGTATTGGATCAACCAGTGCCTTGCGCACGACACCCACGGCGGGCTTAGAAACCATACTTAACCTTCTGCCACTTGACCTTTATATGCAGGAAACTGCAGCAAAAAGCGCTCTCAGGATTGGCCAATCTAATCTATGGAGATCCAGTTTAACTGGACACTCTGAAATTTTGAACTTCCACACAGGAACAAATGTAGAGTCTGACTACATAGTTCCCTTTACAGATTTTGAAAGGCCATTCCAATGCTTGTTCCCAAGTAGAGAGAAGTGGATCAATAATGAAGTCTTACAACCTACAACCAAATCCATCTTTACAGACGGCTCAAAAATGGATGTAGGTACTGGGGCTGGCTTCTTCTCAGAAGCTTTGAATATAGAAGGCTCAATCAGACTTCCCAATAACAGCAGTGTATTCCAAGCAGAGGTTCTAGCAGTAACGAAAGCTGCCAAAGTGGCATCAATGATGGCACTACCCAGAGAGGATATTACCATTCTCATAGATAGCCAGGCAGCGATAAAAGCAATTTCTTCTGTTGAAATAAAGTCCAAGCTTGTGAAAAGCTGTCGCGAAGAGCTTAAAGTTCTTGCCACACAGCATAATATAACACTCTGCTGGGTCCCCGGTCACGCGGGCATCATGGGAAATGAAAAAGCTGATGAATTGGCAAGAAAAGGCTCAGCACTTAGCCTAGAACTCTCAGAAAGGAGCGTGAAACCACCGTTATGCGACCTCAAAAATAGTATAATGTGTGAAATCCTGGCAAAAGCAAACTCGAGATGGGCAAACTTAAACACTTGTGAGGTAGCTAGGAAACTGTGGCCGCAGTACGATAAAAATAGAACGAATACAATCATTCAAAAAGACAGGAAGTCAGTATCGACGTTGGTAGGTGTTTTAACTGGCCATAACATGCTAAGATATCACGCCAAGAAACTACGTCTAACTGAAAACGATCTATGTAGAGGTTGCAGTGACGAGGAAGAACATGAGGATATAACCCACTACCTCTGTCACTGCCCCAGTCTCTGCCATCTAAGAAATAAAACTGTGGGGAAATACTTCTGCGAAAGCATCAAAGAACTATCAGAGTGCCCAATATCAAATCTATATCGATTCACAAGAGGAAACGGATGGTTGAACACCCCGGGATGATACTAAGGAACTTAACATGGACTACGAGTATGGTAAGAGGAGGAATTGGTAAAACCTCAAATGGGCATCACAATGGGTCTACATTGACCTAAGTGCGCTGGGGCTGAGCTATTGGCTCTCCTACAGCAACCCGCAAACCTAACCTAACCTAAAGGATTTCACACAACTTAAAGAATCTCATTTAGATAGATGGCAACTTATGCAAAAAATCCACCAAGATATTTGGAAAAAGTGGAAATCTGAATATTTGGTTCGATTACAAAAGCGTCCAAAGTGGCTAACGCCAAATAATAATCTCAAAGTGGGTCATCTCGTACTTTTGCCTGAGAAACAAACACCCCCCACTCTTTGGCGGCTCGGAAAAATTACGGACATGCAACCTGGAACGGATGGAAAAGTTCGTGTCGTCACAATAAAAACTGCAACCGCTTCATTAAAGCGCCTTATAGCTAAACTTTGTTTCCTGCCGATCGTAAATGAATCAAGCACACAAACCCACACACACACACTTTAATCATTATTTGCATCTCTCATATATATTTCTTTAAACTAACAAACTAATTTAAACTGAATTTAATACATTTCAAAACTAATAATCCATAACTTACAACCCAATATAGCCACACACCATTCACCATACCTACCTTTTCTTTTCTTCTTTTTCATATACACTACATACCCGTCACACGTCGAGGATCCACGATCAAACATCTCACAACAATATCACATCAAAAATCAACTCAAGTTTACCCAACCATTCCCTTGATGTCATCGTTTCCTGTCCCGGGGGGCCCGGCAGGATGTTGCGACGCAACATGCATCATCTTCATCTGAAAACCAAAAATCTACATTTCTACATTTCGCAAATCAAAGATGCAAATCACCGACGGCAAAACATGCATAAATTTTTTTTATCGTTTGGTCCATACATAATCGTACCTATTGCCAAAATTGGGAGCGCATGAAAGAGGACACCAATTATCATAATCAATCATAATCAATTCATGGGAGTTAACTCTGAAAACAGGTTTCGCCCTTCGAATAATTAGCTCCTCCCACGATGCGATGTTTTTTTGTGTATGTATGCCGTGGATGGTCAAGCAGCAGTTGTCGATCTATCGTGGTTTCTAAGCTAAACGACGAGGGTGAGAGGTGTGAGGAGAAGCCTTGTGTGTGCATTTGCACAGGCATTGGATGGACATGGTCAAGCAACGGTGGAGAATAGATCGAT
The DNA here is from genome assembly GCA_951217065.1 of Baccha elongata. Lineage (NCBI taxonomy): Eukaryota > Metazoa > Arthropoda > Insecta > Diptera > Syrphidae > Baccha > Baccha elongata. Next base: position 988,742 of record CATNUY010000077.1, read on the forward strand.
GATATTGAAAGTTCAATGATCTATAGCTGGACCAAAAGCGGAATCAGCTGTAAGACCGAGGTTTTATAATAATTGTAACATGCATGAAAATTCATTCCAGATTCGAAAGCTTAATAAAGAAGTTCTACCTAAGAAAGTACAAACTAAATAAAATACAAAATTTGAATTTACATAGTAAAATAAAAACTGTTTTTTATTTCAAATGGTTAAATTCGTTTAAATTCTTTTTATCTTTTTTTTTTTTTTTTTTTTTTTATAATGCACACGCGCTCAAGGGGTTTGTTATAGCCCTTTTAATGATAAGTCACAGCGCGAGCGATAGGAATTTAGGGAGGAAGGGAAAGGAGGTGTCGATGAACATTGATCTTGAATGTCTGCAGATCAAAATGCAGATCAAAATGGCTTATTTTGGGCACTTGCAATCGTTGATTGAATTTGTGCGATTCTTTTTTTTTGAATTACCGACGGCAATTTTATGTTTGTGACTTCGCGACAGTTGGACTGCGGAGAATAATCTTTAATAATTTGTATGCTAATGTCCTTGCGGCAAACACCAGCCAAAGATAGAAAAAAACGAATAATAATATTCTTAAACGAGTAAATAAAATTCGTTTAAATTATTGGTAGCGCCTTTGAGTTGTTGTTGTTGTTCAAACACATTCAATGAAAATTAACAGAATGGTCAGTAATAAAAACTGACATTCTATAGGAATGTGAACTGACATTCTATAGGAATATGTGAAAAAGTTTTTCATAATAAAATTGGATTAAAGCTCAATACCACTAAAAGGAGACTGATGAAAGGAATTGGCAATCCTTGAAATAGCTATATCTCCAGCCAAAGATAGAAAAAAACGAATAATAATATTCGTAAACGAGTAAATAAAATTCGTTTAAATTGGTGCTAGCGCCTGTAAGTTGTTGTTGTTGTTCATACACATTCAAAGGCAGTAATAAAAACTGACATTCTATAGTACAAACAGTACAATATAACAACAAAAAAAAACTTATACTGGATAGTAATTCCAAAAAGAAGACATCAATCGTCCCAAAGCTGCAACGCAATCATGTGTACCTACATACTACAAGCAGATACAGGAAAATAAAATCAACAGTGTGATCAACGAAGAACTTCAAAAAAAAAGCAACACATCAAACGCAGATACCTACCTAAATTTATAAAATGAAAATTTTACTGTGAGTACAAGTTAACTGAGTTTACGATATTTGTTTTTATTATAAATATTTACATACCTATATATATAATTGTGCTTTAAATTTACTCTTTTAAAAAGTGTGTTAATTTGTGCTCGTTCAAATACCTTCAAGGTTAATTTTGTTTTTTTTTTGTGTTTCCTTTTTCTCCGTTTGTGCCTCAAAATGTCTCTTGATAATGATGCAATCACCGATCTCGTGACTAATGTCACTACGGCTCTGGCCAATCAATTAAGAAAAGAGTTTAGTAAAACCATGACTGATTTAGCAGATCGTTTTAATTCTTCTCATACCGATTTAACGAGACAATTTAATTCTGCTCAAAATGAACTAGCAAATCGTATTGATTTTGCTCGGTCTGAACTAACAAATCGTATTGATTCTGTTCACTCTATTCAACCAATTATTGAGACATATAAAGACATCGAAATAGATGACAATATAAAATGCGAAATAAGTTTAGATGTGGTCAAAACTGTTCCCGAGTTCGGCGGTTCTACAGAAAAATATCCTTCTTGGAGGCAGTCCTCCAAGGCAGCTTTGAAACCGTACGAAAAGTACGTTAATTCGAATCGCTACTATCAAGCAGTAGCAATTATTCGAAACAAAATCATAAGAAATGCCGATACAGTGCTTTCCCCATATAATACCCCTATGAATTTCGATGCACGACTAGATCATACCTACGCCGATAAGAGACCACTCTACTTATTGGAGCAAGAACTCTCCACCCTACGTCAAGGACGATCTTCAATTCCTGAATATTATGATTCAGTCGTTAAACAACTAACTCTAATTACAAATAAAGCTATCATGCAGTATTGTGATGACAAAGAGGTTTTAAATTCTCTGAATGAAAAATACGGAAGTGACGCACTTCGTATCTTTATATCAGGCCTCAATCGTCCTTTAGAAAATATACACAATATATATCGAACTATACACAACAACAATATCGAACTATACACAACAACAATCGTGTATCGAATGCACAAAAGATCGAACCAATGGACATCGATCCAACTTCTTCACGCTTTAGACAAAACCTAAGGCATGAAACTTTCCATTCAAACCTCCCACATCAAAGCTTCATTAAATTCAACCAAATAAACAGTTCAAAGCAAAATTATTCGAATTCTCGTCCAAATTTTCAAAAAAGAGACAGAGAATCTTATCAAAACACAAGTTTTCATAAGAATCAACGTGTCAACCACGTTCTTGCAAATCGTAACGACATCGATAGTCATAAAACTGATAACGTAAATGACAGTTCTAGTGAAATACCCGAAGACTGTTATAATGATCAAATAAATTTTATTAACGTAAACTCTCAGCTCCCTTATATAACAAAAACATTGAGAAATGGGAAAACAATTACAATGCTAATTGACACAGGAGCCGCAAAGAATTATATAAAAGACCTTCCTTTTCTGAAAGGAGTTCAATCGGTTAATGAACCATTTACCATTTCATCAGTTAATGGCTCGACTCGCATAAACAAAAAATGTTTTGTAAACATTTTCGGTGTCGTATCTGAATTTTTTATCCTACCGAATCTTGAAAGCTTCGGCGCGATTGTAGGATACGATTTCCTCAAGCAAGTCGGTGCGACTTTAGACACTGGTCTAAATAAAATAATATACAATAATGGTACAGAACCTCTCCTATTCATGCCTTGTCCTCAAGTCAACAATATAGTAGCAAATATTAAAGATATTCCCGAATCGGTGCGATCTGATTTCAAAACATTAATTAATAAAAATACGGAGGTTTTTGCCGACCCCAACAAAGCTCTGACATATAATACTAATGTTACAGCTACAATCAGAACAACAACTCAAGAACCAATATTTTCAAGGAGCTATCCTCACCACATGTCCGCAACAGAGTTTGTTAACAGGGAAGTTCAGTCTCTATTTGAGGACAAAATTATCCGTAAGAGCCGTTCACCATACAACAATCCAGTTTGGGTTGTGAATAAAAAAGGAAAGAACGAGTTCGGAAAACAAAAATTGCGATTAGTAATCGACTTTCGCAAACTGAACCAGAAAACTATCTCGGACCGTTACCCAATACCCGACACATCTGTTATTCTCGCTTATTTGGGAAAATCCATATATTTAAGTACCATAGTCAGGATTTTATCAAATCCTCCTTTCTGAGAAAGACCGCGAAAAGACGGCCTTTTCTATAAATAATGGCAAGTACGAATTTTGCCGCCTTCCGTTTGGTTTAAAAAATGCCCCTAGCATTTTCCAAAGAGCTATCGACGATGTTTTACGGGAAGATATTGGAAAACGTTGTCATGTTTATATTGACGACGTCATAATATTTTCCCCTGATGCTGAAACACATATTAGAGTCTATGTCCGTCATAAAGAAACTTCTTCATGCTAACATGAAAATAAATTTGGAAAAGACGCAATTTTTTAAGGAAAGTGCAGAATTCCTAGGTTTTATTGTTTGTCAAGGAGGTCTTAAAACCGCTAATGATAAAGTTCGCAGTATACTTGAATATGAACTTCCTACTTTACGATCGCTCCGCTCATTCTTAGGCCTCGGCCACGCAGTAAGCGGCTGAGCGGCTAAGCGGCTGAGCGGCTAGCGGCTGAGTGGCAGCTCTAAGCGACGTATGGCCAGTCACTGAGCGACTGCTTTTGAGTGATTAGTGGTTAAAATGCCGTTGTCAAGAACAGTTTGCCGTATTTTACTGTCGGAAAATCGTTTGTATGTGTACAAATTACTTTAACGTATACAAAAAAGAAGACGATTTGGTGTTCATCCGATTAACCAATTAAGATCGGAGTTTGGAGAATTTAATCATTTATATTTGAATCTACGAAAATTTTCAGATAGATTCTGGCAATATCTACGTATGTCTATCGAATCTTTTGATTCGCTGCTTGAAAAAGTGAATCCTCGATTAATAAAACAAAGAATTGCTTACCACTTACCACTTAAACCACAAATTTCACCAACTTCCTTCCATAGTTTCTCAGTAATATTTTTATTTTTAAAAATATCATTTCTATCTTGCACTAAATCTGGTCGAGATTGCACACACGAAATTAACAACTCAATGTTTACTTTGGCCATCTTTACTTCTTGACGCTCAGAACATTACTAAAAATTAAAACAGGTTTGGTTGCTGAGCGGCGCCGCTTAGCCGCTCAGAATTTTGTTTCGCCGCTCGCTCATAGCGTGGCCGGTTCTTTGTGATTTCATATGTTTTATATTTTTTTTTTCCGCTCAGCCGCTCAGCCGCTTACTGCGTGGCCGCGGCCTTAGGCCTATCGGGATATTATAGACGTTTTATACGAGACTACGCTCGAATAGCAAAACCACTCACTCAACTCTTACGAGGAGAAAACGGTCATATAAATGCTAATCAATCGAAAAACAAAATGATTACTCTTTCTTTGGAGGCTAAAGAAGCTTTTAACAAATTAAAAGAGTTACTGGTATCTGAGAATGTAACCCAACTCTTTCCACACTTCAAAATGCCATTTGAATTAACCACCGACGCTTCGTCTGTGGCAATAGGGGCAGTTCTGTCCCAAAAAGGGAAACCAATTACGTTTATTTCACGCACTTTGTCTAAAACCGAACAAAGCTATGCCACAAATGAGCGGGAAATGCTCGCAATTGTGTGGTCACTTCAAACACTTAGAAATTATCTTTATGGAGTTAACAATCTTCATATTTTGACGGATCACCAACCCTTAACCTTTTTCAATTTCCGACCGAAATCCGAACACAAAACTTAAACGTTGGAGGAGTTTCATTGAAGAGTTCGCTCCGACTTTTCATTACAAACCTGGTAGTGAAAACAAAGTGGCTGACGCACTGTCCCGGCAATTTGTGAATATAGTAAAACTTCAAGTGAATATTGTATAAATAGTGAAGTTTCGTATACTCAGTATATTCGTTCAGTTCCCCAGCCTATAAATAGTTTTAAAAATCAAGTTTTACTTTCACAAGCTCAAACGACTGATATAATTACTACGATCCCATTTGCAGGATATACTCGTCATGATATCCGATTCAATGATTTTCAATCGCTGTTCTCTATTTTACAAGAAAAAATTAATCCTGACATAGTAAACGGAATTTATTGTCAGCTGGAAGTGTTAGCAAAAGTCCAAAATGAACTCGTAGAGTTATTCCCAGCAGTTCGTTTTAAACACACTAATAAAATGGTCATAGACCTTACTAATGAAAATGATCAAATTGAAACCATCGCAACAGAACATAATAGGGCTCACCGCTCTTTTAATACAGATAATAATTACTTCTTAACATGCATAGATAAATTTACAAAATATGCTTTTGTTGAGCCAATAGCCTCACGTTACTTGGTAGACATGAAGTTACCAATACTTTAGGTACTTGGAAGTTTCCGAAATTCAAGATTATTAGTCTCTGACAATGAGCCAACGCTTTGCTCTCACACTATAAGGTCCCTTTTATGAGATAACTTCAACTTAAAGCACTTCACGGTACCGGCTATGCATAGTCAGAGCAATGGGCAGATTGAACGTTTTCATTCATCCCTGAGCGAAATTTCTAGGGCAGATAAACTGCAATTTAATTTGAGTAATGTTAAAGAAATACTGCAAACCGCAGTGTATAAATAGAATAACTCAGTTCACTCAGTGACTAAACGAAGGCCCTTTGACCTTGTCTTTTCAATGAGTGAATCAGAAAGAAAAATTGTACATGATTTGCTCAAAGAAGCACAAAATAAGCAAAATGAGGCTCACAACTTAAAACGTAATTCGCGTACATTTATACCTGGACAGGAAATATTTGTGAAGATAGACAAACGCAGGGGTAATAAAATGTCAAGTCGATATAAGAAAAAAATTGTCCAGGAAGTTCTAGACACCACCATCCTTGTAGACGGAAAACATATTCACAAAGATAACATACGATAAATTTTATTTTACAGATTAATTTTTTTAACAACGGCTACTGCCAAGGTTATGGACTATTCCTCTGCACAATACAGGGTGAGTCATGAGCAATGCGACAAAATGCTAGGGCGTGTAGGTTGCGTTGAGACAAGAAAAAAATCGTATCGGAGGGGAGGTCTATTCCCCTCCGTTTAGCCGGGAGGGGCAATTTTCGAAAAAACTGACTTAAAATGGGAAAAAAATTATTTAAAATCAACGGCTTCATTCACAATGCTGTGCGATACGTTTTTGAAAAGCCAATAACTTTTTCTTTCATTCTGTGTTTAAATAAATCTATTCTAAGAAATAGTTTTTGAAATATTAATTTTCAAAGTCAAAATTTTGAAAAAAAAAATTGAAAAAAAAATTTCAAATTAATTTTTTTCAAAATTTTACGTAATTAAGTGCTAATTTTAATTTCAAAATTCAATGCTGTTATTAATTTTAAGTCTAAATAAGAAAACCGGATGCAAAAGTTTTATGTCGTTCTCAAGAAATTAAAAAAAAACCAAAACCACCTTTTTCTAAGAAAAACATTTATTTTTATTGTAACGAAGCAATTTATTTATTTATTTAGCATTAATCTTAGTTTTTTTACTTTTTTTTTTAATTGGAGTTTTATGAGAACGTAATAAAATTAAATAGTATTGGAATAACCCTGGATTAATATTGTTTTCATTGATAACTTCTGAAAACTGACCTGTCAATATTTTTGCCTTAGCCTGCCCGCAGCCCATGGGTTCTACCTGTTATGGGACAATAGGGACAATAAAACCGAATTTTTTTTAATGAAAAAAAAAGAAAATTGCAACGCAAGATAAATAAAAGGCATTGCAGTTTTGCTTAGTAATTATTTCAAATTTGAATATTAACTCATTAACACGTAACGATGTCAAGCTCATACACCCGAGAAGAATTAACGGACATGCATTTCTGCTACGGTTTAGCTAATGGTCGAAGTCGTGAAGGCGAAAGACTGTACGCTGAAAGATATCCCGATAGGAGGTGTCCCCATCATAGCACGTTTCCAAGAATCCACCGACGTCTAAGAGATCATGGAGTGCTGGAGCATCGAAGAAGCGAAAGGCCAGTTTCTGATGAGTCAAGAACCTTAGATGAAAGAATTCTGGATGTAGTCCGAAATAATCCCTCCGTCAGTACAAGAAGGATATCCACTATGCTTGGAGTGTCCCAATCTAGAGCATGTCGAGTACTTCGGGCGGAAAATTTACACCCGTACCACTTTACGCCTGTTCAGGAACTCACCTCAAACGACAAGTTATTGAGAACCGAATTTTGTAGAACATTACTACTTAGAAATGAAACCGAACAAAACTATTTTAGAAGAATATTCTGGACGGATGAAGCACAGTTTACTAGGGATGGGGTTACTAACTTCCACAATTTACATTATTGGAGTAGCGCCAATTCACACAAAAAAAAAACAAAACAAATCACAACACCGCTTTAGTTGTAATGTTTGGCTTGGTATTGTTGGACACACGAAGTGGAAATAGTATCATTGGAACAACTGAAGGAACGAATTGAAGTCGCTGGATTCAAATTGCAGGAAAATTTGTCAAGCATAAACTTATGTGAAGCCATTACAAGGAGATATAATCTATGCCTTCTAAACAATGGAGATCATATCGAGAATTTTTTATAAGTACTTCTCAATAAAAAACATAGTAAAAATAAAAGGAATAAAAAAAACTAAAAAAACTAAGATTAATGCTTTTTAAATTGCTTCGTTACAATAAAAATAAATGTTTTTCTTAGAAAAAGGTGGTTTTGGTTTTTTTTTAATTTCTTGAGAACGACATAAAACTTTTGCATCCGGTTTTCTTATTTAGACTTAAAATAATAACAGCATTGAATTTTGAAATTAAAATTAGCACTTAATTACGTAAAATTTTGAAAAAAATGAATTTGAAATTTTTTTTTCAATTTTTTTTTTTCAAAATTTTGACTTTGAAAATTAATATTTCAAAAACTATTTCTTAGAATAGATTTATTTAAACACAGAATGAAAGAAAAAGTTATTGGCTTTTCAAAAACGTATCGCACAGCATTGTGAATGAAGCCGTTGATTTTAAATAATTTTTTTTCCCATTTTAAGTCAGTTTTTTCGAAAATTGCCCCTCCCGGCTAAACGGAGGGGAATAGACCCCCCCCTCCCATACGATTTTTTTCTTGTCTTAACGCAACCTACACGCCCTAGCATTTTGTCGCATTGCTCATGACTCACCCTGTATATCCCATTCCGCAAAGGTAAAGTATCAGTTTTCAACGATTACATATATTTGATTCACACCGTTAATCTAACAGAATTTGAAAATCTAGCATTAGACATTGTTAATTTTAAACGCATGTTTAGTAATTTGGATACAGAGGCATCACTTGACGCAGACATTAGCGAAATAACTAAACTCCTGTCTGCATTACGCCCCAACAGGAGACTACGTCGGTCAATCGACTTTATTGGATCGACAATAAAGTTTATTGCTGGCACACCGGACCACGACGATTTTATAATTTTAAGCGAAAGACAGTCAAAACTTATTGGGGCCGAAAACCAACAAATTGAAATAAACACTGAGCTTACAAAACATATTAACGAATTAACAACACAAATTAACTCATTGAGTCGCAATTTTTATACTACCACTGAAGGTTCTAACAGTCCAAATTTGTTCTAGCTGATATCAATTCGAAACCAAAGAGCAATAACCCTTTTGAACAATGTCGTTTACTCAGTTACTCTTGCACGATTAAATATTGTCAATCCAATTATTTTAACAGATGTCGAAATAACGAATGTAATGGAATTAGAAGAAACTTCTATTAATATAAATGATCTTATATTAGCCTCTAATGTCAAAGTATACTTGGATAAAAATATTCTTAAATATATGATTAAAGTACCAAATGTGAAGGAAATTTGTCCTTTAATAATAATTTACCCAGTAGTTCATAATAACATTATATTAGATCTAAGAAATAATCATGTATCATTATGCAAGTCTAGAAGCAGCCCCCTAAGAAATTGCACGGAATCATTAGAAACTATCTATTGCCAAGAAGACCCCTTTGACGAATGCCTTAGTCAAATTATGAACAACAATTCCGCCACTTGCCGAACAACTACAGCACATCATGTTCAGCCAATAGAACAAATCGATGACAACATCATTCTCATTAATGATCAACTGGTTACTATCAACGAAGATGGACGCGATATCAATATTAACGGGACATTTCTGGTGAAATATAATGACGATATCTATATCAATTCTACCATATATACAGTATCAAAAAAGAACCACTAATGCAGCCCGAAACCCCATATATCTTTAAATTAAATATATCAGGACATTCCGAATTTTCAACACTTCCATTTCTCCAACAGGCACATATTTGAAACTTACAGAAAATAGAAATGTTTGATTCCGCTATAAAAAATCAACAGAGATATTGGTACTATACCGCAGCAATCACTTCAATACTGATCATCATCATTTTTGCATACCTCAAATGTTGTAAACATACCATAAACAGAAACATACCAACCCATCAGCTAGAAGTATTCAACATGAACCAAGAAGTTACAAAAATTTTACAAAAAATTGACTCTAATTTGCAACAGAACCGGGACGTTCCTGTTTAAGGGGGAGAGTAGTTATGGATAAGCATTATTTGATTACTAGTTCTAAGAAATAATTTATATGCATTTGGATACTCCCTTTAGAAGTATCATATTAAGTATTTATGGATAAGCATATTATTTGATTTCTAGTTCTAAGAAATAATTTATTCATTTGGGTACTCCCTTTAGAAGTATCATATTAAATTAAATTCTAAGAATGTAAATGTAAGACCTGCATATTGGCATATTTCACAATGCACTTCAAGATTCTCTAGTGCACTGTGCAATACGCCCACGCTAAAATCCTTCTCGGTATCCATGTCTTTATCAAAGGTATGGATATGTGAATGAATCGGCGATTGCATTTTAGTTTTAAGATTTTTCATTATTCATCTTTAGTTAGTAATAAACTCGCAAGTTGGAAACAACCAACCTCAATTCTTTTATTTGTACATTGTTCCAGCTGACAAGGGGTACGTCACAGTGGCAATGTACAAAACTACTTATATCAGCAAAATACAGGAATTAATGGCAGATAGGAACATTTACAGGGTGTTAAGAAATAACCCAACCACAACTTTACAAATGAAAAATAATGAGTTTGTTAAAGATCTTTTCTTACACAATCATATATCGGAACATGAAAAACAACGGATGACAACTTATATAGCGAGCGCTCCGAAAATATACGGTCTCCCAAAAATACATAAAGAAAATGTCTAGCTAAGACCTATTTGTTTATCTTTAAATGTACCACGTTATGAACTTTCGAAGTTCATGGTTAAAATCCTTCAGAATCTCACCCGGGATTCCCAATACAATGTCAAAAACGGAAATGACTTTATTTCTAAAGTTTCACATCTTGAATTGGAGGATGATGAGATCTTGGTGTCGTTTGATGTTGTTTCACTGTTTACTAGCATACCTATCGGTTTAATTTTAGATATCATAAAGAAGAAATGGCAGAAAATAAAGGAATATACCAATATAAGAAAATCTAAATTCATCGAAATATTGAGGTTCTGTGTCATAGACAATAATTACTTAGAGTACGATGGCATAATTTACCAACAAAAGCAAGGAGTACTAATGGGAAGCCCAGCATCACCTATTTTAGCTGACATTGTTATGGAAACTCTTTTAGATGATGTGTTGGCTAAACTTGATAATAAACCAAGAGTTATGTTTAAATATGTTGATGACTTGTTCGTCGTAATAAAATCAGACCAAATACAACACACGCTTAATGCGTTGAATGGCTTCAAACATAAAATAAAATTTACAGTTGAGGTTGAAAAGGATGGAAAGATTCCTTATTTGGACATAAAAGTAATAAGGAACAATAATAAATTGTTATTTGACTGGTATAAGAAACCCAGTTCGTCTGGACGTCTTATTAATTTCCATTCAAAACAATAGAAACATGTTATTATAAACACAGCACAGAACTTCGTTAACCGTGTTCTCGAAACGAGTGATATTTCTTTTCATCAGAAAAATAAGAATATAATACGACACACCCTATAATCAAATTCTTTCCCCCCTGCAATCATCGAGAAGCTTATTAAAAATAAACAGCAAACTCAAACACGAAATATAGCCGAAAAAGAAAGAAAAACAGTGGAATACAAGAGTATGTTGTTCACCCCTCACCTCGCGAATCGCATCAACACTGCACCTATCAGAGACAAAACAAAAACGAGAATTGCCTTCAAGTCTGCAAATTCTCTGAGAAGTCAATTTTTCACCAACACTAAAGGAAAGGTAGAAGCGATGGACAAAGCCAATACCATATACAAAATAAATTGTTTGGGGGATAAGGAAGTGGCATGCTCTTCCGTGTATATAAGGACTTCTAAGCAGAAATTGAAGATCAGGCTCTCGGGTCATAAATCTGACTTAAACAATGGAGCTGCACAAAAAACCGCTCTCGCTCTGCACTGTTTAGAAGAAAAACATAAGGCAGACTTTGATAATGTAAAAGTTTTGCAGACGGAGCAACATTATTCCAAAAGAATGATGCTGGAAATGTTGCACATTATAAGCCACAAAAATGCCATCAACCGTAGATCTGACTGTGAAAACTTAAGCAACACATACAGTCAGCTTATAAAAAGGCCACACTTAGCCAATTATAAAATAAAGTATAGGAGAACCCCTTGATGGAGTGCAATTAATAACAACAGTTTGAATTTAGTAATTTGAATATTTGAAGTGGAAATTTTGTAAATCAAATTAATTTAATTTTTAATATTTTATAGATTGTTTGTTTTAAAAGAGTAAGATCTTCATGCTTTTCTTCTTTTATTAATTGGACTTATGAATGGTTGGAAAAATTTTAAAGTTTTTAACGAAGCTCGAAGAGAAGCATTGGAGTACTTTTATCAACAACGCATAGCAATCACAGTTCCACGATGAGTAAAGCAACCAATCATACACAGATGTCCCTAACGATTTGGTAGATACATTATATATTAAAAGCACGCAGTGGAATGCTTAACCCAAATGCAAGAGCTTTTCAAAGAAACACAAACGGTTTATGTACTATCTGTAACCTTGATACATCAGAGAATACATATCATTTTATTGGAGTCTGTCCTATATTCAAGGGATACAGGAAGAATTTTCTTGGAAGCTTCGAGTTAACCAGGCCACAGTTCCGTGACATTTTAAATAGCCAATGCTATTTTAATTTATATCAACTTTCAAAATCTGCAATGAAATATCGCTTTCAAATTTTGAATGAATTTTAAAAAAACGTAAGCTAAGTATGCGTTTTTAGATATTTTTTTTAACCTGACAGGCGACATATACAAGTTATTGTTATTATATAGTTACAGTATTATCATACCGCATACCAGACCCACATAACATACTTGATGGCTACAGCTATCGTAAACTTTAAAGATGATTCATAAACAAATCAAACGTATCAAGGTCAACATTATTAAATTCTTTTAAATTAAAGATCTTTCTTGCAAAGAAATTAGATCAATACGATCAAGGTCAGCTTTTAATTAACATCCATTGCTGACACAAGTGTGCATCTGATTATGCACAAATCAAATAGATAAACATAAGAGGATGATCGCATCCTATTTCAAGGTTTGTTTTGCAAAATGAGAAGAAACAACAATGAATGAAAAAAGGAAAAATAAGGACGCAAATCAACAAAAGCAGCAAGCAACAATAAACCAAGGAGAAGAAAAAAAATATTTAAGAATCAAGATATATAAAAACTAAAAGAATTAATAAAGAAAAATTAAAAGAATTTTACAAAGACATTTTTCAGATCATAGGGACCAAAGAACCCTTTACAATCAATTAAGTCTTCTTCGTCAAACAGCAAGTCTGGCAATTTTTTTTTACCAAATACTAGAAATAGTAAGGTCCTTAATATAAAATTAAGACAATCAGAGGAGGATGAAGTAATAAGAAAAAGAATAATGCGTAGGAATATTAAGGAAGGATTAGATACATTCATAAAATGACTTAGGGAACCCTTTCAAACTATCGTGCTTAGTCGTGATCCTTATACATTAGAAGAGGCTTATGATATTATATTAGGTCTCGCATATTCAAATCGCAGCAGTTATAATTCAAGAAATTTTTCGTCTAATAGACAAAACAAAGCCTTCATTCCGAATTTTCCCAATAGATCCCAACAAATTCAAGTTCACAGGCATGAAAAACCTGTACCGATGGAAGTGGATCCATCGCCTCCAACATTACAAATAGCCTTAACTAAACAGAATAATTATAACAACAATTTAAGCAACTATAATAACCGGTATAGTAGCAATAATAATTTTAATAGAAAAGCTAGGAGGATAAAATCATAGGACATATGTTCGTCCAGGAAAATTTTCAGATAGGAGCCTCGGAACAGTAAGTTTACCCTATATAGAAGTAACTATACCATTCACTTCTCACCCACGAATTCTAAAGGTATTAATAGAAACTGGCTCAAATTCATCGTTTATTAACCCAAATTTAGTTCACAAAGAATATACAGAAAACATCTTTCCGGAAATTGTGATCGACACAATTAGTGGCGAAGGGCCAACAATTAGTGAACATGTGAAAATACCATTATTTGAAGTATTTGATAATAATCTACCAATAGTAGAACTTCTTTTGTATAAATTGCACACATATTTTGATATCCTAATAGGGAACGATATTTTAAAAACAAACGGTATAATAATAGATTACTCAAAAAATATAATTAAAAGAGGAGAAAGCGAAATAGAAATAAATTATAAGCCACAGCTCAACGCAGTACCATTCAAACTTCAACCGCAAACCATTCGTTCAATGAGAGCACCTGTAGATGTAGAAAATGGCTTCATTAAATTTAAAAATATTCGTCTCAATGAAGACCTCCAAATTTTAGAAGAAGATATTTTTATATTAAAAAATTGGTTAAAATAATAAACTTTTCAGATAAAAAAATCAATTAACGTTTTTACAACCGATAAAAGTTGGAAAATATAATTACGAGAATATTACGCAAAATCATAACTCGTGTAATAAAACAAATAATAATAACAAAATAGAAAATACAGAATCAGAGCTCCAATGGTCGCAAAACTAGGGTAGAAGCAAATAAATCTGATAAAACAAACAAATCCAAAAGTGGAGAATATAAAAATAAAGAAAAGAATAAAATAAAAACAAAAAACAAAAAAAATCAGAGCTCCAATGGTCTCTAATAGATCGGGTAGAAGCAAACAAATCTGATAAAATAAATTAATTTAAAAAAGAAAATTAAAAAAATAAAAAAACAAAAAAATATTAAAATCAGAGCTTCAATGGTCGCAAAATGGCCCGGTAGAAGCAAATGAATCTGATAAAAATAAAAATAAAAGAAAAGCAGTAGGTATCAAAACTTCAGTGGTTAGAAAACGACCAGGTTACAGATAACGAATCTGATAATATTGATACGAAACGAACTAAAAATCAAGGGTTTTCAGGAAACCTAACCAAAATTCTTGAAGGATCTGTAGAATCCGACCAAAGATCAATAATAGATCTAACAGAACTATACAAATGGAAAACACACATCTGTGTGGAAAAATTTAGTAATTCAAAATTACAAAACAAAACAAGTGACATAGAAATTGATCACTTTAATAATAATGAATTAAATAAACTAAATCTAATAATAAACAAATATGATATCCTATTTAAGGAAGATGGTCATAGTCTTACATTTTCGTACACAGTTAAACAAGAAATTAAGACAACTGATGGAAAACCAGTTTATGTAAAGAGTTATCGTTATCCGTATGCTCATAAGCAGATGATTCAGTCCCAAATTAAGGACATGCTGAAACAGGGAATAATAAGGCCGAGTAGTTCTCCGTGGTCCTCACCAGTATGGATAGTGCCAAAAAAGTTAAACCCCAAATAGTAACGAAATAATTATTATTACATTCAAAATAAAACAAAATTTAATCTATTTTTTCTTTTTTTTTGTACGGTATTTTATTTTTTATTTAAACATACAAAATGGGTAGATTGTCAACGTCTGGCACTCAACTAAACTTACTCTCTAACAAGAATGTAAAAAACTCAAGACAAGCTTAACATATTTTATATTATAACTGTTAGATATTTAAGCTAGTTGAAACAGAGAACAAACCAAAAAAAAAAGAGAACGCAAAAGATAACAACAACAACAGAATAATCTTTGGACACTACTCAGCTTATATCCGTTATAAGTTTTGTTTTATAGCTAGCTCATGTGTTCTTGATAGCCGATGGTAAGTTAAGCTTTTGATAGAGTTATCTAAAACTTTGCGTACAGTGAAGCTTGATAACAGACATACCATAATGAATTGTAAGAAGCTGTAGCAGTTAGCACTGTTCATTGCAATATTGTACTACCATACATCAATAAGTGTAAAAGATGTAATTAACTGGGTATAAGTGTGCATATATTTGTACATGTAGGTACAGTTATGTAACTCCTCCGGCCGAAGTTTGAGCAACTTGCATCAAAAAGCCGAGTTGGTCAAGAAGGGAAAATAATCATTTTATGAATGATTTTTATAGGTCCAAAGGCAAGTTAGTGAACCAAAAATTTATTCTGTTGATTGTATAAATGTAATTATATTGGTACAATGAGACTGTGCCGTTTTTATTTAGTTTCTAAGTATTTCTTAGTTTGTTGTTCATTGTTTGTTATTATTATTTTTGACACGACTGATGTTTTATTATAACTACATATAAATATAACATTTGTTTGTAAATATATATATATATATATAATTTTTAATTGTGAATTAGAAATTTGTTAAAAAAATTTAACCATCTTATTCTCTTAGAGAATAAACCAACTACTTTTAAATAAAAAGACCGTTTTTACTTTTCATTAATTTTGTTTTTATTTAAGCTTCAGATCCCTTACCGTTGGTCGGGGGAAATCTTGAGCTGTACGTCGTCAAAGACTACATTTCTTAAACTAAACTTGACTCTGGTCAAGCGAACATTTTTGTATTAAAAATATGCTTATGCAGCAAGTCTGCATATCGATTAAAACCTACTTCATCATTTGTCTTTATATGATGAAATCTAAACAAAAAGGGTGGATGTTCTTAAATTTAATTATCTTTTTGTGTATACAAATGCTGACACAAGATACATACATTGGAAGCTTGGGCATCGTTTCTCGTACACAAGTTGCAGAGGAAAAAGTATTGATAAGGTTTCTTGTGATCGCATTTGTATACTTGATCATAAATTACATTTTTAATTAAATGAAAAGTCAAGCGTTTCAAGCGTTTGTTTGTTTTGGGGCACACAAGGAGGCTCTGACATAACTCCTCCCCCCTTAGATTCTTCTAATGGTCGGAAAGTGACCGTTGGAAGATTTACATTGTTTACAATCTTCCTATTTTTAATTTTTATATAAACATAAATTGTGCCAACGATAAATATGGTTACAATGATTGAATATATAGTGTAGCTTTAATTTCTTTTAAATTATTTATATTTTCAAAATGTAGTTCTTGAAACGTTAAATCTTCAATTTTTGTATAATTAATATCTGAAATGATATTTGGTATAATAGGTTCATATTTATAATTTTTTCTTTCATACATTTGATTATTTATTTTAATTTTACAATTTTGAAATTTAATAAGATAATTACCTTCTATCAAAATCTTTTGATTGTAACAATTTTGATCCATTTATTGTAATTTTACATTTGTTAATATAAGATTATTATTTCCAATTTCTAATATTTCTTCGTTTACATTTTTCACAAGCTTACAGTGCATTGGTTTCTTAAGTATGTTTTCAATACAATCATCATTTCTCTTACTTAAATTTTTTAAATATTTTGTATCGTCATAGATAATTTGATCTTTGGTTAAATACATTTTTTTGTTTATTTTTAGTTGAGAACTGTTTTCTTTATTTGGAATAGGTTGAACATATATTTTTTTTGTACAGTTCGTCTGTATATTTGGGAACTTTAATGATGAATATAATATTTGTATTATATGAAGCTAAAATAAGGTTTAGTTCTTCCAAGTTATTAATTATTATGCCGTATTTATCTATTTCTTCTGATGTTAAAATATCCTTGCTCAGTACTCCTAATCTTGAAGTCATTATAACTTCTTTTATTTTTTCTATATCCTCATCTAGGTAATCTAGGTTCTCTCTCAATTTTATTTCATATTGTATTTTAGCTATATCTTTTTCGTAGTCATAACTACCTATGAAATTATTAAGTCTTTCTATTATATTGTTAGTTTCATTGTTTAGAGTTTCAGTTAATATTTTTATTTCTTTGTTAAATTTGTCGTTAATTATTATTTGATTATTAAGATTTGTTATTTCATTGTGGCTGTTTGTTTCAATTAATTTTAAGTGTTCTTCGATATCTTGACGATCGTTATCGTCCATGGTACCAAATAAAAATTTTAATCCTGTGCCAAAAATGTTGAAAAATCCTCTTTTCTGTCTACTCTGTTTAGGATGGGGTATAAGGACATCAAATTCCTTACGTATTTTTAACATTTTCCTATTTATACTGTCATTTTCTTCTGGCATTCTTTTAACATTTCTTTCCATAATTTCTATATTATTTTCCTACTCAATTAAATTTATTATATGGATAATTGTATCATAATTTTTGATTAATGGGTATTCTCCTAGTTGTATTAAAGTAAAACCATTTCCTTTATTTAGATCAAGTACTTCTAATTCCGCTTGTACATGGTTGAGGGTTGTTAGTATCACTATCATCAGGATGTGAAGTGGGATCATATGTTGCCATGTTTGATGCTTTATCTTTATCGGATCTAGAATCAATTATGTTTTTTGTAAATTTTTTTCGTACTGGAAATTGATCTTTATGAGCTATTCTATTTTTTATCTTTTGATATTTATTACCTATGTCTAATGTGTATTTTTTATTTAATTTATTTAATAGTTTTACCTTTTTGTGTTTAGGTGTGATTTTGTTTTTAATTTTTTCAGGTTGAGTTATCTTGATAAAATTTTCATCTTTTTCTTTATCTTTCCTCCCTTGATTTATTTTATTCAAAACTTTTATTTTATTTTTTTCTATTCTTTCATATATTATTTTGTTGTCGATTTTATTAAAATGCACATCAATTGTTTTTTCTTTAGTAGTTAGATGAATTACGTTATTATATGATTCGAGTGCTTTAGTAGCATGTTTTATAGGTAAATCTTCTTCATTTGACTGTTGAAGTTGCTGTAAGATCCTCATATGTTCATTTAAACTATTATGAAGTCTTTCCACATCGGAATTGCCGGTGTGTCTATTTGCTGTACAATAGTGTATGCTTATGTCATTATTTTCTAAAAAGTTTTTTAGTGTTTCGGACACAAATGCATTATCATTGTCAAGTGTTATTTTCTTGGGCTTTTTCATATAAGAAAATATTTTCGCAAGTGCGTTAATAACGTCTACATACGTTTTTGTTTTTATTGGCTCTGCTGCTGCAAATTTTGAAAATTTGTCAATACATGAAAGGTATTTTTCTTTTTTATTAACAAACCATATATCGATATGATAATGATCATTTGGGTTTTTTGGAGTTTCAGTTTTCTCATATGGTAACTTTATTGGATTTCTTTCTGTTTTTGCCATGCATGTTGCACAATTATTTATAATTTTGTTGATTAAGGTTTTAAAGTTTGGTATATAATATTCTCGTTTTAATTCTAAATATAATTTTTCAATACCAGTATGGTTATGTATTTTATGAGTTTTTAATATTATTTCTCTTGCTTCGTATTCGTGTAAGTCTTTTATCATAATCATACTTCTTTGTAATATTTTATTACTTAATTTGTTTCCTTTTTTCCATATATATTGGAAATCATTAAATATTTTGTCATCTTGGACGTATATGCAATTTAGCATTGTAGTATCTACTTCTTTTATTATGTTGATAAAATCTTCTTCTTTATATTCTTTTCGTGTGAATATAATTCGTCTTTTTCCAACATGTGGGTAAATAATTTCTTGATGATCATTTTCATTGATTTCAATTATTATTTGTCGGTTAAAGAAATTAACCGGTTTTTCACTAATAGGAATTAGATATGAATTGTCTGATTCAGCACTATGTTGAGTGGCTAAGTCATCTTGCTCTAGCACATTTATTTTTACACGAGAGAGAGCATCAGCTACTCTATTTTCTTTTCCTTGTATATATTGTATTTCAAAGTCGTATTCTTCGAGTTTTATTTTCCATCTCTGTAATTTACTATTTGGTTCTTTTAAATTTTGTAACCATACCAGAGGGCGATGGTCTGTTTTTATAATAAATTTTCTACCGTAAAGGTAGTGTCTAAATTGTTTGGTTGCCCAAACTATTGCTAATAGTTCTTTTTCAATTGTGCTGTAATTGCACTCATGATTGTTTAAAGTTCTGGAGGCGAATGAAAGGGGACCATGTGTTTGGCTTAAAACTGCGCCGATGGCGAAATTTGATGCATCAGTTGTTAATGTAAATATTTTTTCAAAATCTGGATGTCGATTAATAAGATCTTTAGACATTGCGTCTTTTAATTGAGAAAATGAGTTTTTATACTCGTCATTATTAATATCAATTTTTGAATTTTTCTTAAGACAAAGTGTTAGTGGTTTAATTATTTTTGCATAATCGCAGATAAATTTGCGATAATAACCAGTTAATCCGAGGAATGATTGAATTTCTTTGACTGTTTTTGGTATGGGAAATTTTTTAATAGTTTCTATTTTCTTTGGATCGGGTTTTATTCCATTAGAGGTTATAATGTGACCTAAAAAATCTTTCTTTTCGTAAGAATTCTGATTTATTCAATGATATTTTGAGACTTGCGTTTTTAAGGGTAGTTAAAATTTTATGGAGTGAATCCATGTGTTCTTGAAGGCTTGAAGAGAATATAATAATGTCGTCTAAGTAGACATGACATATTTTACCAATATGTTCTTTAAGGACTTCGTTCATAAGTCGCTGAAAAGTTGCCGGGGCATTTTTTAATCCAAATGGCATGCGAATGAACTCGTGACCTGAGAGTGTAGAGAAAGCAGTTTTTTCTCTATCTTTTTCTTCGACTTCTATCTGGTAAAAGCCTTTTGTAAGGTCTAATGTAGAAAAGTAATTACAGTTTCCTTATTTATCTAAGATTGATTCTATATTTGGAATCGGAAATTTGTCCTCTTTAGTTGCTTGATTTAATTTTCGATAGTCTATTACTATCCTCCATTCTTTATTGCCTGTATGACCTTCTTTTTTTGGTACCACCCAAATAGGGGCGTTATATGGGGAATTGCTTTGTCGTATAATTCCCTGTTCAAGCATTTCGGTTATCTGCTTGTTTACTTCTTTTTTATGTATTTCAGGATATCTATAAATTCGCGTGTATATAGCGGAAGTATTTTCCGTTGGAATGTTATGCTTAGCATGGTTGGTGAAACTTAAATCATCACCTTTATAATAAAAAGAATTTTTATGTGTTTTTATTAATTTTATTATTTGTATTTTTTCTTCTGAGTTTAAATGCTCAGTCCTTAGTTCATTTGTAAAGGAATCGTTTATTATTGTGTTCACAGGTGAAATATTATTGAAGTAATTGATTGTACTTTCATACTCCTCTTCTTCATTTTTGCTGAGGAAAAAGGGTATGCTATTACCGTTCAACTCCAAAATTTTAGTTTTATAATGGATTACGCCATTATTAGGAATCAAAATATTATTCCCAATTATTCCGTTGTATTCGGAATTGAATGTGTAAATTTGAAACTCACAATCTTCAACGACTGAAAAAATAAATTTTTCTTTTGGTATTATGATTTCTTTATTTATTGTTATTGGGTTTCCTGCCGTTTGTACTGTTAAAGGGCTTTTCCTAATTTTAATGAATTCTTTTGGAGCGTCCTCTTCTCTGAGAAGGCTATTAGTCGCTCCTGTATCTACAAGCATTCTAAAAGTTGTTTTTCCTTTTGTTAATTTAACAAAGGGCAATCCGTATGGGGCTCCGAGGCAGAATGCCGAAAATTTGCTTCGCCTACTTTTGCTTCTTTATTTATATAATTAGCTTTATGTGCTCTTCTAATATGAGATGATGAAGGCTCAAATCTTTGAGGAAATTGCCTATGATTGTTATTATAATTATAATTATTATTATTTTGTTTTTGGATATTATTGTTTGGTATGTAGGGCTTTGTTTGCCCATTTTTATTATTATTATTGTTTTTAAATGGGTTTTTAAAATTTTTTAAGTTACTTGAATTATTATGATCATACTTATTGTCTCTTTCTTGGCTTTGTTTTGTAACGAATCCTGCGTTACTAAGCTCGTGTAGAGCTAACTCCATGGTAGTGGGTCTAAGTGCATAGAGAATTGTTCTCATATGTGTTGGCAAACGTTCTTTAAAAATGTTAAGTGCCGTTTCGTTATTCCTAGGAATATCTAAGCTACTGTTTTCTTGGAGACATTTTTGATTTAATAGTGAAAGGGTTCGTTGTATATAATTGTAAAATTTAAGTACATCGCCTCTAAATTGAGAAGCTCTCAAATCTTCATACAACTGATACGAATTTTTAAATCCGCCGAAATTTTGTAATAACATGTTTTTTATGTCTATCCATCTTGTAAGATGTGTATGAATTTCTATAGCTTGCCTAGCTCTTCCAATAAATTTACTTTTTAGTATATTTATGCACATTTTTTGAGATTGTTCATTGTATGTTAATAATGTAGGTATAATATCATCCAAATTTGAAATAAAAATTGGTAAATCTTCTGTTTTACCATCAAAATTTTGTAGACGTTCGATATATTTTAGAGGATTTAATTCTAAACTTCTTAAAATATTACCTCCTGCTGCTGCTGGTTGTTGTTGCGCTGCTGCTGCTGCTGCTGCTTGTTGTTCCGCGTTCATGATGACGCTTCTTTCATTGTTAAATAAAGTTGTCCTTTGTTGCCGTTGCGAATCTCGTCTGATTCGGTTGTTGTTTGTCCACATTAATTTTCCACAACGCGATGTTGCTCTGGTTATACTTGCCACTGACCGATGGGTTCAATATATTTTAATTAAAAATGAACCATAAATTTTTTATGTCTCTATAGTCTATTTGATTATTACTTTTTTTTTTTATTATTATTTAATTTTGGATAATATTTTTTCAAGGCACTTTATTACTTTTTCTGTTTTCTTTTATTAACTGTTATTTATTTTTTTGTTCTTGATGTAATTTTAATTTTCTTTGCTGTTAGCACTTTTGATTTATTTATTTTTTTTTTCTGCACTCGTTTAATTTCTTTTGCACTTGCACTCTTTCATCACTCGAAATTATTTTCCTCTATGGATTTTGTAGTATAAGTCGTATACGCCGACTGAACTACTAAATAATTTCCTTAAAAAAAAATTCCGATATTTGTTCGAAAAGTTTTTTTTTTTTTGTTGTTTTTTAGCACTGATTTCGTTAAATAAAATTCTCGATATTTGCTCGAAAATTAATCACTTTTCACTTTTTCAGTGTATGTCTTTCCCGTTTTAATTTTCAACTATACCGATATTCATTCGGCGTTTTCGAATTAAACAAAAAAGTTTTATTTTGGATCGCGAAAAAAAAAATTTCTACGGTTCGATCACTGGATTACCATATCTTATATAATTTTTTTGGTATCCTACCGACTGCGCCATTTTTAATTGTGAACTAGAAATTTGTTAAAAAAATTTAACCATCTTATTCTCTTAGAGAATAAGGCAACTACTTTTAAATAAAAAGACCGTTTTTACTTTTCATTAATTTTGTCTTTATTTAAGCTTCAGATCCCTTACCGTTGGTCGGGGGAAATCTTGAGCTGTACGTCGTCAAAGACTACATTTCTAAAACTAAACTTGACTCTGGTCAAGCGAACATTTTTATATTAAAAATATGCTTATGCAGCAAGTCTGCATATCGATAAAAACCTATTTCATCATTTGTCTTTTTATGATGAAATCTAAACAAAAAGGGTGGATGTTCTTAAATTTAATTATCTTTTTGTGTATACAAATGCTGACACAAGCTCTTTATTACATACATTGGAAGCTTGGGCATCGTTTCTCGTACACAAGTTGCAGAGGAAAAAGTATTGATAAGGTTTCTTGTGATCGCATTTGATCATAAATTACATTTTTAATTAAATGAAAAGTCAAGCGTTTCAAGCGTTTGTTTGTTTTGGGGCGCACAAGGAGGCTCTGACATAACTTATATACATATACATATTTATATATTTTTTTTTTATTAATTCAGAGATAGGCTTGTTTTATTAAATAGAATACAATAAGTTTGCTCAAATTATAAAGTGTACAATTACATGTACCTTCTTTTTAAATTAATTTTTTATAAATTTTTAATTTTTTTTTTATAAATTTCAACATACTTAGCTCAAATTATAGCACTTAAAATTACGTTAGTTAAGAAAGAGTAAACAAAAATTTTATTCAATCCAAAGTTTAATTTGTTTGTACATATTTGTTTATATTTATGGATTGATATGAACATTTAAATTAAACATTAATATAAAGTTTACAATAAATATTGTTCATTTTAATATTTTAAAGCTAAATAAACAAAGTCTTATAATATAGGTACTATATATGTAGGTAGGAATTTATTTGATTTTAGTATGTGATCGATTAGGATTCTAATTCTGATCTGTTGATATGTCTCTGTTTAGTTGACTTATTTTTATGATTTTTTTTTGTCTTTTAGAGTAGTCTCTTCCAGTTGATTTTCGATCAAATTTTATGTTTTGTAGTGAGCCTTGGTATTTGTATTTTCTTTTTACTATTTGCCTGTCACGTTTGTGTCCATCTTTGTCCTTAAAATAGGTCTTACCTTTGTGTTTTATGTCTCTTATCACATAACGAGGCAAATGTTTAATGTTATGGAAGCCTAAGTTTTTAACCAGTTCTTGGTCACCATAGTCTGGAGGATCTTTCCGGGTGAAATTTAGTTTATCAATTTGTTTTTTCTTTAAGCCTAGAACTCTTTCCCTTAAATTTTGCCAATCTGTTGGACTGAGACTGTAATGAAGAAGGTCATAAGGTTTGTATGTTGTTGTCGAATGAACAGTATTGTTGTATATTTCAATTGCTTTTAGAGCTAAAGTTTTACTGTCGGTATCTTTGTATTCAGGATTTAATTTAAAAAGTCGAATACGTTCATTGAGTGTCAAGTGAAAACGTTCTATGGTCGAATTGCCGGTATGAGTGTTTGGGGATGTAAAATGATATAGAATGTTTTCTTTGCTTAGGAAGTTTTTTACGTAAGTCGTGTTAAACTCGTTGTCAGCTACTATTTTGTTTGGCTTGCCTAAGAGAGAAAATCTGTGTTTTAATATATCAATTATGGTTAAGGAATTTCTGTCTGTAAGTGGGTGAATTGAAACGTGTTTTGTTAGTTTGTCAATGCAGGTAAGAAACATGTTGCTTTTGTTTAAGAACCATATATCTATGTGAATTATGTCATTTGGTTTATAAGGTGTCTCCGTCATCACTAATTTAAGTGCTATCGGGTTTCTATCGTACTTACACACATTGCATATTATGCAATTGTTGATGAATATGTGGACTTCTAACCTGAGGTTTGGGTAGTAGAACATGTTTTTTAAGTCTAAGAATGTTTCCTCTATACCTCTATGGTTTTTATTAATGTGAGCTTTCTCGATCAAATCCATCAACTTTTCAAGGCAAGTTTTGTCCTCCAGAAATCTTGTGCACCTAAGTAGTTTCATATTTGGGGAATTCGAAAAATATTTGACCACAGTGTTTTGAAACCTAATAAAAAAAACCATAATTTTCATAAAAAACTCCTACTGTTCCCTTAATTGGAAATAACTCTCTCAATTTGTTCAGCACATAATCTTCATCATATTGATTTAAAGAAATAATAAATCTTCTCTTCTTTTTGTATAAAAATTTGTTTATATATGAAATGGAATTACTCATTTTAATGACTAGTTGAATTTTGTAAATGTTGATCGGTGTTTCTGTTATGTATATGTGATCATTAAATTTTCGATACCACTGTGTATCGTAGCTATATCGGATCGGATTACTTCTCTGTCTATATGGTTAAGTTCAATGCGACTAAGAAAACCGGCAACGTTGTTTTCCTTTCCTTTGATGTATTCAATATCGAAATCGAATCCATTAAGCCTGATTTTCCATCTTTGTAATTTGGAATTGGGCTCTTTTAAGGAGTTAAGCCTTGAAACCTTGAACTTAAGACCATACAAATATGGTCTAAAGTGTTTTGTGGCCCAAACTATGGACAGAAGTTCCTTCTCAATTGTTCTGTAATGTGTTTCATGGCGGTTAAGGGTCCTTGATGCGAATGCAATTGGATGGTGGTCTTGCGAAAGCACCGCTCCCAATGCTGCATTACTTGCATCGGTAGTCAGCGTGAATAGTTTTTTGAAATCCGGGTATGCCAGAACTAGGCAAGTACATACAAGTTCTTTAAGTTTATTAAAGGACTCGGTGTAATCCCTATCATCAACGCATATTTTTTTTTCCTTTTTTAAGACATTTGGTCATCGGAAGGGCTACCTTTGAGTAGTCCTTAATGAATTTTCTATAAAATCCGGTAATTCCTAAAAAGGACTTTATTTTTTTGCTGGTATGGGGAATTTTAATGTCAGTAATTGCATTGATTTTATTTGGATTAGGCCTAATGCCTTCATAATATGCCCCAAATATTCTGTTTCCCGCTTTAAGAAGCTGCATTTATCAATTTGAACTTTAGGCCGTGTGCGAACAGCGTTAAAATTTTATCAATTAGCTAAATTATAACACTAGTGTGGTGAATATAAACTTCAAAAATTTAGCCTGCTCTGGAGTAGGCTAAAATTTTAGCCAGTGGATAATTTTCTATGCTTATGAAGGAGTGAGAGAGACAGTCGGCGTAATGTGTTTGTTTTGATTGTTGAATTGCTTTCATTCGCATTTATTTCTGTTTGTTCGACTATTATCGAATTTTTCGTTTGTGTTTTGGTGAAATGTGTTTTATATAACTCTAATATTTAGCGAACTAATAATAACTGACCGATTTTTTACTATTCTATTCTCTGAAACAGATTTTTTATTTTTATTTTGGAAGTTTAGCTGCCAAAAACCAGTGTGACGTGTGCTTTGTTGGATTCATTTCATTTGTATTTATTTTCGTTTGTTTTTGTGTTGACGTCAAATATCCCCCTTGTGTTTTTGTGAATTCCGCTCAATTAAACTGTGTTATGAACGAACAATCACTTAAATTAACCGATAATACTTTTTTTACGTTTCTATTTATTGTGAAACAAATTTGTTTTTTTTTTTTTTTTTTAGAAGTTCACCTGCCAAACCAGTGTTGTGTACCGCGTTAAAACTTCCTATAATTTTAATTATTTTATAGAGTAGTTCTATTATATATCTTTAACAAAACACAATTTAGAATAGCCAATTATTAAATTGGGCACGAGTACGATAACTTTGGCGCCAAGAATTGATAACTGGTTTTTGTAGAACAAGCATTTTTTACTATGGGTGAGGGGGTCTATCTCCCTCCGTTTGGGCGGGAGGGGTAATTTTATAAAAACAGTGCCAAAAATTTAAAACAAATATTAAAAAATAACGGTAATACTTACATATAGGTTTAGGTTAGGTTTATGTGGCTGTCAGGAAGACTACTGACACACTTAGACCACAGATAGGTCCGTTGTGATACCACGAAATGAGCGAGGGAGTATTTCTTTAATTAAACCATTTGGAGCTTCTTTTGAAGCGATGTAAAGATAGAATATCAACGTTCGACATATCGCTTGGATCGTCGAAAAAGAAATTACCCAAGTGTAATTAACGTCTTTGGGAGAGAGCTGGGCATGAACAAAGAAGATTGGTGATAGTCTCCTCCTCCTCCTCGTCCATGCAGCTTCTGCAAAAATCATTAGAGAATACGCCAAGTCTTATGGCGTGTCTTTCTATGAGGCAGTGTCCGGTTATGACACCAATTACGGAGCTAAGATGTAATCTGCTCATAGATAACAAACATTTAGTACGTTTATGATCTAATTTTGGCCAGATTTGCTTTGTCGCTACGCAGGTAGTAGTGTTTGTCCATCTTAAATTTGTTTTCTCTATGGCATTTAGTTTTAGTATGAGTTTGCTTGTAGCGATAGGTATACCAATATTCACCTTGTTAGGTAAAACCGGCAATAGAGTTCCATTTCTGGCAAGTTCATCGGCTTTGCAGTTTCCCTCAATGTCTCTGTGTCCCGGCACCCAGAAAAGGTGAATGTTGAACTGTTCTGCCATCTCCATGAGAGATGATCGACAGTCGCGGGCAGTTATTGAGTTTGTGGAAACAGCACTGATTGATTTAAGGGCTGCCTGACTGTCTGAAAATATACAGATATCCGATGCAGATATCACGTTTTCCCTTAACCAGGATAATACCTCTTTAATCGCCAGAATTTCCGCTTGGAACACACTACAATGGTCAGGGAGACGAAAGGAGAGACTTAAATTTAGTCTGTCTGAGTACACGCCACCACCAACCCCATCTTTAGTTTTTGAGCCATCAGTATAAAAATGAACTGATTCATCTTTCAAGAATCTCTCATTTTCCCAAGTGGATCTTGGTGGGATGGTGACATGAAAATTCTTGTCAAAAACTAGCTGGGGTATAGAGTAGTCGGAGTGACTTAATTTTGGTCCGAATGCTTTCAGAATAATGGAGTGACCAATTGAGTTATCGGTCCATTGAGAGATGGCTTTGAGACGAACGGCTGTGCTTGCTACCGTTTGTTTGCTAAAAATATCAAGGGGTATGAGATTAAGTAGAATATCAAGAGCAGCTGAAGGTGTCGAACGGAGAGCTCCGCTAATACACATATAGGCTGACCGTTGGACTTTACTTAACTTGTCACGATATGTAACTTTGTCTAGGGCGGTCCACCATACTGCTACCCCGTAAGTTAGTATCGGTCTGATGACCGCTGTGTAGAGCCAGTGGGTTATGTATGGGGATAAGCCCCATTTATTTCCGATAGCTTTTTTGCAAGAGAAGAGTGCTACTGTGGCTTTCCTAACTCTTTCCTGTATATTTGCTTTCCAATGTAGTTTTTTGTCCAGGATAAGACCTAGATATTTAGCTTCATCTGAAAAACTTAGTGGAGTTCCCATAATTGATGGGGGACTTATTTGGGGAATTTTATATTTTCTTGTGAAGAGGACAAGTTCAGTTTTGTTTGGGTTTATACCTAGTCCGCATTTTTCTGCCCATTTGAGCATAATATTTAGAGCATTTTGCATTAATTCAACGAGAATTTGAGCATGTTTTCCCGATATTGCAATGGCAACATCGTCGGCATACGCGATCACTTTGAAACCTTCTTTTTCTAGGCTTTCTAACACCTCATTTACGACTATGTTCCATAGAAGTGGGGAAAGGACTCCGGCTTGAGGTGTACCTCTGCTGACAGATCTTCTTTCATGAGTGCCACCTAAAGATGAATTGATAATTCTACTTTCTAACATAAGATTAATTAGGTCATTCAGTGAACCATGTATATCTAGTTTCTTCAGTGACGCTGTGATTGCTTGATAGCTGACATTATTGAAGGCGCCTTCAATATCGAGAAATGCAACTAGAGTGTACTCTTTATGATGTAGTGAGTATTCGATAGTTAGTACCAGTGTATGTAAAGCCGTTTCTACCGATTTTCCTTTACAATAAGCGTGTTGTGCAGTAGATACCAGATTAGGATCTATAGCATTACGCAGATGGATATCGATCAATCTCTCTAGGGTATTGAGAAGGAACGATGATAGGCTAATTGGTCTGAGATCTTTAGGGTTAACCTGGGAGTATTTACCGGCTTCGGGTATAAAGACAACTTTTACCTTTCTCCATAAAGAGGGAATGTAAGTAAATTTTACGCAACCAATTAGGATGATCTCTATGATGGGTGTTATTATATCCGAGGCAAATTGAAGCTCGGCAATCCGAGTAGTTTTAGTCATTTTCCATTTTCTCAAAAACCAGAAAACATAAAATCATTTTGTTTTCAGTTTATGATTTAAAATTAATATGAGCAACGAATTTTATAAAAAAAAGTAGTATTTTATTTTACAGTTTTGAAAAATCACACTTCAAAGTTTTTTTTTAGCTTTTTTTTTCGCAATTTTTGAGTTTAAAGTCCGTTTTTTCAAAGACTAGGCATAGGTTTCACTTGGTTTAAAAAACATTTAATAGAAAAAAGTATTGGCTTTAAAAAAAGATATAAAACTTAGTTGTAAGTGTAGACCCACCCCACCCATAGTAAAAAATGCTTGTATTGAACTGTTCTACAAAAAACCGTTATCAATTCTTGGCGCCAAAGTTATCGTACTCTCCCCTTAAATTGCAAATCTTTAATAAATTGGTTTTTGAAATTTCAAATTTGCGTTTTTAATTTTTTGTAGGGAATTTTATAGAACAGCAAATAAAGAGAATTTAACCTACAAAAGGCCGGGTAGTTCTAAATTGTTGATATGTTGCATAGGATGTTTGGTGATAAAAAAAATAATTTCCTTACCACACCCCCTCAGCCCCCTTTTGCCATCAGGAAAAAACTACACAAAATCGGCTAATTCCGACTATAACTTCTTTCTGGTACATTTTATCGAAAATAAAACTAATTACTAAACGCAAAACAAATAGAGCCACTTCATTTGGATTTTGAATGAATCATAGATCTTACAAATAAACTTTCTATATCACACTTGTAGAACATTTTGTTTTCTACAAGTTTTTTTATTAGTTTTTTTTCGATAAAATGTAAAAGAAAGAAATTATAGTCGAAATAAGCAAAAAAGTAACGATTTTTTGCAGGTTTCCTAATAGCGAAGGGGCGGAGAGGTTGTAGTTGTGGAAATTGTATTTTTACATCAGCCAAACATCCTATACAAAATATCAAAAATTTAAACGCGCGCCGATTGTTTGAGTTGCAGACTTTTTAAAAAAAATTGACCTCAAAACAATTCACTTCTCCGTAGAAAAGTAATAAGAAAGGGAAATTTTTTAATTCTTGAGGGAAAATTTAAAAAAAGCATGTGTTAAAAAATCTTATTTAATCCAGTTCGCACACCAAAAAGGTAAACATGTATTCACCTCAACTTAAACGTCAAAAATTAGCCAGAGGATAAAATTTTTAAAAAAATTTGTTAAGGGAGTCTATGTGTTCCTGTAGTGAAGTGGACAAAATGAGTATATCATCCAAATACAGCACACAAATTTTATTGATATATTCGGCCAGGACTTCATTTACCATCCTCTGGAAAAATGAAGGAGAGGAGCGTTTTTAAGCCCGAACGGCATCCGTGTACATTCGAAAAGACCATTCGTTTTTGAAAAAGCCGTCTTATGTCTGTCTTTCTTAGAAACAGAAATTTGGTGAAATCCTTCTGCCAAGTCGAGTGTCGAGAAATATTATGCGTTCCCCAATTTCGAAAAAAATATCCTCTATATTTGGGAAAGGAAACCTGTCGTCAATTGTCACATCGTTTAGTTTTCTGTAATCGATAAATATGCGCCATTTTTGCTGGCCAGAGTTATCGATCTTTTTGGGAACAACCCAAGTAGGAGACAATAGAGACAGAGCTAAGCATTTCAGAGATCTGTCGATCTACCTCGGACCTATGAGCTTCGGGATATCCATAGTTCTTAGAAAAAACAGGTATATCGTGCTTTTTGGGAATTTTGTGTACATATTCCAATACAGCCGATAGGTTGTCACCTTCCAAAAAAAAGCTTTTCGAATTGTGGAAAACAAATGTTTAAGTTCCTCTTCGTTGAGGTTGTCAAGTTTTAACTTGATAGTTAAAACATCTATGTCAGGATTTTTAAATTTTAAATCTATAGTGCCCTCGCTTAATGCATTTATTTCTTCATCTGTTGGCTTCTTTTGAGAATTTTCAAAAACTAAATTTGCCTGCAATGGCCTTAAAACATTGCACCCGATTATGCCATCAAAATCTCCATTTAAATAAGTTTCTAACATTTCAAGTTTTGTTGAAGGCTTATTGAATTCTTTAAACAATGGAATTATGATTCTTGAGTTAACTAAAGTTTGTGAGTTGATGGATTTGAGCATCAAAGGTTTTTCAAGATCTGATTTGAAAGATCTGTGAAATAAACCTTTTTGAATCACAGAAGTACCTGCTCCAGAGTCTATCATTAATTTAAGTAGAATTTAATTGGTCTGATAAATTATACAGGGAAGAGATCGGTGGTGGTTGACGGAAAATTTTGATATCTAGAATCTTTAATTTCTTCCCTGATTGGATCAGTTTCACTTACAGGTAGATTGTGTGCTTGCAAGTTATCTACGTCTATTGATTGGTAGGTTCTTCGAGATAAGCCTGATGTAGTAGCACCTTGTCCATTGTTGTTAAAATTATTTCTTCTAAAATTATTTAACCACAAAGTCAACCGAATGGTTGACTTTGTGGTTAAGAATATTATTCTGTTTTCTATTCGAATTCTGAGAATTAACATTTAAAGGTTGTTGTGCACTATTTTGTTGAAATTATCTAGTGTTTGAGTTGTGATTGTTTCCTGAATCTCTAGCTGAGCTATTCATATTCTGATTTAGTAAATTAAGAAACGAATTTTATTGGTAACTTGAAGTTGAATTTCTATTGTAATTACGTGTTTGTCGGTACGAGTTGTAAATTGAGCTGGAAGAACCATAAAAATTGTGAGTGTCTACTAAAATCGCTCTTGCTTCCCTAAAGTCTTTTTGGTTTCTGGCTTGTAAAATAAGTTTTGGTTCGCTGGGTAATTTATTGATGAAAAACTTCAGCGTCATTTCTTCATTCTGAGAACTATTGTACCAAACAGGTATATCAACAGGATTTGAAAGACTCGATTTAATATTGAGTTGTGTTAAAAGATTTGGGGTATTTTCAAATAAATCCTCTACCGAATAGTTAAATTTTAACATTTTAATTTTATTAATAAGATTTTCAATGCTTTCATTAATACTACAGTTAGATTTAAGAATCGATTTGATTTCATGCCAATGTGAAGGATTATTGTTATTAATAAGTATAATATTTGCACTACCCTTAATCTTTTGTCGTACAGTTAAATCCAAAAAACCTTTTGAAATTTCGTCAAGATGAGCAGAGTGAGCGTATATGTAATCCACATGTTTGATAAAAAGATTTAATTCTTCTGGAAGTCCAGTAAAGTCGCTAATGTTCTTTACCAAGTCAAGGAAATTTCCAGTTGCCATACCTGAATTACTTTGAAGCAGCGTGTATAACGGTGATATAATAAATTTATATCGTTGATGCAAAATGTAGAAAACTTTTTTTTTATGAGTTTTTAAATTTTTTCTTTTGGTTGTTTTAAAGTCTTTAACACAATAAATACATTTTTCTTTTCTTTTTTTTTTGTAGCCTTTTTTCCGACTGCGCCAGTAACGAAATAATTATTATTACATTCGAAATAAGACAAAATTTAACCTATTTTTTTCTGTTTTTTTTGTACAGTATTTCATTTTTTATTTAAACATACAAAATGGGCAGATTATCAACGTCTGGCACTCAACTAAACTTACGCTCTAACAAGAATGTAAAAAACTCAAGACAAGCTTAACATATTTTATATTATAACTGTTAGATATTTAAGCTAGTTGAAACAGAGAACAAACCAAAAACGCAAAAGATAACAACAACAACAGAATAATCTTTGGACACTACTCAGCTTATATCCGTTATAAGTTTTGTTTTATAGCTAGCTCATGTGTTCTTGATAGCCGATGGTAAGTTAAGCTTTTGATAGAGTTATCTAAAACTTTGCGTACAGTGAAGCTTGATAACAGACATACCATAATGAATCGTAAGAAGCTGTTGCAATCAGCACTGTACATTGCAATATTGTACTACCATATATCAATAAGTGTAAAAGATGTATTTATTTAGGTATAAGTGTGCATATATGTGTACATGTAGGTACAATTATGTAACTGAAGGTGTACAAAAGTGGCATTTAGTCATCGACTTTCTGAAATTGAATGAAAAAACCATTGATGGTTATGAATATTTATGAAATCCCAG
This sequence comes from Baccha elongata, assembly GCA_951217065.1. Taxonomy (NCBI): domain Eukaryota; kingdom Metazoa; phylum Arthropoda; class Insecta; order Diptera; family Syrphidae; genus Baccha; species Baccha elongata. The sequence continues at coordinate 1,022,178 of CATNUY010000077.1, forward strand.
ATAAATTTGGAAAGCGCCGATATTTCACCACTCTTGACCTTGCGTCAGGTTTCCATCAAATAGAGGTACATAGATGCACGAGAAGTTAAGAAAACAGTGTTTAGTGTGGACAATGGACATTATGAGTTACTCGTATGCCATGCGGTTTAAAAAACGCACCTGCCACGTTTCAACGTATAAGGGACAATGTTCTATATGAGTTTATAGATAAAATATGCTTAGTCTACATGGACGACATAATTGTATACTCACAAACATTAACGGAACACATCAAACATTTAGAAAAGGTATTTGAAGCTTTAACTAAAGCAAATTTAAAAATTCAACTTGATAAAAGCCAATTTTTGTAAATAGAGGTAGAATTTTTAGGAAATATAGTATGTGAAAACGGTATAAGACCAAATCCCAAAAAGATAGAAGCTGTTAAGAACTACCCAATACCTAGAAAAAAAAATGTTATTAAATGGATCAATTTTAGCCTACCCATACCTATCAAAACCATTTGTTCTTAGCATAGACGCATCAAATTTTGCGATAGGAGCAGTTTTATCACAAAATCAAGAAGGTCATGAACATCCAATTTGTTACACGAGTATAACTCTTAACGTACATCAACAAAATTATTCAACAATTGAAAAAGAACTGTTAGCAATTATTTGGGCAACCAAATATTTCAGACCATACAAAATTTAAAATACAAACAGATCACAAACCATTAAAATGGCTAATGAATATTAAAGAATCCAACAGTAAATTGGTTAGATGGAAACTTCAAATGGAAGAATACAACTATGAAATAGATTATAAACAGGGTAAGAAGAATTCAAATGCGGACAATGAAATTGAAACAGCAGCTAAAATACACAGCGCAGAAGAAGTTACCAGGGATAGATACCAATATCAGAATCACCTCTAAATCTATTTAAAAATCAAATAATAATGGAACGGCTCCAAAGTGGAGCAAATCAAATAAGAACGAAGAACATTTTTAACAAAACAAGAAAAATAATAAAATACAAAAATTTCACAGAAATTGATATTATACAAATTATAAAAACGATTCTAATCTAAAAACTACAAACGCGGTCTCACTAGAGATTTCGTTGATTTGCAAAACGTTTTTAAAAATCATTTTCACAGATCGAAAAAATTAAAAGTATTAAGATGCACAAAACTTCTAAGAGATATTTTTATTTTTATAATATATGAACTAAAACAGGAAAAAATTATAGTTGATTATCATAAGGAAAGTAACCACAGAGGTATGAATCCTTTAAACACATTAAAAGAGATTATTACACTAAAAGAGATTATTATTTTCCAATATAAAGGAGAAAATCACCAACTTTATTGACAAATTTGTGTTTTGGAGGTGTTTCTTTCATATTTTTCTATCTGACATATCTTACATGTCAGATAGAAAAATATGAACGAAACACCTCCAAAACCCAAATTCGAGTACACAGAAACTCAAAAAAATACATTAGAAATAATTCACATAGATATTTTCTTTCCGCAAAAAGGAATACCAATACTCACTATAGTAGATAAATCTAGCCGGTATGCACAAGCATATGAACTCCAATCAAGAAACGCAGTTCATTTAAAAGAAGGAATTTTAAAATATTTAAGTACATTCGGAAAGCCTAACCTTATTGTAATAGATCAGGAAAAAGCGGCAACATCTATTGATTTTCAAGAATTTTTAAGAAACGAAAAAATAGATTTACATTAATAACAGTTAAATTTTATGTAATTTTTTTTTCTTATTGTCAAACAAAATCTTTCACAGATTTATAAGTTATTTCTTATTGTGAAAGGATATACATAATCAATAAAAGACATAAAGATAAAGATAAAGATATAACAGTTAGTAATTCAAATTCGAATTATAAAAAATCATAATACTATAACTAATGATGAAGCACTACTTAAAGCACTATTCGCTTACAACAATTCAATTTATTCTGCAACAAAATATACTCCATTCGAGTAATTCTTTAAAAGAGTCCCAAATAGATTAGCAGAGAAGGCATTTCAAAAAGCATTCGATAGTAAAAAGAAAATAATAAATAAAAGAAATAAAGAAAGACAGGAACAAATTAAATACAGGGACAATTATAAATTTTATTACAAAGAAAGAAATATTAACAACTTAAAACCAAGATTTAAAACATTTAAGACTTTGAGAAATAATAAAGTTACAAACTTAGCGAATAATAATAAGTAGTATTATAAATTCAAAATTAAAAAACCTCCCGAATTTCAGATCCAAAATGAGATCCCAGACATTACTTATAATGATGTCATTAATACTGACTACTAAAGGATAAAAACTTTACATAACGAACTTAAACTAAATAGAGATAGATAGATAGATAGATAGTATTCGATTTTACGTTGTTAAATAGTATCTTAAACATATTCGATTTCATGTACAATGCTACATGTTGATTTTACTACGAAATAATAAATTGAATGAAGTCAATGTAGTCTAAAAGTGAACCGTAGTTGTTTTGACATTGAAAACAACTTTTCTTAGTTTTGAAGTATGGTTAATGTGAATTTAAATTGCAACAAGCTAAATATCTAAAATAAAATTTCAAAGTTTCCCGCTTTACTTTTAAAGTGTTACATAGTTAAATCTAATACGTTTATCATTATTTAAAATTTGCAACCACACTAAAAGAAATGTCAAGCTTATTCTTGTTGATATATCAATAGGTTTATAAATGTGTTTTGTGATCAAAACATGATTTTGCAATAGATCGCATTTAATTTTATTAAATTTCATAAAGGTTCGGCGCATTTGCATTGCGCTATTGCTTGTTATCCCAAACAATAATGCAATAATGCAAATACGCCGCAGAATTATAAGCTTTTAAGCCCGAACGGCATCCGTGTACATTCGAAAAGACCATTCGTTTTTGAAAAAGCCGTCTTATGTCTGTCTTTCTTAGAAACAGAAATTTGGTGAAATCCTTCTGCCAAGTCGAGTGTCGAGAAATATTATGCGTTCCCCAATTTCGAAAAAAATATCCTCTATATTTGGGAAAGGAAACCTGTCGTCAATTGTCACATCGTTTAGTTTTCTGTAATCGATAAATATGCGCCATTTTTGCTGGCCAGAGTTATCGATCTTTTTGGGAACAACCCAAGTAGGAGACAATAGAGACAGAGCTAAGCATTTCAGAGATCTGTCGATCTACCTCGGACCTATGAGCTTCGGGATATCCATAGTTCTTAGAAAAAACAGGTATATCGTGCTTTTTGGGAATTTTGTGTACATATTCCAATACAGCCGATAGGTTGTCACCTTCCAAAAAAAAGCTTTTCGAAATTTTCGAATTGTGGAAAACAAATGTTTAAGTTCCTCTTCGTTGAGGTTGTCAAGTTTTAACTTGATAGTTAAAACATCTATGTCAGGATTTTTAAATTTTAAATCTATAGTGCCCTCGCTTAATGCATTTATTTCTTCATCTGTTGGCTTCTTTTGAGAATTTTCAAAAACTAAATTTGCCTGCAATGGCCTTAAAACATTGCACCCGATTATGCCATCAAAATCTCCATTTAAATAAGTTTCTAACATTTCAAGTTTTGTTGAAGGCTTATTGAATTCTTTAAACAATGGAATTATGATTCTTGAGTTAACTAAAGTTTGTGAGTTGATGGATTTGAGCATCAAAGGTTTTTCAAGATCTGATTTGAAAGATCTGTGAAATAAACCTTTTTGAATCACAGAAGTACCTGCTCCAGAGTCTATCATTAATTTAAGTAGAATTTAATTGGTCTGATAAATTATACAGGGAAGAGATCGGTGGTGGTTGACGGAAAATTTTGATATCTAGAATCTTCAATTTCTTCCCTGATTGGATCAGTTTCACTTACAGGTAGATTGTGTGCTTGCAAGTTATCTACGTCTATTGATTGGTAGGTTCTTCGAGATAAGCCTGATGTAGTAGCACCTTGTCCATTGTTGTTAAAATTATTTCTTCTAAAATTATTTAACCACAAAGTCAACCGAATGGTTGACTTTGTGGTTAAGAATATTATTCTGATTTCTATTCGAATTCTGAGAATTAACATTTAAAGGTTGTTGTGCACTATTTTGTTGAAATTATCTAGTGTTTGAGTTGTGATTGTTTCCTGAATCTCTAGCTGAGCTATTCATATTCTGATTTAGTAAATTAAGAAACGAATTTTATTGGTAACTTGAAGTTGAATTTCTATTGTAATTACGTGTTTGTCGGTACGAGTTGTAAATTGAGCTGGAAGAACCATAAAAATTGTGAGTGTCTACTAAAATCGCTCTTGCTTCCCTAAAGTCTTTTTGGTTTCTGGCTTGTAAAATAAGTTTTGGTTCGCTGGGTAATTTATTGATGAAAAACTTCAGCGTCATTTCTTCATTCTGAGAACTATTGTACCAAACAGGTATATCAACAGGATTTGAAAGACTCGATTTAATATTGAGTTGTGTTAAAAGATTTGGGGTATTTTCAAATAAATCCTCTACCGAATAGTTAAATTTTAACATTTTAATTTTATTAATAAGATTTTCAATGCTTTCATTAATACTACAGTTAGATTTAAGAATCGATTTGATTTCATGCCAATGTGAAGGATTATTGTTATTAATAAGTATAATATTTGCACTACCCTTAATCTTTTGTCGTACAGTTAAATCCAAAAAACCTTTTGAAATTTCGTCAAGATGAGCAGAGTGAGCGTATATGTAATCCACATGTTTGATAAAAAGATTTAATTCTTCTGGAAGTCCAGTAAAGTCGCTAATGTTCTTTACCAAGTCAAGGAAATTTCCAGTTGCCATACCTGAATTACTTTGAAGCAGCGTGTATAACGGTGATATAATAAATTTATATCGTTGATGCAAAATGTAGAAAACTTTTTTTTTATGAGTTTTTAAATTTTTTCTTTTGGTTGTTTTAAAGTCTTTAACACAATAAATACATTTTTCTTTTCTTTTTTTTTTTGTAGCCTTTTTTCCGACTGCGCCAGTAACGAAATAATTATTATTACATTCGAAATAAGACAAAATTTAACCTATTTTTTTCTGTTTTTTTTGTACAGTATTTCATTTTTTATTTAAACATACAAAATGGGTAGATTATCAACGTCTGGCACTCAACTAAACTTACGCTCTAACAAGAATGTAAAAAACTCAAGACAAGCTTAACATATTTTATATTATAACTGTTAGATATTTAAGCTAGTTGAAACAGAGAACAAACCAAAAACGCAAAAGATAACAACAACAACAGAATAATCTTTGGACACTACTCAGCTTATATCCGTTATAAGTTTTGTTTTATAGCTAGCTCATGTGTTCTTGATAGCCGATGGTAAGTTAAGCTTTTGATAGAGTTATCTAAAACTTTGCGTACAGTGAAGCTTGATAACAGACATACCATAATGAATCGTAAGAAGCTGTTGCAATCAGCACTGTACATTGCAATATTGTACTACCATATATCAATAAGTGTAAAAGATGTATTTATTTAGGTATAAGTGTGCATATATGTGTACATGTAGGTACAATTATGTAACTGAAGGTGTACAAAAGTGGCATTTAGTCATCGACTTTCTGAAATTGAATGAAAAAACCATTGATGGTTATGAATATTTATGAAATCCCAGATAAATTTGGAAAGCGCCGATATTTCACCACTCTTGACCTTGCGTCAGGTTTCCATCAAATAGAGGTACATAGATGCACGAGAAGTTAAGAAAACAGTGTTTAGTGTGGACAATGGACATTATGAGTTACTCGTATGCCATGCGGTTTAAAAAACGCACCTGCCACGTTTCAACGTATAAGGGACAATGTTCTATATGAGTTTATAGATAAAATATGCTTAGTCTACATGGACGACATAATTGTATACTCACAAACATTAACGGAACACATCAAACATTTAGAAAAGGTATTTGAAGCTTTAACTAAAGCAAATTTAAAAATTCAACTTGATAAAAGCCAATTTTTGTAAATAGAGGTAGAATTTTTAGGAAATATAGTATGTGAAAACGGTATAAGACCAAATCCCAAAAAGATAGAAGCTGTTAAGAACTACCCAATACCTAGAAAAAAAAATGTTATTAAATGGATCAATTTTAGCCTACCCATACCTATCAAAACCATTTGTTCTTAGCATAGACGCATCAAATTTTGCGATAGGAGCAGTTTTATCACAAAATCAAGAAGGTCATGAACATCCAATTTGTTACACGAGTATAACTCTTAACGTACATCAACAAAATTATTCAACAATTGAAAAAGAACTGTTAGCAATTATTTGGGCAACCAAATATTTCAGACCATACAAAATTTAAAATACAAACAGATCACAAACCATTAAAATGGCTAATGAATATTAAAGAATCCAACAGTAAATTGGTTAGATGGAAACTTCAAATGGAAGAATACAACTATGAAATAGATTATAAACAGGGTAAGAAGAATTCAAATGCGGACAATGAAATTGAAACAGCAGCTAAAATACACAGCGCAGAAGAAGTTACCAGGGATAGATACCAATATCAGAATCACCTCTAAATCTATTTAAAAATCAAATAATAATGGAACGGCTCCAAAGTGGAGCAAATCAAATAAGAACGAAGAACATTTTTAACAAAACAAGAAAAATAATAAAATACAAAAATTTCACAGAAATTGATATTATACAAATTATAAAAACGATTCTAATCTAAAAACTACAAACGCGGTCTCACTAGAGATTTCGTTGATTTGCAAAACGTTTTTAAAAATCATTTTCACAGATCGAAAAAATTAAAAGTATTAAGATGCACAAAACTTCTAAGAGATATTTTTATTTTTATAATATATGAACTAAAACAGGAAAAAATTATAGTTGATTATCATAAGGAAAGTAACCACAGAGGTATGAATCCTTTAAACACATTAAAAGAGATTATTACACTAAAAGAGATTATTATTTTCCAATATAAAGGAGAAAATCACCAACTTTATTGACAAATTTGTGTTTTGGAGGTGTTTCTTTCATATTTTTCTATCTGACATATCTTACATGTCAGATAGAAAAATATGAACGAAACACCTCCAAAACCCAAATTCGAGTACACAGAAACTCAAAAAAATACATTAGAAATAATTCACATAGATATTTTCTTTCCGCAAAAAGGAATACCAATACTCACTATAGTAGATAAATCTAGCCGGTATGCACAAGCATATGAACTCCAATCAAGAAACGCAGTTCATTTAAAAGAAGGAATTTTAAAATATTTAAGTACATTCGGAAAGCCTAACCTTATTGTAATAGATCAGGAAAAAGCGGCAACATCTATTGATTTTCAAGAATTTTTAAGAAACGAAAAAATAGATTTACATTAATAACAGTTAAATTTTATGTAATTTTTTTTTCTTATTGTCAAACAAAATCTTTCACAGATTTATAAGTTATTTCTTATTGTGAAAGGATATACATAATCAATAAAAGACATAAAGATAAAGATAAAGATATAACAGTTAGTAATTCAAATTCGAATTATAAAAAATCATAATACTATAACTAATGATGAAGCACTACTTAAAGCACTATTCGCTTACAACAATTCAATTTATTCTGCAACAAAATATACTCCATTCGAGTAATTCTTTAAAAGAGTCCCAAATAGATTAGCAGAGAAGGCATTTCAAAAAGCATTCGATAGTAAAAAGAAAATAATAAATAAAAGAAATAAAGAAAGACAGGAACAAATTAAATACAGGGACAATTATAAATTTTATTACAAAGAAAGAAATATTAACAACTTAAAACCAAGATTTAAAACATTTAAGACTTTGAGAAATAATAAAGTTACAAACTTAGCGAATAATAATAAGTAGTATTATAAATTCAAAATTAAAAAACCTCCCGAATTTCAGATCCAAAATGAGATCCCAGACATTACTTATAATGATGTCATTAATACTGACTACTAAAGGATAAAAACTTTACATAACGAACTTAAACTAAATAGAGATAGATAGATAGATAGATAGTATTCGATTTTACGTTGTTAAATAGTATCTTAAACATATTCGATTTCATGTACAATGCTACATGTTGATTTTACTACGAAATAATAAATTGAATGAAGTCAATGTAGTCTAAAAGTGAACCGTAGTTGTTTTGACATTGAAAACAACTTTTCTTAGTTTTGAAGTATGGTTAATGTGAATTTAAATTGCAACAAGCTAAATATCTAAAATAAAATTTCAAAGTTTCCCGCTTTACTTTTAAAGTGTTACATAGTTAAATCTAATACGTTTATCATTATTTAAAATTTGCAACCACACTAAAAGAAATGTCAAGCTTATTCTTGTTGATATATCAATAGGTTTATAAATGTGTTTTGTGATCAAAACATGATTTTGCAATAGATCGCATTTAATTTTATTAAATTTCATAAAGGTTCGGCGCATTTGCATTGCGCTATTGCTTGTTATCCCAAACAATAATGCAATAATGCAAATACGCCGCAGAATTATAAGCTTTTTCGGATGAGATGGAGTTAAGTTTTGATGGGCCTGATGGGTTTAGTTATAAAATTTCCGAAAGAGACCACGTGAAACCTTTCATTTGTCCAGCTCATTATAAAGTCCAAAAACTTTAAACGTCTGCATTTTAGTTGCATATGGTTTCTTTTGAAGTCTTATGTTGATTATTCTTAGGATTGTTAAACCTCATCGAAAAACACCGGTTTCCTATTTTTGATTTTGCCGAAAATTCACAAGAATTTTTCATCCTTTATTCTTTCTTCGTAATTATTTTATTTCAAATCAATTTTTTCATAATGGTTTGCTCTGCAAAAGCCTGTCCTGATGATTCTAGTAATAGCCGTCTCTTTACCTGTTTTGGACCTTGTGGTAATCTTTACCATGCTAAATGCGTTGGTTCTACCAATGGATTTCTTGATAAAGTAATAAATTCTGATATTGCCTTTTGGTATTGTACCGACTGCCGTAAGATTTCACTTTCTCAGCTCTCCTTCAAAATGAATTCTTTTAAAGAAAACATTTTAAAGCTCTCTAAAGGGTTCAATGACTTGTTGACAAACTTTAACACTGCAGTGTCAAATGTAACTACATTTTCCCCTTGCAACGATATGATCAATGTCGAAACATCAACTGATGACTTGATCCAACAACTATTTCCGTTCCATCAGATGAATCAGATTTATCAACAAGAACTTCTTCTTCAGCACTATCTGATCGCGACTCTGTTGCAAAAAGAGGAAATAAAAGGATACGAGAAAACTCAACAGTGGTTAAGAATTCAAGTCCCCCTCCAAAACGAACCAATTTAAGGAGCAACTCTAATAGTCTTAGTGATTCAGGCGCATCTAGTTCGTCTCATGTCAGTCCGACTTTAACGATTGCTGTTAATACGGTGGCTGACAATGATTGTGAAACTATATCAAACCATATTGTAATAACAGAACCTTGTCCTCGTCCTATTGAGGCTGTCCCTAAGCCTAAATCAATTTTTATTTCTCGCCTTAGTCCAGATATAAGTGTTCATGATCTTGTTTCCCATTTGGTCTCTAACAAATGCATTCCGAACAATGCATCAGTTAAATGTACCAAAATTAGTAAGGTAAATAGTTTTGTCTCATCCTTCAAAATTGTTGCTCACCCGGCATTTTTCGAATCTATCATTAATACTAAAAATTGGCCTTCTGAAGCGCTTATAAAAGAGTTTGCTACCGTGAGAAGTAAAAGAAGTAAGTGCGTTATTCCTAAGAAATCTCCGCCAAAAAACTAAAAAGGATTACCCTCTTTTATCAAAACGTCAGAGGGCTTCGCAGCAAAACTGCAAATATCTATACTAACTCTCAAGCTTTTTCACATGACATCTTTGTTTTGACGGAAACTTGGCTGAATTCAAGCTATTTAGACACAGAACTTTTTAATCAAGAGTTCTTAGTTTTTAGAAAAGATCGTCATGTTGATAAACCAAAAGAATTAGGCGGTGGTGTGTTGATTGCTGTTCGTAAAAATTTTGTATCTACGCGTATTTCTTTCCCCTTCGATCTTTCTATTGATTTGGTTTGCATCAAATTAAACATAGAGTCTAAGTATGTATATATTATAAATGTATATATTCCTCCAAGAAGTTCAAGTTTGTTGTATAATGAACTTGTTTTGGCCTTAGACTTTATCATTGACTTGTCTTGCTCCAACAGCAATATTCTACTTCTCGGGGATTTCAATTTACCCCATATAGAATGGGTTCCTTCGGATGATGGATCATTTCAAGAAGCCTCATTAACATCTTCACAAACAGAGCTTCTCTCTCTAGATGGTATTAATTCTACTGACTTACAGCAAGTTAACTGTATTAAAAACTCTAAGAATCGAGTACTCGATTTGATATTTTCTTCTGACGCTATTAGTACTGTTGTTCAGGAATCTAGTTCTGGAATTACTAATATAGACAATTACCATCCACCTTTGGATATATTTTTTGATTTGAGCAACCATCCTCTCGAAAATTGTAATTCTCAAGATTGTTCATTTGTTTTTGACTTTCGAAAGTCAAATTTTCAGTTGCTTTCCGATGTAATAAGTAGATCGAATATTAGAAATATATACGATTCTACAAATATTGACGATGCAGTAACTGAGTTCTATAATATAATCAGTAGCTGTATAAATAATTGTGTACCTACAAAAATATCTAAAAACACTAATTTTTGTCACCCTTGGTACACACAAGAGCTAAAATCTCTTCGAAACAAGAGAAATAAAGTATGGAAAGCTTATATAAAAACCCTCTCTCCAACAATTTTCGAACAATATATTGCCTTATTTGAAGAATTTAAAAATCTTTCAAAATTGTTGTACACCAATTACGTTAACGAAATGGGGGCTTCTTTAAAACAGGACCCTAAAAGTTTTTGGCATTTTGTTAACTCGAAAAAAAATTCGGATGGCTTCCCAGCAAGTTTTTTATATGAGAACACTTCCGTACAAAATCGCAGTGATATTTGCAACGCGTTTGCAAATAATTTTCGTAACTCATTTGTTGATACTCATAGAAGTGTTGATATAGATTTTTTTAAAGACGTGAAAAGCTACCCGCAAGTTAATTTTAACAATATTCCTGTGAAACAAGATAGAGTTTTGCATTTTTTGTCATCCTTAAATGACGATTACTCTTATGGCCCTGACGGTTTACCCCCAATTGTTCTGAAAAAATGTAGTGATGTATTAGTGCAACCCTTGCAATTTTTGTTTGAGCTTTCTCTAAAAGCTGGAAAATTTCCGTCCTTCTGGAAGAAATCATTTCTCACTCCTGTTTTTAAAAAGGGTGATAAATTCGACATTAATAACTATAGACCCATTTCTAAATTGTCATGTGTTCCGAAGCTTTTTGAACAGGTTGTATGTGAAAGCCTTTCATTTTTTGGTAAAAACATTATTTGTAAACAGCAACATGGCTTTGTGCAGAAAAGGTCTACTGTTACAAACCTTCTTACCTTCTTGCATAATTGTTCAAATGCATTAGAAAAAGGTAATGAAGTTGATTGCATATACACAGATTTTTCTAAAGCATTTGACCAACTCAGCCATGACATTATTGTTTTTAAACTCCAAGCGTATGGTTTCCCTACTCTTTTTATTTCGTGGATCAAATCGTACCTTGAAAATAGATCTTACCAGGTCAAATTTAGAAACTCCCTTTCAAATACTTTCTTTGCCCATTCAGGCGTACCCCAGGGAAGTCATTTGGGCCCATTCTTATTCATTCTTGCTATAAATGACGTTTCATCTTGTATACGCTTTAGTGAGATTCTCATATTTGCAGACGATATGAAAATTTTTAAAACAATCAAATCTCCTAATGACCACAATCTTCTGCAGGCTGATGTCAATAGTTTCAGTGAATGGTGTTATAAAAACGGGTTAACTCTTAACCCTAAAAAATGCCAAACAATGACCTTCTCAAAGAAAAGATCTTCAAGTTTCTTTGAATATTGTATATCTCAAAATAAAATCTGTCGCGTGGTTAGTTTCAAAGACTTAGGTGTAAATTTTAGTGCTAATCTAGAATTTTCTGAACATATTAATTTTATTGTAAATAAAGCGAACTCTATGCTTGGATTCATAAAACGGTGGGCAAAAGAATTTAACGATCCGTACGTCACTCTCTCATTGTACAACTGCTACGTAAGGCCTCATCTTGAATATGCCTCACAAGTATGGACTCCTTTTTATGAAATCCATAAGAACCGTATTGAATCAGTGCAGCACAAGTTTATTCGCTTTGCTCTTAAAGGCCTTCCTTGGGCCGATCCTTATAATCTGCCACCTTATGAACATCGGATACAGCTTTTGCAGATTCAATCTTTACACCAACGAAGGGTAAATAATGATTTAATTTTTCTTCATCAACTTATCAGCGGACAAATTGATGCTTCGGACCTGTTAGCTTCTATTGGCTTAAACTACCGCGGAGGGTCTTACCACCTACGAAGATCTGAACTTTTACATATTGAACTCCACAGAACTAATTATGGCATGCATGAGCCTCTCACACGGATGAGTAAGTTTTATAACTTGAATGAGAGCCTTATAGACTTTAATTTAAATAAAAATATTTTAAAAACTCTCTTTAGAACCAGTGCTCCACGATCATAATTGTTTCTGTGTTGTATTGTAATAATGTATTTATGTTGTATTTATGTGCATGTGTTTTTGTTTTTGTACCATTGTGCTTACTAACAACTAACACCTGCACTAAGTGATGAGCCAGTGGGACACATTATATGTGTTGGCAAATCTTTCTTTCATATGTTGATGCTTGCTTTAAGCTCCATTTGAAAATAGATCTGATAGTGTAAAAAAAAAAAAAAAAAAAAAAAAAAAAAAAAAGAATCAGAAGCAAATCTTAAAATTGCATTTTGGTTAACTGTTATTGTTGCAGTTTTGATTACACCCTCTCAGTTTTTTTTTTTAATCTTTGTTTCTTAGGGAGAAATGGATTACACAGAAATTCCATTCCATTTTATTGGTTAAAGCCCTATGGTTCTATTAGTAAGACGATTTTAGCTCTTTCAACATAGCTAGTAAAGTTATTATATTTCTGTTCCCAACATTATAAAGAAACAGTAACCATCATCAAATGATAAATAAACACACAAGGTTTAAAGAAAATGGACATCACACATTTTTTTTTTCTACAAATCTACTTGGTTTTTTTGGATGATATGCTACACTTCCTGGTCTCAGCATTGGCAGCCTGCTCATGACTCAATCCTTAACCACTCAACGTAACACATACACTCCTCGCCACTTAAATAGGACACACTTCAAGTGCATTTTCTATCGTTCTTTTCTCCAAAACTAAGCAAGCTAGAGATTTAATTTTAGTTTGCAATTAAAATCCATTTAACTGTTATTTATTGATCAGAAGGAAGATTCAATTCTAAAGCCTTAAGTATTAACAAACAATTATTAACCAACAACCGGCAAAATGCAAGGTGCTTTTTTTGCGCCACATGAATAGGACACAATAAAAAAACACTTTTTAGAATTAATTGTATTTTTATTTCAAACAATCATTACAATGTAAGGACTGAGGGAGATATTCTGTTATAGAACTGATTTGAAAATAAATTTTTTGAGAGACTGCTGGTAGTCTAAAAGCCATTACAGATGTAAGAATTAAAATTCAGAAACATCTTTATTTATAAGACTAACGGGATATGATATTTAGAAAATCTAAACATCGCTATATAGCTTATTTTATACTTTATCAAGAACAAGTATTTAATTGACAGATACAGTGCAGATATCAAGAATAAACCCATAATAATAGTTAAAGTAAGAGTATTTTATTAATTTTAATTCGAATTTTAAAAAATTTTCTGAGCAACAAAAATTAAAAAAAAAATTAAATGCTTTTTTTATTTACTTTTCAGCTTTCAGTCCATCCTTCACAACTCTTTGCAAACTATTATCTCGAAAACCAAAATTGAGTAGGTACCTAACTACCTAATTTATTTGACGAAAATAATTTCATCTTGGCAGCTGTTTCTGCACCAAATTGCCGTTAGGCTAGAACCAGAAAATTCTAAATTCGCCAAGAACCCTTTGACGACAAACAACCACCAATGATAGAGTCCAACTTAAAGTCTGTTATACCCTTGTCGGGATGTGAAGCTAAGGGGATCTATGGATAAGTTGTTGGTGCTTGCTGCTGAAAACAAAAATGCCCCTTCTCTCTAAGTAGATAAGGCATTCATCCCGCTCATCCTAAATAAATATTGCGTGCGTTTTTGTGTGAGTGTGTAATTTTTTGATTTAAGAGAAAAAACGTCTATTTTAGACTTCGATGTTTGTTCGACATCCTTGGCCCCCATACCTTATATGTTAGATATATGTACCTACATATATACATATTTTTTTGAGAAAGTAGTTAGGTACGTGTTTGCAAATAAAAAAAAGTTCACTTTTATGCAAAGTTCATAGATTATGAAAACACCAATTGGTCAAAAAGGATGTGACGAATGAGAAAATAAATTATCCAACCAGAAGTATATAATAAATAGATTTCGTGATAATTATAATAATTAATCACTTTAACGGTTCGAAGCGCATTGTAACATGATGGCGTATATTTTTCTGGTTTGGGTCTGTAGGTTGTATTTGTATTATAATATGTGTGTTGTGTGGAAATTATGTCGACAAATAATTCTCCGAGGCTGTCATTGGGCGCCAGCTGTAAGTGAGTAATGTAGTGTACTTGCGTATTATAAATCGGCACGAGTACGATAACTTTGGCGCCAAGAATTGATAACGGTTTTTTGTAGAACAGTTCAATACAAGCATTTTTTACTACGGGTGGGGGGGTCTATCTCCCTCCGTTTGGGCGGGAGGGGCAATTTTATAAAAACAGTGCTAAAAATTTAAAACAAATATTAAAAAATAACGGTAATACTAACAACTGAGCTTTATATCTTTTTTTAAAGCCAATACTTTTTTCTATTAGATATTTTTTTAAATCAAGTGAAACCTATGCAAAGTCTTTGAAAAAACGGACTTTAAACTCAAAAATTGCGAAAAAAAAGGTAAAAAAAAACTTTGAAGTGTGATTTTTCAAAACTGTAAAATAAAATACTGTTTTTTTTATAGAATTAGTTGCTCATATTAATTTTAAATCATAAACTGAAAACAATATGATTTTATGTTTTCTGGTTTTTGAGAAAATGGAAAATTACTAAATGTGAATTCGGGATCTCAAACTGGGAACGAGTACGATAACTTTGGCGCCAAGAATTGATAACTGTTTTTTGTAGAACAGATCAATACAAGCATTTTTTACTATGGGTTGGGGGGGTCTATCTCCCTCCGTTTGGGCGGGAGGGGCAATTTTATAAAAACAGTGCTTAAAATTTAAAACAAATATTAAAAAATAACGGTAATATTTACAACTAAGTTTAATTATTTTTTTTTAAAGCCAATACTTTTTTCTTTTAGATGTTTTTTTTAAATCAAGTGAAACCTGTGCATTGTCTTTAAAAAAACGGACTTTAAACTCAAAAATTGCGAAAAAATAGGTAAAAAAAAACTTTGAAGTGTGATTTTTTAAAAAAAGTGTGATTTTAAAAAAAAAAATACTACTTTTTTTTATAGAATTCGTTGCTCATATTAATTTTAAATCATAAACTGAAAACAAAATGATTTTATGTTTTCTGGTTTTTGAGAAAATGGAAAATTACTTCTGTTGCATTTAAAGATACAAGAACAAAGAACCTACGTACAACATTCACCGTATACCAAAAAAAAACAAAAAACTCTTACAAGAAAGTAGTAATTTTCCATTTTCTCAAAAACCAGAAAACATAAAATCATTTTGTTTTTAGTTTATGATTTAAAATTAATATGAGCAACGAATTTTATAAAAAAAAGTAGTATTTTATTTTAAAGTTTTGAAAAATCACACTTCAAAGTTTTTTTTTACCTTTTTTTTCGCAATTTTTGAGTTTAAAGTCCGTTTTTTCAAAGACTATGCATAGGTTTCACTTGATTTAAAAAACATCTAATAAAAAAAGGTATTGGCTTTAAAAAAAATATAAAACTTATTTTTAAGTATTACCGTTATTTTTTAATATTTGTTTTAAATTCTTAGCACTGTTTTTATAAAATTGCCCCTCCCGCCCAAACGGAAAGAGATAGACCCCCCCCCCACCCATAGTAAAAAATGCTTGTATTGAAATGTTCTACAAAAAACCGTTATCAGTTCTTGGCGCCAAAGTTATCGTACTCTCCCCTATAAATCTTACCTATTAATTAACTTTTCACTCGATATAAATTTCTGGAATTTATATAAAAAATGAGTTAAATAGCATTTACCCCGCAATGGTGTCATTTCATCCGCATTAGTTATAAAAACAATTTATTATTCTATTATCTATACAGGGTGAGTCATGAGCAATGCGACAAAATGCTAGGGCGTGTAGGTTGCGTTGAGACAAGAAAAAAATCGTATGGGAGGGGGGTCTATTCCCCTCCGTTTAGCCGGGAGGGGCAATTTTCGAAAAAACTGACTTAAAATGGGAAAAAAATTATTTAAAATCAACGGCTTCATTCACAATGCTGTGCGATACGTTTTTGAAAAGCCAATAATTTTTTCTTTCATTCTGTGTTTAAATAAATCTATTCTAAGAAATAGTTTTTGAAATATTAATTTTCAAAGTCAAAATTTTGAAAAAAAAAATTGAAAAAAAAATTTCAAATTCATTTTTTTCAAAATTTTACGTAATTAAGTGCTAATTTTAATTTCAAAATTCAATGCTGTTATTAATTTTAAGTCTAAATAAGACAACCGGATGCAAAAATTTTATGTCGTTCTCAAGAAATTAAAAAAAAACCAAAACCACCTTTTTCTAAGAAAAACATTTATTTTTATTGTAACGAAGCAATTTAAGAAGCATTAATCTTAGTTTTTTTAGTTTTTTTTTATTCCTTTTATTTTTACTATGTTTTTTATTGGAAGTACTTAAAAAAAAAATTCTCGATATGATCTCCATTGTTTACAAGGCATAGATTATATCTCCTTGTAATGGCTTCACATAATTTTATGCTTGACAAATTTTCCTGCAATTTGACTCCAGCGACTTCAATTCGTTCCTTCAGTTGTTCCAATGATACTATTTCCACTTCGTAAACATAATTCTTCATAAATCCCCATGCATAGAAATCTAGGGGAGTTAAATCTGGTGACCTAGGCGGCCATTCCGTGAGGCCCCTTCTTCCGATCCAACGGTCGCTAAAATGATCATCCAGCCAGTTTCTCACCTGTAAGCTGTAGTGTGCTGGAGCACCATCTTGTTGGTAGATTAAAGTATCTGCTATAACCAATGGAACGCTGTCTAATAAATCGGGTAAAAGGTCTCGTAGGAATGGCAGGTACGATTCTCCATTAATAATGGAATTCAAAAACCGGGGCCCGATCACAGTGTGTCCAACAATACCAAGCCAAACATTACAACTAAAGCGGTGTTGTGATTTGTTTTGTTTTTTTTTTGTGTGAATTGGCGCTACTCCAATAATGTAAATTGTGGAAGTTAGTAACCCCATCCCTAGTAAACTGTGCTTCATCCGTCCAGAATATTCTTCTAAAATAGTTTTGTTCGGTTTCATTTCTAAGTAGTAATGTTCTACAAAATTCGGTTCTCAATAACTTGTCGTTTGAGGTGAGTTCCTGAACAGGCGTAAAGTGGTACGGGTGTAAATTTTCCGCCCGAAGTACTCGACATGCTCTAGATTGGGACACTCCAAAAATAGTGGATATCCTTCTTGTACTGACGGAGGGATTATTTCGTACTAAATCCAGAATTCTTTCATCTAAGAGTCTTGACTCATCAGAAACTGGCCTTTCGCTTCTTCGATGCTCCAGGACTCCATGATCTCTTAGACGTCAAAACTGCAAAACTGCAATGCCTTTTATTTATCTTGCGTTGCAATTTTCTTTTTTTTTTTCATTAAAAAAAATGCGGTTTTATTGTCCCTATTGTCCCCATAACAGGTAGAACCCATGGGCTGCGGGCAGGCCAAGGCCAAAATATTGACAGGTCAGTTTTCAGAAGTTATCAATGAAAATAATATTAATCCAGGGTTATTCCAATACTATTTAATTTTATTACGTTCTCATAAAACTCCAATTAAAAAAAACTAAAAAAACTAAGATTAATGCTTCTTAAATTGCTTCGTTACAATAAAAATAAATGTTTTTCTTAGGTTTTGGTTTTTTTTCAATTTCTTGAGAACGACATAAAATTTTTGCATCCGGTTTTCTTATTTAGACTTAAAATTAATAACAGCATTGAATTTTAAAATTAAAATTAGTACTTAATTACGTAAAATTTTGAAAAAAAAGAATTTGAAATTTTTTTTCAATTTTTTTTTTCAAAATTTTGACTTTGAAAATTAATATTTCAAAAACTATTTCTTAAAATAGATTTATTTAAACACAGAATGAAAGAAAAAGTTATTGGCTTTTCAAAAACGTATCGCACAGCATTGTGAATGAAGCCGTTGATTTTAAATAATTTTTTTCCCATTTTAAGTCAGTTTTTTCGAAAATTGCCCCTCCCGGCTAAACGGAGGGGAATAGACCCACCCCTCCCATACGATTTTTTTCTTGTCTCAACGCAACCTACACGCCCTAGCATTTTGTCGCATTGCTCATGACTCACCCTGTATATTATCCTATCTATTACCTATCTATAATCTATATATTTTTAAAACAATCTACAGCCAGTTTTCCCATAAGTGATATATATAATGTTTGCATTAATTTCGTATTGACAAATATCTAATGTCAAACTTGTGTGAAATCTATTGACGTCTTAACCTATAGAATTTATCTGTTAGTAGGTACGTTAAAATTAGAAAATAAAAAATATTGTCGTCTATAAAATTAATAATTAAATATATTGGCACCTACATTTCCGAACCTGGCGTAGGTTAGTGCCCCGGGGCACTGCTTTAAAGTCTATAGACCTTCATTCCTCTCCATAGCTATGTAGTGGAAAATGGGTAATAGATCCATCTGTGGGTTAATGGGTGCCGATCCTTATAACCTGCCACCTTAAGAACATCGGATACGGTTCTGTAGTTACAACCTTTATATCAACGGCGGGTTAAGAATGATTTAATATTCCTTCATCAACTTGTCTGTGGACAACTAGAACGTAGGTAACTCCAGGTTGGATGCAGAATGCCGGTTAGCGCATGCTAACGTAGACAAGTTTGTCGCATTTTTATTCGCTCCCGCATTGTTTTTTTTTTTTATTTATTTAATTAATAATAAACTGACCTAATTCTACCTCTGCCAAATCCATTATTCACCGCGTTCTTATAAACAATTTGTGTTTTCTGTTTTTCCTGACCAACCCAAACTCTGACCCACTTGTGAATTTGTGATTTGCTTAGCAATAACATCAACCTTATTGACCCACTCGCTTGTTTGTGTCTACCTTTGCAATATATTTTAAGTGAATTTTTAAATTGTCCACAACAAATACGTATTGAAATGGAAAATTGTTTCGCTAATTGTATCGACAAAAAAAGTAATGAGCTAGTGAAATGCAAAGGGCTGTGTGGTAAATCTTTTCACCCACTCTGCATTGGTCTAAGTAGAAGGTCAACTGCTTGTTTGAAAGATTATCTTTTTCATTTTACTGTGATGAATGTAAAGAAATTTCTCTTTCACATGTTTTACTTGCCATCAAATGCCATAGCGACCTTACTAACTCTATATTAGCTAACAACAATCAATTTCATAAAAGCGTCATGAGTCAGTTGGTGAAAATTGATGACTTTTCAAAAGCGTTCGAAGAACTTAACAATACAATTGAATGCGTGAACAATCGGTGCTTAACGAAATTCAACTCCATGGAAAAAAAAACTCGCCGCTTTAACGGAATTAGTTACAAACGATAACAATGACGATATAATTAAACGTTTGGAATTTTTTAAAAATGATTTGAAATCATCGTTTAACTCTTATATCACTACCAACTCTATGAAAACAATGGAATCTTTAAATTCTATTCGTAGTGACCTTGATTTTTATCTTCAATCAACATCTAAAGTAACTACACCTGGTCTCCATCAACCCCTTGTCCTTCTAGAAGACGCTGCCGCGAGTGTTATTAATTTAATGAGCAGTGAAATGCTTGAAACTCGAATAAGCATTGGCCATCTAACCGAAGAAATTAAATATGCTTCAAGTAAAATTGATGGGATGCCAAGACAACTGCAACATACACCCGTTATGTTCGAGACTTCGCTACTGGAAGCATTATTGGACTCACCGCCAAATGCTCGTATTCCCTTAGCTGCTATTTCCTCCGCACCACCTCCTCCTGCAGTTCACCAATCTCCTTCTAATGCTTCATCTTCGCCTTCTGCTGCTTGTCAAGTACGCTCAACTGAATAAAAATTACAATCCCTTATACGATTTGGTCTCTGTCGGAATTGAACAACAGGATTAGCAAGCTGAACAAATCTGACAACGTTCCATTTTTTATCAGAGGTGCTCCTCGTCATGCTGATGTTAATTGGATAAAAAACTTTTTTTCGCGTAAATTCACCATTTCTGTCAATGAATGTCAAAAAATTTCATCACCCCGATCGCGTCTTCAAAGTTTTAAAGCAAACATACCATCGAGATACATATGGCTTTTTTCCTCGTATTCTGACGACTTTTTCCGTCTAGGACAGATGACCTTAACAAAATGGATTGACAGACCACAAAATAAATCCAACAGTGCATTTAAACCTAATAGATCATCCATGAAGAAATCATCAGCGCATTTAGTTAAAAACAAACCAAGTGTTAAACCCAAAAATGTACCCAAACCTAATATAAACCCTAAAAAAGTCCCTAAATTAGACTCAAACTGGAGCTTCAAAACCAATGTTTTTCCCACTTTTTCAAAATTCAACCTTTAAGTAAGCGAGTCTCATTTGATCTAACTTCCAATGTAATCCATTCACCTCACCACACCTCCTCGTCTGATAACAACCCCCTCAATGCAAACTATCCTAATTTTATACACTCCCACACTCTCAATCCTTCCAAGTCACCTGCAACGAATATCCCTTCTAATAATCCTACTCCATCTTTTATCTCTATTCCCCCTTCCTCACCCCATCCACCTATTTTCGACCCTATGATCCCTCCCTCAGTAAAACTGACTTCTCGATTGGTTGGTCCCACATCGACGGTCAATGATTTAGAGGGCCGTTATAATGGCAAGATTACGGGATCAACGGCTCTATGATAACGTTCGTCTATATCTCTCATATTTATATGACAAACCAGACTCTATTTGTATTGATGGCAAGACAAAAACAAATGTCATGGTATTTATTCAGAAGGAAGGCCTCCCTACTGATCCTTCTCTTCTTAAACAAATATACATCCGCTATCATGAAGGGTTTAACATATTCGCTAATACTGTGGAAAAGGATCTTTCAGCTCTTGCTTCACACATCAGTTCAAAACGTTATTCATACCTTCAAAGTACCCGCAGAAATGTCAAAAACTATTTTCGTCCCTAACTTGAAGACTCCCGTTACAGCCCCTAAATTTTTATCTCTTTACTACCAAAACGTCAGAGGTCTCCGCTCCAAAACATCTTCGGTCTTTCTTAACTCTCAAAAACTCCCTTATGACATTTTTGCACTGTCTGAAACGAACTTTTTCCCACCAATTTCAATGTCATTGAAACATATTTAACCTCTATTATAATTTCGTCGGAAACTGTCGAGGCTAAAATTAATAATCTGAAAGAGGATTATTCTGCTGGTCCAGATGGGATTCCTGCTATAATACTTAAACAATGTTGCTCTAATTTTGTTAAGCCCCTGACAGCCTTATTTCAGCTTTCAATTTCACAAGGAGTTTTTCCTTCTCTCTGGTAAAATTCGTTTAGAGTCCCTATTCATAAAAAAGGCCCGAAGAAAGAAATCTCCAACTACCGTCTAATCGCCAAACTCTCCTGTATTCCGAAGCTTTTCGAATACAGTATCGCCTAAACAACATGGTTTTCTGAAAGGCAAATCAACTTCTACCAATTTAGTAGAATTTGTTTCCCGTGCTTTATGCGATCTCGAAGATGGCAATGAAGTTGATGTAATTGCAACTGATCTTAGCAAGGCCTTTGATAAAATTTCTCATTCTTTAATCCTTTTCAAGCTTAATGCTCTAGGCTTTCAACCAATATTTATAGCATGGATCCAATCTCACTTAAAAGACCGCAAGTACAAAGTTATCTTCAGATCTTCTGAATCGGATTCAATTCAAGCCACCTCTGGTGTCCCGCAAGGCAGCCATCTCGGTCCACTAATATTTATTTTAACCATCAACGATGTTGACTTCGTCATAAACGACTCTTTGCTATCTATTTACGCAGACGACAAGAAAATCTATAGGCGTATTTCCTCCCCTTCTGACTCCTGTCTTCTCCAAAATGATCTTAATCGGTTTTCAACTTGGTGTCTGAAAAATTTTCTCGAACTGAATGTGAGCAAGTGCCAAGCAATAACCTTTTCACGAAGGCGTATTCCTGTCCCTCCCAGAACGTATTTTATCAACAATGTACCCGTCTCCCCAGTTGATTCCCTACGTGATCTCGGAGTTATCTGTGACAAGGAATTGAATTTTCGATCTCACTTAGACTCCTCTATAAACAGAGCAAACTCCGCGCTTGCTTTTGTAAAACGTTGGTCAAAAGAATTCTCCGATCCTTATGTAACTAAAACTCTCTATGTTACATTTGTAAGGCCCCTTCTTGAATATGCTAGCCAAGTCTGGTCACCCTACTACATCTCTCACTCCCACGGTATTGAAGCTGTTCAACGAAGATTTCTACGTTTTGCACTCCGTGGCCTTGATTGGTCAAATCGATACAACCTCCCTCCCTACGTAAACCGCCTAAGGCTAATTGATATGCAAACACTTGAAAAACGTCGTCAAGTGGCTGACATTGTCTTTATTCAACAGCTATTAGCAGGAAATATCGATTGCCCCGCACTCCTCCAAAAAATCTCCCTCCAGACCAATCCCAATAATCTTCGTTCAGTACCACTTTTCAAAATAAACTTTCATCGCACTAGCTATGGAAGTAACGAACCCATGACCCGCATGCTACGGTTAACCAATACCATGCAAAGCTTTTTCGACTTCCACCAAAGCAAAGATTCCTTAAAAACCTCCCTCTATAGAACCTACAACCCTACCTAGCTTTTTTTAGATTTAAGAATTTTTAGACTTAAGTTATTATTGTTAGTTTCTAAGTGTTTGCTTGTATTAAGCTAATAAAGTTAAACAAACAACTTTAGACGGGAGGGGGTCCTATCCCCTTCCTTCTGTGATGTTTGTTGCTAAATAAATAAATACTAAACGAGTCCTGTCAGACATTGAACCAAAGCTACTAAGGAAACAGACGGGAACTCTATGGTTGAAAAAAGGTAGCAACGCCTACTTTTCAGGAAAAAAAAACAAAGCACGAGAAGCGGGCGGTCGAGTCTACTGAGGGCTGTACTGGCATCCGACCTTAATGAAATGTGGTCAGCGATTGTGAAACTTAAATTGTATATGAAAGCAACCGAATTGCTCAAAGCAGCATGAGATTTTTTGGTAACAGTCTGTGAGCTAGCAACCGATGTTGGGACATTATTTTTCGCACTCCTGAATTTTTGTCTAGTTGTTACTTCTTATAAAAAGCATGCACCAATTAATCTAAAAAACTGTTCGGATAAAAGTATGATTGATGAATTATGTGGTCAGATGGAAAAATGTTTTAAAAGAATTTTAAATATTTTACGTGCTCTTTTGAAGCTCAAAATTTTATGAAAAATTCAAAATGTGATTTCCAAAATTAAAGTTTTTTGTTTTCTTTTTTGGTAAATTAATTTTTTTGTGAAAACAACTTTCTGATTTTCCATAAAATTTGAGATTAGCTCGAGCTGTAGGTACCCTAAACTTAAACGTGGCTGAGGTCAGAAGTCGAACAAAAATTTACCCCTCCACAGATTTTGAAAGAAACCCGAAAAATGCAGATTGATATACTCTACCTCTTTGTTGGACTTTAAAGTCACGTAAAATGGCATGCATAGAAATGAACTATATAGACTCGCCGTACTCACTATAGCTATTTTTTTTTTTTGCATTTTATGTGAATAACCTTGTAGAAGTGATGGATAAGTTGGAAAGTAAGATATTTTGAGGGTGAATATCTTTTCAGCCCACTGACTTAGAACTTTGTTGCTGTAATATAAAATTTTAAAACGGTCTATCATCATACCGATCATAAAAATTCTTGGATGTCCTTCAGCAATTTAAAAATATTGTTGCAAAATTGTACTCAAGTTAGTTTAAAATAAAATGCACTATCTACTTGGTCGCACAGACTTACTCTCGTAGCAGGTTACTTAAGAGCTTGAAAGAAACTGCCACAAAATTATTTCTTAAATTCTTTCAATAAACCCATTAACACCCAGAGGTATTCAAAATAAACAATATTTGATTTATATAATATTTTCTGATTATTGAGATGAAAGTTAAGACAGAAACAAATAAAAATATTAAAAAAAAAAAATAAGTTAAGAGTTATGACGGTGTACTTTTTTTTAGCACAATGTGGATCATGCACTATATATTGATTTTCATTAACATGAAAAATTTTAAAACGAACGTTTCCAATAAATTTTTTTTCCTTCAAAATCTTCATCAGGCCATAGCTAGTAATAAAAGTTATCGAAGTAAATAGCATGATCACTTGGACAGTCAATATCCTTCAGAAGATCGAGAAACACTCTTGACCCTTACGGCAGGGCTTTCCAAGAAGGCTTTAAGTTTTTAACTCCGGAATATGTGTCAAACTGATACATTTAGCCATCTTTGCTGGAAATCGTCAAATTTGTTTACCCAAATCTTACAGGTTTTCCTCTTATAAATTGTTTAGAAGAATTTTGACCAAAATACTTCACCACCGATTCATCTATAGATAAATGCTTATGCATATACCCCCACTTTTGAAACTTCTAGCACAAAAGTTTACTGAGAGGATGGAGCTTTGCCATTTTATCGTTCAAGTCAAGGTTATTGTTATCAGCAAAACGAATAGATCTTTTTATTTCTTGGAATCTGTTTCTAGGCATGCTGTTTGCAACAAAAAGGACATGTGTATCGGCTGCTTGTTTCCAATCCATGAATTCTCATGCGTCAGAATGATATCTGGAAAATAGTAGGATTCCAATACAATTTTTCAAGTAACTATTAACTTTAACGGTTTTGTGGCCTTTACTCCAAGCATTGCGTTTCGTCCTAGTTTGATGGTGGGCTCATCAAACCCAATCTAGTACGCAATAATTGTCAATGATTACCGACTGCTTTATAAAATTTACAGAGAAAACTCCCTGTGAATTATATTATTCTAAAGAACTTTGATCAAAGTTAGACATTAGAAATTATGATGTTATGCTCGTGGCCAAGCGAAGTTATAAGAAAATAAAAACAATAAAAAGACTAAAAATAGTCGAATTAGATTTTATTAAGTGGAGTATTTATGAATGAAAATAGTCGAATTAGATTTTATTAAGTGGAGTATTTATGAATGAAATACTCCACTTAATAAAATCTAATTCGACTATTTTTAGTCTTTTTATTGTTTTTATTTTCTTATAACTTCGCTTGGCCACGAGCATAACATCATAATTTCTAATGTCTAACTTTGATCAAAGTTCTTTAGAATAATATAATTCACAGGGAGTTTTCTCTGTAAATTTTATAAAGCAGTCGGTAATCATTGACAATTATTGCGTACTAGATTGGGTTTGATGTCATCTAGCTGATGAGCCCACCATCAAACTAGGGCGAAACGCAATGCTTGGAGTAAAGGCCACAAAACCTTTAATATTGAATTTCATTCATAAATACTCCACTTAATAAAATCTAATTCGACTATTTTTAGTCTTTTTATTGTTTTTATTTTCTTATATTAACTTTAACTTTACGAAGTTTATTATGACGACACTTATTGTACTATGGACATTCGAATCCAATAATAAATAAATAATAAAAAAACAAACCAAATGAAACGAATGAAATGATAAATTAAATGTGCAGCTGGCACCGCGAAAGGAAAAATTTATATTAATGATTTTTGTTATTGACGAAGTGTCAAAAAATCAACAGGTGGGTGGGAAATAATGCAAACAATAGTGCAAGTTCACTGCATCAATATTTATGCTTCTTACTTCACCGACTAGCTCTATTAGTGGGGTCGGACGTAGTATAATACAAAATATATATCAAACGAAGGTATCTGGTATACACAAAAAAGAAAATCTGTTTGGATAAAAATTAGATTTAATAATTAATCGCTTGAAAGCAAACGATTAAATTTTAAGAAGGTAAGTATAAAGGGGATACTAAAAGTAAGTACGTTGTCGTGCATACTTGCTTATAATATTTTTGGGCGCCAGAAAAATTTTACAAAAACCTTGCCTTAAAATTGGGAAGCTGAAAATTAGTCGTTAATTAAATAATTTAAAATAAAAGAAGATAATTTGTTTCCCGAATTTGGAGTTAAAATATAATTTATTTAATGAAACAAATTGTCCTAGAAATCTTGGCAAGTGCCTGGTCTAAAACTCAGAATCTTTTCAATTAATTAATAAAATTTACAAAAGGTAAAAATCAAACAATGTGAAAAGTAAACAGAAGGCAAGACACTGAAAATAGCCGCTATGGCAAAAACACCGAAATGTCTTGTGTCCCGTATATAAGGGAACATATGAATCAAAACGGTAGGTATAAAAATACCTCTACAAAGAATTAATCGGTAATAATTAATAAAACCAATCTACTGAATCAAACCATTGTATATACATTTCTATAGTATTTTCATGCTGAATAATCACCGCCTGGCCATCTTAAGAAACTTGTGAATAACACTATTTTAGGTTCGTGCATTTAATAGTTGTCTATTCTGTAACCCTGACAACAGTCGTAAACATATATTATTTTTGTTTTGTTTACGACTCTTGTCAAGGAAATATGGATTTTAGAGCCAATAAAATACATTATATATTATTAATTTGTTTTGTTGACGACTATTGTTAGGGTAGCATAATAGACACTTAGTAAATGTAAGAACCTCCAAATGTGGGGTTCACAACTTTCTTTAGATGGCGCTGCTCCATGGTTGTACTATAGAAATTTATATACAATGATCAAACTAAGAAAAGTAGCTTAATTATAAAAAAAAACTAATAACAAAAAAAAAAAAAAATATTAGCTGATAATGTTCTTCTTTCTCTTTGTATGTGCCCCTTTCTGGGCTGATAAACAAAATCCAAAAACAATGGCTGCCTCCTGCCGCTAATTAAAAAAATTCAACCAAAATAGTAAACTCAAATTATCGAACTCAAATATAATAATCACTAAAATTTTCTTTACCAGAAAATTCTCCAAAACTAAAGTTAATTTAAATTATTTTTCAAACTCCAAAAATTTCCAATTATTAAAAAAAATATCCTCTCTTCTATTTCTTCTTCCAATCGCTTGTCAAGCTAACCCAGAAGAGCCTACCTTCGCCTTTTCTTTTCGGACTTAGCAATGTGTGTCTTTCCCTTTCACTCATTTTGACCATCTTCCTTCTACAGTGCTGTTCAGCAGCGCTGCAGAAACTCAAACTGTCAAACTGGCACCTTCGAACATGTGTGGTACTGTGGCACCCATTGGCACTCAATTATTTTAAATTTGGCAATTAAAAAACGGAATCAAGGAATTCAATGTTTTTTTTTATCAAGAATAATTTGCAATACGTTGAACGAAGTTATAAATTTAGTTGAATCGTGATATTCAAAAGTTGGTACAAATATTTCGCAGTCAATGTACTTTTCAGCAATAAAATATGAAACAACTGACATCAGTTCTGTAAAACAATTGGTGTTGATTGTCAGATATTCAGATTTTTGATGAATCCAACTAAAGATGCATTTCAAAGTTTTCTGGAATAAGAAAATTCCTATGCTCAAGCTATTTTTAACACAATCACGTAATTTTTTAATCAGCATAGGACTACATTTTATAATAATTGTATTGGTTTTAGGGCGTATAGTACTGCTTTTATACAATAAGTGGAGTTTAAACGTTAGTAGAGATAAAATAAATTTTTTTATTCCCTTGAATATTTTTGCCATTCGATGCATTTATAAAAGTATTTTATCTGTGAAAACACGTTTAATAAATTTTAAATATAAAATTTGTAAATAGCCAAATTAAATGAGACAAACAAAATTCGAAATTCAAAAAAATAAAGTCCTACAAAGCATGTCAAATTTTTACCGGGCTAAAGTTGTCAGGGAGAGAAGGTCGTCAAAATTCGGTTTTTACAAATTTCCTAGGCAACTATGACCTTTTTGGTATTTTGGAGTTTTAGTTAAATATCCGAGTTTGGCACAAAAAAAAGTTGGCACAGCTATTTTATTTTCAGCTGCAGCGCTGCTGTTCAGTCATCATGGGCGAGCTTAGCCACTATGCCAGGTGGCCAAACGGGCAACCATAGTCGACCAGCAACTGCATTTATCTCTTTCCAACAAGTTGAGAATCACTGGTCAGGCGAATAACTCAGCGCACACACACACGGCCGAATTGGCGTGTTCAGCATCCTGTAAATTACCCCCAAAAGAAAAGTGAACAGTTCCTAAAGGATTCACTACTTTTCCAACAAAAATAAAATAAAATGAAATGAAAAGGAGAAAGAAGAAAACCAGCTAATATAGAAAATAAAATATCATTTGAAAATAGTTAAAGGGAAATTAAAATACAAATACATAAATGCCTATGTGGTTATTTTCAGTGTTTTAATATCAAACAAATAATTAATTTAAAAGTTAATATTAACAAGAATGATGAATGTAAATTTATGCACACAAAATATCAACAGCAAGCAGCAATAAAAGCTTCTTCTGGCTTCATGGCTCTTATCGATGGTATAAGAGTTTTTCAGCTAGTTCATTGACTCAAAAGATAGAGTTATACACTAAAGATGCGTGTGAGTCTCCAGATTATCCACTGGCTCAGCACGGTTAAATGACTTCCTGCTTTGTTATCCTTTGAGCTACTCTCAACCTCTCAGAGGACAACGGACTCAAAAATGATGGATAGAAAAAATAGGAATGGTGTGGATGGAGCGAAAAACAGATAATGAGAGTAAACCATGACCAATACAAACGGTCTGAAACCCAGATTTTAAAAACCAGAAAGGAATGGTTTTTGTAAAGGTAAATATAACCGTAACACGCTATCTGATTCACCGTCATCTAGCGCTTTATATGATTCCACAAAAATCTCAACCTCACCTGTAACATCTTGAGGTAACTCTTCTGTCCTTATGTTGTCTTCATCGATATATTCTTCGTCCGTAACATAGTCACCGGTGGAGGAAGCATGAAAATATCAGCGTTAACTATCTTTGTATCATTATCAATTTTCTCTAGGATGGAATCGAGATTGTGGAAGCGTTTTCACACAAAATGTTTTAGTAGAAATAGTCTTAAAATCCATTCCGCATATTTAAAAGAAAAATGTATGGATGAACCCACTGTACTTTTTAAAGTACATCTTGCTTTAGCCTTGCTTACCTTCGTATATTTGTACAAACTTATGTATGAACTAATTTTTAACTGAATTATGTGTTTATTTACTGTAAATAATACAGAAATAAGCCAAATATCTCGTTATTTGAATACTTTTTGAGACAAAACTTTTTTGTGGAAAGCAAAAAGAAAAATTATTTTAAAATGCCTTGCGAAAAAAGACAATTCAACATACGCCTAAAACAAAAAAAAGTGTTTGGAAACATTCAAAATCACTCAAAAAACCCAACAAACCATTTAAACAGTTAATTTGTATTTAGTAGCCTACTTTGATATTAACATTGGCCCTTGGTAATAGAAATGCATAAAGTCACGTCCAAAGTTAATTTTTGTTAGTTGTAACAACATTCCATAGTAATAAATCGTGTTTAACATAAGTCCAATTCAACGCGATCATTGTGATTCAATTTTATAATTTCGTCATTGTGACCTAACCCAGATAGATTTGACAGATTGAAAAATTACGAATTATGTTAACTATTCGAGCGGACTACTTAATAAAATAATGTTTTATTGAATATTGGTATATTTTTATCATGAAAAAACAACTGCTGTAAGTCTAAAAAGAAAATTCTATTTCGTGTCTCTTAAGTTCATTTTAATTTTTAGAAATGTAGAAGAAATCGTAAGGCCTAGCCCACTTGATACTTTTAGAGATGAAACAGTTTGGTTTCCAAAATGACTCACAGGGTCTTTTATGAGCGTGCGCTCATATACAGAAATTACATATTTATTGAATCGAGCAACTTCCCAATTTGTGTTTTGACACAAACTTAACGATCACCTCAAATCAGTTTTTTGTTTTGTGTTAAACAGAATTGTATCTAACTATTTTCTTGAAGTGCGAAAGAGATACAATTGTACTTCACGTATTTTTTTCGCATAAAAATTACTGAAGAGGACATTTCCATTTCATGTGTTTTCTCACTTAGCACTCAATTCCGAAAAATTAACTGGTGCAAAATATTTGTAACCTATGTACATGATTAAGCGTACCAGCACTTACATTAAACCAAACAGTTTTCTGTGTCTTGTATGTAATAGTACATCTCAAGCGTATGCTTCTAGAGTTAAGTAGTGTACTTTTGACCAAAGATTAAAAATATAAAGATGGGAAACAATGGCTAATAACGGCGTTTGCCTACGAACTCGAACTGTCATTAGACTGATTAAGTTGCAAAAATGTGCGTTAAAAACTCACACCAGTGCAACTTAATCAGTCTACCACAGTTTTCCCCTGTGGAGAATTAATTTGTCTGTTATTTTTATAAATCAGCAGTTATTTTCAAAAAATGATGAATTTCGTAGGGTGCGTTCCGGATGGAGACTTATAAACTTCGCTTTCACTGGGAGTCATGACTCACTACGGACAGGTCGACTAGAACCTGTCTTTCCGCTTTCTTGAAAAACGTTGTGAATATGTGTCGTAATTCACGGGCTTACTCATTCATATATTTAAATTTGTTATAAAATCAAGATCTAGCCTTTGTGCAATATATTATCGGTTTGTTATCGATTTTGGTATGAAACATATACAAATACCTAAATATTGAAATATTGCTCTACACGACGCAGTATATTGAGCAACTTATTGTAGATGCTTTAATAGGGCATATTCATAGATGTTTGACAAGTTCTTTTAAAGTTGTTTTTAAGCTAAACTTGCATCGCGAAATACATGCATACAGCAACAACACAAGATCTAGCATTGTTTCTAGATCTTGCTAAATTCCAATCCGTTTCGGATCAGAAGGGATAATAAAATACGATTTATATGACTATGAATATGGGCAACATTTATAAATTTTGTTAAATACACCACAAGGATATCAATACTTGAACGACTTTAAAACATCTCTATTTGGATCGACTAAAATCCCCAAACGCTTTTAGTTGATAATTCCTTTATTAAGTATTGCTTTAATATCGACGATGCATCAAAAAACATTTAAGCAAATTAAAGCAACAAGAACATGGAAAATTTAATCCGAATTTCGAACCTATTTATTTCTTCTGAGCCTGTTTAAATGGAGACTCACGAAAATTTGAAGGTAAAATAAGTAATAGATGAGGACTCTCGTGAGGCGGCTACAAATTATAAAAATTTAACTCATGAGTACTGTTCCACTTCCAAAAGTGAGTTTATTTCATTTTATTGTAAGAATACGAGATTTTGACACTTGTTTTGTTTTTAGCTTTTGTTCTTTTTTTTGCCACTTGTGACGTAAGCACTAACAGAAAAACTATAAGATGCTGAAATTTTGTTATAACTTTACCTCAACTTATGAGTGAAAGAAAGCAAGTTAATTTTGCTTAAATATTAAAGTTACAATTGAGCACAGGCCATCAAAACGTAATCCTCCGTCTCCTCCCGCAGATAAAAAATTGAAAGCGACAAATGGGAATGCGCAATAAGTGAGGAGTGTAGACTCTTGTGAGGCGGCTGCAAATTATAAAAATCGGTGTCATGAGTACCTACTGTTCCATTTCTGAATCTGATTATATAAATAATAATAATTTTTAAAGTTTATCTTCAAATGATTAGAGATATATGTACGCGCCTTAAATGAGTCGCAATTAAGGTCAGAGCAGCCTTTCAATTTTTTTAACATCCATGAACGCACATCAATGTTTGTGGTAAAAAACGAAATCCACCACATCTCATCAGTCTAATGACAGTTCAGTTTTTTTTCTTTAGTTTTGTTTTTGTTCTCGACGCCTACTGCTCAACAAGGAGAAATTATTTAATTCTTAAAAAAAACGATTTTTAAAAAAGTTTTTAAATTATAAAAATGTAATCAAGGCAGATAGATGATATATTGGAATTCAAATCACCCAAATTAAAATCATCCCTAAACAAACATCTTCAAAGTCAAAGTGGCCGCAATTCTCCACAATCTTCTGCAGCCATGATTAGTTAATATGTAAATGTTTTAATATAATGAAAGTTTTTGGAGAAACACCAAAAAATGTTTATTAATTGTGCACGCAAACTAGCCAAATGTCTTTTTTGTTAAGTCAATAAAACCAAAATAGGTATTAATATTTTTTAATAGGATTTTAATTGCATAAGGGGAACCTATCGTAGGTATTTATATCTGAATAAATAACTACCTACTTGGTTTTATTTCTCCTTAACACACAAAAATCATTTTTAATGTGGCTCTTTTGGCATCCCCGGCACTCTAACAGGGTATAGGACGTACAACAAAAGAAGTAGCTTTGCCCTTATCACACTCTTTTAATTTTCTTCATTGAATGAATCTATTCTTTTCTTTTCTTAGCAAAGAACAGGGCGCATCCAATATTGTGATACTATTGCATTTATTGAAAAGCAAAGTGGAATAAAAAAAATGTTTTTGTGTTTGTTTTTCATTAGTTGCTCATATGGGCGCTCAGCCGCTCACCGGTCAATTGGTGATTAAACTATTATATATCAACTCAAAGATTGATAATACTTCGTCGATTGCGAAAAAAGGAATTATCATTAAATATTTCTTAAAAAAATATTTCAGCATCAGAATTAAATAATTTGGAAGTGACTTAAAGAAAATATAAATATTAATAAATCAAACAAATATCACTAATCTTGAAAAAAATGAAAGTAAGTAACTTTAAAAATTAATTTATAGCAAAGCAGAGTTTTCCGAGAAAATCGTGGTATGCCAGTTATTTTTAAATATTTTATCTTTTTCAGAAAATATCATTTTCACGATGAGGACGTCTGAGCTTAGTGGTTTGAAGTTGACGCAATACTGTGAAATGGAACAACGCACATAAAAGCATGGTTGAGACAAGGTACTACTAGGCATTGGTTATTTGCAAATGTGTCGGTGCCAGTAAATTTATTTTGTATGTTTGTGGTAAAAGTTCAATATGATTATATAACATTTAAATATATTTGGTATTAACTTTATAATTGTAATATTTGCGATGAATTAAATTTAAATAAAATTCTGGTGTTATCATATATGTCACCGTAAAAAAATTAAAAGTACCTCAAAATGTATAACCGTGTAATGTTAATAAGCATCAACAAAAAAAATTAATGAAATTAATCATTGGCAACAAATCATAGATATAAAATTTTATCAAAATTTTTAATTTTTGTAGAGAAAAATTGAGTATAAAAACCACATTTTTCAAAAATGTTTACTACAGTATAAATCAGACTTGTAGTTGTAGGCCAGTCGGCAGAGAATTTTTTCTTGCCAGAAAATACCCATCCTTTTTTTATGAATGAATGTAGTGCATTAGACTTTCAGAAGTATACAGAAAAGTATACTAGTAAGGCGTTAGCGTTAGCCGACAACAATAACTTATCGGGCAAACAAAATATTCGAACTTAATAATTTTTATCGTCCGATAAGCAATCCCTAAAATATTGAAGAAAACGCATTTTTCAATATTGCGGCTAACGCAAATTTTAATTGGATACTCCTGAAAAACTACCTTACGAATCTTATCCAATCATGGATATTCTATATATTCCAAAAGTGCTTTTAACTATTTGTAAGGCGAATTGCCTTTAAAATGCAACAGTTGTTGCACGACACTAGTTAGAAGGAGTAGAAAGATAGGAAAAAATTGTTTTGGTACAATGTATAGAGAGCTAGTTAAATTTTTATTTATCATTGCATACTTCATGGGCGACGTCCAGCATAAGCTGGAAGGTCTGGGTTAGCAGCCAAGCACTCTATCCATTGTTCCATTGTCACCCACATACAAAAAAGTTATAAACATGAAAAAATTAATATAATATTTTCTATCGAATTTAATTTCTCTTAGTAATTTTTATTCGTGCGATTCGTTTTTCAATATTGCGGCTACCTCAAACCTCACACCATCCCGCTATTTTAATTGGATACTAATGAAAAACTAACGAATCTTATCCAATTATCAAATTGAATGTACCTTTATTCTGTTGCATTATGGAACCTAAATTTTTCTTCTGCCCCGTGGCTTTTAAGGAGAACTTTTAGAATATAAAATTTTGTCATAATTGGTTTAAAAAAAGCTTCCCGGGAAAAATAAATTTTAGATGAAATACATTTTATCAAAATTGATGGTGATAAATTACGTATTGTTAAATTAAATTCTGGTTATTTAATTCCATAACCTCTAACAGGTTATGGGCCCAGAACAACGAATTTTAAATAACTAAATATATTTTTATGTAATCAAGAAGATAATTTTGCAGAAAATAAAAAATAGCTGATCATCTAGAAAATAATAGAATTCCGCTCTTCGATGGAACAAATTTCAGCAATTGGAAGTTTAGGATGGAAACCCTTCTAAATGAAATGGATCTTACTTCATACATCGAAGAAGCTAACACTGAAATGGTAAAAATTATTACAATGGACGTGGCAACTGCAGTACAGGAGAAAGAAACATTGAAAATCATCCGCGGACAACGAGATAAAAAATGTAAGTCTCAGATCGTACAACGGGTTCCAGACAGTCATCTCGAATATGCAAAGGATAAAAAGAATGCATTACTATGGTCGACGCTGTGTCAAAAATTCGAGAGAAAAGGAATTGCGAGTCAGCTGCATTCGCTTCACAAACAGGACAGAAAGCATCAAATAGATTGCCTAACAGATTTCCCTTCAAATGTAACTGGTGTGGAAAAGTTGGACACAAACAAGCCGATTGCCGAAAAAAAATAAACGACATGAAAAACAAAAATACACGAAGTGCAAATGTAGTAACCGGACCCAAAAGCAAACCTAATTCAGGAAACTTTTGTTTCTCCACAACTACTGGAAGCAAAACAGATTGTGTCAAGTGGTTTCTTGATTCTGGTGCCACGGAGCACCTTATCAAGAGCAACGTTTGCATGTCTAACGTGAGAAAACTTGATGTACCAATAAAAATTAAAGTTGCAAAGTCTGGAGCCTTTCTGAAAGCAAGATAAATCGGTGAGACACATCTAGTATGTAATGTTGATGGAAAATTTAAAACTATTATTATTATTATTATAAATTCTTTATTTAACCTCTCGATATTTTCACAATAGTATAAATCTAAGAATAATTGCATGGCATATATTGCCGTCTGGCTAAATTGACTTATTTCCAAAAATGGACAAAGTTAAAGTAAAAAAAGAAAAAAAAAGTTTAGAAAAACATGATATTATTTTTAACCTAATATACAATTAAATAAAATAAACCTTATCTTTAATTATAACATTCATTTCTTTATACAAAATCTATAAAACTGTTACGGTAACCTTAAGCATGATTAATATAGTGACAAAGAGTTTTCCAACCTAAATTACCATTCAAAATCTGCTTTGTATCCTCTAGTGTAAGAAAGCTCTTTAAAAAATAAAGTCTGCGGATTTCTTGTAATATTGGGCATACAGCTAGAAAGTGATAAATATTTTCTATTTCATTTCGGTTGCACAAACTACATATCGGGCGAAGGTCACTTCTGTGTGGTTTATAATTTAAGTTAATCATCTCTGTTCTAGCTTTAAAAACAGTACTGATTTGGCTAAAGGAAAGTTCTTCATTAAAATAATTCTTTGTATAGAGTACGTGGTTTAAGTCTTTGTAAATAAGTCGAGTTGTAGATGTTTGGGCTTTGTTCAAACATTGTCGATAAAGAGAGTCATCTACTTTAGCTATACATCTATAGAACTCATCCTGCCAATCGTTATGAGCGGCGTTTCTGAGATTGAGATTCAGACCGTATTGATTAGCCAACTCGTTCCACTCTTTAAAAGGCGATAGCTGACAACGGAGGGCGTATTCCATAATATGTTTGTGAAGGTTCGAATCGTTCCTATTCATTACTTTAACTATGTAATCAGCATTTGATTTTAAGTTCTTTAAGAATATTTGTGGTATACCGGATTCAACGTGGATAGCATAAGTTGGAGTAGTACTAGCTAGTTTAAAAATGCGCTTAAAGAAAAAACGCTGGATTACTTCAAAACCTTCAATGTTTTGATACCCAAAAACTTGGTTTGCATAGCAGAGACATGTTCTTATAGTTGCATCAGATACCTTGAACTTGGCGGAAGCATCAACATATTTATTACAATAAAATTTACTCCACATGAGGTTTATTGCTGTTTTTGCTGCAACACATTTTTCTTTAATATGTGGGCGGAGATCAAGGTTGTATGTTATTAAAAATCCTAAGTATTTGTATTCGCTGACAATTTCTAAAGGTTCACGATCTAAAAACCATTTTTCGTGAAGAAGTCTTTTTCGGCGAGAGCTTTCAAAAATCATTATTTTTCCGCGTATAGAAGCATCTTTATTAGAATATCACCACACTTAACTCCCCCCCCGGAAATCCTTGGATACATCATCAATAAATAATGCAAACATAATTGGACTAAGCCCACACCCTTGTGGAACACCAGCACATATATTACAAAAATCGGACATTGAAACTCCATTCCATACAGCTGCAGAGGTATCGGTAATAAGTAGCTTATATAAATTGAGAAACTTTGTCGATAAACCTAAAGTTGATAGCTTATAAATCAAAGAAGCCCTATTTATTGTATCAAAAGCTGCCCTAAAATCGACAAAAAAAGCATATAATTTTTTTTTTTCTTTCCTAAAAACATTTTGGCCTATGGTATAAAAGATGGGTGAATATTTTTCTAAGAGAGGGTAGTATCGATATACCCCTGTAATTACTTGGAAGCTGCGAATCGCTTTTTTTAAAAATAGCGCAAATCCACGCTTTCCGAAATGCTTTTGGTATTGCTTCTGCTTCTAGAAATCTGTTAAAGAGAGATGTTATTTGCTGCATGAAATTCGGTGTTGAATTCTTATAAAATTCAGCAGGTATGCCATCAA
Organism: Baccha elongata; assembly: GCA_951217065.1. Classification (NCBI taxonomy): domain Eukaryota; kingdom Metazoa; phylum Arthropoda; class Insecta; order Diptera; family Syrphidae; genus Baccha; species Baccha elongata. Next base: position 1,059,735 of record CATNUY010000077.1, read on the forward strand.
CCCCTGCTGCTTTGTTATTTTTCATTGATTTGAGGGTTTCCTGCAACTCTCTCATAGTAATTGGCCCATCAAGTTCAGGGACTACAACTAAAGGTAGAGCATACTGGAATGGCAAATGAGTTTCTACCGGATTTAGGAGCTCTTTGAAGTAGTCTGCAAGTTTTCCCACTTCAATAGCCGAAGCTGATACAATTTTACAGCCACCTAGCAGTCTCACCTTCGACCAAAACGTTTTTGAGTCCTTACAGAGGGAAAGAGTAGCAGCCACATCACAGATATACTTTTTTTGTTTTTGAATACAGATACTTTTGTATAACTTATTTGATTCTAAGTAGAGCCTTTTAAAAAACATTGAACTGGTTTTTCTGAAAAGGTTCAATTAGGAGAAAGATTTTTTCCGAAGTTTCTTACATTCCCAGTCAAACCATTCAGCAACAAACATACCAACAGATTGAGGTTTTTCCACGAACGAAGCCCGTCTAATACGCTGTGAGATAATTTCCACGGCTTGATCACAATCACTATGCTCCTCAACAGGAAGTCAAATTAATTGAGCATCAAGTCGCCGCCTAAACACTTCAGCACGTTTTTCTACCCACTTTATGCTTTTTATTGCGTTGTTCGGTAACAATGACACACCTTCAAACCTCAGAGATGTTACTGTTGGCAAATGGCCAGAGTAACTTGCGAGTGAAACTTCAAAATCATTAATTAAACTTATCCAATTACCTCTCGCCAAACAATAATCAATAACTGAAGTACCTTGACCCGAAACGAAAGTAAGTTCACCTCTCTTGTCACTTCTCGTAATACCATTTAGTACCATCAAACCAAAATCTTCAATAAAATCTATAAGTTGTCTCCCGCTACTATTGACTACCTTATCCATAGAGTTTCTTACACCTTCAAACAAATGACGTTTTGCACCAGAGAAGCTGGATTTTGAAAACTACCGATTCTTCCATTTAGATCACCGACTACTAAAATATTCTGCAGTTCATTTTCATTGAAAAAAAATTTTAAAATCACTAACCCATATCAAAATCAAAATCACTAACCCAATTGTAATGTAATAGTGGTCATGCCTATGGTTTAACTCTATAACAGTTTTCCTGCTTATCGACTTAACTTTCACAAAATTATTCAAATTACATTTAATTGCGATTAAAATGCCACAGCTAGCTCTACCAAAAACGTTACTTCTATTAGCTGGAATAAATTTAACAGAAAATTCTTTAAAATATTTTCTAAATTGTGTTTCACTACCTTCTTCAAGAAATGTTTCAATTAAAATAATAATATCAAAAGTTAGAATGAATTTAAAAAAATCTGGAATAATTAATTTGTTTTAAAAATTTAAAACTATAACAGAAAAAAACGTTCTTTCTGTGCCTGATTTGGAACATAACTTACTTTCTGTTAGAAAACTGGAAATGAATGGTTTTCGTGTAACGTTTGAAAATGGTAGTGGAATCGTAAGCAAAGGTTAGGAAACAGTAGCAATAGCAAATAGAAATAGTTTTCAGCTGTACGAGCTAAAATTTAGTCAACCAGCTATGGCAAACTTAAGTTCAAAAACTGAAGAATTTGAACTATGGCACAAAAGCCTAGACATCTTAACTACGGAGACATAAAGAAAATGGAATGTCAAACTATCGGGATGAAAATTGACTTCTCTAATTCGCCAAAGAAATTATGTCAAGTGTGTGTTGAGGGGAATCAAACCAGAAAACCGCATAACCAGCGACGCAGTCGAGCAACACGTCCATTGCAGTTAGTACATAGCGATGTCACCGGACCTGTCACTCCAACATCTCATGATTCAAAAAGGTATATATTAACATTTATTGATGACTTTACGCCCTTCACAGCTAGTTACATTTTGGAAACGAAATCTGAAGTCCTAAGGTATTTCCAGTGTTTTGAAGCTATGTCAACGGCTAATTTTAATATGAAACTGTTGGAAATTATGCTCTTATATGGTGATGGTTAAAATAAAAGAAGATTTTTTTTATTGACTTCCAGTACTTAACTTTATTGTATGAATTAAAGAATAATTAGTAGGATGTAAGAGTTAGGTTAATAAAACGGAAGTGTCAAATAAAAAGACATTGTAGTTTCGTTAATAATTTCTCTTAATAATAAGGTATTATGTAAGGAGGCGCAGTGATCTTATTATTGAAAACTTAGGTATGTTCAACAGAAACTGAGTCGCAAAAGAAACTAAAGAATTCTCCGAGAGTAAAGGAATACAGTTTGAATTCACAACCAGGCATACTCCAGAACAGAACGGTGCAGCGGATAGGATGAACAGCACAATTTTAGAAAAGGCGAGATGCTTGCTGCTTAATTGTCAACTTGGTAAACTATTTTGGCCAAAAGCTGTTTAATCCGCAGTGTAATTAGTAAATCGAAGCCCAACAGCCCCACTGAATGGTAAAGTTCCAGCTTTAATGTGGTATGGTGAAAAACCGATTTTTTTTTTACACTATCAGATCTATTTTCAAATGGAGCTTAAAGCAAGCATCAACATATGAAAGAAAGATTTGACAACACATATAATGTGTCCCACTGGCTCATCACTTAGTGCAGGTGTATGGTATAAAAACAAAAACACATGCACATATGTTAATACAACATAAATATAATATTACAATACAATACAGAAACAATTATGATCGTGCAGCACTGGTTCTAAAGAGAGTTTTTAAATTATTTCTATTTAAATTAAAGTCTATCAGGCTCTCATTCAAGTTATAAAACTTACTCATCCGTGTGAGAGGCTCATGCATGTCATAATTAGTTCTGTAGAGTTCAACAGATCTTCGCAGGTAGTAAGATCTTCGCAGGTAGTAAGACCCTTCCCGGTAGTTTAAGCCAGGTCCGAAGCATCAATTTGTCCGCTAACAAGTTGTTGAAGAAAAATTAAATCATTGTTTACCCTTTGTTGGTATAAAGATTGAATCTGCAAAAGCTGTATCCGATGTTCATAAGGTGGCAGATTATAAGGATCGGCCCAAGGAAGGCCTTTAAGAGCTAAACGAATAAACTTAGGCTGCACTGATTCAATACGGTTCTTATGGATTTCATAAAAAGGAGTCCATACTTGTGAGGCATATTCAAGATGAGGCCTAACGTAGCAGTTGTACAATGAGAGAGTGACGTACGGATCGTTAAATTCTTTTGCCCACCGTTTTATGAATCCAAGCATAGAGTTAGCTTTTGTTTAACATATAATTAATATGTTCAGAAAATTCTAGATTAGCACTAAAATTTACACCTAAGTCTTTAAAACTAACCACGCGACTGATTTTATTTTGAGATATACAATATTCAAAGAAACTTGGAGATCTTTTCTTTGAGAAGCTTATAGTTTGGCATTTTTTAGGGTTAAGAGTTAACCCGTTTTTATAACACCATACACTGAAACTATTGACATCAGCCTGCAGAAGATTGTGGTCATTAGAAGATTTGATTGTTTTAAAAATTTTCATATCATCTGCAAATATAAGAATCTCACTAAGGCGTATACAAGATGAAACGTCATTTATAGCAAGAATGAATAAGAATGGGCCCAAATGACTTCCCTGGGGTACCCCTGAATGGGCAAAAAAAGTATTTGAAAGGGAGTTTCTAAATTTGACCTGGTAAGATCTTTTTTCAATGTACGATTTGATCCACGAAATAAAAAAAGTAGGGAAACCGTACGCTTGGAGTTAAAAACAATAATAAATATCATGGCTGAGTTGGTCAAATGCTTTAGAAAAATCTGTTTATATGCAATCAACTTCATTACCTTTTTCTAATGCATTTGAACAATTATACAAGAAGGTAAGAAGGTTTGTAACAGTAGACCTTTTCTGCACCAATGCTGGAAAGCTAAAAGTTTTTGGTATCGCATATTTGAGACTGCCCAAACAAATCATCCAAGGTAAGTTCGACTCGAGGTCACTTAAGTGTTATTTCGTTGGATATATTGTCCCAAAGGTTATAAGCTTTGGAGTATCGAAGATAAACAAATTATGTTTGGTGTAGACTGTAGGAGGAGCATTCCCTTAACAAATATATTTCACTAAATAAAATTTAAGCAAAGGAAATTCTAAATGATGAAGAAGAAGAGCAAAGTGAAGACAATCAATACATGACACCTCAAAAATCTGAAACGCCCGAATCGCCAAGAGAAGCTCAATAATTCCTGTTAAACCTCGTTATCGTGAAGATTATGCAGTGTTAGCATTGAATGGAGAAGAGTTTGTGGAAGAAGTGCCAGAAAATATTGATAAAATTACTTTGCGACAAGACAAGGACAAATGGATGCAGGCAGTTTATGAAACAATGGACGCACTGTTCAAGAATGACACCTGGACATTAACTGACCTTCCTAAAATAAAACGACTTCTAAACAACAAGTGGATATTTAAGATTAAACGTGATAAAAACGGGCATATCGAAAGATACAAGGCCAGGTTGGTGATTAAAGGATGTGCACAGAGGAAAGAATATGACTATAAAGAAACCTATGCGCCTGTGGCCAGACTAACGACACTGAGGACTCTTCATTCAATCGTTGTCGAAAGAAACCTGGTAACGTATCATATGGATGTTAAAAACGTTTTCTTTCATGGTGAAAGCTCTATATGGTCTGAAACAAACATCTTTTGCTCTATGTTGATGATATAATTTTTGCAGGAAATGAAATGAGTAAAATTGATGATATCAAACATTCACTTGGAAACAAATTTCACATGACGGACTTGGGTAACTGAAATCTTTCCTCGCGATCAGCATAGGTCGAAGGAACGGAGAACTTCGATTGAACCAAAAAGCTTACTTGGAAAGAATGTTGAAACGATTCAATATGCAGAGCTATAATCCAACGAAAACTCCCATGGAAACAACGCCTATTCCTGAAAATGGTTATGAACCCCTTGATAAATCAAGGCCGTACAGAGAACTGATCGGATGTTTGATGTACGCTGTGCTCAACACTAGACCGAACTTGAATTTTGCTGTTAACTTTTCAGCCGATACCAACATGAACAAACGGAAGCACGTTGAAAAGGACTAAAGCGAATATAACGCTACATTAAAGCAACGATAAACACAGCTCTATGCTATAAAAAGGAGTAGATACACACTTATCTTGTTACGTTGACGCTGACTTCGGAAGTGAAAAAAACCGTAAATCTACGTCTGGATTTTTGATAAAAGTTTTTGGCAATACTGTATCCTGGACCAATAAAAGGCAAACAGCTATCGCCTTATCATCAACGGAGACTGAATATATCGCCTTGGCTTCAGCCGCAGCTGGTGTTCTTTGGCTACAGAATCTTTTGGTTGATTTTGGTGTAACCAGCGAAACTCCCCCGAAAATCTTAGAAGACAATCAGTCGTGTATATCAAGATGTGAACACAAACGTTTAAAGCATGTTGAAATCAAATACAATTTTGTTCGAGATCTATACGAGAAACGAATGATTGATGTCCATTATGTTAGCACAAAAGAACAAATAGCTGACATCCTCACAAAACACAACAAAATTTGAAAAACTCTGCTCAGGACTTGGACTAATACAGGATTCTAACTATGGAGACTTTGAATAATGTGAAATTGAGGAAGAGTGTTAAAATAATCACTTTAACATTTTATGACTTGTTATTATTCATAACTTTGTTTTTAAATCATAGTAGGCATCAATCTATCTACATTTGATTTTGTTCAAATTAATTTGTATTCTTGTTTGAATCTTTGATTAGATTTTCTTCAAATAAATTACATAATTGTTTACTTGAATTCTGGTTATTTAATTCCACAAGCCTAAACATATCCGGACATATTACGCAAAAAACTAAATAAAAGACATCATCATTAGTAAAACATCATAATAAAAAAATGTCCATAAATTTATTTTGTAAATTTTTTTTCGTTTTTACTTGCGATGTAAGGTGCTTGCATAAAGCCGGGAACACTCGGTAACTGCGAATTTGTGCAGTTCACTTGCACAATCATATTGCACAAGACGACTTGAACTCTCTTGTGTTTCTACACGGCACAGTTTTGTTTAGTCAAGTGTTGTAAGTTATCAGTTTGAATCTTGACATTGAATCATGTCGTTGCGTCATCTGAAGATAATGCTTTTAATGCTTTAGCTGCGGTGGCTTTAATTATTAAAAAAAAAAAAAATCAAAAAAAAAATTTATAGTGGTCTATCTGAAATATTTTATATTTTATTTACTAACACATTAACCCGGCTTTGTTTTTCCCCATTATAACCTTCAAGCATTCAAAACCAATCTGCATCGGTATCTCCTCTCAACCCCTATCCAATTTTCCTAAGCGCTCGTACTGTGTTAATCATATAAAGGGTATTTATAATCCCTTGAGTGCGCGCAAAATTAAAAAAAAAAATTAAAAAAAGTTGTGCTTTTTTTTAGTGACAAAAGTATTTTGACAAATCTTTTTGTGCTAACTTGGTAAGATTATTATAATTTATTTTAAAATTTGAGGTTGCAATAATTATGTCCGATTCGTATGGATTCCATTTTGTGCAAAATATGACAAATCGATAGAACTAATTGTGAGAGAGAGAGAACATCTATTGTTGCAAAGAATGCAAAGTACAATTGTGGGATTTCTGCTAATCGATTCAGCACAGAACTGAATTTATTAAATCAAACCATACACTATCATTTACGACAACACAACAGGACAAGTTCTGTCCCAAATTCAACATTTGCCGATTAGAAAACAAGAAAACATAAAAGAAACATAAAAAAAGACAGCCACTTGTGCATGGACTGCGCTAAGAACTCTACGTTGAACCCTCAAAGTCTCAAGCTGTAATTCAAACAACTCAAAAAAAACTTATAGATTAGCTAAAGAACTATAAGAATACGTCTTTCAAAATATAATTTTTGAACCTATACCGAAGAGAAGGATGAAAGTACAGTTTGTAACATCTTAAAAAATTGGAAAAAAATTCAACTCTCCAAAAAGCATATTACCTACCTATTAATTTTCTGGAACAACGTTTTATGGACAAATAAAAGTCCAAACTGATTGGTGAAACTCGAAGAACATTCATTTGTCCCTTAAAAATTGTAAATAAGTTTTTATACTAGCAAAATACACAGTTGTCTTCTCTGACTGGACTAAAAATATTTTTTAAAGGGAACACTAAATATTATGTCTAATATTTGTTGAATGTTAATTATGTTCATAAATGTTTTTTGAAAAAAAAATATATATTTATCTAGGTATATTTACCATTTACAAATAATTTGAGGCACTTTTTGTAAGATTTTCCCCGCCCCCTGATCTATCGGGAGGAATCGATTCTACAATTTTGTTTCTTGAGTGGACCATTTCTTTTTACTTGCGGTTATATTAGGTGTGTTCTATGTATAAAAAGCCTGAATGAATCTACACTTACCTACAGCTTAAACGCAATTGTATTTTTGTGCTTCAGGTAAAATTTAGTATCAGTTTAATAAAAGGACAAATGTTGGTAGGTAATTTTATTCGACGTTTCGTCTATGATTATAGACATCGTCCGGATTTTACATTTATTACAATCTGAGGAGAACACATGCTTCTCTTTTAAAACATTTGAAAAACTTCTTAATAACAAGTAGATAAAATAATGACAAAAGAATAACGTTTTATATTTAAACGCTAGAATTTTTTTTTTTAAATTTGTTGCTTTTTATTTTTAGAGAACTATGCCAAAGGTTAATTTTGAATTTAATTCTGAAACTTAAAATAACGGTACAACTTATAGGTAAGTCTTACAGGTTATTGCATTTAAAAAAAAAAACCAATGATGATTTTTTCATAGAAATTATTTTTTCGTAAAAAAGTTATTAATGGTGTCTGTCATAGTTCCGTATTTATTTATATGGGCTAACACCGATTTTGACAAAATAAAAAAAAAATATTTTTTGTCAATTTTTACGACGTCACACAGTGTTTCGCGTAGAACAAGCTAGGTGGACAAAAATATTTGTTCAAGTTTTTTGAATTGTTTTGTTCGATTAGGTTATATTATAGTCAAATTCAAACGAAAAATTCAAAAATTAGATTAAAAAAAAATAATAATAGTAACATGAAACTCGTAAAAATACGAAATAGAGAAATTTCAAGACAAAGCTTCTTTAATCGGCATTTCGTATTCTAAAAATTGAGTATAACTATACGCCATAAAAAGAATCTTACGCCTCAAGGAAATTTAGTATACCTAGCTAGGTATGTGTATGCATCTACATGAAACAATATGTATAGTAAAAACGTATATTCTTATTTCCCTTCCAAATAAACTAATGGTGCCCTTGTGTGCATTAGTTTTCAACTTCGTTATTCCACTTACATATATAGTTGCAATTGTAACTTGCAACATTTTAGCCGGTTCATTAAATGCGTTTCTATTCTCTTGCCAGCAATAGGCAAAAAGGAATGAGCAATTGTGTCAAGGCAACAGCACAGACAAAACGTGAGCACAATGGATCCTGAAACCTATTTTAGGATAAGTATAATGATTTCTCTTTTAGATGACTTTTTAAGTCAGCTTAAAATAAGATTTGAAAATCATAAGTCCATACTTTCCTCTTTGTGTATTTTAATTCCATCGATCCTTGGCAAATATGAACAAAATTACAACGAAGAAAACTTCAAATTTTATAGATCTTTTTTGGATTGGGACATTTTAGAAACTGAGTTTACGTTATCATAATAAAAAAATGTCCATAAATTTATTTTGTAAATTTTTTTTCGTTTTTACTTGCGATGTAAGGTGCTTGCATAAAGCCGGGAACACTCGGTAACTGCGAATTTGTGCAGTTCACTTGCACAATCATATTGCACAAGACGACTTGAACTCTCTTGTGTTTCTACACGGCACAGTTTTGTTTAGTCAAGTGTTGTCAGTTATCAGTTTAAATCTTGACATTGAATCATGTCGTTGCGTCATCTGAAGATAATGCTTTTAATGCTTTAGCTGCGGTGGCTTTAATTATTAAACAAAAAAAAAATCAAAAAAAAAAATGTATAGTGGTCTATCTGAAATATTTTATATTTTATTTACTAACACATTAACCCGGCTTTGTTTTTCCCCATTATAACCTTCAAGCATTCAAAACCAATCTGCATCGGTATCTCCTCTCAACCCCTATCCAATTTTCCTAAGCGCTCGTACTGTGTTAATCATATAAAGGGTATTTATAATCCCTTGAGTGCGCGCAAAATTAAAAAAAAAAAAATAAAAAAAGTTGTGCTTTTTTTTAGTGACAAAAGTATTTTGACAAATCTTTTTGTGCTAACTTGGTAAGATTATTATAATTTATTTTAAAATTTGAGGTTGCAATAATTATGTCCGATTCGTATGGATTCCATTTTGTGCAAAATATGACAAATCGATAGAACTAATTGTGAGAGAGAGAGAACATCTATTGTTGCAAAGAATGCAAAGTACAATTGTGGGATTTCTGCTAATCGATTCAGCACAGAACTGAATTTATTAAATCAAACCATACACTATCATTTACGACAACACAACAGGACAAGTTCTGTCCCAAATTCAACATTTGCCGATTAGAAAACAAGAAAACATAAAAGAAACATAAAAAAAGACAGCCACTTGTGCATGGACTGCGCTAAGAACTCTACGTTGAACCCTCAAAGTCTCAAGCTGTAATTCAAACAACTCAAAAAAAACTTATAGATTAGCTAAAGAACTATAAGAATACGTCTTTCAAAATATAATTTTTGAACCTATACCGAAGAGAAGGATGAAAGTACAGTTTGTAACATCTTAAAAAATTGGAAAAAAAATTCAACTCTCCAAAAAGCATATTACCTACCTATTAATTTTCTGGAACAACGTTTTATGGACAAATAAAAGTCCAAACTGATTGGTGAAACTCGAAGAACATTCATTTGTCCCTTAAAAATTGTAAATAAGTTTTTATACTAGCAAAATACACAGTTGTCTTCTCTGACTGGACTAAAAATATTTTTTAAAGGGAACACTAAATATTATGTCTAATATTTGTTGAATGTTAATTATGTTCATAAATGTTTTTTGAAAAAAAAATATATATTTATCTAGGTATATTTACCATTTACAAATAATTTGAGGCACTTTTTGTAAGATTTTCCCCGCCCCCTGATCTATCGGGAGGAATCGATTCTACAATTTTGTTTCTTGAGTGGACCATTTCTTTTTACTTGCGGTTATATTAGGTGTGTTCTATGTATAAAAAGCCTGAATGAATCTACACTTACCTACAGCTTAAACGCAATTGTATTTTTGTGCTTCAGGTAAAATTTAGTATCAGTTTAATAAAAGGACAAATGTTGGTAGGTAATTTTATTCGACGTTTCGTCTATGATTATAGACATCGTCCGGATTTTACATTTATTACAATCTGAGGAGAATACATGCTTCTCTTTTAAAACATTTGAAAAACTTCTTAATAACAAGTAGATAAAATAATGACAAAAGAATAACGTTTTATATTTAAACGCTAGAATTTTTTTTTTTAAATTTGTTGCTTTTTATTTTTAGAGAACTATGCCAAAGGTTAATTTTGAATTTAATTCTGAAACTTAAAATAACGGTACAACTTATAGGTAAGTCTTACAGGTTATTGCATTTAAAAAAAAAACCAATGATGATTTTTTCATAGAAATTATTTTTTCGTAAAAAAGTTATTAATGGTGTCTGTCATAGTTCCGTATTTATTTATATGGGCTAACACCGATTTTGACAAAATAAAAAAAAAATATTTTTTGTCAATTTTTACGACGTCACACAGTGTTTCGCGTAGAACAAGCTAGGTGGACAAAAATATTTGTTCAAGTTTTTTGAATTGTTTTGTTCGATTAGGTTATATTATAGTCAAATTCAAACGAAAAATTCAAAAATTAGATTAAAAAAAAATAATAATAGTAACATGAAACTCGTAAAAATACGAAATAGAGAAATTTCAAGACAAAGCTTCTTTAATCGGCATTTCGTATTCTAAAAATTGAGTATAACTATACGCCATAAAAAGAATCTTACGCCTCAAGGAAATTTAGTATACCTAGCTAGGTATGTGTATGCATCTACATGAAACAATATGTATAGTAAAAACGTATATTCTTATTTCCCTTCCAAATAAACTAATGGTGCCCTTGTGTGCATTAGTTTTCAACTTCGTTATTCCACTTACATATATAGTTGCAATTGTAACTTGCAACATTTTAGCCGGTTCATTCCATGCGTTTCTATTCTCTTGCCAGCAATAGGCAAAAAGGAATGAGCAATTGTGTCAAGGCAACAGCACAGACAAAACGTGAGCACAATGGATCCTGAAACCTATTTTAGGATAAGTATAATGATTTCTCTTTTAGATGACTTTTTAAGTCAGCTTAAAATAAGATTTGAAAATCATAAGTCCATACTTTCCTCTTTGTGTATTTTAATTCCATCGATCCTTGGCAAATATGAACAAAATTACAACGAAGAAAACTTCAAATTTTATAGATCTTTTTTGGATTGGGACATTTTAGAAACTGAGTTTACGTTATGGAAGACAAAATGCCATAGACAAAAAGATACAGAGCGTTCAAAGAGTGCAATAACAGCTCTTGGGGAATGCAATAAGGATCTGTTTCCTAACATCCACAAGCTTCTCAAAATTTGCCACACTACCGGTTTCAACGTGTACACCGGAAAGAACATTTTCGACAATGAAACGTCTAAAAACTTACCTTAGAAATTCTACCGGCGAAGAAAGATTAACATTATTGGCATTAACGTCAATTCATCGACAAATTGAGATTGACACTGAGGAAGTTTTAGACATATTTGCAGCACAGAAGGCCAGAAGATTAAATTTAATTTTATAAAAATGATATACTTACATGTTATTTAATACTTTTTTTTTATAATAAAATCTTAAAGAGTGATGATAAATGTACCTACCTAATAAATAATAACTAAAAATTATTTTAAAAAAATATTGGAAAAATCTTTTAGTTTTTCAAATTTGTTTGAGAATTTTCTTGAAAAACTAGGTATGCAATTGTATTTTATTAGCAGTACTCTACCTAGGCAAAAATATTGAAAATCGTTAAAGCAGTTTTTTTTTTAAACCGTTTTCTTTTTTAATTTTTGAAAAATATTTTGCAATTTTTTGAGTATTTCAATACATCGAAATCTGTAGTTCATCTGGAAAAAAATCTGAAAAAAATTCGATATTCGCGTTTCCAACAAATTCAAAAAATCTAAAAAGTTATGTATATGAATTTGATCATAAAAACCTTCCTAAATTTAATTGAAATCGGTTGTTTTTGTTAGCGAGAAATTCTGATTTTAAAAAATCGGTTCTATGGGAGGTACTGTTTTAAGATAAAATAATGTTGAATTTTCGTGACCTTGGTATCGTTATCGATTATTATGTGTATTTTAGACCTATAGCCCACTAAAATACACATAATAGTTTTAAGATAAATCTCGACTGTTTTATCAAAATCGTTAAGGCCATTTTTAGAATAATTAAGTTTTAACAAACTGTTATATGTCATTTACCATTGTTTTAGAGCTAAAATTCCAATTTCAACAACGCCTAGTGCGAGACTACTAAATAAACACTGAACCAAGTTTGCAAATAGGCCTATCCATTTAGGCTGCAGATCTGCAAACAGGCAGTCGGACGAACAGAATTTTCCAACACACTTTTGTCTACTTCCCTATCATCGCAATATCATGTTTATTTGTTATCTCAATTTTTTTTTTTGACGAATCCATAACTTGCCTTATACATAGAATAGTATCATTATCGCAATTAAAAGTCGTGTTTGGTGGATTTTGGGTTAATGGGCTGTACTTATTTTATTTATTACATCTACAGAAAGGTACAGATTGATTGGTGTTTGAAATAAGTATAAACCCACTTCCCCCCCCCCCGAAATAATTGTCTGGCTACGGCCTTGATCACCTTTGTCAACAAATCTCTCATATGAAATTTTATCAAGCTTGATCGGATTTTTTTTCGAAAATAATGCAAATCAAATGATAAACTTTTAAGGAAAACTTTTTTTCCAAATTTTTTGATTGCAGTATTGATCAAGCAAACATTTTAAAATATAAGTTTTGTCAAAATCAGTGCAGCCGTTTTAAGATATCTATCAAAGAAGTACCGTTCTATGGCAGGTACCGTTGATAATCGCTCATATATAATTTTATCGAATTAATCGTAGTTTTTTCGAGAAAAATGTAATTTAAAAAAACATATTTATCATCATACTAGGTTACCAAACTATTGTTTTGTAACCTAGTACGATGCTAAATATGTTCTAGTATGATACTTAATCGTTTAAAAATTTGGGCCTAAATTTTAAGAAAAGAAGTATCTATTTATAATCGCAATTAAAAAATGTATGTGGTCTACTGCCCATACAAGTTTTAGACTTGAGGGGCAAATATTTAAATTATTAACTTAAAATGGAAAGTAAGTCATTAGAAACCAACGAAAGAACATAAGAAAAATGTGCTCTTTTTGATTTAATGTTGCGCTTAAGCACTCAAAAAAATTGTAAAATTTCAATTTGTAGCTAAAAGTAGGGAAAGCTACAAAATCCCGAATAACAAAATCTGGAATTACAAAATATCGAATGCAAAAATTAAAAAATCCCGAATTACAAAATTATTCGGGATTTTTCCATCTTTAAATTGCAAACATGGAAATGTATATAATAATAAATAATAAAATTATTTATAAGAAGACTGTTGACAAAGGCGCCTGCCAGACAAATGGAAATACTCCAAGCGGAGCAACGATGTTGAGTGAGTGGGACTGGCTACAGAAAGGGAGTTAAGATTTCTTGAACTTATGAGCTTATGTAAAATATGAAAAATGTTGACACAGGTGCTTGCCAGACAACTGGAAATACCCTAGGTGGATCAACGAAGTCGCGTGAGTGGCACTCACTGCAGAAACCCTTGAACCCAAATAACGGTAAAACTATTTAAAATAATTAAAAGAAAAAAACATTTTTTGTTTTGACTTTTTGAAATTTTAATGCAGTTGTAAGGGCTTACGCTATTTTCCGCTGTTTAGATTTAACTTGAAACTGATTCCTTAGTTCATATAAAAAAGTACATATTTGCGCCTTTTTGATTAATGGCAATAAACGAACTATATAAGTTGCAAAAAAATTAAAAGCATAGTTTTTTTTAGTAAATTATGTTTTTATTGCTATTTTTTTTTATTGCGGTTCCAAACTACCGTTATTTTAAGTTTTCACATAATTTTTGATGCAATCACAGAAAAGGGAATTTGTAAGCACGCACCGCCATTTGAATGAACTTTGGACAAAAATAGTTAAAAAATATGGTTTCCAACAGTATTCTACGAAATAAAAAAAAACAGGTTTTGATTTATAATAAAAATACTATATTAATAGTAAATTTTTTTTTACACTATCAGATTCTGTTCATAAGGAGCTTAGAGCAAGCTTCAGCTTATGAACAAAGATTTGAAAACACATTATATGTGTTCCACTGGCTCATCACTTAGTGCTGGTGTTAGTTGTTAGTAATGTAAAACAAATCACTACAATAACACAAAGCACTATAATACAATAAAACATAACATTTTAACAATACAAAATACATAACACATGAACTAAAAGCGTGGAGCACTGGTTTTAAGTACATTCTTAAGATTTATTTTATTGTCATTGAAATCAATCATTTTAGAATTTAAATTGAAAAGCCTGCACATGCGGGCTCATTCATACCGTAAATAATCCGATGGTGTGGACAATGTAGGAGCTCAAGGCTACGCAGATGGTGAGCACTACCACGATAATTGAGTCCAGCACAAGTAAGTAGATGAGGTGCATCTAATGCGCCCGAAGGAAGTTGGTGGATAAAAACTATATCGTTATTTACACGCCTCTGAAACAAGGACTGAATGTGTAGAAGCTGAATTCGGTGCCCATAAGGTGGAAGGTTATAAGGATCTATCCAGGGAAGACCTTTTAAGGCAAAACGAACAAAATTATGCTGAACTGCCTCTATTCTAGATCTATGAACTTCATACAACGGAGTCCATACCTGCGATGCGTATTCCAGATGCGAACGAACAAAACAATTGTATAAAGATAGGGTTACATAATGGTCTTCATTGAGTTAGCCTTTTTAACAAGAGAGTTGATGTGCTCTGTGAAATCTAGACTTGAATTGAAGACGATTCCAAGATATTTAAAACTAACAACACGGCACAATGTATGTTGTGAAATATTTTAGTCAAATATGATTGGTACTCGTTTGAAAAAGTCATAGTTTGACATTTCGGTGGGTTAAGGTTTAATCCATTCTTGCTGCACCAAGTACAAAAGCTATCAATATCGGCTTGCAGATTCATACGATCACCGCTTGAGCATATAGATTTAAAAATCTTCATATCGTCAGCAAAAAACAGAATTTCACTATTGCGAATGCATGATGTTACATCATTAATAGCATGAATTAAAAGAATGGGACCTAAATGACTTCCTTGTGGTACTCCAGAGTTGGCAGTAAAAGGGTTTGAAAATGTTTTTCTGAATTTCACCTGGTAGGATCTATTTCGAAGATAAGAATATAACCAAGCAATAAATCCAGCAGAAAATTTAAAGGCCTTAAATTTAAAAATTATAATGACGTGTGAAAGTTGGTCAAAAGCTTTTGAAAAGTCGGTATAAAAGCAATCTAGTTCCTTTCCGTTT
The DNA here is from genome assembly GCA_951217065.1 of Baccha elongata. Lineage (NCBI taxonomy): Eukaryota > Metazoa > Arthropoda > Insecta > Diptera > Syrphidae > Baccha > Baccha elongata. The sequence continues at coordinate 1,075,492 of CATNUY010000077.1, forward strand.
TCCAAAGCATTGGAGCACTTGTGTAAAAACTTAAGAAGGTTCGTTACCGTTGACCTCCTCTGCATAAATCCATGTTGTTGATTACAGATAATATTTTTGCAGAAAAACGTCATTCTATTACAAACCACTTGCTCAAATAGCTTTGGAATACAAGAGAGTTTGGCAATCGGTCTGTAGTTCTTTATGTCAGACTTACTACCCTTGTTAAAAACGGGTGTAATAAATGATTTTTTCCATACACTGGGAAATTTCCCCGACTTAAGGGATAGCTCGAAAAGAAGTTGAAGAGGAAAAGCAATAATGGAGCTACTTTTTTTTTCAGTACAATTGGAGGAATGCCATCTGGGCCTGGAGAATAGTCATCTTTAAGCAATGAAAGAAAATGTAAAATTTTGTCATGTTCCATCGGAACGTTGTTAAAAGTAACTTGAGGACAGTCACGCAAATATTCAAAGAACTCGACATCAATATCAAAGTTACTAAAATTTTTTGAAAATGCATTACAGATATCAGGAGAGCTCGTTAACGAAGAATCATTATAAACAAGGTTTATCGGATATCCGTCAGACTTCTTTTTTTAATTTACAAAATTCCAAGACTTCTTTGGATCAAGTTTCAATGAAACCTCTATTTCCCTTAAGTAGTCAGAGTATAAACTTTTAGAAAGGTTATTAAACTGCTCAAAAATCGAAATATACACATTATGATCCAAAGTAGAAAGACTTTTGATATAAGTTTTCCAAGCCTTATTTCTTTTGTTACGAAGAGATGTGAGTTCCTTTGTAAACCATGGATGTGAAACTTGTGTAGTTTTAGACAGTTTAGTAGGAACAGATTTTGCTAAGCAGTTATTGAAAATAGTATAAAATTCAGTAACTGCAACGTCGATATTAGTTCAAGAAATATTTGAAATACCAGAGGAACTTAATTCATCATAAAGTAATTGAAAATTAGCTTTACGAAAATCAAGAGAATATGAACAGTCATGAGACTGAGTGTTATTGAGCAAATGGCTGCTCAAATCCAAAAATATATCAAGGGGAGGATGGTAGCTGTCTATATTAGATAAAGCTGTGGCAGATTCTACCACAACAACACTAGCAGCGTCATATGAAAAGACTAAATCGAGAATTCGATTTTTTAAGTTTTTGATGCAGCTTACTTGCTATAAGTCAGTACAAATAATATTATCCAAAAGAAGAAGCTCCTGTTGAGAGGAAGTAGAGGATGCTTCAAAATATGACTCGTCTTCTGAGCGGATCCAATTAACGTTAGGCAAATTGAAGTCACCCACCAATAAAATATTACTATTAAAGCCAGCTGTAACAAATACATAATCCAAAGCTAAGGAGACCTCAGAATAAATTGCTGCTGGACTTTTAGGAATGTAAAAATCTTTGGATTCAATTGAAATTTTTAACAACCGGATTTTTAACAACCGGATTTTTTTTCAAGCGATATCTCGTTTTATTCCGAAAAAGCATATTAATATTATAGTTTTAATTTTCGAATTTAATTATTCTTTAAATTAATTTTTATTAATTGGAGATTTTATTTTAATTTATTTTTTTTTAATTTTTGAAATAAAATCCAAAAACCGAATAACCACGGAACCTTATACAAGTCAACAAGAAAATTACAAAAAACTTGGAAGTAGAGGATGCTTCAAAATATGACTCGTCTTCTGAGCGGATCCAATTAACGTTAGGCAAATTGAAGTCACCCACCACTAAAATATTACTATTAAAGCCTGCTGTAACAAATACATGATCCAAAGCTAAGGAGACCTCAGAATAAATTGCTGCTGGACTTTCAGGAATGTAAAAATCTTTGGATTCAATTGAAATTTTTAACAACCGGATTTTTAACAACCGGATTTTTTTTCAAACGATATCTCGTTTTATTCCGAAAAAGCATACTAATATTATAGTTTTAATTTTCGAATTTAATTCTTCTTTAAATAAATTTTTATTAATTGGAGATTTTATTTTAATTTATTTTTTTTCAATTTTTGAAATAAAATCCAAAAACCGAATAACCACGGAACCTTATACAAGTCAATAAGAAAATTACAAAAAACTTGGACTATTAAACATAAAACAACTCTTTGAACTTAACATTCTCGAAGAATACTATGATAATCAGCTCTATAAGCGACCAATAGAACATCAAATCAACACAAGAAGAAGAGCTCAAGGCTTCTTACAAACATCAAGGTTTAAAAACTCGTACGGGCGACAACAACTTTGTGTTATTATAACGCAGATCTTCAACCAAGTACCCAGAGAACTAATAAATATATCTTCTGATGGCCGGAGGAAAAAACTTCTAACAAAATATCTGTTGAACCTAAGCTAAGAAAAAAAAAAAGAAAAAAGAAAAAAAAAATTATTACTTTTAAGAATGCTTTACTAAAAATTGTAAATATAAAATTGAAACAACATTCTGCAGAAAAGCCTTTGTAGGCTTCGCAGATCTCTTTATGTACACAACATTAAATAGTAACTGAATAAATGGAAAATGAAATGAAAATGAAAATGAAACAATAAAAGTACCTACTTCTTATCCAAACATTTAGCACTTTTTAATTACATTCAGAGTAGCAGTTTGAAGCAGATAATTTATATATCGGCATAAAGCCAACAATATTAACTATGCATTTCAATAAAAATTACAGGATGATTGAACCGAAAATTTTGTATGTCCATTCAAAGTTGAAGGATAAAAAAAAATAAATAAACTATTATTTTGGAAATTTAAAAAAACGATAGAATAATAACTCAATTGCCTTTCAAGTAGTGAATACAATTTTACAACATATCTTCTTCAAAACCCAAAATTACTTCTCGTTTTACTATTATATTATACTATTATACTTACTTAATATAACGAATAACCATTTCTAATCATCAAATCAAGTAGACAAAACTGCAATTTATTTGTTTTCTTACAATGCACTAGTAGAAGATTTTCTCCGAGTACAGTTTAACCCTATCAAACAAATTGAGCTTTTTTAATTGGTTTGGTATTTGGACTATAGGATAAAGCCGTTACTTTTATTTAAATCCGACATATTTTTTTGTATTTTGTCCAAGTAGCGCCGCACTGTGGAACGGGTTGATTTATTGAAAATTAATTAAACGTGTAAAAATAAGTACAAAATTATTGAATTCGTGTTTTCCAAATATTAGCTCAGTCAATATTTTTTAAATAATGGAAAGAAAAATTGCAACTAAGAGATACGAATCCTGATATAAAATACAAGTAAAAACTCTTTTTGCAAAATGATCGCTCGTTAAAATCAGAAAGAAACAAGGATCGCTTTGAACGAAATAATAGATCGCGGTTAGATATTTGATTCAAAGTTTTATTTTATAAAGATCATCACATCTGGACGAAGAATAAGACCTTCCAAATTATGTGAAAAATCGTCAATAAAAAAAACATTGAATAAATTCAAGAATATCGACTAAAACACCAACACAGTGCCTATATTCTGGGACTTAGATTTATGATTAGATATGATTTTGTAAGTCTTTGAAGTCTTGAGAAATATCTTGTTTTAAAAAAGAATTACTAAGTACATTATGGCTTTACGGACAAGAAATATTAAGAGCGTTTCAATATGAAATACATAATTCTTTCTTTCTTTCTTGCTTACAATTGTATAGTTAATATAACACTTTAGAAGCAATGGCGCTTAAAAGTTTATTTTTTTCAAAATTTTAACGAATTTTTTTTTACTTTCACAAATTTGAATAAAAACTAAATAGTTAGGCGTGGAAATAAAAAAAGCATGAATTCTATCGAAAATCTCTTAATAATTTTTTTCGTCCGATAAGCCATACTTAAGATAATTTTAATTTTGTATTGATCAATATTGTATTATTTAAATAATGTGTATTTTGAATTTGGGCTTTAAAGCAATTAAAAGACTAATTCATTAATTTTCCCGACGTTTCGTTTGGTTTTTTGCCAACATCTTCAGGGGTGTTTAATTTATAAAGACCTTTAATACAAATTACATTTTTAGAAACATTGTTATTTGGGCTATAGATTTGAATATTTACTCACTTTTGTCGTCAAGTTACATTTTATAAATTGTTTTGAATTTTATAATAATTTTAAATAATTTATCATTGCACTTAATAAACGGAAACTAATAAATATAATAAATTATTTGAAAACTAGACAAAACAGAAATTAAAAACTATATATCACAGACTATATTTAATTTATCACAGCATTGTAGATTGAGCTGATGTTGTCTTTGTCTTCTTTAAAATTCATGACTCTTCTAAAATTTTGTTAAGAGTAGAGTTCGATTTATGTGCAAAAGCTGTTTTTTCTTTGTTTATTTTTTTTTGCATTCAAACACGTGCCCCCATATATTCCAACAAATTACAAATACAAAGAAGAAAATTCAGTTCCTACTGCAGTAGGTAATTGGTTTTTGTTATGCTGTAACAATAAACCGTTTATTTTAATTGTGATTCCACTAATCGAAAAATACCAACATTTAGAACTGACCTCGCCATCGCTCCAGCTTAAGCATATTCTAGGATCTGCAAGTGACTCGATTATCGAAAATGATGATACTGTTATCGCTTAAGAAAGCGTATGCCTTTTTATATTAAAGTTATTATTGTTGTTATATTGTACTATTCGTACTATAGAATGTTAGTTTTTATTACTGACCATTCTGTTAATTTTCATTGAATGTTTTTGAACAACAACAACAACTTAAAGGCGCTCAAAAATTTTTAAACGAATTTTATTTACTCGTTCTTACGAATTTTATTATTTTTTCCATCTTTGGCTGGAGATATATCTATTTCAAGGAGTGCCAATTCCTTTCATCAGTCTCCTTAATGGTGTCGAGCTTTAATCCAATTTTATTATGAAAAACTTTTTCACATGCACATCATGAGATTCGAACCCACGCATTCAGATTTACTCAGTCTTCGAAGTCGTATGCACTACGCTTTTCACCGCTTATGACCACTGACGACACAGGTCGAGATGATATGTTTGTTTGTTTTTCAAACGCATTTGGAGCTTCAACATTTTTCTAAGCGCCTTTAAGTATGCTGTTTTGTTCCGCCTCCATTTTCTCCTAACCTTATTTGATAGACTACAATTTGTAGCACATATCAAAGGGGGAGAGGTTGGAAGTATTGGTAACATACCAGACTATTTAAGTTATTATTGTTGTTTAATTCTACTATTCGTACTATAGAATGTCAGTTTTTATTACATACCATTCTGTTAATTTTCATTGAATGTTTTTGAACAACATTAAAGCCTGACCATTTAAAAGAAAATTGAGTAACAACCATTAGATATTTCAGTTTACATTTACGTAGATATCTACTGATAGCGTAAGTTGTCTTAATTTTTCAACGTGAGCCGAATGAACGAATTATTAGAAATTTATAAAAAAAGATTTTAACTGAGCATAGGTACAAAAAAAAACTAATCAATTAAAATATTAATAAAAAAATCCCAGAAAACGATAAGATACATTAAATTCAAGTGTCCTTATATTGATTTCCCACTAACTATCATCCGCTTACCTTTATTTCCGCAAAATACACGTATTCCAATCATTTGAATGATTTATGACAACAATTTTTTTTTTACTTTTTGAAGATAACACTCACAACAAATTTTATTTTTTATTTAAAGCCATAGATTTAATTTCAGATTTTCTGATTTCAGCTTAATTATCACCACTTTTGGCTGCGAATGAAAGTCCACAGAAAGTAGGTAAAACACAAACAGCAACAACAACAAAAAAACACAACCGTAGTTCTTTTACACCACAAAACGACGACATCGTGTCACGAAAACGTAATAACAGTTAAAAGGATTTTATGTGAATTTTTTAGCGCGCGCAAAATACACTAGAGAGTCGGTTTTTTGTCGTCGTAATCTTCGCCTAGGACACTTTTACCAGCAAAGTAGTAAACACCTGAAAATCTCACAATCACGACGCTAACACACACGTTTTGGAAATTTAGGCCAATATTTCTGATTTTTCTTCTTTTTCACAGCCTGATCTTCTTCCATTTACACACGGGGATTCAGAGAAACAGATAAGAAGAAATTACATTTTATTTCTTGCAACACCTAAAAAAAACATCAGATTCGATAAGGGCGCATTGAGATATTCTTTGGTGGTGTTAGGGGATGTTTACAACACTTCACAACACTCCACTCACAAATTGTATTGAAGCTTTAAATCAAGTTGAGCCACCAACATCATGAAAAGAAACACCAGAAACATAAGACACCGGCTATGATTATAGATAGAATTGTAAAAAGAAACACATAACACCGTAGATACAGATGAGGAAACCACCACCCTACGGGTGAAATTATTTGTATCTTTTTGCACTCTAAGGAAGAATCCTCGTTCCCTCTGTTGCGATGAAAAACACTATTCGGTTAAATACCAGGACGCGGACTTTCATTAATTAAAAGAAAACACAATTTAAACAACGCGTTCCGCAATTATTAGCGCTCAAGGTGGCGATGAATGATGACTACCCAATGTATTCAATGACTAGGATTATTTTTTTTCAAATCGAGACACACATATACAAAATTCATATCCAGGTGATTTGCGTGTAAAGGAGCGCCCAACAAAAAAAAGTGTTGTTCTAATTTTGCTGACTAACGTGTATCCGGGATTTACCTAGCAAACGGTTCAAAGGCTCAAATCACACTGTTTTCCAAACCAAGAGTATTTGATTTGGAGAGGATTTTTCAAAAAAAAAAAAAAAAAATTTAAGGATACTTGCCTTGCCGTTGCCATTGACAGAGTTGCCACTTGCACAAATAGAAAGAGAACTTCTCAGAGAGTCTGATAGACTCTCTGTTTGCTTCAGAAAGCCCACCACAACAAAAGCAACAAGGCTCTTGCTTGACTTTTGAGTCGCGAGTTCCGTGTGAACAGAGCTTAATTTGATGGAATAAATCAAGAAATAAATATTGTTTAATGGAAAAAATACACATTTCATTGCTTGTATTCAATTTCAAGTGGATACAAGTTTTTAAACGTTGATGTTGACTGAGGATGGTTGTGGGTATTGAAGTTCGTTGTTTATGAGTGCAGGATTTGTTACGTGAAGTTCTTATTACAATAAAAAAAAAGTATTGTGGTAGTGTACTGTAGTTAAAGTATGGAAGTTACAAAATATCTTAAATAGGTATGGGATTAACTTAACGTTTTGTTTAACCTTTGTGAAAGCTTGATTATGCTCTTCAGTACAAGATAATTTAATTTGTAAGTACAGGCTTTGTTACATTACAACGAATGTTAGCTTAACTTCACGAATTCAGCTTAACTTCATATCTTAAACAAGCTGTTACCTGGAAAAAAAGTGCAAACCGAATCGTCGGGCTTCAAAGATTTATTCTAGTTAATAAAATCATTATTATACTATTTTTATAATATTAAAAGCTTTCTTTTTATTATTTATGTGATTTTGAATAAAATCGATCTATATGTAAGAATTTTCAAAAAAGCGACATCAACACCACCTAGGGGGTATTTAAATAAACTAAGTTACTCCATACAACATCAGCTAATTGCCAGTGGAAACCCCGTCGAAATCGGTCCAGCACTTACTGATTGGTTCATATAAACGAATTTTCGAAAAAAGCGAGACGAGCGCCACCTAGGGAGTAATTAAAATGGCTTAAGTAATGCATTTTAACATCAGCTACCAGCCAGTGAAAGTCCTGTCAAAATCAGTGTAGTTGTTTCCGAGATTAGCCGGGAACCGACAAATATTTTAAAAATGTATGTTTTGTTATATTTTGACACTAGCTGTTACCCGGCGCGTTGCTGCCGTGGACAAAATAAGAAAACATTATTTATGCAAGAGTTATTATAATTTTATAAGGTCAAATATTTGCCAAAAGCTTTATTCTTATTGTTTTATAATTTAAATATTAAGGTGTGATTTTGAGTCAGTTTATTTGATACCTCTATTTGCAAGAAACACTCTACACAAGAACAAGGTTAGGTTAGGTTAAGTATATGTGGCTGTCAGGAAGACTACTGACACACTTAGATCACAGATAGGTCCGTTGTGATACCACGAAACGAGCAAGGGAGTACCTCTTTAATTTAACCAGTTGGAGCTTCTTATAAAGCGATGTAAAGATAGAATATCAACGTTCGACATATCGCTAGGATCGTCGAAAAATAAATTACCCAGGTGTAATTTACGTCTTTGGGAGAGAGCTGGTCATGAGCAGAGAAGATGGGTGATAGTCTCCTCCTCCTCCTCGTCCGTGCAGCTTCTGCAAAAAATCTTTAAAGAATACGCCAAGTCATATGGCGTTTCTTCCTAAGAGGCAGTGTCCGGTTATGACACCAATTACGGAGCTAAGATGTAATCTGCTCATAGACAACAAACAGTTAGTGCGTTTCTGATCCACTTGGCCAGATTTGCTTTGTCGCTACGCAGGTAGTAGTTTTTGTCCATCTAAAATTTGTTTTCTCTATGGCATTTTGTTTAAGCATGAGTTTGCTTGTAGCGATAGGTATACCAATATTCACCTTGTTAGGTAAAACTGGCATAAGGGTTCCATTTCTGGCGAGTTCATCGGCTTTGCAGTTTCCCACAATGTCTCTGTGTCCCGGCACACAGAAGAGGTGAATGTTAAACTTATCTGCCATCTCCATGAGATGGTAGAACACGGGCCATGTTTGAAATTGTGGAAACAGCACAGATTGATTTAAGGGCTGCCTGACTGTCTGAAAAGATGCGGATATCCGATACAGATATCACGTTTTCCCTTAACCAGGATAATACCTCTTTGATCGCCAGAATTTTAGCTTGGAACACACAACAATGGTCAGGGAGACGGAAAGAGAGACTTAAATTTAGTCTGTCTGAGTACACGCCACCACCAACCCCATCTTCGGTTTTTGAGCCATCAGTATAAAAATGAACTGACTCATCTTTCAAAAATCCCTCATTTTCCCAAGTGGATCTTGGTGGAAAGGTGATTCGAAAATTCTTATCAAAAACTATCTGGGATGTAGAGTAGTCGGAGTGACTTAATTTTGGTCCGAATGCATTCAGAATAATGGAGTGACCAATTGAATTATCGGTCCATTGAGAGATGGCTTAGAGACGAACGGCTGCGCTTGAGGCCGTTTCTTTGCTAAAAATATCGAGAGGTATGAGATTAAATAGAATATCTAGGGCAGCTGAAGGTGTCAAACGGATAGCTCCGCTAATACACATACAGGCTGACCTTTGGACTTTACTTAACTTGTCACGTTTTTTCGTCCAGGATAACCCTAGATATTTAGCTTCATCTGAGAAAATTAGTGGAGTTCCCATAACTGATGGGGGTCTTATTTGGGGAATTTTATATTTTCTTGTGAAGCAGACAAGTTCAGTTTTGTTTGAGTTTATATCCAGTCCGCATTTTCCTGCCCATTTGAGCATTATATTTAGAACATTTTGCATTCATTTAACGAGAATTTAAGCATGTTTCCCCGATATTGCAATGGCAACATCGTCCGCATACGCGATCACTTTGAAACCCTCTCTTTATAGGCTCACTAAAACTTCATTAACGACTATGCTCCATACAAGTGGGGAAAGAACTCTCCATAAAGAGGGAATGTAAGTAAATTTTACGCAATTAATTTGGATAGTCTTTAGGATAGGTATTATGATATCCGAGCAAATTGAAGCTCGGCAGGTATTATGCCGTCGGGTCCGGGAGATTTGTATGGATCAAAGCTGTTTATAGCCCATTTCAGTTTATCCTTAGAAATCAGACCAACATTATTTATTTGTGTGTTGATTGATTGTAATGAATCAATGCTATTTATATTTTGTGAGCTACCTGGAAAATGGGTGTCTAGTAGCAAGGTGAGCGATTCTTTGCAAGAGTTGGTCTAAGAGCCGGTAGCTGTTTTTAGGGAGCTAGGCATTGTAGCATTTTTTGATAGAATTTTTCTTAATCGTGAAGCTTCTGTAGTTTTTTTCTATTTTTCCACAGAAGTTCCTCCAGGAGGTTCTTTTATTTTTCCTTAATTCTTTTTTATAAATTTGTATGGATTCTTTATAAAATTCCCAGTCCAGACTATCTCTAGAATGTTTAGCTCGGTTGAAAAGTTGTCTCCACTTTTTCCTGAGCGGTTCTAGTCCCAAGTTCCACCAATGTGGTTTCTGTTTTCCTCTTATTTGAGTAAAAGGACAAGAAATGGCCATTGGTTTATTGAGAGCTAGGGTAAGATCTTTGACTTTATTATCAAGATCATTTTTAATAGAAGGGATACTTAAGACTGATGGTTTAACTAATCTTATTAAAGTTTCAGTTGGTTTTCCGATAATTGCGGAAAGCTGGCTGTTTTTTAGTTTCTTCATCAATGCAAAATTGGAAGTATCTGTGATCAGAGAACGTATGTTCCATAGAAACTTTCCAGTTTTTGATCTTGTGATGAATCGTGTCTTTGGTAATGAATGTTGGTTCATTGCCAATGTTACATACTATAAGGTTAGTACTTAGAATAAAATCAAAAAGTGACTCACCTCTGTCATTTATGTCCGTACTTCCCCAGAAGGTATGATGGGCGTTAGCGTAGCACCCGAAGATAAGGCAGACTTTCTGTCGTTCTGCTTCAATGATCAGTTTCTCTAGCTTGTCGCCAAGGAGAGGGCCGAGGTGGTCATGGCCGAGATAAGCTGATGCTAACCAGTACGTCGTGATTGGTTTGCAGTCTAACTACGGTTACATCACGATCGCTGTAATCAGGGAGTAAATATACATAAATGCTACTTTTTACTAATATGCAGGATCTAGGGTCACCTTTGTTTGATGCATACAGCAAGTAGTATCCGAGAGTCCTGAGTCCTTGAACAGTGGAACAAGAACCCTGGACAATCCAGGGTTCTTGGATCAGAACAATGTCTTCCCCTTTGTTTTGTAGACGGAGTAGAAGGGAGGCCGAAGCCAATTTAGAGTGATGGGTGTTAATCTGTACTAACTGCACCATCTTTGTTACAGCTAGGTAGATCAACCCCCACCACTGTTTGGTCGAGATCTACATCGGAATCGAAATCCGATTTATGTAAGCGGTCTTATAAAATCAATGTATATTTCAATTTATATTTTTATTATTTCAATAATACGCGAAACTGCGATAATTACCGTTCAATCAAGCTGATGTCACACACTATGAAGATCGTTGAGCGTGTACTGGATGGCCGCTTGCGAAAAATAATAAGGCTTTCCAATGACCAGTGTGGATTTGTCTCGGGCAAATCAACCACAGATGCAATTCAGAGTGTAAGAATCAGAATGGAAAAACACCGCGATTCCTCAAGTAACTTGCATGCTGTGTTCGTAGATTTTGAAAAAGCATTCGATCGACAACCACGAGATCTGATATGGGTGGCCCTTAGACATTGGGGAGTTCCAGAAATCTACGTGCGGATCATCATGGACATGTACGAGCATGTCAAAACAAAGGTCAGATGCACTGCAGGAGTAACCGAGAATTTCAGAATAGAAGTTGGTGTACACCAAGGAAACGTTCTGAGTCCTTTGCTCTTTATAACAGTCCTTGATTATCTACTCGAAGATAAGGTGAGAGACCCTAAAGTGACTCAGTTATTCTTTGCTGATGATGAAGCCATCATAAGTGAAAATGCTTCTTCCTTGCAACGAGCACTCGATGTGTGGGTGGACGCTTTGGAGGGGAATGGATACCGCATAAGCGCCAAAAAGACAGAATACCTATGCTGTCCATTTTCTGATCCAACCATGGCCATTCCGGACATTTTTTTGAACGGAACAGTGCTCCCCAAGTGCGAAAAGTTTAAATATCTTGGATCTATGATCAACAACGAAGCATCCTGTGATGACGACATCAACCATCGCATAAGCGTAGGGTGGATGAAGTGGCGTGAGAACTCTGCCATCTTCTGTGACCGAAAAATGCCCCCTAGGCTAAAAGGAAAACTCTACACATCAGCAGTCCGTCCAGCGCTTACATATGGTTCACAATGTTGGACAATGTACAAAAAGTATGAGAGCAAATTGGCGGCAACTGAGATGAAGATGCTCCGCATGACAGCAGGAGTAACAAAGCTAGATCGAATCCGAAGTAAAAGGATCCGAAGAAGTCTTCACGTTAAAGATACCATCGTCGATAAAATACAGCATGACAAACTCAGCTGATACTGGCACGTACTTAGAAGAGACGCTGAGAATCCCTTTCAAAAGGCACTTTCATACAACATTCCAGTACAATCGCGGAAGAGAGGCAGGCCGAAAAATTCCTGGAAAAAACAAATGCAGCGACATCAGCATTAAGTTGGCCTCAGACATGGAACAATCCATAACCGGGAAGCTTGCCGACATTTTCTGAGGTCAACCCGACGAACCCCACACACAGATCAGTAGGTGAAGTGGAGAAGTGGGAAATATATGATCCCATTCGAAACCGTATATAGCATCGTCGGAAAAAGGAGAAGAAGAAGAAGAAGAATAATACAAAATTACACAAATTCCGTGAAGCGGCTTTTACTTTTTTTTACTTTTTCTTCTTTGACAATCAAAACCCAACTGAACTCATTTTTGACACCTGCCCTCTTCTTTTATCTTTATGGTGTTAACATACTAAATCTTTGTGGTGAGGCCACATTACAATTTATTTTATTCTTTGGGTCCTACCACAGTTCGGCCATCCTGACAAGTAACCGTCCTGATTTTACGTTTATTATTTATTTTCCATGGTTTCATATTAGCCACTTCCCATACCCCCTCGTAAGGAATTTGGGTAAGCTGAAACCCTGTCACATCTTTTAAGAGGTATCTATCATTGGATAAAATTTTTATAACTTGATAAGGCCCCTTAAACCTGGGAGCTATTTTCCTGCACGCTCCTGGCTGACTGATGAAATTCTTAACTACTACATAGTCTCCTACTTGATAACTCTTTAGAATTCTACTTCTATCTTTAATTTTTTTATTGTAATCTTGACATTTCTTTATCTTCGCGGCTGGTCTCATTCTTATATCTTCCAAATCCCTATCCTTTTCCTTATTCAAAATTTCCTCTAACCTCTCCCTTAACGGATCTCCCATCATTCCTCGCTGCCTTATCCCAAAAAATAACTTACTAGGTGTCATCCCAGTACTTCTGTGTACGGTATTATTCATCACGTCGCACCTCCGGTGGAACAACGACGTAAGTGCAAATATTAAATTTTCTGAGTTAAGTATGCCACAATTCCACAAAATGGTATTTCATTCCAATAAAACAAAGACCGAATTGAAAATAATCTATTTGTCTCCAGGGGGCAGATATGTCTTTGTACCGTTACACTCTTTTTAAACTAATGTATCGGGAATACATTGGTTTATCTGTCACTTGTGTTTTAAATCTTCAAAAGACAACACTCCGATTAGTAAGTCAACGACCTATTAGTGAGTTCTGACATTTTTTGTTTAATATTATTATATTTTCGGTTGAACAAAGACGTAAGTGCAAGTTATGGCAGTTTTCTATTGTAATTTTTAAGTATTTTAGTAATATTTTAGTGCGACATCGACAGAAGTGCGGGTTGTGTCATTGTTTGTGGAAAAATAAATTCTGTTTAAGCGACGTAAGTATAGTTTGTGTCATTATTCAACCAAATATTAGCATCATGTTCTGTATTTAGGACGTTATTACAAAATGTCGGAACGTGGAAAAATGCTTGCAAAACTCGCAATCTCAATGGCAAAAGTTGTCCAACCCAAAGTTTCTCCAGTCATGTCCGGTATTTGCGAATGCCAACCAAGTACTTCAGCAGCCGCAAATAATGAAGTCAACGAAAATGAGCAATGCTATTTCTCTGCGACAAGAACTAGTGAAACCAAAATGAATTTGAGAAAGGTTTCCCAAAAAACATTCAGTGAAACCAACGGTTCGGAAGACGAGGACTTTTCTGCGGATGAAAGTGCTTACTCTCCTACAGAAGGTCAAAGTTCAGAGAGTGACAGTGGTTCATCGAATATTTCTATTAATGACACGACTGATCAACAACCAGAAGTCTCGGTGGTGAACTTACCTACAAAGAAGGGGAAAAAAAGATCTCGAAACCCAGACAGTTGGAAGCAGAATGTAACAAAAAACTTACGTAACTCAGGACAAAGTTATGTTTCGAAAAGGGGTAAGTTTGTTAAAGAAAAAATTATGGGACCACCTTGCTCTAATCGTTGTAAGTTGGCATGCTCAACAAAATTTGATGAAAATTTAAGAGCAGAACTATTCAAAAATTATTGGAGCCTCGCTTCTTTTCAACGTCAACGTGATTTCTTAAACTCGTGCGTCGAACCACTGCAGTTGAAATACCGCCGTATATCTTTATCTAAAGAAACACCAAGGAGGAGAAACTGTGCCTTTTTCTTAATGGTTAACGGAAACAGAGTTCGAATCTGCAAACAATTATTGACAAGCACTTTTGCCATCTCGGAAAGAGTACTTCGTTCAATTATTAAGAATAAGGCTTTAGGTGAAGTCATCAACAAAGAAGATAAACGCGGCAAGCATTCCAATCATCAGAAAATCGACAGCGAAATACTGGAATCTATAAGGGCACACATAAACTCTATTCCACGAATCGAAAGTCATTATTTGAGAGCTCAGACTTCAAGAGAATATATAGACGGCGGGCTGTCTATTGCTGAAATGTATAGGCATTATAAAGCAGAAAGAACTTCTCTCCAAAAAAACGTGTCGAGTTATGACGCATACGCAAGAATCTTCAATAATGAATTTAACATTGGATTCTTCGTACCAAAAAAGGATCAGTGCGATACTTGTGAAGCTTATAAAAATGCAATTGGAGAGGAAAAGGAGCAGTTGGAAAGCTCTTACAAGCTACACCAGGAAGAAAAAAGATTGAGCCGTGATGAAAAGACCAAAGATAAAGAAAATACATCCGACATTGTATTAGCAACCTACGACTTACAAGCTGTTCTCCCAGTTCCTGTTGGACAAACATCTGCATTCTTTTATAAATCGAGGCTTAACTGCTACAATTTAACTGTAAGTAAATTAACTGATATATAAATAATTTTACTCTAAGGTCTTAAGTTCAATGGTGCTAATATTTCTTTGATTTTAAATTTGCAGATATCCGAGATGAAAAATGACCACACAGTGTGTTATTTCTGGCACGAGGCTTTAGGGAACAGAGGTTCGAACGAGATAGGATCTTGTGTACTAATGTTTCTTCAAGACCTATCAGTCACTCGTCCAGGTGCAGACGTTGTGTTTTACACTGACAATTGTGGTGGTCAGCAGAAGAATAGGTGAAACAATTACTTAAACTTGGTAATAAGAGTAGAGATTTAACGAGACTTTGATTTCAGATTCATAATTGGAATGTACTTATATGCTGTGGAGAATCTCGAAATAAACTCCATAACACACAAATTCCTTATCCGTGGTCACACACAGAATGAAGGTGATGCCGTACACAGTGTAATTGAAAAGACACTTAAGAAAGCAAAAAAATCTGGACCTATATACATACCCGACCAATATGTTTCTCTCATAAGAACCGCTAAAAAGAAAGGAAATGCGTTTATAGTCAAAGAACTAAACTTTAAGGATTTCTTTGATTTAAAGTTGCTTTCTGAGGAAATCTGTTTAAATAACTCAAAAAACATAAACGGAGAACCAATAAAAATGTCAGAGATGAAACTGTTACGTTTTGAAAAAAGCAGCAATGTGTACTTTTACAAAACAAGTTATAAGGAAATAACATGGCAACAAGTACAGTTTAAAACGGTTAACCGGCGCTCTTCTGCGGCAAAGGAGTTACAAAGTATCAATTTAAAGCCAGCATACTCATCCAAAATACCATTGGCACCTAGAAAAAAAACAGATATATTAAGCCTGCTCAAAAATAATATCATTCCGAGCTACTATGAGCCTTTTTTTACTAACATTTTTTAAGTTTCTTTAATATAAAATGACTGTTAATTTTATTCATACTAATGTTAATATTAATAATTATTAATACTGCTTGAAGCAAAAAAAAATAACTGAACTGTCAAAAACTATGCTTTACTCCCTTTTTAAAAATTGTTTGTTTCATTAAAAAAAGAAAAATATTCTATGTTTTTTTTAATAAAAAAGGTTTTCAAAATGTTGAATCGCGTTTTCTGAAGAATCGACTTTTTTGCACTTACGTCGTTGTTCCACCGGAGGTGCGACGTGCTCTATCTCAGGTAAGACTTTATCCAAAGACATTTCATTACCCGCACTAGTCATATTTGCCAACATGGGGGCTTAACTTCTGTTTACCCTTTCAACCTGGCTGTTGGCCTGTGGTGATCCAGTTGCAACCAATACGTGCTTGACACCATTTTTCTTAAATTTTCATACACCTTGTCACTTCCTACATGTCCCATGTCGTCATGATACATATACAAAACATTTTGCTGCATTTCCGCCGGCACATAAAACAATAAATTCCCACCACTCTTTCCATAAACTAACCCATTTCTCATTTCATAATACGAACTCTCTTCTTTTTCCAACATTTCCCTTAATTCATTTATATCCCTGTCACTGTGCTGACAAATATACATATTTTGTTCAAAGGTATTTTCTTCTAAACTTCTACTTAATGCATCAACATGTTGCATTCTTTCACTGTTACCATGCACCAAAACGTAGTCATAGTTCTGTAACTCTTACGCCCATCGTGCTTTTCTCGGGTTAACTTCTTTTTTATTAAGTGTCAATGTCAGTGAGTTACAATCAGTAACTATTTTAAACCTCATACCATGTAAATAAATTCGGAATCTCTGTAAAGCATAAATTATTGCTAGAGTTTCCAGCTCAAAGCTATGAAACTTAGCCTCTTGGTCAGTAGTCCTTTTTTAAAAATAGAAGATTGGATGAAACTTTCCATCACTCTTCTTTTGCAATAGGATTGCACCAAACCCGAGAGCACTAGCATCGCAGTGTAATTCTGTTTCATCTCGAGGATCGTAAATTGCTAAAATTGGTGCTACTAATATTTTTGCTTTTAATTCTTCAAAACAGTGTAATTCCTCTTTACCGAATTTAAAACTAACCTTTTTCTTTATTAAATCGTATAATGGTCTCGCTTTTGTTGAAAACCCTTCCACAAATTTCCTAAAATAAGAGCATAATCCCAGAAAACTGTGCACTGCCTTGGCATTTTGAGGAATAGGAAAACCACAGATGCAATTCAGAGTGTAAGAATCAGAATGGAAAAACACCGCGATTCCTCAAGTAACTTGCATGCTGTGTTCGTAGATTTTGAAAAAGCATTCGATCGACAACCACGAGATCTGATATGGGTGGCCCTTAGACATTGGGGAGTTCCAGAAATCTACGTGCGGATCATCATGGACATGTACGAGCATGTCAAAACAAAGGTCAGATGCACTGCAGGAGTAACCGAGAATTTCAGAATAGAAGTTGGTGTACACCAAGGAAACGTTCTGAGTCCTTTGCTCTTTATAACAGTCCTTGATTATCTACTCGAAGATAAGGTGAGAGACCCTAAAGTGACTCAGTTATTCTTTGCTGATGATGAAGCCATCATAAGTGAAAATGCTTCTTCCTTGCAACGAGCACTCGATGTGTGGGTGGACGCTTTGGAGGGGAATGGATACCGCATAAGCGCCAAAAAGACAGAATACCTATGCTGTCCATTTTCTGATCCAACCATGGCCATTCCGGACATTTTTTTGAACGGAACAGTGCTCCCCAAGTGCGAAAAGTTTAAATATCTTGGATCTATGATCAACAACGAAGCATCCTGTGATGACGACATCAACCATCGCATAAGCGTAGGGTGGATGAAGTGGCGTGAGAACTCTGCCATCTTCTGTGACCGAAAAATGCCCCCTAGGCTAAAAGGAAAACTCTACACATCAGCAGTCCGTCCAGCGCTTACATATGGTTCACAATGTTGGACAATGTACAAAAAGTATGAGAGCAAATTGGCGGCAACTGAGATGAAGATGCTCCGCATGACAGCAGGAGTAACAAAGCTAGATCGAATCCGAAGTAAAAGGATCCGAAGAAGTCTTCACGTTAAAGATACCATCGTCGATAAAATACAGCATGACAAACTCAGCTGATACTGGCACGTACTTAGAAGAGACGCTGAGAATCCCTTTCAAAAGGCACTTTCATACAACATTCCAGTACAATCGCGGAAGAGAGGCAGGCCGAAAAATTCCTGGAAAAAACAAATGCAGCGACATCAGCATTAAGTTGGCCTCAGACATGGAACAATCCATAACCGGGAAGCTTGCCGACATTTTCTGAGGTCAACCCGACGAACCCCACACACAGATCAGTAGGTGAAGTGGAGAAGTGGGAAATATATGATCCCATTCGAAACCGTATATAGCATCGTCGGAAAAAGGAGAAGAAGAAGAAGAAGAATAATACAAAATTACACAAATTCCGTGAAGCGGCTTTTACTTTTTTTTACTTTTTCTTCTTTGACAATCAAAACCCAACTGAACTCATTTTTGACACCTGCCCTCTTCTTTTATCTTTATGGTGTTAACATACTAAATCTTTGTGGTGAGGCCACATTACAATTTATTTTATTCTTTGGGTCCTACCACAGTTCGGCCATCCTGACAAGTAACCGTCCTGATTTTACGTTTATTATTTATTTTCCATGGTTTCATATTAGCCACTTCCCATACCCCCTCGTAAGGAATTTGGGTAAGCTGAAACCCTGTCACATCTTTTAAGAGGTATCTATCATTGGATAAAATTTTTATAACTTGATAAGGCCCCTTAAACCTGGGAGCTATTTTCCTGCACGCTCCTGGCTGACTGATGAAATTCTTAACTACTACATAGTCTCCTACTTGATAACTCTTTAGAATTCTACTTCTATCTTTAATTTTTTTATTGTAATCTTGACATTTCTTTATCTTCGCGGCTGGTCTCATTCTTATATCTTCCAAATCCCTATCCTTTTCCTTATTCAAAATTTCCTCTAACCTCTCCCTTAACGGATCTCCCATCATTCCTCGCTGCCTTATCCCAAAAAATAACTTACTAGGTGTCATCCCAGTACTTCTGTGTACGGTATTATTCATCACGTGCTCTATCTCAGGTAAGACTTTATCCAAAGACATTTCATTACCCGCACTAGTCATATTTGCCAACATGGGGGCTTAACTTCTGTTTACCCTTTCAACCTGGCTGTTGGCCTGTGGTGATCCAGTTGCAACCAATACGTGCTTGACACCATTTTTCTTAAATTTTCATACACCTTGTCACTTCCTACATGTCCCATGTCGTCATGATACATATACAAAACATTTTGCTGCATTTCCGCCGGCACATAAAACAATAAATTCCCACCACTCTTTCCATAAACTAACCCATTTCTCATTTCATAATACGAACTCTCTTCTTTTTCCAACATTTCCCTTAATTCATTTATATCCCTGTCACTGTGCTGACAAATATACATATTTTGTTCAAAGGTATTTTCTTCTAAACTTCTACTTAATGCATCAACATGTTGCATTCTTTCACTGTTACCATGCACCAAAACGTAGTCATAGTTCTGTAACTCTTACGCCCATCGTGCTTTTCTCGGGTTAACTTCTTTTTTATTAAGTGTCAATGTCAGTGAGTTACAATCAGTAACTATTTTAAACCTCATACCATGTAAATAAATTCGGAATCTCTGTAAAGCATAAATTATTGCTAGAGTTTCCAGCTCAAAGCTATGAAACTTAGCCTCTTGGTCAGTAGTCCTTTTTTAAAAATAGAAGATTGGATGAAACTTTCCATCACTCTTCTTTTGCAATAGGATTGCACCAAACCCGAGAGCACTAGCATCGCAGTGTAATTCTGTTTCATCTCGAGGATCGTAAATTGCTAAAATTGGTGCTACTAATATTTTTGCTTTTAATTCTTCAAAACAGTGTAATTCCTCTTTACCGAATTTAAAACTAACCTTTTTCTTTATTAAATCGTATAATGGTCTCGCTTTTGTTGAAAACCCTTCCACAAATTTCCTAAAATAAGAGCATAATCCCAGAAAACTGTGCACTGCCTTGGCATTTTGAGGAATAGGAAAATTTGCTACTGATTCAATGTTCTTTTCATCAGGACGTATACCTTCTTTAGAAACCTTGTAAACTAAATACCGTATTTCCGGTTCCATAAACCTGCACTTATCCAATCTCTTCTCTAGTTTATTACTTACTAGCTTCTCAAAAACTTCTTTTAATATGGATAAATGTTCTTCAAAATCACTCGTCGCAATCATTATATCGTCTAAGTATATCGCAACTTTCCCTGCCCTAATCATGTAATCAAACACCATATTTACAAACCGTTGAAATGTTGGAGGTGCATTTCTTAATCCAAATGGCATACGCAAATATTCGTATTGGCCAAGCGGAGTCACAAACGAAGTGTATTTCACCGATTCTTCATTTACATGCACATGGTAAAAAGCGCTTTATAGGTCTAATAATGAAAAAATAGTTTTGTTCGCTAACTTATCCAAAATGTCATCAATCAGCGGGATTGGATAGTTGTCCTTCAATGTTATTTTGTTCAAACTCCTATAATCTATACACATTCTTATGTTTTATAATTTTTCTTCCGGACCAAAACAATAGGAGAAGAATACTCTGAATTACTCGGCCTTATTATCATTTACTGTAACATATCATCTAACATTTCCCATACTCGCTCTTTTTCATAATACGATAATCTTCGGGGTGGGCAATGGAATGGCTTTTCATTAATCAAATTCAACTTTATCTCACATTTAATTAGCGGTTCATCAGGACGATCACTTTTTAAATAACAATCATTAAATATCTTTCTGAAACACTCATTTTTGTTAACATCGAGACTCTCATTATATATATATGTTTCTTTACTTTCATCAATTTCATTATTCATTAAATTATTATATTCTTCATCATAAGTTTCGTTCATTTTACTTTCTTTTATTTGCATCAATCTCAAATTTGCTTCTTTAATAAAGTCTCTTCCCAAAATAACTGGGAACTTAGTCGTTACATTTTTTACTACAAATAATTCTACTTTAACTTCTTCTTCTTCAAACAAAATACAACTCTGAACGACTCCAATTACATTTAATGGGCTTTTATTAATACCAAAGAAATTATATTTTACATTTTGTTTCTTAATTTATATATTTGGCACGAACTGTTCACGGACAAAACTAATGGGGCTACCGGTGTCAATTAAAGATTCTAATGAAAATTTACAAATAAAATTTGATTCTATAAAAGTATATAATAATTTTCTTACGTTTTTATCTGAATCACCTTCATCTCCAACATGATGGACGTCCTTTCTTTTTAGGCATACAGCAGCATAGTGCCCCATGTCAGCACACACATGGCACGCACCCAGTGGTCGTTTCGGCTTCTTACAATTATTGGCCATGTGCCCCAAAGCATTACAATTGTAACACCTAAATTGCTTCGATGTACTTGGCTCTATGTTTGAAGCTGGCGCCTTTAGCGCTAACGTCACTGCCCTGAACGCCTCCAGGAGATGCTCCTTGTCTCTAAAACAATGCATTTTTGCCTGAGATCTGATGGTCTGGTCTGGTATCCCCTCAATGAGATATTCTATGAGCTCATCTTCATGGATTTTTACTTTATTAGCAAGTATAACCTTTTCGTGAAAGTATTCCTGAAAAGTTTCAGCACTCGACCATTTCCGTCCTTCGAACTTCTGCTTGAGCATCAGCCGACTGGCTCTGTCCTTAAAGATTGTACCCATCTCTCTGAGTAACACATCAATTGGTACCGACATCATATCTGCTTTCGAGTGGAACCATCGTAGGGCTCTTCCCTTCAATCTAGTTGATATCAGTGCCCAGGAACTGTTCTCATCCAACATGAAAACGTATAGGACATTCCTCAGCTGCAGCTCCCACTGCTCATAGTTGTCATCAGCACCCGCAAAATCTGGAATCAAATCTTTTACGACGGAAAAATTCATCATGGATTTTCCGTCGTCATCATGTTTTGGAACACTCTTCTTCTTCGTCATCATCTCATTCTCTCTCTTCAGCAACTCTGTCTCTCTCTTTTGTACCGCCAGCTTTCGTTTGACCAACATCAATTCCCTCTTCAGTGTCTCCATTGTCCATTCGTCATCTCTGTCACTCGTTTTCTTCTCGTCTGCAGCATTCTTTTCATTGGCACTCTTCTGACGCACTTCATCGACATTGCTACTATCCTCATACACCTCGCACTCATCATCATCATCATCATCGCTCTTTTCTTCAATGTGCATGTGGTGTCCGTTGGCATTCAAATTTGCATCGCTTGGCATCGTCTGCGTCGGCACAAATTCACCGCACAACTACGATGGAATGGCCAATAATCGGAGAACCAACTCGGCCTTATTGCCGGTGGACTTCTTCCCCAGCGCACGTAGCCATGACTTCAATTGGGTTCCAGTGAACTGCTTCAGTTCATCACTTTCGACTGAATCCATTTTTTGAGGTAATTAATTGCAACGCGATGGATTTAGAGGGAAAAAAAAGAAAAAAAAATAACTTTTTTTTTCACGCGATTATTTTTAAGAAAAATTAATTAAATTTTTACACGATCCCACTTCTGAGGTTGTAAGCGGTCTTATAAAAACAATGTTTATTTCAATTTATATTTTTATTATTTTAATAATACAAAATTACACAAATTCCGTGAAGCGGCTTTTACTTATTTTTACTTTTTCTTCTTTGACAATCAAAACTCAACTGAACTCATTTTTTACACCTGCCCCCTTCTTTCATCTTTATGGTGTTAACACACCTGCCCCCTTCTTTCATCTTTATGGTGTTAACACACTAAATCTTTGTGGTGAGGCCACATTACAATTTATTTTATTCTTTGGGTCGTACCACATATACGTTTTTTTTTTTATAAAAGTAGTATAAGAGTGTGCCTGTCGTGGTAGTTCGCACAGTGGCACAATCTTTGTGCTGCCAATTGATTTGTGCCTGTCGTGGTAGTTTGCACGGTGGCACGATCTTTGTGCTGCCAATTGTCACCACTAAATATGGCACCTGAACCGACACTCACTTTGTAGTGATTTTTGTTGGAAATAAAAAACTTTTTAATTTAAATTCAGTAATATATATGTTTACTTTATTATTAGCTTAGTTTTACTTTAGGTTTAAGTTTTTTAACAAATTTAGATTTTAGCTTTAGTTTTAGATATTAGTTTAATGCGCTGGCCACGTTAGCTTGAGAGCTGTCAGAAAAAGAATAAGAATCAATGAAAAATCATTCCGGAAAAGGAATGGCGAACATCGTTTTTTCTTATGAAAGTTTTCTTGTCTAATGGCTTGTTATCGTGATAATAACATTGGCAAGGTTATGTAGACTCTCACTTAGGTTTACACAATTAGGTTTACACCTTGTGAGATGCTACATCACTCCCCGCCGTACAATTTAAACTTTTAAATTTATTTTGAAATTTAAATTTAACAAAGAAAAAAGTGGCTGATCAAATAAATGTTGAATACATTATCATTACATTAATATATAAGCTTTTTATAAAATTTACAATTTTGATTTATTTTTTTTTTGTACATACTTTATAGTACAGTGAGTTTTGTAATTGTTGGTAGAAGACCTTATAAAATTGAAATTTGATTTTGGTAGAAGACCGTACATTGTTTTTGTTTTAATTTTTGTTACATTTTTTATATATGATAATGAAAATTTTCAATTTAAGTTGAAAGTGACTTGTTTTTTGTTTGGTTTCGACTCGTTTTCTTCGTCTTCAATACAAAACGCTGGCTTTAAACGGTCAATTGAAATAACTTGCTTTTGTCATTTAACAATATCGACATTGTTTTTTCGAAGCGGTCAATAACTTCGAACGGGCCTTTATACGGTGGATTAAGACTTCCACGATTCACCTCCTCCCGAACAAAAACGTATTTACAATTTTTTAAATCTTTTGGAACAAAGATGTATTTTTGTTCACGATTTCTTTTCGGGCACGGTCGGATTTGCGAAATAGCTTGAGTGATTTCTCGAGCTGTCGTAGAATTTGAAATCGGATTTAAGGGTTTTGGTTCGATGAGTTCTGCCGGTAATCGTAAGTTTTGTCCGTATAGTAGTTGGGCTGGCGTTATGTTTAAGTCGTCAATTATTGTCGAGCGGATACCAAGAAGAGTCCATGGTAGGTTTGAAAACCAGTTTTGTTTGTCTTCGTGCGAACGTAAAGCTTCTTTAAGCTGTCTATGGAAGCGTTCGACAAAGCCGTTAGCTTGAGGATGATATGTTGTCGTTCGGATTCGTTTTGTACCTAGAATTTCGGATATCTCTTTGAAAAGGCTTGACTCAAATTGAGTTCCTTGATCAGTAGTGATCGTTTGAGGTACTCCAAATCTCGAAACCCAGTTTTGAACGAAAGCTGTTACTACTGTTGGGGCATTCATGTTTTTGATTGGAATGGCCTCGGGCCACGAAGAAAAACGGTCTCTTATGGTTAAAAGGTAAGTAAAACCTTGCGATGGTGGTAATGGACCAACCAAATCCATATGGATATGGGAAAATCTACCTTCAGGAACAAGAAACTTTCCATGTTCAGAAGTCGTATGTCTGGTAATTTTTGATTTTTGACAAGAGATGCAACTTTTCGTCCATCGATTGACATCACCGTTCATCTTAGGCCAAAAATATTTTGCAGTGATTACTTTTCGCATTGTTTTTGAACCTGGATGTGAAAGTTTGTGATGGTTGTCAAAAATTGTTCGGCGGAAAATGTCGGGAATGTAAGGACGATTTTTTCCGGTGGACGTTTCGCACCAAATTTCAACATCGTTTAATGGAATATTACTTTTTATCAATTCGAAAGGTGGATTTTCACGCTTTAAAAGCATTTTAAGCTCGTCGTCATTTTCTTGCTCTTTAGCCAAACTCGGAATGCTGACATTTTTAAAATTTATCAATTCGACGTATAATCGCGATAAAGTGTCAGCGACGATATTTTGTGTGCCTTTGATATAGCGAATATCGGTTGTGAATTCAGCGATAAATTCTAAATGTCGAGTTTGACGAGGCGATTTTTCTGTTTTTGAGCAGATGGCGTTTGTGAGCGGTTTATGGTCGGTAAAAACAGTAAATTGTCTACCTTCTACATAATACCGAAAATGTTTGACGTTTTTAAATATCGCAAGGAGTTCGCGATCGAACGTAGAATATTTTCTTTCGGCGGGGCTCAGACGTGTGGAATAGAAACCCAATGGTTCCCAACAGTTATTATGGTATTGCTGGAGGACTCCTCCGATAGCGTCGTAAGAAGCGTCTACCATAATACTGATTTGCGCTAGAGGCTTTGGATGAAAAAGCATAGTGCGTTGCGATAGATCTCGCTTGAGAACTTGGAACGCTTCTTCGCACGTGTCTGGCCATTGAAAAATTGGTTTTACTTTTGATTTTTTATCGGTTTTCACATTTTTTAGTAATTCGTAAAGACATTTAGCTTTTGACGCCATACTTGGCATAAAACGATTATAAAAGTTAATCATGCCGAGGAAACGCTGTAGTTGTTTGATAGAGCAGGGACTAGGAAATTCGTTTATGGCTTTGACGCGTTCTTGCGAAGGAATGATTCCACGTTTGGAAATGTTGTAACCCAGAAAATTGAGCTCGTTTACTCCTAGTTCGCATTTTGCCACATTGACGTTAAGTCCGTGCTCTTGCAATTTACGAAAAACTTTTCGCAAATGCACCTTGTGTTCCTCGGTTGATTTACTTGAAACCAGTATGTCGTCTAGGTAAACGAAAACAAATGGAAGATCACCTAAAATGCTGTTCATAAAACGTTGAAAAGTTTGCGCACCGTTGCGCACGCCGAAAGGCATTCGAAGGAATTCGAAAAGCCCGAAAGGTGTTATGACAGCCGTTTTATGAACGTCTTCCTCCGCGACCGGTATTTGGTGGTAAGCGCGTACCAAATCTATTTTCGAATAGATTGAGCAACCGTCAAGGTTAGCAGTGCAGTCTTGAGCGTTTGAAATCGGATGTTTGTCTGGTATTGTCGCTTGGTTTAGCCATCGGTAATCACCACATGGTCGAAAATCGAGTGGATACTTTTTTGGAACCATATGAAGCGGTGAAGCGACGTGTGATTTAGAAACACGACAAATACCCAAACTAACCATCTGTTGAAACTGTGTCTTGGCGATTGCCAATCTATCCGGATTTAGTCTTCGTGCGCTGGTGGAAAGGAGTTGACCATTTGTTGTTATTCGGTGAACAACGTTATGTTTTACCGGTAACGTGAAGTCTGGCGGAGCTTTAAGCTCAGGAAACTCATCCAACACAGCACCGAATTCACTTGGAATTGAAAAAAGTTTTGGCGAACAGATGTTTGTAGATTTATAGAGACAACTAACTTGAAGGTTGGTTTCTTTATCCACAACTCTACGGCTGCTAAGATCGACGATCAAATTAAACTTGTGAAGAAAATCAGCACCTATAATAGGGTGATCAATAACACCAAAATTGAAACGCGATAGGTCGAATCGGGCAGAATATTCACAAATAAAAAAATAAACCAAAATGCCTAAAAGTGTTTTTAGCTAAACCAATGCTAACTAAAATGCTGTTTGCTAACAACCGCTGAACAATTTTATCTTAGTTAATCATTGAACGAAAAATGTATACGAGTGCAAGTGAAAAGGCAACACAAAGAGATATAAATAACGTTTGGCAGTTCAAGTTTTTTTTTTTTTTTTGTTAAATTCACAAAAAAATATCCATTTCGTACATCGTATATACAATAGTTTGGTAATTTTTCTTGATAATCGGTGTTTTTCAAATAAACAAAACAAAAATTGAATTCGACAACGTCCAAAGTGAGACAAGTACAAACAAATTAAAATTTTAAAAGAATAAAAAGAAATTATTTTGTTTTTATTTGTACATTGTTTTTGTTTTCCTTTTCTTCTTCAATGTTCTGTCAATCTTCAATGTTAATTCAAATATAATTTTTGAATTTTTGTTAAAACCCCTTTTAAAATTTTAAAATTAAGAAAATAGAACTTTGGTTTAAAGGCGCTTAGAAAAATATTGGAGCTCCAAATGCGTTTGAAAAAACAAACAAATATAACATCTCGACCTGTGTCATCAGTGGTCATAAGCGGTGGAATGCGTAGTGCATACGACTTCGAAGACTGAGTAAATATGAAGGCGTGGATTCGAATCTCACGAGGTGCATGTGAAAAAGTTTTTCATAATAAAATTGGATTAAAGCTCAATACCACTAAAAGGAGACTGATAAGACTTTCTATCTTTGGCTATATCCCCAGCCAAAGATAGAAAGAAACGAATAACAATATTCGTAAACGAGTAAATAAAATTCGTTTAAAATTGGTGGTAGCGCCTTTAAGTTGTTGTTGTTGTTCAAACACATTCAATGAAAATTAACAGAATGGTCAGTAATAAAAACTGACATTCTAGTACGAATAGTACAATATAACAACAATAATAACTTAAATAGTCTGGTATGTTACCTATCTTCCAACCTCTCCCCCTTTGATATATGCTACGAATTGTAGTCTATCAAATTAAGGTTAGGAGAAAATGGAGGTGGAACAAAACAGCATACTTAAAGGCGCTTAGAAAAATATTGAAGCTCCAAATGCGTTTGAAAAAACAAACAAACATAACATCTCGACCTGTGTCATCAGTGGTCATAAGCGGTGGAATGCGTAGTGCATACGACTTCGAAGACTGAGTAAATCTGAAGGCATGGGTTTGAATCTCACGAGGTGCATGTGAAAAAGTTTTTCATAATAAAATTGGATTAAAGCTCAATACCACTAAAAGGAGACTGATGAAAGGAATTGGCAATCCTTGAAATAGCTATATCTCCAGCCAAAGATAGAAAGAAACGAATAATAATATTCGTAAACGAGTAAATAAAATTCGTTAAAATTACTGGTAGCGCCTTTAAGTTGTTGTTGTTGTTCAAACACATTTAAAATAGAACTTTAGTTTATTGGCTCCTTAATTGGCCCTTTAAAATTAGAATTGCTTGGAGTAACCGAAAAATGTCGTTTTAAAATTTAGAGAACCAATAAAGATTTAAAAGGGCTTGTAGAAACTGGACAAAACTTTAAAAAAATTTACAAAACGATTTTTCTTGTCAATATTTTGAATATTGGATCATACTTTAATAAAATGTGTTCTGTTGCCTGTGATTCCACCGAATCGTAGATATTATAATTTTTACTGGGCAGCGTTGCACGGGAAATCGACAATAGTTAGACGGGATATAACGAATCTGAGTGTTTTATTTTTTGCGGGAAAACTTTACGGGTGATATTATTTCGGAAGTTTAACTTTGGTTCATTGCGAATATTGCAAAGGATTTAGACTTTACGAACGTCCTTAAAATCAAAACATGTTATATTTCAAGATGAGTTGAGAGTTCGGACCTGTCAACTGAGCGCCTAGACTGCGATCCACAACTTTTATTTATTGTTTATGTTTGTTTTGACTTATATTTTTATTTCATCGATTTCTTATGAGCAGCGATAGGTTTTTAAACAAATGCGTTTCACGTCTTGGTGACTCCGTTTTTTGTCTTTTTTATCTTTCTGCCTTTTTCAGCTTTCTGCATTTTCGTTACCGTTTTTGTTGCTATTTTGCCTTTTCTTTTGTTCTTTTCCTGTTCTTTTACTTCAAGTTTTTAAATAGAGGACTCAAACAAAATAAAAAAAAAGTGATACTCTTTTTTACTGCTTCTTTTTTTATATTTCGATGTTTTATTACGACAAAGCACGAGGCCTGCCCTAAACCTGATAAATTTTAGTAAGAAGTATGAAATAGTTGTTTGAATGGCAATGATACGAGGTGAAAAAGTGTAAATTCGAAAAAAAAAACACATAAAAATCTATAAAACATGCTATATTTCAAATCTCTTTCAAGGTAAAACTAGCAAAGGTCTAGACTTATTGGTATACCAAGTTCTTTATACGGTATGAAATAACAGACACGACTGAGAAGCACGCACCACGAGCGAAGATGCGGTATCTTTCCAAGCAATCATTTTGTATAAAATAATTTTTTAAATTCTTTCAATTAATTTTAATAACAAAAATGTCCATGTTTAAATTTACCTAGTTTATATGCATGGTTGAAGCGAGCTTGAACTTAGGTTCACCCATTTGTAAACGGGGATGAGTTGGAACGAAATGGAATTCGACTCGATCGCACTCGAGCAGTTGTGTTGAGTTGAAAATTAAATGAAATACCTGGGTTGAAATGGTGAATACACAATTATTTCTGCATGTGATCAATTGCATATTAACGAATGAATATTTGTTGTTGAAAAGTATGCGCAGAACTTGTTAAAGAATTACAAATATTTTTTTCTCGAAAATTCAATCTTTTGGTCTTAATGTCTACAAAGCAACGCAGGTATTCTTCTGTCATTTCAACTTTTTCGCACTTAACTCAACTCCTCAAGCATTCAAATAGTTGGCTGAAATACCTGGGATGGAATTTCGTTTCAAATCAAACTCGATCTTTCGACCCTGCATATAAACTAGGTAATTAACCCTTAGTTACCTTTAATGGAAACACGTTTTTCAGACAATTTGAGATCTAGAACTAACTCAGAGTTCATTCAGATGAATTGGTGAGTTAACTATTTGTTGATTTGGGATCTCAAATTGACTGCAAAAAGTGTTTCAATCAGACCCATATCACTATATAAAATTTTACTCAAAGTTCCTTTTTCGAGAAAAACAACTTATTCATAACCGTTGTTTTAAGAATTAGAATTCTTATTCCAAGAACAATTAGAACCGTTTCGAGAAACACTAAGTTATTTATTACACGTTATATATGGCAAGTACCATTACTTTCAGACCAGGAATTCCAATTCCAAGAAGGTTAACATAAAGAACTTCCTCTGAAGGTTAACATAAAGAACTTGATACGAAGTTTCAAGGATATCGGCCCAACCGTTTAGACAAACTAACAAGCACATATTAACCATGTTTCCACTAACCAATGAATCTTAATTTGACCAGATATATCCATAATCTCTTTCTAATTCACATCAAATTTAAATGTTACACCTTCATGATTAATAAATAATCTCCTTTAAATCTCCTTGCAAATTACTTAACGCACGTCGCGCACCCTTTTTGACTGAACGCTTTCATTTGAAATGTCAATTATTTTTGTAATCTTAGATTTTTGATCATTTTTCTCCAAACAAAATATTTCAATTGCATGATTTCAACTGTAAATTATATATTATTAGGAAATTTGTGAATTTTATAGCAAATATTTATAGAATTTCTGAACGAAATTCTGCCCTCTTTAAGATTTGTAAGACCTCGTGTCAAGTTAATCACTCTATAAGATAATCTATTTGAGCGGTGGAAACGCTGACATTGCACTTTGAAATAATCGTTTAAAATAAAATAAAAAGTGGATTGAATTAATGTCACCCATTTATTTATATTTTTTTAACCTTCTTCTCTCAAACCATGGTTTTATTTCTGGTGGAAACATAGCATTGAATTAAGAATCACAATCTGGATTTGGGAAAAGGTGCAGTAAATATATTCATCTTTAATAGGTTTGTAAAAATTATAAAATCAAAATTAATCACGATTTTGAAAATAAAAAAAAAAAAATAAAAATAAACCTTTTAGCCTACACCAAAAACGTGAAGGAGGTTTTAAACGCAACAACACATGCTTAATACCCTCCTAACAATAAATTGTTTATTTCATCCTCCAACGTTTTTTTTATATCGGAAGAGTTATTCTATACTTTCAGTTTTTATACCTAGGTAAAACTGACAAGTTATGGATTCGCTCAAAAACTATCCATTGGAGATAACAATCAAACATCCCATTTCAATGATGGCAAAAAGTGCCTCTATTTTCAGAGATGTCTCTGTGCTTTTCTTTCTTTATGCCTTCATTTTATTAACACAGTTTGGCATAGAGGAATCAAGATGGTTTTAAACACACCGAAGAAGATGTCGCTAAATGAGCATATCGAATAATTATTATTGCCCTGATTACCTGTAACGAAAAACACTCAAACCGTACCGAACTAAGTTCGTCTGCATGTATTTTTTTTTTTGTTTCTCTTGCCTTTTTTAACGCAAGAATAATTGCTACAAGAGTCAAAATAAAACAAGTCGATAAAAAGGACATCCTACGAGGATTTTTTGAAACTTGCTTTTAAAAAATATGATTTCTCTTCATATTTGTGTAAACTCAATGCTGCAACGTATTGCATACCTCTATCAAGAATGAAAACTCTAGCAGTGATACCTTTGGGTGAACTGTGAATAGTGACACAATTTGTCAAAAAAAAACTGTGCCAGGGCTACCATGACCATCTGTTAGATACAATGTAACAATAATTTGTATTTGCCATTTTTTTTTTGCACTTTATTGTTTACTATTTTTAAGCATACAAAACATAGATTTTTTTCCTAAAAACCAACTGCTTGTCCTACAAAACATTTTATAACAGCGACCGCACTAACTTTTCTTATACTGTTTAAAGCCTTTTAAGATTCCATTCTAGTCTAGAAATTTACAATGCCCTGGTAGGTTGTATGTTTTGTTGTGCATTTCAGAGACACTTTTATTTGTGCAACTAACACTGAGACACTGATTTGAAAAAAAGCTTTCCCGTAAAGCATGCACTGCTAATCATTCTTGGAAAAACTATAGCTGAAGATTGCTTGCCGCGGCATCGTAAATACAAGATACTATGTTCAAATAAGGCTTCGGTTTTGCTACTCCTCAATAAACCATTTAACAAATCTACCAAATTTAACGAATCTACCAATATGCGAGTTATCATCATGCATCCTCATATAAGATGCCACCCAAAAGTGCTAAGATTTCAACTATATTTATTATCCAAATCAACATAGCACAATCCAAAGATAAAGAATGCGACATCCAAACACCCACTCATCGATTCACCATCGATTGCACCACGATTTATTGGAATATTATATTACAGCTTCCATCCATCCAACCATTCGTCGATTCAGCATTTCCTGTGTTGGCGATCAATGCATCAATTAGGTTAATTATCTTTAAGTTGAATTTTGTAATGTTTAGTTAAAATATAGACCTGAACCCGAAAGGAACAAATTTGTGTTCCAAATAAATAAAAAATCTTTTAAGTCTTTTTTAAAAAGACAATTAATAAAAGAGAATATTAATTGGCGCCCAACGTGGGGCAGGTTTGAAAAAAGTTTTAACAAGAGTTATATCTAAAAGCGGTCTTTAAAAAAAAAAAAAAAGAAGTGCGTTTAAAAAAAAAGTTTGAACAAAAGTTATATCCCAGTGTTTAAAAAAAAAAAAAAGAAGCCGTGTTTGAAGAAAAATAAAAATATAAAAAAAAGAAATTATATAAAAAAAAACAAGCAGTGCGAATAAAAGAAGTCGTGTTTAAAAAAAAAATAAATATATAAAAAAAGGTAATTACATATATACATATATCTAAAAGCAGTGTTTAAAAAAAAAAAAAAATAAAAAAAACAAGCAGTGCGAATAAAAAGAAGCCGTATCTAAAAAAAGAAGTGAAAGTGACTCTGAAGAACTAAACAAAAAAAAAAAAAAACAAAAAAAGTTTAAAACTTTTGTTTTAAGTTTTTAAATAAAAAAATTTTAAATGTCCCAAACAAGGCAAATGTTACGTGCCTTAAACTATCTCGAACAACTCGAAGAACAAAGATCAGTGTCGGAATTAAATATTAAAGAAATAAAAAATCGCACGAACAAAAAAATAAAAAATGGTGAAATAATAGACTCTAATAGAACTAGTGAAAACAACCAAGTGCAAATAAGCACTAGAATTAATATGAACTTGAACAATTAAAAAAATATATAAAACTATAAAAATACACAAAATAATAAAGAAGCAAAAGCAGATTGAAGCAGAAACAGAAATTATTTTAAGTAAGAAAAAAAAACATATGATTTAAATAAAAAAACATTATAAATGTAATGAACTAATTTTTTTTATTATTTATTATTATAAGTGTTCAAATAACAGTGAAATTTTTACTTTTAAATAAAACTGGAAGATTTAATTGATAAATTTAGTAAAATGGCTACGAGTAGAGATGAAGAAATTATTTCTCGTATAGTAGCTTCAAGTACAGCTTCTCTTAAAGAAGAAATCGATAAATTAAAAAAACAACTCTCTGTTTTGACAGTTAATTGCAATGTCACAGAGCATGAACAAGAAACTATAGACGAATCTATAGCTTGTGTCGAATCACTCTATGTTATCAAATCATTACCCGAATTTACAGGTGATGAAAATACATATGTTAGCTGGAGAGAAGCTGCTAACAATTCGATGACTATTTATAAAAGAGGTAGTCGAAGGTATTTTGCGGCACTTACAATTTTAAGAAATAAAATCATTAGAAGTGCAAATGATACACTTACGAACCACGGAACGGTTCTAAATTTTGATGCAATTTTGAGTCGTCTCGATTTTGCATATGCAGATAAACGTCCAATCCATATGATTGGACAAGAATTAAGCATATTGAGGCAGGGTTCCTCATCATTAATTGATTTTTATAACATAGTCAATAAAAAATTAACTCTTTTAGTTAACAAAACAATAATGACACATGGTCAAGACAGTTTGACCAAAGAGCTCAACGAAGCTCACCGTAAAAATGCCTTACATGTTTTTATTACAGGGCTTAACGCTCCACTTAGTAATATTTTATTTTCATTAAGTCCCAACGACTTACCTAGCGCTTTTGCAAAGGCTCAAGAACTAGAATCAATTAATCAAAGGGCTCAATTTGCCCTTCAATTTAACAAAAACAATACTAATGGGCCACAGGTAAATAATTCAAACAATAATCTTAGATTTCCGAAAAGATCTGTTTGGGAACCAAACCCAAACCATTATCGTCAACAACAACCGCAATCTTCACCAATGGTACTCGGTAGTTCAAATATGAAAATGCCTAATCATAGGCCAAATTTTAACAACAATATGAGATCATATAATAATAATATGGGATTTAGACCCAATCCATTCAGGCAAAATCAAAATAACTATAATAATAATTTTCAAAGAAATCCATATGTAGATAAAAGACCACATAGTGCACAAAACAGTGCCCAACCCCCTGTAAAAAATCAAAGAATAAATAATATAAATGAAGATGCTTTTTTAGACGATCGCCGTGTCAATTACCCTTTATCACCCGAAAGCACCCATCAGGTAAGCAACTAAAAATTTTAATTGACACGGGAGCAACTAGTTGTTATTGTAGACCGAACGTTCTACAAGATAGAAAAGAGTTAGCAATAAAAAAAAGAATTCGTACAGTTAATGGGCATTCAATTATAACTCATTATTATGTTGCATATATATTTGATAGAGATGTTGTATTTTATGAAATTGAGAATTTAGAAAGTGATCTATTAATAGGTTATATTTTACTGAAAGAAGCTTCCATAAAATTAGATTTCAAGGATGGATTCCTTATCTAAATAATAAAAGGGAACACATATTTTTTTCAGAAAATAAAAATGACGTCAGACAAGAGGTAAAAAGTTGTGAATTAAATAATACAACAGAATCAGAAGATTATAATGATAAAATAGAAAGTAGTGAAAACGTAGAAGCATTAAAGAAATATATGATAACGAAGATTGGAAAAATACATTCTGATATTAATTTGAACTCATTATTCCGAACGGATGTAAAGGCAGAAATAAGGACTACAGTCGAAACTCCTATATGGAGCAGACAATACCCGTACCCACTGTCAGTAAACACATTTGTTAATAAGGAAATTAGAGATTTATTAAAAGCAGGTATTATAAGACAGAGTAAAAGTCCGTACAATTCACCGATTTGGGTTGTACCAAAAAAAGGTACCAATGATGATGGTACTCAAAAATTGAGAATGGTAATAGACTACAAAATACTTAATGAAAAAACGATAGCAGACAGATATCCTATACCAGAGAGTAGTGTTATATTATCAAATTTAGGGAAGTCAGAATATTTCTCTACTATAGATTTAGAATCAGGCTTTCATCAAATACAGATGAAAGAGTCGGATATTGAAAAAACCGCATTTAGCGTAAATAACGGAAAATATGAATTTTTAAGAATGCCTTTTGGTTTAAAAAAACGCTCCAAGTATATTTCAAAAAGCAATGGATGATATATTACGTGAATATATCGGAAAAACATGTCATGTTTATATGGATCACATAATAGTCTATTCTAAAAATATAAATGAACATACTGTTCATCTTAATGAAATAATAAACATATTGAAGAAAGCTAACATGAAAATATCCTTAGAAAAATCGAAGTTTTATAAAAAAGAAACAGAATTTTTAGGTTACATAGTTGCTTATAATACAATTAAAACAGACCCTTTAAAAATAGAAACTATAAATAATTTCCCATTACCAAATACGCTAAGACAATTAAGAAGCTTCTTGGGTATGACTGGTTACTATCGGAAGTTTGTAAAAAATTACGCTTCAGTAACAAAGCCTTTAACTAAATACTTAGCCGGAGAAAACGGCAGAATATCCAAAAACTTATCCAAAAAGGCAAAAATAACACTTGATGACGAAGCTATTTTAGCTTGTAGAACTTTAAAAAATCTTTTAATAAACCAAATAGAATTAGTTCAACCAGATTTTAGTAAAACATTTATATTGACAACTGACGCTTCTAATAATGCTATAGCAGGTGTCTTAACTCAAGAGGGAAAACCCATTACATTAATTTCTAAAACGTTGAACAAAACAGAACAAAATTACGCCACCAACGAAAAAGAACTATACGCTATTGTGTGGTCTTTAAAAAATTTAAGAAATTACCTTTACGGAGTTTCTGATCTTGAGATCCATACGGATCACCAACCGTTTACGTTTGCAGTATCGGTACGAAATCCAAACGCCAAAATGAAACGTTGGCATGCATTTATTGAGGAGTTTGCTCCTAAAATAATATACAAACCAGGGACTACAAATTTAGTTGCTGATGCTTTGTCCAGACAATATTTAAACCACATTTCTGATGAAGACTCTTCTAGTACTGCTACACAGCACTCCGCCGAGAGCAGCGACAATATAGAAATTAAAGAAACAACAAAACCCCTAAATCAGTTTAAACTGTTACGGTAAAATTTACCGCAACAAGTTTCTCCAACCTATTCCTTACCACACATTAATTCTAATTCATTTTTCTTTTTGCTGCTGCTCCAAAATGCTTGCAAGTTTAAAGAGACTGGTCCATCAGCCAGATGCCTTGCTCTCAAGTACTTTGGAAAAGCATTATAATTTCAGCTTCACGTCGTCAAAAGCTGCGTTGTGTAAACCAGGAGGTTTGCACTTATAAAATCATCGTTTTAACTTTTATAATCAACTTTAACAAGAATTTCGACGGAAAGTCATTTTAAATTCATTGCGTGTGAGTCGGACAGTCCACACAAGAACACACTGAGCGATATGCTAGCGACATTAATTTTTACTTTAAACTATATTGGAAACTGGCGTGCCCAGGCGTCGAAATGTTTATTTTATTTTGAATCCTAAGTGTCTTCAACACAAAATGAAAATGATTTTGCTTGGTGTTTCCTTTCCCTTAAAATCTGCGCGAAGGTCTACGAGTTCTTAGTATTTAAATTTTGTCGCGAGCCGTCGAATCCTTTTTCACCATTTTGTTTATAAAAAATGGTTAATACCTGTCTGACATAACAGTCTTTCTTTTCATTTATTAAGTCTGGGTCGGAATGGGACAGGGGACTTTATCGTGTGGTGAATAGTTTTTTGTTTTACTATTCATTTAATGGAATTGACGGTAAGGGACTGAACTCGTCCATTTAACCATGTCGTCTCTGAGCGGATCGTGGCTTGGGTTCAACAACGGTGAAATCCTCTACCAATGTGTGGGATTTAGTGAATACACCATAGTTGAATACCACCACCAAGTGATACCGAAAGAGACGACAATATGGTTAGTGATGATGTTCGAGATGAAGTCCGCCATGAAGGCACTTCTTGGAAGACTTTCAAGAACCTAAGTGGGAATTTTGAAAAAGAAAAACGAAAAACGATTGCGACTTCGTGTGAATTATTAAATTAATTTTTTAGAGAAATTGGTAGTTGGCAAATAGTTGTTTTGCCTGTGTTTTTTTTGGATCTTTGTTGAGTGGTGAAACTTAAAGGAAAACTTTTGTGCAGGACAGAATACAATTCGGAATGAATTATCGGAGAAAGGATTCGGTAGTGTACAGATAAGTACCAGGTTTTATTTAATATAGTGATTTACTTTGATTGTTATTTTTAATTTTGCGTGTAATTTATTTTGGTTGCCAATTGGCAAAAATTTAATTTGTGTAGACCTTCGCTTCCGTACTTTGTTTTCTCGGCATTGCGAGACGCGCGTCCTTTCAGTTCTCAACGTTGAATTTTCGGAGACTATCCGGAAGTCATTTTCATTTTTTGTGTATTTTGTGGCACAGAAATTTTAATTGTATAATTTACATCTTGTGTTAAAGTTATTTTATCTTTCGATATAAAATTGGCCTTCCGCCATTTTATATTAACTTGTACACTTTGTTTTATTTGTGATTCGAAAAGATTCTAGGTTTTATACCTATACCCGTAAAGGTTTCCTAGACAATTTGTTTAAATAAATTTTTAAAATCCCAATTAGGGAATTTAATACTTTTGTTTTTTTTATTTTATTAGTTGGTTTGGTATTTCCATTCCTTAAAAAAAAAATACCTGGCGCCCTTTTTAAAAGTAAGTACCTACGTCCCTGTAGGCATTTATTTTTACATTCTTTTTATTCGATTAATTCTTTAAGAATTAGTCGAACGCTTTTTTATACTTCTTTTTTTTATAATTCGCGAACTCAGCCCAGCTGAGCAGCCGGTGATTGGCAGCATTCAACAGGCTGCATAGTTACACTTTTTTATCGCCCACTCCCACCCACTTAGCTTTGACAGTTGTCAAAAAGTCCGATTTGTTTTTATCGCGTGCGCACGGTAGCGCAGATTAAATTTAATTGATTTTATTTGTTTCTTTTATTTGTTTTAGTTCGAGTTATTTGAGATTCGGTAATCTCATCGAGTTAATTTATTAATTATAAGAATAATATTCGGGCGCGATTAAAAGTGTAACAAATTGACGTCCGAACGTGGGGCATCTTTGTAAAATAAAAAAATTACCTACCTACCTAGGTACATACATTGTGTACAAGTGTTTCTTTTTATTTTATCTATTTGTGAGGAAGAATTTTGCTGTTCATTGCGTTTATCATTTAGGGAAGTGTCTTTTATTATTTTTTTTAAATAAAAATAAGTTACTTGGTGTTGTTTTTTTATCCCTCAGGTTAAATTATTTTGAGTGGTGGATTGACATAATTTATGTAACAAAACGGATAGTTTTTGTTAAAGAATCTGGAGCAATTTAAAAGAAAATATCTGTAAGAAAATTCGTATAAAACTGTGAGTAAGGTGTTTTATTTTTCTTTTCTATTATTTTTCTTGCATTTTTATTTGGAATTTGTTTTCATACATTTTACTTATTTGGATTATTTAATTCTTTTTTTCCTTTTCTGGCATTTTTATTTTTCTTGTTGACAAATTTCACTTAATTTAGTTTTGTATGTATAGTGCGGTCTCTTTCTGGCCGTAGAAAGTAAATTGATTTTTGAGAGTAGCGAAGTTTGAGAGTTGAGAATATTATTTCCTGGTTACAGTGTTGCCACTTTTTGCAAATAGTTTTTTTTGAAAATTAATATTATTTTAATTACAGGGTTGCCAATTTTCTATAATAGTTTATTTTAGTAAGTAATTTTTTTAAATACTTTTATTAATAGTTTTTTTTGATACTTTTTTTAAATTATTTTTATTTCATTTTTATTAATTTCTAGAATTGTTTTAGTGTTTTAATAGGAACTGTTAAATCATATTTTATTTTTTTTAAACAGTGTTTTTTTTCTCTTTATTAGTGTATATTTCCTGCTATTTTATATTGTTTCTTGTTACTTTGTTTGAAAATGGAGATTAATAGATTGTCTCAAGAGGAGTTAGTGTACGAAGTACAGATTAGGGGCTTAGAAGTAGGGACAGTGGATGAAATGCGTAAATCGCTTAGGGGAGCTAGGATTTTAGAACGTAGAAATTCATATGTGCCTCCCGCTTATCCATTCTCTTTTGAAGAGGATCGGTTAGCGGTTGAGAAGAAGTTAGCAGAATTAGAAAAATTGTTAGAAAATCCACCTAGATTAGAATCCTCAACAGAGTATATTAAGATAGTTACAAAGATCGAATGGGGTCTAAGAAGAATGGATAGGTCGGTTCCAGAAAGTGATTCGGATGAGAAAATGAAGCAGGTTTTAAAAAATAAATTAGTCATAGCGATGGCTGAGTTAGAAGGGGACGAAGAAGCTGAAGTTGAGGATCAGGTAGAAGAAAATAATACGAACGTCGAATTAAAAAAGAGCTCGGAAGTTCTTGTTCAGCGGACGGCTGAACCGGTTAGTAGTAAGTCGATGCATACTTCTGCCAGTACATCGACAGGTTTAGGAGGGGCAGCTGCGTTAGTCAGTGAAAATAGGGATAGTTATAGGCGGGATAGCCCGATTGTAGAACGTGTTTTTGTAAACACTGATAGATTTGAAAATTTATCCAAATGGGATGTGAAATTCACGGGTGAACGTTGTGGTGCATCATTGAATGCATTTTTAGAACGAGTTGAAGAGATTCGTCAAGCCAGGGGCGTGACTGAATCCCAACTTTTTAGGGGGTGTGTTGATTTATTTGTTGGAAAAGCATTAATTTGGTATAGGGCCGTTAGAATTTCTGTAAATTCGTGGCAAGAACTTGTTAGCGAGTTGAAGCTGGAGTTTTTGCCACCGAATTACAATGATTCACTCCTCGATGAAATTAGGCGTCGCACACAAGGCAAAGATGAATCCATCGGCGTCTATGTGGCGACAATGCAAAATTTGTTTGGTAGGCTTACCGAACAATTATCAGAAGATAGGAAGTTGTCAATGATCCAAAGAAACTTGACACCTTTCTACCAAACGCAACTCGGTTTGGCTAGACCAAAATGCGTTTCTGATTTGGTAGCATTAGGGCGCAATTTAGAAGCAGTTAGGGCAAACGTGGAATCTTATGTTCCACCTCCTAGTGTTAGGTCGAATAGGAATTTGCTAGAACCGGATCTAGCTTATGTAGGCGTTGAAACTCCAACAGTTTCAGTTGTTGCGGAAAGCAACCAAACTGTTCGTCAGGCCCCACCCTTGAATCCTCAGAGGCAAGTTAGATGTTTTAATTGCAATGGGTCAGGCCATTATGCAAATAGGTGTTCTGCTCCTAGGCGTTGTTACGGTTGTGGTGCTGAAGGGGTCAGCAGACAAAACTGTCGTAGATGTTCGGGAAACGAACATCGGTCTCTTGCACCAGCAGGGCGAGAGTACCGCAGACGTTAGTCAGGTTGCCTGCTGGCAACCAGCTGGCTAATGTTATTCATTTAGATTTCACCTTGGAGGCAAACGGCAGGGATAGGAGGCCATTTTTAACAGTTAGTATCTATGGTACTAGATTTTTAGGTCTTTTAGATTCAGGAGCATCTAGAACCATAATAGGTAGGGACGGATGGAAGATTTTGCAGGAGTTAGGGCTTTCTTTTAAAAAAAATACTGTTCCTTTCGTTCGTTTAGCGGATGGAGCAAGTGTAG
Organism: Baccha elongata; assembly: GCA_951217065.1. Classification (NCBI taxonomy): domain Eukaryota; kingdom Metazoa; phylum Arthropoda; class Insecta; order Diptera; family Syrphidae; genus Baccha; species Baccha elongata. The sequence goes on from CATNUY010000077.1 coordinate 1,116,337, forward strand.
CAGTTTTAGGGACCCTTTCTTTACCCATAGTAGTAGAAAATAAGGTAGTGTTGATTGACTGTCTTGTCATACCAACTCTGCCACATACGATGATCCTTGGTGCAGATTTTTGGGCACTGTCGGGTATCGTCCCGGACTTGCGATCACGTATGTGGAATTTTTCGGACCAGGATAGGATGGTTTCGATTTGTTCAATTACTGAACGATCAGAGTTGAGTGTTAGTGAAGTTCAAAAATTAGAAAAATTAGTAGAAGAATCTTTCAGAAAGATGCCACTATGGTGGCACACAAAATAAGAACGTCGGCGGAACCGATAAAACAAAGGTATTATCCGGTTTCTCCAGCGATGCAGGTACATATAGATAGAGAATTAAATGAAATGTTAGATGCAGGAGTTGTTGAGAGGTCGACTAGCGCGTGGTCATCTCCAATACTATTAGTTAAAAAGAAAGATGGCTCCTTTAGATTCTGCGTAGACTATAGGAAGCTAAATAAAAACACAGATAGAGATGCCTATCCACTTCCTTATATTAGTTCAATTTTAGACAGACTTCGTGGTGCGAGGTTCTTGTCTTCGTTAGACATCAAATCCGCGTATTGGCAGATTCCTATGGAGGAGGAATCAAAACCTTTTACTGCATTTACAGTACCTGGAAGGGGACTTTTCCAATTTCGGAGAATGCCTTTCGGTCTTCATAACTCACCTGCGACTTGGCAGAGGTTTATCGACACAGTTTTGGGTGCCGACCTGGAGCCATTCGTATTCGTCTATTTAGACGACATCATCATCATTACAGAAAATTTTGAACAACATCTAGAAATTCTGAATGAGGTGATGAAAAGGTTGAGTGAAGCAGGCCTGAAAGTCAGTAAAGAGAAGTGCAATTTTTGCATGCCATCGCTGAAGTTTTTAGGTTATATAGTGGATCGAAACGGGCTTCATGTAGACCCAGAAAAAGTGGAAGGCATGGTTAGGATTCCAGCACCGAGGAATGTTAAAGAAGTTAGAAGTTTTATAGGCACAGTTTCATGGTACCGTCGTTTCGTACCGAATTTCGCAGAGTTACTTAGACCATTGACAGATTTATTGAAGAAAAATAGAAAGTTTATTTGGAATGAAGAATGTGAGAATAGTTTTAGAAAGGCAAAGGAGTGTTTGGTGACAGCACCAATACTTACATGCCCAGATTTTAAGCGACCATTTGTCGTGCAAACAGACGCTTCAGATTACGGTATCGGTGCAGTTCTTTCACAGAACTTTGATGAGGGGGAAAAGGTCGTCTGTTACCTTAGTAGGTCACTTAATAGAAGTGAAAGAAATTATAGCACTACTGAAAAAGAATGTTTAGCTGTACTGTGGGCTATTGAGAAGTTGCGTCCGTTCCTCGAAGGCATTCGATTTACGGTCGTGACTGATCACTATTCCTTGGTATGGTTAAATAATCTTAAAGATCCACAAGGCAGGTTAGCTCGTTGGGCAGTCAGACTGCAGCAATTCGAATTTGAAATCATTCATCGTAGGGGCAAAGATCATGTAATACCTGACATGCTCTCTCGGGGGGTACCGCGGTTAGCTGGTATCTCAGACGAGGATTTGGACCCTTGGGTGACAAAAATGATTTCTTCTGTGAATTCGAATCCATTAGCTTTTCCAGCCTGGAGAGTTGAACAAGGTAAATTGTTTAAACTGGTGAAGGCAAAACATGTTGTTGTGCATGAGTACAACCAAGAATGGAAAAGAGTGTTAGGTAAATCAGAAAGATTAGATATTTTACGTGAGTACCATGATGGCCCTTTAGCAGGTCACATGGGTGTTAGAAAAACTTTTGCCAGGATTGGGGCAAAGTACTATTGGCCTAAGATGAGAGGCGATATAACTAAATATGTTAGAAGTTGTAGAGTTTGCCAACAGGTGAAGCCGGTGAATGGCAAACCAGCTGGGTTGATGACAGAGAGGGTTGGGATTAGGTCACCGTGGGAAATGATCTGTATAGATCTCGTAGGTCCGCTTCCAAAATCGAGTAGGGGTTTTATTTATATTTTAACGGTAGTGGATTACTTTACCAAGTTTCCATTACTTTTCGCTTTGAGGTCGGCTACTGCAAAGGCAGTTATTAGAGAGTTAGAAGATAACGTTTTTCTTTTATTTGGCATCCCTAAGGTGATCGTATGTGACAACGGTCCACAGTTCCGGTCTAAGGAACTGAAAACGCTTTGCCAGGCGTACGGGTCACAATTAAAATTTACAGCCCATTATCATCCGCAGGCAAATCCTGCGGAAAGGATCAATCAGATCCTTAAGACGACGTTGCGGGCTTACGTCGCTGAAAACCATCGTATATGGGATTCACAACTTTCTAAGGTGGCGTGCGCTATCCGCACTGATGGAAAATCATTTTCGTTTCATTTTCATCTGGTAAGCCTTAGGAAATGGTTTACAGTTCTTCGAAATGTAAGCACATTTCCTGGGAGGTAAGGGTGGGATTTGTTACGGTAAAATTTACCGCAACAAGTTTCTCCAACCTATTCCTTACCACACATTAATTCTAATTCATTTTTCTTTTTGCTGCTGCTCCAAAATGCTTGCAAGTTTAAAGAGACTGGTCCATCAGCCAGATGCCTTGCTCTCAAGTACTTTGGAAAAGCATTATAATTTCAGCTTCACGTCGTCAAAAGCTGCGTTGTGTAAACCAGGAGGTTTGCACTTATAAAATCATCGTTTTAACTTTTATAATCAACTTTAACAAGAATTTCGACGGAAAGTCATTTTAAATTCATTGCGTATGAGTCGGACAGTCCACACAAGAACACACTGAGCGATATGCTAGCGACATTAATTTTTACTTTAAACTATATTGGAAACTGGCGTGCCCAGGCGTCGAAATGTTGATTTTATTTTGAATCCTAAGTGTCTTCAACACAAAATGAAAATGATTTTGCTTGGTGTTTCCTTTCCCTTAAAATCTGCGCGAAGGTCTACGAGTTCTTAGTATTTAAATTTTGTCGCGAGCCGTCGAATCCTTTTTCACCATTTTGTTTATAAAAAATGGTTAATACCTGTCTGACATAACAGTCTTTCTTTTCATTTATTAAGTCTGGGTCGGAATGGGACAGGGGACTTTATCGTGTGGTGAATAGTTTTTCGTTTTACTATTCATTTAATGGAATTGACGGCAAGGGACTGAACTCGTCCATTTAACCATGTCGTCTCTGAGCGGATCGTGGCTTGGGTTCAACAACGGTGAAATCCTCTACCAATGTGTGGGATTTAGTGAATACACCATAGTTGAATACCACCACCAAGTGATACCGAAAGAGACGACAATATGGTTAGTGATGATGTTCGAGATGAAGTCCGCCATGAAGGCACTTCTTGGAAGACTTTCAAGAACCTAAGTGGGAATTTCGAAAAAGAAAAACGAAAAACTATTGCGACTTCGTGTGAATTATTAAATTAATTTTTAGAGAAATTGGTAGTTGGCAAATAGTTGTTTTGCCTGTGTTTTTTCAGGATCTTTGTTGAGTGGTGAAACTTAAAGGAAAACTTTTGTGCAGGACAGAATACAATTCGGAATGAATTATCGGAGAAAGGATTCGGTAGTGTACAGATAAGTACCAGGTTTTATTTAATATAGTGATTTACTTTGATTGTTATTTTTAATTTTGCGTGTAATTTATTTTGGTTGCCAATTGGCAAAAATTTAATTTGTGTAGACCTTCGCTTCCGTACTTTGTTTTCTCGGCATTGCGAGACGCGCGTCCTTTCAGTTCTCAACGTTGAATTTTCGGAGACTATCCGGAAGTCATTTTCATTTTTTGTGTATTTTGTGGCACAGAAATTTTAATTGTATAATTTTCATCTTGTGTTAAAGTTATTTTATCTTTCGATATAAAATTGGCCTTCCGCCATTTTATATTAACTTGTACACTTTGTTTTATTTGTGATTCGAAAAGATTCTAGGTTTTATACCTATACCCGTAAAGGTTTCCTAGACAATTTGTTTAAATAAATTTTTAAAATCCCAATTAGGGAATTTAATACTTTTGTTTTTTTTTATTTTATTAGTTGGTTTGGTATTTCCATTCCTTAAAAAAAAAATACCTGGCGCCCTTTTTAAAAGTAAGTACCTACGTCCCTGTAGGCATTTATTTTTACATTCTTTTTATTCGATTAATTCTTTAAGAATTAGTCGAACGCTTTTTTATACTTCTTTTTTTTATAATTCGCGAACTCAGCCCAGCTGAGCAGCCGGTGATTGGCAGCATTCAACAGGCTGCATAGTTACACTTTTTTATCGCCCACTCCCACCCACTTAGCTTTGACAGTTGTCAAAAAGTCCGATTTGTTTTTCTCGCGTGCGCACGGTAGCGCAGATTAAATTTAATTGATTTTATTTGTTTCTTTTATTTGTTTTAGTTCGAGTTATTTGAGATTCGGTAATCTCATCGTGTTAATTTATTAATTATAAGAATAATATTCGGGCGCGATTAAAAGTGTAACAAAACAACAAATCCTCTTAAGTCAGGGATTATTTACTGCTCATGAACAAATAAACAATTTTAATAAAACAAGGCATTTAATTGAATACGATACACCAGACAATTTGATAATAATCTTGAAACAATACTTACGACCCGGAACTATTGCAATTCATTGCACACCGGAAGACCTTTACAATATTAAACAAAAATTAAAAGAAACTTTCAATAATAAATTTCTTTATACAAAGAACTTTCCCATTGACATTACGAACGAAGAAGACCAACAAATTATAATAGAACAAACACACGTTAGAGCACACCGTAGCTACCAAGAAAATTTAAAACAAATTTATACAGCATATTATTGGCCACGTATGACCAAACAATTTAAAGAATTCGTTAGAAATTGTGAAATTTGTAACCGTAATAAATATGAAAGATATCCTTTCAGATCTCCAATTGGTGAGGCTCCAATTGCTAAGAAAGAGGAGGAGCAATTACACTTGGACATTTTTTTCGCCCAAAAATTAAAATTCTTAGCTAATAGACGACAGAACAAAGCTAGACGAAAAAGTATTAGAACTTTTACAAAGCTTCCCAGAAGCCAAAAACCTATGTGTCGATAACGAACCTGGTTTTTCAACACCCCAATTTAAAACATTGATGCAAAGACTAAGCATACAAACATTTTACTGTGATCCAAAACACAGTACTTCAAACGGACAAGTTGAAAGAGTACACTCCACACTGAAGAATTTCATTTAATTAGTGATTTAGAATCTATTTTTAGAGCCGTACAGCAGTACAATAAAACAATTCACTCAGTAACTAACAAAAGACCTTTCGAAGTCTTATTCAATAAATTAGAATATGAAGATTTAAGACCAAAACTTTTACAAGCTCAAGAAAAAATGTTAAAAAGAAACAAACCTAATATACAGATAAAAACATATAAGCAAAACGAAATAATATATGAAAAAATTGTAGGAGTTAGAAATAAACTTCAACCTAGATATAGAAAACAAAAAGTAAAAGAAGACTTAGGTAACAAAGTACGAATTTATAAAAACGATCGAATCGTTCACAAAGATAACATTAAAATTTAATCTATTTCAGGAAGATGACTTTTCAAGTGACAGTTGTTACAATAATACTAGCAACACAAGTACAAATTATTTTTATCTTTATTTATTTACATTAAAAAAAAGATATTTCTTTTTTTCTTCTTTATTTTCTACTTTATTTGTTGATAATCGAATTAAGACTAAACTAACTTAAAATACTTAATTATAAAGACACCTTTCCGTCGTCTGCAAAATTTGATGACTTCGCATCAAAGTCCACCGAACCATTTTCCGTCGCATGCAATTCCACTGAATTATTTTGCAATACGACATTCTTTTAATATTGCACCGGATGATGAGTGCACTGACCGATGTCATCATATGTCAATGCTAGCACCTGTTGTTGCGGTGTTTGCACTTTTGGCTTTTGTTATTCAGCGCGTGTGAAGTTAACTCCTCCATCCTTAGATTCGAACGTCCTCGTTCGACAGCTTTAAATGGTTTTTTCAACTCCAATTATGATGGGTTTTGCTCTGTCAGCTGGTTTTGGTGCTGCTATGAATTCATCTTTCTTCTTTCTGATTTTGCCTCTTAATTTACGAACTATCTTGTAGGCAATTATTGATGTGATTGTTATTAGGCAAATACTTGCAATTGAGCTAGTGGTAATGCGAATGAAATTCTCTTTTTCCAGTTGCTCTATTTTTGAGGTACCGTTGGAATACAGATTCTTTAGCCTCTTCAGTGAAAGAAATTCCTCGTTTGCATTTAGCAATGATGTTGGTTGTAGGATTGCTGGCATGGGTTGATACTGGATTGTTTCTGTGTTGATTATTTCCTTGTCTTCTATGGATATTGAAGTGTTCACGTGACGTATGATAAAGGTTCCATTTAGTTCTATCTTTTCTTTATTGATGACTGCGGTACCATTGAATTGGTTAAGTAGAAGTATACCTGTTGAAATTTCTTCAATGGACGGGATATGATCGTTATTAATTGTTTTGCAGGATGGTGTCATGCTTTTGAGTAGGTTAGGAATACATTTAGAAGTACTTATATCTGTAATGCTATCTCTATTACAAATTTCTAATTCGTTATATTTCTTACATTCTTTAGTAATTCCAAAAATATTTTCGTTACATTGTAGTATTTTTTCATAAGGAATTTTATTAACAATATTATTCTTTTTAATAGTTTTTAAAAGGAAAACGCTACAAGATTTACTTTCGCTTGTAGGTAAAGTTACAATATAGATAATATTTTTATTATTTGATGCTATTTTTACATTTGCGAATTCAAGAGCTTCGTCAATATTTATATATGGAATATTTTCGTTATCCATAATTGTTTCTGTTATATTTATTTCATTATTACTTAAGATATATGAGTTTACAATGTTGGCCTTTGCCCAATGTATTGCGTAAGCTATATTTATTATTTCTTCTTTTATTAATTCTAGTTTGTATTTAATTTTCATGACAATATCAATATCTATATTTTCTTTAAAAGTCTTAATTATGTTATTTGTAACATTTGTAATTTCATTTATTTTTTCTAGAGTAACTCTATTGATTACAACTTGGTTGTTGTTGTTTACTAACACATTATTCATTTTGTTTGTTAATATTTCAAAGTCGCTATGGTCTGGATTCCCAGCGATCCATTTCCATGCGCTTCCTATAAAGTCTAATGATCTTTTTGATCTTACATTCATTTTTAATCTTTTTAAATAATTTTTTATTCTCTCAATTTCAAAGGGAAGGATAGGAAATAAGGGATGATGAGGTTTGATGGTTGTGGAAACGATTATTTCTAGTTGCTGTTCTTCATCAACCAAGTCTGTGACAATTTTCCTTGTGAATCTTATTTTGTATTGTTTGAAATGAATGGGATAAATTTCTTGAATCTGGCCTAAAATTCTTTCACTTGTTTGTAAACCATTGATGACGGATGGATTTAAATAACGTTTTAAGATGTCAATAATTTTTTCATTAGACAAATCAGGTTCTGTTATTGTGTGTCGATGGTATGTGGGAAATGTAATTTTGAATTCGTATGAAGCTACATTACCTTCTAATAGAATGATCTGGTTTTTGAAGACATTAACAGGTTCATCTGAAAATTGAATGAGGTTTTGTCCTGAACTTTCGTCACTATGTTGTGTGACAGTTAAAGAGTTTACATTGCTATTTAACGGTGGTCTTGATAGAGCATCAGCCACAACGTTAGTTTTACCGGGTTTATATTTCAATTCGTAATTATACTCTTCGAGTATGGCTTTCCAACGCTTAAGTTTGTTGTTGGTATTTTTATTGCTTAGCGCGTATGTCAACGGCTGATGATCGGTAAATATTTTAACAATTGCTGAACCGTAAAGGTAGTTTCTGAGTGTATTGAGTGACCATATGATGGCCAGCATCTCTTTCTCATTTGTTGCGAAGTTTTCTTCTGATTTTGAAAGAGTCCGGGAGATAAATGTTATAGGTTTGCCATCTTGTTCTAGTACTGCTCCTATAGCATAGTTAGAAGCATCTGTTGTGATGATGTTTTGCCAATTTGGCATAGTCTTTAATAAATCTTCTGTAAAACCCTGATAGGCCTAGGAAAGATCGTAGGTCTTTGAGTGTTTTTGGTAATGGGAACTGGGCTATTGCTTCTACTTTTGTTGGGTTTGTCTTAATTCCTTTTGAAGATATAATGAATCCTAAGAATTCTACGCTGTCTTTCAAGAACTCACATTTGTCCATTTGAACTTTAAGATTTGCGTCTTGAAGTGTTCTAAAAATTGTTGATAGATTTTGAAAGTGGGATTCTTCGTCTTTGCTGAATACAACTATATCGTCTATATAGACGAAACATATCTTGCCTATATGTTCTCGAAGAATGTCATCCAAAGCTCGTTGAAAAATGGATGGTGCGTTTTTCAATCCGAATGGAAGTCGAACGAATTCGTACTTTCCATTGCTGACAGAGAAGGCTGTCTTCTCAATGTCTTCTTCGTGAAGTTTAATTTGGTGGAAACCACTTTTTAAATCTAGTACCGAAAAAATTTTGTTCTTTCCGAGTTGGGATAAAACTTCATTTATTTCGGGTATCGGATAGCGATCGGGGATTGTAATAGTATTGAGCTTTCTGTAATCGATTACTAATCGATATTTCTTTTCACCAGATGCATCAACTTTTTTTGGTACTACCCATATTGGTGCATTGTACGGGGACCGTGAAGGTCTAATGATGCCATCTTTTAGAAGTTGTGTTATTTGTTTTTCAACTTCGTCTTTCAAAGACATTGGATACGGGTAAGATCTTGTGTAGAATGGTTCATTATTTATTGTTCTAATTCTACCTTTCACTGTTGTAGTGTAAGTTAATTTTTCGTCTGGTTCGACAAATAGATTAGAATATGATTCTGTAAGTTTATGAAGCTCGGTTTTATGTTTTTGTGACATGTGACTGTCTCTTATGGTAACGGAGTTTATTGACTCAGAAATTTGTTGTTTTAGTCGAATTTTAAGTTTATTTTTAATAAGCATATAACTATCTTTCGTGAAAATGACGGCTGACAAGTCTTTAAGGCTGTCGTTGCCCAGGATTCCGTGGAAGGATTTGAGTGTAGGAAGAATGAAAAATTGTATTTGGATGGTATTTATGCCGAAAAGGTTTATCATAGTATGTTGGCTTATTTCGACTTTACCGCCAACTGAATTTGCAAAAAAATTATGGTTATTGGGTGTTGGAGTCTTTACTAAGCTTCGCTGAATGTAGTTTTTATTTGACCCTGTATCGACTAAAAATTTTAAGATTTTACCGTCGCTCGTCTTACATTCAAAGTATGGCAAGGACGAGCTCGTTAGCCTAAAAAATGAATATCTGCATAATCGTTAAGTTGTTCATTGCAGTCGTTTTGGCTTGCAATATAGTCCTCTAATGATTCGTCTCCAACGTGCATTGTATTCATAGAATTGATAAATGAATTATAATCATTGGTTTCGGATTGGTAGGGGTAATCATATGGTTCAGTAGTGTGTTCAAAATTAGGATTGTTTATTGGTTCAGTATAGGAAGTAGAAATGGCTGGTGACGTTGAAACGTGAAAATTTCTTTGGATTTTTGGTGGGTGTGCTTGCATAGATGAGGATGGAATGTTTGTCTCGTTTGGCCTTTTACCGAATAATGGGTTGTGAGGTTTTGGCCTATTAATATAATTTACTCCTCTTGAACGTATGCTTTGGTCAATATCCATTGGTGTTGGCCTAGGAAATGGTTTAGGGGCAGTTGGGCGAGGTGGGACGTATTGTCTTTGTTGTAGGAAGGGATTTTGTTGAGGGTATTGATAACGTTGTTGAGATTGTTGGGGATATTGAGTGTATTGGGGGTATTGCTGATGATGGGATCGTTGTGGGGGTAGTTGAGGAACATGTGCTAAATGTGGGAAAAATTGTTGTTGCTGTGAAATATGAGCTGGCTTGCGAGAATGAAGTTCAGTGATTGATTTTTTGTTATGATTGTTAGGAAAGTTAGCATGCTGTGCGCGGAAGCTTTGATTCTCAAGCTTTTGGCATAAGTATAAAGCTTGGGGAAGGTCTGCCGGTTCTCTAATACCTAAAAGTCTAGGCAGATCACCTCTTAGGCCTCTTATGAACGTATCGAGAGCTTTGTCTCGATAGGTTTCAGTTAACAAATGCATAGCATCTGTAGAAATGTCCATGCTAGAGATTTTGTTTAATATCAATGTCAAATGTTGGTATACCATTTGATAATATTGCTCAACGCTGTTATTATTCTGTGAAAGGGTTGTCATTTGGTACTCAAGAGTACCTAAATCGCGTTTGTCAGCGTAGTGGGTAGTGAGACATTTGGAAATGCACTCCCAATTTAAAGGCGTATTGTACGATTCTAGAACTGCATCTGCATTACCTACAATTTTATTTCTTATAGTATTAAGGATACCAAAGTATTTTGGTGTGCCTTTAAGATGGTTGTAAATATTTAAAATTATTTCGATGCTCTTTCGCCAAGAGCTGTATTCACCAGGGTTTCCCGAGAATTCTCTTAGTGTTCGTACCACATCAGGTACTTTGTCGAGTTCATTAAGATTTCCGAAAAATTCCAAATCAATACTCTGTTCTATGCCCTTGTAAAAGTTTGCATGAGGGTTTATTATTGATTGGACAATATTTTTGCATTGTTCGTTACAGACTCTTGAAACAATACGTGAAACGACTTGTTCAAGTTCAGGTGTGGCAACTGCTGCACCTTGGTTTAAGGGAGGTCCGATTGGATTTGGAGGAGGTAGGTTGAAATTTGGTAGTTGAATATTTTGTAAAGGATTAGTATCAAGGTTAGGATTCGGATTTTCCGTCATGGTTCTTTTTCTATATTTGTTGTCTTTCTCGGTCTTGGGAATTTTGGAAGGATTAAATAATTTGGGATATTGAAATAGCTGTTTATTTTTTATATATTTAAATAAATTTTTTTTTAAATAAAAATGTATAAAATGGTAATTGTATGTGTAGAGAGAGAGAGAGAGAGAAAAAAAAATTGCAATAATTGTATGGAAAAATGAAAAATTCAGTTAAATTTAAAATTAAAATGTTATCACTTTTAATCAAAACAAGTGATTTAATCACAATTAAATCAAAATTATTATATTTTTTTTTTTTTTCGCTTTTAAATCAACAATTAACTTACATGGATATATTTTTTTTTATAAAATGAATTGTTTGATCACTATTAAGTTAAAATTACTTATTTAATTATTCATGAATAGAAATTTATATTTTTGTATTTATTTATCAATTATTACTTAATTAAATACTCTTAATTTAATTCTTACATAAAAATGTTAGTTTTCATCCCACGCTGGTAAGGGTTTTTGGTCTGGTTTGTGTTAACTACTAAGGAAAACACGCTTACACTTCCTCGTGGTTAAGTCTTTCAATTGATTGACTATTTAATTTTCACTTGCGGCGAACTATTTTAGGACGACTTACAACACTTTTTTAGTTAAAACGTTAGGTTTTTCTAGTTAAGTTTCACTATCGGCGAACTATTTAAGGACGGCTTACGTTCGTGAATTAACGCGTAGCGAACTGCTTAAGGTCGTCTTATAACACTTTTTATTTTTTCTAGCTAAGTTTCACTAGCGGCGAACTATTTAAGGACGGCTTACGTTCGTGAATTAACGCGTAGCGAACTGCTTAAGGTCGTCTTATAACACTTTTTCTTTAGCTAAAATCGTTGGGGTTTTTGCTAAGTTCCACTCGCGGCGAACTATTTTAGGTCGTCTTACGTTTGTGTAATTACGCGTGGCGAGCTACTTAAGGTCGACTTATAACACGTTAACTTAGCTTAAACACGTTGGGCGCCAATTATTTTTATCTTTATTTATTTACATTTAAAAAAAGATATTTCTTTTTTTCTTCTTTATTTTCTACTTTATTTGTTGATAATCGAATTAAGACTAAACTAACTTAAAATACTTAATTATAAAGACACCTTTCCGTCGTCTGCAAAATTTGATGACTTCGCATCAAAGTCCACCGAACCATTTTCCGTCGCATGCAATTCCACTGAATTATTTTGCAATACGACATTCTTTTAATATTGCACCGGATGATGAGTGCACTGACCGATGTCATCATATGTCAATGCTAGCACCTGTTGTTGCGGTGTTTGCACTTTTGGCTTTTGTTGTTCAGCGCGTGTGAAGTTAACTTACATAATGGACGATTTCAACGACTTGACGTTCAATACTTAAACGACGGACAAGGATTCACTATTATAAAAAGTGAAGAACTTCAAATTATTGATCACTATAGAAAATTTTTATATTCAATAGACTTAAATTCATGGAAGGACAATTTAGAATTGATAAAAAATAACATAGCAAACTTTAGTTTTTGCAACCATTACAAATCCATGTTACACAATTTTAATACATTAGAAGAAGAAATAAATAGTCTTCTACCTCACCACACAAGAGAAAAAAGAGGGTTATTCAATATCATAGGAAAAGGACTAAAATTTATAGCAGAGACAATGGACGCCGACGATGAAATAGAAATCAGAAAACAATTAGATGTAAATGAAAAAAATAATAAAAATGTTATAAATAGCCTAAATGACCAAGTAAGAATAAACGACCAGTTTAACACTGCAATGCGAGTAGTTACAGATCACATTAACAATCAACAAAAACAAATTAACGTTCAGTTAACCAACCTCCTTGGAAGAACATCTAGGGATTTAACCATAGAACATATGCAACATATCTTTCAAATTCAGTATGACATTCAATTACTTAGAGAGCAAGTCAGAAAAGTAAAAGAAAATTTAATAATGTGTAGATTAGGTGTACTGGGAAGGGATATTTTGACCCCCCACGAATTTAAAACATATAATATAACCCTTAAAGATTTAATGTTTATCCAAATCTCCGCCATTTTACATGACAACAAAATTATGTTTATTATAATGATACCATACTTTTGCAATCAAACCTTCCACAAAATGATACTTGAACCAGTACCAAATAAAAATAAATTACAATTAGACACACCTTATAGAAAATTAATATTAAGTAACGATACATGGTATAAATATACCGAAAATAAAATTATACTAAAAAAACATTTAAGAATAATAAATGATGATTGTATTGAAAAATTACTAAAAGAAAATCCAATATGTAACTTCATACTTAATGAAGCAGTCGAAATAAAACAGCTAACAAATAATATTGTTATAACAAAAAATGTTCCGAAAACAAATTTAATACATAATTGTAACACATACGAAGTAATGTTATATGGAAACACCATAATAAACTTCGAAAATTGTAAAATTGAAATCAATAACAATGTTTATGAAAATATAATTGTAAATGAAAACTTTATCCTTCCGATTTTTAAAGATATAAAAATTAAAAACATAACTGTAAGCATAAATTTGCCCGAACTTCATTTTAAAAATATTGAGAACAGAAAAATTCTTGAAGAAATCAAATCTACAAATTTTGTAACCAATAGCATAACATTCAGCACGATTGCAATAATCATAATCGCATTAGTCATAATGTTTACTTTTTTCTTTTTGAAATCAAGACCCATAAGGCATATCATAAATGATGAAATATTCATAGATAGAATAAACAAAAATATTCAACGACTCTCAGAGGAAACTCAAGATGCGGGACGCATCATTTAAGAAGGAGGGGAGTTATCATCATGCATCCTCATATAAGATGCCACCCAAAAGTGCTAAGATTTCAACTATATTTATTATCCAAATCAACATAGCACAATTCAAAGATAAAGAATGCGACATCCAAACACCCACTCATCGATTCACCATCGATTGCACCACGATTTATTGGAATATTATATTACAGCTTCCATCCATCCAACCATTCGTCGATTCAGCATTTCCTGTGTTGGCGATCAATGCATCAATTAGGTTAATTATCTTTAAGTTGAATTTTGTAATGTTTAGTTAAAATATAGACCTGAACCCGAAAGGAACAAATTTGTGTTCCAAATAAATAAAAAATCTTTTAAGTCTTTTTTAAAAAGACAATTAATAAAAGAGAATATTAATTTGCGTTCTTTTATACCAAATTAAAAAAATAAAAATATGAAACGTTTATAATGTCAAAAAGTTCTTGTACAACTGTTTAAAAATGATTTATAAAACTCTTTCTTATTCTGAGTCCCACTTAATTTCACTCAGTAAAAAATTCTTTCCTCAAAATTGTGTTTTAAGGCAATTCCATAACGTCTTTAATATATTTAATGATTCATAAATGGAAATAAATAAATGGTTTACATTTTATTTCAATGGACTTAATTATAGAGAAAGTAATTAAATATTCTGACAGAACATTATACCTACATGTTTTGTAATTATATACACATGTTGACAAGATACAAAAGAAGATTCATTTTATTTGAAATCCCGATTGAAATTTTATAGAATGCTCACATCTCGTTAGAAGCAATACTATCAACTTGATTCTTTAATTTAAAAATAGTCCTTAGATATTCAAATCGTTTTCCTGCATACCTTGTCATTTATGGCGAATTTTGTAGCACACTATATGTATGAGGAATGGGGGTGTGTAACCTTATCAGTATGTATACCTATAGGTCAATTTATTTTCAAGGGGCAACACTACTTAATGCTCTTACAAGATAAGAGAACTTGCGCAGAAGAACATTTATCTCTTGAAATACCGTATTTCATTTGATTCTGTTTAGTAGTAGAGTCAAAAAATATTCGTTCATTGACAAAATCAATATGTTTAGAAATACAAATTGCTAACGCTGAAATAACAGGGGGGATATTCGTAACCCTAAACTCTAGAAGGTAAATCATATTTTGTGCACTGAAAATTAAATGTAGGTATATATGATAAAATTGTAGGTTGATCTGATAAAACTAACTACTAAGTATCGAATTGATAAAGGTAACAAAATTTTGTTTTCTTTTGTTGTTCTGACAAAACAAAATAGTTAAACTGACAAACATTATTATGTTATAAATACAAAAAAAATCATCGACATTTTTGTTCAAATAAACAAATATTTTGTAAGTTGGATAGAACTTATTTTTCATACATACAACGTATTTTATCGTATTGACAGAATAAACAATTTTGTTTTGTTGAATCTACAAAATTAATTTGTTAGATAAAGAAAATTATTGTGATGAATCAACAAAAATATTTTGTGAACACAATAAAATCCTTTTGTTATCCCACAAAACTAATTTGGAAGTTATTACTTAATACTTACATTTTCTTAAACTACTATCAAACTGTCAAATAATGTCCTTTATTTAATGTCACAACGTCAATAACTTCACTGAAATAAAGTAAGAATATTTGACTGAAAATAAAAGCAAAATAGAAAAAAAAAAACAACTAAGAACCCGCATTATGCTGATTTTTATCGTGAAAAATAGAAAATGAGAAACACGAAATTAAGTTAACTATTTGTAAAAAATCTAATTCTTTTAATATTTGACCAAATTCCTTATATGTACTCTTTTCTGATCCTCGACCTTGCTCAATAAACTGAATGGGATGAAGAATGCATGATGGAGAAGGTAAGAAATTCTGGCATATCATGACGAAAACAATGTTTTTAGGTTTTAGTTTTTTATAAAAATTCACTAAAGAAGTTAGTTTATCTATATAGATAGACATTTATTTTATCAATACATTATTTTGGTGCACAAAAAAAGTTGTTGGTATGAAAAAAATTTCTGTTTAATTTTATTATACTTAAAAAACGTGTTTTGTTAAACTGAAAAATAATATTTGTAGTGAATTTTTTGTCGAACTGATAAAAATCATAATAATTATGTCAAATACACAAATTTATTCTATCGAATTGATAAAATTTTATGAAAACGATAAAATAGTTTTGTTAAGTTCTAAAAAATCGTTTTTATCAATATTACCTAGGAAATAATTTTCAGTGTAGGTATAGTTAAAGATAATAAAAATGTAAAACGTTTAATTCCGCTACCAACCAGAACAACTAGACAAGAAATTAAAGTTATTCAATTTCAATTTCAATTATAATCATTTTGTTCAGTTTGTTCGTAAGTGAACCAAAGTTCACTGTAAATAAATTTCGATTAAATTTAGAAAAAATTGTACTTAGGGCCAATCTTTTCAGCTCTGGTTAAATTTAACCAATAGCTGGTAACCATAGAAACGCATACAAAAAATAACGCATACTGAAATAACCAATGGTTACACATAACCAGAGCTCAGAAGACTGGCCCTTATTGTTGAACCTCAATTCAGTGGTCAAGGTGCGCGACATACTTAACCCTATCACAAAAGGAAAGGAATACAAAAAGGAGTTGCGCTGACGCCGATCCCAGCAAACAAAATTCATTGAAATTAGCGGCATAGAATCACCTACGCGGAAAATATTTTCACGGTAAGGAAGAAGGTAAAACAACCCCCCACGTTTTGGGGTTTGGTTTTTTGTAACGTCAGAAATGTTTGCTGTTGCATGGTAAAATCTCAGCATGTATGCCACTACACAAATGATCTTATGCCAATTGTAAAATTTGCACATATCATTTTCAAAGTCGTGTGGAATTTTTGTGGTAAAAGTTTTTACAGTTTTTATCTCTAACAAGGCTTCGTCAACTGGTTCACATTTCGACCGAGGCCAATGTGTGGTTGTGACAACCATAAAGGACTCCTCCACCATAAATCATTTTGTATTAATTCAGAAGGATATACACCTCTGGTGGCTAAATCAGCCGGATTTTCCACTAAAACGACATGCGACCAATTGTTGACTGAAGATTTTTTTAAAATTTCGGCCGTTCTGTTGGCCACAAACGTTTTCCACGAATCTCGATTTTTTTTACGCCAGGCTAATACAATTGTGGAGTCTGTCCACAATTTTACCCACGAAATATTTTTAATGTTAAGAGAAGTCGAAGCCAGCTGAATCATTTTAGATAAGAGAACTGCACCCTGTAACTCAAACCTTGGAAGAGATATTGTTTTCACAGCGGCGACCCTTGATTTGGCCCATAATAGATGGGCAGTGATTTTGCTTTCCGTTTGCACACGAAGAAAAATACAGGCAGCGAAAGCCATTTCCGAGCCATCGCAAGATATTTGGGCATTCAATTTTCAGTTTTAACTCGAATTTACAAGAGAATTAAAAACAAACATTATAATTAACTACATAAAATTAAAAAAAAAATTAATTAGAAATATTTTTTCCAAAATTTTTGAGTTTGAAAACATATTTTTCAAAAATCTGTTCATTAAAACAACTTTAAAAATAAATAACATAAAGGAATAGATTTATGATACATTGGACAATGAAGCAAGTCAATTTCTATTGTGGTAGGAGTGTAAAAATTTAATTTTGTATGGGGACAGTGAATCCTAGGAGGCACTCGGGTTACTTTTTTCCCGATATTCGAATATATGAACCTCTATTTTGGCAAAAGAGGCGATATGATTCGCCTCACTCACTTTCTCATTTCACTTCTTTGCCAATAGCGATTCAGTTATATGTGCGAAATGAGAAAGTTCGAATACAGTTTCGAACACCGAAAACGCTATCAAACAATGAACATCAAGAATATTTATCACTTTTTATGTGACAAATTATTTGATTGAAAATAAGATTTTTTAAGCATTTAGATATTAAATTACGTATATTAATATGCACTAGTTAAGATTTAATAAATAAATAACATTTTAACAACAATTTTTCACCATTTTGCGGCACAGCACGTTTCCTTAAAGTATCAATAAAGAGGGTCAATTCTTGTTTTTGTATTTTCATTCTAATACAAGAATATATGTGAAACAATTTGTTGAGAAAATAACACATACTTATCTGAACTGATAAATTTACCTACATGTTCACCACCTCACGGCCGAAATGTAAGGCGAGTAATCTGACGATTAATTTTAATCACTGGAACATTCGCATTTGTTAGCTGAAACGCTTTTCAATGAAATGCGACTCATCTCACTCACTCCGAAGTTTGAATTAGCTGAATCTCGGCACTGGATCAATTTCGACGGGACTTTCATATACAGATGGCTTATGTTGTAATGAGTAACTTATGATATTTTAATTACCTCTTAGATGACGCTGGGGTAACTTTATCGAAAATTATTTTATTAAATAAAACTAATTGACCCAAAATCACACCTTTTAATATTTAAATAAAAAAAAGGTTTTGGCGAAATTTTTGGCGGATAGGATTATGCAGCCAACAGCCAAAGTGCCGGGTAGCAGCTAGTTAATAATGAAAAGATTAAAAATAGCAAAATTAAATATTTATATAACCTAATAATCATATATCAATATACCTATATAAAATATATACAGGGTGATTGGTATAAGATGCACCAAAAAGCTTGAGCGTGAAGGTGGAGTTAAGACAAGGCAAAAATCGTATGGGAGGGGGGTCTATTTTTCCCCGTTTAGGCGGGAGGGGCAATTTTCTAAGAAATTGACTTAAATCAGAAAAAAAATTATTTAAAAACAACGGTGAATGATACAAAGACTTGTTACTACTTTTTAAAAAGCCAGAAAATTACTCTTTTATATTATTTTTAAATTAAGTTGTTTCAGTGAACAGTTTTAAAATAATTAATTTTCAAACTCAAAATTTTGAAGAAAAAATTAAAAAAAAAATTTTAAACTAATTTTTTTCAAAATTTTATGTAATTAACTATTATTTTTATTTTCAAAATTCAATGCTCTTATTAATTTTTAGTCAAAAACAGAAAACCGGATGCCAAAATGTGTCTTAGTTTTTGAGAAATTAAAAAAAATTAAAAGTTAAACTAGTAAGTAAAGTAAAAAGTTAATTCGTTTTTTCTTAATATTTGATTAAAATCGGATGGTATGTAATAAAAAATAAAAAAGGGATAGTTCCCTAATTAATTATTGACCTGAGCAGGTCAAATTTGGGAAAACCAAAAAAAAAAGTGTTTTTCTTGTAAAAAAAATACTTCTAGTTTTTTCTTAATTTCTCAAAAACTAAGATACATTTTGGCATCCGGTTTTCTTTTTTTGACTAAAAATTAATAAGAGCATTGAATTTTGAAAATAAAAATAATAGTTAATTACATAAAATTTTGAAAAAAAATTAGTTTAAAAATTTTAAAACTGTTCACTCAAACAACTTAGTTTAAAAATAAAATAAAAGAGTAGATCTCTGGATTTTCAAAAAGATATAACAAGTCCTTGTATCATTCACCGTTGTTTTTAAATAATTTTTTTCTGATTTAAGTCAATTTTTTAGAAAATTGCCCCTCCCGCCTAAACGGGGGGAAATAGACCCCCCTCCGATACTATTTTTTTCTTGTCTTAACCCCACCTACGAGCTCAAGCTTTTTGGTGCATCTTATACCAATCATCATCATCATCGGCTCGACAACCGGGGTCCGGTCCTGGCCTCCTTCAACAAGTCTCTCCACCTATCCCGGTCTCAAGCCGACGCCATCCAGTTGCGCACCCCAAGGCTCCGGGCGTCCTGGTCAACGCCATTTCTCCAGCGCAAGCATGGTCTACCACGCTGTCGTCTGCCATATAATGTACCACAAAAAACTTTCCGAGCAGGTTCCTCTTCGCTCATGCGAGCTAGGTGCCCTGCCCACCGAAGTCTACTGAGCCTAATTTTTGTCACGATATCTGCTTCAAGGTAGATTGCGTACAATTAATGACTGTACCGTCTCCGGAATCGTCCTTCCTCACATATGGGGCCAACAATTCTTATTAAAACTTTTCTCTCGAACGCGGCTAAGAGGTCAGAGTGCTTTTTGCTAAGCACCCACGTCTCGTATCCATATGTGAGTACTGGCAGGACCATCATGGTCCTGTACAGCAGTAATTTTGAAGTTATGATGAGATTTCTGGATTTGAAGAGCTTTGACAGACTGTAGTAGGCTCTGTTGGATTTGAGAAGCCGCCCGCGTATTTCTTCTTCTATATTGTTATCGGCTGCTACTATTGACCCAAGGTATTTAAAGGATTGCACCACTTCAAATTCGTGCTCCGCTACCTTGATTGTTTGACCAACTGTTCCTCTCGCATTCGACGCCACCATGTACTTTGTTTTACCTTCACTAATGTGCAGCCCCAGATTTTGTGCCGCCTGCTCGGTCTGGATGAAGGAATCGTGTACAGCTTGCTCGGTTCTTCCGATGATGTCGATGTCGTCTGCGTAAGCCAGTATCTGACTGGACCTGTTGACGATGGTCCCTCTTGTTGCCGTGCCAGAGTCACGGATTGCTTTCTCCAACGCCAGGTTGAAGAGGAGGCAGGCCAAACCATCCCCTTGTCGGAGTCCATTAAAGATGTTGATTGGTCTGGATAGCAATCCGGCTATTTTTACTTGGCTTGTTACGTTGGTCATGGTCAACCTACATAGTCGTGTCAATTTATTTGGGATGCCGAATTCTCTCATGGCTTTGTAAAATTCTACCCTGGCTATGCTATCATAGGCGGCCTTAAAGTCTATAAACAGGTGGTATGTATGGATGTTAAATTCTAGACATTTTTCCCAAAGGGTAAAGATCTGATCAGTTGTTGATTTGCCTGGAATGAAACCACACTGATATTGTCCGATGATGGTTTTAGCGTTTGGGGTTATCCGGACTTGTAGGATAGAGGAGAGTATCTTATAGGCGGTACTCAACAACGTGATACCTCTATAGTTGTTGCACGTTGTGACATCTCCTTTCTTATGTATGGGGCATATTATACTTTTTCGCCAGTCTTCTGGCATTTCTTCATGCTCCCACACGTGCACTATAATATCATGAATTGCCTAACGTAGAGCTGGCCCACCGTTGAAATAATTCGGCTGGTATACCATCAGCTCCCGGGGCTTTGTTTTTCCTTAGCCGGTCTATAGCCTTCTCAACCTCTTCTGTGCTTGGTGACGGCAACATAGGGTATTCGTCTTGAAGCAGTGGAGCCTCCACTTCTGCAGTGAGTTGACCATTTAGCAATTTATTAAAGCACACTTCCCATCGCTCCAGTATGCTTTGTAGATCGGTGATCAGATTTCCCTCTCCGTCCTTGCAGTATGTGCAGCGTGGTGTGTACTGCGTCATGTTTCGGACGGATTGGTAATACTTCCGCGCCTGGTGCGGACCTCGCTCTCGGCTTTTTTCTATTTCACACATTAAGTTCTTCTCAAAGGCTGACTTTTTCTGTCTGTGAAGCCGTTTTTCTATTCTTCTGAGCGTGCCCGCGTTCTATGAGATTGTTGCATTGCTCGGTACGCAACATTCTTACGTTCAGTTGCTAGCTTGCATTCATCATCAAACCAGTCGTTCCGATTTCTACGACTGCTGTCTAAGATGGAGTTGGCAGTACTAATTAACGACAGTATTCTTAAGGCGTGTCCTCTTCTCATCTACGCCCAGCATACTGGCTCCAGGACTTACTCTCCCTAAATCAAGTGATTCTAGGGCGAGTTCTAACACTAATGTGTTAGAACTCGCCCTAGAAGGTGTTACTGGCATTTTCATTGTTACTGGCATTTTCATTGCGCAACGCGGCCGTGTTGATTCGAACCTGATCGGCGGATGCAATACGTCTTCGCAAGGCAATCCGCCCTCGGAAGACCATACCAACAAGATAGTGATCCGAGTCGATATTGGCGCCTCGGTACGTTCGTACCGTCATCAAGTTCGAGTAGTGGCGACGGTCTATCAACACGTGGTCTATTTGGTTACGAGTGACTCCATCAGGTGATACCCAGGTGGCTTTGTAGATATCTTTTCGCGGGAACCTGGTACTCGCAACGACCATGTTTTTCGATGCTGCCAATTCTAAGACTCGAAGTCCATTGTCATTAGTGTTCTCCTGCAAACTATGGGTGCCTGCGTAATGCCTGAATACCAGCTCCCGACCTATTTTTGGGTTCAAATCCCCAAGGATGATTTTTACGTCATACCTTGGACAGGCATTGAGGGTCCTCTCGACTTGTTCGTAGTAAGTCACTTTTTCTTCGTCTGAGGACTCCTCCGTAGGTCCGTGAACGTTGATGAGGCTGATGTTCGTAAATTTGCCTCGAACGCGAAGGGTGCATAGCCTTTCGCTTATAGCGTTAAAGCCGATGATGGTAGACTTCATTTTTTCGCTGACTAGTAAGCCTACCCCGAGCACATGGTGTTTTAATTATTAAACTTTCGAATTTATTAATCAAAAGAATTAAACCGATATTGTAGTCGAATTTTAATCAAATTTAGGTAGAAATTCCTTTATTGACTACAAAAACATGAAAACAGAAAAAAATTTTAAAAAAATAAAAAGAAAACACGAACTAATTTGTTTTTTAATTTTTTTTCCACTTTATTTGGATGCATTTCAAGCTGTCATGCAGCCCATCATCAGAAAATTACACTCGGTACTAACAAAATAAAAGAACAGATTTGTCTAAAGAAAATCAAAACAATACAATACAAACAAGTTTTAATAAATTATTATCTTAGTAGGTAATTACACTAATGCAAACAAAGGAGAACAAATATTTCCATTATCTGTGTTCATAACATTTTTG
This sequence comes from Baccha elongata, assembly GCA_951217065.1. NCBI lineage: Eukaryota > Metazoa > Arthropoda > Insecta > Diptera > Syrphidae > Baccha > Baccha elongata. Next base: position 1,138,965 of record CATNUY010000077.1, read on the forward strand.
GTCTTAGAAAATAAGAGAGATTCAAACGAATCGAGCTTTCTTTGATTGCGTACGTTCTTAAGTAACCGAACACTCTCTTCAAACGTCCCGATGGTGTGTGGTGGTTCGTTGTCATCACAAGAAGCAAAGACATGCGCAGCGACTGATGAACGATTCAACTGCTTATTTTTTATGCAATTGATGTGCTCTTTGAACCTGGTTTTGATGTTCCGTTTCGTTTGTCCTATATATTTTTTGTTGCAGTTTTTACAGCTGATTTCGTATATGCCACTCTTAGCGCTTGTTGGTGTTATATCTTTGGTTGAACCCAGAATATTCTTAAGCTTTCCATTGTTGTTGTAAACTATGTGTATATTTTCTTTTTCTAATGTCTTCCGTACTTGGTTTGTTATTGTTGGTATGTACGAAAACGATACACGAAATTTTGTTGTTGTTTGATTTTGGCTAAATAATGTTGTTATGTTATTTTTTCTTACATGGTTTGCTTGTTTTTTCACGATTCTCTCGATTAAAGACTTTTCAAAACCATTAACGTCTGCCAAATGAACTATAAAATCAAATTCTTTTTTGAAGCTGGAAATTGAAAGTGGCAGTTTACATAATCTGTATGCCATGGAATGGAATGCTGCGATTTTGTGTTGATAGGAACAAAATGAATCTTTAGTGATGTAGCGATCGGTTGCTGTGTTTTTTCTGAAAACTTCGAATTCTATTTTATTGTTGCGTTTTTTGCATAACACATCTAAAAATGGTATACAATTTCGGTTGTCTTCTTCTTCAAACGTAAACTTGATGCTGGGATACCTGTTGTTTAGAAGATTTAAAGTGTCGTTTGCTGTGCTCTTTTTTATAAAGCTGAAGACATCATCTACATATCTTAGCCAGATTCTCGGAAGCAAACCTTCGTTTTTTAGGTCTATTTCGAATTTTGACATAAATGCTTCCGCAATGAGTGGTGACAAGGGATTTCTCATGCTTGTTCCATTTTCGTTTTTGTAAAACTTATCACGAAAAACAAAACAAATGTGGGACATACAGACTTTGGCGGCTTTTAAGTACATAATCCTCTTTTTCTCTTCTATGTTTTTTGTTTCAAGATGTAATTTAAGGGATTCTAAAGCCACGTCAACGGGAATACTAGGAAATAGTGCCTGGACATCAAATGAGATCATGGTTTCGTCGTCTTGAAGGTTAACATCTTTCACTCTTTCAACAAAGTCAAACGTGTTCATAACACTTGCACTTTGAAATCGTCCATACATCTTCATTTCATTCACTAACCATTTGGAGACTTTAACAAGGGGGGAGTTTATATTCGATACAATTTTACGCATTTTCTCACCTGGCTTATGAATTTTTGGTAAGCCATACATCTTTGGTACCTCTGGATTCGAAATGAGAAATTTAAATTTATTGATATTAAACGTTTCACATATTTCTTTAATGATTCCTTTGGCGTCATCTATCATTTTGTTAACCGGTGACTTCTTCATGATTGTGAAACCATCTTCAGTTATTGAATTTTCCATTCTCTCTTCGTAGTTCAACTTGTCTAAGATGACTATGTTGTTACCTTTATCTGCTTTTATTTGTTCTCCTTTGTTTGCATTAGTGTAATTACCTACTAAGATAATAATTTATTAAAACTTGTTTGTATTGTATTGTTTTGATTTTCTTTAGACAAATCTGTTCTTTTATTTTGTTAGTACCGAGTGTAATTTGCTGATGATGGGCTGCATGACAGCTTGAAATGCATCCAAATAAAGTGGAAAAAAAATTAAAAAACAAATTAGTTCCTGTTTTCTTTTTTATTTTTTAAAATTTTTTTCTGTTTTCATGTTTTTGTAGTCAATAAAGGAATTTCTACCTAAATTTGATTAAAATTCGACTACAATATCGGTTTAATTCTTTTGATTAATAAATTCGAAAGTTTAATAATTAACAATGTATTCCAAACAAAAACTAAACCAATACACTCGCTTACTCAACAAAATTAATAGAACAAAAGCCGATTTAATTTTTCTAAAACAGTGCAAAAAACAAAAAGTTATGCCATCGTTTATTAAAATTCACTGCAGCATTTCTAATTCTCGAACAAATAAAATAATTAAAATGGCCGAAAAATCATGGCTTAAAAGTGAAATAGGTTTTCATTATAGTCAATTAAATGACACACAATTAAAGCTTTACGATGTGCAATTAGAGCTGACAAAAAGTTTAAACGATTGTGAATTTTATGATTTTATCGAAAAACAAAATATAATTATTGATATTTCAAACAACACATTTAAAAATAAAAGAATCACACAAAACCATAAACTCAACTGTCTTAAAATTAAACAAAAACCTAACATAAAAGAAATAAAAGTAAAACCAGTTCAAAATTTAGTTATAAACCAATCATCTTATCAGTTTGAACCGGAGGAACTTGAGTTTTTGAACAAAGGACTTAATTTCACCCCAAATATGAATAAAGTCGACATAGGACAAGCAATAGTGGATATTGAATCAGCGATCCAGTTTAAATCGACAGAATGCAAAGAGAAAGTTCGAAAAGTGGCAAAAAAAGTAATAAAAAAAGTAAAATCAACTAAAATTTCAAAAAACCAACAAAACTGTAATCAAATAATTAAAAAATTAAAAGAAAAAGATGTATATTACATAAAATCAGATAAAGGTAACAACATAGTCATCTTAGACAAGTTAAACTACGAAGAGAGAATGGAAAATTCAATAACTGAAGATGGTTTCACAATCATGAAGAAGTCACCGGTTAACAAAATGATAGATGACGCCAAAGGAATCATTAGAGAAATATGTGAAACGTTTAATATCAATAAATTTAAATTTCTCATTTCGAATCCAGAGGTACCAAAGATGTATGGCTTACCAAAAATTCATAAGCCAGGTGAGAAAATGCGTAAAATTGTATCGAATATAAACTCCCCCCTTGTTAATGTCTCCAAATGGTTAGTGAATGAAATGCAGATGTATGGACGATTTCAAAGTGCAAGTGTTATGAACACGTTTGACTTTGTTGAAAGAGTGAAAGATGTTAACCTTCAAGACGACGAAACCATGATCTCATTTGATGTCCAGGCACTATTTCCTAGTATTCCCGTTGACGTGGCTTTAGAATCCCTTAAATTACATCTTGAAACAAAAAACATAGAAGAGAAAAAGAGGATTATGAACTTAAAAGCCGCCAAAGTCTGTATGTCCCACAATTGTTTTGTTTTTCGTGATAAGTTTTACAAAAACGAAAATGGAACAAGCATGAGAAATCCCTTGTCACCACTCATTGCGGAAGCATTTATGTCAAAATTCGAAATAGACCTAAAAAACGAAGGTTTGCTTCCGAGAATCTGGCTAAGATATGTAGATGATGTCTTCAGCATTATAAAAAAGAGCACAGCAAACGACACTTTAAATCTTCTAAACAACAGGTATCCCAGCATCAAGTTTACGTTTGAAGAAGAAGACAACCGAAATTGTATACCATTTTTAGATGTGTTATGCAAAAAACGCAACAATAAAATAGAATTCGAAGTTTTCAGAAAAAACACAGCAACCGATCGCTACATCACTAAAGATTCATTTTGTTCCTATCAACACAAAATCGCAGCATTCCATTCCATGGCATACAGATTATGTAAACTGCCACTTTCAATTTCCAGCTTCAAAAAAGAATTTGATTTTATAGTTCATTTGGCAGACGTTAATGGTTTTGAAAAGTCTTTAATCGAGAGAATCGTGAAAAAACAAGCAAACCATGTAAGAAAAAATAACATAACAACATTATTTAGCCAAAATCAAACAACAACAAAATTTCGTGTATCGTTTTCGTACATACCAACAATAACAAACCAAGTACGGAAGACATTAGAAAAAGAAAATATACACATAGTTTACAACAACAATGGAAAGCTTAAGAATATTCTGGGTTCAACCAAAGATATAACACCAACAAGCGCTAAGAGTGGCATATACGAAATCAGCTGTAAAAACTGCAACAAAAAATATATAGGACAAACGAAACGGAACATCAAAACCAGGTTCAAAGAGCACATCAATTGCATAAAAAATAAGCAGTTGAATCGTTCATCAGTCGCTGCGCATGTCTTTGCTTCTTGTGATGACAACGAACCACCACACACCATCGGGACGTTTGAAGAGAGTGTTCGGTTACTTATGAACGTACGCAATCAAAGAAAGCTCGATGCGTTTGAATCTCTCTTAATTTCTAAGACCAAAAATGTTATGAACACAGATAATGGAAATATTTGTTCTCCTTTGTTTGCATTAGTGTAATTACCTACTAAGATAATAATTTATTAAAACTTGTTTGTATTGTATTGTTTTGATTTTCTTTAGACAAATCTGTTCTTTTATTTTGTTAGTACCGAGTGTAATTTGCTGATGATGGGCTGCATGACAGCTTGAAATGCATCCAAATAAAGTGGAAAAAAAATTAAAAAACAAATTAGTTCGTGTTTTCTTTTTTATTTTTTAAAATTTTTTTCTGTTTTCATGTTTTTGTAGTCAATAAAGGAATTTCTACATGGTGTTTTGTATGACAGCTGTAGTATACGTCATATTCTTTCTTCTGTAAAACACCATTCCCTGTCCATCTGATTTCTTGAAGTGCTGTTATGTCAGCTTTATATTTTGAAAGGGCATCAGCTAGCTGCTGAGCAGCTCGAGCTCTTTAGAGCGATCGTTCGTTCCATAAGAAAATTCGTAAATCGTTTTGCCGTTTTCGTTGCGTAGGTTGTCGTCGTGAGATCAGTCCGTTTCCGAGGCTTGTTGTCGGTCTCGTAATTCGAAGTTTTACGGAACAGGGAATTAACCTGTTGCCAACCTGAGGAACCAGCCTGATCATATTAGCCAAACCTTTTTTAAAAGGCTTGTTACTAGCGGTTACCGCGAAGAGGCTATGATCACACTTCCATCGGTCCCGAATAGTTACGGCACGTGCATGTTTTCGTATGCTTTATGTTATTGCCCCTATTCGTCTGATGGCTGACCGCCAATCACCCTGTATATATACAAATTTGAGTCAGGATTCAAGGATATTTTTAAGAGAAATAAGTTAGGGGCATCATTCAATGGCGAAGAATGAGGAATGTCTTGACTTGGGGTGGCTGGAAAATATAAAAATCAGACTCAAGAATACTCTTCGGTTATCAAGTCTGCGTTTGTTTTTTTGATTTTGTTCATAATCCGCTTGATTTTCAATGTGGTAGCATCGCCGTATTTTGACAATTCTGCATAAATGAAAGTAAAAACAAAAATTAATTAATTTATCAAAAATTTCCCGCGCTTCACGTAACTTTCATACGTTATCGAGCTTTCGAATAAACACATTGGTATGATGTCTTAATACGAAGTATCCCATATCGAATGCAGTATTAATTGGACTAGAATAATTCTAGCTCATCCCTATTAAGTACCATTTGCTGGCTTGTCATTGTTGTTTGTGTTTGTGTTGTTTTTATTTTAGTTCTTGCATTTTCGAAATAAATATGTTTCTTTCATTTGCATAAATGTTTTGTTTTTTATTGTGTATTTTTATTGAAAGGAATTTAAGAAATATTTAAACATATTTATTAGAACTCTCCTGCATTATTTATTTATCTTGGTCTTGTGTTCTCCAGAAGTAGTTTATATTTGTTGTTAAAAAGTGGTTCTGGGGCATAAAATCAGTATGAAATCGTCCTGAAAGACTTTTAATTAATATTAAACAAAATAATAGTGAACAAACGAAATATCTAACACTTTTCCAGCAAAATTTCTAAACAAACATTTCCCATACGTCTGCTTCACATCTATCGTATGAAAAAACACTCGTTCACTGACAAAGGAATGCCAAAAAATTAATCCGATACTCCACAACCTGCATGGTATCTTAAGCAGTGACGCCAATTGAAGATATTTCAGTGACGTATTGGCTGGTGACTGGTGCGGTAATTCGACCCCAGATAAATGGCGTTTGTAACATTTTAGTGGCAAGAGGCAGTTTGCTTAAATAGGTGATTTTGACTCTTAGCCAATAAGTGTTGCCCTTCCCTGTTCGATTTGTTAATAAATAACTTAAATAATATCTTTATTATCTGTTTTGGAATGTCTAATGTTTGCATACTCAGTGGCTCATACCAATCACCAATCGCTAACCACGCGTTTGTATAAACACGCGGTTAAAATTTTAAAGACGAGTTAATTTGTTTGCTTACCAATAAATAAGTTGAACACGTCTTTTACTATGCGCGGCTCCATTACTAAATCTATTACAACCGCTGTCGAAATAGGTGGCTATGTTCTCATAAATTCGTATAGTCGCCCCTTTCACACCTCAATATTAATAGGAGCCTTCAATATCGATTTGTTTGTTTTGACAGATTCGTAAAAAAGTAATCAAACGCAAATAAATAATTTATTTAATTTTATATTTTTATTCAAAATAATAACTTGATGTAATAAATGTGTAGGTGTTTTCGCTTCACAAATCCAATTGTGTAGAAAAATACAAATCTTTCTGAAAAACAAATGGGGAAATTGCAATGCTCTTTATTGCACTTGAAACTCCTGCTGCTGCTGTTGCGACTGCTGCTGTATTGTATACTTCCTACAATAAAAGTAAAACCACCCCCAGAACTTGATTATGATTAGTTTGTATCCATTACCGTTCTGAAAATTATATAATTGTTTATTACCTATTATTTCACTTATTATAATTGCACGACAAAATTAAAAACTTCATCAACACACAAACTGAAAACGAAAGTAGTTTCTTCTCTATTTTGCTTTGAGTTGTCACAATTGACATTACAAACACGGGGATATACTTAACCGTGAAGTTAAACGTGAGTTTCTCAACTATAAAATTTAAGGCGACGATAGCGTTAAGCTGACTACTAAATTGATTATTTGTGTAATTATTTACAGTCCACTTAAATATTTTAGTCACGTCTAAATTTGATTATTGGTAAGGCCCATTATCATATTAATTTATTTAAAATCGTTAAGGATTTAAAAGAGTGTCTTGAGTTTCAAAGAAATAGTTACATTAGTTGAATGTTTTAGTTTAAGCGAATTGTCTTACATCTTAATTTTTCAAAGTGCTCAGTTTTAAAGTTTTCTCTTAAACTCAATCTATGATTATTGCGTTTAAGAAGTAAATAATTAAATATAAAACTATACAAAGTTATATATTAAGATACCCTTTGTTAGTTACATTGCTCTGGAAAATTCAAATTAAACTACATCCATCAATTTATTATTCTTATTTTAGCCGGACCCCAAAAATTCGCGCAAATTTTTAATTTTCACATCCCAAGTCGATTTTTCATTAGCTTAAATATTTTTCGCTACACGCTTGTTCAAATCTCAATTTTTTGTTTTCCATACGCGACGCTCATATGTCGAAAAAAATTCACTTTTCAAATACATTCGCCAAGTTAAAAAAAAATAATTATACCAATTTATGGAACGCTTATTTCTTCCCTTTGCTGACCACCAAAAAGTTAAAATTTTAACACACATAAGTAATAATATTTGTATGCAGAAAGCAGAACTGCTGATGGTACATACAAAAAATAAACAGCTGTTTTTTCTTTTAAAAGAGTTTCATGTTTGTGCTATCTACCAATCATATGGCCTTATTTCACAAACTCTTTTGCAAAGTGAAATAAGTTTATTTTTACAAATATGGCTTGATTTCGTAAAATTCGTAAGTAACATATTGTTGGTATTATATCATATTTATTAATATGGCCCAATTTCGTAAGGCCTTATTTCACGACACCTTTGCAGACACTAGTGACCGTAACTTTCAGAGTCCCTGTAATTTTTAAAGTCCTGCACGAAATATCAGTTTGCAATCTTAAAATCACAGATTACTATGCGATTTACGAACACGGATGAATACATTTTTTAGAATAAACTTTCTTACTTCACTGTACTACTCCTGATTTAAAGAGACTCAGAAGAAATTCTAGCTCTGGAACACAAAAAGAGAAAATGGAAAATTACAAAATCTTCTAGAGAGAACACATCTGTATTTTTATTGTTAGCAAAAACATTTTTCTGTAACAAGTAACACCACTATCCGCACGTACAGTTCTCTCTAAAGATATGTTATCCGATGATGTTGCTCCCCTCCTGTTTCTCGAAAGAGTAAAAAGGAACTAGCAGGTAGATATGAAGGATTTTTCGTTTTATAGTGGTGGCGATGAAGCACTTTTGTAACTAGGTTCTTCCAAAGTATTCATTTTAAGTACAAGGACAATAATGATTATGTCCTTGTCGTCCTTCCCTTCCAACTCAGCTCTGCATTTATCGTCAATGTTTTTTTCTTCTCTCTTGTTTAGATATCAGCCTTTCATTGAACTATAGAGTCAAATACTTTTGTTCCTTATTTTTTCACCATCCACAACTTTTACCACTGATGCTTCCAGAAGAACAACGTCCTTCATGTTTGACTCCAATTTTTGAGTTTTAAATAAATTTCTAGTTTGTGGCTAAGATTTCTTTAACTTGTCCTAGTGGACTCAAAGACGAGGGTGTCGGGTGTTTTGTAAGATTGTAACCCAATGCGCTTGTACTCAAAAAATTATGATTATATTGGCATGGACGAATTTTACGTCTTTTTGTTCATCATCGTTGGGTCTTTTATTATAAAACATTGCAAAACAAACTAAATTCCATCAAGAGAGATCCATTCGCTGGAATAGTATAGGCTTAAATGAATATTCACAGCAGTGGCAGTAATAGTTGCGTTAAAATAGTGATGAAAATAGTGAACGGCCCTGTGAAATCTTTTGTATAATTCCGTTGGTGCGGTGCGGCATTGTTGTATTCTTAGTGATTCTCCCGTTCCTTAGGATCCTTTAGAAGGTTTATTTACTTTATTTGTTTCCCCGAGGTGAGTGCGATGCTTTGCCTACCACAAAGCATTTGAGAGCGGGAGAAAGGGAAATTTCCGATTTGGTACGTCCGCTTACACAGAGGTATATAAAATATATATAATTTTCAATCTTACAGCAGTGTAGGCAGAATTTCCTAATAGAATTTTGTACGAATATGGATGCATAGATTGTTTTGTATTATTTCTTTCGGTAAGAGCACCCGAGGGGAAAGACCTTGATTCTGGAACTTCTCTTTGCTGGTAACCCGATCCTTAAAAACATCTGGTCAGCTAATTCTATAAAATTATTTCACGTACATCTCAGGCTACGCGAGTTGGCTCTATTCACTTGTAAACTTTCCAATTGGTGGTTTTAAATAGTCCTGTCCGAGTATACCTACCTTTATATCAATTGATATTTAATTTTACTTGCTCAATAAGGCAATATAGATTTCGTGTTAAAAACAATTCGAAGTTTCACTCAAACTTGACATAACGACGATAGAGAAGGATGAACGGTGTATGTATGTGCGGTGCGTATAAGCTGATGAAACGATTTAACGATTTTTATTGATCAGACAACACCCGAAGGAAGCTAAGCAGATATATTTTCTGAGTGTTTTAGCACCTCTCGGCAGGTTGGATCATATCAGCAAATTTTTCATTTTTTACTTATTAAGTTAAAGAAAAAATTCCAAAGAGAACCGTTTGGCAATGTGAAAAAGCAAATGGAGACGGTCTGAACAATTTCTCTCTAAACTTTAACTGGTCACTATGCTTCCTCGATAGTGACGGAGACTCCACTGTCGATATGATTACGGGCATAATACTCAATGGTATGAGGACTTTTATTCCAAACAGGGAGTCAATTCCCGATCTGTGAAGCTGGGAAGTGATAAATAATTTATCATTTCACTTCTCACATAGACTTTTCATTTTAGTACTTTATGAGCTCGCATAATGCGATTCTTGAACTTATTTTGATAAATAATTGTCAATGTCTGTACTAAAAAGTTCTAAATGATACACAAAGAGAAAAAAACGATCAGAGAAAACCATTTCGATCTTAGCAGATTAAAAAGTAATTTAACTTTGAATGAGAAAGTTTTAAAAAGTTTGTTACGTGGTCGGTCTATACTGCAACATTAAGGGTTGAATGAATCGCGAGAGAACATACGAGTTGAAAAAAAAACCGAAAGAAAACCAACCAAAAAACACCCTTATTTATCTCCAAGGCGGCCACAGCACCACAAACAAAACAGAAACAAATAGGTATATCATATAGGATAGATAAATAGGCCCATATAGCTGCTAAGAGACAATTGTATCACATATAAATTTAGCAATTTTTTTCATTTCTTTTAGCCAGGTCGAAAGTCTGAATCTACCCTGGCAATATTTTTATATTTTTTTTTTTTTTTTTTATAATGCACACGCGCTCATGGGGTTTGTTATAGCCCTTTTAATGATATGTCACAGCGCGAGCGATAGGAATTTAGGGAGGAAGGGAAGGAGGTGTCGATGAACATTGATCTTGAATGTCTGCAGATCAAAATGGTAAGGAAAAATTGTGCCAGGCAATTCATTCCACATTCGTGTTGTACGGCTAAAGAAAGAATCCCTATATTTCACGGTACGACCAAAATTGGGCTCAAGTGTAAACTGATGAGCGTTCCTAGCAAGACGAGTGTTACGGGAGAAATGTTTGAGGGGTGGAACGCAGCTGGCTACCTCAAGTGAACATTTTTTGTAAAAGAACCTGTAAAATAAAGAAAGACATGAAACATTTCGACGATGTTCGAGTGATGGAAATGTTTCCTTAATGTTTCTCTCTCCTATCAATTTTAACGCCTTTTTCTGAACTCTGTCGAGCAGGTGAAGAAAAGTTTGAGAAGGACCTGCCCAGAGATGGGAGTTATACTCAAGTTTAGGGCGTATAAACGCCTTGTAAATTGTAGCCAGATCAGAAGGGGTGAAAAACTTCTTGCATCTATTAAGAAAGCCTAAGCATCTTGCAGCATTCTAAGCAATCTCAAGTATATGATCATTCCAACGAAGGTTGTCACTGATACACATACCGAGTACTGAAAGCTTTTCGGCCTCCTCGATGCAAGTACCATTCATGGATAATGGAATAGGGGGTATGTTTATCTTTAACGACAAAAGACAGCATTGTAAATTGTAGCCAGATCAGAAGGGGTGAAAAACTTCTTGCATCTATTAAGAAAGCCTAAGCATCTTGCAGCATTCTAAGCAATCTCAAGTATATGATCATTCCAACGAAGGTTGTCACTGATACACATACCGAGTACTGAAAGCTTTTCGGCCTCCTCGATGCAAGTACCATTCATGGATAATGGCATAGGGGGTATGTTTATCTTTAACGACAAAAGACAGCATTGAGTTTTCGACGCATTGAACTCCACACGATTTCTGATACCCCAATTCACAATGCTGTTTAAATCGGAGTTTAATGAGCTTATCATACGGTGTCGTTGTAATAACACGTCCGAAGGCTAAGGCCGTGAATTATCAAACGTATATGAAAAGCTGAGGGTTGAGTCGTCAGCAAAACAATTTAATGGATTAGAAGTCACAGACAAGAGATCATTTATAAAAATGAGAAAGAGAGTCGGAGACAGAACGGAGCCCTGGGGCACACCAGCATTTATTTTGTGGAGATCAGACTTGAAACCATTTAATACAACTTGTATTGAACGGTCCAGAAGATAGCTTCTAATCCAACGAATAAGAGTACCATCGATACCAAATGCACGCATTTTCGATAAAAGAGCTTCATGCCAAATTCTATCAAATGCCTTTGAAATATCAAGCGCAATAATCTTGCTTTCGCCAAAGCGATGCACAGATTTTTTCCACTGTTCGGTGAGATATGCCATCAGATCACCAGTGGAACGATTGCTGCGAAAGCCGTATTGCCGGTCATTTAAAAGCTCCCGATCTTCGAGATATTTCTTGAGCTGACGATTTATCAGCTTTTCCATGACCTTGGAAAGAAGGGACGTAAGTCTTTTTCTTTTCTTTTGGTTTGATAAATTCCAAGAAAAATCACTTCTGTTATCATTTCAGCACTGGCATCAATGTCATTATCGAGGAAGCATAATGACCAGTTAAAGTTGCGAAAGAAATTATTCAGACCGTCCCAGTTGGCTTTCTCGTATTGCCAAACGGTCCTAGTGGGAATTTTTTCTTTAACTGGATGGTTGGAGATCGAGAAATTAGCTGAAATGACACAATGGTCCGAGGTGCCAAATGGAGAAGTTACTTTAATAGTATATTTATCAGGGTGGGAAGTAAGGAACAAGTCAAGAGTATGGGCGGAATGCCCATCAACATCCGGTATACGGGTAGGCTCATCGATAAGCTGGGTAAGATGGTTATACTCAGCAAAGATCTCGGTATACCTTCCTTCAAGTGTTGTCTGGCCAGAATAGCGGAGCCAACTTGAATTGTGTACATTGAAGTTGCCCGTAATCACGACTTCAGTGTGAGGACAATGGGAAACAATTCGGGAAATTGAATCTGACAGAACATCTAACTCATCACAAGTAGACATGCTGTCAAGATTCGGACTCCTGTAAAGAAAACAGTAATGAATGATATGCTTGCGGACAGTGAATTTGAGCCACAGGAAATTAAAGTTCGTATTAGAACAATGCCCACATTGGGGAAGGCTCTGGAAAGCAATATCATTCCTAACATAAACGACAAGACCATGGTGGGAAAAAAATAATGGCACTAAGTTATATCCAACCAAAAAAAATTCTGATAAATCAGTATTCTGTCCAACCTGGGTTTCACTTAATGCCAAAACAGCTGGCCTGTATTGCACAGTATGGGCGTACACAGAAAAAAAATTCTTCCTAAGCCCACGAACATTTGAATAGACGACACAAAAATCACTTACCATTCTGAAAAACTAAACACAAAAAATTCGACTTTGACGTACCTAAGTTCAACCGTGCAGTGTAGGCCCATATCAAATCAATGATAAACAAACTGTCCTAGGTGTTATGCCCATAAGACAATTTGCACACAAATTAATATATATAGGTATAAACAACACAATAGGACTATTCGACAAATGCTACTTACCCATCCACCGCAAACCTCTTGCGATAAGCCTCACAAGAGGCTTGCAGTGCATAGAAAGCAACTGTTGTGAGTGAGCTCGGGTGGAGAGGATGGGTTGTGTCGGATGCTGTGCTGCGACTATGAACGAGGTTTTTGATTTCTGCCTTCTTCCCTTTGGTTTGGTCTATTTTTTTTTCTTTTTTCTTTTATATATTTGGGGGAAACACGCGCACAGAGCTAGCAACGCGACCGCTCACGACGAGTAATTGGTTATTATTATTTTGGGCATCATTAGAAGGTTTTTGGGAACAACTTCAGATAGATGTTTAGACGTTGAATCTGAGATACCACATTTGATTAAAAATATACAGACGTAAGTTTTTTTTTGGAGATCCATTCATAGTCACCTGAAAGGTATACTTTTCACCTACGTATATCAGCTCACATCTTTTGTGCGAGGAACAGTTTTTTTTTTTATCGAGAATCGAATAAATTGATAGAAAGAGCATGAGTCAATGAAGTGCAGTCGAATTAAGATCTTTTGGGTTAATTAAAGTTAAAGTTAACGAAAAGGAGGGATTTCTTAAGTTTGGCGCGAGTTATAAAGATTTAGAAGGGACTGGTATTGGCAAGCGGTTCTAGGTTCATTTGTTTTGTTCCGTGACTGTGGACCTAGTTGTTTCCAGAAGTCAATATAAGACTTGATGCTGCAAGCTTATGAAATGCTATGACTTTTTGAATCATTGCTACGGACCTTTGAAAGGTTTATCAACTTTTCTTTCAACCTTCATGGAAACAGAAATTCAGTCTTTCTGCAGTTCCTATTATAATGAAAATTACCATTACTTATGCGATGATAAATTTATTGACACTATGAATATATGAGAGAATGGAGCACCAAAGAAGTTCTGAGTTGAGATTTTTGATTTCGGTTTTGGAGTTTCAATCCATAGTCTTCGTCGTGAAAGTAGTACTGGTGACTTCAGAAATAATATTCTTTTTTAATTCTCATTACATAAAATGATGCCCAGTGTGGGATACGACAGGATTTCGCATTTGCCAACTCATTGCGGAATTCTACTGCGAAGATTCAGAAACGTTGGTAAAGTTGAAGAGGATGCAGCGATGCAAAGCATTCAAAGAAAAGCGAAAGAAGTGATAGAGTTTATTGATGAAGAACGTCCACGAACTCCTGTCAGACAGAAGTCCAAATCCTAGAAGGGAAGATACAGCAAGAGAGCGAGAGAGAGAGAGAGAGAGAGCAGTGGAGAAGCTTTATAAAGGAGGTTGCCTTAGCAACAGTCGGACACAGTCGTACGGAAGGCCGCAAAGCTCTGCAAGAGACCCTCACAAAGCCAAGCTCAAGTGCTAGAAAACGTCAGTGAGGCTATAAAAGCCGCCTTGAGTAATGCAAACTTGAACAGTAGACCGACTGAACCAACGATCCCACTATGTTATCAACCCACTCCAGAACCTCTCAATCATAGCATCAGAAGAGACGCGCCAAATCCAGCTAGGCGAGACCAGTTTTATACACTGCTATGAAACCCTTATTTCCCTAAGGATTGGCCAGAAAAAGAAGCACCGCCCTACATGATTATGAAAACGACTTTTTCGAAAGATTCAATCGAATCACATCAAGAACACTTCTGCACCTAATAACACCAGGGTACCCATGCCCTCTCCTGCATCTACGTTAATAACACCACATATTAAGTGGGGAATTTCGTACAACGCGAAAAATATGACCGAGGGCGAATTAAGGTTTCGTCTCGATAGCATGAAAGACACCGTTCTAATTGGGATGATAGTATCAAACTTTCACCTCTTCGTGAGCGGTTCAGTGGAAGTTTAGTACTAGATGTTTCTAAAGAGCAGTTCTCACTCAACTTGGGCAGCGTTAAATTAGCTCTGATTGAGCAGTATAGGAGCCTCGAAACGGACTCCAAACTGGCAAGGCAAATGGCAGAGAGAAAACAAACGCCAGGAGAGAGTTTCGATGCTTTCTATGAGGATGTTCTCAAGTTGAACTCCAGGATGAAAAACCCGCATCCGAATGAATAAATATTAGAGATCGTCAAACAAAATGTTAAGAGCAGAATGGATGAAATACTCTTAACGTTTAAATCGACTTGATAATCAGACCGTGAAATGGAAACCTATTGGATAAGTGATATAATGCTTCAAAGAATCCAACCCGTATACGGAAATAACCAGCGTCGACACATCAACAAAAGTGAAAAACCAGACGGAGCTTAGAATCAATGAAGTACCAAATGCGATAGAAGCTTACCATCGAGATCGCGACGCCGCTAACGTAAAGATAAACATGGATAAAGTTAAATGTCAAAAGATGGAGATTGCATATACCAACAAAGACGTTTGTTCTGTTATAAATACGGAATGCCTGATGTTGTAACACCAAAATGTAAAGCCTGCTCGGGAAACTTCAATCAAGTCAGTATCTCGCCGAGAGAGAGCTGACGAAGGTAAGAAACTCGGGGAGTCCGAATTAAAAAACCCCGAACTAAAAATTAAGAAAGATTCCACCGATAGAATTCCAAAATACCTTTAAAAAATGGCGGTTTCGCAGAACATCTGTTCCGAAGAAACCCAATTAGCGCCAAAAAGCACCGTTTTGATACCATAACTCGTTTAACCTAATTTTTTGTGATATAGTGGTAGTAACTGTTAAGCTAAGGGGATCAGTTTTTGGTCTGTGCCCGCAGTCCCAAGGGAAGAACTTAGCTCACACTGTGTGCTGGGTGTTTCCCTTTGGACTGAAAGCCGACCAATTAACTTTACACTAGATCCATATGAGGCTAGGCCCGTTCAAAGGCTGATGTTTCGCCTAAAAATAGAGTAAGTGCTAGTCCGAAAAGCCAGTCTTAAAGGGAAGTTCCAGAAACTTAAAAGGTGCAAGTTCAAATGTAGAGTGAGGGAGTGCTTTGAGGGGACTAGTTTTTAGTCTGTGCCCGCAGTCCCAAAGGAAGAACTTAGCTCACACTGTATGCTGGGTGGTTCCATTTGGACTGAGAGCCTGCCCAATAACTTTACACTAGATCTATATGAGGCTAGGCCCGTTACTTTACAGGTTGCCAAACCTTGTCACCTCTTTGTTGATTCTGAAAGGAAATGGTCATATATTCTGCCCTTCACGAAGCCCAGTGTAAGATCTACTGATTCTGCTTGAGAGACGAGAAGGGTTTATCCTTGCCTAGCAAGATCATCTGCTCGGTCGTTGCCTTGGATGTCGCTATGGCCTGGGACCCATACAAGAGAGATTTGTATACTATCACTGAAACCTGTGACCTCTGCTCTGCATTGATAAACTATCTTTGAAGACACCAGGCAGCTGTTAGTTGCTTTAATTGCAGCTTGGCTATCTATACATTGTGAATATTTTGGTTAGGTATTGTTTTTTGTTTGAGTGTCCTACAGGCTTCCTTAATAGCAAGCACTTCAGCTTCAAATATGCTGGCAGCGTCGGGCAGACGGAACGATTGACTAATTTTAAGTTTGTCGGAGTAAACACCCGCCCCAACTTCATCAACCATCTTTGAGCAGTCAGTGAAAACTGTGGTGTCATATTCATTTGTAACCGTATCATTTTTCCATGCATCTCTGGTAGGAAAAAACACATTGAAACTTTTATCAAACTCAATTTTTGTCAATATGGACCGAGCGAGAAACTATTGGCAACAGTTTTAAAATTTTTCCATGACCATAGGGTCTTTCTGTCAAAAGCTTGCTTCTATAAGCCTGGTTGCACTGCAGGATACCATGTATTTGATGTGAAGGTCTAGAGGCAAAAGATTAAGAATAACGCTTAAGGCATCGGTTGGGCAAGATCTAATTGCACCTGTTCAGTTGGTCTATATTATATTTTTTGCTTTGGGCTGGCCACCATACAATCGATCCGTATGTTAGAATTGGATGAACTACAGCTGTTTAAGTCCATAATATCATTTTAGGCTTCAAAACCCATTTTTTCCCAAAAGTTTTACTACATGCATAGAAGGCTATACTTGCTTTCTTCACACGTTCTTCGATATTGATTTTCCAGTTAAATTTAGGGTCCAGAAAATTAAGCTTTTGTTGATAGAGAAAGAGTGTGACCGTTCAACTTGGGTAGGGTGAAGGGGGGAATTTTAGTCCTAGTTGTGAAGAGCATCAATTCGGTTTTATTTGGATTGACACCTAGTCCACAGCTAGCAGTGGCGTATCCAGAAAAAGTTTTTATTTGGGGGGGGGGGGGGGGCACCTGTAAAATTTTTCAATAATTTTTTGTTTACTTTTTATTTTTTGTAGTCCTTTTAAGTTAGTAAAATAAGTGGATCCATTTTTTTTCTCCTCTTTGGCAGAGTTTTTCAGTGCGAGATTTAAATTTAACCTGGGTTAGGTAACTCACCGAATCGGGTGAGATAACTTTGGATTGATTAACAAATGCTTTGGATTTTGTATTCTCAGAGTTTCTTAGGTCCTTCCGCATGAATCCTCTACCTACTAACATTCAGGTTCTTGGGTCAATTGGAGATAAATTTATGCCCAGAGTTAGCTAGCTATCTATAGTTTAATTCACAACTGAAAAACCCTAAGAAACCTTAACTTGCATAATCCATAAAATTAAACTTTTTGTGAACAACATTTTATTAATTTGTTATTTTAATAATAAAGACAATAAATAATAATGAATTTTATTATGTTAATATAACATCATATTTTGAAAACTTTAATTTGATTGTTGAAATAGTTAATGTTCGATTATTGTTTTTTGTCATTTGAAAATCAAGTCCATTCTCCTATTTTTAGTGTTGGCGAATTGCTCAACAACTTCCTCAGGATCTATATTGATTTTTCTGTGAATATTCATGGATTCTAATCCATTTAGACGTGCTTCGGAAGTTGTTGCCCTCAGCCAAGTTTTTAACCTTCTCAGGACGGAAAATGATCTCTCTGGTTCTGCTGACGTAACTGGAAGTACACACAGTACCTACTTCTAGTATTTTCCTTATATTTGGGAATTGTATATGTCTGCAAACGGGAAGAGAAGCTAAAGCTGTTTCTGGGATATTTTCTTCATTTTTCTCCTCTCATGTTTGTTTCCATATCTAATAGTAGAATGAAAAACAGAACTTTTTGGTTACCGGAAGAATGAACTACTTTATCATTAAAGTGCAGTTAGACAGATCTGGAATCGATTTCCAGGCATTGAAGACATTGACATTAATTTGAAGTAACACGACAAAAAGAACTCAAAATTAAACCATTTAACAGTTAAGGTTTTACTCATACGTACAAACCGAAAAAAAATCGATATTATATATGAAAATAAGTTCAAATCATAATACCAATGACTGATTGCATAATGTGAATAAATAAAAATACGATTTCAAGAAAAAGTTCTCCATTAGTCAAAAATACAAATAGTCCTTATTTACTGGCTGTTTTTCAAGTTCCGAATTTTTTAATTTTGGTTCAAAAAACAATCAAAATATACTTAAGTAAGAACAAAAAAGTTGTCTTTTTTATTTTTCAATGACCGGTTATTTGACCATATTTTGTTTTAAAATAAAAATAAAAACAAATGATATAAAATTAAATTAATACTAAGCTGTTAGATTTAAAAGGACACCTTAAAATAACTCCACTTGAGTCGGTACTTGTTAGTTTTTAATAATTTAATTAACATTAACATTTAACACGAAACGAATAAACATTCAAATCAAAAATGAAAAATAAAAAATAAAAACAAACACGTAACTAACTTGAATGCATTTCGAAGCTCTTGCGCTTCATCTTCAGCAATCACGACTAAACTTTGAGCGCATAGAATTGAAGTAGGTACTGTTGATGAATTTGTATCATAGAACACAGCTATGATCAAAGGTCAATATTTTCCTTTTCGTAGTTTTATATATTGCTGCGACACATAATGTTAATTAGGCAAGACTCAATATTGCCGTTGTCTAAGTTCAGTGCGTTTTGGTCTTTTTATATGTAAAAAGATTCATAGGCATCCAATCTTCTATGATCATTAACTTGTTAAATAAGAGTCAAATTGTCTATATTTATATTTTTATGACCATTATTTAGCACATGAGATGCAATTGCAGATTTTTGCGGTTGATTAAGGCAAATACACGAGATATGTTCTTTAAACCTTGTTTCAATACTCCTTTTTGTCTGTCCATAATATTTTAAATTGCAGTCACCACACTCGATTTCATAAATACCCGATTTACTTAAGGGAGGTATCTTATCTTTTGTCGAACCTAGTATATTAACCATTTTCTGGTCGTTTTTATACACAATATCTAATTGGTGATCACTGAAAACTTTTTTTAATTTGTTTGTTACTTGTGGTACAAACGTCAAAGCCACCCTTTTATTTTGATTTTTTTCCTTTTTCGAGTGTGTTTATAAATTAATTTGTCTTTCATTTGTTCACTAAAACCATTGATGAGCGCAGTATTTTTTATATATTCATACTCTTTTTGAAATTAGTTATCGCGAGGGGTAGACGACACAATCTATGAACCATCGAATGGTATGCGGCTAGCTTATGCTGTATTGGACAAAACGAATCACTGGTGATTTTAGTCGTGATTGCTGAAGATGAAGCGCAAGAGCTTCGAAATGCATTCAAGTTAGTTACGTGTTTGTTTTTATTTTTTATTTTTCATTTTTGATTTGAATGTTTATTCGTTTCGTGTTAAATGTTAATGTTAATTAAATTATTAAAAACTTACAAGTACCGACTCAAGTGGAGTTATTTTAAGGTGTCCTTTTAAATCTAAGAGCTTAATTTATAGAACTTCACGCCATTCAACAATTTTTGTGATTAAAATTAATACCTTTGACTCAAATTGAAGGTCATAATTTGATATATCAGGATACGAAACTGATTCTACAGCTTTTTTAATGTCTTCAGAACTATCGAGATTATTAAAGCTGGGTAAGAAAATCTGTAGTTGGCAGATAGACCAAAATTGATTTCCGAAACGTTCGCTGAGCTCTAGTAAGCAATGGTCAAAGAAAGGAATATATAAACTAAGTTTGTAATACTGCTTTACATTTTGTTCTCCTTCCTGGATAGCATTTGCTCTTCTGACTTGTTTCCCACACGTTCTAGGAGCTTTTGGCTGAACCTCAAGTCCTTGTGATATCTCCATTATCTTTAAAAGTTACAAACCAAAAGATTGATCCACCTCATCGCGCCTTCCTTTTAAAACACTTTTTAGAGTTTTAACAGACTTCTTTGCTTGGAACAGGTCAATGTGTTTGGTTTGCAGATACCTTGTCAACGGTAGCATCAATCCACTTACTTACTTACAGAGCAAACAACTAAACTAACTACGAACTCGAAACTAAGTATTGCTTGTAATACGGGGGGCCCGAGTATCTGACCATGACAAGCAGCCATAGTAAGGGGGATAGAACTCCTTCCTGAAGTGTACCCCTATCTACGAGTTTTATAATGTGGTCGTTACCCAACGTTGCTTGAATGGTTCTTGGTCTTAACATGGATAAAATCCATTTTGTAATGTAAGCATCAACGCCGAACTTGACAAGAGCTCCCCGAATCGAATAAGCAAGAACGTTATTGAAAGCTTCCTCGACGTCAAGGAAGGTAGCAAGGGTATATTCTTTGTATTGAATTGTTTTTTCAATGGTGCGCATTACCTCGTGAAGAGCCGATTCCGTGGACCTTCTCTTAAGGTAAGCGTGCTGTGATTTGGAGAGAGGATTTCTATCTAGAATCCCTCGAATGTATATGTCAATTATTCTTTCCAATTTTTCATGACGAAGGAAGTGAGGCTGATGGGCCTAAAGTCCTTTGCGGCTTCGTGTCCCCGTCTCCCCACCTTCGGAATGAAAATAACTTTGACTTGTCTCCACGACTTGGGGACGTAGTCAAACCGGAAGCAATTTGTGAAGAATACTTCTAACCAGAGTACAGCTATGTTATGCAACTTCTGTAGAATAATGGGAATAATGCCATCTACACCTGGAGATTTGTATGGGAAGAAGCTATTAATAGAACAGGAAATCTTTTCCTTGGTTATGATAGCATGAATATTTTCTAAGTGTTCTGACTGTTACTAGGCTGTATTCACTGTCCAAGTGAGCCGATTCCGTGGACCTTCTCTTAAGGTAAGCGTGCTGTGATTTGGAAAGAGGATTTCTATCTAGAATCCCTCGAATGTATATGTCAATTATTCTTTCCAATTTTTCATGACGAAGGAATTGAGGCTGATGGGCCTAAAGTCCTTTGGGGCTTCGTGTCCCCGTCTCCCCACCTTCGGAATGAAAATAACTTTGACTTGTCTCCACGACTTGGGGACGTAGTCAAACCGGAAGCAATTTGTGAAGAATACTTCTAACCAGAGTACAGCTATGTTATGCAACTTCTGTAGAATAATGGGAATAATGCCATCTACACCTGGAGATTTGTATGGGAAGAAGCTATTAATAGAACAGGAAATCTTTTCCTTGGTTATGATAGCATGAATATTTTCTAAGTGTTCTGACTGTTACTAGGCTGTATTCACTGTCCAAGTACCATCCTCCTTTTTGAGGAGAGATGGACAAGATTATTGTTTTGACAGTATTTTGCCTAGTCTAGCAGAGTCTTTTATATTTTCAATTGATTTACAGTATTCTTTCCAGGCCAGCTTTTTGGCTGAGGATACCGCTTTTATTGTTGTTATATTGTACTATTTGTACTATAGAATGTCAGTTTTTATTACTGACCATTCTGTTAATTTTCATTGAATGTGATTGAACAACAACAACAACTTAAAGGTGCTACCGCCAATTTTAAACGAATTTTTATTTACTCGTTTACGAATATTATTATTCTTTTTTTTATATCTTTGGCTGGAGATATAGTTATTTCAAGGATTGCCAATTCCTTTCATCAGTCTCCGCTTAGTGGTATTGAGCTTTAATCCAATTTTATTATGAAAAACTTTTTCACATGCACATCATGAGATTCGAACCCACGCTTTCAGATTTACTCAGTCTTCGAAGTCGTATGCACAACGCATTCCACCGCTTATGACCACTGACGACACAGGTCGAGATGTTATGTTTGTTTGTTTTTTCAAACGCATTTGCAACTTAAAAATTTTTCTAAGCGCCTCTAAGTATGTTGTTTTGTTCCGCCTCCATTTTCTCCTAACCTTATTTGATAGACTACAATTTGTAGCACATATCAAAGGAGGAGAGGTTGGAAGATTGTTACGACCATACTATTTAAGTTATTATTGTTGTTATATTGTACTATTTGTACTATAGAATGTCAGTTTTTATTACTGACCATTCTGTTAATTTTCATTAAATGTGTTTGAACAACAACAACAACTTAAAGGCGCTACCACCAATTTTAAACGAATTTACCGCTTTTTTGTAGTCTTTAAAGCAGTCCTTGTACGGTTGCCATTGTTTGCTAACGTAGCAGATATTGAAGGTTTTTCTTGTAATCTTCCTAAGATTTGAGAGATCTTCATTCCACCATGGAGGGAAGGTTTTTTTGATGTACCTAACTGGACAGAAAGCTTTGAATGCTATATTCAAAGCCGTTTCAAAAGTGCTTTCTTTCGCCTCCAGTTCTTCTACGGAATCTAAAAAAAAATTCGGTTAAGTTCTTAGTTTGGAATTTACAACTTGACTGAATTTGTTCCAGTCGGTTTTTTTGGGTTTCTAAACGGGGCAGGGGGCTTAGTGTTAAGACCTAATTCGTAAAGTATATACCTGTGATCGGAAAACGATCTCAGTGTAGATACTTTCCAGTTTTCCAACCTGACCTGTTCGTTATTGTTTGTTAGTGTAATGTCTAGCACATCTTCCCACCCTCCAAACGTATCCGTACTCAGGAAAATGAAGGTGGAGATATTGCCTTTGTTACAAATAGACATGTTGTTAGAAATAATAAAATCAAATAAAGACTCACCTCTTTCATTGATTTCGGAACTGCCCCACGCCGTGTGCCTGGCATTGGCATCACACCCCAGTATGAGGTTGGCATTGTTGATGTTATGGAGCAGGGTGGCAACTTGGCAACGGGTGGTGCAATACGATCGCGGGCCATATACGCTGATCCTACGTATGTCTGGAGTTGTTTTCAGTCTGACAACTGTCAGGTCTAGAGTGCTAAAATTTGGACATAAAAATACTTTTAAATGTTTTTTAGCAATAATACAAGTTCGAGGGTTAGCTTGGTTATTGTTGTTTGAGATGTAGTAGAAATTGTAGAGCTGGTCTTGAAGCCCGCAGATCTTATGGCTTGGAACACATGGCTCTTGAATAATGCCGAAATCCACATCTTCCTCCCTGAGAAAGATTCTGAGATTATCTGAAGCACTTTTTGAGTGCTTCAGATTAATCTGCGTGAATTCCAGCATTTTTGGTTGTTTTTGCAGCCACGCCCAATGGTTCTTATGTCACGTTGGATGTTTTGACAGCTCCTGTGTCGTCCCTTTGAGGTGGCGAAATCCTCATTTTGGCTTCCCTGATGCCAAAGTTAAGACGGTGAGAATTTGCAATCGATAACCTTCCTGCCTCATCAATCAAGAGCAGGAAGGACATAGTTGACTTGTTGGCATTGGCCCCTTTGGCTTTTATGATGACCTAGTCGTCCATTGCAACCCCCGGGTTTTGAAATTTAAGGACTTTGAGAAAGCTCTCAGCATCCAACTTTTCCATATAAGGTACACAAATGCGAGCCTTTGGTCGTCTGGGAACGTCCCTGGCTTGGATTAGCTTGAGCTTCATGCCTTTCCATGAATCACTAATCTCAGTAACGCAATTGCCAAGGGATTCCTTCGACAACTGATCCTTGCATTTGATCACCCTATATCCTCTTACCGTCTCAGCAGAGCTGAAGGAAGGAGAGGCCCTCCCTTACTCTCTAGGATATGTTCCACTTCCATATCCTGCAGTCGATCCTCAAAAGCGTTCACGCTTCGAGCACTGGATTTCCTATAGATGAAAACTCGTCCGTCAGCGCAACTTGAAGGTCATCCCTGACGATCTCACTCAAAGTTTAAGCCACTGGCTGATGGCCGGATGTGGATGGCAGAGTGTTTTTTTTTTTGGGTTGTGGTTAGCACCCGCCCACCGCTGGTGCTCTGAGTGCTAACCGAAAGTTTTGGTGACGATGGATCATCGGCTCGACAACCGGGGTCTGGCCCTGGCCTAATTCAACAAGTCTTTCCAATTATCCCGGTCTCGAGCCGACGCCATCCAGTTGCGCACCCCAAGGCTCCGGGCGTCCTGGTCTACGCCATCTCTCCAGCGCAAGCATGGTCTACCACGCTGTCGTCTGCCATAGAATGTACCACAAAGAACTTTCAGAGCAGGTTCCTCTTCGCTCATGCGAGCTAGGTGCCACCGAAGTCTACCGAGCCTAATTTTTGTCACGATATCTGCTTCAAGGTAGATTGCGTACAATTCATGATTGTACCGTCTCCGGAATCGTCCTTCGTCACATATGGGGCCAACAATTCTCCTTAAGACTTTTCTCTCGAACGCGGCTAAGAGGTCAGAGTGCATTTTGCTAAGCACCCAAGTCTCGGATCCATATGTGAGTACTGGCAGGACCATGGTCCTGTACAGCAGTAGTTTTGAAGTTATGGTGAGATTTCTGGATTTGAAGAGCTTTGACAGACTGTAGTAGGCGCTGTTGGATTTGAGAAGCCGCCCGCGTATTTCTTCTTCTATATTGTTATCGGCTGCTACTATTGACCCAAGGTATTTAAAGGATTGCACCACTTCAAATTCGTGCTCCGCTACCTTGATTGTTTGACCAACTGTTCCTCTCGCATTCGACGCCACCATGTACTTTGTTTTACCTTCACTAATGTGCAGCCCCAGATTTTGTGCCGCCTGCTCGATCTGAAAAGGAATCGTGTACAGCTTGCTCGGTTCTTCCGATGATGTCGATGTCGTCTGCGTAAGCCAGTATCTGGCTGGACCTGTTGACGATGGTCCCTCTTGTTGCAGTGCCAGAGTCACGGATTGCTTTCTCCAACGCCAGGTTGAAGAGGAGGCAGGCCAAACCATCCCCTTGTTGGAGTCCATTAAAGATGTTGATTGGTCTGGATAGCAATCCGGCTATTTTTACTTGGCTTGTTACGTTGGTCATGGTCAACCTACATAGTCGTGTCAATTTATTTGGGATGCCGAATTCTCTCATGGCTTTGTAAAGTTCTACCCTGGCTATGCTATCATAGGCGGCCTTAAAGTCTATAAACAGGTGGTATGTTGGGATGTTAAATTCTAGACAATTTTCCATCGCCTGCCTAAGGGTAAAAATCTGATCAGTTGTTGATTTGCCTGGAATGAAACCACACTGATATTGTCCGATGATGGTTTTAGCGTATGGGGTTATCCGGTCTTGTAGGATAGAGGAGAGTATCTTATAGGCGGTACTCAACAACGTGATACCTCTATAGTTGCTGCACGTTGTGACATCTCCTTTCTTATGTATGGGGCATATACAAATCTATAGCTTCTACTAAATTAGATAGTGTGACTGATGATCCACGCGCTTATATTTGAGTTAACATTTTTAATAAAGATTTGATGGGCTTACTCTAGCTGCCGTGAACGAAGCATATACGAACTAATGCCATAATGGTGTTAGTTCACTTTCAAACGCGAATAAGAACCATAATCCCATTATGGCTTAAATTCAATTTTTAAATTGAATTAAGACCATATGGTGTAAGTTCGTTTAAGAAAGTGATCTTGATTCTCATTTGAATGTGAAAAATAACTCGCATAAACAAAGTTGGGGAATGGTACAAAATCTTGAATGACAAAATCTTTAATTGCAAGAATTTTGATTAGTACAAATTGAAAATCTTGAATTTCGGTTAAAAACTAAATAAATAATAAAAATAAAAGAAACTTTGCATCACCCAAACTTGCACCTACCCTAAATCCTATAACAGGCCATGGCAGGGGGTTGCAGGGGAGCAGCATTCCCCCCCTTACCTACCCTACTGCTTATATTCCATAAACTGAAAATACTTGTTTTAGTTCAATAGTAGTTTTGCACTCGATATTTGTAAAGTGAAATATGTAAGATCAACCGTTGAAAATTGGCCTTTTTCACTTTTCGCGTTATTTGACGGCACGGCACCATAAAATATTTTTCATTGGATTTTAAGAAACCTGTAATATGAACATGATATGTCATAAGTTAACAATCGAATGTTAATTACCATCATATTGTGTTAGTTCACATTTCAGTGATGGTTTTAGTTCAAATTTGAAAGTAAATTTAAGCCATATTTGGATTGTGGCTTTAATTCGCATTTGAAAGTGAACTAACAGCATTATGGCGTTAGTTCGTATGTGCTTCGTTCACGGCACGATTCAGCAGCTAGCATTAGCTGTCCCGAGAATGGAGCCGCCAAATATTTAGAGGTAAGCAATATACATTATGAAAAATTTACAGCTGACGTTTCAACGGCCGATGGTCGTAGACACCCTATAGATGGTTTGGTGAAAGCGTTGGTATAATTCAAAGACAAATCCCTTGTTTTGGATCTGTTTGTGGTACCATCGGTGACACAAGACCTTTACTTGGGTGTCAATTTTTGGACAAAATTCTAACTAGCACCAAATATTTTTGCTTCTCTAAGCAATATTTCCGGAGTGGCACCTGAGAAACCTAGTTTCCAGGAATGTGAATTGTCACCTGATGAGACAAGGCGTTTACAGGAAACTGTAACATCATTTCCGTCATTCGCTGAGCGGGGGCTTGGACGGACACATTATAGATACGGGGAATTCTCTGCCGATTAAAAAGAGGCACTACCCCATATCTCCAGCGGTACAAGCCCTAATGTACGCGGAATTCGACCGCATGATTTCTTTGGGAGTGATTAAAAGAGTTCAGGCCCATGGTCTTCCCCGGTTGTCTTGGTAAGAAAACCGGGAAGGAACAGATTGTGCTTGGACTTTCGGAAAGTCAACTCCTTCACAAAGAAAGATGTGAGTCCAATTGCACATATAGAGGGATTGTCAGCACGCCTTTCGGAGACACGCTATATCTCTAAAAAATTCAAGTATATTTATTTTTAGAGACTTTAACCTCACAAATCTTAAATGGCAGCTTGACCTGGATGACCATCATACAATGTTCTGGAACATGGTCCTTTATTGGAAAAAAGTTTCGTTGAGTCATTACTACTTGCTGGGCTAAGCCAAATAAATGGAATTCCGAAAAAAAATTTACGTTTTCTTGATCTCGTTTTTTCTGACTGTCCACTCTCCTGTGTCATTTCTGATTACCATGTTTTACCTAACGTGTCACATCATTATTATGTTCATTGTGAAATTCAATTTGATAATGAACCGAACATAAATAAAAGTAAAACTGAATACAACTTCAAAAACGTAAATATTTCCAAAATGGAACAATTTTTTTAATAATCTTGACTGGAATTGTGAGGATAATGTAAATAAATCTGTTGAAAATTTTAATAACGTCTTGAAAAACTGTGTTAATTTTTGTGTTTCTGTTAAAACAATGCGTTGTGACCAAACATTGCTTCATTGGTTTAATAAAGATCTACGACGTTTAAAGAACCTTAAAAACAAATATCACAAAAAGTGGAAAACAACAAGAAGTATTTGCTACAACAAATATTTTATATATTATAGACGATTATTCAATACTAATTTAAAGTCATCATATAAGGCTTACATTAATAGAATAAAGTGCAATATATCAAAAAATCTAACATCATTCTGGAATTTCATCAAATCCAAAAAAACAAATTTCAACCTTTCCTTCAACCGTGCAATATATAGATAAGACCTCAAGCCGTGATATTGAAATATTTGATATGTTTGTGATAATGTGATAAAGTCAAATACTGTGATGGAACTGTGATATACCCTTCATAAGACTGAATGAAAATGAAATAGTGCAATATATTGACGATCTAATAGATAATTATGTTCCTGGTCCTGATAACATTCCGTCTATATTTGTAAATTTGTGGAAATCAAACATTTCTTCTGCTATTACACACATTTTTAACTCACCGCGGTCAACTGGTGTTTTCCTCGATTTATGGAAATCTTCGTTTGTCATACCCCTTCACAAGTGTGGCAACAAAAATTTTATTGAAACTTATCGAGGTATAGCATTTTATGCAAATATATTCAGTTTTACTGTAGAGGACTTATTGCTAATGAACAACATGGTTTTTGCCTTAATCCATGTACGAACACAAACCTGCTTGAATTTACAAATCAAACAAACAAGTATTTATCTGACGGTTTTATGGTGACTTAAGTAAAGCGTTTGAAAGAGTTTCTCATACAATACTATTAGATAAACTGAAGAGTTATGGGTTTCCGAACTGGTTATTAACTTGGATAACATCTTACTTAGATAACAGAACACAAAATGACAAAGTAAATAACTGAATTTCAAAAAAAAAATCGATCTCTTATCTGGAGTTCCTCAAGGCAGTCATATTGGACCTCTTCTCTTCATTTTATTCATCAATGATTTACGCACGGCTGTCCTTTATAGCAAGATTTTGATATTTGCTGATGATTTTAAACTTCTTTATGGTTTCAAAAACCCTAATAGATATTTATTTCTTCAACATGACATTTTTAATATTTCCGAATGGTGTTCTTAAAACGGAATGAACCTCAACGTTAATAAATGCAAGGCGATGACCTATTCGAAGAGACGCGATCCAGCATAGCAGTTGATATTTATTTGATGATATTCAGGTGGAAAAGGTGGACATGTTTAATGACCTAGGAGTTTCATTTGATGTTAAGCTTTCATTTAATCCTCACATCGATACAATAATTAGTAAGGCTGTCACGGTAAAATTTACCGTTACAAAAACTGTTCCTTACATCTCAGTCCCATTCCTTATTCCTGCATTACTTCCTACTAATTTTTATCTTCTCAGGTGTTTCTTTCAATCTACTGAGAGAGAGCAGGGCAACCATGGTCCATCAGACATCGGTACTATCTCTTAGTATTTTGAAGAAACAGATCTTCGGATGCCAGGCGATAAAAGTATTGATTTGGTGAGCCAAGAACCAAAATAGTAGTTGGACGTACTACTGTAACATAAACATACTAAGACATAAAGGCTGAAGTTACTCTCCGAAACCATAAACCTTGCCTAGCCAGAAGGGCATACTGATGAAGATAAACACGGATGACATTTTGTTCCTGAAAGTTGATGTTGTTTAAAAATGGGCGAGAGCCCGTCATAAATTTAAATATAATTTGTACAAGATGGAACGCTATCTGCTAGCCCCAATCCCCCAAATCTGAACAGAAGTCCACCGAAGTAGTTAAAATCACAAATAGGAGATATAAACTGCCATATTTTCCTTCGAATGGTTTTATATTGTCTGCCTTGAATTTTTTTGTTGTTTTGTTTTTTTTTTTGCATTGTATTAGTTTTGAGGGGAAAAATGATTGTAAGCCGACATCAGATTTTTCAGCTTTCAATTATTTTTCTTTTTATAAAAATGTGGGAATATGGGCTGAATGCATTCATCGAATAGCTCTTCACTGTAACTAGATCAGTGGCCGGCGAATTCGATGATGAATATGCAGTAAGCTTGGGTTTTATATGGGAGTAAGCAGGACCACTGAATTTCGATGACGACAGCACATATTCGCAAATAATGCTATGTGATTGCTGTATTATCTCGTCATCGAGATTAGCGGGTACTGATTGGCCGAAACCATAGGGGACGAAAAAAAAAGAAGATGCTTTCCAAACATGGTGAAAGTTTGGAATGACACTTCCAAATAAATTTAAAATATAAGAAAGAAAGATTGTTGAAAGTTAAAAAATTTGATTTTGTAGAGTTAAAAGTAAAGTAGAGTAGTGAAATTAGATATTTTAATTTAAAGTGGTTGTAGTGAAAATTCTAGGCAGACAGGAGAAAAAGGAAGGAAAATTTTGCAGTTGGTACAGATAAGTACACAGTGGTTTTTTTTGGTTGATTTGCGACGTTTGATATTGAGTTTTTTTTTTTTTTGAGGAAAAAAAAACATATTCAGTTGACTTCTGCATCGAATTTATCCTGAGATTGCAGGACACGCGACCTGTTGTAATTGCATTTTTTATATTTCGGGACCAAGCGATAGTGGTCCATCTTAGCGATAGTGGTCCATCTTAGTTTAATTTTAATACCTACCTATTTAAATTGTTATTTTTTTTTTGTTTTAAAAGATCTCAGGTTTTAATCCTGCTTGAAAGGTTTCCTGGGCTAAATAAAGAATAATTAAAATCCCTACTCGGGAAGTTAAAATAATTATTCATTTTGTTTTTATTTTTTTTTACTTTGGCTTTTCACCGTCTGTTCCGCTTTAAAGGTTTGAATTTTCCTTTTTTCCAAAAAAAAATTTCTGGCGCCCTTTACCCTTTTGCCTTTCTTGTATACGTACCTGCATTTGCATACGTATACCAAGTAAGTACAAATAGGTACCTATACCTCCTTTTTATATTTTCTTTTTTTATCGTTGATTTGTTTTTTTTTTATTATCAATCATTTTATCGATTAAATAATTCGCGAATCTACAACCAGCTGACCTAGGCTGAGGAAGCAGCATCATATTTGCTGTTGGTTAAAATTTTGTATTCGCCGTGTTGTTTACCATAAAACAAGAAAAAAACAGTTTTCTTATCTTCGCATCAATTACCTACTTTTTTTTTGGTAATTGTTTCAGTTTAGTCTTCGTTGTCGCGGTCGTGCGTATCTTTGTAATATTCTATTTAGTGTTCGCGTTGTAAAATTAATAGTTTGAATAATTTAATAATATATATTAATATTAATAATAATATACCTCGTTTGGTATTTTGTTCATTCGTCGTCGTGCGGGAAAAAATTGTAACAATTGGCGTCCCAACGAGTGGGGCTTGTGAAAGTGATTCGTTTTTGTGATTGATTCGGTGAAAGGCCAATAAAATCCCCCTAGTGATATTTTTTTTTAATAATATTATAATAGGGACGTTTTTATGCTATAGTCTTGTTATTTTGTTTACTCTGCCTGTGTTTTTTTTCTCACATATTTAGTTAAATTGTCCCTATCGAAGGAAAATAAATTGCAGTTGCTGGTGTCTTAGATATGTAGGTACATCGGTACTTAAATACCTACATCCATATATATAATTGGAAAACAAAGTGTTGTGCATAAGTGAGGTACATAAATTATAGTAAATACCTACGTGGATTTAAAGTGAGTTTTTTTAGTTTTCTATTTGTATTTTAGTAAATTAAATAATTTAATAAACATTAAATAAATATCTTGTTTTTTTAAATTAATTCATAGTAGGTACATATATAAATTAATTTTGTTTTCCATTTTATAATTTCGATTAATTCGGCCTTTTAGTTTGTCTCTTTCTTTCTTTATACGAAAGAGTTTCATTATTTTGCTGTAGTTTTGCATAATATTTTTTTTTTTGACGGAAAATTAATTTTTCCTGAATTTGTGTATCTACCTAAATATTTTTTTGTATAAATAATTTAATAATATATATTAATATTAATAATAATATACCTCGTTTGGTATTTTGTTCATTCGTCGTCGTGCGGGAAAAAATTGTAACAATTGGCGTCCCAACGAGTGGGGCTTGTGAAAGTGATTCGTTTTTGTGATTGATTCGGTGAAAGGCCAATAAAATCCCCCTAGTGATATTTTTTTTTAATAATATTATAATAGGGACGTTTTTATGCTATAGTCTTGTTATTTTGTTTACTCTGCCTGTGTTTTTTTTCTCACATATTTAGTTAAATTGTCCCTATCGAAGGAAAATAAATTGCAGTTGCTGGTGTCTTAGATATGTAGGTACATCGGTACTTAAATACCTACATCCATATATATAATTGGAAAACAAAGTGTTGTGCATAAGTGAGGTACATAAATTATAGTAAATACCTACGTGGATTTAAAGTGAGTTTTTTTAGTTTTCTATTTGTATTTTAGTAAATTAAATAATTTAATAAACATTAAATAAATATCTTGTTTTTTTAAATTAATTCATAGTAGGTACATATATAAATTAATTTTGTTTTCCATTTTATAATTTCGATTAATTCGGCCTTTTAGTTTGTCTCTTTCTTTCTTTATACGAAAGAGTTTCATTATTTTGCTGTAGTTTTGCATAATATTTTTTTTTTTGACGGAAAATTAATTTTTCCTGAATTTGTGTATCTACCTAAATATTTTTTTGGGAGTACATTTTTTTTTGTTGAAAAACAAAATTTGTTTGTTTTTTTTTGTGAATTATTTAATTCTTAGTTTTGGAAGAAATCTTCGATATCAAAGATATCGATGCCGACGGCAAATTGATTTTGTATTTTTTTTTTCTTAAATTTACTAGTAAATTAAATTTTCGCAGTTTTTTTGTGTTATATATAAATAATTATTAACTGCCGACTGCAAATTAATATCGGGATTATTTTTGCAAATTTGTTAGTAAATTAAATTTGTGCAGTTTTTTTTTTTTCTTTTGTTTTGTTTTGTTTTTATTGGGTTTAATTTTAATTGTGATAGATACATAATATTATTATTTTTTTTTAAGTTTTCAATTATTGATTGTATGTTCAATAAGAATTTCGTTGGTGTGACCATACCAATGTTTTATTTGTCGATTTTTATTTGTTGGTCTAATTTTTTTTGTTGGATTTTCAACATTTTTTTTGCTTACAATCGTTTGGTTACATTTTTTTTTGTGCAGTGCGTTATTTAGTTTTGGTGAGCTTGTGGATTTTGATAGATTTCATTTTTTTTTTCTTGCGGTTGGTTTGAAAGTTGTGTTGTGTTGTGTCAAAGAAGAACTTCTCTATGAGTTGCAGGCCCGTGGTCTTAAGGAGGGTACGGTGGATACCATGAGAACCACGCTAAGATCCTCAAGAGTTCTTGAGCGTGCTGGTTCCATCCCTGCCGAGTACCCTCACTACCCTTTTTCTTTTGAAGAGGATTTCAAGGCTGTTCAATCCAAAGTTTTAGAAATCAAGAATCTTTTAAAAACCCCGCCGAAGAATTCAAAGTCGGCAGAGTTTTTAAAGATTCAAACCATAATTGAATGGTGTCTTGGTAGGATTTGTAGGGCAAAGGTGGAGTCTTCTGATGAGGTAAATGGGGTCGCAGATTTAAGGGGGGAGTTGCTTTTGCTGATGGCCGCACTGATCGAAGGAGAAGAAGCAGAACCTCAAGAAAAATCCAGCGTTGCCACCTGCACCTGTTCCTGCACCGGAATTGTTGGAATTGCCTACACCGGTTCATACCTGTGAACGAAATTCCGAACGAATTGAGAAGTGGGACGTGAAGTTCTCTGGTTCATCAGTGAACATGTTTTTATAGAGAGTCGAAGAGCTAAGCGAGTCCAGAGGTGTTTCTGAGGCTCGATTGTATAAATCAGCGGTGGATCTCTTTTCTGGGAAGGCACTTCTTTGGTTTAGGGCGATTAGGGACAGCATTTCTACTTGGAGAGAGTTAGTAAGAGAATTGAAATTATGATGATCTCTTATTGGATGAGATCAGGCGGCGCACCCAGGGGAAGGATGAGTCAATGGGCATGTACATTGCACTCATGCAGACACTTTTCAAGATTTTCGGAACCGTTGAGTGAGAGTAGAAAATTGTCTATTCTTATGAAGAACATCGCTCCCTTTTACCAAACGCAGCTGGGGCTGGTTGAAATCAAATCAGTCAGCGAACTTGTTGCGTTGGGTAGAAAGTTGGAGACGATAAGAACCAACGTCGAATCTTTTGTTCCTCCTCCCAATATTCGCTCTAGGCAGTCTTTGGAGCCTGACGTGGCTTATGTTGCGTCCGTTCAGGAAGAGGTTACAGTTAATCGTAACCCACCTCCTGATCATAACCCACCACCCAATCGCACCATACGTTGCTTTAATTGTAACAGGGAAAATCATCTTTCAAATACCTGTTCCGCTCCTATTCGTTGTTTTGGCTGTGGTACTTTGGGAACTTCACAGCGTAATTGTAGACGCTGTTTGGGAAACGGGCAGCGGACTCTTAGGCCAGCAGGGCAAGAGCGCCGCCTTCGTCATTAGCTAGGTCGCCTGCTGACGACCAGCTGGTAAATGTAGTTAGGTTAGGTTTCACGTTAGACACGTTTAGGGACGATAGACGTCCATATTTAGGGATAAATATTTATGGGATTAGGTTTTTGGGATTATTAGATTCTGGGGTTTTTTGTCCAGGATAAGACCTAGATATTTAGCTTCATCTGAAAATCTTAGTGGAGTTCCCATAATTGATGGGGGACTTATTTGGGGAATTTTATATTTTCTTGTGAAGAGGACAAGTTCAGTTTTGTTTGGGTTTATACCCAGTCCGCATTTTTCTGCCCATTTGAGCATAATATTTAGAGCATTTTGCATTAATTCAACGAGAATTTGAGCATGTGAAATCAATGGGGCTTATCCCAATACATAACCCACTGGCTCTACACAGCGGTCATCAGACCGATACTAACTTACGGGGTAGCAGTATGGTGGACTGCCCTTGACAAAGTTACATATCGTGACAAGTTAAGTAAAGTCCAACGGTCAGCCTGTATGTGTATTAGCGGAGCTCTCCGTTCGACACCTTCAGCTGCTCTTGACATTCTACTTAATCTCATACCCCTTGCTATTTTTAGCAAACAAACGGCCGCAAGCACAGCCGTTCGTCTCAAAGCCATCTCTCAATGGACCCATAACTCAATTGGTCACTCCATTATTCTGAAAACATTCGGACCAAAATTAAGTCACTCCGACTACTCTATACCCCAGCTAGTTTTTGACAAGAATTTTGAAGTCACCATCCCACCAAGATCCACTTGGGAAAATGAGAGTTTCTTGAAAGATGAATCAGTTCATTTTTACACTGATGGCTCAAAAACTAAAGATGGGGTTGGTGGTGGCGTGTACTCAGACAGACTAAATTTAAGTCTCTCATTCCGTCTACCTGACCATTGTAGTGTGTTCCAAGCGGAAATTCTGGCGATCAAAGAGGTATTATCCTGGTTAAGGGAAAACGTGATATCTGTATCGGATATCCGTATATTTTCAGACAGTCAGGCAGCCCTTAAATCAATCAGTGCTGTTTCCACAAACTCAATAACTGCCCACGACTGTCGATCATCTCTCATGGAGATGGCAGAACAGTTCAATATTCACCTTTTCTGGGTGCCGGGACACAGAGACATTGAGGGAAACTGCAAAGCCGATGAACTCGCCAGAAATGGAACCCTATTGCCGATTTTACCTAACAAGGTGAATATTGGTATACCTATCAAACTCATGCTAAAACTAAATGCCATAGAGAAAGCAAATTCAAGATGGACAAACACTACTACCTGCGTAGCGACAAAGCAAATCTGGCCAAAATTAGATCAGAAACGTACTAAATGTCTGCTATCTATGAGCAGATTACATCTTAGCTCCGTGATTGGTGTCATAACCGGACACTGCCTCATAGGAAGACACGCCATAAGACTTGGCGTATTCTCTAATGATTTTTACAGAAGCTGCATGGACGAGGAGGAGGAGGAGACTATCACCCATCTTCTCTGTTCATGCCCAGCTCTCTCCCAAAGACGTAAATTACACCTGGGTAATCTCTTTTTCGACGATCCAAGCGATATATCGAACGTTGATATTCTATCTTTATACCGCTTCATAAGAAGCTCCAACTGGTTTAATTAAAGAAATACTCCCTCGCTCATTCGTGGTATCACAACGGACCTATCTGTGGTCTAAGTGTGTCAGTAGTCTTCCTGATAGCCACATAAACCTAACCTAACCTAACCTAGATTCTGGGGCATCGCGAACAATAGTTTGTAGAGACGCGTGGAGAATTTAGAAAGATTTAGGGCTACAGTTAGATAAATCAAATGTTAGGCAAGTTAGTTTAGCAGATGGTGCAGGTGTAGGGGTTTTAGGGGTTTTAAATCTAGCCATTGTTGTTGAGAGCAAATCAATTTTGATTGAATGTTTAGTTATACCTTCCCTCCCACATGCGATGATACTCGGTGCAGATTTTTGGGCACTATCGGGAATCGTCCCGGATCTTCGTTCTCGCATGTGGAATTTTTCAAGCCAGGATATGGTGGCTTCGATAGAAACTACATCTATCACAGAAAAGACTGAGTTGGACGATATTCAAACGGCGAAACTAAACATTTGAATTGATGATTTGTTCAGGGGTATGCCAGAAGGGCTGGGGGTGACAACAATGGTAGAACATAAGATTAGAACGTCATCAGAACCTATCAAACAGAGGTATTATCCGGTTTCTCCAGCAGTGCAGGTCCAAAGTGATTGAAAAATCAAAAAGCCCTTGGGCATCTCCCATAGTTTTAATTAAAAAGAAAGATGATACCTTTAGGTTCTGCGTCGATTATAGAAAGTTAAATCAGGTAACAGAGAGAGACGCGTATCCACTTCCGAGAATTTCAGCTATTTTAGATAAGCTTAGGAACGCGAAATTTTTGACGTCACTTGACATAAAATCCGCGTATTGGCAGATTCCAATCAAGTAGTCAGAATGATAAGATCAGCAAAAATGCGTTATTATGAAGAAAAAATTGGTACTTCGAATTGTAGCAAAAGCGTATGGAAAAGCCTGCGGGAATTCGGTATTGGGAAACAGTCCCAAGCGCTACCTGACGATATTGACTGTGATGCTCTCAACAAGAAATTCACTTCCATGCCCCAGTCCTCAAGTGAGGCAATCACAAGCAACTTATTGAGTGAAGATGAATCAACTCTTGTCAACAGCACTTTCAATTTTGTAAGACTAGAAGAGGAAGACGTTGTTTGCGCAATACTTTCGATAAAATCGAATGCTATTGGTCTCGACTTAATTATCCCCAAATTTATCAAGCTGTTACTTCCGTACTTACTGCGGTTAATAACTCACATATTTAACAGCATTCTGACAACCTCTGATTTTCCTTTAGAATGGAAGAAAGCTAAAATCATTCCCATTCCTAAGAAAACTACAGGTATTGTTACAGAGTACCGCCCAATAGCCATTCTACCGTTCCTTTCAAAGGTTTTTGAAAAAGCCATCTTTAAACAAATACAAAATTATCTGTCATCCAACAATTTGTTAAGTACCTGCCAGTCCGGTTTTCAGCCGCAACGGAGCTGCAAGTCCGCCTTACTTCTAGTAACCGATGAAATAAGAACTGCAATGGATTTTACAAAGGCTTTCGACACTGTCAACCATTCTATTTTATGCAAAAAGTTGCAAAATTTCTATGGATTTACTATAGAGTCAAGTAACTTGATCCTTTCGTATCTTAGTGGGAGACAACAATGTGTTATAGCAAATGGTCACGCATCCAGCTTGATGAATGTTCTGACCGGTGTGCCACAAGGGTCCATACTTGGACCAATCCTTTTTTCGCTATATATAAATGAACTTCCACTTATTATAAAGAACTGCCAAATTCATCTATATGCTGACGATGTGCAACTTTTGATAAATCGACCTCTACCAGCGAAAAATGAAGCAGTTGCTTTAATGAACGAGGATTTACTACTCATCTCACGATGGTCCAAGAAAAATTACCTATGCTTAAATCCCGCCAAGTCGAAAGCCTTACCCATCTATCGTAAAACGTTTGATGTGTCAACTTTAAGCCCATTGAAACTAGAGGATAAAACCATTGATTATGTCAGCACCGCCAGAAATCTGGGAATGGTTTTCAATCGTACCCTAACATGGAATAACCATCTAAATAGTGCAATAGGAAAGGTTTATGGAAGCCTCCGTGTTCTCGTCACTCAAAGCTTCATTCCCAAAAAAACCAAACTCCTACTAGCAAAAACTCTTTTACTTCCTGTTTTACTGTATGGATGTGAAATTTTCTGTGACTTGGACTACGCGACCAGCAGCAAACTTAATGTTGTTTATAACAATATTGCCCGCTATGTTTATAATCTTCGACGATATGACCATGTTTCTTCCTTTTCTAAACAAATTTGCGGTTGTAGCCTGGATAGTTTATTGAAGTTTCGTTCACTTAGTTACCTGCATCTAATCATTCAAACCAAGCAACCGGATTATTTATACAGTAGGCTGAATTTCCCTCATTCAACAAGGTCTTTCGCTCTAATAATACCTGGATTTAAATATCTTATCACTCAGCGTCAATTTTTTATTCATGTTATACGCCTTTGGAACTCCCTGCCAATCGCGATGAGAGGTATCAGAGGCACAAGAAGATTTAAAAGTTTAGTTTTCACTTATTTGGCAAATCATTGAAAGTTTTGAAAGTAGGGAATATATATATAATGTACATAGAAGCATTAGTTTTAAATTATTAAAGTAATTGTTTTTAATTCTTAAATTATATAAAGGCTTACAACAAATTATAAGACATATGTCCTACTTTGTAAGTGATTTTGAAATTAATAAATACAAATACAAAATACAATGTCGGAGGAATCTCGTAAATTTACTGCTTTCACAGTACCGGGTAGGGGTCTTTTTCAATTTAAACGTATGCCATTCGGCTTACACAATGCTCCTGCAACTTGGCAACGATTCATTGATAGCGTTTTAGGGCCTGAGTTGTAGCCGTTCGTTTTTGTTTATCTGGACGATATTATTATCATTACAGATACCTTTGAAAAACATCTCGAAATTCTGAACGAGGTTTTAAAAAGATTGCGTGAGGCAGGTTTAAAAGTAGGTCGGGAGAAGTGCAACTTTTGCAGACCATCCCTTAAATTTTTAGGTTATGTAGTAGATCGGAATGGGTCACATGAAGATCCAGAAAAGGTAGATAGTATGGTTAGAATTCCTGCACCTAAAAATGTAAAAGAAGTTAGAAGTTTTGTAGGGACAGTTTCGTGGTACAGACGCTTTGTACCAAATGTCGCTATGTTAGTTAGTCCATTAACAGATTTGCTTAAAAAGAGCAAAAAGTTCGTCTGGTCACAAGAATGTGAAGAAAGTTTTAGAAAAGCTAAAGAATGCTTAATAACGGCTCCTATTTTGACATGTCCGGATTTCAGTATTCCATTTGTGGTCCAAACTGACGCGTCCGATTACGGCATCGGTGCCTTGTTATCTGAAACATTTCCAGAGGGGGAAAAAGTAATTTGTTACTTGAGTAGGTCTTTGAATAGATCTGAAAGGAACTATTCAACTACTGAAAAAGAATGTTTAGCAGTTTTGTGGGCAATTGAGAAGTTGCGACCGTACATTGAAGGTGTTCACTTCACGGTCGTAACTGATCACTACTCATTCATTTGGTTGAGTAACCTCAAAGACCCACAAGGTAGACTAGCGTGCTGGGCCGTACGGCTACAGCAATTCGACTATAGTTTAATTCACCGTAGGGGAAAAGAACATGTCGTACCCGACATGTTATCTCGGGGAGTCCCAGTAGTGGCTGGTATTTCGGATGAGGATATAGACCCTTGGGTGGCTAAAATGATTTCAGCAGTTGAATTAAACCCGTTAGCTTATCCGTCGTGGAGAGTAGATAGTGAAGAACTTTTTAAATTTGTCAAATCCAAACATATAGTAGTTCATGAAAGTAACGAAGAATTGAAGTTAGTTGTAGGTAGAAAAGATAGATTAGCTATTCTTAGAGAGTGTCATGACAGTCCATTGGCTGGACACATGGGGGTTAGAAAAACATTTGCTAGAGTAGCTGCCAAATATTATTGTCCAAAAATGAGATCAGATGTAGCTAAATATGTTAGAAAATGTAGT
Organism: Baccha elongata; assembly: GCA_951217065.1. Taxonomy (NCBI): domain Eukaryota; kingdom Metazoa; phylum Arthropoda; class Insecta; order Diptera; family Syrphidae; genus Baccha; species Baccha elongata. The sequence goes on from CATNUY010000077.1 coordinate 1,178,732, forward strand.
ACGTGTCAGCAAGTGAAGCCAGTTAACGACAAGCCAGCCGGTCTTATGACTGAGAGAATAGGTGTTTCTTCTCCGTGGGAGATGATTAGTATGGATTTAGTGGGTCCATTACCCAAGTCCAGTAGGGGTTTCATATATATGCTCACAGTAGTAGATTATTTAACCAAATGTCCATTATTATTTGCATTGAGATCTGCCACCGCAAAGGCAGTGTGCAAGGAGTTAGAAGACAACGTTTTTCTGTTGTTTGGTGTTCCGAAAGTTGTCATTTGCGACAACGGACCCCAATTTAGGAGTAGGGAACTAAAGGCCCTCTGTGATGGATATTCGTCGAAGATTAGACTTACTCCACACTATCATCCTCAGGCTAATCCTGCGGAGAGAATCAATCAAATTATTAAGACAACATTAAGGGCCTATATATCTGAGAATCACAGAGTTTGGGATTCTCAGCTTGCAAAAGTAGCTTGTGCCATCCGCACTTCGCAGCATGAAGTTTTAGGAGTTAGTCCTTATTATGCTAATTTTGGTAGAGAGATGTCTACTAGTGGGCAAGATGTAGTACAGCTTAGTGATGAGATTGTAGATAGAACTAGTCGTTTAGATTCAGGCAGCGATGTAGGAGATAGATTTAGAAAACTAAGAATAGAAATCGCTGCCAAAATTCAGGCAGCATCCAAAAAATCGTCGGAAGCCTACATCCTCAGGAGGAGAGATATTCAATATCTTCCAAATGCGTTGTGTGGCGGAGAAATTTCGTCCTTTCAGACGCTGCAAATTATTATGCGGCAAAGTTGGAACCAAAGTTTGTGGGCCCTTTTAAAGTTAGAAAAAGATTGTCCCCTTGGACATATGTCCTTGAAGATGAAAATGGTAAAGATCGTGGCACTTGGCACACTTAAGATCTAAAACCGTTCACTTCATTGTCCGAAAATGATTGAGTCTTAAAAGTCCCTATTAAAGTAAAGTTGTGTTACATGATTAAATTTTGTTTTTTTTTGTAATTTTAAAATTTTAATTTGTTTTTTTTTCGTTTTGCTTGAAAGACGGCCATATTTGGCCTGATGGGATCCATTACTTTGTTTGTTTTACCAGATCGAGAAGTAGGAAATGACTTATATTTTTTTTATAAAAAAAGTAAGACATTTCCAAGGAGGAAAGGGTGGGATTTTAACGGTAAAATTTACCGTTACAAAAACTGTTCTTTACATCTCAGTCCCATTCCTTATTCCTGCATTACTTCCTACTAATTTTTATCTTCTCAGGTGTTTCTTTCAATCTACTGAGAGAGAGCAGGGCAACCATGGTCCATCAGACATCGGTACTATCTCTTAGTATTTTGAAGAAACAGATCTTCGGATGCCAGGCGATAAAAGTATTGATTTGGTGAGCCAAGAACCAAAATAGTAGTTGGACGTACTACTGTAACATAGAAATAAAGGCTGAAGTTACTCTCCGAAACCATAAACCTTGCCTAGCCAGAAGGGCATACTGATGAAGATAAACACGGATGACATTTTGTTCCCGAAAGTTGATGTTGTTTAAAAATGGGCGAGAGCCCGTCATAAATTTAAATATAATTTGTACAAGATGGAACGCTATCTGCTAGCCCCAATCCCCCAAATCTGAACAGAAGTCTACCGAAGTAGTTAAAATCACAAATAGGAGATATAAACTGCCATATTTTCCTTCGAATGGTTTTATATTGTCTGCCTTGAATTTTTTTTGTTGTTTTTTTTTTTTGCATTGTATTAGTTTTGAGGGGAAAAATGATTGTAAGCCGACATTAGATTTTTCAGCTTTCAATTATTTTTCTTTTTATAAAAATGTGGGAATATGGGCTGAATGCATTCATCGAATAGCTCTTCACTGTAAGAAGATCAGTGGCCGGCGAATTCGATGATGAATATGCAGTAAGCTTGGGTTTTATATGGGAGTAAGCAGGACCACTGAATTTCGATGACGACAGCACATATTCGCAAATAATGCTATGTGATTGCTGTATTATCTCGTCATCGAGATTAGCGGGTACTGATTGGCCGAAACCATAGGGGACGAAAAAAAAAGAAGATGCTTTCCAAACATGGTGAAAGTTTGGAAGGACACTTCTTAAGTGACTAGCAAAAGAACTAGAGGTTAAAAAAAAATAAATTTAAAATATAAGAAAGAAAGATTGTTGAAAGTTTAAAAATTTGATTTTGTAGAGTTAAAAGTAAAGTAGAGTAGTGAAATTAGATATTTTAATTTAAAGTGGTTGTAGTGAAAATTCTAGGCAGACAGGAGAAAAAGGAAGGAAAATTTTGCAGTTGGTACAGATAAGTACACAGTGGTTTTTTTTTGTTGATTTGCAACGTTTGATATTGAGTTTTTTTTTTTTTTTTTTGAGGAAAAAAAAACATATTCAGTTGACTTCTGCGTCGAATTTATCCTGAGATTGCAGGACACGCGACCTGTTGTAATTGCATTTTTTATATTTCGGGACCAAGCGATAGTGGTCCATCTTAGCGATAGTGGTCCATCTTAGTTTAATTTTAATACCTACCTATTTAAATTGTTATTTTTTTTTTGTTTTAAAAGATCTCAGGTTTTAATCCTGCTTGAAAGGTTTCCTGGGCTAAATAAAAAATAATTAAAATCCCTACTCGGGAAGTTAAAATAATTATTCATTTTGTTTTTATTTTTTTTACTTGGCTTTTCACCGTCTGTTAACCTTTTGACTTTCTTGTATACGTACCTGCATTTGCATACGTATACCAAGTAAGTACAAATAGGTACCTATACCTCCTTTTTATATTTTCATTTTTTATCATTGATTTGTTTTTTTTTATTGTCAATCATTTTATCGATTAAATAATTCGCGAACCTACGACCAGCTGAGCTGGGCTGAGGAAGCAGAATCATCTTTGCTGGTGGTTACAATTTTGTATTCGCCGTGTTGATTACCATAAAACAAAAAAAACCAGTTTTATCTTCGCATCAATTACCTACTTTTTGGTAATTGTTTTAGTTTAGTCTTCGTTGTCGCGGTCGTGCGTACCTTTGTAATATTCTATTTAGTGTTCGCGTTGTAAAATTAATAGTTTGAATAATTTAATAATATATATTAATATTAATAATAATATACCTCGTTTGGTATTTTGTTCATTCGTCGTAGTGCGGGAAAAAACTGTAACAAGGCAAGGGGCCGCCTTGGACTAATAATCAATTTCAAAAGAATTCAAAGATCCTTATATCTTTAAGACACTTTATTGTGCACTTGTTCGTCCTGTGTTAGAATATTGCAGCTGTGTTTGGTGTCCTTATTATGACATTGCAACCAATAAACTGGAAAGTGTTCAAAAACGTTTCTTAATATACGCTCTTCGACACCTTTATTGGAATGCAACTCAACATTTACCACCATATGAAAGTCGATTAAATCTTTTTAATATGTCAACACTTGAGAAAAGAAGAAAAGTTAATAATGTAATATTCCTCTTTCAACTCTTATCAGAATCCATTGACTCAGCTTATATTCTAGGTCAACTCAACATAAATACCCGTTCAAGATCAACTAGGAATCCTGATTTTTTCTACATATTCTCTTCAAGAACCAATTATGATTTAAACGAACCCTTAAATGTTATGAGTAGAGATTTTAACAAATGTTAATTGAATTAAAAGTAATTGGCGCCAAATTATAGTCAACCTTTATTTTATTAACGTGACACCACTTAATATTATCTTCATTAAGAAAATGTATGCTTTATGCCGTTTATAATAGGGAAAAACGTATTTTAACCAAGTTTCACATTAAATTGCTTTTAGTTTCAAGTTAAATTGACTATGGAATTTAATAATTCTTAATCAAGCATTTATTTAAAAATTAGGCACAAATATGTAACTTTGAAACTTTGAACTATAAACAAGAAACTTTTAATTTTAATGTCTTGCAAGAATGTAAAAAAATAACAAAACAATAGTTGTACCTACATTTTATATTTTCTACACAACATAGGACTTATATTTTCAGTAGTTGAAATAAATAAATAAATAAATGATCGGTTATTGGAATTAGAACTCACGATTTACTGCGGTGTCTGGGGTACGTCGTGGGGCAAGGCTGCCTCAATGCTGAAAAAATTCAGCTATCGTGGATTATCCGGTATCAACGACTACACATCATGACGAATCCGGGTTGGTACCGGAGATTCATCGTGAATTTCAGTGAGGTCGGGCCGAAGACCGACGCGTTGAAGAAGGGGAGAAGTTTCGATTTAGGAGAAGAGGCGTTAGTAGCCTTTGCTAAAATCAAGCTAGCATTAACAACTGCTCCAGTTATTCGCAACACCGATTTTGATAAGCAATTTGTCATATTATGTGACGCGTCGTCTACCGGAATCGGGGCGTTATTGTGCCAGAGAGACGAAGAAGGCAACGAGTTACCCATATAATACTTTGCGCAAAAGTTGAATTCCTCTCAACGGAATTATTCCGTGACCGAGAAGAAATGCTTGGCAGCTGTCAAAGGATGCATAAATTCCGTCCCTACGTAGAAGGTTATAGATTTCTGGTGGTAATCGACCATGCCTCCTTGAAATGGTTAATGAGTCTAAAAGACCCAACCGGAAGGTTAGCTAGGTGGAGTTTGAAGCTTCAAGGCTTTGATTTTTCCGTGGAGCACCATCGCGGAAGTTTGCACGTTTTGCCAGATACTCTCTCACGAATGTATGAGTTGGAGGCGTTGCGTGCAATCGAACCGCCGACGGAATCTACGGAAACCAAACCCCATCTATCACAAGAGATGTCATCGATTTGAAGGATCTAGCTTTTGAGTCGGAGGAATACCTTCATATCATGCCACACATTTGTGACAATAAAGAGCGTTTGCCGGACCTACAAATATCTGAAGATTTCATTTATTAAAAAGTCCGTCACGTCACAGGAAATCCAATCCAGGACAATCAAGCTTGGAAACTTTGGATTCCATCTCACTAACTGAAGGGTTCATTTTTCGGGCTAATTGCCCACCTCAAGCTGCGCATGAGGGGATAACCAACACCTTATACCGCCTACATAACCTGTTTTATTGGCCTGGCATGGCTGCGCAGACGAAATTATTCATTGGAAATTGTGACATATGTAAGTCGACAAAAGCGCATATTCAAACACTAAGGGCAGAAATGGGAAAAGGATATGTGGTGCAACGACCATTCCAACATGTTTTTTTTCGGGACTATATCCCCGCTCTAAGAAAGGTAATACTTACATCATAATTCTCCTAGACCAGCTAACAAAATTCGTCATTATCAAAGCTTTGAAAAAAGCAACTTCGGCAGAAGTATTTAAGTTTCTATCAGAAGATATCTTTCTGATGTTCGGAATTCCTAAGACTCTCTTGCAGCGTTCTCACAGCATGCTAATGCCAGCGAACGGGTCAACAGATCTATTTTGAGTGCAATCCGAGCGTACGTGGATGAAAAACAGTATAATTGGGATGTACATTTGACATACATAAGTAGTGCACTTCGCACATCCGTCCACAGCGTGAATGGCGTGTCACCCTTTGAGGCTCTGTTCGGTCAGAGAATGATCGAACATGGCGCTGAATACCAGTTACTAAAAAAACTTGGAGGCCGAATTTTAATGGTTACCAAAGACAGCTCGAATAAATATTTTACACACATACTTCAAAACATCACTCAACCAAGCCCATGAGTCATACGAGAAAGTTTACTATTTACGTTTGCATTGTAATTTATGCAATGGGAGACGAAGTATTTAGGCGAAATTACATCTTAAGCGATGCCACTAAGCATCGATTTGAAGCTTTGCCCTAAATTTCTTAAACAAAAATAGTCAAGATAATAGGTATAAATCAAGAGATAATAATGCTTCGAGACTGTAGTACATACAAAAGATCTACGGAAGTAATCTCAGAATATATTACAAGTTTCTTTTAATTATAGTCTGGCTAGCTCAGTCTGTGCATGAGACAGATCGGGTCGTGGGTTCAATGTTTTTAGAATAAATTACACCTATGACAAAGTAAAAATAAGCAGGATTTATAAAGAATGTTTTTTTTTCAACTTCATTCAACAAGATGAATCTTATTGAAGTGAACCTGCTTTGTAGGAAAACGATTTCAAAATCTACATACATATGTAATAGAACACTTATATCCACAAGCGGATAACAACACCTAGCTTTTAAGTCAAGTCAAACCAAATTGCAAATTTGTATCCTCATGTATTTCAACAGAAATAGCATTTTCAAATAAACGAACAATTATTCAAATGACACGAAACACATTTGCTATAAAAAATATATTCGTTATTCTAGGCAGGAACCTCTTTAGCGATTCCACCTTTGTATATAAATAACATAGTAAAATCAAGCTTGGCCAAAAAACTACCTCCATCTGTATTTTCCACTTAGAACTACCTACTCGGTTTGAGTCTGAAATAACACACAAATAAGTGGACAGAAAAACAATACAGGAGAAAGAATATTGGACACCGAAAATTTAGTAGAACGGGAACAGGCCATACAAAATCTTAAAGAGTCAGAAGGAGATGAAAATAAAATAATTTTCTATTTTTAATATTTTCCATAGAAAAAGAAAACAAAATTCAATGATGTTGAAGGAGAGAAGAATACTTTCGTATTTTTTTTTTGTTTGTTTTATTTGCGACAACTTATCAACTGGATGATTTGTGGCAAGTTAGAATATTTTTGATGCAGTTTTTCCTAGGAATAAATCGACCAGTGGAAGGGTAATATGTACAAGATAATTAATATGTGTGTGCTCAAACAATTTTTACAGATAATTAGGTAAAATAAGAAAAAAATAGTTTTGTATTTTTGTTTATTTTCTGCAATTGAGATCGATAGAAAAGATTAATTTTTTGCCAATATTGTGCATCATATACTTAGGTGCCTATATTAATTTACACTAGGACCTTCATAATAATTATTTATTTAAAAAAAAAGAAGATTGATTTGATAGGTAGGTAGGTATGTACCTAACTGAAAAGTAAAAAAAAATATTTTTTTCCTTATGAAGGGCTTGCTTTATCAAATCTAAATAGATGTGTTTTAGATAAGCTACTTATGTCGTTTTCGTTTGGTCGTCCAGAAGAGTCCGGGATTGTTCAGAAGGCTTCTGAAAGCATCCATGAAACATATATTTCAGAATCGAATCAGCTGTGTTTGCTTGTAATCCTGGATCTGAGAGCTCTTCGGGATTAGCACCCAAAAACGACATTAGCAGTTACATAAATTCAATATTTGTCATTTATTTTTTTGTTGTTTTCTGTCAAAAAAATGTTCCGAATAGCTTAATTGAAACTTAATCAAAGATTATGAAACTAGCTTTAAGTAGGTATATGAATTCAGCATGTATTTAAAGCTGTATTGAACCATCGAAATACAGATGGGTAGTTAAAATAGAAAAAAAAAACAAAATCAATTTTCTTACAAAAACAGACATCGAAAAATTTAATTGTAAGAATATAAGTTTTGCATAAACATACATAGGTAGGTACCTACCTACAAAACAATAATTCCCATGCGATCTTTAAAAAAAATTTTGGTATCTACATAGGTATGAACGTACCTACCTACAAATAACTAAAAAATATACGATAGGTCTGTTTGTTAAATTCATTCAATAATTTCCTATTTTCCTAACCCTAAATTACCCTTCTTTACATCAAGCTTACATCAAAAACCAGTGCTTGAAATAAAAGTGTGAATATGAACATTTCCTATATGAAATGCATATTTAAACACTTGTATAACAAGTACTTGTAATTTTGTGTTATATGCCCCAGATAGTAAAAAGAGAAAAAATACGTACATATCTACCTAATGAAATAAATTTTCTCACAAAAACATATCAAAAAATGTAGTTATAACCTGTTGCAAGAAAAAAAGAGTTCTGCATAAACATAGGTAGGTACAAAACAATCATTCCCTTGCGATCTTTAATGAAAAAGTTAATTATGTGGTAACCAGATAAGGTTAGTTAAGAAATTTCGCAAACCAAAACCTCGCTTTCGAAATCTCGCATTACGAAATACGGCGAAATTTTGAAAAAAAAAGATATTGTGATAGCGAGTTTATGAAAAGCGGAATTTTAATCTTGCGAGATTTCGTTTTTTGAGAGTTTTAAAAATAAGCGAGATTTCGTTATTCGAGATTTTTAATTGCGAGATACCATAACGCTCCCACCTTACGTTCCTACCAAATGACTAGAAAAATACAATTTGCCTGTTTGTTAAATTCATTCAATAATTTCCTATTTCCCTTTCCCTGACCTACCTTTCTTAAACCGGCCTTAAAGTCCTTAAACAGGGAGTATGTTGGGATGTTAAATTCTACACATTTTTCCATCGCTGCCTAAGGGTAAAGCTCTGATCAGTTGTTGATTTGCCTGGAATGAAACCACACTGATATTGTCCGATGATGGTTTTAGCGTACGGGGTCATCCGGACTTGTAGGATAGAGGAGAGTATCTTATAGGCGCTACTCAACAACGTGATACCTCTATAGTTGCTGCACGTTGTGACATCTTCTATCTTGTGTATTGGGCATATTATACCTTTTCATTCCGCAGAGAACCTGATCGGCGGATGCAATACGTCTTCGCAAGTCGTTGGCGCCTCGGTACGTTCGTACCGTCATCATGTTCAAATAGTGGCGACGGTCTATCAACACATGGTGTATTTGGTTACGAGTGACTTCATCAGGTGATACCCAGGTGGCTTTGTAGATATCTTTTCGCGGGAACTTGGTACTCGCAACGACCATTTTTTTTTATGCTGCCAATTCTAAGACCCGAAGAGTATTGTCATTAGTATTCTCATGCAAATTATGGGTGCCTGCGTAATGCCTGAATACCGGATCCCGACCTATTTTTGCATTCAAATCCCCAGGGATGATTTTTACGGCATACTTTGGACATGCATTGAGGTCCCTCTCGACTTGTTCGTAGTAAGTCTCTTCTTTCTTAGTCTGAGGACTCCTCCGTAGGTCCGTGAACGTTAATGATGTTCGTAAATTTGCCTCGCACGCGAAGGGTGCCTAGCCTTTCGCTTATAGCGTTAAAGCTGATGATGGTAGACTACATTTTTTCGCTGACTTGGGTTTCCAAATATCGCTTTTTGTTGCTCTAATTTGCTGATAACTTCTGATGTGGTCGTTGATCGGCAAGGATATATCCACACAAACTTAGAGAAAGCATCTATGACACAAAAAATGTAACTGTATTGCTTTTGAGGTGGTGAGAGGGCTCCGAGGTGATCGATGTGATAAGTATCGAGAGGAAATTCGTTCTTTGGTATTGGATGTGAAAATTGCTTGCTGGTCTTTTTATTTCCCAGAATACATTTTACACAATTTTTTTCTAATCTTCTCAATTAAAAAGATGTAATAATCTTTTGATAAAATATCTTCTATCTCTTTCGTTGCGAAATGGCCTTCGTCGTGTACCGTCTTTATAATTTCGTTCGCCCTGCAGAACTGGTTCGTCATGCAGAGCTGGTTATTTACATTTTCATCGTATTTGTACTGGATGCGGTTTTCAAGAAAGTAGCTTTCGTAAGGTCTATTATCTAACATCGTTTTTATCAGCCTTAATTGTTCATAGGTAGATTGGGCGGCTTCAACTCTTAATAAGAATTTACTTGAAATGGTCATTCAGATTGGGTTTCGACTAAGTCCATCAACGTGTTTCATACAGTTGCCTGCACGGTGTTCTAACGTATATTCATAGTCCTGGAGCAACAAGGCCAATCCTGCAATCCTTGGAAGTCCTTCTTTTCCATAGTAGCTTTGAACGCAGAGCAATCCGTTATAATCTTGAAAGGTATTCCCAATAAGTATACTCGCAGTTTTCTTAGAGCCTTCACAATCGCTAAGACTTTAAGTTCATAGAGTATTTTTCTTCTTGTTGGCTCGTCTTTTTGCTGAAATAATAAACTGGGTAAAATAAAACGCCATCTGATTTTTGCAGTAGCACTGCTCCGTAGCCCCACTTTGATGCGTCAATATGTAATTGTGTTTCTGCATCTTGGTAATAGATTCTGAGAACAGGTTCTGTTATGATACACTTCTGGAATTCCTCAAATGCCATTTTCTGAGACGATCCAAACTGAAATGGTTGATCTTTCCTTAATAATTGAGTTGATGGTCTAGTAAGTATGGAGTAATACTCTATAAATTTTCGAAAAAAACCTGTAAGACCCAAGAAACTTTGTACTTTTTTAATAGATGTAGGCTCTGGAAACTTCTTTATTGCTAAGGTTTTATGTTCCGATGGCTTAACTGTTCATTTGGAAATAAAAAAATTTAAATATTCTATGGTGTGGCATAAGAATAGACATTTTTGCCACTTGATCTTCAAACCATAACTCTCCGCTAGCTCAAGAACCTCCTTTAATCTCTTCGCAATTTTTTCCTTTCACAACTTTATCATCTACAAAAACCAGTATGTATCCTTTTCTAATTAGGGGCAGGAAAATTTGATAGATAAACTTCATAAAAACAGTTGGAGAAGTGTAGAAACCAAATGGAGCATGCAGGAACTCCCATTGCCCGGATGGCGTTACAAATAACAAATATTTACAGCTTTCTTCAGATACTTGCACATGAAAAAATCCGTATTCCAAGTCTAAAGTGCAAAATATTTTAGCTTCACTCAACGAATCAATCTGGTCTTCAACTAAAGGAAAAGAAAAGTGGTCCTTAACGATTTCATTACTAAGCCGTCTTAAATCTATGCAAAGCCGCTTTGAACCATCTTTTTTACTAACTAAAACAACTGGGCTGGTATACTCTGAAGAACTTGGCCTCATTATACCATCATTTAATCGTCCACTTGATCGTCCACTTTTCTTTTTTCTAATGGTGATAATCTTCTAGGATGCTGTGAAACTGGAACATCTGATTTCAAAACCAAATTCATTTTGACTGGTGACAGTTTTCGTGGCCAAGGATTGTAGTTTGAAATTAGCTTTCGATTTCGTCTTTGTACTTTCGGTTTCCTATTCTGTAAGATCCTTCAGCTACTGTTCATACTTCAGCAATTTGGCAAAGAATATTCCTCAATCGCTGTTACTAGAATTCCTTCAGGCGCGAAGAAAAGAAGACGAACCGGAAACGACCTTTGTATAATAGTTGGTGCACCCATTATGACGTATACATCGTTTCTAATTAGTGTTATGTCGCTACCCGTATCTATAAGGCCCTTCATAACTTCATAACCATTTACAGATATTGTTTTATTGTGTTAACTTCAGAAAATTCAACTACATTGCTTCTTTTTTCTCGTTGTTGCTTCTTAGGACAATCGGGTGATTTATGCCCAAATTCATTACATGAGAAGCACTTTGGCCTATTGTCTCTACACTGTCTACTCTGGTGTCCAATCTGCCCACAATTAAAGCAACGGATTGGTTTACGAACAACATTCTTGCTACCTTCCATTGACGGCTTTGAATCTCTAACAATGCGACTTGAAATCAAACTTACTTTAAACTTGGAATACATCGACAACTTTTCCTTACATTTTTTTATACCTAATGCACCATATAAAATCATCTTATTTTGCGGAGAATCAAATATACCATTAACAACTTATTCTATAACTGAAGCATCATCTACTCTTCCTTTCGAAATAATTTCCCTCACATCCAACACTCTTTGCACTCGCTGTGTCAGCTTTTTATGAATATCTGCAGTGCAGACTTTTGGGGAAAATTCATCAACAAAGAATTCTTTCAGCTTTTTCCATTTGGAAATACCAGGTTCGTATTGATAATTTAGCGGGACCTCTCAACAACCGTTTGCTGAACAAAACCATCTCGATATCAGACCACTTCATGCTCACTGACGCGTTTTCTACATCTTGTACCCAACATCCCACATCATAATTGTAATATCAATGGTACTTATGTATAAGTAACAAGAGAGTATGAGTGCATATACATGTACTACCACATTATAACTTGAATGCATGCATGTATGTCTTAGTTTTAAGATAAGCACATTTTGATGTACTATTATACAGGGTGAGTCATGAGCAATGCGACAAAATGCTAGGGCGTGTAGGTTGCGTTGAGACAAGAAAAAAATCGTATGGGAGGGGGGGTCTATTCCCCTCCGTTTAGCCGGGAGGGGCAATTTTCGAAAAAACTGACTTAAAATGGGAAAAAAAATTATTTAAAATCAACGGATTCATTCACAATGCTGTGCGATACGTTTTTGAAAAGCCAATAACTTTTTCTTTCATTCTGTGTTTAAATAAATCTATTTTAAGAAATAGTTTTTGAAATATTAATTTTCAAAGTCAAAATTTTGAAAAAAAAAATTGAAAAAAAAATTTCAAATTCATTTTTTTCAAAATTTTACGTAATTAAGTGCTAATTTTAATTTCAAAATTCAATGCTGTTATTAATTTTTAGTCAAAAACAGAAAACCGGATGCCAAAATGTATCTTAGTTTTTGAGAAAATAAGAAAAACTAGAAGTATTTTTTTCCAAGAAAAACACTTTTTTTTTTTGGTTTTCCAAATTTGACCTGCTCAGGTCAATTATTAATAAGGGAATTATTCCTTTCTTATTTTTCATTACATACCATCCGATTTTAATCAAATAATAAAAAAAACGAATTAACTTTTTACTTATTTTACTAGTTTTACTTTTAATTTTTTTTTTATTTCTCAAAAACTAAGATACATTTTGACATCCGGTTTTCTGTTTTTGACTAAAAATTAATAACAGCATTGAATTTTGAAATTAAAATTAGCACTTAATTACGTAAAATTTTGAAAAAAATGAATTTGAAATTTTTTTTTTCAATTTTTTTTTCAAAATTTTGATTTTGAAAATTAATATTTCAAAAACTATTTCTTAGAATAGATTTATTTAAGCACAGAATGAAAGAAAAAGTTATTGGCTTTTCAAAAACGTATCGCACAGAATTGTGAATAAAGCCGTTGATTTTAAATAATTTTTTTCCCATTTTAAGTCAGTTTTTTCGAAAATTGCCCCTCCCGGCTAAACGGAGGGGAATAGACCCCCCCCTCCTATACGATTTTTTTCTTGTCTCAACGCAACCTACACGCCCTAGCATTTTGTCGCATTGCTCATGACTCACCCTGTATAAGGCAGTAGCAGCTTGTACTTCGATCAATAAAGATCATTTTATAATAATAAAAAGCCTTTTTATTACATGGTGTCAGATGTGGTCTTACCTACATACATTATAATATAAAGTTGTTATTGAAAGTTCGGAAATTATATATTATATAAAATAAAAAGTAAAAAGTAAATCACGGAAATCGAAACACAGTTTAATTATAATAAAACCCGTCTAACTATAATAAAAAAAAAAAAAAAAAAAAAAAAGAATGGCGTCAAATAGTCGATTGCCATGTGAATTGGATTGTGCAAATCTGGGAAAAGAATGGCCAGATTGGAAAAGAACATTTTTAATATATATGATGGCCAACAACAAGCTGTCTGAACCTGAGGGGCAGAAAATTGCTACATTTTTGTGGCTTATTGGAACCAAAGGCGTTGATATATTCAACACATTGTTTCCAAACGACGGAACAACGGAAAGCATTGCTGGGATAGCTGATCATCAAGAAGACAATCAAGGTGGTGAAGGTGAAGCAGATGGCGAAGGAGAACAAGGTGAAGCAGAAGGTGATGGACAACAACGGAGAAATGAACATGGTGGCAGAGGGGAGCGCCCAGTGCAAAATGGAAATCAGCGAACATTAGATATAGTGTTGAAAGCTTTTGACGAATATTGTGTACCTAGAAAAAATGTGGCTATGGAATCATTCAAGTTCAACACTATAATACAACGGGAAAAACAGCTGTTTGTCGAATTTGAAACAGAACTCAGAAAACAGTTGCAATATTGCGAGTTCAATTGTAGTTGTGGCAAGTCATATGAGTCTCGTATGCTTCGAGACCGTATAATTTTGGGTGTGCATGACAAAACACTACAACTAAAGCTGCTTGATGGTAAAGATGAGCCACTTAAAAAGGTCATCGATACATGCAAAATATATGAAGCCGCTAATGCCAACAAGGTAATTCTGGATAATCGCTCGCCATTAAATGTTCATGCAGTCGTCGAAGCTGAAACGCACACAAACATATGTATATGCTGTCACACGTAAATGTTACAACTGTGGTGGGACATTCAATGCAAACCATCTTCGTGTATGCAAGGCGAATGGAATAAAGTGCTCATCATGCTCGAAGATCGGGCATTTCGCAAAGTTCTGCAAACAAAAAGGGAAGCCAATAGAATACAACAAAGGAAATCAAGGCAATGATGGACATCAATGGAACAGGAGAGAATACAACAAGGGAAATCAAGACAACGAGGGAAATCAATGGAATCGGAGAGCTGAAACAACAAAGGGAAACGATAACAAGAAAGACGTCAACTATGTAAGCTGGGCAAATATGACAGGTACTATTAAGTCAGTAAATTCTTTTAATGTAGATTGTAAGGAAATTAATATTTTTAGAATAAGCACAAATCATAATAATCTTAAATGGATCAAGGAACTATGGATAAAAAACTGCTCAACCAAATTCAAACTGGATACTGGAAGTGATGTTAATTGCATCCCTATCAAGCTTTTTAAAAAAATGAAATTAACAATAAAATTAAATGAAGTAAAAAATACTTTGGTTCTTGATTATAGCTCAAATCAAATTAAAGTTTTTGGTGAAGTTGAATTAACTTGTGTTTGGGATAATTTTGTCAAAAAGGCTAACTTTCTGATTGTTGAGGATAAATATGAACCTTTACTTGGACTTTCTACATGTATTCATTTTTGATTAATTAGCCGAATTGATTCCTTAAAAATTGAAAATAGATTACCAAAAGATACAAATGCATTTGTTGAACTGTACAAACGTGCTTTCAGTGGGTTAGGAAAATTTCCAGGGAAATGTTCAATCGTATTAAAAACTAATGCCATACCATCGTTACATTATAAAAAACGTGTGCCACTTGCGTTATTAGAACGATTAAAAAATAAAATTAAAGCAATGGAAGAAGAAAAGATTATTGAATATGTTGATTATCCGACTGATTGGGTTAGTAATTTGCAGGTAGTAGAAAAACCTAATGGTGATCTAAGGATATGTTTGGATCCCAAACTGTTAAATGCAAATATAAAAAGGGAACACTTTCTCATACCCACACTAGATGATTTTAGTATTCAATTAAAGGATAAAACTATTTTCACGGTAATTGATTTAGCAAACGGGTTTTGGCACATGGAACTTGACGAGAAGAGTTCAGAGCTAACTACTTTTATGACTCCATTCGGAAGATACAAATTTAATCGTGTTCCATTCGGAATAAGCAGTGCCCCAGAAATGTTTCAAAAGCGTATGGTACAGATATTTGGGGATATAACCGGGGTAATGATATATTTTGATGATTGGCTATTGCCGGTAAAGATGAGGGAGAACATGATTTGATATTAAAAAAAGTTATGGAGAGAGCATTAGAGAATAATATCATTTTTAATCCAGATAAAATTCAATACAAGAAAAAGACGATAACTTTCATGGGTAACTGTATTTCAGAAGGAAAAATTGAACCTACTCTTAAAAGCATTAAAGCGGTAGAAGAAATGATTAAACCAGCTAATAAGCTAGGAGTTATGCGGTTCTTAGGGTTTTGCAAATATTTAGCTCGGTTTTTACCAAATCTAACTAAGCAATCGACAGAATTACGTAAGCTAACATGTAAAAATAGTAAATGGGAATGGAATGAAAATCATGAACGTGAATTTATTAATTTAAAAAAGCTGGTTTCAAGCGAACCAATTTTGTCAGTCTATGATCCTCAGAAGAACGTAGTTGTACAGACGGATGCATCAAATGATGGGTTGGGTTGTACTCTTTTACAGGATGATCATCCTGTAGCATATGCTTCACGCACACTAAGCAAAAGTGAGCAAAGGTGGTCACAAATTGAAAAGGAGTTATTAGCTGTAGTTTTTGAATGTCAAAGATTTCATTACTATCTATACGGTAGAGAATTTACAGTCCAAAGTGATCATAAACCATTGGAATCGTTATATAAACGTGACATTGATAATGTAACTATGAGATTACAAAAAATGTTTATGTTTTTATTAAAATACCCGAAATTGGATATCGTGTATACTCCAGGTAAATTGATGTTAGTTGCTGACTGTCTGTCAAGAGCACAACTTCGGGAAGTTGATGAAAACTATGAACTAGCAACCGCCATTCATAGCATCACTCGTCAGGCCTGTTTATCAGAAGAAAATTATAAAAAATATTTGCAAGTCATTGCCAAGGATAGTTCATATGTTAATATTTGTAAAAATGTTGAAACAGGGTGGCCAAAGTATGAGAAACTAAATCAAATTGAAAAATTTTTTTTCAAGTTTAAAGATGAACTTCATTTCGAAATGGAATTATTGTTCAAAAACCATAAGTTGGTTATTCCAAAAGAATTACAAAACACTATTTGTAAGTGTTTACACATGTCTCATTTGGGAATTGAAAAAACACTAGGAAGAGCTCGAATGAACTATTACTGGCCAGGTATGAGTGTGGACATTAAAAACTTAGTAGCAAATTGTAAGATCTGTGAGAAATTTAAAAGAAATATACAAAAAGAACCTCTTAAACAAGAAGAAAATCCCGATTATCCATTTCATAGAGTAGCCATGGATATTTTTGAATATGCTGGTATAAATTATCTAGCAATAATTGACGCATACTCTGGATATTTAATAGTTAACAGGGTAGTTGAGAAAACTTCGACAGCGTTGATTGAGATATTAATGACAATATCTAATCGTTTGGGATATCCGACTGAAATTAAATGTGACAACAGTCCATTTGGGTCTTCGGAATTTGAAATTTTTGCAAATGACGTAAACATACAGTTTAAATTTTCAAGTCCACGTTACCCACAAAGCAATGGGTTGGCTGAAAAAGGGGTAGCAATAGCTAAAAACATACTTAAACGTTGCTTTGAGGAAGATAAAGTTAAGGAATATCAGTATAGAATTTTGGAATATAATGCAACACCAGTTGCCTCAATGAAATTTTCCCCAGCACAGTTATTCTTCAATAGACAAATTAAAACTAAACTTCCTATATCAAGTGAGCAATTAAAAAGTCAAACAATTGATTGGGAAACAATTCAAGAAAAAATAAATAAAAAAAAGGAAAAACAAAAGTTTTATTACAATCGAACAGCAAAAGTGTTACCACGTTTGAATTTGAATGAGCAAGTTATTTTTAAAAAAAAATCGAATGAATGGCATTATGGTAGAATTGTTAAAATTGTAAATGACCGTTCATATATAGTCGAAGATAATTCTGGAAATCATTTCAGACGTAACCGTAGATTCATTTCAAAAACACGGAATAATGACTTTTGTACTAGTGAATTATTATTTAACGATCAAATAAGAACTGATATTGAAAATGTTGATGGTAAATGTAAAACTAGTTTTTAGGAAATTGAAATAATAAGACCAAACATTGGTCAAAATACTAATTTGAATTATAAAGATGTAAGCATTGAGCAGGAATCTGTAGATAATAACATAAATGATGACAATGATTATGAAAATTGCAATGTACATATTACTGCAAACGATATACCAAATTGTAATCTATTAGAAGACAACCATAATTATGTAACAAGAAGTGGTAGAGTAGTGAAACCACCAGAAAGATATATTATATCTGTTATTTAAAAAAAAAAAAAAAAAAAAAAAAAAAAAAAAAGGAGCATGTAATATCAATGGTACTTATGTATAAGTAACAAGAGAGTATGAGTGCATATACATGTACTACCACATTATAACTTGAATGCATGCATGTATGTCTTAGTTTTAAGATAAGCACATTTTGATGTCTATTATATAAGGCAGTAGCAGCTTGTACTTCGATCAATAAAGATCATTTTATAATAATAAAAAGCCTTTTTATTACAATAATCGTCATTCCCACTGAATTCAGGTATCACAGTTGCAACATCATCAAAAGTTATATTTGAGCGCCCCCTCATCTTCAGCATTTCTTCTTCGAAACTTGTTTTAAGAATAGACATTTCCAAACGCATTGCCATTATCTTTTTCTCTAATCAGACCCTCCCTCCTACTCAACACCAGATCTTTTCTTATGTATTTTAAAACTTTTTCCCGTAATTCAACTTCTTCTTGCTTTCTTTCTAAATCATGGAACATCTCAGAAGAATCACGCGCCCCTCCAGCTATCGAAGTACTATTCCTATTTTTTCTTCCGATCGCAGATTAATAATCTCAACAAAAATTATTTTTTTTATTGTTGTTATATTGTACTATTCGTACTAGAATGTTGTAATGTCCAAGTGTAAACGAGGCCTTAATCAATCGATAACACAAACAGATCGATAGACAGATGTTTGTCTGTTTGAAATATAATATATAGATAGACACAAAATGGTCAACCGCTGAGCATTGTTATAAGCGAAGCCCTTTTTGATTAAATAAAGCCATATTATCTTTAAACACTGTATTTGTTACAATTAAAATACATAATTTTACAATTGGCGACGAGAATGGAAGTTGCATCAACGTGGAACAACAATTTATCACCATTTAACACTTTGGAAACATCCAACATTGGTGAAAGATAGAAGAAATGGATTTGGAGATTCGAGAATTTTATGGTGACTTCTCAAATAGATGATGCAAAACGAAAGAAAGCACTTCTTTTACATCTAGCAGGTGAGTTAGTATCTGATATTTATATTTCCCTTCCTGAATCCCTATCCCCCACTGCAACTGCAACTGCAACTGCAACTAACGCGGAAAATGGCGGATCACAAACACCGTGGCAACAAGTGGCAAACAAGTGGCAAAAGAAAAATTGTCTGATTACTTTGTACCACTCAGCAACAAGTAATTCGAAATTTTCAACTTTCGTAAAATGCAACAAGAATCCATAGAAAAAATGTCCCAATTTTACGCACGTCTGCTCAAAGCATCTGAAAACTGTGGATACGCTGTTGGCAAGGAGAAAGAAAATGAGATCAAAAGGCAAATCCTTTATGGAACAGCATCAACATTGGTGCGAAGATATGGCATCAGAGAAAGGCCAACTTTAGACCAGCTGCTAACATATGCCAAGTCATCGGAAACCACAGACTTTCAAGTAGAAGGCATAGAAGGAAACAATGAGGATCAAAGTGAAAGCACTAACGCAATCAACATAAAGAAGAAGTTTTCGCACAACAAAACTAATCGAAATCCTAGTGCACATTTTAGTGGCAATACAAATAATTGCAGCACAAACAGACGCATGTGTTCCTTTTGTGGTAGTGCATGGCATGAAGACGGACTTTCTAGCTGTCCAGGCAGAAAATCAAAATGCAATTTGTGCAACAATAAGGGGCTTTGGGCAAAGGTGTGTTGTTCAAAAAATCCCAAATTAGCGCAAAAACAAACACAAAGCATAACGAGACATCTGAAGGAAGACAGTTCCAGCAACGAATCTACATTAAGCCTAGCAACGGAAGTGACAAAAACACCAAAGGTCAAGTTGTCTCGAAATGACATGATGGTTGAATTTATTATCGACACAGGATCATCTGTAAACATAATCAGTCGTGAAACACTTCGTAAAACTGGAATGAACTTTGCGAATTTAACACCAACAAAAGAAAAAGTGTTTTCATACAACAGTTACCTATATCAGGTAGTTTTAAAACAAAACTAAACCACAAAGGTTCTGAAGTAGTTTCAGATATCCTGGTAATAGACACGGAAGCTGAATCGATCCTAGGATAAAAAACATGCCAAGAGCTACAATTTGTGAAAGTGACATACAAAATCAATAACAATGAAAGTACCATCGACATGGAATAAATTGAGAAAAAGTGTTACGCGAGGAGTTTGCAGATTAAACAAATGCAAGTTCATCTCCATATTGATGAAAGCATACAACCGATAGCTCAAAAGCATCAAAGAGTCCCATTTCACCTGAGAGATAAGATTGAAACGGAGATCAAGAGAATGGAAGAAAGAGATATAATTTATTGAGAAAGCGGACGGACCTACTCCATAGGTGTCTCTAATAGTAATTGTTGCAGGCCCGTGGTCTTAAGGAGGGTACGGTGGATACCATGAGAACCACGCTAAGATCCTCAAGAGTTCTTGAGCGTGCTGGTTCCATCCCTGCCGAGTACCCTCACTACCCTTTTTCTTTTGAAGAGGATTTCAAGGCTGTTCAATCCAAAGTTTTAGAAATCAAGAATCTTTTAAAAACCCCGCCGAAGAATTCAAAGTCGGCAGAGTTTTTAAAGATTCAAACCATAATTGAATGGTGTCTTGGTAGGATTTGTAGGGCAAAGGTGGAGTCTTCTGATGAGGTAAATGGGGTCGCAGATTTAAGGGGGGAGTTGCTTTTGCTGATGGCCGCACTGATCGAAGGAGAAGAAGCAGAACCTCAAGAAAAATCCAGCGTTGCCACCTGCACCTGTTCCTGCACCGGAATTGTTGGAATTGCCTACACCGGTTCATACCTGTGAACGAAATTCCGAACGAATTGAGAAGTGGGACGTGAAGTTCTCTGGTTCATCAGTGAACATGTTTTTGGAGAGAGTCGAAGAGCTAAGCGAGTCCAGAGGTGTTTCTGAGGCTCGATTGTATAAATCAGCGGTGGATCTCTTTTCTGGGAAGGCACTTCTTTGGTTAAGGGCGATTAGGGACAGCATTTCTACTTGGAGAGAGTTAGTAAGAGAATTGAAATTATGATGATCTCTTATTGGATGAGATCAGGCGGCGCACCCAGGGGAAGGATGAGTCAATGGGCATGTACATTGCACTCATGCAGACACTTTTCAAGATTTTCGGAACCGTTGAGTGAGAGTAGAAAATTGTCTATTCTTATGAAGAACATCGCTCCCTTTTACCAAACGCAGTTGGGGCTGGTTGAAATCAAATCAGTCAGCGAACTTGTTGCGTTGGGTAGAAAGTTGGAGACGATAAGAACCAACGTCGAATCTTTTGTTCCTCCTCCCAATATTCGCTCTAGGCAGTCTTTGGAGCCTGACGTGGCTTATGTTGCGTCCGTTCAGGAAGAGGTTACAGTTAATCGTAACCCACCTCCTGATCATAACCCACCACCCAATCGCACCATACGTTGCTTTAATTGTAACAGGGAAAATCATCTTTCAAATACCTGTTCCGCTCCTATTCGTTGTTTTGGCTGTGGTACTTTGGGTACTTCACAGCGTAATTGTAGACGCTGTTTGGGAAACGGGCAGCGGACTCTTAGGCCAGCAGGGCAAGAGCGCCGCCTTCGTCATTAGCTAGGTCGCCTGCTGACGACCAGCTGGTAAATGTAGTTAGGTTAGGTTTCACGTTAGACACGTTTAGGGACGATAGACGTCCATATTTAGGGATAAATATTTATGGGATTAGGTTTTTGGGATTATTAGATTCTGGGGTTTTTTGTCCAGGATAAGACCTAGATATTTAGCTTCATCTGAAAATCTTAGTGGAGTTCCCATAATTGATGGGGGACTTATTTGGGGAATTTTATATTTTCTTGTGAAGAGGACAAGTTCAGTTTTGTTTGGGTTTATACCCAGTCCGCATTTTTCTGCCCATTTGAGCATAATATTTAGAGCATTTTGCATTAATTCAACGAGAATTTGAGCATGTGAAATCAATGGGGCTTATCCCAATACATAACCCACTGGCTCTACACAGCGGTCATCAGACCGATACTAACTTACGGGGTAGCAGTATGGTGGACTGCCCTTGACAAAGTTACATATCGTGACAAGTTAAGTAAAGTCCAACGGTCAGCCTGTATGTGTATTAGCGGAGCTCTCCGTTCGACACCTTCAGCTGCTCTTGACATTCTACTTAATCTCATACCCCTTGATATTTTTAGCAAACAAACGGCCGCAAGCACAGCCGTTCGTCTCAAAGCCATCTCTCAATGGACCCATAACTCAATTGGTCACTCCATTATTCTGAAAACATTCGGACCAAAATTAAGTCACTCCGACTACTCTATACCCCAGCTAGTTTTTGACAAGAATTTTGAAGTCACCATCCCACCAAGATCCACTTGGGAAAATGAGAGTTTCTTGAAAGATGAATCAGTTCATTTTTACACTGATGGCTCAAAAACTAAAGATGGGGTTGGTGGTGGCGTGTACTCAGACAGACTAAATTTAAGTCTCTCATTCCGTCTACCTGACCATTGTAGTGTGTTCCAAGCGGAAATTCTGGCGATCAAAGAGGTATTATCCTGGTTAAGGGAAAACGTGATATCTGTATCGGATATCCGTATATTTTCAGACAGTCAGGCAGCCCTTAAATCAATCAGTGCTGTTTCCACAAACTCAATAACTGCCCGCGACTGTCGATCATCTCTCATGGAGATGGCAGAACAGTTCAATATTCACCTTTTCTGGGTGCCGGGACACAGAGACATTGAGGGAAACTGCAAAGCCGATGAACTCGCCAGAAATGGAACCCTATTGCCGATTTTACCTAACAAGGTGAATATTGGTATACCTATCAAACTCATGCTAAAACTAAATGCCATAGAGAAAGCAAATTCAAGATGGACAAACACTACTACCTGCGTAGCGACAAAGCAAATCTGGCCAAAATTAGATCAGAAACGTACTAAATGTCTGCTATCTATGAGCAGATTACATCTTAGCTCCGTGATTGGTGTCATAACCGGACACTGCCTCATAGGAAGACACGCCATAAGACTTGGCGTATTCTCTAATGATTTTTGCAGAAGCTGCATGGACGAGGAGGAGGAGGAGACTATCACCCATCTTCTCTGTTCATGCCCAGCTCTCTCCCAAAGACGTAAATTACACCTGGGTAATCTCTTTTTCGACGATCCAAGCGATATATCGAACGTTGATATTCTATCTTTATACCGCTTCATAAGAAGCTCCAACTGGTTTAATTAAAGAAATACTCCCTCGCTCATTCGTGGTATCACAACGGACCTATCTGTGGTCTAAGTGTGTCAGTAGTCTTCCTGACAGCCACATAAACCTAACCTAACCTAACCTAGATTCTGGGGCATCGCGAACAATAGTTTGTAGAGACGCGTGGAGAATTTAGAAAGATTTAGGGCTACAGTTAGATAAATCAAATGTTAGGCAAGTTAGTTTAGCAGATGGTGCAGGTGTAGGGGTTTTAGGGGTTTTAAATCTAGCCATTGTTGTTGAGAGCAAATCAATTTTGATTGAATGTTTAGTTATACCTTCCCTCCCACATGCGATGATACTCGGTGCAGATTTTTGGGCACTATCGGGAATCGTCCCGGATCTTCGTTCTCGCATGTGGAATTTTTCAAGCCAGGATATGGTGGCTTCGATAGAAACTACATCTATCACAGAAAAGACTGAGTTGGACGATATTCAAACGGCGAAACTAAACATTTGAATTGATGATTTGTTCAGGGGTATGCCAGAAGGGCTGGGGGTGACAACAATGGTAGAACATAAGATTAGAACGTCATCAGAACCTATCAAACAGAGGTATTATCCGGTTTCTCCAGCAGTGCAGACCATCCCTTAAATTTTTAGGTTATGTAGTAGATCGGAATGGGTTACATGAAGATCCAGAAAAGGTAGATAGTATGGTTAGAATTCCTGCACCTAAAAATGTAAAAGAAGTTAGAAGTTTTGTAGGGACAGTTTCGTGGTACAGACGCTTTGTACCAAATGTCGCTATGTTAGTTAGTCCATTAACAGATTTGCTTAAAAAGAGCAAAAAGTTCGTCTGGTCACAAGAATGTGAAGAAAGTTTTAGAAAAGCTAAAGAATGCTTAATAACGGCTCCTATTTTGACATGTCCGGATTTCAGTATTCCATTTGTGGTCCAAACTGACGCGTCCGATTACGGCATCGGTGCCTTGTTATCTGAAACATTTCCAGAGGGGGAAAAAGTAATTTGTTACTTGAGTAGGTCTTTGAATAGATCTGAAAGGAACTATTCAACTACTGAAAAAGAATGTTTAGCAGTTTTGTGGGCAATTGAGAAGTTGCGACCGTACATTGAAGGTGTTCACTTCACGGTCGTAACTGATCACTACTCATTCATTTGGTTGAGTAACCTCAAAGACCCACAAGGTAGACTAGCGTGCTGGGCCGTACGGCTACAGCAATTCGACTATAGTTTAATTCACCGTAGGGGAAAAGAACATGTCGTACCCGACATGTTATCTCGGGGAGTCCCAGTAGTGGCTGGTATTTCGGATGAGGATATAGACCCTTGGGTGGCTAAAATGATTTCAGCAGTTGAATTAAACCCGTTAGCTTATCCGTCGTAGAGAGTAGATAGTGAAGAACTTTTTAAATTTGTCAAATCCAAACATATAGTAGTTCATGAAAGTAACGAAGAACTGAAGTTAGTTGTAGGTAGAAAAGATAGATTAGCTATTCTTAGAGAGTGTCATGACAGTCCATTGGCTGGACACATGGGGGTTAGAAAAACATTTGCTAGAGTAGCTGCCAAATATTATTGTCCAAAAATGAGATCAGATGTAGCTAAATATGTTAGAAAATGTAGTACGTGTCAGCAAGTGAAGCCAGTTAACGACAAGCCAGCCGGTCTTATGACTGAGAGAATAGGTGTTTCTTCTCCGTGGGAGATGATTAGTATGGATTTAGTGGGTCCATTACCCAAGTCCAGTAGGGGTTTCATATATATGCTCACAGTAGTAGATTATTTAACCAAATGTCCATTATTATTTGCATTGAGATCTGCCACCGCAAAGGCAGTGTGCAAGGAGTTAGAAGATAACGTTTTTCTGTTGTTTGGTGTTCCGAAAGTTGTCATTTGCGACAACGGACCCCAATTTAGGAGTAGGGAACTAAAGGCCCTCTGTGATGGATATTCGTCGAAGATTAGACTTACTCCACACTATCATCCTCAGGCTAATCCTGCGGAGAGAATCAATCAAATTATTAAGACAACATTAAGGGCCTATATATCTGAGAATCACAGAGTTTGGGATTCTCAGCTTGCAAAAGTAGCTTGTGCCATCCGCACTTCGCAGCATGAAGTTTTAGGAGTTAGTCCTTATTATGCTAATTTTGGTAGAGAGATGTCTACTAGTGGGCAAGATGTAGTACAGCTTAGTGATGAGATTGTAGATAGAACTAGTCGTTTAGATTCAGGCAGCGATGTAGGAGATAGATTTAGAAAACTAAGAATAGAAATCGCTGCCAAAATTCAGGCAGCATCCAAAAAATCGTCGGAAGCCTACATCCTCAGGAGGAGAGATATTCAATATCTTCCAAATGCGTTGTGTGGCGGAGAAATTTCGTCCTTTCAGACGCTGCAAATTATTATGCGGCAAAGTTGGAACCAAAGTTTGTGGGCCCTTTTAAAGTTAGAAAAAGATTGTCCCCTTGGACATATGTCCTTGAAGATGAAAATGGTAAAGATCGTGGCACTTGGCACACTAAAGATCTAAAACCGTTCACTTCATTGTCCGAAAATGATTGAGTCTTAAAAGTCCCTATTAAAGTAAAGTTGTGTTACATGATTAAATTTTGTTTTTTTTTGTAATTTTAAAATTTTAATTTGTTTTTTTTTCGTTTTGCTTGAAAGACGGCCATATTTGGCCTGATGGGATCCATTACTTTGTTTGTTTTACCAGATCGAGAAGTAGGAAATGACTTATATTTTTTTTATAAAAAAAGTAAGACATTTCCAAGGAGGAAAGGGTGGGATTTTAACGGTAAAATTTACCGTTACAAAAACTGTTCTTTACATCTCAGTCCCATTCCTTATTCCTGCATTACTTCCTACTAATTTTTATCTTCTCAGGTGTTTCTTTCAATCTACTGAGAGAGAGCAGGGCAACCATGGTCCATCAGACATCGGTACTATCTCTTAGTATTTTGAAGAAACAGATCTTCGGATGCCAGGCGATAAAAGTATTGATTTGGTGAGCCAAGAACCAAAATAGTAGTTGGACGTACTACTGTAACATAGAAATAAAGGCTGAAGTTACTCTCCGAAACCATAAACCTTGCCTAGCCAGAAGGGCATACTGATGAAGATAAACACGGATGACATTTTGTTCCCGAAAGTTGATGTTGTTTAAAAATGGGCGAGAGCCCGTCATAAATTTAAATATAATTTGTACAAGATGGAACGCTATCTGCTAGCCCCAATCCCCCAAATCTGAACAGAAGTCTACCGAAGTAGTTAAAATCACAAATAGGAGATATAAACTGCCATATTTTCCTTCGAATGGTTTTATATTGTCTGCCTTGAATTTTTTTTGTTGTTTTTTTTTTTTTGCATTGTATTAGTTTTGAGGGGAAAAATGATTGTAAGCCGACATTAGATTTTTCAGCTTTCAATTATTTTTCTTTTTATAAAAATGTGGGAATATGGGCTGAATGCATTCATCGAATAGCTCTTCACTGTAAGAAGATCAGTGGCCGGCGAATTCGATGATGAATATGCAGTAAGCTTGGGTTTTATATGGGAGTAAGCAGGACCACTGAATTTCGATGACGACAGCACATATTCGCAAATAATGCTATGTGATTGCTGTATTATCTCGTCATCGAGATTAGCGGGTACTGATTGGCCGAAACCATAGGGGACGAAAAAAAAAGAAGATGCTTTCCAAACATGGTGAAAGTTTGGAAGGACACTTCTTAAGTGACTAGCAAAAGAACTAGAGGTTAAAAAAAAAAAAATTTAAAATATAAGAAAGAAAGATTGTTGAAAGTTTAAAAATTTGATTTTGTAGAGTTAAAAGTAAAGTAGAGTAGTGAAATTAGATATTTTAATTTAAAGTGGTTGTAGTGAAAATTCTAGGCAGACAGGAGAAAAAGGAAGGAAAATTTTGCAGTTGGTACAGATAAGTACACAGTGGTTTTTTTTGGTTGTTTGCAACGTTTGATATTGAGTTTTTTTTTTTTTTTTAGGAAAAAAAAACATATTCAGTTGACTTCTGCGTCGAATTTATCCTGAGATTGCAGGACACGCGACCTGTTGTAATTGCATTTTTTATATTTCGGGACCAAGCGATAGTGGTCCATCTTAGCGATAGTGGTCCATCTTAGTTTAATTTTAATACCTACCTATTTAAATTGTTATTTTTGTTTTGTTTTAAAAGATCTCAGGTTTTAATCCTGCTTGAAAGGTTTCCTGGGCTAAATAAAAAATAATTAAAATCCCTACTCGGGAAGTTAAAATAATTATTCATTTTGTTTTTATTTTTTTTACTTGGCTTTTCACCGTCTGTTCCCTTCAAAGGTTTGAAATTTCCTTTTTTCCAAAAAAAAAATTCTGGCGCCCTTTAACCTTTTGCCTTTCTTGTATACGTACCTGCATTTGCATACGTATACCAAGTAAGTACAAATAGGTACCTATACCTCCTTTTTATATTTTCATTTTTTATCATTGATTTGTTTTTTTTTATTATCAATCATTTTATCGATTAAATAATTCGCGAACCTACGACCAGCTGAGCTGGGCTGAGGAAGCAGCATCATCTTTGCTGGTGGTTACAATTTTGTATTCGCCGTGTTGTTTACCATAAAACAAAAAAAACCAGTTTTATCTTCGCATCAATTACCTACTTTTTGGTAATTGTTTTAGTTTAGTCTTCGTTGTCGCGGTCGTGCGTACCTTTGTAATATTCTATTTAGTGTTCGCGTTGTAAAATTAATAGTTTGAATAATTTAATAATATATATTAATATTAATAATAATATACCTCGTTTGGTATTTTGTTCATTCGTCGTAGTGCGGGAAAAAACTGTAACAAGGCAAGGGGCCGCCTTGGACTAATAATCAATTTCAAAAGAATTCAAAGATCCTTATATCTTTAAGACACTTTATTGTGCACTTGTTCGTCCTGTGTTAGAATATTGCAGCTGTGTTTGGTGTCCTTATTATGACATTGCAACCAATAAACTGGAAAGTGTTCAAAAACGTTTCTTAATATACGCTCTTCGACACCTTTATTGGAATGCAACTCAACATTTACCACCATATGAAAGTCGATTAAATCTTTTTAATATGTCAACACTTGAGAAAAGAAGAAAAGTTAATAATGTAATATTCCTCTTTCAACTCTTATCAGAATCCATTGACTCAGCTTATATTCTAGGTCAACTCAACATAAATACCCGTTCAAGATCAACTAGGAATCCTGATTTTTTCTACATATTCTCTTCAAGAACCAATTATGATTTAAACGAACCCTTAAATGTTATGAGTAGAGATTTTAACAAATGTTAATTGAATTAAAAGTAATTGGCGCCAAATTATAGTCAACCTTTATTTTATTAACGTGACACCACTTAATATTATCTTCATTAAGAAAATGTATGCTTTATGCCGTTTATAATAGGGAAAAACGTATTTTAACCAAGTTTCACATTAAATTGCTTTTAGTTTCAAGTTAAATTGACTATGGAATTTAATAATTCTTAATCAAGCATTTATTTAAAAATTAGGCACAAATATGTAAATTTGAAACTTTGAACTATAAACAAGAAACTTTTAATTTTAATGTCTTGCAAGAATGTAAAAAAATAACAAAACAATAGTTGTACCTACATTTTATATTTTCTACACAACATAGGACTTATATTGTCAGTAGTTGAAATAAATAAATAAATAAATGATCGGTTATTGGAATTAGAACTCACGATTAACGTCGAGAAGTCCAAGTTCTGCTTCCAGCAACTGCGGTGTCTGGGGTACGTCGTGGGGCAAGGCTGCCTCAATGCTGAAAAAATTCAGCTATCGTGGATTATCCGGTATCAACGACTACACATCATGACGAATCCGGGTTGGTACCGGAGATTCATCGTGAATTTCAGTGAGGTCGGGCCGAAGACCGACGCGTTGAAGAAGGGGAGAAGTTTCGATTTAGGAGAAGAGGCGTTAGTAGCCTTTGCTAAAATCAAGCTAGCATTAACAACTGCTCCAGTTTTTCGCAACCCCGATTTTGATAGGCAATTTGTCATATTATGTGACGCGTCGTCTACCGGAATCGGGGCGTTATTGTGCCAGAGAGACGAAGAAGGCAACGAGTTACCCATATAATACTTTGCGCAAAAGTTGAATTCCTCTCAACGAAATTATTCCGTGACCGAGAAGAAATGCTTGGCAGCTGTCAAAGGATGCATAAATTCCGTCCCTACGTAGAAGGTTATAGATTTCTGGTGGTAATCGACCATGCCTCCTTGAAATGGTTAATGAGTCTAAAAGACCCAACCGGAAGGTTAGCTAGGTGGAGTTTGAAGCTTCAAGGCTTTGATTTTTCCGTGGAGCACCATCGCGGAAGTTTGCACGTTTTGCCAGATACTCTCTCACGAATGTATGAGTTGGAGGCGTTGCGTGCAATCGAACCGCCGACGGAATCTACGGAAACCAAACCCCATCTATCACAAGAGATGTCATCGATTTGAAGGATCTAGCTTTTGAGTCGGAGGAATACCTTCATATCATGCCACACATTTGTGACAATAAAGAGCGTTTGCCGGACCTACAAATATCTGAAGATTTCATTTATTAAAAAGTCCGTCACGTCACAGGAAATCCAATCCAGGACAATCAAGCTTGGAAACTTTGGATTCCATCTCACTAACTGAAGGGTTCATTTTTCGGGCTCATTGCCCACCTCAAGCTGCGCATGAGGGGATAACCAACACCTTATACCGCCTACATAACCTGTTTTATTGGCCTGGCATGGCTGCGCAGACGAAATTATTCATTGGAAATTGTGACATATGTAAGTCGACAAAAGCGCATATTCAAACACTAAGGGCAGAAATGGGAAAAGGATATGTGGTGCAACGACCATTCCAACATGTTTTTTTTCGGGACTATATCCCCGCTCTAAGAAAGATAATACTTACATCATAATTCTCCTAGACCAGCTAACAAAATTCGTCATTATCAAAGCTTTGAAAAAAGCAACTTCGGCAGAAGTATTTAAGTTTCTATCAGAAGATATCTTTCTGATGTTCGGAATTCCTAAGACTCTCTTGCAGCGTTCTCACAGCATGCTTACGCCAGCGAACGGGTCAACAGATCTATTTTGAGTGCAATCCGAGCGTACGTGGATGAAAAACAGTATAATTGGGATGTACATTTGACATACATAAGTAGTGCACTTCGCACATCCGTCCACAGCGTGAATGGCGTGTCACCCTTTGAGGCTCTGTTCGGTCAGAGAATGATCGAACATGGCGCTGAATACCAGTTACTAAAAAAACTTGGAGGCCGAATTTTAATGGTTACCAAAGACAGCTCGAATAAATATTTTACACACATACTTCAAAACATCACTCAACCAAGCCCATGAGTCATACGAGAAAGTTTACTATTTACGTTTGCATTGTAATTTATGCAATGGGAGACGAAGTATTTAGGCGAAATTACATCTTAAGCGATGCCACTAAGCATCGATTTGAAGCTTTGCCCTAAATTTCTTAAACAAAAATAGTCAAGATAATAGGTATAAATCAAGAGATAATAATGCTTCGAGACTGTAGTACATACAAAAGATCTACGGAAGTAATCTCAGAATATATTACAAGTTTCTTTTAATTATAGTCTGGCTAGCTCAGTCTGTGCATGAGACAGATCGGGTCGTGGGTTCAATGTTTTTAGAATAAATTACACCTATGACAAAGTAAAAATAAGCAGGATTTATAAAGAATGTTTTTTTTTCAACTTCATTCAACAAGATGAATCTTATTGAAGTGAACCTGCTTTGTAGGAAAACGATTTCAAAATCTACATACATATGTAATAGAACACTTATATCCACAAGCGGATAACAACACCTAGCTTTTAAGTCAAGTCAAACCAAATTGCAAATTTGTATCCTCATGTATTTCAACAGAAATAGCATTTTCAAATAAACGAACAATTATTCAAATGACACGAAACACATTTGCTATAAAAAATATATTCGTTATTCTAGGCAGGAACCTCTTTAGCGATTCCACCTTTGTATATAAATAACATAGTAAAATCAAGCTTGGCCAAAAAACTACCTCCATCTGTATTTTCCACTTAGAACTACCTACTCGGTTTGAGTCTGAAATAACACACAAATAAGTGGACAGAAAAACAATACAGGAGAAAGAATATTGGACACCGAAAATTTAGTAGAACGGGAACAGGCCATACAAAATCTTAAAGAGTCAGAAGGAGATGAAAATAAAATAATTTTCTATTTTTAATATTTTCCATAGAAAAAGAAAACAAAATTCAATGATGTTGAAGGAGAGAAGAATACTTTCGTATTTTTGTTTTGTTTGTTTTATTTGCGACAACTTATCAACTGGATGATTTGTGGCAAGTTAGAATATTTTTGATGCAGTTTTTCCTAGGAATAAATCGACCAGTGGAAGGGTAATATGTACAAGATAATTAATATGTGTGTGCTCAAACAATTTTTACAGATAATTAGGTAAAATAAGAAAAAAATAGTTTTGTATTTTTGTTTATTTTCTGCAATTGAGATCGATAGAAAAGATTAACTTTTTGCCAATATTGTGCATCATATACTTAGGTGCCTATATTAATTTACACTAGGACCTTCATAATAATTATTTATTTAAAAAAAAAGAAGATTGATTTGATAGGTAGGTAGGTATGTACCTAACTGAAAAGTAAAAAAAAATATTTTTTTCCTTATAAAGGGCTTGTTTTATCAAATCTAAATAGATGTGTTTTAGATAAGCTACTTATGTCGTTTTCGTTTGGTCGTCCAGAAGAGTCCGGGATTGTTCAGAAGGCTTCTGAAAGCATCCATGAAACATATATTTCAGAATCGAATCAGCTGTGTTTGCTTGTAATCCTGGATCTGAGAGCTCTTCGGGATTAGCACCCAAAAACGACATTAGCAGTTACATAAATTCAATATTTGTCATTTATTTTTTTGTTGTTTTCTGTCAAAAAAATGTTCCGAATAGCTTAATTGAAACTTAATCAAAGATTATGAAACTAGCTTTAAGTAGGTATATGAATTCAGCATGTATTTAAAGCTGTATTGAACCATCGAAATACAGATGGGTAGTTAAAATAGAAAAAAAAAAACAAAATCAATTTTCTTACAAAAACAGACATCGAAAAATTTAATTGTAAGAATATAAGTTTTGCATAAACATACATAGGTAGGTACCTACCTACAAAACAATAATTCCCATGCGATCTTTAAAAAAAATTTTGGTATCTACATAGGTATGAACGTACCTACCTACAAATAACTAAAAAATATACGATAGGTCTGTTTGTTAAATTCATTCAATAATTTCCTATTTTCCTAACCCTAAATTACCCTTCTTTACATCAAGCTTACATCAAAAACCAGTGCTTGAAATAAAAGTGTGAATATGAACATTTCCTATATGAAATGCATATTTAAACACTTGTATAACAAGTACTTGTAATTTTGTGTTATATGCCCCAGATAGTAAAAAGAGAAAAAATACGTACATATCTACCTAATGAAATCAATTTTCTCACAAAAACATATCAAAAAATGTAGTTATAACCTGTTGCAAGAAAAAAAGAGTTCTGCATAAACATAGGTAGGTACAAAACAATCATTCCCTTGCGATCTTTAATGAAAAAGTTAATTATGTGGTAACCAGATAAGGTTAGTTAAGAAATTTCGCAAACCAAAACCTCGCTTTCGAAATCTCGCATTACGAAATACGGCGAAATTTTGAAAAAAAAAGATATTGTGATAGCGAGTTTATGAAAAGCGGAATTTTAATCTTGCGAGATTTCGTTTTTTGAGAGTTTTAAAATTAAGCGAGATTTCGTTATTCGAGATTTTTAATTGCGAGATACCATAACGCTCCCACCTTACGTTCCTACCAAATGACTAGAAAAATACAATTTGCCTGTTTGTTAAATTCATTCAATAATTTCCTATTTCCCTTTCCCTGACCTACCTTTCTTAAACCGGCCTTAAAGTCCTTAAACAGGGAGTATGTTGGGATGTTAAATTCTACACATTTTTCCATCGCTGCCTAAGGGTAAAGCTCTGATCAGTTGTTGATTTGCCTGGAATGAAACCACACTGATATTGTCCGATGATGGTTTTAGCGTACGGGGTCATCCGGACTTGTAGGATAGAGGAGAGTATCTTATAGGCGCTACTCAACAACGTGATACCTCTATAGTTGCTGCACGTTGTGACATCTTCTATCTTGTGTATTGGGCATATTATACCTTTTCATTCCGCAGAGAACCTGATCGGCGGATGCAATACGTCTTCGCAAGTCGTTGGCGCCTCGGTACGTTCGTACCGTCATCATGTTCAAATAGTGGCGACGGTCTATCAACACATGGTGTATTTGGTTACGAGTGACTTCATCAGGTGATACCCAGGTGGCTTTGTAGATATCTTTTCGCGGGAACTTGGTACTCGCAACGACCATTTTTTTTTATGCTGCCAATTCTAAGACCCGAAGAGTATTGTCATTAGTATTCTCATGCAAATTATGGGTGCCTGCGTAATGCCTGAATACCGGATCCCGACCTATTTTTGCATTCAAATCCCCAGGGATGATTTTTACGGCATACTTTGGACATGCATTGAGGTCCCTCTCGACTTGTTCGTAGTAAGTCTCTTCTTTCTTAGTCTGAGGACTCCTCCGTAGGTCCGTGAACGTTAATGATGTTCGTAAATTTGCCTCGCACGCGAAGGGTGCCTAGCCTTTCGCTTATAGCGTTAAAGCTGATGATGGTAGACTACATTTTTTCGCTGACTTGGGTTTCCAAATATCGCTTTTTGTTGCTCTAATTTGCTGATAACTTCTGATGTGGTCGTTGATCGGCAAGGATATATCCACACAAACTTAGAGATAGCATCTATGACACAAAAAATATAACTGTATTGCTTTTGAGATGGTGAGAGGGCTCCGAGGTGATCAATGTGATAAGTATCGAGAGGAAATTCCTTCTTTGGTATTGGATGTGAAAATTGCTTGCTGGTCTTTTTATTTCCCAGAATACATTTTACACAATTTTTTCTAACCTTCTCAATTAAAAAGATGTAATAATCTTTTGATAAAATATCTTCTATCTCTTTCGTTGCGAAATGGCCTTCGTCGTGTACCGTCTTTATAATTTCGTTCGCGCTATTATTCGTCATGCAGAGCTGGTTATTTACATTTTCATCGTATTTGTACTGGATGCGGTTTTCAAGAAAGTAGCTTTCGTAAGGTCTATTATCTAACATCGTTTTTATCAGAATTAATTGTTCATAGGTAGATTGGGCGGCTTCAACTCTTTATAAGAATTTACTTGAAATGGTAATTCAGATTGGGTTTCGACTAAGTCCATCAACGTGTTTCATACAGTTGCCTGCACGGTGTTCTAACGTATATTCATAGGAGCAACAAGGCCAATCCTGCAATCCTTGGAAGTCCTTCTTTTCCATAGTAGCTTTGAACGCAGAGCAATCCGTTATAATCTTGAAAGGTATTCCCAATAAGTATACTCGCAGTTTTCTTAGAGCCTTCACAATCGCTAAGACTTTAAGTTCATAGAGTATTTTTCTTCTTGTTGGCTCGTCTTTTTGCTGAAATAATAAACTGGGTAAAATAAAACGCCATCTGATTTTTGCAGTAGCACTGCTCCGTAGGCCCACTTTGATGCGTCAATATGTAATTGTGTTTCTGCATCTTGGTAATAGATTCTGAGAACAGGTTCTGTTATGA
This sequence comes from Baccha elongata, assembly GCA_951217065.1. Taxonomy (NCBI): domain Eukaryota; kingdom Metazoa; phylum Arthropoda; class Insecta; order Diptera; family Syrphidae; genus Baccha; species Baccha elongata. The sequence goes on from CATNUY010000077.1 coordinate 1,213,513, forward strand.
TACACTTCTGGAATTCCTCAAATGCCATTTTCTGAGACGATCCAAACTGAAATGGTTGATCTTTCCTTAATAATTGAGTTGATGGTCTAGTAAGTATGGAGTAATACTCTATAAATTTTCGAAAAAAACCTGTAAGACCCAAGAAACTTTGTACTTTTTTAATAGATGTAGGCTCTGGAAACTTCTTTATTGCTAAGGTTTTATGTTCAGATGGCTTAACTGTTCATTTGGAAATAAAAAAATTAAAATATTCTATGGTGTGGCATAAGAATAGACATTTTTGCCACTTGATCTTCAAACCATAACTCTCCGCTAGCTCAAGAACCTCCTTTAATCTCTTCGCAATTTTTTCCTTTCACAACTTTATCATCTACAAAAACCAGTATGTATCCTTTTCTAATTAGGGGCAGGAAAATTTGATAGATAAACTTCATAAAAACAGTTGGAGAAGTGTAGAAACCAAATGGAGCATGCAGGAACTCCCATTGCCCGGATGGCGTTACAAATAACAAATATTTACAGCTTTCTTCAGATACTTGCACATGAAAAAATCCGTATTCCAAGTCTAAAGTGCAAAATATTTTAGCTTCACTCAACGAATCAATCTGGTCTTCAACTAAAGGAAAAGAAAAGTGGTCCTTAACGATTTCATTACTAAGCCGTCTTAAATCTATGCAAAGCCGCTTTGAACCATCTTTTTTACTAACTAAAACAACTGGGCTGGTATACTCTGAAGAACTTGGCCTGATTATACCATCATTTAATCGTCCACTTGATCGTCCACTTTTCTTTTTTCTAATGGTGATAATCTTCTAGGATGCTGTGAAACTGGAACATCTGATTTCAAAACCAAATTCATTTTGACTGGTGACAGTTTTCGTGGCCAAGGATTGTAGTTTGAAATTAGCTTTCGATTTCGTCTTTGTACATTCGGTTTCCTATTCTGTAAGATCCTTCAGCTACTGTTCATACTTCAGCAATTTGGCAAAGAATATTCCTCAATCGCTGTTACTAGAATTCCTTCAGGCGCGAAGAAAAGAAGACGAACCGGAAACGACCTTTGTATAATAGTTGGTGCACCCATTATGACGTATACATCGTTTCTAATTAGTGTTATGTCGCTACCGGTATCTATAAGGCCCTTCATAACTTCATAACCATTTACAGATATTGTTTTATTGTGTTAACTTCAGAAAATTCAACTACATTGCTTCTTTTTTCTCGTTGTTGCTTCTTAGGACAATCGGGTGATTTATGCCCAAATTCATTACATGAGAAGCACTTTGGCCTATTGTCTCTACACTGTCTACTCTGGTGTCCAATCTGCCCACAATTAAAGCAACGGATTGGTTTACGAACAACATTCTTGCTACCTTCCATCGACGGCTTTGAATCTCTAACAATGCGACTTGAAATCAAACTTACTTTAAACTTGGAATACATCGACAACTTTTCCTTACATTTTTTTATACCTAATGCACCATATAAAATCATCTTATTTTGCGGAGAATCAAATATACCATTAACAACTTATTCTATAACTGAAGCATCATCTACTCTTCCTTTCGAAATAATTTCCCTCACATCCAACACTCTTTGCACTCGCTGTGTCAGCTTTTTATGAATATCTGCAGTGCAGACTTTTGGGGAAAATTCATCAACAAAGAATTCTTTCAGCTTTTTCCATTTGGAAATACCAGGTTCGTATTGATAATTTAGCGGGACCTCTCAACAACCGTTTGCTGAACAAAACCATCTCGATATCAGACCACTTCATGCTCACTGACGCGTTTTCTACATCTTGTACCCAACATCCCACATCATAATTGTAATATCAATGGTACTTATGTATAAGTAACAAGAGAGTATGAGTGCATATACATGTACTACCACATTATAACTTGAATGCATGCATGTATGTCTTAGTTTTAAGATAAACACATTTTGATGTACTATTATATAAGGCAGTAGCAGCTTGTACTTCGATCAATAAAGATCATTTTATAATAATAAAAAGCCTTTTTATTACATGGTGTCAGATGTGGTCTTACCTACATACATTATAATATAAAGTTGTTATTGAAAGTTCGGAAATTATATATTATATAAAATAAAAAGTAAAAAGTAAATCACGGAAATCGAAACACAGTTTAATTATAATAAAACCCGTCTAACTATAATAAAAAAAAAAAAAAAAAAAAAAAAAGAATGGCGTCAAATAGTCGATTGCCATGTGAATTGGATTGTGCAAATCTGGGAAAAGAATGGCCAGATTGGAAAAGAACATTTTTAATATATATGATGGCCAACAACAAGCTGTCTGAACCTGAGGGGCAGAAAATTGCTACATTTTTGTGGCTTATTGGAACCAAAGGCGTTGATATATTCAACACATTGTTTCCAAACGACGGAACAACGGAAAGCATTGCTGGGATAGCTGATCATCAAGAAGACAATCAAGGTGGTGAAGGTGAAGCAGATGGCGAAGGAGAACAAGGTGAAGCAGAAGGTGATGGACAACAACGGAGAAATGAACATGGTGGCAGAGGGGAGCGCCCAGTGCAAAATGGAAATCAGCGAACATTAGATATAGTGTTGAAAGCTTTTGACGAATATTGTGTACCTAGAAAAAATGTGGCTATGGAATCATTCAAGTTCAACACTATAATACAACGGGAAAAACAGCTGTTTGTCGAATTTGAAACAGAACTCAGAAAACAGTTGCAATATTGCGAGTTCAATTGTAGTTGTGGCAAGTCATATGAGTCTCGTATGCTTCGAGACCGTATAATTTTGGGTGTGCATGACAAAACACTACAACTAAAGCTGCTTGATGGTAAAGATGAGCCACTTAAAAAGGTCATCGATACATGCAAAATATATGAAGCCGCTAATGCCAACAAGGTAATTCTGGATAATCGCTCGCCATTAAATGTTCATGCAGTCGTCGAAGCTGAAACGCACACAAACATATGTATATGCTGTCACACGTAAATGTTACAACTGTGGTGGGACATTCAATGCAAACCATCTTCGTGTATGCAAGGCGAATGGAATAAAGTGCTCATCATGCTCGAAGATCGGGCATTTCGCAAAGTTCTGCAAACAAAAAGGGAAGCCAATAGAATACAACAAAGGAAATCAAGGCAATGATGGACATCAATGGAACAGGAGAGAATACAACAAGGGAAATCAAGACAACGAGGGAAATCAATGGAATCGGAGAGCTGAAACAACAAAGGGAAACGATAACAAGAAAGACGTCAACTATGTAAGCTGGGCAAATATGACAGGTACTATTAAGTCAGTAAATTCTTTTAATGTAGATTGTAAGGAAATTAATATTTTTAGAATAAGCACAAATCATAATAATCTTAAATGGATCAAGGAACTATGGATAAAAAACTGCTCAACCAAATTCAAACTGGATACTGGAAGTGATGTTAATTGCATCCCTATCAAGCTTTTTAAAAAAATGAAATTAACAATAAAATTAAATGAAGTAAAAAATACTTTGGTTCTTGATTATAGCTCAAATCAAATTAAAGTTTTTGGTGAAGTTGAATTAACTTGTGTTTGGGATAATTTTGTCAAAAAGGCTAACTTTCTGATTGTTGAGGATAAATATGAACCTTTACTTGGACTTTCTACATGTATTCATTTTTGATTAATTAGCCGAATTGATTCCTTAAAAATTGAAAATAGATTACCAAAAGATACAAATGCATTTGTTGAACTGTACAAACGTGCTTTCAGTGGGTTAGGAAAATTTCCAGGGAAATGTTCAATCGTATTAAAAACTAATGCCATACCATCGTTACATTATAAAAAACGTGTGCCACTTGCGTTATTAGAACGATTAAAAAATAAAATTAAAGCAATGGAAGAAGAAAAGATTATTGAATATGTTGATTATCCGACTGATTGGGTTAGTAATTTGCAGGTAGTAGAAAAACCTAATGGTGATCTAAGGATATGTTTGGATCCCAAACTGTTAAATGCAAATATAAAAAGGGAACACTTTCTCATACCCACACTAGATGATTTTAGTATTCAATTAAAGGATAAAACTATTTTCACGGTAATTGATTTAGCAAACGGGTTTTGGCACATGGAACTTGACGAGAAGAGTTCAGAGCTAACTACTTTTATGACTCCATTCGGAAGATACAAATTTAATCGTGTTCCATTCGGAATAAGCAGTGCCCCAGAAATGTTTCAAAAGCGTATGGTACAGATATTTGGGGATATAACCGGGGTAATGATATATTTTGATGATTGGCTATTGCCGGTAAAGATGAGGGAGAACATGATTTGATATTAAAAAAAGTTATGGAGAGAGCATTAGAGAATAATATCATTTTTAATCCAGATAAAATTCAATACAAGAAAAAGACGATAACTTTCATGGGTAACTGTATTTCAGAAGGAAAAATTGAACCTACTCTTAAAAGCATTAAAGCGGTAGAAGAAATGATTAAACCAGCTAATAAGCTAGGAGTTATGCGGTTCTTAGGGTTTTGCAAATATTTAGCTCGGTTTTTACCAAATCTAACTAAGCAATCGACAGAATTACGTAAGCTAACATGTAAAAATAGTAAATGGGAATGGAATGAAAATCATGAACGTGAATTTATTAATTTAAAAAAGCTGGTTTCAAGCGAACCAATTTTGTCAGTCTATGATCCTCAGAAGAACGTAGTTGTACAGACGGATGCATCAAATGATGGGTTGGGTTGTACTCTTTTACAGGATGATCATCCTGTAGCATATGCTTCACGCACACTAAGCAAAAGTGAGCAAAGGTGGTCACAAATTGAAAAGGAGTTATTAGCTGTAGTTTTTGAATGTCAAAGATTTCATTACTATCTATACGGTAGAGAATTTACAGTCCAAAGTGATCATAAACCATTGGAATCGTTATATAAACGTGACATTGATAATGTAACTATGAGATTACAAAAAATGTTTATGTTTTTATTAAAATACCCGAAATTGGATATCGTGTATACTCCAGGTAAATTGATGTTAGTTGCTGACTGTCTGTCAAGAGCACAACTTCGGGAAGTTGATGAAAACTATGAACTAGCAACCGCCATTCATAGCATCACTCGTCAGGCCTGTTTATCAGAAGAAAATTATAAAAAATATTTGCAAGTCATTGCCAAGGATAGTTCATATGTTAATATTTGTAAAAATGTTGAAACAGGGTGGCCAAAGTATGAGAAACTAAATCAAATTGAAAAAAAATTTTTCAAGTTTAAAGATGAACTTCATTTCGAAATGGGATTATTGTTCAAAAACCATAAGTTGGTTATTCCAAAAGAATTACAAAACACTATTTGTAAGTGTTTACACATGTCTCATTTGGGAATTGAAAAAACACTAGGAAGAGCTCGAATGAACTATTACTGGCCAGGTATGAGTGTGGACATTAAAAACTTAGTAGCAAATTGTAAGATCTGTGAGAAATTTAAAAGAAATATACAAAAAGAACCTCTTAAACAAGAAGAAAATCCCGATTATCCATTTCATAGAGTAGCCATGGATATTTTTGAATATGCTGGTATAAATTATCTAGCAATAATTGACGCATACTCTGGATATTTAATAGTTAACAGGGTAGTTGAGAAAACTTCGACAGCGTTGATTGAGATATTAATGACAATATCTAATCGTTTGGGATATCCGACTGAAATTAAATGTGACAACAGTACATTTGGGTCTTCGGAATTTGAAATTTTTGCAAATGACGTAAGCATACAGTTTAAATTTTCAAGTCCACGTTACCCACAAAGCAATGGGTTGGCTGAAAAAGGGGTAGCAATAGCTAAAAACATACTTAAACGTTGCTTTGAGGAAGATAAAGTTAAGGAATATCAGTATAGAATTTTGGAATATAATGCAACACCAGTTGCCTCAATGAAATTTTCCCCAGCACAGTTATTCTTCAATAGACAAATTAAAACTAAACTTCCTATATCAAGTGAGCAATTAAAAAGTCAAACAATTGATTGGGAAACAATTCAAGAAAAAATAAATAAAAAAAAGGAAAAACAAAAGTTTTATTACAATCGAACAGCAAAAGTGTTACCACGTTTGAATTTGAATGAGCAAGTTATTTTTAAAAAAAAATCGAATGAATGGCATTATGGTAGAATTGTTAAAATTGTAAATGACCGTTCATATATAGTCGAAGATAATTCTGGAAATCATTTCAGACGTAACCGTAGATTCATTTCAAAAACACGGAATAATGACTTTTGTACTAGTGAATTATTATTTAACGATCAAATAAGAACTGATATTGAAAATGTTGATGGTAAATGTAAAACTAGTTTTAAGGAAATTGAAATAATAAGACCAAACATTGGTCAAAATACTAATTTGAATTATAAAGATGTAAGCATTGAGCAGGAATCTGTAGATAATAACATAAATGATGACAATGATTATGAAAATTGCAATGTACTTGTACATATTCCTGCAAACGATATACCAAATTGTAATCTATTAGAAGACAACCATAATTATGTAACAAGAAGTGGTAGAGTAGTGAAACCACCAGAAAGATATATTATATCTGTTATTTAAAAAAAAAAAAAAAAAAAAAAAAAAAAAAAAAAAAAAAAAAAGCAGCATGTAATATCAATGGTACTTATGTATAAGTAACAAGAGAGTATGAGTGCATATACATGTACTACCACATTATAACTTGAATGCATGCATGTATGTCTTAGTTTTAAGATAAGCACATTTTGATGTCTATTATATAAGGCAGTAGCAGCTTGTACTTCGATCAATAAAGATCATTTTATAATAATAAAAAGCCTTTTTATTACAATAATCGTCATTCCCACTGAATTCAGGTATCACAGTTGCAACATCATCAAAAGTTATATTTGAGCGCCCCCTCATCTTCAGCATTTCTTCTTCGAAACTTGTTTTAAGAATAGACATTTCCAAACGCATTGCCATTATCTTTTTCTCTAATCAGACCCTCCCTCCTTCTCAACACTAGATCTTTTCTTATGTATTTTAAAACTTTTTCCCGTAATTCAACTTCTTCTTGCTTTCTTTCTAAATCATCGAACATCTCAGAAGAATCACGCGCCCCTCCAGCTATCGAAGTACTATTCCTATTTTTTCTTCCGATCGCAGATTAATAATCTCAACAAAAATTATTTTTTTTATTGTTGTTATATTGTACTATTCGTACTAGAATGTTGTAATGTCCAAGTGTAAACGAGGCCTTAATCAATCGATAACACAAACAGATCGATAGACAGATGTTTGTCTGTTTGAAATATAATATATAGATAGACACAAAATGGTCAACCGCTGAGCATTGTTATAAGCGAAGCCCTTTTTGATTAAATAAAGCCATATTATCTTTAAACACTGTATTTGTTACAATTAAAATACATAATTTTACAATTGGCGACGAGAATGGAAGTTGCATCAACGTGGAACAACAATTTATCACCATTTAACACTTTGGAAACATCCAACATTGGTGAAAGATAGAAGAAATGGATTTGGAGATTCGAGAATTTTATGGTGACTTCTCAAATAGATGATGCAAAACGAAAGAAAGCACTTCTTTTACATCTAGCAGGTGAGTTAGTATCTGATATTTATATTTCCCTTCCTGAATCCCTATCCCCCACTGCAACTGCAACTGCAACTGCAACTAACGCGGAAAATGGCGGATCACAAACACCGAAAGACGAATACCAAGTGGCAAAAGAAAAATTGTCTGATTACTTTGTACCACTCAGCAACAAGTAATTCGAAATTTTCAACTTTCGTAAAATGCAACAAGAATCCATAGAAAAAATGTCCCAATTTTACGCACGTCTGCTCAAAGCATCTGAAAACTGTGGATACGCTGTTGGCAAGGAGAAAGAAAATGAGATCAAAAGGCAAATCCTTTATGGAACAGCATCAACATTGGTGCGAAGATATGGCATCAGAGAAAGGCCAACTTTAGACCAGCTGCTAACATATGCCAAGTCATCGGAAACCACAGACTTTCAAGTAGAAGGCATAGAAGGAAACAATGAGGATCAAAGTGAAAGCACTAACGCAATCAACATAAAGAAGAAGTTTTCGCACAACAAAACTAATCGAAATCCTAGTGCACATTTTAGTGGCAATACAAATAATTGCAGCACAAACAGACGCATGTGTTCCTTTTGTGGTAGTGCATGGCATGAAGACGGACTTTCTAGCTGTCCAGGCAGAAAATCAAAATGCAATTTGTGCAACAATAAGGGGCTTTGGGCAAAGGTGTGTTGTTCAAAAAATCTCAAATTAGCGCAAAAACAAACACAAAGCATAACGAGACATCTGAAGGAAGACAGTTTCAGCAACGAATCTACATTAAGCCTAGCAACGGAAGTGACAAAAACACCAAAGGTCAAGTTGTCTCGAAATGACATGATGGTTGAATTTATTATCGACACAGGATCATCTGTAAACATAATCAGTCGTGAAACACTTCGTAAAACTGGAATGAACTTTGCGAATTTAACACCAACAAAAGAAAAAGTGTTTTCATACAACAGTTACCTATATCAGGTAGTTTTAAAACAAAACTAAACCACAAAGGTTCTGAAGTAGTTTCAGATATCCTGGTAATAGACACGGAAGCTGAATCGATCCTAGGATAAAAAACATGCCAAGAGCTACAAGTTGTGAAAGTGACATACAAAATCAAAAACAATGAAAGTACCATCGACATGGAATAAATTGAGAAAAAGTGTTACGCGAGGAGTTTGCAGACTAAAACAAATGCAAGTTCATCTTCATATTGATGAAAGCATACAACCGATAGCTCAAAAGCATCAAAGAGTCCCATTTCACCTGAGAGATAAGATTGAAACGGAGATCAAGAGAATGGAAGAAAGAGATATAATTTATTGAGAAAGCGGACGGACCTACTCCATAGGTGTCTCTAATAGTAATTGTGCCAAAACCCAATAAACTGGAGGTGATTAGAATGTGTGTTGACATGAGAGCAGCAAATACGGCGAAAAGAAGAGAACGCCATATAACTCCGACAATCGACGACATATTTATAGCCCTGAATGGTTCAGTCATTTTCAGCAAATTTGATTTATCACCAACTCATTTAAGATAACGAGTCGCGTTCGATTGCCACATTTTCAACACACGTAGGTCTGTTCAGATACAAGAGACTTAGCTTTGGAATCAGCTCTGCAGCAGAAGCAGACCACGACAAATCCCTACGAATGGTACTTGAACGCCTTAGTACGAATGGAATGACCATAAATAAAGAAAAAAGTGTTTTCAACAAACCAAGAATTCAGTTCTTTGGATATATTTCTTCGAAAAAGGGAGTGGAACCAGATCCCTAAAAGGTGGAATCAATCAAGGCCCTAAAACATTCTGAAAACGTCTGAGAGGTAAGAAGTTTTCTAGGTATGGTGAACTATCTTCAACGATTTTTGAAAAACCTAGCCAATGACACAAAGTCAATTCGAAAACTTTTGGAAAGAGACAACGATTTTGAATGGACAGAAGCTCATCAAGATAGTTTTGAAAAAATTAAATCAGCGCTTGCAGATGCCAAGAGGTTAACTTATTTCGACATGAAGAAATCGACTCACTTGCATGTAGCTGCCGGGCTATATGGATTAGGTGCTATTTTAAGTCAAGGCGATGGTGAAAGCGTTGAAATAGTCACATATGCAAGCCGATCTCTGACTGCTACTCAACACAAATACAGTCAAATTCAAAAAGAAATGCTACCCGTCAGTTGGGCTATGCAGCATTTTCACATTTATCTATTTGGAACAAATTTTATCGTACATACCGATCACAAGCCGCTGCTTGGAATTCTAAAAAATCCAAGAAAAAATCCAAGTGCACGCATAGAACGATTGTACCTAAAAATACAACAATATAATTTTGAAGTGGTCCACCAAAAAGAAGAATCAAATCCAGCCGATTACTTGTCCAGGCATTCATTAGCAACGGATTCTACAGAAAACGTGAAAGTTGAAAACTACATTAATTTCATTATCCAAGAGAACATGATAAAAGCTATGTCAGTTGAACAAGTAAAGTTAGCCACCATCAATGACTCTGTTCTACAAAAGGTTATCCAAGCCGTGAATGATAACAAACAATGGAATGATAAAGAGCTAAGAAATTTCAAACTTGTTCAAAATGAAATCTCGGTACACAATGGAATCGTGTTACGTGGCACAAAGATAGTACTGCCAGCTGAATTATGTTTACATGCAATTGAATTGGCACATAAAGGTCACCTGGGAATACTTAAAACAAAGCATATAATTTGCAGCAAAGTCTGGTTTCCAAACATAGATAAATTGGTAGAAGACAAAATTAAAAATTGTCAAATTTGTCAAGCAGTCACTAACACAAGCCATAGAGATCCACTTCTAATGCCAGAACCAGCTAAATATCCATTTGAGCATATATCAATTGACTTAATGGGACCTTTCAAAAACAACAAATACATTCTCGTCATTGTTGACGACTTATCGAAGTATCCTATCGCTGAAATCATCCACTCAACTAATTTAAGTTGTGTTAAAGAAGTTCTACAGAAAGTATTTGCAGAATTTGGGATACCAGAAAGAATTTCATCTGGGATACCAGAAAGAATTTCATCAGACAATGGACCCCCATTCCAAGGACGAGAATTTAAGGAATTCGCAGAACAATACAACTTCAAACATAAGCGCGTTACTCTATATTGGCCTGAAGCAAATGATATTGCGGAAAGATTGTTAAGACTTTAAAAAAAAAACTTATTAGTGTAGAGCTTGAAAGTAAAAACTTAGCATTTCAACTACATAACTTTATGTTCAACTATCGCTCAGCGCCGCATTCTTCAACTGGAATATCGCCATTTGAAATCGTATTTGGACGGAAAATTTGAACATTTTTACCAACAATGACCAACAACATCAAGCCGGACAAAAATTGGAAAAACGCGAGAGAATCAATGAAGAAAAACCAACAAAAACAAAAAGAATATGTAGACAAAAGACGAAGAACACGGCACAATAAAATAAGAACAGGTGACTTGGTACTATGCAAACAGAAGAAAACCAACAAACTGACTCCGATCTTCAACCCTGACCCATTTGTGGCTACAAAAATAACTGGAACAAAAATTAACGCCAAAAGAAAAGGAAAGATTGTCAAAAGAAATGCGTCATTTTCCAAAATAGTCATACGTCCCTCCATCTCTGACTTCAGTACGCAGTTCGGACAACCTAATCAAAACCCCATATTCCAAAAACATTTCCCATTCTCTGTAAATATCAATACTAGCTCATCCTTAACAACAGCCATTAGATACGAAGAAGAAAAATACCAGAGAAAGACATCAAAACCAACACTCGTTCATGATGATCCAGAACACAGTGGCTACTCAAACGACAAAAGTGATCCACAAGAAGAACTCCTTCATGATGATCCAGTACACAGTGGCTACTCAAACAACAAAAGTTTCGCAACAATATCTGAAGTATTCAAAAAAACGAATGTTCAACTGTAAATCCAAGAACATCTGGAAGAGTTAGACAACCACCAAAGCGTTTGAACGAATACATCTTGGGAAGTGTATCTGAATCTGAAGAAGAGGAGGAATGTAATCAACCGATAACACAAACAGATCGATAGACAGATGTTTGTCTGTTTGAAATATAATATAAAGATAGATACCAAATGGTCAACCGCCAAGCATTGTTATAAGCGAAAACCTTTTTGATTAAATAAAGCCATATTATCTTTAAACACTGTATTTATTACAATTAAAATACATAATTTTACAAATGTCAGTTAATTACTTGAACATTTCGTCAATTTTTCATTGAATGTTTTGAACAACAACAACAACAACTTAAAGGCGCTACCATTGTTGGTGGTAAGTTGTTGTTGTTGTTCAAAACATTCAATGAAAAATTAACAGAATGGTCAGTAATAAAAACTGACATTCTATAGCACGAATAGTACAATAAGACAACAATAATAACTTAAATAGTCTGGTATGTTAACAATCTTCCAACCTCCCCCCTTTGATATGTGCTATGAATTGTAGTCTATCAAATTAAGGTTAGGAGAAAATGGAGGCGGAACAAAGCAACATACTTTAAGGTGCTTAGAAAAATGTTGAAGCTCCAAATGCGTTTGAAAAACAAACAAACATAACATCTCGACCTGTGTCGTCAGTGGTCATAAGCGGTGGAATGCGTTGTGCATACGACTTCGAAGACTGAGCAAATCTGATAATGCGTGGGTTCGAGTCTCATGATGTGCATGTGAAAAAGTGTTTCATAATAAAATTGGATTAAATCTCGGCACCACTAATAAGGAGACTGATGAAAGGAATTGGCACTCCTTGAAATAGCTATATCTCTAGCCAAAAATGGAAGAACGAATAATAAAATTCGTAAAAACGAGTAAATAAAATTTGTTTAAAAATTGGTGGTAGCGCCTTTAAGTTGTTGTTGCTGTTCAAAACATTCAATGATAAAGTTTTTGTTCTAATGCCGGATAATACGGATAATAATGTTTTTGATTACTAGCCGCTGGTGTTTTAAATGATCAAGGTTGTCACCATTGCTTGGAGATTTTTGCATTTTCTTGCCAGCCATATTGATTTATTTTAATAATAATAGAATAATTTATCACTAATGAACAGAAATTATTTTATGTTTGGAATTAGTTTATCCAAATTCTTCAAGTTGCACTTGTAATAATTTTAAAATACAGGAATCATTGTCGAAAATAAGTTTATTTTCATACGAAAATAAAAAAAAATTATTTATTATATCAACAAATTAATGTGAAAAAAAAAGTTTAGCAACTTGAATAAATTTTGTTAATTAATAATAAAATTGACTGGACTCATGCCGAACGAGAAAAAAAAATTAAGTTTTAGAAATTGTTTGCTGAACACACTCTTTATCCACAATAATTTTACTTCGCTGAAAACGACCCACACTTGATGACAAGAGTGACAAGTGGCACTTAACGAAAGTGAAAATTTAACGAAAGATGTGTAATAACTTTTATTATTATGTATGTATGTATTTACTTAAAATCAACAAAATGCAGTCAATGTTTGTTTTTATTCACTAATACAATATAGAATTTTAATTGAAAAGTGACAAACATTGGAAGTGGGTGCAGTAAATAATTAATTTGGAAAGAGCAATAAATCTTGGATATTAAAATTGATTCAAAGCAATCAAATTTTCTACAATTAAAATTATTCTGCTTAATTTTATACACTTTCAATTTTTGTAAATACCTCTTTTGACGTATCGTTTTCTTTGGAAGCCACTCAATTTTTGCAATCTTTGCAAATATAATTTTCATGCATTTAGTATGCCGGTCGGTTTTAATAAAATTAAAAATGGAGCCCTAGCGCTTCGGCTGTAATGTCTCCGGACGATTGCTTCCTGTGTAGGTATTTCGATGTTTTTATATTTTATACTAGCAGAAAGTACCCGGCGTTGCCCGGGCACTCTGTGCACTCAGCCTTGAACGATGTCTATATTCCTAATCCTTGTTTTAATAAAAAACAAAAAAACATTTGGACTCATTTTTTTTTTTTTTATTTATTTATATTTTATATTATATTTTATCTAAATTCAAAATTTCAAGGGAAGTAGAATCATTGTCAAACTTCTCATCTTTCTCTTCAGGGAAGTCATCATCGAAATTTAACGAAGAGCAGTTCGAAATTTCCATTTTTTCTTTTTCTGACATTTCTGCTACTTCTGCTTGTTTTTATTGTTTTCGGACCCTTTTATGTTGTTCGCTTCATTGTTGTTGTTGACGTCTCTGTTGTTCTTGTGGTTTTTGGGTAACACGAACTTTCAATGCGTGATTAACCAGCTCAGTAAAATTTAACAAGTTAATCAAGAATAGATAGATAGATAGAAGTGTAGATGGCGCTGCAAGTAAGTTGGAAAAAAATATTAGTATCTTAATACTTGGTCGCACTGCTATGGGTTCGAATATGAATTCAAATTCATGGTATTATAACCAAGGAAAAGATTTCCTGGTCTATTAATAGCTTCTCCCCATACAAATCTCCAGGTGTAGATGGCATTATTCCCATAATGCTACAGAAGTTGCATAACACAGCTGTACCCTGGTTAGAAGTATTCTTCACTAATTGCTTCCGGTTTGACTACGTCCCCAAGTCGTGGAGACAAGTTAAAGTTATTTTCATTCCGAAGGTGGGGAGACGGGGACACGAAGCCCCAAAAGACTAGGCCTAAGACTAAGAATAATAGACATATACATTAGAGGGATTTTAGATAGAAATCCTCTTTCCAAATCACAGCACGCTTACCTTAAGGGAAGGTCCACGGAAACGGCTCTTCACGAGATGGTACGCACCATTGAAAAAACAATTCAATATGAAGAATATACCCTTGCAACCTTCCTTGACGTCGAGGGAGCTTTCAATAACGTTCTTGCTAATTCGATTCAGGGATCTCTTGTCAAGTTCGGCGTCGATGCTTACATTACAAAATGGATTTTATCCATGTTAAGATCAAGAATCATTCAAGCAACGTTGGGTAATGACCACATTATTAAACTCGTAGATAGGGGTACACCTCAGGGAGGAGTTCTATCCCCCTTACTATGGTTGCTTGTCATGGACACAATCCTTTGTGAACTGGACAACTGTGGTGTAAAGGCGGTGGCGTATGCGGATGACCTGGAATTGATGCTCTTCACCACTAGGACTATAATTCCCCCCTTCACCCTACCCCAGTTGAACGGTCACACTCTTTCTCTATCAACAAAAGCTAAATACCTAGGAGTTATTCTGGACCCTAAGCTTAGCTGGAAAATCAATATCGAAGAACGTGTGAAGAAAGCAAGTATAGCCTTCTATGCATGTAGTAAAACTTTCGGGAAAAAATGGGGTCTGAAGCCTAAAATGATATTATGGACTTACACAGCTGTAGTTCGTCCAATTCTAACATACGGATCGATCGTATGGTGGCCAGCCCTAAGTAAAAAATATAATATAGACAAACTGAAAAAGATTCAAAGAACAGCCAGCATAGGTTCCACAGGTGCAATTAGATCTTGCCCGACCGATGCCTTAAGCGTTATTCTTAATCTTTTGCCTCTAGACCTTCACATCAAATACATGGTATCCTGCTGTGCAACCAGGCTTAAAGAAGCAAGCTGTTGGGCAGAAAGACCCTATGGTCATGGACAAATTTTAAAACTGTTGCCAATAGATCTTCGCTCAGTCCATATTGACTACCAATACACTTGTCTTGACTTTGATAAAAGTTTCAATGTGCTTTTTCCTACCAGAGACGAATGGAAAAACGATACGGTGACAAATGAATATGACACCACAATTTTCACTGATGGCTCAAAGATGGTTGACGGAGTTGGGGCAGGTGTTTACTCCGACAAACTTAAAATTAGTCAATCGTTCCGCCTGCTCAACGCTGCCAGCATATTTCAAGCTGAAGTGCTTGCTATTAAGGAAGCCTGTAGGATACTCAAACAAAAAACAATATCTAACCATAATATTCACAATGTAGCTATTTGTATAGATAGCCAAGCTGCAATTAAGGCAATTAACAGCTGCCTGGTGTCTTCAAAGATAGTTCATCAATGCAGAGCAGAGCTCTCAGGTTTCAGTGATAGTATAAAAATTTCTCTCGTATGGGTCCCAGGTCATAGCGACATCCAAGGCAATGAGCGAGCAGATGATCTTGCTAGGCAAGGATCAGCCCTTCTCGTCTCTCAGGCGGAATCAGTAGATCTTCCACTGGGCTTCGTGAAGGGCAGAATATATGACCATTTCCTTTCAGAATCAACAAAGAGGTGGCAAGGTTTGGCAACCAGTAAAATAACTAGAAAGATATGGCCAACCTATGACAAAAACAGATTAAATGATTTAATAAAATGAAACAGAATAGACACGGCCAGGATCGTTGCAATCGTCACTGTCCATTGGCCAATAGGCGAACACGCAGCTAATCTGCGCATACCTTTCAACAGCTACTGCCGTAGTTGTAGAAATCCGCTGGAGAAGGAAACTATTGAGCATTTCCTCTGCCACTGTCCAGCCCTGGCTAGGTCTCGCCTCCAGGCATTTGGTAGCCTGTTTCTCGACAACCTAAACGTGCTGTCGAACAAAAGGATAAATGATTTTACCGCTTTTCTCAACAGCACCAGTTGGCTTTAACAAACCAAGCAATATCTTTATTTCAACTTTCACCTTGGAAGTTTTTGGACCTTTCGTTAAGGACTGGCTATTCGGACTAGCACTTACTCTATCTTTGGCAATAGCATCAGAGTACTGATTAATACCTGGTAGGTATAAACTGTCTTTGAACGGGCTTAGCCTCATATAGATCTAGTGTAAAGTTATTGGGCAGGCTCTCAGTCCGGAAGGAACCACCAAGCACACAGTGTGAGCTAATTTCTTCCTTTGGGACTGCGGGCACGGACCAAAAACTGGTCCCCTTAGCTTTTCAAAGCACTCACTCACTTGTTTCTGGAACTTACCTTTAGGAATAGCTTTTCGGACTAGCACTTACTCTATCTTGCGGCGAAAGCATCAAAACACGGATTTACACCTGGCAGGTGTACCGCCTTTGAACGGGCCTAGCCTCATATAGATCTGGTGTAAAGTTAATTGGTCGTCTCTCAGTCCAAATGGAACCACCCAGCACACAGTGTGAGCTAGGTTCTTCCCTCGTGACTGCGGGAACAGACCAAAAACTAGTCCCCTCAGCTTAACAGTCACTACCACTATATCACAAAATATTAGGTCAAACGAGTTATGGTATCAAAACGGCGCTTTTCCGCGCTAATTGGGTTTCTTCGGAACAGTTGTTCTGCGAAACCGCCATCTTACCTACCTACCTATGAATTCAAGTAAATCAAAATTTAAAATAAATTATTTGTATACCCAATTTTTTCGAGTTCCGGAAGTGCAACTTTGGTGTCGTTTTTTAGCCAAACCGTGGACATCTGTCCAGAAATATAAAGCTGACGTCCTTGTTTGACATTTCTTCTATC
This sequence comes from Baccha elongata, assembly GCA_951217065.1. NCBI lineage: Eukaryota > Metazoa > Arthropoda > Insecta > Diptera > Syrphidae > Baccha > Baccha elongata. The sequence continues at coordinate 1,230,595 of CATNUY010000077.1, forward strand.
GAACAGCATGTGGACCGTGTAAATCGGTTCATTGATGGCTGAAATACAGACGGATTAAATTCGGTCCATAAAATAGTTTAACTTCAGGTGATTTTTTAATTTTTTTTTTAATTTTTTTATGTAACCTTTCTGGTTCAGATTTACGGTAAATTTAATTTTAATCAATTTATTTTGGTGCTTGTCTACAATATGCATATTTTTCTCTAACCTATTAGCATCGCCATCTGTACATCATCATTTTCAAAACGGAAAAGGAGTCCCCTTTACATTATAGATTATTATTAAGCCCTCTGCTTGTGATATTAATATCGTAATTGAGGAGAAGCAGGTAGTCAAAATAAGAACTAAGGAATCTTTGCTCTTTAGTACAAACCTGATTACTGCAGCGCCAAAACATGAACTTGACGTTTGACGTAAAACGATGATGCGTTGGATTTGACAAATTACTTTTTACTGTCAGATAAAACAGCGATAGCATTTGAATTTGTCACCCTATAGTCAAAGCTGTCAAATTATTGAATTCATTGTTTGCGCCAAACCTATACCAGACGATTCCTAATGCCTCCAAATAGTTCGCCAACAAACGTCAAATGCTTCACTTTGACTGATTGGGAAAGCGAGAAAATATAAAAACGTCAATTTACGTCGGATGAGTACGTCCAATGAGTACGTCCATCGTCTAAAGGTGACAGATTCAAATAGACATTTGTGAAAGTTATTTGTCAAATAAAAAATTAATTCAATAGCTTGACACCTTTCACCTTAAAGGTGACAGATTCATATGTCATTGCTGTTTTTACGTGAAAAGTCAACTGTTTGGAGGCATTGGAAATTATCTGGTATAGGTTTGGCGCAAAAAATGAATGCAATAATTTGACAGCTTTGACTATAGGGGTGACGGATTCAAATGCCATCGCTGTTGTATCTGACAGTAAAAAGTAATTTGTCAAATCATTTTACGTCAAACGTCAAATTCATGTTTTGGCGCTGCAGTAATCAGGTTTGTAATAAAGAGCAAAGATAACTTAGTTCTTATTTTGACTACTTGTTGCGCATTTCAACTTTATCACATACGTGTAGCGCAGCAGTAGTCAAGTTTGTACTTATCCAACATGATCGCTTAAAAACAGAAAATATTAAGAATTTATGACCGAATTTCGCATCTCTTAAATTCGATAATTATGGTGACTACGTAGTAGTGCTTTTTCACTTCATCATATACGTGTAGCGCAGTAGTAGTCAAGTTTGTACTAAAGACCAACGATAACGTATTACTAATTTTGACTACTCGCTGCGCATATCAACTTTACCAATCCTCAATAAGTTTAACAATGGTAGGTATGACAGTTGGGCGAAATGCCCGTGAAATATTTTGTGAGCTCTCTTTAATATTCACTGATGACAGTTGTTAGAAAAAATTGGAAACGTGAAACGTCGAAATGGTAAGAAAAATTACTTTAATTGTTCGCCGGGTAAAAGTTTTTTTTAAAAATTAACCCAGTTTTAAAGTGAATTTTGTTATTTTTAATATCCTAAAACCTGACGAACAGTTAAAAGTAATTTTTACAATAAATTTTAGAAAAGAATAGTTTGTTGTTATATGTGTTTTACCACAGTAACAATATAACAAATAAACTAACAAAACTACTCTTTTATATAGTAGTAGGATATATATTATTATATAAAATTTATACTAGCACTAAAATGCAACAGCCGTATTTATAATAAAATCTCAAAGGGAAATTAACTTCAAATCACATTTAAGCCAGGTCTCCAACAAAATCATGCTTTGTTGGATTTTTTTCCGTAATTTTACATTTTTTTCGTCTAATTTTTCTGGTATTTTTAGGAGAATATACCTTATTTTATTGTATACATATATGTATTGTTAGAGAACAATCAGATACATTTCTGTGTTAAGAAATTCTAATAAATACGGCTGCAAGTATTTATTTACCCGATATAAAATAAAACACATTTTATAAATTTGTTTTGCAGATTTATACATATTAAAATATTTTTTGTTTCATTTGCCAACAAGAGTTTATACAAATTGATCTTCTTATGAGTCATCTGAAACTGAAACATGACTTGCATTCTAACAGCTCCTTTCGTGGTTTTGATAAAAATAGTTGCCTGCTGTTTAAATGTTCCTCAAGTTACAAGTTACGTTTACTACGCTTAAATGTCCATAAAAACTTTAAAGCTGAAGATGTTACAAAACAAAACAAAGTTCGAAATTGCGAAATTTTAAATAAAAACTTAAATCAGATTAATGAGAATATCGACAACAAGCAGAAAGTACCCGGCGTTGCCCGGGCACTCGGTGCACTCAGCCTAGAACGATGTCTATATTCCTAATCCTTGTTTTAATAAAAAACAAAAATACATTTGGACTCATTTTTTTTTTATTTATTTATTTATATTTTATATTATATTTTATCTAAATTCAAAATTTCAAGGGAAGTAGAATCATTGTCAATCTTCTCATCTTTCTCTTCAGGGAAGTCATCATCGAAATTTAACGAAGAGCAGTTCGAAATTTCCATTTTTTCTTTTTCTGACATTTCTGCTACTTCTGCTTGTTTTTGTTGTTTTTGGACCCTTTTTTGTTGTTCGCTTCGTTGTTGTTGTTGACGTCTCTGTTGTTCTTGTGGTTTTTGGGTAACACGAACTTTCAATGCGTGATTAACCAGCTCAGTAAAATTTAACATGTTAATCAAGAATAGAAAGATAGATAGAAGTGTAGATGGCGCATCAAGTAAGTTGGAGAAAAATATTAGTCTCTTAATACTTGGTCGCACTGCTATGGGTTCGAATATGAATTCAAGTAAAATTTAAAATAAATTATTTTTATACCCAATTTTTTCTAGTTCCGGAAGTGCAACTTTGGTGTCGTTTTTTAGCCAAACCGTGGACATCTGTCCAGAAATATAGTGCTGACGACCTTGTTTGACATTTCTTCTATCGAACAGCATGTAGACCGTGTAAATCGGTTCATTGATGGCTGAAATACAGACGGATTAAATTCGGTTCATAAAATAGTTTAACTTCCGAAGATTTTTTAATTTTTTTTTTAATTTTTTTATATAACCTTTCTGGTTCAGATTTACGGTAAATTTAATTTTAATCAATTTGTTTTGGTGCTTGTCTACGATATGCATATTTTTCTCTAACCTATTAGCATCGCCATCTGTACATCATCATTTTCAAAACGGAAAAGGAGTCCCCTTTACAGTATAGATTATTATTAAGCCCTCTGCTGGTGATATTAATATAGTAATTGAGGAGAAGCAGGTAGTCAAAATAAGAACTTAGGAATCTTTGCTCTTTTGTACAAACCTGATTACTGCATCGCCAAAACATGAACTTGACGTTTGACGTAAAACGATGACGCGTTGGATTTGACAAATTACTTTTTACTGTCAGATAAAACAGCGATGGCATTTGAATTTGTCACCCCTATAGTCAAAGCTGTCAAATTATTGAATTCATTGTTTGCGCCAAACCTATGCCAGACAATTCCCAATGCCTCCAAATAGTTCGCCAACAAACGTCAAATGCTTCACTTTGACTGATTGGGAAAGCGACAAAATATAGAAACGTCAATTTACGTCGGATGAGTACGTCCAATGTGAACATCGTCTAAAGGTGACAGATTCAAATAGACATTTGTGAAAGTTATTTGTCAAATAAAAAATGAATTCAATAGCTTGACACCTTTCACCTTAAAGGTGACAGATTCAAATGTCATTGCTGTTTTTACGTGAAAAGTCAAAGTGATGCATTTGACGTTTGTTGGCGAACTGTTTGGAGGCATTGGAAATTATCTGGTAAAGGTTTGGCGCAAAAAATTAATGCAATAATTTGACAGCTTTGACTATAGGGGTGACGGATTCAAATGCCATCGCTGTTGTATCTGACAGTAAAGAGTAGTTTGTCAAATCATTTTACGTCAAACGTCAAATTCATGTTTTGGCGCTGCAGTAATCAGGTTTGTAATAAAGAGCAAAGATAACTTAGTTCTTATTTTGACTACTCGTTGCGCATTTCAACTTTATCATATACGTGTAGCGCAGCAGTAGTCAAGTTTGTACTTATCCAACATGATCGCTTAAAAACAGAAAATATTAAGAATTTATGACCGAATTTCGCATCTCTTAAATTCGATACTTATGGTGACTACGTAGTAGTGCTTTTTCACTTCATCATATACGTGTAGCGCAGTAGTAGTCAAGTTTGTACTAAAGACCAACGATAACGTATTACTAATTTTGACTACTCGCTGCGCATATCAACTTTACCAATCCTCAATAAGTTTAACAATGGTAGGTATGACAGTTGGGCGAAATGCCCGTGAAATATTTTGTGAGCTCTCTTTAATATTCACTGATGACAGTTGTTAGAAAAAATTGGAAACGTGAAACGTCGAAATGGTAAGAAAAATTACTTTAATTGTTCGCCGGGCAAAAGTTTTTTTAAAAATTAACCCAGTTTTAAAGTGAATTTTGTTATTTTTAATATCCTAAAACCTGACGAACAGTTAAAAGTAATTTTTACAATAAATTTTAGAAAAGAATAGTTTGTTGTTATATGTGTTTTACCACAGTAACAATATAACAAATAAACTAACAAAACTACTCTTTTATATAGTAGTAGGATATATATTATTATATAAAATTTATACTAGCACTAAAATGCAACAGCCGTATTTATAATAAAATCTCAAAGGGAAATTAACTTTAAATCACATTTAAGCCAGGTCTCCAACAAAATCATGCTTTGTTGGATTTTTTTCCGTAATTTTACATTTTTTTCATCTAATTTTTCTGGTATTTTTAGGAGAATATACCTTATTTTATTGTATACATATATGTATTGTTAGAGAACAATCAGATACATTTCTGTGTTAAGAAATTCTAATAAATACGGCTGCAAGTATTTATTTACCCGATATAAAATAAAACACATTTTATAAATTTGTTTTGCAGATTTATACATATTAAAATATTTTTTGTTTCATTTGCCAACAAGAGTTTATACAAATTGATCTTCTTATGAGTCATCTGAAACTGAAACATGACTTGCATTCTAACAGCTCCTTTCGTGGTTTTGATAAAAATAGTTGCCTGCTGTTTAAATGTTCCTCAAGTTACAAGGGACGTTTACTACGCTTAAATGTCCATAAAAACTTTAAAGCTGAAGATGTTACAAAACAAAACAAAGTTCGAAATTGCGAAATTTTAAATAAAAACTTAAATCAGATTAATGAGAATATCGACAACTAGCAGAAAGTACCCGGCGTTGCCCGGGCACTCGGTGCACTCAGCCTAGAACGATGTCTATATTCCTAATCCTTGTTTTAATAAAAAACGAAAAAAAAATATGGACTAATTTTTTTTTTATTTATTTATTTATATTTTATATTATATTTTATCTAAATTCAAAATTTCAAGGGAAGTAGAATCATTGTCAATCTTCTCATCTTTCTCTTCAGGGAAGTCATCATCGAAATTTAACGAAGAGCAGTTCGAAATTTTCATTTTTTCTTTTTCTGACATTTCTGCTACTTCTGCTTGTTTTTGTTGTTTTTGGACCCTTTTTTGTTGTTCGCTTCGTTGTTGTTGTTGACGTCTCTGTTGTTCTTGTGGTTTTTGGGTAACACGAACTTTCAATGCGTGATTAACCAGCTCAGTAAAATTTAACATGTTAATCAAGAATAGAAAGATAGATAGAAGTGTAGATGGCGCATCAAGTAAGTTGGAGAAAAATATTAGTCTCTTAATACTTGGTCGCACTGCTATGGGTTCGAATATGAATTCAAGTAAAATTTAAAATAAATTATTTTTATACCCAATTTTTTCTAGTTCCGGAAGTGCAACTTTGGTGTCGTTTTTTAGCCAAACCGTGGACATCTGTCCAGAAATATAGTGCTGACGACCTTGTTTGACATTTCTTCTATCGAACAGCATGTAGACCGTGTAAATCGGTTCATTGATGGCTGAAATACAGACGGATTAAATTCGGTTCATAAAATAGTTTAACTTCCGGTGATTTTTTAATTTTTTTTTAATTTTTTTATATAACCTTTCTGGTTCAGATTTACGGTAAATTTAATTTTAATCAATTTGTTTTGGTGCTTGTCTACGATATGCATATTTTTCTCTAACCTATTAGCATCGCCATCTGTATATCATCATTTTCAAAACGGAAAAGGAGTCCCCTTTACAGTATAGATTATTATTAAGCCCTCTGCTGGTGATATTAATATCGTAATTGAGGAGAAGCAGGTAGTCAAAATAAGAACTTAGGAATCTTTGCTCTTTTGTACAAACCTGATTACTGCAGCGCCAAAACATGAACTTGACGTTTGACGTAAAACGATGACGCGTTGGATTTGACAAATTACTTTTTACTGTCAGATAAAACAGCGATGGCATTTGAATTTGTCACCCCTATAGTCAAAGCTGTCAAATTATTGAATTCATTGTTTGCGCCAAACCTATGCCAGACAATTCCCAATGCCTCCAAATAGTTCGCCAACAAACGTCAAATGCTTCACTTTGACTGATTGAGAAAGCGACAAAATATAGAAACGTCAATTTACGTCGGATGAGTACGTCCAATGTGAACATCGTCTAAAGGTGACAGATTCAAATAGACATTTGTGAAAGTTATTTGTCAAATAAAAAATTAATTCAATAGCTTGACACCTTTCACCTTAAAGGTGACAGATTCAAATGTCATTGCTGTTTTTACGTGAAAAGTCAAAGTGATGCATTTGACGTTTGTTGGCGAACTGTTTGGAGGCATTAGAAATTATCTGGTAAAGGTTTGGCGCAAAAAATGAATGCAATAATTTGACAGCTTTGACTATAGGGGTGACGGATTCAAATGCCATCGCTGTTGTATCTGACAGTAAAGAGTAGTTTGTCAAATCATTTTACGTCAAACGTCAAATTCATGTTTTGGCGCTGCAGTAATCAGGTTTGTAATAAAGAGCAAAGATAACTTAGTTATTATTTTGACTACTTGTTGCGCATTTCAACTTTATCATATATGTGTAGCGCAGCAGTAGTCAAGTTTGTACTTATCCAACATGATCGCTTAAAAACAGAAAATATTAAGAATTTATGACCGAATTTCGCATCTCTTCAATTCGATACTTATGGTGACTACGTAGTAGTGCTTTTTCACTTCATCATATACGTGTAGCGCAGTAGTAGTCAAGTTTGTACTAAAGACCAACGATAACGTATTACTTATTTTGACTACTCGCTGCACATATCAACTTAACCAATCCTCAATAAGTTTAACAATGGTAGGTATGACAGTTGGGCGAAATTCCCGTGAAATATTTTGTGAGCTCTCTTTAATGTTCACTGATGACAGTTGTTAGAAAAAATTGGAAACGTGAAACGTCGAAATGGTAAGAAAAATTACTTTAATTGTTCGCCGGGCAAAAGTTTTTTTAAAAATTAACCCAGTTTTAAAGTGTATTTTGTTATTTTTAATATCCTAAAACCTGACGAACAGTTAAATGTAATTTTTACAATAAATTTTAGAAAAGAATAGTTTGTTGTTATATGTGTTTTACCACAGTAACAATATAACAAATAAACTAACAAAACTACTCTTTTATATAGTAGTAGGATATATATTATTATATAAAATTTATACTAGCACTAAAATGCAACAGCCGTATTTATAATAAAATCTCAAAGGGAAATTAACTTTAAATCACATTTAAGCCAGGTCTCCAACAAAATCATGCTTTGTTGGATTTTTTTCCGTAATTTTACATTTTTTTCGTCTAATTTTTCTGGTATTTTTAGGAGAATCTACCTTATTTTATTGTATACATATATGTATTGTTAGAGAACATTTCTGTGTTAAGAAATTCTAATAAATACGGCTGCAAGTATTTATTTACCCGATATAAAATAAAACACATTTTATAAATTTGTTTTGCAGATTTATACATATTAAAATATTTTTTGTTTCATTTGCCAACAAGAGTTTATACAAATTGATCTTCTTATGAGTCATCTGAAACTGAAACATGACTTGCATTCTAACAGCTCCTTTCGTGGTTTTGATAAAAATAGTTGCCTGCTGTTTAAATGTTCCTCAAGTTACAAGGGACGTTTACTACGCTTAAATGTCCATAAAAACTTTAAAGCTGAAGATGTTACAAAACAAAACAAAGTTCGAAATTGCGAAATTTTAAATAAAAACTTAAATCAGATTAATGAGAATATCGACAACTAGCAGAAAGTACCCGGCGTTGCCCGGGCACTCGGTGCACTCAGCCTAGAACGATGTCTATATTCCTAATCCTTGTTTTAATAAAAAACAAAAATACATTTGGACTCATTTTTTTTTTATTTATTTATTTATATTTTATATTATATTTTATCTAAATTCAAAATTTCAAGGGAAGTAGAATCATTGTCAATCTTCTCATCTTTCTCTTCAGGGAAGTCATCATCGAAATTTAACGAAGAGCAGTTCGAAATTTCCATTTTTTCTTTTTCTGACATTTCTGCTACTTCTGCTTGTTTTTGTTGTTTTTGGACCCTTTTTTGTTGTTCGCTTCGTTGTTGTTGTTGACGTCTCTGTTGTTCTTGTGGTTTTTGGGTAACACGAACTTTCAATGCGTGATTAACCAGCTCAGTAAAATTTAACATGTTAATCAAGAATAGAAAGATAGATAGAAGTGTAGATGGCGCTGCAAGTAAGTTGGAGAAAAATATTAGTCTCTTAATACTTGGTCGCACTGCTATGGGTTCGAATATGAATTCAAGTAAAATTTAAAATAAATTATTTTTATACCCAATTTTTTCTAGTTCCGGAAGTGCAACTTTGGTGTCGTTTTTTAGCCAAACCGTGGACATCTTTCCAGAAATATAGTGCTGACGACCTTGTTTGACATTTCTTCTATCGAACAGCATATAGACCGTGTAAATCGGTTCATTGATGGCTGAAATACAGACGGATTAAATTCGGTTCATAGAATAGTTTAACTTCCGGTGATTTTTTAATTTTTTTTTTAATTTTTTTATATTACCTTTCTGGTTCAGATTTACGGTAAATTTAATTTTAATCAATTTGTTTTGGTGCTTGTCTACGATATGCATATTTTTCTCTAACCTATTAGCATCGCCATCTGTACATCATCATTTTCAAAACGGAAAAGAAGTCCCCTTTACAGAATAGATTATTATTAAGCCCTCTGCTGGTGATATTAATATCTTGTTGCGCATTTCAACTTTATCATATACGTGTAGCGCAGCAGTAGTCAAGTTTGTACTTATCCAACATGATCGCTTAAAAACAGAAAATATTAAGAATTTATGACCGAATTTCGCATCTCTTCAATTCGATACTTATGGTGACTACGTAGTAGTGCTTTTTCACTTCATCATATACGTGTAGCGCAGTAGTAGTCAAGTTTGTACTAAAGACCAACGATAACGTATTACTAATTTTGACTACTCGCTGCGCATATCAACTTTACCAATCCTCAATAAGTTTAACAATGGTAGGTATGACAGTTGGGCGAAATGCCCGTGAAATATTTTGTGAGCTCTCTTTAATATTCACTGATGACAGTTGTTAGAAAAAATTGGAAACGTGAAACGTCGAAATGGTAAGAAAAATTACTTTAATTGTTCGCCGGGCAAAAGTTTTTTTAAAAATTAACCCAGTTTTAAAGTGAATTTTGTTATTTTTAATATCCTAAAACCTGACGAACAGTTAAAAGTAATTTTTACAATAAATTTTAGAAAAGAATAGTTTGTTGTTATATGTGTTTTACCACAGTAACAATATAACAAATAAACTAACAAAACTACTCTTTTATATAGTAGTAGGATATATATTATTATATAAAATTTATACTAGCACTAAAATGCAACAGCCGTATTTATAATAAAATCTCAAAGGGAAATTAACTTTAAATCACATTTAAGCCAGGTCTCCAACAAAATCATGCTTTGTTGGATTTTTTTCCGTAATTTTACATTTTTTTCATCTAATTTTTCTGGTATTTTTAGGAGAATATACCTTATTTTATTGTATACATATATGTATTGTTAGAGAACAATCAGATACATTTCTGTGTTAAGAAATTCTAATAAATACGGCTGCAAGTATTTATTTACCCGATATAAAATAAAACACATTTTATAAATTTGTTTTGCAGATTTATACATATTAAAATATTTTTTGTTTCATTTGCCAACAAGAGTTTATACAAATTGATCTTCTTATGAGTCATCTGAAACTGAAACATGACTTGCATTCTAACAGCTCCTTTCGTGGTTTTGATAAAAATAGTTGCCTGCTGTTTAAATGTTCCTCAAGTTACAAGGGACGTTTACTACGCTTAAATGTCCATAAAAACTTTAAAGCTGAAGATGTTACAAAACAAAACAAAGTTCGAAATTGCGAAATTTTAAATAAAAACTTAAATCAGATTAATGAGAATATCGACAACTAGCAGAAAGTACCCGGCGTTGCCCGGGCACTCGGTGCACTCAGCCTAGAACGATGTCTATATTCCTAATCCTTGTTTTAATAAAAAACGAAAAAAAAATATGGACTAATTTTTTTTTTATTTATTTATTTATATTTTATATTATATTTTATCTAAATTCAAAATTTCAAGGGAAGTAGAATCATTGTCAATCTTCTCATCTTTCTCTTCAGGGAAGTCATCATCGAAATTTAACGAAGAGCAGTTCGAAATTTTCATTTTTTCTTTTTCTGACATTTCTGCTACTTCTGCTTGTTTTTGTTGTTTTTGGACCCTTTTTTGTTGTTCGCTTCGTTGTTGTTGTTGACGTCTCTGTTGTTCTTGTGGTTTTTGGGTAACACGAACTTTCAATGCGTGATTAACCAGCTCAGTAAAATTTAACATGTTAATCAAGAATAGAAAGATAGATAGAAGTGTAGATGGCGCATCAAGTAAGTTGGAGAAAAATATTAGTCTCTTAATACTTGGTCGCACTGCTATGGGTTCGAATATGAATTCAAGTAAAATTTAAAATAAATTATTTTTATACCCAATTTTTTCTAGTTCCGGAAGTGCAACTTTGGTGTCGTTTTTTAGCCAAACCGTGGACAGCTGTCCAGAAATATAGTGCTGACGACCTTGTTTGACATTTCTTCTATCGAACAGCATGTAGACCGTGTAAATCGGTTCATTGATGGCTGAAATACAGACGGATTAAATTCGGTTCATAAAATAGTTTAACTTCCGGTGATTTTTTAATTTTTTTTTTAATTTTTTTATATAACCTTTCTGGTTCAGATTTACGGTAAATTTAATTTTAATCAATTTGTTTTGGTGCTTGTCTACGATATGCATATTTTTCTCTAACCTATTAGCATCGCCATCTGTATATCATCATTTTCAAAACGGAAAAGGAGTCCCCTTTACAGTATAGATTATTATTAAGCCCTCTGCTGGTGATATTAATATCGTAATTGAGGAGAGGCAGGTAGTCAAAATAAGAACTTAGGAATCTTTGCTCTTTTGTACAAACCTGATTACTGCAGCGCCAAAACATGAACTTGACGTTTGACGTAAAACGATGACGCGTTGGATTTGACAAATTACTTTTTACTGTCAGATAAAACAGCGATGGCATTTGAATTTGTCACCCCTATAGTCAAAGCTGTCAAATTATTGAATTCATTGTTTGCGCCAAACCTATGCCAGACAATTCCCAATGCCTCCAAATAGTTCGCCAACAAACGTCAAATGCTTCACTTTGACTGATTGAGAAAGCGACAAAATATAGAAACGTCAATTTACGTCGGATGAGTACGTCCAATGTGAACATCGTCTAAAGGTGACAGATTCAAATAGACATTTGTGAAAGTTATTTGTCAAATAAAAAATGAATTCAATAGCTTGACACCTTTCACCTTAAAGGTGACAGATTCAAATGTCATTGCTGTTTTTACGTGAAAAGTCAAAGTGATGCATTTGACGTTTGTTGGCGAACTGTTTGGAGGCATTAGAAATTATCTGGTAAAGGTTTGGCGCAAAAAATGAATGCAATAATTTGACAGCTTTGACTATAGGGGTGACGGATTCAAATGCCATCGCTGTTGTATCTGACAGTAAAAAGTAATTTGTCAAATCATTTTACGTCAAACGTCAAATTCATGTTTTGGCGCTGCAGTAATCAGGTTTGTAATAAAGAGCAAAGATAACTTAGTTATTATTTTGACTACTTGTTGCGCATTTCAACTTTATCATATACGTGTAGCGCAGCAGTAGTCAAGTTTGTACTTATCCAACATGATCGCTTAAAAACAGAAAATATTAAGAATTTATGACCGAATTTCGCATCTCTTCAATTCGATACTTAAGGTGACTACGTAGTAGTGCTTTTTCACTTCATCATATACGTGTAGCGCAGTAGTAGTCAAGTTTGTACTAAAGACCAACGATAACGTATTACTAATTTTGACTACTCGCTGCGCATATCAACTTTACCAATCCTCAATAAGTTTAACAATGGTAGGTATGACAGTTGGGCGAAATGCCCGTGAAATATTTTGTGAGCTCTCTTTAATATTCACTGATGACAGTTGTTAGAAAAAATTGGAAACGTGAAACGTCGAAATGGTAAGAAAAATTACTTTAATTGTTCGCCGGGCAAAAGTTTTTTTAAAAATTAACCCAGTTTTAAAGTGTATTTTGTTATTTTTAATATCCTAAAACCTGACGAACAGTTAAATGTAATTTTTACAATAAATTTTAGAAAAGAATAGTTTGTTGTTATATGTGTTTTACCACAGTAACAATATAACAAATAAACGAACAAAACTACTCTTTTATATAGTAGTAGGATAAATGCACTCACGCACGATTTATAATTCAAATAGCGATTTGATTAAATGACTTTAAATAAGACTTAAGCGCGAAGCGTATATATAGGTATATATGTGTTATAAACTTCGCGAATGGTGTTATTTTAAAGGAATTTATTAAAATTTAATTAATGTCCCTGTTCGGGCGCCATGAAAAATCGTAAGGTTTTATACGAAGTAGCTCTGATTTTTAGAGCTTTAAATTAAATTTAACTTTTTTAGTTTAAAAGAAAAAGAAACTTTAAAAAAAAATTCGACTCGAAACAAAAGGCGTGAGTTTGATGCGGTTTTTCGGTATGGAATAATAATTAAACATGGGCGATAGGAGCGTAATTTAAAATTTATACCACTTTTAATAATTCACAATAGTGTTATTAATTCAACATTTTAATTTTAGGTACAATCATATAATTGAAGATATACTTATGTAGGTAATTTCCAATTTGTATAATTCAATTCATACATTTGCCAAAACAATATTCATATTTGATTCAGAAGTCTTTAGTGATACATTCTACGGTTTCCGACCTACTAAACTCTTTAGATATATGTTTTTCCAATCAAAATTATAAATTTAAAATAATCACACCTATTGTGAGTTTCACCTGGAAAACTTTTCACCCGAAATATTTTTGTTCGCCTGGAATTTTAAAAGTTATTGCGAGTTTCACGGGAATGAAATTCCACTTCGAATCAGAACTGACAGTTCGAAAAAAAGGCGTGTTCAGAAAACTGAGTTCTCAATAAATTTTCCTTTCTCTGTAATGGAAACAGGTACCAAAATATATACCTCTTTTTTTATATTAAGTAAAAAATGCAAAAAAAATCAATGTGGCGACGCAATTTAGCATTTATAATTGTGGCCACTTAGTGCGACACTGCAACGACACACTTTCAATTCATTTTTCTTTGATTTATTTCTAAAAGCAAAACATAACAGAACACGCTATTACAAAAAATTTCCCTCTTCGCATTGACCAAGGGTGTATTAGTGTTTATAAAATGAACAACGCTTCCTGTGTTTTCGTTTGGTAGACAAGTGTCAAAGTTTGATAAATAGTGTCAAACAATTTTTTTTAAATTATTTGAATCGAAACTGTGCACTTTGTTATTCTTTAATAATTCCTCGTGTTAATATATATAAAATAAAAATGTTATAAATACTAAGAACATTTCCACGTATAGGAAAAAGTCTTTACTTATTTCTGAGTTTTGTTTGGTCTTAGAACTTTGATATTCTTTAATAATTCCTCGTGTAGATAAAAATGTTAGGTATACATACTTAACATTTGCAAGTAGAGGAATAAGTTTTTATGTGTGTGTTTTGTTTGGTCCACCTCTGGTTCCTTTTTTATACATTTTGTATGCTGCCGCTTTCTGTTGTACGTAGCGCTTTTGATCCATCACACCTATGTACCTACATACATTAGGCATACTTTTGTTTTGTTTTTTATTTGTTGCTTTGTTCCTGAAACATTAACATAAACTCTATTTTGCTTTTGTTGATGAAAAACAAATAAAATCTTACAATTCCCACTTCGTTCTATCTTGTTCACCTCCAAAAAATTAATGGAAATATTAGCTGTCAATGACAAGAAATTCCACACGGAATAAGTACTTACAATAAGGGAGTTTTTTTTCGAACATCAACAATTTTTTTGCACGAAACTCACAATAAGGGAACAGTGAAATGGGATTTTTTCCGTGTGGAATTTTGCTCCCGTGGAACTCACAATAGGTGTGAATATAAAAGCCGAAATCGGTGAAAAAAAAAGATTCTACTTGGCCTTTCAATCCAACTGGTGATGTTGGGGAAAGAGATGACATAATTTATTAACTTATTAACTAGACAGACGCTTATGTTTTATTCTGCCTTTCATGAATTCAGCTTCAGGGAGGCGAGAAAGGATTTTGCCTGCTTGACCGATGGCTCATTTTATTAAATTCATCAGATGTTTATAATAAAAAAATAAATAAAATGCTTTTTTTCTTATCTAGAAATAACGGTCTTACTTCTTAGCAGAATTTTATACAATCAAATCAAAAAAAAATTTCTAGAATGTTCATCAATCTTCCTATACATAGGTATAAAGGACTCCATATTCTCTCTTATTTTGAGCAATTTCCAATCAGAATTTTGCAGATTTTTTTCTACAAATGTCGATCAATAATTTACGACATCCTCTTGTAAGCCATATTGAACTTCCTGAAAACTAACAATAAAATCCAAGTCATACTGCATGCACATGGAACTGCTTTTTTCACTCCTTACAATTCCAATCCCTTTAATCTGCGTCGATGTCAATGAGAGCATCTTATTACAAATGCAAAATTTAGATTCATATATACACGATAGAGATAGTTATGGGGAGGGAACATCATGAGTCTATAGATTCAACAACGTTTCGTTTCATTCCATGTCAATAATAAAAACTAACGACCATACTGCCTTCAGCAAGATTTTTCTGCCTTGAGGTTTTACGAAAATGTTAAGAACCAAAGCGAAAGTATACTCTACTTCTCACTACTAAAGGAATAACATAAGATGCACAAATTAAAAAAAAAATAAATAAAAATAAAAAAAAATAAGTTCACTACTGAGTCGCACGAACTTACTCTCCTGGCAAGTTGAAAAATGCGATAAAATTGTAGGAAATAAATAAAATGATTTAAACGTTTTTTCGAACAAGGGCTTAACTGAGTGAAAGTCCTTTAAGGCAAGAAGTTTGATAAAACTTCTTTGAAGAAATTGATTAGAATTGTTTTTTAAAAATTCTATAATACTCTCGCCCCTTTCAAAATGTTGCCGTTATCCACAAGAAGTTTGTTTTGAGCATTATTTATGGAATTTGGTGAACAAACCCCATGAGCATTTCCTCTTCAAGGTTTTCAAACGTGTTGGGTACGAAATCCTTACAAAAATCCCGAATCACAAAATCCTGAATTCCAAAATCCTTAATTTCAAAATCCCGAATTACTCAGTAGGTACTTTATTTTTGGGTTTGTTAATCAAGAAGGATGTACGTATATTTTGTGATATATCTTTACTATATTTATTATAAATATCATGCTCCGCTTCAGGTATGTCTACCAGTCGTCTCTCGTCTGGCAGGAGCCTGTGCCGGCAATCTTCTTGTTTTACAAGAAGCCAGTGATTTTCACATGTTTTACATGTTCATTGAATGCATTGTATAAACGTGACGAAACAGTTCGTTTAATTTTGGCCGTTGGTCAGGCTAGCTCTAAGCTCATGCGCATTTTAGTTCTACTGGTGACCGTCAAGCAATAACTTTCAAGTAAATTTTAATTTTTTTTTTGTCCGTTGACTTCAGTCTTTGTATAAACGTGACGAAACAGTTCGTTTAATTTTGACCGTTGGTCAGGCTAGCTCTAAGCTCATGCGTATTTTAGTTCCACTGGTGACCGTCAAGCAATGACTTTCAAGTAAATTTTAAATTTTTTTTTGTCCGTTGACTTCAGTCTTTGTAACAGAAGAAGTAACAATAATCAAAAGGTACGACTGGGTTGCATAGACTTGCTCTTGCCGCAAGTTGCCTGCAGGTTCAAAGTTTAAACGGAATATACTAAAAAAATGTATGAGATTTTACTAAGAGTTCAAAGTCCATGTTACAAATATTCAAACCAAAATCAAAGTATGCAAGAGAAATTCTTGTTTCCATTTCCGTTGAAGCAATTTTAGAAAATTCGATTTTTTGCAAAAAAAATTCTTAAGAAAGTAAGTATGCAAGGGTTTTGAACTTTTTTCTTATATAAAAACTTAATTTTAGAAAAATCCTTCGACAGGGTTTTGAAATATTGTATTAATAAAAACTGTTTTATTAAAAATTATTTAAAACTTACCCGTTAAGCGAGCCACTCAGGTACTGTTTAATAAGAAAACTTTTGACAAAGGTGTCTGCTTGACGACTGGACATACCCTAAGCGGAGCAATGAAGTTTCGTGAGCAGGACTGAACTACAGAAAGAGAGTTAAAATCTCTTGAACCCGCGAGGTGGGCGGCGGTCCACCCAGGTACTATTCAAGTAAAAGTTGATGTGACAAGAGACTTTTGCTACACCAAAGTGATAACTAAAAGTAAAAGCGGTAATCAAGAAAAAACTAAAATTCTACGCTTCAATTTTGTTTCTCGTCGGAGCAAAGTGAAAGTGATGAGATCCAAGAAAAGGAGAACAAAACATCATTAACAAAATAACATCATCTTTACCCAAGATATACAGAAAACAAGGTAGTATATTGCGCATGTCGTTATCCTATCTCCCTCTTTTGTGTGACTTTACTCGAATTCTATTTCTTGAAGTGAGTGTAGACGCATGCGTTATCCTATCTCCCTCTTTTGTGTGACGACAATAATTCAGATGACGTACATGCGCAGAACATACACAAAACAATGTGCGGGAATATATTACCTTTCTATTCTGTATATCTTGATCTTTACCCAACACAAGTGGTAAGGCAGAGCAATGTACCTAATACGACATCAGAAGCGAGAGAACTGTCAAACGAACAACACGTTGAAAATAAGCTCGTGCAATAAGAAAATAATTTAAAGTAAAAAAATACATGGAAAAGTTAATTGTTTTCTTGAATATTATTAAAAATTAAAAAAATTGAAGAACTTAAATATAGATTCAAATTAGCTTTTTATGGCCTTTAGTCCATGAAAAAATGGCGTTTCGTGCGGATGCTCACTTTGCACTCATCAGTTGACGACGAGTGAGCACCTTGTCAATACGCAAATTTCCGCTTATTTCAGTTCAACTTACATAACTTTTTTGACAAAAAGCTAAAGTGAACTATATCCAACAAGATTACGATTGCAATCATTAAGCTGGAAGTGTTTACCCGTGGCCTGGTTATAGGTATAAATAATGTTTTTTGTTATAATACAAATTCTATATACTATGTATTGAAAAAATTAAATAATAAATAAAAAATAATTTCAACTAAGTAGAAGACTTAGCATTAAATTTAGTGGACTTGTTGAATTATTGATTCAAATTAGCTTTTTATGGCCTTTAGTCCATGAAAAAATGGCGTTTCGTGCGGATGCTCACTTTGCACTCATCAGTTGACGACGAGTGAGCACCTTGTCAATACGCAAATTTCCGCTTATTTCAGTTCAACTTACATAACTTTTTTGACAAAAAGCTAAAGTGAACTATATCCAACAAGATTACGATTGCAATCATTAAGCTGGAAGTGTTTACCCGTGGCCTGGTTATAGGTATAAATAATGTTTTTTGTTATAATACAAATTCTATATACTATGTATTGAAAAAATTAAATAATAAAAAATGGCACGAAACGCCATTTTTTCATGGACTAAAGGCCATAAAAAGCTAATTTGAATCAATAATTCAACAAGTCCACTAAATTTAATGCTAAGTCTTCTACTTAGTTGAAATTATTTTTTATTTATTATTTAATTTTTTCAATACATAGTATATAGAATTTGTATTATAACAAAAAACATTATTGAACTTAAATATATGTACTAGTATTTTTTGCCAGACTCCTAATAAATTTTTGATTAACAAACATTTTTCATTTTTACCTACCAAAATGGCACTCAAATGCTCAATTTGTGACGCTGCAATAAATAGAAATAAACCGGGTGCTATTTGTACAAATTGCAAGAAAGATTTCCATTTTTCTTGCGGTAAAATAAATAAATCAGTGATCAAAGAAATTACTTCTGGTGCTGTCATGTGGAGCTGCATCCCATGCCGAGAAATTCATAACCTCACCTCTTCCATCTGTCAAGATAATTTGTTGGATGGTGCTTCTGAAAGCCTGTCTGATGCCCTCAAAAACATACAGGAAGAAGTCGACAAATTAAAAATTACCCAGCTTTCATTCAACAGTTCCATCACAACTATATCATCCACACTTACGCAATTAAATAATTTAATGACTGAGGTGGCTGAAAATAAGAGGAGGATCGGTGCTCTCGAAACTGACAATGTCACTCTGAAGAACAAACTGGAACTACAGGACGAAAGTTGAAACTTTCCGCAAAGCAACAAAGGACACCAAGGCTTCTGTTTCTGGATCGGAGAACACACAACAATCGAACACAAATCACCCTGTTCACGAAACGAATCCACCGATCATTATTAAACTAAGGTACCGGCAAATACGTGACCGCTTAATGATGGCAGCAAGAACATCACAACTAAAAATTTCTGATTTAGGTTTAAGTATTGAAAATAATCTCGATAAACCAATTATATTTAATGAACTCCTATGTTTTGCAGATACCATTTTGTACAGCCAAGCCAAAACTCACAAAGAAACACACAATTTTAAATATTTATGGGCCAAACATGGCAAAATTTTTATGAGGAAAAATGACACCACCAAAATTCTTCATATAACTACTTCATCTGATCTTAAAAAGGTTTTATAAGTAAAGTAGTAAACTTAGTTCTTAATAACACTTTATCATGGAATATCACATATATTATCAAAACATTAATCGTATTCGCACTAAGACACATGAGGTAAGCTTAGCAATAAAAAATACTAATTATGACATAATATGTCTCACAGAAACTAACTTATCAGAAGATATATGTATATACTAATGAAATTATTAATTTGAATTTATATAATGTCTATCGAAAAGATCGCGATCTCAGACAGTACAATAACCTTGAATGGGGTGGCGGATGTTTGGTTGCAATAAAAAAAGAGATTCACTCCATGCGCTTGTCACATTTTCAAACTAAAAATGAAGATCTCTGGGTTTGTTTATCAGGTAACAACAATTTAAAAGTATATATATGTTGTTGTTATATAAGACCGCGAACTCAACCAGAAATTTATTTGAACTTATTTGACAGCCTCTCTGAGAAAGTAAATGATTTTGGCCAGAGATCTCCGCTCATTTACTTGGGTGACTTTAATTTACCTGAGATATATTGGGAGTTTGATCACTCCACAAAAACTATGTTGCCCTCTCTTCACTCTGGACCCAAGGCAGAAGCTTTAATGGAAACAATGTCATTTTGTAACCTTTCTCAACTCAACTCTGTACATAATATTGATGGAAAGTTTCTTGATCTTGTGTTGTTTTCAATTTCATACAGTAATAATTGCACTGTTCAACTTTGTTCTAATCCGATATCTACCGTTGATCGTTACCATCCACCTTTATTAATCAAATTTAAAACACAAATTACCAGATTTCTTCCAGAACACGATACAATTAAAAGAAACTTCTTCAAATCCAACTTTAATGAAATTAATTCTTACTTCAGGCTAACTGACTGGACAGTTTTGAATAATTTAAATACATATGGTTCGTTTAATACATTTTATCAAATTTTGAATGAAGCAGTACAGTCATTCACTCCTACTAAAAAGCAAAAATCATGCAAATATCCGAGCTGGTACTCACGCACTCGTATTAATTTGCACTGTGCGCGGCGCGAGGAATTAAGGCGATAAGGAAGGAGTGAAAGTACCTGAATTCGGTTGGTGGTGTTGTTTGGAAGCACAGCATCGAGGATTGTTGGAGAAATTATACTTTTTAAGGTAGTAATATTGTTTTTTTTATAATTTTACTTCGCGAAAAATTGAAAACTTTTTGCCAGGACAGTAAATAGAAACCGTATTATTGAGATAATATTTTTAAGAGAAAATAAATTTTGATAAATCAAAACAAAACAGATCAGTACGACAACTGTCAAATCTGACAAGAAGTATATCCTGTCAACGACAAATCTCTCCTGTTATACTAACGCCACCTGCTGGTAGATAGGGTTTCCAAGTAACTAACATACTGAAGTGAAAACGCACAGGGTGATACAAATAAAATCTGATCTAGCAAAAATTACATCAAAGTTTAGTTAATCGTTTATATTTCCTAGGAAAATTAAAGGAAAATCGTCAGCGCAGTATCAGAGCAACATTGGAGAGAACACAGCGGTAAGACGAAGAATCCGAACCAACCAGTCTGTGAAGATTGAGTAAGGTATTGGCGACTACACTGCAAAAGCATAGATCTGAGCACACTATAATCTGTATAGTGATTTAGAGCACCAGTCTACAGCTTAGATATAAATACTAAACTGAGGTGTTAACCCAACAGTCAAACTGGAAAATACAGGTAAACGATCGAGAACACAACTTTCACCGGAGTTGGTCGTTATACCCAGCAAAAAACCTATAAAAATGAGTAAAAGCATGGATGAAGAATCGGTCGTATTAGACCGAACGGTACAGGTGGCCACTTGGGACAATATGATTGGACAATTTCGAAAAACAATACAAGAAGAACTTAAGGGCACAAAAGATACTGTGAATTTGCATTCAAAAGAAATAGAAGAATTAAAAAAAGAAAACTACGAGGTCAAAAAGAAAGTACAACAGCTAGAAGAACATAAAGAAGAGACTGTAAGAAAAAACGAAACGTTTGATAGATTTACCCGGAAAAATAATCTTATTTTCAAAGGATTCGAAAAGGATTCACTGGATAAAAATGACATATGGATGTTTTGTAAAAGTATCCTTAAAATAAATGAAAACTTTGAAACAGTCAGAATTTTAAAAATAGGAAGAGGTGATAAGAAGAATTTTCTCGTTGAGTTTGAAACGCATACAGCAGTAGTAACAATCCTACAAAATACTTCTAAGCTAGCCGGAACAAAGTACGGTATTCAAAGAGATATGACCCAGAAAGAGAGAGAATTTCACAATTATCTGCTACGAATAAGAAATGAAATTCGAAAAATCGATAAGACAAAGCCAATTAAGTTCAAGGGTAGACACTTGGAAATTGAGGGGAAAATATTCACAGTGGTGGCGAATGAGCTGCAAAATGAAGGGAAACAAGCTGCTTTGGTTCTTGGTCAACTTTATAATAAGGACTTCTCAAAAATAGATTTTAGTTGTCTGTTGCGATGAAAATATAAATAGTATAAATTATAAGCGAACTGAAATAAAAATCGTTTCATACAATTTGTCAGGACTAGCAAATAAAGTAATAGTTCCAATTTTTTTTAATTAAATATGTAGTTTTAATATTTTTTTATTATATGAAACTTTTCTTGCTGATCACTTCGAAAGATATGAAAAATTCTTCCCAGGATTTGAATTGATATGGACACCAGCAGTGCGCTATGCGCAATTTGGAAGAGCAAATGGTGGATTACTAGTGAGATATTAACACGGAATTAAAAATCAACTGCACAAAGTTGCTTGAGAGAGACGTTATCCACATCGTGTCAACCAATTATGAAATAAATGTGCTGCCAACATATCTTAACTGTAACAAATGGGAAGAAGACTACTAAACATACAATAGAATTCTACAAGAAGCAAACTTTCAAAACGTGATTGTCGTGGGAGATTTCAATGCACGAATAGGAGAAAGCCAAATGCTAACGGAAGAACAAACCGCAAATCTCAATGTTCTGCTTAAACCTGAACGAAACTCTAAGGACAAGGTACTAAACAATAAAGGAAAACGGTTCATTGAGACGTGCAACGATGCGGGTATTGTCATACTTAACGGACGTGCACCTGGTGATTTTGAAGGAAATTTCACCTTCATAAACTCAATTGGTTGCTCAGTTAATGACTTATGTGGCGCCTCTTATAATGTGCTTAGCCAAGTGAAAGAACTAAAAGTAGAAGAGATGGTCTACTCAGATCATATGCCACTGGTGTTGACTTTGCAATTTTCAGGTTTTCCGCCTTCTGAAGAACTAAGTCTACTTCCCAAGCTAGTATGGTTGGAACAAAATGAAAACAATTATAAAAGTGGAATTCAACAAATGATTCTAACAAAAGAAGTGGGTGATTTTGGGTCGGACAGTTGGACGACAGAAGGTATAATAACAATAATCAAAGAAGTGGTGGGCGAGCAGAGAAATTTCTCTAACAAAAAGAAATTTAAAGAAAGCTGGTTTGACGCAGCGTGTATGGCCGCAAGGAAAAATGCTTTTAAATGGCTTAATAGGTTGAGAAGGGATTCCTTCGAAATTTTGAAAAAAACATATCTCGAAGCCAATCGAATATACATACAGACCTGCAAGAATAAGAGAAGGCTATACTATCAATCATTATGTATCAGTCTTAGAAACGTACAAAACACAAAGGATTGGTGGGATATTGCAAACAAATTAAGAAATAAGAACTACAGAGTAGGACCTAACATAAAAAGTAGTGATTTTAAAGACCACTTTCAACGGCTTTTGAACCCTCCACTTCAGTTAAATACAAGATTGGAAGGTATGCTAGAAGATTCCTGGGACGACCTGCTTGATGACGAGATTACGAACCTCGAAATCCTAGAAGTTTTGAACAAAGCTAAGACAAACAAAGCTGCCGGATACGATCGGGTTCCGTATGAATTTTTTTATCCATGCTCCAGAGATACTCTTAGACCGTTTGGTTGGAATATACAACAGGATCCAACTCACAGAAAGGGTTGAACCTTCCTTTAAGAAGTCGTTGATCTTTCCTATATACAAAAAAGGCGACTTAAATGACGCACAAAACTACAGAGGAATTTCCTTTATGGATGCAATGGCGAAAATTTACACAGGCATACTACTTAAAAGGCTACAGGATTGGGAAAAACGAAACAGCATTCTGAACGAATATCAAGCAGGGTTTAGAGAGGGATACAGCACATCAGATAATTAATTTAATCTACTAAACATTGTCAAAATAAGGATGAATGAAAGTAAAAAAACATACTGCTTCTTTGTAGACTTCAAGGCAGCGTTTGACAGTATTAGCCGGAACGCGCTTTTTGTCAAGTTAAAAAGAATGGGAATGTCAACGAAATTTCTAAATATCGTAAAAGATCTCTATGCAGGGACAGCAAGTGCAGTATGGGACGGAAAAAAGCTTTCGGAGTGGTTCGATACAGAAATGGGAGTGAAACAGGGGTGTCTCTTAAGCCCTATGTTATTTGCACTGTTTATCAACGACATGCATGATTTCATAGGTGGTGGAATACACATAAATGAACAAGTCATCCGAATGTTGCTGTATGCAGACAACATTGTAGTTTTTGCAAACACGCCAAAGGACTTACAAGTTATGATAAATAAACTTGAGGAATATTGTCAAATGTGGAACCTCATTATTAATCTCGATAAATCAAAAATTATTATAGTCAGAAAAAATGGTGGGAGAAGAAGTAATGTAGAAAGATGGACCCTTGGAACTGAAGAAATTGAGGTAGTCAACAAGTATAAATACTTGGGTTTATGGTTAACACCAGGGCTGAGTATGACCGAACACTTCAAGGAAAGAACGCATCAGGCGAAAACGAGCTTAAACTTTACTTGGCATACTTTTGTTTCGAAAAAGGACATCAGTAATTCATCAAAACTAGAACTGTTTGACGCAGTTGCTAGATCAATTCTGGGATATGGTGCACAAGCTTGGGGACATCAGCAATACGATGAAATGGAAAAGGTCCAGAGATACTTCCTTAAAAAAATAATGAAAATTCCAACATCAACTCCGAACT